>CP054674.1:19489728-20839728 GCA_013348765.1 Carpinus viminea
GATTTCCTCAAATCTATGGCGGAATCGATGGAAGTCCTCAGAAGGCAGAACGAAGAACTCAATGCCCGGATTACTGCAGCCGAAGCCCGAAGTAGTGAGAAAGAAAGAGAGCGCGCCGAGCGACGTGAGAAGGAGAGGCGAGACATGGCTCACCGTGAAAAGTGGCCTGTCAACCCTCGTCAGGAGGACAATGAGAGTACCGTCCAGGGGGAGAATGAGAAAAATCGTGACAAATCTCGTTGCATGAATGGAGGGTCTCGAAGGGATCGAACCCATCGAGAGGAGTCCCCACGCAGAGAATCTCGACATGAGAAGGAGGAGAGCAAAAGGTCTCGCGAAGAGAGGGGCGAAGAAGAAAGGTCTCACCGATCAAGGTGGCACCGAGATAAATCCCATCATGTGGGGACTCGGCAGAGCCATCAGGAAGCAAAGATGAAAGACCTTGAGGATAAGTATACCCGGATGCTCCGCCAAATGGACGGGGAGGATCCAGAATTGACGGCTTGAGACATGCTAGAAGACGAAAGTCTCCCGTTCACCGGGCGGGTGAAAGCATACCCCATGCCGGATAAATTCAAAATGCCACGAATCGAGAAGTACGATGGGAATGGAGATCCACAGGAGCATTTGGAGGCCTTCCGAGAGCATCTTGTCTTGCATGGCACTCCCGACGAGATTACATGTAAGGCTTTCCCTTTGACCCTAAAGGGAGTAGCGAAAGATTGGTTCACTGGACTTCCCCAAAGTTAGTGGGCACTTTCAAGGATCTAGGGCGCCTGTTCTTAACCCAGTTCCTAGCCACCAGGAAAAGGAAGAAGGATCCAACCTGTCTGTTGACCTTTCGCCAAGACAAGGAGGAGAGTTTGAAGGACTTCATGCTTCGCTTCAATAGGCAAAAGCTTGAGGTCGACACTCCCGACGACAAGACGTTACTCTGTGCCTTGATGCAGGGCGTACGAGCAAAAGGGCCGCTGATGGCCGAAGTAGGGAGAAAGAATGTGAATAAGGTGACCCTCCCCCAGTTCATGAAACTGACGGAGGAGTTTATTCACCAGGAGGAGTTAGTCGGGGCACTTCTTAAAGCCCAGACGTTGGAGGAACAGCCAAGAAGGAGAAGAAGAAGGACTCAAATCCTCCCAAGTTAAAGGAAGAAAAGAATCCCCGAAAAGGGGAAAAGAAGCCAGGCCCATTATTCAAAAGTGAGCCTCGAAAAACAGAGCCACCGAGATTCCTGAAGGAAGTCTTCACCCCCTTAAATGCCAACCTCATTGAGGTATTTTCTGCCATAAAGGGGGACCCAGCATTTAGATGGCCACAAAAGATGAAGACCACCCATTCAAACGGGATTGAAGCAAATTTTGTGAGTATCATGCCGATCACGGGCATTTGAAGGAGGATTGCATATCTCTCCGCCGAGAAATCGAAGTCTTCATACAAAATGGGAGGTTAGTTAGATTCCTCGCGGAGGAAAGGAATCGAGAGGCCAATCGTCGAGGACCCGGAGGGAGTTCGAGAAGGTCTCGGACGGGCGAAACCAAGACGTAGGGACGAAGCTCCGAGAGAGGTTCGACATAACCAAGAACGAAGGGATATTCGAGAAGAACCCATCCAGAACCAGGAGGTCGTTCGAGAGATCCACACCATCGCCGGAGGAATTGCTGGCGGAGGAGACTCGAACTCAACAAGAAAGGCTTATGCAAGAAGTCTGCAAGGCCAGGAGGTGTATTCGCTACACAGGCCCTCGAAGGCGGCAAGGACAGATTTGGTGGTGTTGTCATTCTCGGAGGAAGATGCTTGGGGGTAGTGATGCCCCATGACGATGCCCTAGTAGTGACCTTGACCGTTGCTAATCATGGGATACATCGAATTCTCGTGGATAATGGAAGCTCCGCTGACATCCTCTACTGGCCGGCCTTCCAGCAAATGGGTATCGATCGTGAGAGGATCAAACCATTTGCGTCCCCATTAGTCGGATTTGGCGGAGAAGTTGTATTCCCTATAGGGATCATTCCTTGCCGATAACAGCAGGAACAACACCTCAACTAGCTACTGTGATGGTCGATTTCTTGGTAATCGATCGGCCCTCTACTTACAACGCGATTGTGGGTTGACCCGCACTGAACAAGTTGAAAGCAGCAACGTCGACCTATCACCTCATGATGAAATTCTCAACAGAGGAGGGAGTCGGAGTAGTGCGGGGTGATCAACTAGCCGCAAGGAAGTGTTACAACACTTCGATGAAGAAGGTATCAGATTCGACCACACTCATAGTGGCTTCGGTACACGAGGTCAAAGGGGAACCAGCAGAGCCACTCGAGGAAGTCTTGATCGGGGAAGAAAGGGTCGTGCAGATAGGAACTTGCCTAGATAAGGAAGTTCGAGAAGGCCTTGTGAAATTCCTTCATAGGAATGTGGAGGTTTTCGCCTGGTCACACGAAGATATGCCGGGAATCAACCCCAAGGAAATTGTCCATGTGTTGAACGTGAACCCTGGCGCGAAGCCAGTAAAGCAAAAGAGAAGGAAGTTTGCACCCGAAAGGGTCGAAGCGATAATTGTGAAGGTCGAGAAGCTCCTGAAGGCACAATTCATAGAAGTGGTTCATTACCCGAATGGCTGGCCAATGTAGTCTTGGTAAAAAAGTCCAACGACAAATGGAGAATGTGCGTGGACTTCACCGATCTCAATAAGGCTGTCCCAAAGACAGCTTCCCTCTCCCCCGCATTGATGCTTTGGTCGATTCCACCTCCGGATACGGGTTGCTCAGCTTCATGGATGCATTTTCGGATACAACCAGATCCTCATGCACCCACAGGATCGAGAGAAGACTGCATTCATAACCGATCGGGGCCTATACTGCTACAAGGTTATGCCCTTTGGTTTGAAGAATGCAGGGGCTACTTACTACGACTGGTGAACAAAATGTTCCAAGCCCAGATAGGGAAGAAACATGGAGGTGTATGTAGACGATATGCTGGTAAAGAGCAAGGAGTCGAGGGATCACATTCGTGACCTTCACGAGGCCTTCGCCACAATCAAGCAAAGACGGAATGAAATTGAATCATAAAGCGCTGTATCTCTCAAAAGTTCTGGGTATATGGTCTCAAGTAGAGGAATCGAAGCCAACCCCGAAAAGATTCGAGCAGTCCTCGAAATGCAATCCCCGAAGACAACGAAGCAGCTACAACAGCTAACCGGAAGGTTATCAGCCTTAAATAGGTTTATCTCTCGCTCTACAGACAAATGCCTTCCTTTCTTCAAAATTTTGAGGAAGGCCTTCGAGTGGACGGATGAGTGCGAGGAGGCCTTTTCCAAATTGAAGACATAGCTGACAAGTCCTCCCTTGTTAAGCCGAACCATCCTAGGGGAAGTCCTATACCTATACTTGGTTGTTACCCCTATGGCAATCAGTGCAGCCCTGATCCGGGAAGATGAAGGGTACAAAAGCCAGTGTATTTCGTAAGCAAAGTGCTTCATGGTGTAGAAGGGAGGTACCCCCAGATCGAAAAGCTTGTGTTCGCCCTCATTATGGCCTCGAGAAAGCTTCGGCCTTATTTTCAGGCCCATACCATCCGGGTTCTCACGGAATACCCTCTCGAAAGGTGATGCAGAAGCTGGATTTATCGGGTAGATTGGCAAATTGGGCGATCGAACTGGGACAGTTCGATCTCGAATTCATCCCTCGAAATGCCGTCAAGGGTCAAGCGCAGACTTTCTGGTTGAATTCACAAACATGCCAGAAATTGAGGAATCGGATATGGAGCAAAAATGGGTGGTCTACGTCGATGGTTTGTCGACAAAAAAGAAAGGGGGTGCAGGGATAGTGCTCTTCACTCCGGATGGGAAAGAATTAAGCAGCTCCTTAAGGCTGGAATTCAAGACCACCAATAACGAAGCGGAGTACGAAGCTGTCGTGGTGGGCCTCGAATTGGCCCTGGAACTAGGGGCTAATTCTGTGGAAATGCGGAGTGACTCCCAAGTTATCGTGGGGCATATCAGAGGAGAATTCGAGGCAAAGGGAGAAAAGATGAAGAAGTACCTCACAAAGGTGCAAAGCATGTAGACTGCTTTTCAGAAGTTCTACATCAAAAAGATTCTGCGAGAGGACAACGAAAAAGCAAATCACTTGGCCAAATGGCCAAAATGGCGAAGTCGATGAACATGAGGAATCATCCGATGAACACCTCGATTTTCGGAGGCCTAAGGCACCCTCAAATTTTCAAGGAGGCCTCGGATTGGAGGCAGGAAATCTTCAGCTACTTGCAGGATGGAACCCTACCTTCCGGGAAAAAGTCTACGATGCAGTTGAGAATGAGGGCAGGAAGGTTTACAATCTTAAATGGATCACTCTACAAAAGGGGATTCACATTGCCTCTCCTAAAATGTATTTCCACTAAAGAAGGGAATTACGTTCTCCGAGAAATACATGAGGGAATCTATGGAAGTCATTCGGGAGCCAGGGTGATGGCTCATAAAGTCAAGGGCAGGATTCTACTGGCCAAACATGTATAAAGATTCGACAGAAATCGTTAGGTACTATGACAAGTGCCAATGATTTGCCAACATCACCAAACAACCCCCCGAGGAGTTGATGCAATTTCCTCCCCATGGCCCTTCTCACAATGGGGGTGGATATAGTGGGACCGTTGCTCCGAGGAAAAGGGGCGTGATTCAGATTGTCGAGAGATTACTTCACCAAATGGACAGAAGTCGAACCCTTGGTGAACATCACGACTACAGCCATCCAACGGTTCTTATGGAAGAATGTCATCTGCCGCTATGGTGTGCCACACGCGTTTGTCACCGATAATGGGAAACAGTTCGACTGCGAACCATTCCGGAAGTGGTGTGCCGAATTATGTATTAAGAATTACTTTTCTCCAACATCCGAGCAAATGGGCAGGTGGAAGCCACCAACAAGACCATTTTCAAAATTTTTTTAAAAAAAGCTAGGTGATAGGAAAGGTAACTGGGCCGACGACCTCCCGGAAGTCCTTTGGGCCTATCAAACCACCAAGAGAACTCCTAAGAATCTTCACGCCTAACATTCGAACGAGGTATTCCGCAGAAATGGGATCGGGAAGCTGAGGGTCAATCGCATAAAAGGAGGCAACGAAGGGCTAAAACTCCATTTGGACCTAAAGAAAAGGCGTGATCATGCCCAGATCACACTCCCTATCAAGAAAGAATGGCTAAGTATTTTAACAGGAAAGTGAACCTCAAAGTTTCAAAGTCGAGATCTAGTCCCGCTAAAGTTACTCGCCACTGTGGATCCAACAAGGAAAGCTAGCTCCAAACCGGGAGGGACCTTACAAAGTGGTTAGATGCCGAGGCCAGAGCATACTACCTCAAGACTCAACGGGAGAGCCCTTCGAGACCATGGAATGCCGATCACCTTAAGAAGTATTTCATTTAACGATTGTAATTCATATTTATTCTTGTTTCTTGATTTCTTTGAATTGATACAATAAAAAACGCTGGAGTTTCTTCGCAAATATGTGAATCGCTTGGAACAAAGAAATGATGTCACGGCACGATAAGACCGTCTCCACCAGTTCCTGATCGAAAAGCCGACACTCAAAGAACGATGTCACGTTCGACACGAGACTCGGTCTCCACCAGTTCTCGATCGAAAGCCCCGACACTCAAAGAACGATTTCACGTTCGACACGAGACTGGTTCCACCGTGCCTCGCATCGAAGTTCGACACTAAAGAACGATGTCACGGCCCGATACGAGACCTGGTCTCCACCAGGCTCGGCATCGAAAGCCTGACACTCAAAGAAATAATGTTACGGCCCGATACGAGACCTGGTCTCTACCAGGCTTGGCATCGGAAGCCGACACTTAGAAATGGAATGATGTCATGGCTCGGTACAAGGCCTAGTCTTCACCAGGCTTGGCATCCGAGACCTGACGCTTGCTCAATAACCTAACGCTCGAAATGAACAGTCAAAGTAAAAATCACATGGTCTTCTCGAAACAATGTCGAGCGACAATCCTAAAACACTTTTCGATTTTTCGAGAAGAATGCCTTGTCAATTAATTCTTGATCATTTTTGGGAATGAATTGCACAAGGTTCTGTCAAAAAGTTTCCATTCAAATAAACGAATATTAACTGAAACATAAAAAAATATATATATAATAAAATGTATTTCATTAATCTCCGAATTTACAATATGGTATAAGGGAAGATATACAAATTGTTTGATGAGCCTCGGCTTTCTTGGGGGTCTTGGGCGTGAGAGGTTCCTCGTCATTGCGTGTTCCTTCTCCGCCTCTCCACCTTCTGGAGCCGCCTCCGGTTGATAGGCGAATCAGTCAATCCCTACAGCGTCCGGCATCTCCTCACGGCTAAGGCTGATCAGCTGTCGAATGGCCTCTTTCGTCATAGGAATGTCATTGATATTAACTAAGTTGAGGTCCATCTTCCGAGTCGGGTCCCTCCACCAGGCCCTAAAGGTCTCGAATCGAGGTGAAGCCCATCCGCCCACGCCGAGTCTCGGACTCTCAAGGCAAAGACAGCTGATGTAGGTAATCAGCCACCGCCTTGACCTCCTTGAGCTCCAACCTCATACTCGCTGCTCAAGAATGTCGGAGTGCTTCTCCTCGAGCAACTTATAATCCTCCTTGAGGATGGAGTGGTCCTCTAGGAGTTCTGTGTTTTTCACCTCGAGAATGAGGTGGTCCTCTCAAAGCTTCACGTTCTCGGAACGCAGGCGCTCGATCTCCTCGGAGAGCTTCGAGAGCTTGGCCTCCGCTTGATCCCTAGCCTTTGAAGCATCTGAGGCCTCGCATTCCATCATGGCGGAGTGCTCGCCAGGACCCGGAGGTCTTCTTCATGCTTGGCTATGGCCTTCTTGAGGTTGGCGTTCTCCTCCTCGATCACCGAAAGCCTTCTTTGTAGGTTCTCCGGCCAACCATCGAAAGCCGAAACCTTCCGCATATAGCAGTATAGGATCGTGGACCGGAGGAAAGCCTGCAAACAAAGCAAACATGATGTCAGAAAAAAGATTCGGAGAGTAAGATTCGATGTATGATCGACACTTACCAGGCACTGCATGGTCAGCATCTCCTCGGCTACCCCACGGAGGGTTATATCCCGCTTCAGCCGAAGACCATCGTGATCGACAAGGTCAACCACGGCCTTGAAGGGGTTACTTTTAAAATCCCCTCCAAGTTTAGCCAACTTCCCCCCAACGGTCCAGTTGGCCCTTTTCGGCTTTATCTCGACCGTACTCTCGGAGCTCGAAGCCCCAGATGCCTCGAGCGTTTGGCCTCCTCGACTCTGCCTCCTTCTCGACCCCTTTAGGAGTCGGACTTCAAGGCTTCTTCGGAGTCAGAGCCCTCGACGAGTTCCCCACCTCAAGGATCGGGGACAATGCCCTTCCGGGAACCTCCTCCGCCGCTTTAGGGGAGGCCCCCATGTTATCGCCGGCTAATCCTACCGAATCATCCGACATCATCTCGATGTCCTCCAAAATGTGCCGGATGTTCGAGCCAAGAGGTTGGCTTAGTACAGGAATACTCCCCTCTGGCACTCGCAGGGGCTCCTCTTCAGCCACCTTGGCCACCGCTACTGGAACGGCCAAGACAGGCTCGTTCGCAATGAATTTCTCCACCTCCACTAGCGGTGGAACTGAAGGGGGCATGGCCTTCTCCCTCCGAGAGGCCAAGAACCCGGCGACATCAGCCATTTCGTCGACCTGGGGGCCAGTCCCGACCGCTGGGACGTCCATTCCCGCCGCCTTAGTCAGCCTTCTCTTTTTGACGAGAGGAACCTCGACAACCTCCACTGACTCCTCAGCTGCTGAGTGTGTCTTACGAGTGGATCCCGGAAGGTCCTTGGCAGGCCCACCTGCTTCCGGGCTCTCCTCTTCATCAAGTAGCTTAAGCACCCCCTTATGGGGCTTCAGGCTTCTCCATCAGGGGGCCCTTCTTGCCCAGGATTTATGGGGAGTGAAGGAGGTGTCGGAACCTTAGGCTCCCGGATTTTAAAGACCCCGCCGGTCATTATCGGGTAAACGGCTTTCGCGGGCTTCCCGATGTCAACAACTTTTGCCTTGCCCTTGTCAACGACTTTGGGCTTCACTTGAGCCGCCAAAGGGCCTCACCCTTTCCCTTTCGGGGGGTAGAGGCCCGTGTGTTGGCAGCTGGACCTCTGGGGTTCGGACGAACCCGCAGAGGATCACCGATCGGCCTCACCGGTGGACGGAAGGAGTCAACATCATAGACGAATTCGGATAGCTTCGGGACTGTAATGAGGCTTTCGACAAACATCATCTTTGGGTGCTCTCAACCCCACTTAATAACCTTGTTGACCCGATGAATCATCTCGGGGGTCAGGATAGGCTCGTCATGAGCTCTGGAAGGATTGTTAATATCTCGGGGTACCCTAGGACCCTTAGCTTTCTCGGTGGGAGTGAACTCCCACTACCCCGAAATGAAAAAGTACTTGTTCTTCCATTTGGGGTTGCTGGAATATTTGAGTCGATTTGAATAAACTTCCCCTTTTTCGTTTGGAAGTTGTAGACTGCAGAACTTTATGGGTTCTTTTGGAGCCAGTAAAGATGCAAAAACTCTTTTATTGTAAGAGTATAATCTCAGCCTAGGGCTAAGGGCTACAAGATCACGCACGCGAGGAAAGTTCTCTAGGCGTTCGGCGACAACTGGTGGGGTGACAAGTTAAGAAAGCCAAGTAGCTCTCTAATTATCGGGATGAAGGGAAGTCGTAAGCCTGCCTTGAACATGTGCTCGTATACACAGACCTAGTGTACATCCGACCGAGCCACGGCACCAGACTGATTTTCATCAAAACGGAGTTTGATGAAACTGAAATGAAGCACTCTTTTCTTATGCGCCTCTCGTCAGCAGCAGACAGATGGGATGCCCAGAAAGTAGGGTGGATTTCTCCCAAGCCATCAGAGTCGTTGCTGTCCTTTGCCATCCTTTAGAAAGTATAGAAAAGCTGGAGAATGCGGGTGCGAATTGGAAGAAGCAGAGAAAGATGATCACACGGGCAAATAAGTTTGAAATATGATTCAGGCCTGGGTTTTATAGGCAACTAGAAGGAATACGAGGCGTCGGCGTCGATAACCGAAGAGATGGGCATTAAAACCCAGAAAAAACGCTTTGAAAACACAAAAGACTCTTCGTAATCCCCAAAAATGCTTCGACTTTTGACGGCTGGCCGGTCATTATGACAGCCGCACCTTCGACCACTCCGACTTCGACACTTGGCCGAACCTCGATCCACGATACGGCGCATTAAATGACCGATGTCTCATTAGGCCAACCAGTGTCTCGAAATCTGTTGGCGGGAATTCAAAAATTTTCCCACCCAAATGTACTCGAAAAAAAAAAAACCAACAAATCCCCATGTACAAGTCGACATATTTTGGGAGTTTGATCCATTCTCCATAAGACAGGAAAATTTTCATAAGTCTTCTAGACAAGGAAATTGGGGGTTAACTGTTGGATTATGGATCAACCTCCTGGAAGCCCAACGGACACTGACCCGGTTTGAAGCCCACGAGCGCTTTTGGCCCAGCATCTTCGAGACTGAGGACTAAGGACTCGAATTCGAGACCTCCGAGACGTAAGGGTCCCAGGTCCTCGAATTCGAGGCCCCCATGTTCGAGGCCTTCTCTGAAAACTGAGGACTCAATTGAGGCCTCCGAGACCTATGGGTCCTAGGCTCTCAAATTCGAGGTCTCCACGTCCGAGACCTAGAAACCAAATTCATCCGAATCCGCGATGTGATCTTATCCATCCAGTTCAGATATCGAGCACCTGGAAACCCGGGGTTTGGTAATCCGTCAACCCGAATTCAAAATTCAAATGACAACTGCCAAATCCTATCTTGATCTCCGAAGATCAAGGAACGAGTAACTGCTCAAATCCCACGATAACAAACTGCCTCGCAGCAAGTCAGGGAAAAGCCAGTCATTGACTAGGTGACTGCCACTCTGTGCCTATATAACACAAGTCTCTAATCACATACTGAGGTAATGCAATTCTAGTACACTTCAAGCTTTTGTTGCTTCCATTCTCTTTACAGCAAACACTGACTTAGGCATCGGAGTGACCCCGTCGGCTCACCCGGTCTCTCTTCGACCCTATTGTCTTTATCTTTGTGCAGCATTCATACTCGGAGCAGTCAATCCAAAAGCCGAACAAGCGTGCCACGTCACCAGCCGAAACGTGCATCAACACATTTCTTTGCCAACAACATCAATTTAGAATGCGACTGCCATTCGATCCACACCCTCACATCTTATTCTTTACAAATAGATTATAATTAAGAGAACAACTGTTTGTTCAAGCAAATTCCTCAAAAGAAGGACATCGGTAGAACTCTATCAATCACCAGCTGCTTCCCTTGACCAAACCTCAAATCCCTTGCCAGTTTAGTTTTCCAAAATATGACATCTGGTAGAACTCTACCAATTGCAAGGAGGCTATATCACAGGGTTAAAAACATTCTAAAGATGTACATAATTAGAATGCTAATGATGCTAAGAACTGGACAACATCAAGACAACCGTGTTTCCCTCAATACTTTTGACATAGGAAGGTCTTTCTTATAGCTACTATAATGCATGTAACTGCAAAGGAGGAAGGAACCATTAGAAAAGTATCTCTTAAAATATTTTTGATAAGTGAAAAAAAAAAAAAAAGGAGATACTAGTACTTCCACATAAAGATTGCAAACATGAAAGCATTATGCGTTCATATGAAAATGGAGATATTTCCATTGGGAGACAACAACCAAAATCATTAATATCATTAATATTCTAGATATGCACATTTATTTATGCTACATTATTCTGGTTTTGAATTTAAGGATTTTTCTTTTTACTATTTCAATTACTGTTCACCCAGGCATGTGCTTCAAGGGGCATCTCACTTCACCCAATAAAATTCTTCTTTGTGCACGCTCATCGTGCCACACAACAGACCACTGTTCATGGTATTACTGTTCACCCTCGACATTCATCCGGTTACTATTCACGGGTTAGTTCATGGGATACTGTTCACCCGAACATTGTTTCTCATCCACCTCCGCCCACCACCGGCACCTAGCGCACCGGCGCTCCCAACCCACAACAAGCCGTACACCCGAGACCCCAAAAAAACTCCCAAAGAAGTCTTCTATTTCAAAATTGGTTTTTTTTTTTTTTCCAAAGTAGGAAATAAATTCTTCCAAAGTAAGTTCCTTTTGTATCTTTTTTTTTTTTTTTTTCGATCTTTCCCTTTGGTAAATTAAGGTTTGGGAAATTATTTATATGAAATTTACGAATCGATGTTTCTCTCTCCGCCTCCCTCACCCCTCCAGAACCCAAACGGATTTGCTAATGAAATCACCGGCGATACCCACCCACCATGGCGACCTTGGACAGGTATATATACTTGTTTACATATAAAGATTAGAATTTTCATTATTTCTGATTTATTTGCATAAATGGTTTGGCTTGGCTTTGGTTTTTGTTTTGATTTGGGTTTGGATATGTTTGTTTATCTAGGATTGGTGGTTGTTTTGTTTGGTTTCGAAATTGAGTAAGAATTTTAGGGCCTCCGCCTCCGCCCACCACAGGCACCTAGCGCACTACGCTCCCAACCCACATCATGCCGTACACCCGAGACCCAAAAAAACCCCAAAGAAGTCTTCTATTTGAAATAGGGACATTTGGTTTTTTTTTTTTTTTTTCAAGAGTAGGAAATAAATTCTTTCAAAGTAAGTTCCTTTTGTATCTTTTTTCTTTTTCGTTATTTCCCTTTGGTAAATTAAGGTTTGGGAAATTATTTATATGAAATTTACTAATTTGTTGTGTAGATAAACAAATTTACTGTTTTATTTTGTTGTAAATCTCACTCTGCGCTCATTTTTTTTATTTGGCTTATTTTGTTAAATTTTCAAGGTTTTTGGTGTTCAGTAAAGGGTGAAGTTTGGAATTTTTGTGTATTTTTTCTATTAACAGAGTGGAGGAATGGAAGATTCTTGCTAATGCATATGAAATAGTTATTAACTCATTTCCTCATGTAATGGTTTGGTCCTGAAGTTGTTTGATTTGAAGATAGGCGGTGGTGGTGAAGCGTGAGAATTTGTGGATTACTTCCAAACTTCCAAAAGAGGAGAGGCAATGCAACAAATTTCATGTGTAAGAGCATCCACATAGCACACTTTTCACTTAACAATTTACTTTCACTATTTTATTAAAATATTATTTTTCAAATATTTATTTATGTATCTTTTTTCAAATATTTGTTTATTATTTATGTAAGTTTTGAGTGTTAAGAGAAATGAAAAGAAAAAAATGAGGAAAGAGAAAAGATAATTGTTTAATGAATAAAGAGGGAATAGTAATAATGTTAATTTTTGTTAAAATAAAGAGGCTAAAAAATGAGGTTTTTAGCATTTTTTGTTAAATTGGCTTTCAAATGAGTTTATCCAAAGTAGTGGAATTGGCTCTTCAAACATTTTTTGTTAAATTGCTCTAATAACTTAATGATAAATAAAATTTATAGTGGAATAAAGGTCAAGACTTTATCCATGCAGTAACTTGATTTAGATCAAGTTTTGCAATAACTTAATATTTGAAAATGTTTTGTTGCTGTGTTGAGAATGCTTAACAAAAAAAAATCCAATATTGTGATTCTAGTGGGAAGAATCTAATCTATCTATTATGGAAATATGCTGTTTTTGTAACTCTATTAAGGAATCTAACTATTAAGGAGGTCATTTGTTTTTGCTTGGCTTTTTCCTCATGTATTTTTTAATTTGCAGGCCTTTCATGTAACTTTCGATTTGAGTAAAATGATGTTAAGAAGTGAGTCTTTTTTCGTGTAATTGAGCCTCTTAGGAAAAAAAATTAAAAAAAGGTTAATTTAATTAATAAATTGTTATTAATGACTTTTAATATTTAATATGTATATTAAATATTTTAATACTAGGTACTATTTTATGTGGATTATCTATTTGGAGAAAATTTCTAACATTTTCATATTACTATTATTATTTTTTAATAAGGACTTGAAAATTTCATTTCTCAAAAAGGCAAGAGGCATGTGGTATTATATGTGCAGCCAGCAATTCTCTTTCATATGACTTACCTACCCACCATGATTTAGATGATTTGGAGCCATGCTGTATGATTTTAGCATCTTCCCTCAGGGGAGGGGCCAAAGTGAGACCTACTACTATTTAGATTGGGGTTGGGCACGGTCAGTTTGGGTGGGTTTTGGCCCATTCCAGGACCTAACCCGTGCCCATCGGGTTTGAATTTATCCAAAGTAAAGAGTGTAAAATTGCTAGGTATTCGGGTAGAAGAGGGCGGGTTGGTTGGGTTGGTTGGGCAAATTAAAGCCCACAAACCACAAAAAGAGAAAGCGCATTACTAATTACTAATAAGCAGCTACAAAACCCACCTTCCATCTCCTCATCCTCTATAAGTCTTATCCAATCTACCCCTTTCTTCCGAGCCAATCACTCAAGCCTTCCCACGCTGCCAAATATGGCGACAAACATTTTGGCTAATATTGATATTCTATTGGATCATCTACTTTTTGGACTCGGTATAGAATTTCAATGCCTAAGTTTTCTTTTTATTATTTTATTATTTTTTTGTTTAATATCATCACTCAATTCAATTCCTTTGATTTAAACATGTTCAATACACTAATTTCCATTTATAGAGTGGTAAATGAATCTCACAATGTGCACAAATTAGATGGCATGCACAATTCTTACTAGTTCTAATTTTCTGCAGTTGAAGACTAACATGCCTTTTTAATGAAAAACTGGGAGCAAACAAAATTCCCCCAAATCACATTGCCTGCATAAACAAACTAATTTTTTTACAATCAGCAAAGTTGGTATTAGTTGGTGTGGTTTTTTTTTTATAATTTTTATGTTTTATGTTTCTTTGTTTTTACTTATTTATCTAACCAAAAAATATGTAGACTGGATTCAGGGCAAAAATTGGACAGCTCGACGAATGTTTGATTTTCGGCCGAACGAACTTGATTGAGATAAATATTTGACTTTCTTAGCTAAACAATAATAAAAAAAAATGACATTCAAATTTGGAGCCCTTCAAGGTCCCAAAAATGGGACTTTTCGTCTTGGGTTTCAACGAGGTTTTAGTGGAGATTTCAGCAGAATTTTGAGGAATGTTTGATTTTCGGCCGAATGAATCTATTTGAGACAAATATTTTACTTTCTAAGCTAAACAGTCAAAAATAAAAAATAAAAATTCATTCCTATTTGGGGCCCTTCAATGTCCCAAATATGGGACTTTTCATTTGGGGTTTCAATGGGGTTTCAATTGAGATTGCAACCAAGTTTCGACGAATGTTTGATTTTCGGCCGAACGAACCTGATTGAGATAAATATTTGACTTTCTTAGCTAAACAATAATAAAAAAATGACATTCAAATTTGGAGCCCTTTAAGGTCCCAAAAATGGAACTTTTCATTTGGGGTTTCAACGGGGTTTTATTGGAGATTTCAACAGAGTTTCAAGGAATGTTTGATTTTACAAGTATTTAAATTACAAAGCCTAAGGCTCGACTGGGGGGACCTGGGCAGGTGGAGAGTTCATGGCATCTTCAGGCTTCTTTTTCACCTCTCCACCTTCGGAGCGGCCTCTGGTCTGTAGTTGAACCGGTCAATCCCCACGTCCGACATTTCTTCACGACCGAGGTTGATCAGTTGTCGGATGGCCCCACTCGTCATTGGTATGTCTTCGATATTGACCGAGTTCAGGTCCATCTTTCGAGCCGGGTCCCTCCACTAGGTCCTGAAGGTCTCGAATCCGAGGTGAAGCTCATCTACCCAGGCCGAGTCTCGAACTCTCGAGGCAAAGGACAACTGATGTAAGTAGTCAGCCGCCTTTGCCTTGGCCTCTTTTAGCTCCAACCTCATACCCTTGTACAGGCCGTTGAAGTACTGGAACTTCTCCTCACCTACGACCTTGCTAGCCACAACACGCCCACCGAGGCCTGGCTCTTCTTCAGTTGCTCGAGGACATCGGATTGCTTTTCCTCGAGCAGCTTATAATCCTCCTAGAGGATGGAGTGGTCCTCCTGGAGTTTTGCATTTTTCGCCTCGAGAACGCGATGATCTCTCGAAGCTGGGCATTCTTGGAGCGGAAACACTTGACTTCCTCGGAGAGCTTCAACAGTTTGGCCTCCACTCAATCTCTGGCTTTGGAGGCATCGGAAGCCTCGTATTCCATCATGGCCGAGTGCTCCCCCAAGACTCGGAGGTCCTCCTCGTGCTTGGCTATGGCCTTTTTGAGATTGGCAGACAAATGTCAAGATCCGATATAATGAATACCATCGGAGATCAACCGGGACCTCCTCAACTCCATCTCCTTAAGAGTTGGACTTGAGGCCTGGTGTTAGAGCTTTTGGGTATCGGGGACAATGTCTTTCCAAGAAATGCTCCCATAGGAGGTTGGATAGAATGCGCACTCTTGTCATCGGCCACTTTGGCCATAGCCACTAGAACGGCCAAGACAGGCTCGTTAGCAATGAACTTCTCCACCTCTACCAGCGGTGATACTGGAGGGAGTACGACCTTCTTCCTCCGGGAAGCTAGGAATCCAGCAACATTCACCGCCTCGATGATCGGGTAGGCCTCCGATTGTCGGGACTTGTCTCGCCACCTTCGCTTCCGCCTTCGACGTGGGAGCCTCAATAACTTCCACCATTGCTTGAGTCTGAAGAGTGGGCTCCGACTGGGCCTTGACAGGCCCACCTGCCTCCGGGCTCTCCTCTTCATTTAGCAGCTTGAGTACCCTGGCCACCTTAGAAGGCTTCTCGGCCTTCCCCACTGAAGGACCCTTCTTCACCGACGGGGCAATGGGGAGTATGGGGGGAGTTAGAACCTTAGGCCCCTAGATCTTGAAGTCCCCACCGGTCATTACCGGATACTTGACCTTCTCGGGCTTCCCTGTATCGACCACCTTGGCCTTGCCCTTGTCGACGGCTTTGGGTTTTAACTAGTCACCAAAGGGCTTAGTTTGCCCTTTTGGGGACTAAAGCAGTGTTGGTGGCTGATTTTGGTGGGCCCATAGAGGATTGCCAATCGACCTGTAAAAAAAAAAGACTCGATGTCATAAAATAACTTCGACAGCCTCGGAGCTGTAATGAAGGTTCCGACGAGCATCATTTTCGGTGCTCTTGACCCACTTAACAATCTCATTGACCCACTCAATCATCTCGGGGGTCAAACAGGCTCATTATAAGCTCGGATGTATGGGTCACATCTTGGGGACCCTGGTCCCTCTGCTTTCAAGGTGAACTCCACGCTAAACGAAGAAATATTTGTTCTTCCATTTGGGGTTGCTGGAGAACTGGAGTCGATTTGAACGAACTTCCCCCTTTTTGTCTGGAAGTTGTAGACCGTGGAACTCTGAGGGTTCTTTTGCAGCCTATAAAGGTGCATGAACTCCCTCATTGTGAGGTTGTGCTGCTTGCCCAGAGCCATGGCCCATAAAATCACACACCCGAAGAAAGTTCTCCAGGCGTTGGGCGATAGTTGATGGGGTGATAAATTGAGAAAGCTAAGGAGCTCTCTAACTATTGGAATGAAAGGAAGTCGATCTTATCCATTGGAACATGATCTCGTAGCACTTGGAAATCATATATATTCTATCATCACAAAAAGATCTATTATTGTCAAAACGAACTTTGATGAAGCTCGGGATGAAACATTCCCTTCTGATGCGCCTCTCGTCAGCAGTGGATACTTGAGATACCCAGAAAGCAGGATGGGTGTCCCCAACGTTGGTCATTTTCGAAAATACCAGAGAAGTAGAAGAATGCGAGTATGAGAGTTTGAAGAAGCAAGGAAAGTTAATTATGCAGGCAAGTAAGTTTGAAAGATGAATCAAGTAAGTTTGAAAGATGAATCAAGATGAATCATTATGACTGGAGCAGACGGCCGCCCTTTCGACCACTCCGACCTCGACACATGGTCGAACCTAGATCACTGGAATTGACGCATTAAATGATCGACGTCTCCTCGAGCCAACGAAGCGTCTCAAAATCTTTTTGGCTGGAAAATTCAAAGAATTTTCCGACCAAATGTAAAAAAAAAAAAAGATAATTTCTACCAACAAGTCCCCTTGTACAAGCAAGCAAGGAAAGTTAATTACGCAGGAAGTAAGTTTGAAAGATGAATCAAGTAAGTTTGAAAGATGAATCAAGATGAATCATTATAGAGCGGCCACCCTTTCACCACTATTTTGCTGATTATGCCACTGATCATGGAATTGACGCATTAAATGATCGACGTCTCCTCGAGCCAACAAAGCGTCTAGAAATCTTTTTGGCGGGAAAATTCAAAGAATTTTCCGCCCAAATGTAAAAAAAAAAAAAAAATGATAATTTCTACCAATAGGTCCCCTTGTACAAGCAAGCCTCGAAAGCCTTCACCATTATTCGATTGAGCTCCTCAATTCTCAGCTTTGAGAGTTTGATCAATTCTCCATAACACATTAAAATTTCCTTAGTCTTCTAGACAAGGAAATTAGGGGTAACTGTTGGACCATGTATCAACCTCACGTGAGCCCAACAGTTGTTGGCCCAAGCTAAAGCCCAAGAATGTTTTAGGCCCAAGACCTCTGAGACCACGCCTCGAATCTGAGACATCGAGACTGAGGCCTTGAATCCTAGACCTTCTTTGGAGACTAAGGACTCGAATTCGAGAGCTCTGAGACCCACTTGTCCTAGGCTCTCGAATTCGAGGCCCTCACATCCGAGACCCGTAAACTCAGGGATTAGAAATTTGAATTCATTCGAGAATATGCGATGCGATCTTATCCATTCAATAAAAAATGTAACAAGCACCTAAATGCACGAAAGTGTTGGACTATCAATCAATTAAAATTCAAATGTCAAACAAAAATCCTATCTTGATGGAAGATCAAGGAATTGAGATAACTACTCAAATTGAGATAAACTTGGCAAATCGGAAGATCTTTGGTTAGGGGACTACCATTCCTCGCCTATATAATACAAGCCTCTACCACATGTTAAGGTAGCGCAACTCTAGCACACTTCAAGCTTTTGTTATTTTCCATTCTCAATAAAAAAAACGATAGATTTTAGGCATGTGAGCTCGTTCACACCCTGCCTCTCTTCTCTATCATTTTTTGTCTTCTTTTGGGTTCTTGAGATCAATGGTTCAACAAGCATGCCACGTCACCAATCGGGAAACTGTGTATCAACACTGAGCATCCCTACTCAGGACATCAACATAAACGCCTTGGAACTTAAACTCTAGGTTTCCCTTTTCTTTTTTGTTTTAGTTTCATTAAATAATTGTTAGGCTAGATTGAAGCCTAATCCAAGATATTTAATATTTAGTGTCTTTTTGTTCAATATGTGTTTATTTTGCTTGATTATGCCTATGAAATTGAATTCTTTAAATGTGTCTCACCATTTTTTTTTGATACGTACACATAAGATTTATGTGGGGGAGGGGAATTAGTAATGACGTTCCCTTTATTAAGAAGCATGGTCCCTTTTATTAATCATGCTGATTGAGCTAGGACGTGTCTCACCATTATTGCCAATTGAGCTAGGACGTGTCTCACATTCTCAAAGTATTGTGGAAATTTAAAAGGAAAATTTCCTAAAGTTAAAACTACAAAATCCGATTCAGAAGAGAAATCCCTAGGTTTTACTGAGTTACTTTCATGTTACTTTCTCGGATAAAAAACATGAGTTATTTTAATTGCTCGGATAAATTGTTAGGTTTCTCAAAGCTTTAGCCATTCCTCCCCGCCCCACTAGCAGTGACAAGAATCGGGGTAACTATTTGATGCGTGGACATATGGACATACACCTGTGGCAAAGGTGTCTCAATTTCTCATTAACACGTGTCAACAATCACCCTAAAGATAAAAATTCTACTTTCAAGAGAAATTATATTAACTTTTGTTAATGGCCAATGAATTTTGTTTTCAAAATAAAAACATTAACAAACACCCTAAAGGTAAAACACGAAAGTGTTGGACTTGGACTTCTAACTTAAGAACCTCGAAAGCAGAGAGAAAGAGAGTGATATGATGGGGCATAGCTGAGATTGAGAATTGAGATTATAGCTGAGATTGAGGATGGTATCTTGTGATGCTTATCATCCAATTTCATATAAGGGTTGTTGGGGATTTAGAAGGATTGAACGATTGGATTACTTAAAAATAAAATAAAATAAAGAACGATTGGATTACTTAAAAAAAAAAAAACGATAGATTTTATACATAAAACGTGCGTTCAACAACGGATTTATCATTTTGGTTTGTTGAAAAGTCCGGAGATGGCTTTGTTCCTGTAAATTCATTTGTGACACGATTTATGATATATAGCTGGCCCAATGCCCTCCTTCAGTTCCACATGATTGCTATCTCTTCTTTTATTATATATTATTATATAGTATTAGTACTAGTAAGTCTCTTATTCTAACTAGCTAGAGTTTATAACTAGTAAAAGTCATGTTCAGTAACTAACAAAATATCCCATGACTTTTAGTTTCAATGCATTTTACTAGATCTGGCTTTACTAGATGTTGGACTTGTTCCACACAATATTTGAAATAAAACTCCTTACAGGAGATACATCGGAGAGCATCTTGGAATTATGGATGCACCTAGCCTCTTGAAATGGTTTGTCAAACACCTTAGGTGGTGTTTGACAACCAATAGGATATACATGTGCTATGGTTGCATTGAGCTTTTGCGTTATATGTATAAAATTGTCACCGACATGTTCCTCATGTAGAAATTACATTTATATCCTTATATGCCTTTCATCTTCTATTGGGGTTTTTCTCGTTTTCTCACTTTAGTTCTTATTTCTTTATTTTATTGTGCAAATTTAGTTTAAAGACGAGTGTGGATCGTATTGGTACTTGGTGATGGAGTGACCTCCAAATTGGTCTTCTCCTTCACTTTCACGTCGACGTCAGAGACCACGCTGTCGCCGCCAAGTGCGCCCTTGGGAGCTTATCGCTCGCATCCAAACGCGAAGATCAATTTTGAGGCGCTCAAATCGTCGATTAGAGACGATTTCGGGGGGGCGAGGGTTTCGGCGTTCGGCCGGTTCGGGAGGTCGAACGTTTGTTCAACCACGTGGCGAGGCCGACGACGATGGAAAGTATGGAGGTCGAACGGTCCGGCCCGGTTGTTGCTGCGGTGGTTGCGCCGAGGGTGAAGGTGGTTGCATTAGTGCCGCTTGCACCGGCCGCACCGATGATGCCAGAATCGCGGCTCTCGCTCCGTCGATCAGCGACAACAATGACAACAACTCGTGCTCACCTCGTTGTTTGGGAGGAAATTCTTCCGTTTGATCTCAACCTCCGCCTCCGATGGACGGCGGCGATTATGATCTTCGTGCCACACTCCGTGTCTCGAATCAGCGGTCACTTTTTCGATTTCGAGCAACGTTTTTCCTTTTTGTACCTTATTTTCTCGAGAAAAAAAATCGATAATTGGGATTTTGTTCTTTTTTTTCTTTTCAAATTCTAAAATTCTACCTTGTTAGACTATTATGTAAGAATAGTTGTAATTTGGATTGCTATGCGATCTGGGGTTTCTTCAACTTTCATGGGCTATGAATATTTGTATCCCTTGGATAGGAGGTGTGGGGTAGGAGAGGGATTGCTGGTGGTGCAAAGTTGCGTTTTGCGGTTGAGGATGGTAAGGTAGTGGTGATATGGGCTGGGTTGAAACAGTGCATTAGGTACGAGTAGGGGGAGGAGGCGGAAATGGGGCAAATGTTTAGATTTGGAGGGTTTGGTGGTTGTGGCGGTGAAGGGTTCGTGGGTTTGAAGAAGCTCTGCATGTCGAAGGTGGGGATGGGCTGCGGTTGCTGGTTCGGGTTACCAGACGAAGCCATGGAAAGAGAGAGAGAGAGAAAGAGGGAGGAGATTTGAGATGAGGGTAAAATTGTAATTACAAACCAAACCTTTTAATAAAAAGTCAACAACAACAGGCGCTACAGTACAACCCTGATGAACAGTGTATCCAGAAACTGGTTATCAAACAACCCCTAAATAGTCCCTGGAACCTCACTAGGTTACTACTTAATACTTAATGAGGTTATACTACTTAGAATCCCTCACTCACTTAATCAATACTTCCAATCCTCTTCCTCAATCCCCCTCCCTCTTGTGTGCAATAATAAATAAATAAATAAATAAATTACCCCTATAAAATTTTTCAACAAGAAAATATCCTTAAAATTTTGAAAGAAAAATTTGTTATAATTTTATTTTTATTTTAGTAAGTGAATTTCTCATTTTGTTAAAACTTGGTACATTGTAACATTAGATCAATTAGTTTGGGTAGATTATCATTTGGGGTGGTAGTATTAGCAGTGGACCAAATAATTTTTAAATACCGTTGGGCATTTATTTTTAGGGGAAAAAAAAATCATGATCATCATTTCATTTTCTATTTTCTTTAAATTGAGCTTACAAAGAAGCATTTTAGAGGCTACTTCTATTTTGCAAAAAAAAAAACTGTGTTGAAATGGAGTTTTAGGAGGGTAATATTGTTTTTCTTTTAGGAGTAAATTTTTTGAATTTGTCTTATGGATACAAATGAAGTAAAGAGGTATTTGTTGTAACAGTGTAGAAACTAAAAATTGAAAAAGGAAAACATAAATAATAAATATACTTTATTATTAATTTAATAAAGTTAATTACTAAAATGCTGTTTTGCTTTGGGGGTTATTTTATTAGTTGGAAGATTAGGGGCTAGTAGGCTAAGTTATATTTTCAAAATAAAACCCTTTTTTTTATAGGAAAAACCACTTATTTTTTTATATTCTTATAATACCTATATTCTTTTAACAAATAAAATAATAAAATAATTGTAAGGGTACCAAATTCTTTTTAGGATCAAATCCTTAACCTTTCATCCTTATATTTTCCACCCTACATTTTATAGCCTACATTTTAAACCATTACAACCTAAATATTATTTCATAAAAATTAATCTATTATACATTTTTTTTTCTTTCTTTCTTTCTTAAATCATGGAGACTCTATGGGAGAATCCTTATAGCAAATCCCAAAAAAAAAGGTGACTTTTAAATACATTTTTAGTATTTATTACCTATTAGAGTAGCTTTTGGGTAGCTTTTGAACATTGCCAAGGTAAATTGCAAATGGTTATATTTTTTCCAAATGAAAAATCTGTACAGAGAAAGGTCAAATATATATTTGATAAAATATATATTAGAGAACAAACTAAGAAGGAAGGTGTGGGAAGCTGAGAACCATGTGGTGTGTGATGTGATGGCTTAGCATAGCTGAGATTGAGGGTCAAGCTATGGTATCTTGACGGGCAATTTTTGGGGATTTTCTCACTCGATTCCTTAAAAAAATAAAACACGAACTACCTGATTCTGACGATATGAAAAACTCTGGATACTCGAACTCAGATTCTCTCACTTAGGACTGGAGAAATATGCCCATTATAAATATAAAACGATTGTGGGTTGTGAAAGTTGGGACATTGGGAGTTTGGGGTTTGACCGCCACATTTTAGGCTATTTTTTTCTTTTTTTTACTGAAAAACCTGTAATTATGTGGGATGAGAGCAACTTCCCTAAAATGGAGGTTTTTGTCCACCATTCATTTTTGATACCTCACAATTTTATACACAAATCTATAAATTAAAACACCAGCCTATCAACAAATCCGCCACCCCAAAAACCCAAACCCGTTTGTTGCGGCCTCGGCTAATGCGCCGCCACCAACCGGCTGTGACATTTATGGGTGATAGACCATTAAAATGGGGTGGTCACCCCATTTTGACAAGGTGACTCAACCATTCTCACACTTTTTTCTTTTTTTTTTTCTCAATTTCTCTTTTTCAAAAAAAAAAAAAAAAAAAATAA
The DNA here is from genome assembly GCA_013348765.1 of Carpinus viminea. NCBI lineage: Eukaryota > Viridiplantae > Streptophyta > Magnoliopsida > Fagales > Betulaceae > Carpinus > Carpinus viminea. The sequence goes on from CP054674.1 coordinate 19,512,644, forward strand.
AATATATCAAAACTTCCTGCGGCGATCCCAAAGCATGTTTTTGAGTGGAGGTATAATGGACATATATATATATTTATATACCCATTATACTTAAAGGTGTAGAGAAATTGGAAGTAGGGGGTATTTGAGAGTTTCTAATACCTCTCGATTCTAATGGAAGATTGGGGTTTCTAAGTCAAAAAACATAAAACTGATTTGACATATGAAACGTGAATCCTTTGGGGATTTCATCCTACAAGATAAACCAAAAACTTATAAATATGACAACTTATTGTGAAGGTTGTGGAAAGTTGGGAATTGGGATGGTTTGTGGGTTTGACTCCACATTCTGGCTATTTTCTTTCTTTACTGAACCTAAACCTGAAATTATGGGATATGTTATTCTTATTGGATGTTGGATCTTTTGCAGTTAGACTCTAGTAGAAAAAAAATAGAAAACTAACAAACTAGTCAGATGTGCCTATTATAGTTATTATAATAAATAAAGAAGAGGTTAATTAACTAAAGGCATTGATGGGGCATAAATGGCATTGGGATTCAAAACTAGAGACATAAATCAACTTGGCTGTGTTTGGAACAGTAAAATGGTTTGGAATAGTAGTTGATTTGATTGATATAAGGAAAAAAGGTAAGAATATTTTGTATAGAAAAATGAAATTTTTTATTTTGTAGTGATTTATTTATTTAAAAAGTGATAAAAATTATTGATATGATATAAAAAAGTAAGAATGTTGAAGTTGATTTTGAAAAATATTTTTAGGACTCTCAAAATCCAAGCCATTTTACTGTTGACAAACACGGCCCTTTAGCTTTTGTCAGGTTGGGGTTGGGGTTTGGGGTTAATTGGGGGATGGGATGTGGTTAGGGTAAATTAGGGAGAAGAAGTAATTAGGGAGAAGAAGAAGGGGTATTTCTTTTAGGGTTGAGATTGTATGAGAAGGGTATTTTCGTAAACGATTTGAAATGCTGACACGCCAGAACCATCACGTGATCGTGTGAGCTGCAAAAGAGTCATTTGCCAAACACCTTTCAAACCCAAAGATTTGAAAGTCATTTGCCACAACGGATTTTCTCTCTCTCTCTCGGCCGCGCCTGCATTTTTCCCAAAATATTTGGGTTCATCGATTTCAGCTGAATTCTTCTCCATTTTCAAGCATATTTCATTCTTATTTAATCCAAGGTATGATTCCCATGATTAATCTTGTCTCATTTCTTGTTAATTATTATGCTTGATTCTGGTTGTGGGTGTGGTTGTGGTTGGGTTATACACATTGTCAAACAATGTATTAGGTATGCGTATGATTTTCCATTATTCATGAGTGCTTTTCACATCACTAATACTAATTATTTGTGCACACCACACTTTTGACAAAATGCCCAAGTGACATTCTTGAGCCACTTACCTTGATTCATGGCTTGAATTGCTCTTGTTTATTGTCATTATGCTTTAAGCTTTGATTGTGAGGGATATAAGCATTTGTTTCCATTTTTGGCCTTGCTCAAACTTAACACTTGATGCTTGTAATGTCTCAATGATGTGTAGTTGGTTAGCCTTGATTTCACATGTTCTTTGTCGATTAGCATACATACTTACCTCATGAGATATTCTCTGCCATTTCCACTCATTTTGGGGTTAAGTGTGTAGGTACCATGGAAGGAACATCCAATAAACGCTCTTGGTCACAGAAACACTACTCCAACACCTTCAAAACCAAAAAAGTGAAGACGCTGTATGCAAATAGGTTCAAGCAGAGAGCTGTGCTTGCTGAGCGAGTGACATGCGATAAGCGAGGATTGAGGGGATCCAGTGCACGGAGACCTTGCTTGAAAGGGCACCCAATTTCTACTGAAATCTCATATCTTATGCCTTCTGACTGTTCCTCTAGTTCGCACTCCCCTACCCGCACGAACCCTAGTAGGCAGACCCTTCTCAGCAGGCCAAGAACACGTTCTTCGAAGGTATACTTTTTACTTCTTGCTTCAATTGTAAACTGTTATGCTGCTTATGCATGCCCTTTTTTTTTTCTTTAATCTTTTTCTTTCTTTTGAGGTCTTAGTACCTCATTTCAGATTAGAGATTGTTTGTTTTGATCATTTTTCTTTTATGCTTTGGAAAGATATTTTTTTCACGGTTTTAATGTCAATCTTGGGTTTTCTCTTAAGGAATTCTATATAAGAGAATAAAAAGGAGAAGAAGAAGAAGAAGAAGAAGAAGAAGAAAACTAGATTGTTAGTGGTAGGTGAACTCAGAGATCCAATTCAAGCACATATGAATAATTAAAAGGGCATATGAATAATTGAGAATTGGGGTAAGAGAGAGGATTGGGGAAAGTTTGTTCTTGCTTTGCTGTGCTGTGTTCAATCAATCGTAGAGGGACGGTTACAAAAACTCCAAAAACTCCAATAACAAAGACGGTTACAAAAACTCCAAAAACAATAACTTAAATAGTTTAATTTAGCCAATCAAATATCTAGACAAAAACAAAAATATCTAATAGAAGCCTACAATATGTCCAGGACAGGTAACATTTAGTTTTAATCAGAAGCTATGAATGTGTACTAATTTTTCCCATGAAGCTTGTCTGTGTTTTTTTGGATAGTTCCATAGTGGTAGTTTTCTTCTTAACATTCACATATGCAGCCCTTTTGATTGCATTGATTGCTGTAGTTAGCTCATAATTGTTGCCATGTTACATACCCAATCCACCCAATGGCAGGCCAGTTATGTGGGAGTGTATTAAATTGGTAATAGTTTAAACTTTGTAGATTATTAGTTGTAAGTTTTAGGTTATTTGTTGTAAGGCTAACGTGACTCTGGAATATTTTAGGTGAAAAAAAGCTTGGGACCTTCGCCTAGCACAAGCACTCACAGTGCCAAAAGTAAGGTAGGGGATGGTGACATTTCTACAAGGCTTAGTAGCAATATACCCATAGCAAAGGCAAGAAAAGATCTCTCTGACCACATCAAAGCAAAGGCAAGAAAAAGAAAAAGAGAAAGAGAAGTAGAAGTTCTTGCTCTTTCCACATGCACATCTGCTCATCCCTTTGTTCAATGCATGAATCTAATCAATGAGCTAATCCAAGCTGACGAGATATCGGATGCTACATACATTGAGGCAATATCGGTATTTCTTTCTAGGCAAAAACTCCAATGGGATTTCGTAAGGATGTCTGGTGAGAATAGGAGGTCTTGGTTATCTCAATTGTTGGCTTAGAATATTTTAGAATATTGTTGGCTTAGAACTTGGAATATTGGTGACCATTAGATTCTGACCATCAAAAAAGCACTTAGATCAAGGTTGTCTAACCAAACAAGTCAAGGACCGAACTTGGACTTGAAGGTCATCAGGTTTTTTTTTTTTAATCAAATTAGGGAAAGTGGAGGACCGGGACTAATTGATCACAAAACAAAAGGGAGTTTTGGAAACCCCTAGTTTTCTCTTTCTTCCAACAATAACAAATATCACAACTACTTCTCCATTACAATATAATAAGCATAACATCTTATAAAACATGTTATAACACTTCTCCACTACAATACAATAAGCATAACATCTTATAAATGTCAACTACTTCTCTCTCACTATAAGCATATTTAGTCTATAAGCTAGTATGTTATAAATATGTTATAAATGTTTTGGGATACTGGGTCCCTTGACTAGAGATGTTAAGCTTCTATTTTTACTTAAAGTTTCAAATTGTTTGAAATTTATTTTTAAAATCATAGCCCCCTTCTTTTTCTATTTCTTTTTTTTTTCAAGGGAATGATTTAGCTCATGAGTCATGAGTCATGAGTCAAGAATGAGTCAAGATAGAGTTATAAAAGATAGAGTTATAAACGTGGATTGGTTTGGAACTAAAGTCTAGGGAGAAAAGATTTTAACCATGGCTTGGAGAAAACTTTGCAACAGCCATGATTGGCATGAAATGTGGCTGTTGGCATGAAATGGTCAACTGGTAATGGACATTGTTGCATGCTTAGGGACTAGAGCTAGGAAGGTGTGATTTTACTCTTTAAGCAAAATTCACCTCTAAAATAACTTTTGTGTTCCTGTAGGTCTCGTAGAATAAGGCATAGGTCTTGTAGAATAAGGCAGTGAAGCCATCAGCCCTGCCCTGGAGACTTTGTAGAGCCTAGGGCTGCTGCAGGAAGCCAAATGGATTTCCTACTCCATTTCTTTGGTGAGGTAATGATATAGGATGGCTTCATGTAGAAATTCTTTGCATCAATGTATATATATATATATTGATAAGTAATGTATATATCAAAAACGCCAAGTGCCTCTAATAGCCCAATTAAAACCCAAAAATATCCCACCTAACCCACCACCAAACAGCAATCCAAACAAAGAAAGAAATCCAAAACACCACCTAGTAATCACAACCAAATGGTTTAGTAAACCCACCCAAATAGTAAACCAGAACTACAACCCACAATCCCCTAATATATATATATATATATATATATATTTTTCAGACAAATTTTTCCCGGGAAATAAATTGCTCTGAAACAAACGAGAAACTGAATAAAAATAGGAATAGGAATGACGAAAAAGAAAAAGGAAAAATAACTTACTTGAAACTTGGCCATCTCGTTCTCAACCATCTGTTGAGATCTAACAACTGGAAGTCTGGAACGCTGCAATTTTCTACACAATTGCTGATATCATCATGGCTTCTTCTCCTATCAAAGCACTCATACGCGCATTTGAAGTATGCTGGCTGCAGGCATTGATCATTGAGAAAATAATTGTAAGAAAAATTGATTAAAGACAAATAACGGCTTAAAGACAAAATTAGTATCCCCATTTTGAAGCCAAGAAAGCATAAGAATTGGAAATTTTGAAAAGTAATATATATATTTTTTTTCTAAATAAATGAGGAAAAGGGTTACAGTGGATTGAAAAGTAATATTATATGGCTTTGTTCATATGAGTTTCCCGGCAATTTGATGCGGCAGATAAAAATGTTGAAAAAACTCAGGAATGGAATAAACCAACAAAAAAAGACCAAATTTTTTTCCTTTGAAATGGGTTTTGCTTTCTCTTCAAGTCCAAATAAGATTTACAAAAAATAAAATCCAAATTTATTCACTTCCCTCACAGTCACAAGAACAATGAACAAATATCCGTCACATACATCAGAATAACAATCTATCTAACAACCCAGAAAACTCTCATAGACCAATGCATACAATCATATTAGAGAGAGAGAGAGAAGTAGAACCTGAAGGGTGAAATTGACATGGTCTTGGATAGGAGAAAAATGTTCTTTAGCGGCTAAATTGACTTGGTGTAGTTTTTGTTGTACTATAAAATATTAATTAATGTATAATAAAATATTAATTAATTTTTTAAATGAAAAGAAATTAAAAATAATAAAAAATTAAAAGAAAATTTTAAAAAAATAACAGGGGCATTAGCTAAAAAAATAACTATGCTCCTAATGAGTCAACTCTCTTCGAGGACCCCCAAAATCCTTGCGAACATCCCCTGAAAACATTCTAAAAGATCCCCATACATTACCAAAAAACCCCCTTAGCTGCTGATGGTTCTAACTTTGGTCCTAGCTAATGCCCCTGTTGCCAACACCTCATCTTTAACACGACCCTAAACCCTCACAAACATCCCCTCAAACACACTCCTGCAATCCCTTCATTTTTAATGCCCCATCCGTACAGTTATATATATATATATATATGTAATATATAAAATAAAACATATATATGAAATTTTTATATGTTCGGCCTATTTTCGGAACCAAACCCACTTTTTAGTTGTTGCCCATTCCAAAAATTGAATTAAGAAAGTCCATATCTAATTGTCGACACTCATATCTAATTGTAGACACTCTTGATATGTCATATCTTATTTTTTTCATTTTTCTTCTTTTTTCCATTTTTCTTCTGAGGACACATTAGCGCTTTAATAGCAATAGCAGGGACTTGTTTAGGTTACAAAATTCTTGGTGAATAGTAAACCCACCAGAAGTTACTATGCATCCTTACTATTAGTAACTCTCATAGAGAGTTACTGTGCATCCTCGCGAATGGTAACTCCCATAGAAGTTACTGTACTGTTCATGGGAGGACGTATGGGTATTTTTCTGGATTGTCAAGGGGATATTTTGGACGGGTTTGACCTATTAGCAACGGGCATTAGCTGCGAAATTGAAGCTAATAGCAACAAAATTTGAGACAAAATTTGAGACAATTTAGAAGCATTAACAGGAAGTTAGCAAGCAACAAAATTTGAGACAATAGGAGAGAGAAGTTAGAAGAAGTTAATAGTTAATACAGTCCCCAAAAGGGTTCATCCCCTCTAGAGCCTAGGTTCCTAAACCCTAAATGAAAACCCTAACCCAAAATCAGCCTGATAATAATTAAAATAATTAAAATTTCAAAAATATACAAATAAAAAGCCCCACGGGAGGTTCCATGGGGTTTCTTCTTTACCGGGTTTCTTCTTTATGGGTGGGGTTTCTTGGAGATGGTATGGAGTGATCTTTTTGGAGTGTTTTTAGGAGGGGTGCTTGTGAGGGCTTAGGGTTGAACAGTGTTCAAGAGAGTTGACTCATTAGCAAGGAAATAATAGCCTCAAGGGGTGAACCCTTTTGGCCCAAAAGTATTAACTTCACTCCTATTGCTTAGCTCCTATTATCTCAAATTTAATTGCTAATACCCTAAATTTAGTAGCTAATCCCCATATTCTATTGTTAATGCATCAACTCTCTAAAACAGGATACCCAAACCCAAAACACTCAAAAATGAACTATGGGGTCTTCGTGGGGTTTCTTGTTTATGCCACACCACCTATAAACTAGAAACCCCACCGAAGGGGCTTTTTTATTTGTATATTTTTTAATATTTTTAAATGTTTTAATTATTATCATTAGTATTATTATCATCTTTTAGGATTTTGGGTTAGGTTCCATTTAGGGTTTTGGAGAACTATAGCCTGGAGGGAGGGATGAACCCTTTGGGGACTCTGTTAACTTAGCCGCTAATGTTTCTAACTTTTGTTGCTAATACACTAAACCCTATTTCGTTAGTGAATCAACTCCACACGACCCCAAACACTCACAAGCATCCACCTCAAAACACTCCAAAAAAGATCACCCCATACCATCATCCAAAAACCCCTTCCTCCAGTAAGGCTTTTAATTGTATATTTTTTAAAAAAAATTAATCATTTTAATTATTATCATGGTATAGGATTTTGGGATACAGTTTTCATTTAGGGTTTAGGGAAACTATAGCCTCGAGAGGGGAGAGGTGAATCCTTTTGGGGGAGGGGAGAGGTGAACCTTTTGGGGATGCTGTTAAGTTCCCTGCTAATGCTTCTAACATTGGTCCTAATATTTCAAATTTCTTTGTTAAGACCCTAAATGTTGTAGCTAATGCCCCCTATTTGAACTCTCTTGGAACAACCCCCAAACCCTCACAAACATCCACTCCACTGAAGGGGGTTTCTTGGTGATGGTATAGGGATCTTTTTGGAGTGTTTTCAGGGGGATGTTTGTTGTGAGGATTTTGGGGTCATATTGAAGAGAGTTGACTCATTGGCAACGAAATATGGGGCACTAGCTAGACATTTAGGATCTTAGCAACAAAATTTGAGACCTACCAAAGTTAGAAGCAGTAGAGCTTCCCCAAAAGGGTTCACCACTCCCCTCGAGGCTATAGTTCCCCTAAACCTTAAATCAAAACCCTAACCGAAAATCCTAAACCATGATAATGATAATAATTAAAGTAATTAAAAATTGGGTGGTTTCTTGATTATCCCCACCCAAGTGATGGTATGGGGTGATCTTTTTGGAGTGTTTTGAGGGGGATGCTTGTGAAGATTTGGGCAACGTGTTCAAGAGAGTTGAGCTTTGGCAATGAAATAGGGGGAACTAGCTACGACATTTATGTCTTAGCAAAGAAATTTGGTACATTGGAAGTGAAGTTAATACGGAGAAGATAATAGCGTCCCAAAAGGGTTCACCCCTCCATCGAGGCTATGGTTCCTATAAACCCTAAATCAAAATCCTAACCCAAAATCCTAGATCCTAAGCCCTATTAATAATGATGATAATAATTAAAATAATTAAAAATTTTAAAAAATATTCAAATAAAAAAACCCATAAGAGGTTTAAACCCCTTAGGTGGGGTTTCTAGTTAGAATGTTTGTGAGGGTTTGGGTGTCCTGTTTTAGAGAGTTGACCCAATAACAACAGAATATGGGATTAGCAATTAAATTTGAAACAATAGGGGCGAAGTTACAATACTGTCCCCAAAGGGGTTCACCCCACCCCTCTCCTGGAGGCTATTGTTTCCCTAAACCCTAAATGAAAACCCTAATAATAATAATGATAATAATTAAAATAATTAATTTTAAAAATATATACAAATAAAAACCTCACTTTGGAGGATCAAACCCCTTGGAAGGTGTAGTTTCTTGTTTCTGGGTCAAGCCATAAACAAGAAACCCCCCACTGAAGGGGGATGGTATCAGGTGATCTTTTTGGAGTGTTTTGAGGGGGATGTTTGTAAGGGTGGGGGGACGTGTTCAAGAGAGTTGACTTTGGCAATGAAATAGGGGGCACTAGTTTATTTGACTATTAGCGTGCTAATAGTCAAAGAAATTTTATTATCATTTGAAGTCCACGGAGAAGATAATAGTCCTAATTTTAAAATATTTTATATCGAGGACTATTCCTATAAACCCTAAATCAAAATCTAACCCAAAATCCTAAATCCTAAGCGTCGATTAATAATGATGATAATAATTAAAATAATTAAAATTTTAAAAATATTCAAATAAAAAACCCATCAGTGATAAACCCTCTCTCAAACTATCTAGTTAGAACTATCCTGTGAGGGTTTGGGTGTCCTGTTTTGAGATTGCAAGTAAAAAAACAGAATATGGGATTAGCAATTAAATTTGAAACAATAGGGGCAAAGTTACAATACTGTCCCTTCACCGTCTCCTAAGGACTATTGTTTCTCTCAAATGAAAACCCTAATAATCTAATGATAATAATTAATTTTTGGTTAAAAAATTATACATCCATAAAAGGCACTTTGAGGATTGGCGTATTATACCCAGATTCATGTGGATCCTCGTGGGTCCCTCAACAAGAAACCCCCACTGAAGGATGGTATCCAGAATCTTTTGGAGTGTTTGAGGAGGATATTTGTAAGTGGGGGACATGTTCAAGAGAGTGAACCAGGACTTAGCAAGTCTAGACTTTATTTGACTATTAGCACGCTAATAGTCATAATATGTAACAGCGGTCATGGATCCCGCCGAAGACTCCACGCTAATAGTCCTAATTTTTAAAATATTTTTTATATAGGACTATTGCGTTGCCAAGTTGATGACTTTACCTCATATTGTCGAGGCTGCCTTCTCTCCTAATAGCCCAGGTTGCCTGACCATGTCTTGTCACCATGAAACCTGATTAAATCCTCAGGGCTCACCATGAATGAGCCCATTAAAGTAAATCGTGATAAAAGCACAAATTCTCAATATCCTGATAGTGTATTGTTGTGCTCTCATGATCGTCAACGACCATGCCTTTTCAGAAGAAAAAATAAAGAAATGCATTACCCAAGAAGGCGTCGTCAATTCAGCCCATTGCTGATCCTCCAGTTTCGCTAAAGCCTCGCCAAGGACTCACGGTCTTCTCTCAACGTGACTTCCCAAAACCCTCTCTATGGTTTTCTGCCTCCGGAGATTGGGTTACTGGACAGGTTGGTGAACATGCGTGAATTAGCATCCATATAAGGGCACCCCTTGAAATTGGCGTATTATACCCAGATCTAAAGCATGTGGATCCTCAGCCACAACATTCAAATTCAAACCTTAGATAATATTATCCACAGGTTTGTTATCCAGAATCATGTATTTAAATTAATGTATTGTAACCACCAGATCAAATAAGATCTTCGCCAGCATGCCTATATCTGCCGGTGAACCAGCACTATATATTGAGTCTATACTTCATAGTTTTGGTATTCAAGCCAGTGACTTAGCCTCACCTTGCCAACAAACCAACAGCGGTCATGGATCCCGCCGAAGACTCCACGGCGAACCAGTGCCTCGGGAGCCTCGCTCACAGATACCCCGACGAACCCAGCTCCTGGTCCTAATAATTATCTTCCAAGTCTCAAATTGTTACACTTAATACTTATGAGTTAATGCCTTTACTCTCTCTGCAACGAACCATGCCCACCTGACTCTTCCTTCTCTCGTCACCGAAACCTCCCCTAGCCTCAGGCTCACCATGACTGAGCCCTCATCGGTTGTCGAAGCACAAATTCCTCAACATCGCGGTTTCAACCCAGACGCTCGCTCTCATGATCATCAACGACCATGCCTTTTCAGAAGAAACAGAGAAGAAAGCTTAGTCAGGAAGGATAAGTCCACGATCAATTCCCTTGGCTAAAGAAGAAAAAATGGCCGATCCTCACAGTTTCACTAAAGCCTCGCTTAAGGTCACTCAAGGTCGCCATAAGACCTCGCTTAATGTTCCCAAAAACCACCAGAGCCGTAGTTCGCCCATGAACCTGCAAAACTCGCCAACCTTGCCTCGTTTCCGTGACCTGAGTCTAACGGTGCCATTTTAAATTTATTTTTTTTTCACATGAAGGTGTTTTGGTAACTTGAAATCTTCAAAACGACATAGTTTTAATTTTTTCAACCATTTTCAGGAGAGGCCAAAATACAACTGTGAGACCATTTTATCACTTTTGAAAATCGCTGGTAGTTGAAGTTTATTTTTTACTTCATTCTTCCCATTGATCTAGGTTAGCAAAAATGGCTATATATCACTCCTTTCTCCTTTCTCCTTATTAATTAGACCAGGTTTAGATAAAAGATTTTTCTAATTTTATCTGTGATTGCTGAGCAAGAAGTTTCTCCAATTTTAACGAAAATCTCCAACATTCTATCAAAAAGATCATGATTATCATAATCTTGTTACTTACAGAAAAATAGAAAAATAGAAAAATTAAACTGACCATTGATTTTTTTTTGGTAGCTTTAAGTTTGCTTGCTTATGCACTCTAACTGTGTTGCTTACTCTATCTGGAATCACTACTACATAGACCAGCTCTACCCAATTCTGAATCTAAGCAGTTATACATACATCACTATTTACCTCCTTAAATATTTTATAAAATTCAAAGAACAATTCCAAGAAATATCTTAAGTCAAATCTAAAATATAAACATATTTTAATTTAAGTATACACAAACACAATTCTATTACGTCTTAATCTGCATCTAGTAAATGCAACTATTACTAGAGGAATCAATCTCCTTGAGGTATGTTAGAGCAAGTGATTTTGCAAATGCAAAAGAACTACAAGAGAGAACATTAGGTGAAATAAGAAACTGAGAACTAAAACTAACTCATTTGCCCATTATCATGCACGGTCATAATAATAAAATTCCTAAACGGCCAATTTCCTCTTCATGGAGAACCACGAAGGATGGGTTGAAATTGGCGAACCCATCCTATGTAGTTTGAATCATTAAGCTTGACACTAAGTAGTTGAGTGACATTAGGCACTATGGAGGTGATATGATTGATTTTGGTTGATTGGTTGGAGTCTTGAGAAGAAGTGGCAATTGAATCAACCATGAATGAGTGTCGGCTTTTGAAGGTCTCTCATACCATGAATAGAGAAAAACAAGCTTTAGAAAAATTGTTTTGGCACTTGATGCCAAGAACTTTGTTGTGTATGTTTTTATTATGCAATACATTGCATAGTATACATGTCAAGTTGAAATCGTGTACAGCTAAAATGGCAGGCTTCAATTTGTCTTGAGGAAAATAAGAGAAGCAATATGATCGATTTACTATATATAAGGAATGCAAATATTTACTATAAGGAAATTTGCTAGCTGGAGGTCTAATTTGGTTTGTCAATATAATCTGATGAGTTGTGCATATCTTCATCTCTATGAATGAAATTTTCTAAAGTCCTTGGATTGTGGCTGATTTTGCTTTATGTGAGATGCTCGTTATACTTCCTTGGCAATTGACCAAATATCTTTATAAAATATGCTCTTCTTCAACAACATTCCTTTGTGGGTCATCAAGTACTACCTCCTTATTTGCATTCCATTGTAAACATCATTTATAAATGTTAGGCGCACAACATAAATTTATGAAAGGCATGAATGTAATAATGTATAGTTTATTACAAAATAATCATGTTTAATGACAATGCATTTTAGTTATTTCATGAGTGATTACTTACCTTGAATGCTTCGATTTAACCTCGGATATACTGGAAGGTCCAACTTCCCGTTCTACAAATTCAAATTTTAATATTAGCCAACCAACTGAGCACAAACCCTAAAACACACATAAACACTTGAAGCACACGTAACCCTTTGATGATTGATCAAAAGCATGCTCCATATGATCCATATTAGGTCTTCCTATGCCCATAGCACTCAACCTAACCAAAACTACTTGTACTAGAGAGACCTAAAGCTTAAAACAAGATGCAAAGAATACATCTATGTATTACAAGTTCCACCTTAATACAAAACCATTAAATACATTACTTCATTATCAATAAAGTCTAAAAATATACAAATTATACAAAAAGACTAGGTGTATGTGAATGTGTAAAACATTGATTTAAACTCATGCTCACATAATCAATCTACAAAACATAACTACATATAAAATCATGCATCATATCTTTTGAAAACTACACATGAAATCATGAATAATTTTATTTTGAATATGATCCAACCTAATCTACAACCACACTTTACAATCGAACAAGGTATTTAAACGAAGGTTAATGAAATAAAGATAACAGAGAAATACTATTTTGGGTTATACCTCAAGAAAAATGATGGAAGGATTTAGATTTCTTTCATTAGAATGCAAGAAACCTTATAATTGAGTTATTCTCTTTCTCCCTCCCACTCATGTTTTTTTTTTTTAACGAATTATCTCTTTATTGATATAACAATCAAATGTGGCAAAATATTCCGTATAATGCGAAAGATACAATTTGAAATCTTCAGAACTCAAACATCATCTGTGACATACATAATAGCCTTTCAATCAGTTTCAGATCTACAGCAAATTCCAACGAATTATGCCTTTATCCGTTGCCAGTCATTGATTCTCTCTTCTCTGTTAATTTTTTTTTAATTTCTGCTACTAATGTTTTATCAATCGCAATCTCCTTCGCTACTTTTACTATAGTGATAATTATTCTTTATGCTTTATAACTTCTCCATCATTGGTGTATGGTTTGCTTCCAGAAAAGGAACCATAAGAAAACAAAAGATTGACCGAAAACCAATATTGTTATTCATATGGATTCGTGAAAACAAAACCTAACAAAATGAATAAAACTTTACCTCATATCTCTATTAAAATCAGATTTAGAGAGAATGCATTCTTATTTTAAAACAATGAAAATATAATAACAAAAATTCAACACACCCTTATGCATTTCACGTGCCACCACCGGCTAGCCACGTGCCACTAGAATGCACCCCAAGTACCATTGGCATATGTGCCTTGGTCGATCTACAATGAAGGGAAAAAGGAGGGGGAAGGAGAAAAGGGGCGGGGAGGAGGGAGTCGTAACTCCCTCCCCCACTTTGTTATGCTCTGCACTCCTCATGTTTTCTCTCTAACTGGCTAAGAAGTTGAAGAATGGCCTCTCTTAGGAGTTTTAGGCTTTTAAAGGTAGTGAGAGTCGAGTTTATAGTATTTTGGATGCATGAAAATTATTTACCAAATAGTAGAGTTATGGTGATCGATCACCATCGTGAGTACTGATTGATCACTTGGGTGATTGATCACAAATGTTTTTGTTTTTTTATTTTTGAATTCTTTATTTTTTGGAAAAAGAATAAGAACATCTAAGAGAATACAAATTAATACACTTTGATTTTAAAAGCCAGGTGTATTTTTAAAAAAAGACTTATATTTTAAAGTGCAATGCTAAAACTAACTATTATACAACTCTTGCACAACTGGATTGATGTGGAATGCTCATAAATTATTGGATAAATCTTTATTAAATAAAGCCTATAAATCCAATAATTTATGAGCACTCCACATCACCCAAGTTATATATAAGTTGCATTAAGAGTTGGGTTTACTATCTTTTAAAAGAATTCCAAACAATTGTGATATATATATTTATTTATTTAGGAGAAAAAGAGGGTTACATGCGAGGAAGAGAGAGACATTTATGTTTCGACAAGTGCTTCTCATTGGAAAGAATCTCTCAGAATTACGTGTCGAATTAGAAAGACAACCAATTATAATTGCCTGTTTTATTTTTATTTTTAATAAATTATAATTGCCTATTTTAGATGTTTATAAATGGGCCGTGTCGGAAGATCTCTTCCAAATGACGTGGATCCGATTCGCCTATATTTCCAGTAAGAAGGAGACGCTTCTTTTCCCCCTCATCGCTCAGAAACAACCCCCGTCACTCTCTTCGTTCCTAAGAAAAGAAAAAGAGAGAGGAAAGAGAGGGAGGAAGAGAGAGGGTCAATGCGTGAGCCAGCGATGGGCTCGTCTTCCACTGCCCTTCTTCTTATCTCTCTCTGTCTCTGCCTCGTTATCTCACGTGCCAGCGACGAGACCACCACTCTCAAAGGTATATTTTGTTTCCCATTTTTTCCCCTCGCTTTCCTTCAGAGTTCCGTGTTAGGTAAAATCCTGTTTGGTTGCCGAGAAAATCATGTTTGATGGGTTTTTGAATGGTTTGCGATCCGAGAAATGAAAGTTGCTTCCCGGCTGGGCATAGTAGTAAGCGTATGGCTTTGGTATGTACTCTGTTTTCTTGGTCGCCGATCGGACTGTTAGGGTTTGGTTGTTCCAGTTAGGTTTATGTCTTCGTATGCTTTAGGGTTTCTTGCATATTAGATTTTTGTTGTTGTTGCTTTTGGTGCTTTCTAGGCGTGTCAGCATGTACTTGTTGATATGGGTATTTGATGTAATTATTGAGAAATAAATAATAGATTTTGAATTTGGTGGCCACTTGTATTCTTCATATTGCAAAGTGTGTGAGTTTGGTTTGTTGGTTCTTTTAGTTGGAAGTTGCACAGTTCTAGCAATTCGATTATGCAATTAGTGCTTAGTGCTTGTCTTAGGGCATGCTTGCTTCGAAAATTGATGTTTTTGGGGCAAACCATTGTTTGGTAGTCTAAAAGATATATTTCTCAGATGTTTACTCAAGAGACATGATAAAGTTTCCCAATCAAATTCTCACCTGAAATAACTGGCTCTTAAAAACAAAATTCCACATACAGAGACACGAATTGTTTACGGCATCTTGATTCATATGCTGTTTGTATATTGTGTCGGGGAATTATGAAGAATGCGATTTATATTTCTATTGTAGTTTGGTGGGTTTGTTGGTGTATTTGAAAATAATTTCACCATTTTAAAATTGCAGGTGTTGATCTTGAAAGCCCAGCTATAGTTGTCACTCCTTCCCCCGTTTCTGGCCTTTCAACTTCCAGTGGCTCGAAAGATGCTTTACTGTGTGAACGTGTTCAAGTTTCTGGTCTTTCAAGATTGAAACTTGGGAGTTATGCCAGTTCTTTTCGGATTACCTTGTCTCCATCTGTAGAAATCCCAGAGAGATTACATAGCAAATTTCAAGTTTGTTTTCACAGGTAAGCTAAATGTCTCTCTCTCGCTCTCTCTCTCACGCCCGCGCATACACACATAATATGCAAAAATTTAAATTCTACCTTTGGTTTGGACTGTTGTGTCTAACTTCTGAAATACTTGCAGAAATGATTCACTTGGCTTATGTCAGTGTGAAAATGAAGAGTGGAAATCTTTTAAGGGGCTGTGGAGCTCGGTTATGTCACCTTATGAGGATAGATATATTGATGTGAAGTTCATTGGTGAAGCATCTGGTTCTGTCACAGTAGCTGTTGAAGAAGGTCTGCCTTTGCTCCTTGTGCATTTTCAGCCTAATCCCCATCCCTTTCAAACATGTTTACTTTGATAGTAATCTCGATTTTTACGGTTCCTTTGCAGATTTCCAGCGATGGCGCCTTGTGTGTCTAGCATTGGGATTTGTTTTACTACTTTTGGCTCCAATTGTTAGCAGTTGGGTTCCTTTTTATTATAGCAGTTCAATGGTGATAGGGGTTTTTCTGGTCATTATAATCCTACTTTTTCAGGTATTTAATTGACTTTGACATCTTTCCTTACTAGAATAATGAAAATGCTTTGTCAGCTCTTTCCTTTAATTTGTTAAAAAGGCGTCAGATGACATACTATCGTGTTAAAATCATTTTCTGACTTTAAAAACAATCACTATGATATTACTGAAACTGGAGCTTTGTATGTTTTAGACAGGAAGGAAATTTAGAGAGCTACAAAAGGGGTAATTCAGATTTTCAATGCTTGATCACCATACAAGGAAAAAAAAAATTATTAGTTATAGTTTGACAATGTAGATGTCCAAAAACTTGTTTTATGTGACTTGAAAATTTTCCTTATGTACTTCAAGTAGCTTGCTTGAGGGTAATAATTAACAATGAATTATTAATTGCCTTATTTTGTGTCTCTATCATTTCCTTAAATGTTATATAGGATATATTATACAATAATGACTTATTAAACCCAATCTATATCGTAAATGGAGGAACTAGAATGTGCATGAGCCTTTATGAGGTTGTGACCAGAATGAAAACTATCATTGGGCATTGTCAATTTAGATGGTGTGATAACCTAAGGAAAAACGTTAGCTACATTTACGCTAATACTCCAAAATGGCTAGTCAATTTGGAGCTTTCATACAATTTCTTATAAAGCTCAGTTTCATTTAGTAAATAAGTAATATGGGACTTAGCACCCATGAGCATCTCTTATAAACCATCAACTCTTTATGTTGGCTACTCATCTTCCCAATATGGGACTAAAGTGTTACAAACTCCTTCTCCTCCTCTTATTTATAGATAATGAAAGGAGTTAGCAATAAGAGTTATCTCTACTTGAGGCAGCGAGTAGGATATGTAGGAGTTAAGTAATAATGTTCTATTCGTTGTAGACATATATCACCTTATGACTATTTGTATTATTTAATGGCATTTGTTGATGAAGGAAATAGGCGTTGATTATTATTTGAGAATACAATTTACTATGTCTTGGAGGCTAAGGCTCCCTTGAAGTAGCCATTTGAGGTTACGGCTCTCTCGAACGAGCCGATCTATCCCTTCTCTGTGTTGTTATTAGTTGGTTCGCATCAACTTCATGTAGTGCTACAATATCACATGATCTAGCGTTACTAGGTGGTTCTGATACCATTTATAAAGACCCAGAGCGCTAGCCACATATGCGATATCATCCCTAAGAACTAGTCAATTTAGAGTTTCTTTAGAATTCCTTATAAAACCTAGTTTTACCTAGTAACTAGACAATGTGGGACTTAATACTCATAACTGGCTTTATAAACCACTCATTCTGTGCGGGCTACTCATCATCTTCCCAATATGGGATCGGGGTGTTACAACATGGTTATAAGTCCCTAGTTAGAAACTCAAATTTAAAATCCTAAATGAACAAAACCAGTGCATACTAAAAAATGATGTCAGCCAGGTTTACGAGTTTGCTGTATGGGTAAATGTGGATTGTCCATGACCCACTGTTGTTGGCTGGGCTTCAGGCATCTTGTTCTGTTTTGTTTGCACCCCACTAAATCTTATTACCCAATTAGTGCAGCATTCAACCTGCTTATTCCTAGAACAATTGTCAGTGATTTAAAAAAAAATTACAAAATTCAATTCTATAGCTGACTTTCCTGATAAATAAGACATTCTATGAGCTATTATCTTTGCTGTTCTTTCTCTTTCAATACAATTTTCTTTAACTGTTGAAAGAAAGAAAAAACGAAAAAGAAAACAATTTTTTATAGTATGTGATGCGTGTGTGTGTATATGCATATATATTTGTCTACGCTAACTGTATAGCTTGCAGTTGTGTCATAATTTTCTTTAATCATGATGTAGGGAATGAAGTTATTGCCAACTGGTAGGAAAAATGTCTTCTATCTTGCTGTATACGGATCAGTGGTGAGTTTACTTCACTTTGCTTGAAAGTAACTGACTATATTTCATTTGATATGTATTGTGTATTGTCTTACTGTGCATTTACTTTTACAGCTTGGAACTGGATCTTTCCTTCTAAATTACTTTTCAATGATGGTTAATTCAATTCTTGTCAATTTTGGACTCGGTGAAGAGATGCACAATCCAGTAAGCTCTTTTCCTTAGTGTTCACCTTATTGGGAAGGTGGCTTGTTAAATACCATGCCAATTAGGGCAAATGTACATATGTGTTATATTTATTGCTACTCTGATATGTCGTTATTCTTTATTCAATCTTTTTCCCCCTACTTATAACAATAGATCATTATCTGAAAGAAATCTATTTGGAAAAAGTGCATCTAATTGATGTGGCACAGTAGAAAAAAGTCAGATCTATCGTATATCCGATCAGATCCAGCGAGATCATAGATCTTTGTCTGTCTTTCTGTGTGTCTGTTTCCATTTGCACTTGCCAGTATTATGTCCATGGTATTGTATATAGGAGGATAGAACCATACCAGTTCTTTACTATTTTGGCATAAAGCCCTTTCTCTTAATTACTTCTTGTTGAATAAAAGGGAAGAAGCTACTCTACATGTGATTCTTTTTTGTAATGGCCTGTTATACAACTATCATGTTCTATTTCCATTTTAGGGATTTTCCAACTTTGAAGAAATACACCCACAAGCATTTTTTGCCTTTCCTTGTTTTCTTGCAGGTCTCTATCTTTGTGTTAGTGGGAATAGTCCTTGCTGGTGCTGCTTTAGGATACTGGATTGTGAGGAAATTTGTAATCTCAAAAGACGGAAGTGTGGATGTTGGTATAGCTCATTTTGTTAAATGGGCAATGCGCATCATTGGAACCACCTTTATTTTACAGGTGCTTTATAATCTTCATGTTGGCAACATACTTGAAATTGAATTTAGAAAGATTTCGTGTGCTTTATTTTGCTTGACTAATCAATGAATGTGAATACCATTGCATTGTTTCCTGTAGAAAACTGTACCCTATGTTACATCTACTCTTCCAAATATGAGAAGTTCTAATGGCAGACACGCATGACATTCTATCTATACATACACAACTAGTTCATTGTGAATTCTGTCATGCATGTACTTATATGATGCATATCTATTCGATATGAATGAAAGTTTTGTATCGGACGGACATGTTGTGTTACATGTTCAATTTTGCCTTGGGGTTTGAAGAATAATTGGATACTTCTGATAATTAGGCCATGTTGTGTTCGCATCTTCTTCTGGGCTTTAGATGAATTTGACAATTAATGATACCAATTACGCCAACACTTATACCTGAGGCCATCTGAACTGGACTTATTCCCTAGGGAAGTTGCTTAACATCATCACGTATAAGCATGGCTGCTACTTTTCCACTCTGAACACACAAACACATAAGGCCTGCTACCGGATTCTAATTAAAATAAAGGGGAAATTTCATTTAGACCCCTGAACTATCACGTGTTTTGAGAACACCCCTCCAAAATTAAAAACTCTCAATTTACACCAATGAACTTTCAATTTCAATCAATTTACCCCCTCCATTAGTTTTAGTCGTTAACTTCTAACAGAAATGCCTAAAATGACCAAATTACTGTTTGATTTGTATTATTATTTTTTTGAATTTTTAATTTGAAATTAAGGGTAAATTTGAAATTTTATAAAAAAAGTCATGATATAAACGTCATTTTGTCACTTTTAACTTTTAAAATTTGACAGAAGGGGGTCAATTGGATCAAATTGAAAGTTCAGGGGGTTAAATTGAGAATTTTGAAATTTAGTGGGGTCTTTTCAAACATAGTTCAAGGGTTTAAAGTGAAGTTTCTCTTAAAATAAATATCATTTTTGTGTAGCTGAGATGATGCCGTCATCTTCGAAGCTTTTTTTATTTACTTGATTTGCATGACTTAATTAGATTTTGGGCCCACTGATGGTTGGATTATTATTGATGCTTTTAGCCATTTTTTTATTGAGATCAAACCTTTATCTGTTTAAACGCCTAAGTTCTGATGTAATTGGTCTTATGCTTCCTCATTTTTTGTTATTCTGACACTGCTGTTTTCTCTTAAATTTTTTTGCTTCTATATTCTGTCAGAGCACTCTTGACACCCCTCTAGCACTGGCGACCTTGGTTTCTTGCTGGGCTATCTGCAATCTTATCTTTTCTCTGAAGTGGGCTGATACAGCGTAAGTTCCATACAGGTTCCACTTCTAGTTTGTTTCACATTTATGTGGTGAATGCATCTTACTAGAATTATTCTGTGTTCTGAGCGTAAATCCTCTTGGACCGTTGATTCAGTGATTGAGCGTGTGAGATCTAAACCAAAATTGAGTAATTTTAACAAACCTGATAGCGTTTGGATGGAGAAGCCTACCCAGTCCTGAACCAGTAAAGAATATATACCCCAAACTCGTCCCAACCCTAACCTATTCCAGATGCACTTAAGAGTGCTTTAACTATTTAAATACCATTACAATTCATGGTATTCTAACTGCCTAAAATTATCATGACAAAATTACTTTTAAGTTCATAGGGAAAATTACAACTCTATTAAATTAAAAAGTATTGCACACAAATTACCCTTAAATGTTAACCTCTGGTAGTAATCGTAAATGGCAATTGTGTACTATATAAAAAAAAAAAAGTATATGGCAATTGTGTCAATATGTTAAACGGTTGGATAGGGTAACATTTAGCATGTCAGGCCCTTCACTTGGCTTCTACCAACTACCAACTGATTTTTTTTTTTAAATTTTATTCTTCCTGCATGAAGATATACTTTCTGGGTGATTGGATGATTAAAAAATGTTTGTGACCTTTCACCCATATTTGCATCTCTTATCTTGAACCTTTACCATTTATGCTTGTTCATGATGCGCTATTGTATGAAGCAACATGCTTGCTTTAGGAATCTAAGTTTAACTTTGACAAATTAAAGAATATAGCCAAAACTCAAAATTTAATGAGAACTAATGGATTTTTGTGAATAAGTAAAAGCTAGATTAGTTTATTATTATTTTTTTCGTAGCAAGCTTATGTAATTACTGTTGGGTAATTATACTATGGCTACCAAGTAGAAAAGTAGCAACCCTTGCTCTTGTAAGAGCAGAAATAAGGGTTTACACATTTTAACAATTTTATTCAAAATTTTAAACCAATAGCAATTTATCATAATTTTTTTCTGAGATCAGTGAATTCCATTTGATCTACTAAACAGAAGTTAACGTTTGAAGGTAGCAAAATGTGTGATTTTCTAATTTATGGAAGATTAACATTCACTTCAAAACAAGAGGGAAATACGATGTAATTTTACAAACTTCTGGGGAGGTTGTCGTAATTTCTCAATTTTACATAACAAGAGTTTTTGTAATATTAAGTGATTAGATAGATTGTAAAAAATTTTGGGCAAGGGTTATAGAAAACCTAGATTATTTTATTTATTTGGGGAAAATACACTTTACCCCCCTGAACTATCCATCCATTTGCGTTTTTAATCCAAATGTTTAAAAAGTGACACTTTACTCCCCCCCCCCAAAAAAAAAAGAAGTATATGACATTGACACTTGACCCTATGAAGTATTTTGAATTGACACTCTATCCCTTGAGTTGACACTTTATCCTTCCAAAACTTAGTTACTTCAGGGGGGAGGGGTCAAGTGTCAACTCAAAATACTTTAGGGGGGTAAAGTGTACTTCAGGGGGGGTAAGGTCTACTTCATGGGGTCAAGTGTCAATGTTAGATACTTTGAGGGGTAAAATGTCACTTTTTAAACATTGAGGTTAAAAGTACAAACGAGTGGATAGTTTAGGGAGGTCAAGTGTATTTTTCCCTATTTATTTTTATTTTATATGTACCCAGGAATATTTTAATGTTGAGTGTATATTATTGGGTCAGATTTGAGTACAAAGGTACAAACCTATCCCAAACACTATGAAGTTTTTGATCCCAAACCCATTTAAACAATTTCAAACCCATCCTATTAAGGCTTGTTTGGATTGGGAGGCACCTAAACCTGTCCCACTGTCATCCCTAATGGTACATTTAAATGCTCCAACATATGTCAATAAGATGGATGAGTGGTGGCCATGACCATTGGTTACGGATTTTCTCCAAATGTTTGTATAATCATTATATATTTTTCTATAGCATTTGAAGGTTCAAAAGCATATAGTAAGAGATCCTTAGGAATGGTAGCAAAGTGGGCTTCTTTATGGTGCATATAGATTTAAGATATAGGTCTCTGTGTAGTGTAGCAATTAGTGAAGGTGTGTTTAGCTCTCTCTTGAACAACCACATAGGGCCCGTCTTTTCCATTTACTTTTTGTTATTTACTTTAGAAGTTCCCCATGGTAATGGAGTACATGATCCATGTAGGCATCAATCATATTCTGGGAGTGTGACTCCTTGGCTGAAGCAGGAGAGACAGACAACAGGAAAGCATAGTCGACCTGAATTCCTTAGCAGGTCAAGCCCTCAAGGGAAGATGTGGAGTAGTCCATCGAAGCAGTCTGCTTGGTCCAACTCTCCTGTTAGAGGTATTACTCTTTGTTGCTGGCCTTGTTTTTCTTGTCTATTGATACTTAATAAGCGTTCAATTGCTTAGGTTGTGGGATGAGAGTTCTCAATAAATATAGATGTAAATACTGGGGATATATGTTCTATTTAACAGAAGCTGTTTCTATTTGGAAACCATTGCTTAACTATGTGCATTTTCTAAGATATCCAGTACTCAACTATGAGGTTAACACTTGTTTTTGGTCCTTATCTTTGCCTATAGATTTCTACTCGGCCCTTGCTAGTATTATGTCATTGAAGTCTTGTTGTATTTTATTGTGTTTGAATATCAAATGGGCCTTTGTTGTTTTAACAGAATTTTCTGAGATTGCGTGAAATGTGATAAATTAATTGCTGATATAGCAAAAATGCCTTGCAATGATTTCATATATTTTTTTTCTTTTTATGCTTTTTTTAATACTAAGTTGGAATTTACATCCAAAAAACCAAAAACCATGCTATATTTAAAAAATGTAGCATGGAGACTTAAATAAAGAGAGAAAACAGTGGATAGGTTGATGTAGATGTCCTTGGTGGCAATGCCTTCAGTGGAGGAAGGGTTGGTGGTGGGGATGGCCTTTTCTGGTGGAGATGCCACTTCAAGCGGCTTGGATTCATTGAGTGGGGATTGGATCAGCAAATGGGTGAAGATGGACACCTCTTCTTTTATTTTTATCCATGGTGTGGTTGTTGTTGAACCATGGAATAAGGCTTCTTTGCAGATTGGTGATAGGATTCCTTACAGATTGATTTCCAGAGCCATGGTTGCTTCTTTTGGTTCTTTTTTAGGACCAGATTGATCGCTGTTTCCTTCAACCCCCACCTTTTTTCTGATTCTAATTGCTCCAAGCCCAGCATACACTGATTTTTTATTTTATTTTTTGAAGTTTCTTCAGAAAGATGATGAATAGAATGGCTTTTGCTCTTTTAGGCCAGGGTTTGCAATTCTTTTTCGGGATTTCTCGAGTGGAATTTTAAATAAGATTTGGGGACCATATGGGTTGAGAAGAATGTGGACTGAGAGCAGATGGGGCTCGTGCATCATTAGGCTCCCTCAATTAGTTAAATCTGATGTTTAAACATTAACATGTCAACAGAGATAAGAAAAGAAAGAGAAAAGCAAGACATCAGAAAGTTGGTGATTTCTGTCAAGTCCGAGCAATGCCCATCTACATAAGGATGACTTTGAAAGTTTTTATAAATTACGGGACCTAATTGATAAAAATTATAGTTTTACAGACATATTGTGATCTGTTAGAAACTTCAGTGAGTAAAAGCTTATTTGATCTCTTTCATTTTTATATAAGAGGTTTTCCAAGGCAAGCCGGAGTACCTACAACTTCTGGTCGCTTGTCAATTCTTACTGCAGGAACTCTTTTATTTTCTGAGAAACTTCTGAAAAGCCTGTCATCTTGCATATGACCATCAAGGTGTTGCAGCTTAAATGAAAGGAGAAAGAAGTGAACATTTTGGGTTTCATTCTTTTTTGTTTCTAAAAGGAGCAAATGTTGAAGTTTTTCTGTTTCTGGGTTTTCCCCTTTTGTTCTCACATGTGCTTCAGTTCAGTGATTTTATGTGGTATCTCAATCTTCTGTTGGCATTTTAAATATGTTTAGCATGTATATCAATGTTCTTTGACCTGCCATTTCTTGTCAACCATTATGATATTTTTATCTGTTGCAGGTGTAACATCACCATATTTTAGGGGAAAGAATGAGCAAGAATACTATTCAACCTTCCACAATGTGCGGAACCGAAAGAAGTTTACAAAGAAAGAGTGGGATGATTTCACACGAGAATCAACCCGACAAGCCATTACTGAATGGGCAACATCCCCTGAATTCTCTGATTGGATGATCGATAATGCTGACCGAATACAACTCCTTCCGAGTGAGTGTTCAGACGAATCCATGGGAAGTGAAGATTCTACAAATGAGAATGTTGTAGGGAGCCGAGGGCCGTTTGGGTTTTTAAACTGGTAGTATAGAGGATGAAACCAAGCAAGTATGCACCTTTTGCAGTTGGCGTAGGAGATATGTGAGTGGTAGGTGACTGGAGTAGAAGATGTTTTTTTTTTTTTAGCAATCGGTGATGCTCCCTTCAAGTAACATGTAGGATTAGAAAAAATTAGGTTCAGATTTAGGTATAAGCTAACCATTTAACAGTTGCCGGTACCACTTGTGTTTTTTTCTGTATCCAATATACGCTCTACTGATTACATTAAAACAGCTGTAATTACTTGACTGCATTCTTGTAGTAATGTTGTAGTAGGGATGGCCGTTCTTCAGCCCCTTCAGCTATCTCTCTTTCTTTTTAATTCTTTTTTGTTCTCCTTGAAGCTCTTTTAGTCTGCAATTGTATTACTTATTGTTATATTTCTGGTTACTTTATTTTGTTAGTGTATGTGATGAGAAACATGAGCTTGATGATGGATAACTTTATCAGTTACTAGTACATTACCATTACTACAAATGACAAAAGTCACAGAATCATGCATAGATCAACTCATTGCTTCATTTTTAAAAAAACTCGCTCTCTGAGCTCCTCTAGAAACCATGTTTCTTCTTCCTTCTCCCAGCTTTGATCAACTTTCATCATGGATCTTTCTCAATTAGACATGAATTCTCTCATAACACAAACAGAAGCCTTTTCTTGGGAGGACCCTTCCTCTCAGCTAGAAACTCTCCTTTCTGAACATGTTTCTGCGGATCACCTTCCTCTAGGACATGTGATATCTCAAAAAATTTACAATAATCAAGCTGCCTATGCTTCTCTTATTAAAGCATGGCCATTTGCCACTCTTTTCTCCTTTGCTGTTCTAGGTCCCAACCTTTTCTTGTTCAAATTTTCCAAACAGGAGCATATCACAAAGATCTTAGACCAAACTACTTGGAATGTCAACGACTCTCTCCTAACTCTACAAAAATGGTCCCCTTTTACCACCCTTGGAGAATTATCTCTGAAGCATGTGCCCTTTTGGATTCAAGTCCATGGTCTCCCTCTTTGCAACATGCCTACTAAGAATGCTATAGCCATTAGAAAAAAGGCTTGGGTCATCTGTTGAAAATTGAAGATGCAAGTGGAGCTTCTTCCACCTTTAGGAGCTACCTCAGAATTTCGGTTGAGATTGATTCCTTGAAACCTCTTAAACTGGTTTTTCCTTGGCCAAACCAGATGGTGCAACTTCTTGGGTGAGTCTCAAGTATGAGAGGCTTGATGCTTATTACACTGATTATGGCTTGATTGGCATAAATAGGTCTCTGCCAAGCTCCTCAAGCAGATAGGTTCCCTACTAGGTACAAAATTTCTCTAAAAGTCACCATCTTCTCCAACCTCCTCTTTTCACCCTCATTGGACCATCACTCTGATAGCTCTTCCATACCATCCTCTTCTCAAGAGCTTGTTCATGGCCTGGATTCTTCTTAGCTCCATATCTCAAGCTCCACCCCCAATGCAAGCCACTGCAAAACTCCCCTCAATTCGGCTACCAATATGACACCATAGTATCCCAAGCCAGCTTACCACTCACCTCAGTTAGTCGAAACTCCCTGACAAATGGTACTGCCTTCCCAAGATGTCAGAAATCCTACCTCACCTACCGTCACATCAAAAAACTCCTCCCTTCACATCCCACTAAATGCTTTGTCATTATATCAAAAACCAATTCCCATGTTCTCTAACAACTCCTTAGATTCCAAGCAGCCTCTTGCCCTCTTCTTAATGGACTTAACCCCTTCTAGGCCCATTATTGCTCATCTAGATTTTGTAGCCCAAAACTCTCAACCCATATCCAGCCAAAACTCTCAGCCCATTTATGGCCAAAAGACCTCCCCCCTAACTAAATTACTTGTCATCTCCTCTCCAGCCAAAAAACCCTATATCATCAGGAAATCCCTCTACAACACCCGTCCCTCTAAAAAACTTATCTCCACCCCCATAGATACTATCCTTCCCACCCCAAACTCCCCCCAATCCCCTTCATCTCAATCCAACAAAAAAATACCAAGAATCTCCAACCTAACCACCCCCTCTAAGAAAGGCCCTAGCTTAAACATTGATATCATTCTTTCCCCAGCTCAAACTTCTGATCCCTCCCTATCTTTTGCCCCAGGCTCCTCAGAAAAAACCCCTGCTAGAGCTATATTCAAAGCAACCCGAAAGGGAAAAAACAAACTAGTCTCAGCAGTGGTAGTTGCTAAGTTTGATCCCAATCTTTAGGGAGGGTGTGTCAAGCCTCCCTAACAGCCATGAAAATCCTTTCCTAGAATTGCAGAGGGCTCTCTAGGCTAGTTGCAATTTGAAGTTTGAGGGCTTTGATCTGTGATCAATCCCCTAAATTCTCTTTCTTTCTGAAACCAAATCCCCTCACCCCCAAGTTTCTGCTATTCTCAACAGACTCGGTTTCTTTCTCATGACTCAAGTTGCTTCTTGTGGTGCTAGTGGTGGTCTTGTGGTAGCCTAGCGGCTTGGTTTTGATCTTGAATATTTCATTACCAATAAAAACAACATTTCTGCTTAGTGCTACTTTGACCCTCCTCATTCCCCCTGGATTCTCTCCTGTGTCTATGGCCCCCCTAATAAAAGAGAGAAGCAGGCTTTCTGGGATTCCTTCACCTTGTTGGTGAAAATTTTGTTGCCCCTTGGCTGTGCATTGGTGACCTCAACTCTGTCTTGTCTCAATCTGAAAAATTGGGAGGCAGGCCTGTTGTCAACTCTACTTGTTGTAGCTTAAGATGTTTTGTAGATTAGCTTGGTTTGATTGATCTAAGTTTTGCTGGAAACCCTTATACTTGGTGTAACAATAGGCATGGAGGTGCCACCATCAAAGAGAGACTTGACAGAGGGCTGGCCTCCTCAAATTGGATCCTTCTCCACCATGATTACTCTCTCATTCACATCCCTGCTTTCAACTTTGACCATAACCCCATCTCCTAAATACAAATAACCATTCCTACCTCCCTAGACCTTTCAGGTTTGAGGAATTCCAGACCAAAGACACCTCTTGTGGTAAAGTCATAGCTACTGCATGGAAGTCTCCTGTTCTTGGCAACCCCTCCATCTACCTACCTAAAAAGCTAACTCTCACCAAAACAGCCTTGCTGAAGTGGAACTCCTCTCATTTTGGTAATATTCAGAGGAATATCAAGGCCACTCTTCTGCAGCTTGACTACATTCAGAATTCTCTTCCTTGTCTTGCAGCTTTTTGTAAGGAAAATTAGTTGAAGCTTGATCTGGAGAAGCTTTTCTTGCATGAAGAAACTTTATGGCATTCTAAGTCTAAAGAGTCTTAGTTGACTTGTAAGGATCTCAACACCAAGTACTTTCACCTTTCAACTCTCATTAGAAGAAGATCCAATGATGTCAATTTTCTAAAGCTTGATTCTGGCATTTGGGTCTCCTCTAGGGCTGATGTTGGGAGTAACTTCTCTGATCACTTTACCAACCTTTTTTCATCCTCAAACCCTACCATCGAAGTAGAAATGCTGGACTTGTTTACTCAAGTTATCACTAAGGAGGATAACTTAGCTATTTGCACCATTCCTTTTGAAATGGAAGTGGTTCAAACCTTAGCCAGCCGAGGATCCCAAAAAGCTCATAGCCCTAACAACTACACTGCCCTCTTCTTCAAAAAATACTGGGATATTGTTAAAGATGATGTGCTTAACTTTGTTTGGAATTTCTTCAGAAATGACCACTTGCCAAGAGAGCTGAACCATACCTTTTTAGCCCTTATTCCAAAGACTAATGATTCTCATTCTGCTCATCAATTTAGACCCATTAGTCTTTGTAATATTGCCTACAAAATCATCTCAAAGATCCAGGTTAATAGACTAAAGCCTCTTCTCTATAAAATCATTTCCCCCCAATCAATCTGCTTTCATTCCAAGTAGAAACATTCATGACAACTCTATTTTAGCCCATGAACTCCATACTTTCAAAAACAAGAAAGGAAATGGTGGTTTTCTTTTTCTTAAAATGGACATGGAGAAGGCTTTTGACAAAATGGAGTTTTCTCACTGCTATCATGGAAAAAATTGGCTTCAACCCCACTTGGATAACCTGGATTAGAGCCTACATCACCTCGGCCTCTTTCTCAATCCTTTTGAATGGCATCCCTATGGCTTCATCTCTCTTAAGAGAGGCTTAAGACAAGGTGATCCTCTTTCCCCATTCCTCTTCATGCTTGGCTTTGAAGTTTTTTCCAGACTTATGTTTAGAGAAGAGAGTTCTGGTTCCATTAGAGGCCTTAAAATCTCTAGAAATAACCCTGCTATATATCACTTGTTATTTGCTGATGATATACTTATTTTTGGTAGAGTTAATTTCTCTAAGGCTTGTTGCATTAATTTATGTCTTGAGAAGTATTGTAAATGGTTTGGCCAATTCATAAATACCTCCAAGTCCTCTATCAGGTTTAGCAAAACACCAACCCCTCAACCATCTCCTCCATCACAACCATCCTACCATATATCTCCAACCCCCCCAAATCTCTTTACTTAGGCCTCCCCATTCTGATGGGGAACTCCAAGAGGGGTGCTTTTCAATTCATTTTTGATAAGGTGTTGAGTAGGATTGATGGCTAAAGAGCCAAAACCCTATCCCAAGCAGGCATATTAGTTTTTCTCAAATTTGTGGCTGCTACTATCCCTTCCTATGCAATGAGCACTTTCATGTTCCCCATTAATCTATGCACCATTCTTGACAAAAGTTTAAAGAATTTTTGTGGGGTTTCCCTCCCAACAAACCAAAACTTGTCTTTCAAAGCCTGGGACTCCATTTGCCTGCCTAAAGATCTGGGGGGTCTTGGTATCAGAAAAATGAGAGAGGTCAACCTAGCCCTCATCTCAAGCTAGGTTGGAAACTCCTCTGCAAAGTTGACATGATGTGGGTTTCTCAACTCAAAGGTAAGTATCTCTTCTCAAACTCTTTTCTTCTCCCCCCTCCCTTTCTTCTTCCTCTTGGTTGTGGAAAGGTATCTTAAAATCTCATTCTATCATCTCAAAAGGAGCTTGTTTTAAAATCCACAGCCAGTCCTCTCTCCCTGTCTAGAGCTCTCCTTGGAAGTTTCAGCTTATCTGTGAGTTTAAGTTTCCACAAAGCCTTCCAATGAGAATGAGAAAGGGGGGAAATGGCAGTGGAAGTTTTAGGCTTACTAATGAGGTTATAGGCTGACTTTGTAGTAAAAAGACCAGAAGGGGAAGGAGTCCAAAGATAGACTTCAGAGGAGTGAGGAGGGATTCTAATCTTTTGAATTTCTCCAGCACAATGGGGATCAAAGAGATGAAACAATAGAGGGGAATTCCAAGAGGGCAAAAGGGAGATATGATAAAAAAGAAACAAGTCAAAGACTAAGAGATCAAGGAAGGGATGGTTTAGGAAAGGAGAGGGAGAAGGAATGAAAAGGGGAATAGAGGGGTCTGGAAAATTGCTTGGGATATCATCCCCTCCAAGATTAGGATAAATGTTGTATTCCCTCTCTCTCCTGTAGACTTAATCTGCCCTTTATGCAATGTGGAAGAGGATTCCCTTCATTACCTCTTCTTCATATGCCTCTTTGCTAGAATTTCTTGGAGAACTTCCCACTGGCCTTTAGATTCTTTGAAATGGTCTGCTATCAGTTTGCCAAATTGGATAATTGGTATTCTATCTCCTCATCATTCTTTTGGCATTCCTTTTGTTTACATTCATTTATTTCAAATATATGCAATTGTTCTCTGTGATATGTTGTGGTTTTCTAGGAGTCAAACTATTCACAAAGGTATTCTCCCAGATATCACAAAGTTTGCTAACAATATTATGAGATTATCTCTTGATCAGTATGTAGCCTGGATCTTTATTTCTCAACTTGTGAGAGAATTATGGTCTGTTCCTGATAAAGGCAGCTTCAAAGTGAATTTCGACATTGCTAGTGGTGAGCTCTTCTCTGTCCAAGCTGCAATCTGCAGAGACTCTCATGGAACCATTGTTCAAAGCATATACCAATTCAATCCTAAATGTGATCTTGACTATGCAGAAGCTCAAGCAATCCTCTTGGCTTCTTCTCTAGCTAGCTCTTTGAAGATTGTTAAATTTGTTTTAGAAGGCAATTATCCTCTTGTTATTTCCATATTACAACAACTTTCCTATGGTGTGCACAATCATATAACTAATTTAATTTCTAAAGTGTTTTCACTTATTCCCCCCTCCTCTCTTTGGGAGGATAGGAAAGTCAACACCCATTACATGGGACATTGGGCCACAGCTAGAGCCATTTCTAGCTGCATTCCCACTTTTTTTTCCCCTCTCCCCCCTGCATCCCCCATTGTAGTGGTAAAGATCCACCTCCCCCTTTTTCCTCTTAGTGAGGCTTTTTTGTTTGGTCAGTTTGTTGTTCTGGTCTGGTTTCTATGAAGTAGCTTGTTTTATTACCAAAAAAAAAATCCTCATTGCTTCATATCAATTTCTTTTAAAGTAAAGTTTTAATCAAGCAAAGAATGCTTCTTCAATCTCAAAACAAGAATTCAAAAAGCATTTATTGGAAACATGATCTCAACTTTCAAATGATGAAGAAGAAGATGAGCTAGCACACATGGTACTCCCAAGATATTCTTAAGATCCTTGTGATGATATTGAATTATAAAAATCAATTATCGGTAGAAGCAAACAAACAACTTTACAACTTTTAGTGGAATAATCAGAGCATCAGAAGAATTATTATAATTTGAAGATACGAAGCATTATTTTCTAATGTTATTTTTGATAGACCATATGATATTGAGAAAAAAAGATTCGTCAGCATAAGAAAACAAGTAACTTTTGGTGTAGCAGAATAATGAAATATAGTTTAAATAATATAACATACAAAACATTTAGTATATAAATATGGGTAAATGTTTAATAACTCCTTAGGTCAGCCCTCAAAAATTTTAAAATGCTTAAGTTTTTTTTTTTTCCCGAATATTTACTCTCTAAGTCATTTAAAATTATGATAAAATCTCTGCCGTCAATTTTTTGTTAACTGCCATTAATTGGGGTAAAACGAACCGTTTTGAAAGGTGCCACATCAAATGGATTTGTATAGGTAGGATTCAAAACGCACCGTTTTGGCCCTATCCAAAATGGTGTGTTTTGATTTAACTTGGGGGTTTTTGATGAACCCCCAAGTCCACTCATGCAACACCATGAACCACAACCCCAAACCCATCTCCCCCGATTGAGTCGTGCCCCACCGATGTAGACACCGGCGCACCCATCGCCAACATAGACCATACCGGCGCTCCACTCGCGACTACGATTTCGGTGCTTCATTGGCGACATGCATTCCAGCGACTAAGGCTCCATTTTTCAAAAATATTTTGAAAAAAGTGAATCCGAACAGGTATTTTTGAAATTTCGTTAGGGGTTTTGTTGTTTCAAATGTATAGAAGCGTTTTCTTGTAGTTTTAGGGAGTTGTTGGTTGAATTTGAAGCTTATTGTTGAAACCCCCATATTGTGCTGCTTTTTCTCATTCTTTGAATTTATATACTTCATTGCATGTTGTGTTGGATTTTGAATAATGCACTTTATTCGAAAGGATTGGTAATGGGTGTACTATAGCCCTGAAATCGATTGTTGTGGTTCCGTATGCTTGAGAATTTTGTTCTATAATGCAGTTTGTTGTGGTCTTGTATGTGTTGTGAACTTTTGTCAGCAGATTTTTTTGTCCTTAGTAGGTGAATTAATTGGTTGTTTTTGTTTTCTATTGTGGCTAGGAGAAGAGAGTATATTATTGTTTGTGGTTTGTGGTCCTATATTGGGGTTTCGTGTTTCGTACTTTGACAAGTCCTTGGGTCTCCTTTGACAATTGTGTTGGTATTACTAACACTTTTAGTTACAATAAAAAGGGATATATGTGGCTAAAGAGATATTAGGCACATTGATCGTACTTATAAGAAAGACTTCAAGGATGATGGACCTCGTATGCTTTGCAACAGAGGGTTAAGAGAGACCTCAACATAGATGTTTCGATTGCTCGTTACTATAGAGCAAAGAAAGAGGCATTGCATCAACTTTTTGACAACCATTCAAATCAATACCAACTCACGAGGAGATACACGTCGGCAATATTCAGCACAAACCCTGGTAGTAGTGCTTATGTTAGTAGAGATGGAGCATTCTTCCTAAAAATGTATATTTTCCTTGATGCATGTAAGAAGGGTTTCAAGTTTGGTTGTCGACTAATAATTTGTTTAGATGCTTGTCATCTAAAAGGGGAATATAGAGGGCAATTACTTTGTGCTATAGGCCTAGATGAAAATGACAACAAGTTCCCCATTGCATATGCTATGGTGGCGGAGTTGAGATAAGAGAGTCGTAGTAGTAGTTTATTCAGATCTTGTTGGAAGACTTATGTGGGGTAGAGGGCGGACTTGGTTGGACTATCATGTTTGATAGGCAGAAGGTATTGGTTTATTAAATTTTTTATGTGCTTAATGTGTCAATTATTTTATTTTTTTAAACCATGTTTTGAAAGCTTAATGTGTCATTTTATTTGTTAATGTTAGTACATTAATTTAATGTGTGTGTAGGGGCTTGGAACTACAATTGACGTTGTGCTGCCGCATGCTGAGTATCGCTTTTGTGTTCTACATCTACATGCAAACTACAAAGCGAGAGGCTATATGAGGAAAGCCTTTAAGGATGAGTTGTGGGGGATTGCACGGGCAACCAATATCTATGCATTTGACCACCACATGCAGAAGATTTCTTAAATGGACGAATGTGTACACACTTACCTTAGTGGTGTGTCCAAGGAATCGTAGTCTAGCATGCATTCAACTGTCAAACCAAGAGTGACATATTGTTAAATAACTTGGCTGAGAGCTTTAATGCCTGGATTAAAGAAGTAAGGACTAAGCCTCATTCTAACCATGCTTGAAGATATTCATTGGCAAATAATGGCATGCTTCCAGCAGAAAAGAAATGGTATCCAGTTGACGAACTATGTCAAATGCCCAAAGATTCAGAAGAAGTTGGAGAGGTCAAAGAGTGATGCAAGGAATTGCATAAGTCACTGGCAAAATGAGTTCGAGTTTGCGGTCGACCACATATGTGATGCATAACGTATAGTCAGGTTAGATCAGTGCACATGTACTTGTGAGAGGTGGCAGTTGAATGGGATCCCATATGCTCATGCTTGTGCTACAATATACATGTATAAGCATAAGCCATATGCATACCTGGATGGTTATTACAAAATAGAGAAGTACATGGAAAGATATGCAGCTAGAGTTTTTGGCGTGGAAGGTCCAAATACATGGCTAGCTAATGATCCATGTGATGCTATTATGTCACTTGTTGTTAGAAAGGCTCCTAGTAGACCAAAGATAGCTAGGCGAAGAGCTGCAGATAAGCCACTAACCCATACAAGCTTACCCGTAGTGGATATGTGGTGAAATGTAGAAATTGTAGAGGGGGGATTAGGACATAATTATAAAGATTGTCAGCTACCTTTGAATCCAGACCGGAAAAGATGGAAGCCAAAAAAATATAAGTAAAAAAAAGATGGCAGCCAAGCACAAGTAAAACTAAGGCTTTTTTGAACACGCATTATATATGTTTTTTGTTATTTTTTTGAAATTTAATGTTATATAAATCATACTGATTAGAATGAGGATCATTTTTGCCTTACGTTTTGATTAATGCATTGTAGGGATCACAAGCTCAACCACACGTGGAAGCAGCAGTTGATGGATCATCACAGCCAAGTGTTCATACAGGGAGGGTGACCCAACCATAGGTAAAACCGACATTTTTTGCTAATGGCTCGCATTGTCAATACTTAGTTTATTTGTTGACATGTTCGTATCTCCAATGTGAACCACAGGCAGAAACATAAGTGGAGTCATCACAACGAAGTGTTCGTACATGTCGGACGACAAATTCACAGGTAAAACCATTATTTTTTAGTTAAGCCGACACTAAATAGATTAAGAAAAAAATAATTTTTTCTGTTGACAGTGTTTAGCAAGCTTAGTTTAGTTGGATTTAGCATAAATGATCCATAAGTATTGACTAGATTCATCATAAATGAATTGTGTTTGGGTTTTATTAATTACAAACTTAACAAACTATTAGTTAAATTAACTATTATTTAAATTTGACAAACTATTATTCTTTTTTGTAAACAAAAATTTAACAAAATTATCTAGGATTTTTTGTTCGTTAATGATCCAAATAAGTGTCTACAAACATACTACAATCTTGAATTCATGGGTCGCAGCAAATATGCATTAGGATATTTGTTATACAACTGTGCACTCCAATTTCACTTATGTTTATTAAGCTTAATGTTTTTGCTATATTTTTACACTTTTCATATATTTGTGCAATATGTTATGTTTTTTGTTAACTAAGTAATATTTTCCTTTTCCTAAATCATAGGTGGAAGCAAAAGCGGGGTCATCACAATGTGATAGTACATGTATGGCTACACATGGGGCCGAATATATAGTGCAACATAATGATGTGGCTTTCATTGACATTTTTTTTTGGAGGTTGGGCCAATTACTTGACAGCAGTACTATTGCATGAGAGTTACTTTTTTTTTTCAAGTCAGGTGATTTTTGACCTTACACCTCAATGACTAACAATGGTGGTGTTTTTGTTACAACCACTTTTGTTCATTTTGTGTAATGTGCCGTCAATGTTGGATGATGATGTAATATGGTTTAGAATAATAAGTTATGTTGATTTATATTGAATGTAATATGGCATCAATATATGTATGTATATTTTATTGGACTAAAATCAATGTAATTTTATGTAATCATTTCATGGAAAAGCTACTATCTCATAATGTTGAAAACTCATTCAATATTTTCATTGTCAGATTGCAATTTATGTCACTAAATAAAAATAGGGTTGTAGGCAAATTTTGGGCGGAAGACCAGCGACCTTTCCATGCAAAATTTACCACCAAATATATATGCTAACACTAAAATCAGAATAAACATTAATATACACAATCGTTCTACAAATTTAAAAAGTCATAATTTTTTTTTTGTTCCTGCCTAATCCCTTAATTTAGGCCTAGCGATACTAAATGTGGTTCATAGTTGTACATTAATGCCCCCAAGCATGTCCTTTTGATGCCTCAATACCCCATCAACAATAGACAAAACAACAACACACAAACGACTAACAAAAAAACTAGCAAATATGTTTGGATCTTCTATATGACTATAAGTGATGACACTTCACCCTTTAAATAGTGAAGTTGTTTATATAACCGAGGTAGGACCTCTCTTTTGCGAGCACAAGTTTCGTTGTCATACCATTGGAAAAAATGGTATTGTCCAACTTTTTGTCAAAACATAAAAAAATTGACAACTTCAAATATTTACATACAAGTACGATTTAACAACCATATGTTAACACCAAATTAGCCAAATTAAAATACCTTTTTATGGTCATATATAGCACACCCATAAAATCACCTCCCTAGATTTTTAATAGTTGTGGATGT
This sequence comes from Carpinus viminea, assembly GCA_013348765.1. NCBI lineage: Eukaryota > Viridiplantae > Streptophyta > Magnoliopsida > Fagales > Betulaceae > Carpinus > Carpinus viminea. The sequence goes on from CP054674.1 coordinate 19,548,799, forward strand.
TAGAATTAGGCCCCGTTTGGTTCGTGGATTAAGCCCTTGGATTGGACTAGCTAATACTAGTGTTAATTAGTCCTTTGTTTGGTAACATTCTATTCTTGGGAATAGTCTATTCCCATGGGACTACTAATCCCATACACATAGGGTTAGCTAAGCCATTAAAAAATGAGTGGCTTAGCTAATCTTTCCTGTGGGATTAAAAATATTGTGTAAAATTATCCAAAAAAACCCTACGCTTTTCACACATCTCACGATCTCCATCTCTCAAAGCAAGGCATCTCTCTCCCCTCTCTTCTCTTTGATTTCTATTTTCTTGGTTATTTCATTCTCTGTGTTGGATTTTTTTTTCTTCTCTCAGTTTTTTTTGTTCTTCGTTCTCTCTCAGTTTTTCTTCATTCTTTCTCAAAATTTTTTTGTTCTCTTCTCTCTTAGATTTTTTTTTTTTTTTTTCCAAATCTCACACAATTTTTTTTCTCTCAATTTTTTCTTTTTTTGTTCTCTTCTCTCTCATTTTTTTTTTCAAATTGCACAGTTTTCTTCTTTTCTTCTCTTAGTTTTTTTTTCCTCATTCAGACGGAAATCATCGATATAATTGGATTGGAATCTGAATCAATTTTTATTTTCTTTTCTTAGTATTTTTTTTCCTATTATTGATGTAGTTTATTTTTTCCCTCTATATTGAATGAATACTTTCGAGTTTAATAGCTTGTAAGCATTTTGATAATTTCCAGATGTTTTGTATCTGTTCTAGTTTTTTTTTTTTTGGTCTTATTTTACTGGATAGGAAAAGAAATTTTTTATTCTTTGAAGATGGTGATGCAAAAAATAATAAATCCCACATACATGACATAATTAAAAATATATATATAGTTGTTTATGTTTCGAAGAAAAAAAAAGGTCTTTAATAATATAAATTGTATTCGCATTATAAGGGTATTTTAGGAAATAAGATCATAATACGATTCCATTCACCAACATATTGTATTGTACCAAATGAAGGAATATGATTAGGTAGTCTATTCCAGCGTTACAACCAAACAAAGAAATAGGAGTAACTAATCTATTCCCAGTGGTAGCTAATTCATTTCCAATGGACTAGACTATTTGCAAACCAAACGATGTAAGGTCGTACTTACACTGCACAGGTTCCATATCCTCTTTGACCGACAATATTACAGATGTAAATGACGATGACTGTTCATTCTACAATGAAATCTTAAGTCATTAGCAGCAAACCAAAACAAAAATCTTATGGGTTTAACTAAGGTAAAAATTACAAACCTTTTTCAGCTTCCCAATGTAGAATTCGTCTTTATTGTCTGCTTTATTAAAAAAAATTCATTTTGCTCATCTTATTACCAAGACCTAACAATATACAACTGATGTGGGAGATAATAATAAATTTCATAAAATAACAATTTCCCAAATCAATCAATATTCATCAAATTCCATGCATATGGAAACACAACCATTGAACTTTTGCAAAAAATCCAATGGTTGATTTATCTATCTTGTAGCTCCTAGTTGGTTTTTTTATAATAACACATGTTATACAACTTCAAGCTTGTCGTGCCCTTTTTTCTCCTTTAGTAAAACAAAATACAAATATGTGGTGCCTTCTAATTATCACAAAGATGGTTTACAAAGGATGATTCGGTAGAGAATATAAAACATTTATATGCATCCAAAACTGTGACCGATAATGAACATAATTACTCATTTATTTCTTCTTTTTTCTCTAAACCTTCTTTCCTTAGTGAACATGTTCCTCTATTCTCTTTCTTTGTTCCATTCTTCATCTCCAAATCTTTTTTTCTTTTATTCTTCATCATTTTTTTTCCCTCTTGTTTTGTGTATGTAGATCTTTATTCTCTTACTTTATCTTTTTCCCTATAACTTTGTTTCTTGCAAGTTTATATATCTATTACAAGACTCACGAAGTTAAAATCTAATATTGAAGTTCATCATCCGTGAGTATTAGGCCTAACAATTAGTAAGATGGTTTACGAATGATGAAATTACTAGTTTGGCAGACAAAACAAAAATTTGATATGCCTAAAAACTATGAAAGAAATGGGTTACAATGAACTTATTTTTTTCTTTTTCTTTTTTTACTTAATCTCCAAACCTTCGACTTCGTTTCGTAAGTTTCCTTTATCTCTTCTAAAAACAAAAACATTAAGAAACAACCTAAATATAAAACACTCTTAAAAACACACAAAAATGTCACAACTCCCTAAAACTACAAGAAAATGCTTCTATGCATTTGAAACAACAAAACCACTAACGAAATTTTGAAAATACATGTTTGGATTTGCTTTTTCCAAAAACTGTTTAAAAAATGGAGCCTTAGTCACAGGAATACGTATTGTCGGTAGAGCGCCGGAATCGTAGTCGCGGGTTGAGCGCCGGTATGGTTTGTGTTGCTGGTGGGTGCACCAGGGTCGGTGGGGCGTGACTCAATCGTGGGAGATGGGTTTGGGGTTGTGGTTCATGGTGTCGCATGAGTGGACTTGGGGGTTAATAAAAAACCCCCTAGTTAAATTAAAAACGCACCGTTTTGGATAGGGCCAAAACGGTGCATTTTGAATCTTACCTGTACAAACCCATCTGATGTGGCACCTTCCAAAATGGTTGTTTTACCTCAGTTAACGGCAGTTAACAAAAAATTGATGGTAGAGATTTTATTGTAATTTTAAATGACTAAGGGAATAAATATTTGAAAGAAAAAACTTAAGCATTTTAAAATTATGGAGGGCTGACCCAAAGATTTATTATACATTTACCCTATAAATATAATATATATATATATACTAGATTTGGCTTCCATGTGGTAGTGCAAACTACAGCATGGCTGTAGTATCCAAATTGCACCATTTTGGTGCAGTTTTGAACAAAAGTTAGTGGGAATAATTGTGGGCTCAACCCACTAACAATAACAAATATTAAAACATTAAAAAATGAAAAAAAAAGACAACATTAAAAAAAAAAGTAAAAAAATTAAAACAAAAAATAGGAAAAAAAACAAAACAAAACAAAGGGGTGGCTCCAACCCTCCCTTGGTCTAAAATGGACCACCCCATTTTCAAGGGGTGGTTGAACCACATCATCGTCTAGGGGTGGTAGAACCACCCCATGGCCAAGGGGGTGGTCCGGCCAACCCCTTAAGGCCAAAAAAAAAAAAAAGGTTTGGGTTTTGGCCCTTTGAGAGTGGCTGGACCACCCCCAAGGGCCAAAGCCCAAACCTTTTTATTTTTATTTTTCGTCTTTTGGCCCTTTAAGGGTGGCTAGACCACCCCTTTGGCCTAGGGGGTGGCTCCAACCACCCCATTTTGGCCCAAAGGGGTGGCTAAAGCCACCCCTTTCATTTTTTTTAAAATATTTTTAGTTTTTTAATGTTTTTATTTTTATTTTAAAAAATTATCATTTTATTGCCCAAAAATGACCCCAAATTGGGTTGTTTTGGGCTACTGCATGGTGCGATAGTTTTGCACTACCGCACCTAAGCCAGATCCATATATACTATGCTTATGAATTAATATACAAACGTATTTAAGAGTCATGGTTATACGAGTTACGTTCTTGAGCCAAAGTCGAGTCAAATTGAGTTTAGATGAGTTTGATTTGTTTAATAGGTTCCTCCTAATTCTCTTCGATTAATATTTTTCAGAGGCTATGGAGTAGGAGCTCTTCAGTCCTCAGTAGCTGGTTCAAGGTAATCTCATAACTACAAACTGCAGAGTAAAATGCAACTACCATTATAGTCTTCCTTATCTTAGTAGTTCCACCATCTCGTTATCTCCCTCGACCGCTCATAGTCATCGTTTCCTTTCTCCTGTCTTCAACTTGCTGAGTATGAGTATGGATGACTCACTGATGGATCAAGCAGTACTTCAAGCTTTAATCGAAGAAACAGAGGCCTTAGGTTGGGATGAGCCAGCAAAGCTGGTGGGCCATGACAATACCGCTGCTTCTCAACAGGGTTTTGCGTTCATAGGTAAGCTTCTTACTCTAAAACCTCAAAACATTTACCATGTTTGAGTGATTATATTTTCTGTTTAAAGCTTTGCTGCACCTATTTCTATAGAGGTCTTGGCTCAAAACAAATTTCTCTTCATTGTCCTTCACGAGAACCACTACAAGAATATTATTAATCAAGGCCCCTGGAATGTTAGAGGCTCTCTATTACTTCTTCAACCATGGTCTCCGGTGCTGTTTATTGATGAAGTCAAACTGCACCTCATTGCTTTCTGGATACAAGTCCTCGACCTACCACTCCAGTTCATGACCACTCGAAATGCCATTTGTATTGGTAAGGGAATTGGAAAAATTTTGGAACTCGATAATGACAATTCTACTGGGCTTATTTGTCGGAGATTTATCCGTTTCAAAGTTGAAATTAACACCTCATTGCCGCTAGCTTCAAGGTTCAACATGTCTTGTGATGGGGAAGATACCTGCTAGGTTTCTCTTTTATATGAAAGATTGGATGACTACTGTTCTTCATGCGGTTTGATCGGTCATAAGAGTGGTTTTTGCCCATCTCCAAAGCTTGCAACTCCTTCTGAAAAGTATAGGAGGTCTCTTAGAGCTCCTCCTAATGGAAGCCCATGTCTGATCTCCAAGGTGCAGAATGATGATTCAGATTTGGGTATCTTCTCATTGGCTTCAGTTGGTAATTCTCCTAGCAGTGTCGTTCCCTCACAGATGCTAGAGCCCTATGGCAGCTCTCATGGCCAGATGATTTCTCTAAGGAACCAGATGGATTTGGCCATCTCTTCTTCAAAGGTGTTTAGCAGACAACACGTGGATCTCCCCAGATCTATAGTTCATTCTCAACCAAGTTCTTTCAACCATAATTGGCAATATTCAACTCCCACTTGCTAGCTCATAGAAGGTACATCCCACTCTCCCAAGATCTCCACAAAATCAACCAACCCATATCCCCATTAATGATACTATAGATTGCCCACACCTTATCTCTTATCAAAATATCCACCCACTCCTATCCCAGCCATTCATTCCCCATCCCCCCATCTAGCCGCCTACTCCTATCCACCATAACATGCACGCCCAACACTTCCCCATTCAGATTTTCTCGCACATTCCTCCTTATTAACTCAATTGTCTAAGCCCATCTTATTCAATAATTTTCTCAATACTTGGGCCCAAAATCAAGACAACCCATGCCTCATTCAACCCCCACCTTCTTTCCATCTATCTCCACCCATTACTCAAGCCCAACCAAATCCGACCAAGCCCCCAACTCAAGCCCAATCAAATTCGGCCAAGCCCACAACTCAAGCCCAATCAAATTTGGCCAAGCCCATAACCAGCATATCTGCCTAGCCTCTTTACCCAAAATCAACACATAAAATTCCAACCAATACCTATTCACGCTTTAAGCCATATTCGACCACTCGGCCACCTTTAAGCATAGCCTTTCCCTCTCAACAAGTCACTGCTTCTCTAGTTCAACCTCCCATAATTTTTGACCCTATAATATCACTTGATCACCTAGATGGCCTTCCTCCCCTCCATAATTCCATTTCACAGCAACCAATCCAACATAGGCTATACTCTCGTTCCTACAATAATGCTCCCACTGCATCCGTGGTATCCTTATCTCCCCAATCCTCAACACAATCTTCCGTCTCTATCAACCAAGCTCTTTAATCTAGTCCTCATTCATACACTACCCCAGCCATTATTTCAAAAGGCAAAGGAAAATCAAAGTTGGCATTAGATGATGGTGATGTTCCTCTTGCATTACTAAACAAACAAAAGTGTGGGTACAAAGTTCCTTCTACTTCATTATCTGACATTGAAGTAGCGACGATATCTCTCACCAAGCTTCAACATGCTACTCCTATTAGAGGCCCAACTCATGATTTTTTGAACATTCCTCTGCTTGGGACTCTTGGCTGACCTAATGAAGTGATGCCTAGGTATCCATATTCTGCTCAGGTTTTTTTAGATCACCAGGGATTTCATGTACCACTACAACCGTTTTCTACAACAATCATTAAGATGGCCTAGCCCAACCCTTCTTCTATGGACGTGTAGGTAGTTGTCCCGACCTTTGTGGCTGGCTCCCAATCGGCCAAACCAACTTCTGTGGCTACAACAAAGGTGTCACCTTCAAGTCGTTTTATTCGAGCAAATAAGGGAAGGCGAAACTTTGCAACAATTGCTGTTGTGACTCTTTGTACACAGGATATTGCAACCGGGGACTGTGTTGTTTCTAATCCATCACATCTGGAGATTCTAGAGGAGGGCCTAGTAAGGCCTCCTCCCCATGCATGAAATTCCTAGCGTGCCTCTGCAATTCGTAGTTTAAGGGGTAGGATCCGCACTCATTCTCCTGATGTACTCTTTTTGTCAGAAACAAAACTACAACCTTTACAATCTATTGTAATATTAAATAACCTAGGGTTTTTTATGATGTTGCATGCTTCCCCCTCTGTCATTAAAGGAAGGCTTTTGTTAGCATGGCGACATGGTGTGGACTTGGTTTGTTGTTCATCTTCTGCTAATATATTATCTGCTTAGTGTTACTCTGATCCTCCTAACAACCTGTTGGGAGATTAAAGCAATTATATAGTTTATACCAAGAGCACATTAATATACATAGTTGAACACAACTCTAGTCCAAAAGCCTAAGCTAATGGGCTAAGGTCCACTTAGGTAAATTAAATACTCTTTTATTTTATATTTTCTCAATATGGGACACAACACTCACAAGTGCATTCGAAACAATCTCTCTCTCACTTGTGAGTCTCTTCACATTGACCAAACTCCCCCTCGCTTGTGAGTCTTTCTATATTCTAAAAGTGCTTCATGTCAAGAGTTATGGAGCGGAACGACATATCCAGACACCCGTCCTAGGAAAGTAACCATGGCTCTGATACCATTTGTTGGGAGATTAAAGCAATATGGAGTTTTTTACCTAGAGCACATTAATATACATAATTGAACACAACTCTAGCCCAAAAGCTTAAGCTAATGGGTTAAGGTCTACTTAGGTATATTAAGTACTCTTTTCTTTTATATTTTCTCAATGTGGGACACAACACTCACAACAATCTCCCCCTCACTTGTGAGTCTTTCTACATTCCAAGAGTGTCTCACGTCAAGAGTTGCGGAGCGAGAACCTGATGCATTCCAGACACCCATCATAGGAAAGTAACCATGGCTCTGATACCATTTGTTGTAACCGCGTACAATAATGATGAACAATATAGAATTGAAAAGAAAGAGATCAAGAAAGAAAGAGAGACATAGATTTAATGTGGTTCGGCAATTTGCCTACATCCACAGAGAGGCGGCTATTATTCTGATAATTAATCCAGGTTTACATCAATGAGATATATATAGGAAAACCCCCAAAAACCTACGCGTACGGACTCCGTATGGACTTGTACGGATTCCGTACAGAATCCCTAAAATACCCCCGTACACCCGTTTCGTACAGCGGGGGGGTTGCCCCCGCACCCCCACAATCTAATCGTTCCCCCCGCAAACTTAATTACGCCTATAGGCCAGTAGACTGCTCCGTGAACGTCGCTATCGCAACGTTCACTATGCTCCCGTCTACTTGGCCCTTCCACTGGTGTTAATATAAGCCACTAACTCCAACACAACCCTTGGTTACTTTCTTGCATTTATGGTTCTCCTATGTATAAAAATAAATCTATGTTTTGGGACTCTCTTTTGGATGTGGGAAAAGATTATTATGGGCCTTGGCTTTACATTGGTGATTTTAATATGATTCTGTCTCAATTGGATAAATATGGTGGTAGACCTTATGCTTGTTCTTCAACTGATGCTTTCCATGGTTTTTTGGATTTGTTTGGTATGATTGATCTTAGATTTTCTAGTAATCCTTACACATGGACTAATAAAAGGCGGGATCATCATCTTATTAAGGAACATCTTGATAGAGGAATAGCTAACTCTCTGTGGGTACATCTATTTCCACACTATTCTGTACAACATTTACCAGCTCATTCTTCTTATCACAATCCCATAATTTTGGATACAGCCCCAACTGATCTCACTCTCCCTCATCCCTTTAGATTTGAAGAATTTTGGACGTTTGATCCATCTTATGGGTCTACTATTTCATTTGCTTGGACTAATCATTTCATAGGTTCCCCTCCGTTCATTTTATCAAAGAAGCTCAAATCTACCAAATCAACTCTTAAGTCTTGGAACTCCACTCATTTTGGGAATATCCAAAAAAGAATTTCCCATACTCTCAGTCAACTTGATCAAATTCAACAATCTCCACCTTCTACCTTCCCCTTTGATCAAGAAGTTCTACTTCATAATACTTTAGACAATCTCCTCCTTCAAGAGGAATCTCTTTGGCGTAACAAATCTAGGGAAACCTGGCTTATTTGCAAAGATTTGAATACGAAATTCTTCCATACCTTTACAATTATCAAAAGGAAAAGAAATGCAATTGACTTTCTGAAGCTTTCTTCAGGTGCTTGGTCCTCTGAGAGACAAAAAATTGGTAATTGCTTTACATCCCATTTTAGAAATGTTTTCAATTCTTCTATCCCTATTTTAGATGAAGATCTTTTGTCCCTCTTTGATAATTGTATCTCTCCTGAGGAAAACGCTTCTATTTGTGAAATTCCAACGAAACAGGAAACATTCACTGCTTTGTCAGAGATTGACTCTACCAAAGCTCCAGGTCTGGATGGATTCACTACACTTTTCTACAAAAAATATTGGAATATCGTCAAAGATGCGGTTCTTTCTAGCATATGGGATTTCTTAGGGAAAAATCATCTTCTGAAAGAGCAAAACCACACTTTCATTGCTCTTATTCCAAAAAAACTGGGGGCTTCTTCTAAGAATCAGTTTAGGCCCATAAGCCTATGCAATATCATTTACAAGATCATCTCTAAAATTTTAGCAAATAGGTTCAAAAGATTGCTCCATCACTTCATTTCCCCATTCCAATATGCTTTTGTTCCTTACAGAAATATTCAAGATAATACCATTTTTGTTCATGAGCTTTTCAATTCTATTAATTCAAAGAGGGATCGATGAGGTCTTATGGCTATTAAAATTGATATGGAGAAAGCGTTTGATCGTAAGGAATGGAGCTTCATCTTAGCCATATCATCCAAACTGGGATTTCACCCTACTTGGATTAATTGGATCCGTATTTGCATCACTTCTCCATCATTCTCCATACTTATCAACGGTTTTGGTCTATTTAATCTATAGCGTGGTCTGAGGCAAGGAGATCCTTTATCCCCCTTTCTCTTCATTTTGGGCTTTGAGGTTCTATCCCGTCTCTTGTTCTGTCAAGAGTCCTAAGATCTTCTGAAAGGCATTAAAATAGCTCAAAATTGCTCTCCAATCTCTCATATTCTTTTCGCAGATGATCTCATTTTGTTTGCAAAGACTACATCCTCAGAGGCAAATATTCTCAAATCAGTACTGGATCAATATTGTTATAAGTCAGGGCAAGCTATTAATTCTTTGAAATCCTCTATACATTTTAGTAAAAATATTGCTCCCTCTGTTGCCAATAGTATAAGCAGTATTCTTCCATACAAGAGGACTTCGATTTCTTCAAAATATCTCGGTTTGCTTCTCTTCTTTGGTAAATCAAAAGTTGGTGCTTTTAAAGATATTTTGGAGAAAGTTTCATGGAAAATAGAGGGATGGCACGCTAAAACTCTCTCCCAGGCAGGCCGAACAGTGCTCATCAAATCAGTGGCTTCTTCTATTCCCTCATATGCTATGAGCTCTTTTCTAATGCTTATATCTTTTACCTCTTCTTTGGACAGAATGTTCAAAAAAATTTGGTGAGGTTTTCCAAAGGACAAATCTATAAATATTTCTTTGAAATCATGGATCTCTATCTATCTTCCGAAACAAGAAGGGGGTCTAGGCTTTCACTGAATGCATGAGTTTAATTTATCCCTAATTGCCAAGCTGGGTTGGAAGATGATTACTAATTTTGACTGTCTCTAGGTTAAACAACTTTAGAATAAATATATTAAGTATGGAGATTTCTTATCTTCTCCGATCTCATCTTCTGCTTCCTGGCTTTGGAAAGGTATCCAAAAAATCAAACCATTTATATCAGCGGGAGCTTGCCTAAAGGTCTCCTGGACTACCTCGGCTCCTATTTGGTCCTCAAACTGGGTTCTTACTATCCCATCTTTTAAGCTTGGGCCAAAATTCCCTCTCAACAAAAATCTTCCGGCTCTTCTTGCAAGGGATTTGATTGATCCTACTCTTGCCACCTGGAAAGCCCCATCTATTCATAATCTGTTTGATACTATATCAACTAAAGAGATCCTAAAAACTTGCATCTCTGTGGATCCTGGCATAAATTATATATGGCCACCCTCCACATCTGGGAAATTCTATGTTTCTTCAGCCTACCGATTTCTCTTTGCTTATACCTCCAATGATGCTTCATCTTCAAATTTTCCCCAATTCTAAAAGTCCATCTAGAAATTAAATCTCAACGATCGGCTAAAATTATTTCTTTGGAAAATAGCTTGGAATATCCTTCTAACTAAGGAGGGTCTAAGTTAGATATTCATAACCACCTTAGACCTTTCTTGTCCTCTATGTAATGTGGCAAATGACTCCTTGCACCATCTATTCTTTGAATGTATTTTTGCGCGTGTTGTTTGGTGTCACTCTTTCTGGCCTCTAGATTCAATAGCTCTTAAATTTACTTCCATGTCGGAGTGGATTAGCTCTATTATCTCTCCAGGAAGCTCTATTGGTATCGCTTTAGTGGATCATCACAAGTTTCCAATTTTTGCGGTTGTGGCATGTGATATATTGTGGTTTTATAGAAACAAAGCTTTCCATGATGGAGCTTCCTTTGATGCTATCTCTGTGTCGAAGTACATCAACAAAATCTCTCTTGAGCATTTCCAAGCCTGGCACTCCTCTTCTACAATTTTGGAGGACAATTGGACTCTTCCTCCTATCAACTGGGTTAAAATAAAATTTGATACGGCAAGCCATGGCAGCTCAACTGGCTATCTCCTTAGCAAATTCTTTCCATATGAACCATTTTATCATTGAAGGTGATTCTGAAGTGGTGGTTCATTCTCTCCAAAATCCAAATTTAGTTCGAGATTGGAGGATCTCTTCTTACATATTAGACTCCCTAGACTCTATTCCTTTTGCTTTCTCATTGGAAGTTAGAAAGATTACAAGAAGTGCAAACTTTTGTCCTCATTCGGTGGCACGTTGGATTGCAACCGGATCTCACTCTGGCAACATTTCCTTGTCCTCTATTCCTTTATTAATTTCTTCTTCTTCTAGTGGATATCCTCCTCCATTTACTTGCTTTATGTAGTTTGCTTGGTTTATGTGGTTTCACAATGTACTTAAAAAAAAAAACAAAAATGCAACAATCTACTGCACGCGTGTCGCACGTGACAACTCTCTCCTTTTCTTTCTCTTCCTAGTCTCACTCCCAACTCATCCACACTCTCATTTCGCTCGAGAAAAACCCCTCTTAAGCCCCACCACTCCCCCCCCCCCCCCCCCTCACTCCTGGAGACTTAACCATGCTTCAACGCACCGTTTTGTTGAAGTCCATCCACCTCCGGCGCTACAGCCAATCGGCGGCCGCCGCCGCCATCTTCCACGACGCTGAGGTGGAGGCCTTCCCTCGGCCGGACCCCAAGTACGCCGAGACCATCGTGGCGATCCCGCGGCTCAGCTCAGGCAAGAGCATCGCCGCCAAGGAGCGCAAGGCCGGGCGTGTCCCCAGCATCATCTTCGAGCAGGAGGACGGCCAGCACGGCGGAAACAAGCGCCTCATCTCCGTCCAGGCCAACCAGATCCGCAAGCTTGTCAACCACCTCGGCCGCTCCTTCTTTCTTTCCAGGCTCTTCGATCTCGAGGTCAGGACCGATGTGTTGGACCCCGAAGATATCGTCGAGAAGGTTCGCGTTCTGCCCCGCCTGGTACTCTCTTTCTTCTCTTTCTTTCTTTCCTTTCTTTGTTTTCTCAGGGATATGTTTGGTTTCCGAAAAAGTCTAGGGAAATGGGAGAAGTTTCGGAAGTTCACTTGATTGTATTCTGGATTTTCTTCTTTTTGAGAAAGCGGTGGAGGAAAACGAATTGCAAACAATTCCTTGCCCAAGTCTTATTATTGAAAGAATAGAGGATTTCGTTTAGTACTTGGTTGTGTCGCAGTGATTGGTTAGTTAGAAACAAAATTGAGAGTGGGTATGGACGTTCCGTGATAAGCGAATTGCTACATTTTGTTTCATATAAGATTCTTATGTCTAAATCAATATGTTATCTTGAATTTGGCCATTTAGGAAAATGACAATTAATTTGATATGGCTTCTAGCAGCAATCTTGAAATGCTTTCAGCCACTAACTGTGGTGGTGGCAGTGGCGCCGGCCCCAATTTTATTCAACCACATTATTCCTCATGATAGGATTGCAGAATTTATTCCTTTAAACTCCATGGAATTTTGGATGGATCCTTTTAAATTTGATAGGTTGGCCAAATTCAAAGCGGTTTCTTACTGTACTTAGTTTTTTTTTTTTTTTTTTGGTGATATGACATTTGGTCTGGATTAAGTTAAATCTCTGTCTAATTATGCCAGCTTCATCTGCATTCGGCCAAAGATGCACCACTCAATGTTACCTTCATAAGGGCCCCTTCAAACGCTTTGTTGAAAGTTGATGTTCCTATTGTATTCAGAGGAGAAGATGTTTCCCCTGGACTAAGGAAAGGTAAGCCAACATGGAATTTTGCTTCCATTTAAATTTTATATAAATAGAATGCCATGGTGTGACTGAATTTGAATGTTCTTTTTGTGCACATGCGATTTTTTTACCTTTTTTTTTTTTTTTTTGGTCTTGATTTATTTATCACCTACTACCATGAATCATATTTTTAATGAGAACATCCTGTGTATATTGTCATGTTTAGTAAAACACCAGACTTGTGCTGAATTTATATTCAAAACTAATCTTTGCTCATGGTTTCTATCAACTTTTGATAACAGGTTTAATAAGATGTGCCACCTGTGTTTTAATTCTCATACAATACCTGAGGCCTTTGCATTAATATGGCAAGGCTTGTGCTTGGTCTTTATTATTTTTAAGTTGAACAGTTAAAAGAATGTGGGTGTTTGCTCACCTATACACCAATTTCCTACTAGTTTAAATATTTGTTCCTAGGTACTCTCTCTCACTCTCTCTCACGCACAGGCCCACACACACTTCTTCTACTTTTTCGCCCACTGTACTATTTTTTTTCCCTTTTCCTGTCTTCCTGTTTTACCAAAATTCTCTTTAATTTAATATCTTTGTCTATTTTTCTCTCATCTACTTCGGCTTAAAAGCCAGTTTTCCTCAAATTTTTATGAAATACAGGATGCTCACTAAATAATAAGAAACTAATCTTCACTTCTACAACTCGAGATATTTCCCTTATTTTTTCACCGAATTTAAAAACCTAATTTTTAGAATCTACTTCTCAGAATGTGGCTATGCTATAATATTGGAGACATACTTGGAGGCAATGATAAGATCTGAATAGAGTTTAGTAATGGAATGTTTAGAGCTGCCATTAAGTTAATAAATCCACTAGACGTACTAAGAAGGTAAGGATACTACTGTCTCTACTGAGATCTCTCACAGTTGAGAAGCATAATTTTGATGATAAAAGATTAAAGGTCTCCTTTACAGGTAAGTTAACTCAGTAGATTTGAATGTAAAGATCTGTTACAACCCTTTCCTGTAACTTACAAGGCAGGAGGTATTATATAGTAGAGTTAGCTCAATAATTCTTCCAAAAAAAAAAAAAAAAAGAATTAGCTCCATAAATCTAATCATAGATTGATCGTACATTGACTTAAAAAGTACTCACATGCTCTAGGTGATCATACTCCTGCTACCTGAATTCTGTTCCTTCTTTATGAATCTAAGTTGATGTGAACAATGTTAATGATTAAATTGGTTGGAGTCTAATTGTTATTTAACAAATTTGGCAGGGGCTTATTTGAATACCATCAAAAGAACTGTCAAGTATCTTTGTCCAGCAGATGTCATCCCTCCTTATATTGATGTTGATTTGAGTGAGTTGGACGTGGGCCAAAAGTTGGTAATGGGAGACCTAAAGGTTCATCCAGCCCTAAAGCTACTGCAGTCAAAAGATGAGGCTGTTTGTAAGATTATGGGATCCAGGGTTTCTGATCAAAAGAAATCTAAATAACTACTTCTCTTCAGAGGTTCGTAGCCTCTCTTTTTGTTGACAATTTACGGCCGACGTCAGGCAGATGTTGCTCAGATAATAGGTATCATTGACGGTTTCTTAAATATGTCTTGATCGTGATAGGGAGAGGGCATGAAACGGTGAATGTGAGCTCCCCCTCCCCCTTATTTGTTTTTTGTCCCCCCTTGTTTTTACCATTTTTCTTTTAGATTGGGAAATTTAGGGGTGTTGATGGTGAAGGGATGATATGGAGGATAATCACTTTATACGATGTTGATTCCGTATCTATTTCTTTCCTTCCTTATTCTGTAATGGCTTTACCCAAGGGTCTTGGTATTTGCATATTGAACAGATGAATAAGGTAATGGTGCTTCCTTTTATGTGCTTCCAATGCCTAATGAGAAATGCTACGTGCACTTTGTGCACGCTCTCTAATTGTACACTCCTTAATATGGTGGTGAAAAAAAAAAAAGAAAAACAGGTTTCTAGAGAGAGGCTCTACCTTCTCTTTAGAAATCACTTCTTCCCTCTTCCTTCAGGCAACAAAACTAGTAAAAAGTCTTGAGGAGGGAAAATCTAGATTTTGATTTTGATTTTCTCTCCTTCCCCTCTACAACGGCAACAGTGCTTGGTGTTTCCTCCGGTCTTTGTTTTGGGCGGGTGTTTGTTTCAGATCTAAATTGTATTTTTAGATCTAGCTCTAGATCTGCTTTTCTTCATCGGCCTTGGTGCATATTCCTGGGGATCTCTTCGATGCCGGACTCGTCCGTGGCTGCTTGTGGAGTTTTTTAGTTTTATTTTGTTGTTGTTGTGTTTGGGTTACACATGTCCTATATCTTGGTTGTTTGATGCAGATTTAGTATATGAGTTAGCTTTAGTTGTTTTTCTTGTAATAAGACATCCTGATCTTTTGGGTTGTGGATGATTTAGTCCCCTGCCTTTTGGTTGTGGGGGTTTCGTTAGGGGATACACCTATGTTTTGTTGGTTTTTGCTTGTTGCAGATCTGTTCTAGTATCGGAAGTCATACATAGGTTAGCCGGTTGGTGAAGTCACAGTTTTGGCTATGGTTAAGATTTGTCAAAGTTTTGTTACTCTGCGTTATATAAGTTCCATGCTTTCGACTTCTATCTTAATGCGATTAGTATCTTTTTTTTAAAAAAAAGAAAAAAGAAAAAAAAAGGAATATCACTGTTGGATCTAAAATTTAATGGTGATCCATCTACTGTCATGTTAAAGAGGTGCACTTGAAAGTGCATGTAACATTTCCCATACTTTTTTTTTTTTTTTACATGTTCACGTAAGGGTAGGTAGAGGGAGGATTCGAATTTGTGACCTCCGCTTTATAAGGCGTGGTTACAGCCGATTGAGTTACCATTTGGGGACAATATTTTCCATACTTAATTGATAAAAATATATGGAAATACCTGATTACCCTTTCTAGACGACAGGTGTGAATGCAATACAACAATAGTTTCAATGAAAGTCTAACGTAGATAACGTTGTTGAAGCATGAAAATGTTTAAATGAATTCAATGCATTTTCCAATCGACTTCTTAAGTTATTACACGTTGTCCACATGACCAAACTGTCTCAAAAGTAGCTTGGAGCGAATTTTTATTTTTTATTTTTGTAACTAAAAGTACATAAAAAATAGTTTGCCACTGCACATTGGACCCGTCGCCAAACTCAGAAGCTCAACAAAACTAACAATTTGCTACCTCTGTAATAGATTGCCGTCACATACTTAAAATTAAGAAGAATTGCAGCAATATTAGGCTCAGTATGTTTCGGAGTAATATTTTCTTTTATATATATATATATATATAGAGAGAAAAATAATAAAGTTACAACGTAAATTCAGACTCTACTTTTCTTTTAAGTGACATTTTTTTTTAAAAAAAAGGCCCATGGAGCAAAGAGCCTTAAACTAGAAGAGAGAGAGAAATTTGGGTCAAAAAGTTGGGCTTTAGTTAGATTTAAGTTGTAGCTGTATCACACTTCATATATATATACACACACACATATATATATATATATATATATATATATATATATTTCAACGATTTCAACAAAGCCAAACCCACAGTACACAACTAATGAAGCAAGAACGAAATGTGCTAAGAGAAGATTGTCGTGCTTGGAGGTGTTTTGGATGGGTTGTTGTCTTACAGAGTTTAGAGAGTTACATCGGGTTGTAAGTTTTTCTTGTGTTTGTAATCTAGATCTTCATCATAGTTATTTCCCGGGTTCGGTTTCCCTGTAGTGATTTTTCCCTTTGATGTGTTCAAAGGGTTTCTTATATATGTTATGATTGTGATGTACATGTTTTATATTGCATCCATTTAACTTGATAATATTGTTTGTTTATTGTTTTTCGGATTATTACACGATCAATGTATTCTTTCAATTGGTTTCAGAGCTTTGTTCACTCGTTTCTAGCTAACTAACCCTTCTGCAGGAGCTCCTCCTATTTTCAGTGGGAATAATTATGCCTACTGGTAAGTTCGTATGAGAACCCATCTAAAAGGGTTGAATTATACTATTTAGTTTTTGGTTGAAAGAGGCTAGGAGAGGCTTGGGGTGATTATGATAAATGGACCAAAGATGGGTTGGCCAAGACTCCACGAACATAGGTGGTGATGACTTTCGAGATGTTTGCATAAAATTCCTGTACCAATTCAGGATATACAGTTGGAGCCTCTGTGATGAAGTACTCTCAATTTTGGGAGTTGAAGACTAGGTATGATTGAGAAGGGATTAGACATGAAGTCAGAAATGGTGACAGCCCATTCAACAATAACTGTTCGATGGGAGAAGGTGTTGTAAAACAAGATTTCCTTCTCATCTGACTGAAACTGTTTGGAAAATCCCTCAATTCCAGCATCAACATTCTGAGCAGAAGTAGATGCTTCAGAAATTCCTAATCTAAGATTAGGGAGTTTAGTCCTCTTGCTCTTTTCACCCACTTGCCGACTTATTTTAGACTTTGACACATATTCATTTGAGGCGGAGTCCATAGTACCTACATGAAGTAACAACAAACAATTTCCTTTAACATGGGAAATGCACAACAATCCTTGCACCAAATAAACCCCAACAAACCTATGTGCTTAACAAGATGAGAGAGAATGAAAAAACAGCTTAAATATATACAAGCATATAGTTCAACCAAGTATAATAATAAAAAATAAAATAAAAATAAAATAAAAAAATAGAGAACCACAATCATAGAGGAGTTAAACATCACAAAAACATATTAGCAATTAAAGATTCAAAGAAACAAAATCAAAACATTTGGTAGATATCTGAGTATCAAACCAGGGGAACTTGAAAGTCACAAAACATTTGAATCGAAGCTCAAAATACTACCCACATTTAGCATTTGACCCATCCCAAAGCATAGAAGCACAACCACAACACGAAACAACCAATATCCACAAAAACAAATGGATAAAAGTGAAACAAATTAAGCTCAACCACATCAATTTCAAAAGACGTGAGATAAAGTCCAAATTAATTGGATGAAACCCATAACACAAGGAGGAAGCCTACATATCTTGTAAAAAGCGAGCAATAAGAATAGATTAGCGCTTGAAAAGCATGGAGACACTGTAGTGACCCAAATAATTAACTAAGTTTAGGTTGCTTAGGTAGAGGATTAAATTGGGTTTTGAGTCACTAGGAATAGTTGGAAGGAAATTTTGGAAATTTCATACTTTCTGACCGGACATACATATGGGGACCACTTGGACATACGTTGCCAATAGTACGCGAACGTACTCATGGGGACCACTAGACGTACCCTGCAAATAGTATGAGGACGTATACATGGGGACCACTTGAATGTACACTTCCAATAGTACATGGATGTACAGATGGGGACCACCAGAAATACTCTGCAAATAGTACAAGGATGTACGCATGGGGACCACCTGGATGTACATTGACTTTTGGATAACCCATGGTTAATGCCCAAATGTACAATACAACCTTTTGATCACATGGTAAACAGTACCGTACGTGCACTCCTATAGTACCATATGCACGCTGTTTTTCAGAACTTTACATTTTCGTAAGTCCATTTTCGCCCCCAAGCTCTCTGAAACCCCTTGTGTGAGTTTTCTTGTGAGTTTTGAGAGTTTTGTGGAGTGTAGTGAGTTTTAATGCGATATTTGCAAGTGCACGAGTTGTTTGTAGTATAATGAGTGCGAGCGTGAAGTCGATCCACAGGGAATCATGTTGTGTAAATCAATTTCTATTTAAATCAATCTTATTTTAACCTAGTTTCGAATTTCATGATTTTGTCATGTAAGTTTAACAAATGAATTAAATACTAAGGTTTTTCGAGTCCACCACACCAAATCAAAACTTTACATTTCAGTATTTTGTTCTTGCAATCGACAACCAATGAAGCCCAAAAATGCATATTAAAACATCTGATGAATCCAAACAATTGACAAATCACAATGAATATTCGATTGAAATCAAATCATCCAATGTATCCGTTTGATACAAATCACAATGGATATTTGCTTTCAATCGAATGATTCCATGTATCCGTCGGATAAAACATGTCGAATGTCCAATCATTTTTTCAAAGTTAATGATCTAACAATCAATTAAAAGCATTTAATCTTATAACTGAATTGAAATGAAACATTGAATATATTAACATCCGAATTGTACGAACAAAACGATGAGAATGTAATGGATTATCAATGGCGAGGCTTCATCTTTAACCTTAGTTGAAGGTTTTAGCATCTCATGATCACCAAAATCACAATAAAATGAATTGAAATCATTAAATATATGATATTTGGCACTCATCATGGAGAAGGTGAGGTGATTCTTGGAGGTTTTTGGCTTCAAGGAGGTAACCTTCTAAGCCTTACTTGTTCCTTAGTCGTTATGCTCTTTAAATGCATTTTGTAGTTGGCTTAGTTAATAGTTTTAAGCTTCTAGTTGTGTCGTTCCTCTTTAAGCATTTCACCTTTGCTGAATAGATTGTCTTATACATGGAAGTATCATTTTGAGATAGGAAGTCCTAAAAACCCTTTTGGTAGCTTTAGAACCCGTTTGGGAGGATAAGAGGACGTTTGGAACAAATGAGGTTCTACCTGAACCTTCTGGGCAGACGTACGACCATAAGCGTTCTAAGGAATGCCATTTTGACTAGTCGTCTGATAGCCTTTGTTGTCATATTCTAGGTTTGTTTTAGTTGAACTTAGAACTAATAGAAGAATTTCTACAAATTTGGAAAACCTGGACCGTTTGGAGGAATACTTTGACAACCTATACGACTCAGGTGAGTTTTAACTCACATAATGCTTGCCATTTATTTTCCCGCATTGCATGACTATTTTGTGTGCCAAAACATGCATATTTACAACTTTCATGATATACACTTTGTTGCACATGAGCTCTACCTCTTTGTGAAAATATGCTACTTAACAAGATAATGACATTGAGACTTATAAAAACATACATATAAAATACGGATAAGATTAATTGTATCGTTTGACATGGTACACCCCTACACGCGGGATAATGACTGTAGGCTTACTATACATGCTAACTTTGTGGTCAAATGTGTGTGTGATATATGGGCCTTGGATCTAATGATTGTTTCATGATTAACACAATCTTAACGAACGATCATTACAGGATGTACATTATTAGTATAGTGGGTCACTTGAGGTCAGACTCGGTCGAACTGCTAGTGCTATCAATGGTAGTGTATAATGGTCGGGCATCAACATTGTATTACAGATCCCTTAGGGCAGTGCTAACCTTACTGAGAATGGGTAAAATGTCGGGTAGACCATACTATTGAACTATTACTATTACTCATGATCATAAGTATGTATTATATCTATATTGCATCCATGGACAACTGTTATACCAAAAATGTTGCATTCTTTAGCAAACGGAGTTCATTACTAAAACAACATAGGTATTATGTGCATGAACTCTCACTAAGTCTTTAGACTTACCCCCTTTTTATTGTTTCCCTCCATTATGTATATTTGTGCGGTTTAGCT
This sequence comes from Carpinus viminea, assembly GCA_013348765.1. Classification (NCBI taxonomy): domain Eukaryota; kingdom Viridiplantae; phylum Streptophyta; class Magnoliopsida; order Fagales; family Betulaceae; genus Carpinus; species Carpinus viminea. Next base: position 19,569,080 of record CP054674.1, read on the forward strand.
AGCCTAGAGGAGGATGGCTAGGGACCAGACTTGGGTGATTGCTCAAGACCTTATTAGAGTCATTTTTTAAGACATGGATGCTATATGGTTGAAATCTATGTGGGATGACAAAGGAACCATACAAGTAGAGATGATTGAGATCGTTATCATGTTAGCATTACTCAAGATTAGGAGTTGATCTTATTATCTTATTTTAAGACAATAATTTGGGTTTGTAACCTATTTTGTGATGATCGAGTTTTGACTAGTACATTTGATGACTTTATTATGTTATGATGCTTTAACTTTACTCTAGAATTTGTATGTGTGGTATTTAGTGTTGCTTTCTTTTCGGTTAGTTTAAAGTCTTTTGCTAAATTCTCTCATATAAGAGAGATTAAGATCCCTGAATCTTGCCCCGCGAGGGATAGAGCTGAGAGATGAACCATGAAATCAATTACCAGTTAATTGAGTTCCATGGGGCATTACAAACATAAACACACAAGCGAAGAGATCAAAGATTTTGGATATTTTTTGACCAAAAAAAAAAAAAAGAATGAGGAGTCAAAGCTATCACACGATTTTGTAGATTTTCATCAAAACAAAAGTTTTTCATCATGAAGAAAATGCGCACACTAATGACAAAATGACTACTCAATTTCATTAGGACAAAACGCTTATCGTCATGACGAAAATTTTAGATGGAAATTTGAAAATTTCACTCCCCTTTTTGTTAAACTAAAAAACACAGGTTGAAAACCTTCACAAAGATCCATGAAAAACACAATATGGTCATAAAGAGTATCTCATTGAACAAGAAGATGAATGGTTCTTTTCCTTGGATATGTGGTGTCTAAGGATGGATTGGCGGTGGATGAGTCCAAGGTGGCAGCAGTGAGAGATTGGCCTCTTCCCATGTAATGCCCCCAAAATTAGCTTTGGTTAATCCGTGGAGTTATTGGCAATTCACCCAGTTGAACCAACGTGTGGTCGAATAGGTAATCGCCCTTATAAAAACTGTTAGAGTAAATGCAAGGAAGGTGAATAAATCTGAGAGTACTACAATTTATCAAGTAAGAACATGGAGCTATTAAACAAATAAGACAAATCTGTAACTATGGATAAAGCATAGCCAGTCAGGCAATAGCAACTCTAGCCACCTCCATAACAGTGAATCAGATTACCTAAAGAATAATAACCGCGTAAGTCTGACGACTTAGTAAGTAAAACCCACATTTAGATGTGTCATGAGCCCAATTAATAAAAGTAAACGTGAAATTCGAGTAATAACCAAAAGAGGGCATTACCTCCGTTAGTACAACATTTCATAGGTTTTAGGGTTTTAAAGCTTTATGGTGTAGAACCAGCGATAATTGCCTAATTGTCTTGATGCAGAAAAGGATAATGCTTTATAAGTCATAACTCACATACATGATCTATCCGAGATATTACCCATTCTTAGCAGGGTTGATGCTGTTCTGAGGGACTTATAATACAATGCCAGTGCCTTTGCCTAATTGTCTATATAGTAAGCCCATGGCCGTTTATACCGCACGTACCGGTGTATCATGTTTTATGATGTATCTTGGGGTTTATTTAATAATACCATTACCGAGTATTTTGCAGGAAATAAATATGCTCATATCATACGCGTGGTCAGTCAACTGACATATCCCACGTTTTACGAAAAATGGTGTAAGTGTTTACTTACCTCGCGCACTTGAGCAAATCCTCCGACCAAGCTAACTCCTGTTATAATGGATACAAGACACCATTACTTTAAGTCCTAGAAATATAGCCGAGCCTACGCATACATGTGCGAAACTCAAGAACAAGTGTTCTGTCCACTGACCGTATGTCCGGCCTCGATGACGTACGTCCACTCAGTGTGTTAAGTACACCGTTTCAAGATTCGAATAGTGCATGTTTCTAATGGCTTTCGTAGTCCTCTAGACCTCTTCTAAAGTAGTAAAATAGAACATGCAACGTAGGAAATTACAACATAATGAATCTTTGAGAAAAACCCTTTGAAAACATCATTATCTTTAGGAAAACATTTGGTGAACACTTGAAAATCATCATCAAGGCAGAAACACAACATAAGCCAGTGATAAATGTGAAGGGAACAGAGTTTACCCCAAAGCTACGCACGGACATAACCTCCTATTCTCAAAACTCTTCATTAAAGCTTCCTCTCTCGGATTTCTCACTCAAAATACTAAGGAAAGGGTTTGGCAACCTAGAGGCACACTAGGGAAAGGAGGAAGGCATGAGAAATGAGATGAAGGGGGGCTATTTATAGGGAAAGTTCGCTACCAACTCTCTGACAGAGTAACAGACGTCTGGCAACCTTAGCATACGTCCGGTGGTCTGTGCACATTGGTCCAATGGGTGTCTCGTACGTTCCGGTATTACCCAAAGGGTATTCAAAAAGTAGCGTACGTCTGGTGGTCCCACGTACGTCCGTGTACTATTTACAGAGTGTACATCTGGTGGTCCCCTATTGCACGTTCGCACTATAGACAGAAGCGTACGTCCGCCAGACCTAGAGTACATCCACCCCTTGTGGGTCAGTGTCAAGCTTCTATTCCTAGAGGTTCCAAACGTGATTAGGTTAAAGCTAAGGGCTTTGGGCATTGTTAAACTCCTTTGAGAACCTCTATCGATTACTCCTAAGGAAAGGATTTTGGTTTAAATAAAAATGTTGACTTTTATCGGGGTATTACATCCCACTACATTGCATAACATCATAAGTTTCCATGGGTTGGTGTCATTTTATAGGCGTTTCATCCATGACTTTAGCACTATCATGGACCTCTATCACGGAATGCATGAAGGGAGGGAAGTTTTCTTAGAGTGAAGCCGCGGCGGAGGCTTTTGGAATGATCAAGCTAAGCTCACGACGGCCCCATTGCTTGTGCTACTAGATTTTGAAGTCCCTTTTGAGTTGCATTGTGACACCTCCAAAGTCGGTATTGGAGTAGTATTGAGCCAAGAAGGAAAACCGGTGGCATTTTTTAGTGAAAAGTTGGGTGGCCTCAGACTCAACTATAGCACCTATGATGTGGAGTTTTATGCATTGGTGCAGTCATTAAGGCATTGGAGCTCTTATTTAGCCTATAATGACTTTATCTTGTACTTGGACCATGAGGCATTGAAGCACCTCAATAGTCAAGATAAACTTTCCGCTTGGCATGCCAAGTGGGCCGCATATGTGCAGTAATTTTCCTTCACCATCAAACACAAGGCTAGAGCATTGAACAAGGTGGCCGACACCCTTAACCGCAAGTTGTCACTGTTGGTCACTATACAAAATGAGGTACTTGGGTATAAGTTTATAAAATATTTATTACTTACTGACCCTTTCTTCGAACCCATTGTGGGGGATGTCACTTCAGGAGTAAAGAAGGACTATGGGTTGTTTAATGGGCTCTTCTTTAAGGGGCACCAATTATGCATTCCAGATTGTAGTCTAAGGCTGAAGATTATCCAAGAGCGCCATAATGAGGGGCACATGGGGTGAGACAAGACAATTCAATTAGTGGCGGAATAGTTTTATTGGCCAACCATGTGTATGGAGGTGGGACGATTCGTGGCGAGTTGTAGGGTGTGTCAAGTCTTAAAAGGAGTAGCTACTAATGTTGGGTTATATATGCCATTGCCTATTCCGGAGGGTCCGTGGACTAATGTGAGCATGGATTTCATGTTGGGCCTCCTTCGCACCCAAAAAGGTAATGATTTTATCTTTGTGGTTGTTGATCATTTTCTAAGATGGTTCATTTCATTGCGTATAAGAAAACTGCCGATGCTGTGAATGTGGCACAATTGTATTTTTGTGAGGTCTATCGACTACAAGGCCTGCCATTATCCATAGTCTCCGACCACGACACGCGATTCCTTAGCCACTTTTGGCAATGCTTGTGGCAACTATTCGCACACTAAGCTGGATTTTGTAGTACGTATCATCCACAGACAAATGGTCAAACGGAGGTGGCCAATGGGTCATTGGAGGCATTGCTGTGGAGCTTGGTGGGAGAGAATCTTAAGTCTTGGGATCAGCAGTTGTACCATGCAGAGTTTGCCTACAATTGGTCGGTAAATCAAACACGGGTCTTAGTCCATTCACTATCATCTATGGGAGTAACCTGCGGACACCGTTGGACATAACACCTCTCTCTGATTTGAAGAGGATACACACCAAGGCGGAGGATCTCATTGCACAAATTAAGGAGGGCCATCAATTAACCATCAAGAACCTCCAAGAGTCGACGAAGTATAAAGCAACGGCGGGTAAGAAGCGGCGTCCATTGGAGTTTGAAGAGGGTGATTTTGTGTGGGCAATCCTAACTAAAGATCGTTTTCCTATTGGAGAATACAACAAGTTGGCGGCATGCAAGATTGGCCCTGTTGAGATTGTGAAGAAGATCAATGCTAATGTGTACTAGCTAAAGTTGCCAAGCCATATCAAAACATCGAATGTTTTTAACGTCAAACATCTTGTGTTGTTCATTGACGATTCTTTAGAAGAGGATGCGAATTCGAGGGCGAATTCTCTCCAACTTGGGGAGGATGATGTAGACCAAGATGCTTGTGAGTACATGAAGAAGAAAGGAGAGATGGCAAGGTGGAACCACCCCGGAGGATGGCGACGGGTTCCCAGACCAGAGCTACAGCAGAGGACTAAAGCTCTTTGGAGCTGCGCTTGATCGCAGGATCGAGCCCATGCATGATCACACTCGTGTCTGTGCTCAAGCGCACATGGGGCTTTATGTTACTTTTTGCATTTTAAGTTAATAAATTTATTTTACTTATTTGATTAGTGTTAGGGTTTTAAGAGTCCTAACCGACATTATTTTACTTATTTGATTAATATTAGGGTTTTAAGAGTCCTATTCCATACTTTGTTGGACTTGAGGCTATATATACATGTCTATAGCCTCCAAACAATTTAGTTTATGTTGATTATCAATTTTCTCTAAATAAGAATCTCAAAGTTGAGTTTTCTTCCTTTTTTTTTTCCTTTGATTTATAGATAAACTTTATATTTTGAAGAAGAATTCCCAGGTTTTGAGATATTCAAATCTTAGAAATTATTTATCTTTCTTCTTGTACTATTTTATTGGCTTCCGCTTTGTTAGGCTGCATCACTAGGCGGACCCAACCATGAATCTGGCTGTGACCCACAACTGGGTCACGCCATGGTCACCTTCTCCAACCACTTTCTCACCAGACACAACCACAAAATTCATTTTTAATGCATCAAAATCCATTTTTAATGCCTCAAAACTCAATTTTAATGCCTCAAACTCATTTTAGATTCAAAACTAAAATCTAAAGGAGAAAAGTTAACCATTTTGGGATTTTATCACCATAAAAGGCTAGAAAAAGGTGGCTTTAGCACCGGAGAAGTGCCTGAGAAGATGACCCAGAGCCGTGACTGCCAAACCCATGGCCATAGGGGTGGTCGGCGAGCCACCCCATGGCCTGGGGGTGGCTAGCTAGCTGTAGTGACCCAAATATTTAACTAAGCATAAGTGGCTTAGTTAAAGGGTTAATTTGGACTTTGCGTCACTAGGATCAGTGATCGATGTCAAATATTGTATATTGGACCCCCCTTAACTTATGTTTGTTAGGCTCTTAGTATTGTTAATATCTAATGTTTTGTATTGTTTTAGTGTTTTAGTGTGTTGTCGGTCCTTGGTGCGAATTGTGGTTCAAAGGGGCAGAATTAAGCAAATATGGAACTTCAGCCTTTGCAGGTGCGTTCATATGCACGTCCTGCATTCGAACACACTACGGTCAAACGAAGCCACATTCGAAAGTACTCCCGTCAGCCCTTGAAGTTCGCGTCGCCCTAGTCGACCCTATTGTTCATTCGCTTCAACCTTGTGCTGTGGGCAGTTATCTGCGTTCAAATGGACATAGTGCGGTCAAACGCAACGCCTACACTCGAACGCATGCGGCACTGCATTGCAACTACGGCCGAACGCGTCGAGAAGAGCGGACGCATGCGCGAGTGTGTTCGAACGCACAACCTGCGTTCGAACGCAGCTAACTGGCAGCACGTTTTATTTTGTCTATAAATAGGACTTTGTGTATTTCATGTTTTTACGTTTTGGAGGCACCCTAGGGCCTCAAGCCCTCTGTTTTCCACTGTAAATCCTTCCTAAATTGTCATTTATTCATTTTATGCTTTATTTTACTTTTATTTAGTCTTTTATTCCCTTCACCATGGATTTACTTAAATTCTTTCATAGTTAGTTTTACATTTAATCCGTTTATTACTTGCCATGTATGTTCGTTTCGGTTTAATTTCGTGACAAAGTTGCATCGATTGTGTCGTAGTTGTTTGGTCATAGCGTTTAGTCCGATGGATATATTTCATCATTCGGGTTACGCCCATTTATCCATAGTAGTTAGTGTTAAATCACTTTTACTTTGGATCCTTTGGGCCTTAAACCGTTCATGTTTTGTCTTTTGTCAAATGGACGGAGGTTTTGATTATTTCAATAGGCACAATAGGACATGCATATGGCGTAAAGATGCATGAACTAGCGTGACACTAGAACATGCATCACTTTTGATCGATAAATGGATGTTTAATTAACTGTGTATTTAAATATGGTGAGGTGGATTCTAGACCTTAGGATTTTTATTTCTATTGCATTTAATCTAGTTTATTTTTACGCATGTTACCTGTTTGATTTTGGGACTAGGTTAAGATATTATTAGTTTAGGCATTTTAAATTGATTCTTAGCAAAACCGATTCTCTGTGGGTTCGACACTCGCACTTGCACATCCACTCTATTACGATCAACTCGTGCAATTGGCGAGTACAATTAAATTTGTAAGTCAAATTTTGGTTAGAAGAGACATTTTGAAAATTGGACTTCTAGATCGGACGTACCTAGGGTTGGCGGGCGTACACCCGAGTTGGCGGATGTATGCCTTTGTCTTTTAGTGCGGATGTACGGTGGTCTCCCACCGGACGTCCACTGACAGAAAGTATAATCGTACTCTGTGAATAGTACAACAGACATACGCCAAAAAGTACCAGACGTATGCTACTTTTTTGGAATACCCTCCGGGTAAAACCTAGACATACGAGACAGCCTTTGGACTGTTGTGGAAAGGTAACGGACGTACGCCACTTTGGCCGGACGTTCGCTGCTTTCTGGACCTATAAATATCCCCTCACCCCCTCGCCCATATCACACCATTCTCACCCCTAAACCCCCCCTCTTCGCCCTTGGCGTTTCGTGAATGTTTGTGAGGTTTCGGTGCTGCCGAAGGAAGGAACTCTCGAGGTTTTGCTTCAAGGAGGTAACGCTCAGTTTCCTTAGCTTTTTAATACATTGTTATGCTGCTCGATTATAGTTCTATGTTGCTAGTTATAATTGTTAGCTTAGTTATGCTTTAATCTTGCTTAGGCTAGTGTTTTGTTAAGCTTAGCATTGTTTCTTTGCATAGAGGTTTCGATCTGCGTTAAGAGGCCTTAGGGAGCTTTGTTGGCCTTAAGAGTTGGAAAATAGGCGGACAATGGAGAGAAAATGAGGTTCTCCCCGAAAGACGTCGGGGCAAATGTACGGTCTCGTGACCGGACGTATAGCCCATCGTGACACAGTGGACGTACAGCCTCGAGCCCGGACATACGGCTAGAGTGTTATAGGGAAACCATATTTTCACCAACTGTCTTATAGCTCATGTTTACTTGTTATAGAGTTGTGCTTTAGTAGAAATAGAACTGATGATAGGTCTTTTCTCAGGATTCGAGGTTATGGAGCCTCAAGGGAATTACATGGAAGAGCTTTACGGCCCGGGTGAGTACAAACTCACATGGATGCTTTGTTGTTACTTTTCCTACATTGCACGTATCTTGTATATATCAAACATGCATGTTTTGCAACTCTCATGAAATACATTTTGAAATTATGGAGAACTCTCTTTTGTGAAAACGTGTGTCTGTTAACATGATAATAATGAGACTTGTAAAATTGTACATGTAAAAGACTGATAAGACTAATTGTATCCTATAACATGATACAGTACATGCGGTAGTAATGGCCATGGGCTTATTATACGGGTTAGTTTTATGGTCAATGTGTGCGTGTGTAGGGGCTTTGGATCCAATGACTCGTGACCAATTATGCAGCCATTCCCAATGGATGGTCACTATAGGACGGACGTCATTAGCGGTATGGGCCACTCAAGGTTGAACTCGATCGTGTCGCTAGTGTTATGTACGGTATGTTTCGTGCAATTGCTAGGGTACTGACATTGTACTATAGGTCCCTCGGGACAGCGTCAACCCTGCTGAGAAAGGGTAATATCTCGGGTAGACCATATTATTGAACTATTACTGTCACTCATGATTATAGCATATATTATATATATATATCACCTGTATGATAACTGTCATCCCATAATGTTGCATGTGTTTTATAAATAAAAGAATCCACAAATTAATGACGGGTACATCATGTGGATTTCTACTTACTAAGTCGTCGGACTTACCTTTGTATTATTTCCCTTTTTTCTCCATATATACGATTATGTTGTTCTAGATAGTGGATATTGTGACGCATCCGATTCTTGTGGAGGATTTGATCCAAGAGATGCTTAAGGACTTACTGCAAGCTTAAGCGGGTACTCATGGTAATTAATACTTTTGAGTTATGTTGTAGACATTAGGGCTTGATGCATGCTTGCTTGCATATTAAGGATTAGCATAGATCCCTTATACTGATGTATATAGTATGATTTTCGCTGCTTTGATGATCTTTGATTAGACGCTCTGGTTATACTGATTAATGTTTATAGTACTTTATTACTTCCGCTGCTTATTATCCTCTAGTTTTGAGGAGTAGAGGTCTCGGAGGTCTTGTTCGGAGTGGAACAAGGTTGGGAGACGAATTGTTGAATTAATTACAAGTTAATTAATTCTCGGGGCATTACACTAGCCACCCTGTGGCAATGGGGTGGTGATGTAGATTGGTCTTATCGTCAATCTATCCATCTTATCTTTCATTATTGCATTTGAATTTCGTATTTTATCTTTATTAAGTGTTTATTAGGTTTAGAGAATCTATAATTTGTATTTTATTAGGTTTTGGGTTTTGCGGCTACATATACATGTTTATAGCCTTCAGAAAAGACAGTTTATTATTATTATTATTATTATTTGATTTCATTAATAAGAATACTTAGAGTTGAGTTTATTCCCTTTTTTTTTCCCTTCAAAATGTAAGAGAGTATCTAGATTTTTAAGAAGATTTCTTACATCATTGATAGTCTCAAGATCTAGAATTAGTTATTCCGCTATGTATTTGTTGTTCTTCGCTGCAGCCCACTAAGTCGTGCTACATCAATTGGTATTAGAGCTCAATTACTTTTCATGAATGGAGGAGCGACTGTCTGATAGACATGAACGAAGTGTACATGCATATGAAGACAACATGTAAGGAGCAATCAGCGATTTGTTTGCGGCACATGGAGAAGAGGTTTGGTGGTCTAACCGTGCCTAAGAAGGGGCGTGCGTGCACCCAACACAGGTCCCTACCGATCACTTAGTCAACATGGATGGTTCGAATATTCATCGTCATCAACCAAGACTGTGGTACACGGGGGGCAAGAGACAAATTTATCGTTGAATATCAACGACACGTGGAGGAGCAATTCACGGTTTTGGGGGATCAAATCAAAGCCCTCACTACCCAATTATCCAACATGGGTGGTCACAATGGGAATGGATCTGGAGACCCTTCTACGGAGCGCAGAAGGCATAGACGTCAGTATCATGCGCAAGCTCATGCCAATCAATGGGAAAACGGATTCAAACTCAATATACCAGAATTTCAAGGTTGGTTGCAACCCAAAGAGTTCCTTGTAATAGAAAAAATAGAAAAAATCGACAAAAAGAAAGTGCTTAGAGAGGTGGTGGAGATTAGGAGTCAATCGGTTGAGGAGGAGGAAGATGGATTTATTGAGGAAGATTGCTTGATAGATTGGGCCTCTCCACCAATCTATGATACCTATCCCGGCGAAGAGGTGAGTTTTATACATCAAGTTGATTTCCTTGGAGTAGATGCTATCTTGTCAAAAACTTTTAACCAAAGTTGTGATGAGATCTATGGAGTGGAGACGACTTTTTTTTTATCAAAGAGTGAATGGATCTTTGTGAGTTCGTTGGGAATTCTCATAGCATGTGGGAAGGGCAAGGCAAGACAAGGGCATGGCAAGCCTACATGGCAAGGGGAGGCGCATGGTCTTCAATATAAATGTGGCAATGTGTTGATGAATAAGGCCATCATGTTTATTATAGGGTATGGCCTTGTTTTGATTTTGAGAAGAGAAGATTGGAATGAGTTGAGAGGGCATCTGAAGGACCATGGAAAAGCAGTTTGAATTTAGGGCGAATTCTCTCCAACTTGAGGAGGATGATGTAGATTGGACTTATCGTCAATCTATCTATGTTATCTTTCATTATTGTATTTGAATTTCGTATTTTATCTTTATTTAGTGTTTATTAGGTTTAAGGAGTCTATAATTTGTATTTTACTAGGTTTTGGGTTTTGGGGCTATATATACATGTTTATAGCCTTCAGAAAAGATAGTTTATTATTATTATTTGATTTCGTTAATAAAATACTCAGTTGAGTTTCCTTCTTTTTTTTCTTTCAAAATGCTAGAGAGTATTTAGATTTTTAAGAAGAGTTTTTAGATAATTGATAGTCTTAAGATTTAAAATTAATTATCCATTGCATATTTGTTGTTCTTCACTGTAGCCCACTAAGTACCTCGCTTACATCGTGGCTACATCGCCAGTGGCTCGACCGAGCCACCTTGTGGGTGGTCTGGCCTTGATACCCATCGTGGGTCAGCTAACCCACCTGTTGGAAATCTCATTTTTCTGCATGATTTGGTTTTGTTCACAGATCTAGTACCATGGTGGATGGGCGTTATCGGAGTGGTGGCGCTGGGTGGGCATCGCCGGTGGATGGGTGTCTATGGGTCGGGGGTGGCAACACTTGGTGGATACACATTTTTCTTAATATTTTGTTGTTAAACCTGATATGATCAAGTGTTTCTGGTTTTATTTTCTTATCATTCTCCATGCTGAAGTGTCACATCTTTATTGGTGGGTAACATTTAGGGATTTTTTGCCATGACTGTATTGCAAATATTCTCAATTTAGAATCTGATTTGATTTGAGTTGATTTTGAGATTCATTTCTCAATTATTTATTTATTTATATTTTCTTGGATACTTGTATAAAAAAATCATCACTTCACTTCAGGCTCCTTTGGCTTCGCCAACAAACACAGGGTATACTGAGAGTCCTCTGAATGTTCATGAGGCAACCAGAAACTAAAAAAAGCTGCCAAAACAATGAAGGACAGCAAGAAGAAGTAAAAGAGCTTAACTCCTCCAGAGCTTTCCTCCAATGCTTGGAGCTAATTCTCCCATGGCTAACCCCACAAGAACTGGCCAATGTTTCTCTAACCTCCAAATTCCCTCAACCAGATCTCCAAATCCATCACTCACCGCCGATCCTCCGACGCTTCCAGATCCTCCGAGAACCTCCCCATCCCATTCCACAACACCGCCGACGATCGCCCTTACGCCTACTTCATCTACACCCCTTCACAAATTCTCCCCTCGTTTGCTTCGCAATTCCGACGCCAATCTTGGGGCTCGGGCAGCTCCAGCGCGGGACCCAACTCGGCGAGTCGGCTCTGCGTAGAGCCGGTGAGTTTGGTGGACGAGTTGGGTGAGAGTGTATCTGGGTGTGATTGCCAGAGTTGTGAGGACGATGATCGGTGTCCGTGTATTGGGTTGAATGGTTCGGATGTGGCGAGCGAGTGCGGACCGAGTTGTGGGTGCGGGCTGGAGTGTGGGAAGCGGTTGACTCAGAGAGGGGTTTCGTTGCGGCTGAAGATTGTGAGGGATAGGAGGAAAGGCTGGGGTTTGTTTGCAGACCAGTTGATTGGGAAAGGCCAATTTGTATGCGAGTATGCAGGTACCCTTTTTTTATTTTTTTTTTTTTTTTTATCAATCTGCAGCTGATTATGGGTTCTTTTCGAAACAGCATGATTTTGTTTTAGAACTTGAGGTTTTTTCTATTCTCTGTTTGACTGTATGGGATTCATTGTTATTGTTGTCATTAGAGGATATGAAACTTAATCAACTGGATGTTTAGGAATGTTGTGATTAAACTGTGTGCGATTAGTGGTTAATTTTGATTGAGAAAAGAAATGTTACACTTATCCGGTTTTTTTTTTTTTTTCAAAATTTGCTCCCCAAATGAAATATCACAACCTTATGTAATATAGTATTTTATGAAGTGTGTTAATCCTATGAGATGGTGACACATCATTTGGGGAACAAGTTTTGGAAAAAAAATTTGGAAAGTGTAGTATTACTCAATTTTTTATTTTTTTATTTTTTTATTTTTTAAGTTTGTAGTATTCCTCAATTGAGAAAGGTACATGAGTGAATCCCACTAGGAATGTATGCTTGCATACCTGGCATGAATCTCTGTTAAAATTAATTCTCAGATTGTGTGTTGGCATGTGTAAGCATTTGTATTGAAACTTTGTTCAATTTTCTTGCAAAAGGTGAACTTTTGACAACCAAAGAGGCAAGAAGGCGGCAAGAAATATATGATGAACGTTTATCAGGTGCCCATCTTTCTTCTGCTCTTTTGGTTTTGAGAGAGCATCTCCCATCTGGGAAAGCATGCATAAGAATGAATATTGATGCCACAAGAATAGGAAATGTTGCGGTTTATCAACCACTCATGCGACGGTGGTAATTTGTCGACGAACTGGTGAGAAGCACTGCAGCTTTGCTACCTCGCATTTGCTTCTTTTCTTCAAGAGACATAAAAGAAAATGAGGAGCTTAGTTTTAGCTATGGCGAAACCAGGCTAAGGTCTAATGGTTTGCAATGCTTTTGTGGTAGCTCTTGTTGCTTTGGAACATTGCCATCCGAACATACTTAGTCCCAGAGGTCTCCCAATGATTCATTGCTTTGGAACACTTAATTTTGACATCTTTACTGTTTATTTTGGAAATTTTTATTGGTTTTCTTGTTTTGCAAAGGAAATATAAGGCAAAAAGTTCATGTGTAAGGATTTGCTGCTTGATTTTGAAGGTTGTTTCGTTCATGACGGGACTATATGCCAGAGTCCTTTGCTTGAATTTACACGGTTGGAAATTCCACTGCAGGCAAATATGTCTTGTTTTGATATGCAGTCACTAGATGAAATTTGACGTCTCAATTTCAATTTTCGTAGTTGTGAATGAGCTTAGTGGTTGTCTTTCGTTTTTCCTTTCATATCTAAGAATGTGCCAATAATATTTTCGACAACATTTTATTTTATGTACATCACATCAAGGTTACGACACTAGCAAGTTATCTTTTCAATAGGGCAATGTAAAGAAAATAATTAGCATGTTGCTCCCTAACACCTGAGCTACTGATACTCGACCTCGCCATCTCGCACAATTGGCCATGGATCCATTTTGTGCATTGCTAAAACTATATGAAGAACATTTGAAGAACAAAGCTATTTTAATTAAACAACAAATACAAGAACGCCTACTTGGTTGGTTGGTAGTCCTCTAATAAAAATCATGTGTGGCCTCACAGATTATGAGACCCTCTAGTCTTCTCTCGAGTGCTCGTTGAGGCATACAATTGATCTAGCGGAGAATAGAGAATTAGGGCCGAACATGGGCCTAGGCCTGGAGGTTATATCTGACACCCAGGTTGGGTCCAAAAAAAGAAGTGGGAGTCTTAGGGAAGTGCCCATTGCTAGCTTGGGTTCTTCAATTGACGTAGCCCAAGTTCAAACCCACCCTTAAGTGGAGGACAAAGTCTCGGGATGAGGCTAGTGTTATTTATAGGATAGATAAGGACCTCAATTAAAACTTTTATTTAATTATTCCTCTCATTAAAGAAGAATTTGATTCAACAAAACAATTACTTATTTGGAATTGTTGGGTCAAGAATTACTGAGACAGACAAAAATGAAACCTATTACAACTAAGGCCCAAGAGGGAACAACAATTTAATTTGAGCCCAAGGAAAACCAGGCAACTACAAGGGCCCAGGAGAGGCCCAAGAGAACCTATAAGGTCCCCTCTCCCTCGTTCTCTAGGTAATGATTACTCACCCTCTACATGAAAAATGGCTCTTTATATGAGGAGCTCTCTCTTCCCTATTCTCTCCATTCTCCCCCATAGCTTAGAAACGCTGACTTGGGCATTGAAGTGCCTCTAGTTAGAGGACCGGTGGCCTCCTAACCACCTCTCTTTCTCGTTCATTGGATTAGTAGAAGACTCAATCCATACGTGCAAATGAAGGAAAATCAAGATACATTGAAATAAGGAGGCTGTCAAGCAGGATTGTAGTTGGGATATTTTAGGTACTATTAGGAATAAATTAGCTGTAGTGCCCTGGAAATTATTAGGTTGTGTTTAGATTTGTTAGAGGGTTAGCAAGATTTTTCAATTCATTAGGGTTTGTTGGAAGAAAGATTTTAGGTACTGACCAAACGTTCATAATGGGGACCACCGAACGTTCGCTTTGCAACCCTAGACCCGTTGGGTAATAGTACACCGAACATTTGCGTGGAAACCACCGAATGTTTGTTGACTAAAATTTGACCCACTAGGTAATGACCAAGCATTTGTTATGGAGAACTCTAGAACCACTGTGCAAACAGTACACCGAATGTTTGACCTAGGACCACCGAACGTTCCTTGACCTGCAGAATGTCACAGCAGTGTCCTAAGCTTTTCCAACCCTATATATACCTCCTCCCACACCCTCCTAAGCTTCATTCTACTCTTTGAGCCATAGAGAAACCATTCTTGAGTGTTTTGTGAGTTGTGAGAAGAAGAAAAAAAGGTTTCTTTGAGATCCTTGTTCTTGAGAGGTAATCTTCTTAACTTAACTTGTTATTTACCTATTTATTATGCTTATTAAGTATTTTCCATAGTTTGGTTGCTAGTTTTGAGCTTGTGTTGTTGTTTTAGGTTTTAATCTTGGTTTAAGCATGGGTTAGTGTTTCATTCTTGTTGGATGTAATTTATTCTGCATGGAGATGTTACTTTGGCTAGGAGCATGTTAGGAACCTTGTTGTGGCCTTAGAACTTGCTCAAAAGTGATTAGGAGGTTGTTTGGTTCGGAATGAGTTTTTTTTCCTAGAAGCGAATGTTTACACCTTTTTCGACAAACGTTTGAGGTCGAGCATGAACGGATGGCCAGGTAGGAAACTTGTTTTGAACATTTTTAGGTCTAGAACTCGTTTTAGCTCATATTTAGGACTGATGATAGGTCTTTTCATAAATTTCAAGAGTATGAAACACTTGAAGGAGTATTTGGAGGAGCCTAACGACATAGGTGAGTACAAACTTACATGAATACTTGTTGCTATTTTTCCCGCATTGCACAATTATTTTATGGATACTAAAACATGTATCTTTACAACTCTCATGAAATACATTCCGATCTACTATGAACTCTATTTTGTGAAAGCATGTGTTACTCAAGCAAGAAAATGAACATGGTAAGAATTGTAAGAGCATGCATGTAAAATTCGAATATGGCTAATTGAATCATATGACATGATACACTGGTATGTGTGGGATAATGGTCATGAGCTTACTATACATGTAAATTCTATGGTCAAACGTGTGTTATATGAGTCTTTGATCTAATAGTTATTTAGTTTCTAGTTGTAATATCCTAATAAACAAACGTTTAAAAGATTTTTTACAAAAGAATGGTTAAGAAGGTTTTTAACAAAACTTGGTCTTAATAAGAACCCAAGCCCATAATTATAGCCTAACAAACACAAAATTCCTTTAAAGCCTAAAGCCTAAACCTAATCCTTTTGAGGGGACATACGCTAGGGTTAGCGGATGTACACTCCTATTTCTAGTGCGGACGTACGTGAGGGGACCATCGAATGTACACTTGCAAATAGTACACGAGCGTACGCTACTTTTGGAATACCCCTTGGATAATACTTGTACGTACGAAACACCCTTTGGACTAATGAGTAAATAGTACGGGATGTATGCCCCAATAGTACTGAACATCCGCTGCTTTTAAGAGGAGTTGGTAGTAGCCTCAGCCCTCCTTCCCCTATAAATACCCAGCCCTTTCACCCTTTGAACTCACCCATTTACATCCCCAGGCCCTCTGTGACCACCCTATGTGTGTCTTGTGAGTGTGAGAGAGTTTTGTGAAAGCTTGTGATCTTGCCAATTTCTGAGGTAACCCCTTGCCTTGTTTTAAGCTTTCACTACTGTTTTAATGCTTTCTTAATATTGTGAATTTTCAAAGGTGTTGTGTTAAGCTTTTTACTCAAAAAACAAAAATATTTTCAAAATAGTTTTAAAAAAGCTCATTTGATTCTTTGTGTTGCATGATGTTGAGTTTTCTTACGTTGCATGTGCTTATTCATTAGCCTAAAAGAGATACAATAGCCTATAGATTTTGTATGAACCATTTAAGCCTTAACAGATTGCTTAACTCATTAACTGGACATACGCCCTCTAGCTCGGACATACGGTCAGGGATCTAGGCATCTGCCTTAAGCCTCATTCTCATTTACTTTAGCATCTAGCAGCCTTTTGTTAGATAAGGCTTAGTATTTTACTTGTAAGGGTCCTCTACCATTACGTATAACGATGTGATATATTTCGTTATAGTAGGCTTTAACAATGTTAGAGGATTCAAGTGAGTGTGCGAGGTAAGTAAACACTTACGAAACCTTTTTAATTAAAAACGTAGAATATGTCAGTTGACTGACCACAAGTATGATATAAGTATGCCTACTTTTATAATTACTTGGTAATTGCGTTATAAATTGATTGATAAGATGCATTGTATGACATGATACACCGGTACATGCGATATAACTGCCATGGGCTTATAATAGAGACTTAATGATATGGTCAAATATGTATGTTATATGGGCCTTGGATTCAATGGTTGTTTTGTGATCGGCATAGCCTTAATGGGCGATCACTACAAGATAGACATTATTAGTGGTGTGGGTCACCTGAGGTTGGACTCGGTCGTGCCACTAGTGTTATGTATAGTAGTGTACAATATCCGAGGCATCAATGTTGTATTACATGTCCTTCGGGACAACGTTAGCCCTGCTGAGAAGGGGTAATATCTCAAGTAGACCATACATTAGAGTTATGACTTATAAAACATTAGTTTTTATGCATTAAAATACCTAGGTGATTGCTGTCGGTAGTACACCTCTCTTTGAAAACCAAAACACTACTTATAGTGCATTAATGGAGACAACTCCTCCTTTTGACTACTTACCAAAATTGTATGTTTATTTCTACTTAAATAGGCTCATGTCATACCTAATTGTGACGTTTACTTAATAATTCTTTAGACTTATGCTGTTATTACCTTTATAGGGAATTTGTCCCTAAGACCCGAAAGTGGCATGGCCGCCACTACAGACTTGGCCTAGAGGTATACTTGTTGTTATCAAGTTTGTTTATTATTATCAAATAGATGCTTAATGTCTTTATTTTGAGGAATATATTTAACCATGTAATGATTTATAGTTAACTCAAATTTATTTTACCTTCCTATACATTAACTCGATAATACTTAGAGCGGCGATTCCTCATTTTATCGCAAGTTGGTCTAATTGGGGTTATTGCCAGTAACCCTACTAGGTTAGCTAAAGCTAATTTTGGAGGCGTTACACCTGTACAACCATGTTTGACTAGTGGATCGCTACAAAATGTACATCATGAGTAGCGTGGGTCACCTGAGGTTGGACTCGGTTGGGCTTTTAGTATTATGGACGGTAGTGTACAATGGTCGGGGCACTGACATTGTATTACAAGCCTCTCAAGACAATGCCAACTTTGCTGAAAATGGGTAATATTTCGAGTAGATCATACAATTTGAACTATGACTTGATCCTCATAATTACAACATATACTTTTTATACATTACATTCATGATAAACTTCCGTCATCATGTTGCATGTGGTTTAACAACTGAGTTCATTATTCAAATGACATGTATATTGTGTATATTTTTACTCACTAAGTCCTCGAACTTATCCTTGTATTCTTTTCCCTTCATTATATATAACTATGCTATTTAGCTAGCTTAGCTGATGAGGGATCCAAGGAGCCAGTTAGTTATTATGAAGAATTTGCTCATGATCATTTTTTAGGACTTGGACCCTGTATGGTTCAAGTCGATGTGAGATGCTAACAGATCTATTCGTCTAGAGATGCTTGAGATCATCTTTGTGCTTTACGTAGTTAAACATAGTATTATATTTTGATGACTAGTCTCTAACCAATACATTTGGAGATCTATTTATGTTATGATGCTTTTATTTTCACTATGGTTATTATGATTGTGGTTTTAAATTTAAGAGATCTCATGATCCCTTAAATTTCTTGAATGTATTTAGTGTTTTTAAATGATTGTAACTATGTAACTCTTATGTATTATTGTAAGTTATTTTACTATATATAAAATAGAGCATCAAGAGAAAAGATTATCTTGGCCATCACTTCTCTCTATTATATTTTACTTGGTATCAAAGCCATAAAGGTTCACATTGTCAACTTAATGGCCTTTTCTAGCAATGCTTCTACAAATTCAATTTCCATCCCCAACCTAACTAGTTTTACACCTAACAAATTGGGTGAACGCAACTAACTGGCCCGGGGCCTTCAAATTCGTCCCACTCTTCACACATGGTCTTATGAGTATTGTTGAAGGCTTAGAACCATGGCCACCAAAGTTCCTTCCCAAAACCGATCAAGAGGATGTTGTCATCAATCCCAAGTTTGTTCTATGGGAAAGAAAAGACTAGTATATTCTCAGCTAGCTTATCACTTGTCTCTTTTTGAGAAAGTGGTATTAACAATCTACGGCTTGAATACCTCCAATGAGGTGTGGATTGCATTGGCTACCCGTTTTTCATGCCCTTCTTGGACACACATCAATCAATTACGACATCAGTTATAAACTCTTCATCAAGGAACTATGACTTGCTTTGAGTATCTACAAGAAGCCAAGTCCCTTGTTGATGAACTGGCTCTTGTTGGAAAGTTAGTTGATGAGCAAAAAGCTCTAATACCAATTGTAATGCCCTTTCAAAATCAATTCACTGGTAATTGACTCCATGGTTTGCCTCCCAGCCTTATTCCTATCAAAACAAGACCTAGGGATCTCATCCTCTTCAAAGAGAGACTATAACGGAAGACTTTCAACTAAGGGATAGAGATAGCAATAATTTAAATCGTAATAATAATAACCAAAGTAAACATAAAGCATCATAACATAACTAGATCTTTAAATGTATTGGTTAGAGACCGGTCATCAAAATAATAATACAGATTACTAGTGATTGTTCTAAAATAGCATCAATGCCTAAGTTTAACTAAAGATAACATAATCACAATCTCGATCAACTCTTGATGGGTTGTTCCTCTAGTATCCCACTTAGATTTGAGACACACTAGGTCCAGATCCTCATAAATGACTTCAATCAAGTCTTTCGCCGCCATTAATTGATTCTCTGAATCCATCCTCTACTACACTAGCTATGATAGAATAGTTTTTCATAATGGAGGAAAAAAGAATACAATGGTAAGTCTAAAGACTTAGTGAGTAAAAATGCATATGATGCTTATGCCATTTGAATGATGAACTCAGTTGTTGATAAATTTATGCGGCATTATGACATGATAGTTATTCATGATGCAGTATAACTATAATATATACTGTAAATATGGGAATCAAGTGATAGTTCAAACTATATGGTCTACCTGAGATATTAATTATTCTCAGCAGGATTGCCATTGTCTAAAGGGACTTGTAATATATAATGACGGTGCCTTGATCATTGTATGCTACCGTTTATAACACTAGCAGCTTGATCGAGTTCGACATCAGGTGGCCCACGCTGTTAATAATGTACGTCCTGAAGTGACCCGCCAATTATGGCTACGTCGGTCA
Source organism: Carpinus viminea (assembly GCA_013348765.1). Lineage (NCBI taxonomy): Eukaryota > Viridiplantae > Streptophyta > Magnoliopsida > Fagales > Betulaceae > Carpinus > Carpinus viminea. Next base: position 19,589,100 of record CP054674.1, read on the forward strand.
CGAAATAACCATTAGAGCTAAGGTCCATAAAACACATATTTACTTTTGACCATAGAGTTAACATGTATAGTATGTCCATGACCGTTATCTTGCATGTACAGGTGTATCATATCATACGATTCAATTAGTTTTATCCGTATTTTACATGCATGTTCTTACAATTCTCATTATGTTTATTATCAAGTTTAAGGAACATTTTCACAAAAGCTGAGTTCATTGTATATCAAAATGTGTTTCATGAGAGTTGTAAAAATGTATGTTCGGTATACAAAATAATTGTGCAATTCTAGACAAATAATAGCAAGAATCATGTGAGTTTGTACTCATTTGGGTTGTATTCTTCCTCCAAAAACTCCTCCAACTGGCCATACTCCTCAAATCTATGAAAATGCCTATTATCACTTCTATATTCGAGCTAAAACGAATCCAAACCTTAAAACTTTAAAAACAAAGGTTTTGTCTAGTCAATGAACGTTGGGCTAAACTAGGTGTACATTTGTCCTGAACGTTTAGGGCAAAAATCTCATTCTTGATCAAACATGTTTCTAAATAGTTCTAAACAAGTTCTAAGGCTACAAAAAGGGTTTCTGACATACTTTAGCTCAAAATAATATCACCATGCAAAATAAAATATGTTAAACAATAACAAAACACTAAATCATGATAGAATCGAGATTAGAACCTAGAATGATAATACAACCTCAAAAACTACAACCAAGCTTATGGAATACTGTCTAAACAGAATATTAACAAAGTAAAAACGAGTTAGGACAAGACTGTTACCTCACTTGAGCAAAATCTAGAAGAAAAGCTTTCCTCCTTCTTTCAAACTCACCAATCACTCAACTAGAGTTTCTCTAGGGTTTAAAAGGCAGAATGGTTTATAGAAGGGTGTGGGAGGAGATATTTATAGGTTTACAAAAGCTGAGGGTGCTGCTGTGATAGTTTGTAGTGCAGCGAATGTTCGATGGTCCATGGCCGAACATTCGGTGTACCGTGTACAATGTTTCAAAGTTGTAGGTATACGTTTGGTTATTACCCAACGGGTCCAAGTGTGGTCAACAAACGTTTGGTATAATGTTGACCATTAGTTTCTTGGTTTTGGTTCTGAATGTTTGGTGGTCTTTCTGGCAAAAATTTGGTCATTGTTGAAAAACCCCCAAAACTTTTCCAAAATGGCTCCTAATAAACCAAGAACCCTTACTAATCCTTTAACTAAGCTAATCACAGCCTAGTAATTACTCGGGGCACTACAGAGGCTAAGTATAGGTCCATGGCCATTGCCACCATTTAGCTATATTGGTTGCGCATGCTTCTCGAAAAATTGCAAGTCTCTCTTTTCTCTTCACCAAAGCTATGGTGTGACAATCTTGGAGCCATTGCCTTGGCATCAAATGCTATCTATCATTCTCTAACAAAGCATATGGCCATTGATTATCACTTCCTTTGAGAAAAGGTTTTGCACAAGGATATTTTGACTCAGTTTATTTCAACCATTGATCAATGTGCTAATATATTCACAAAGGACTTTTCTTCCTCTCGGTATCTAGAAGTATGTGACGAACTCATGATTCTTCCTCCCATGAGTTTGAGGGGGTCTGTTAAGGAATTTGCTACAACCGACAATAATCAAGACTCCCAAGTGATTTAATCTTCCTAAAAGTCCTATTCTGCTGCATACTCTGTTCCTGTTATTGCTAGTGATCAGCATCATCCATCTTGGAATAACACATCTACTCTAGATATATTCCACAACTCTTCTAATCACAATAGATGATCTCATGATCCCTTAAACTTCTAGAATGTATTTAGTGTTTGTAAATGATTGTAACAATGTAACTCTTACGTATCACTTTTAGTTAGTTTGCTATATATAGGACAGAGCATCCAACAGGAGAGATTATCTAGGCCAAATCACTTCTCTCTATTATATTTTACTTTTATAAATACATGTTGCATATGAACTACACTTTTAATACATTATGGAATTTCTTACCACATATGCATTATTATTATTATTATTATTATTATTATTTATTATTATTATTATCATTTTGACATACCACATTTGCATTATAATGCAATGGGTAAAAGAACTTTTTTTTTTGGTAAAATATGTGACGATTCTAAACAGCAACACTAATTAGCTATCATGGCGCCGGAATAACATGTAATTGTTGGCGCGCAAAAGCGCATGTTTGCAAGGTGATAAGTAAAAAGACGATTGTGAAAGTCAACTCCGATGAAGAATCTTATTGGCAAACATAGGTGGAATCTGACTCTCTTCCTCATCTTCGTCCTCATCCTGCAGAGATGGTCGTGAAAGCTGTAGAGGCTCTATGCTATGGGAGGATGGTGCAGCATCCCCTGCAAGGTCAAAATCTGCAGTGAAAGCGCTCATGCTGATGAGGTTATTGGAAGCAGAAGAGTTGTTGGAGAAAGCGGGCTGTAGCACTGCAATGTTTTGATGCTCTTGTTGATGCTGCTGCTGCTGTGAGTTCTGAATGATATTTGCATATGCAAACCTACTGTTTATAAGCTGAGTTTGCACCATTCCCAGCTCGCCTTGCAGAGATGCCACCTGAAGATTTACTAGTAGTTTTTCTCATTACTAAGAAAATCATGAGTGGATTTCAATTTGGATTAGAGTAATACTATTTAATATATTGCTATACGATTACCATACAACTGGGATGATATAGAAGTAAAAATTAGTCTCTAGATTAGCAAGAACTAGCTCGTAAAGAGAATGGTTCAAAGTGTGATTATCACTGCAATGTCATCCCAGTCATATGCCAATCTAGTAAACAACATTTCACTTTTTGTTATACAATGAATGCATGGGTGTAAAGAGAATTCCTCCCATTAGGATGTGATGTAAAGCCTTATTTTACAGCATTCAATAGAAATTTAATTTACCAAATAAAATAGAAACGGAAATACTATATCTTTAATTCAAATCAATCTTATGAACATTTTCATTTGTTCTAACCCAACACTAACTATCCACCTTTGATCCCTTGATACTAGAGTCTTCAAAATCAACTAAGATGGTGACTCCTATGGTTTAATTTGTTGGTAGTTCTGTCAATTGATACTTTTCCTATGAGGTATTTTGTCAAGAGAAGAAAAACTATTTCGTGTGAAAGATTATATTATTTTTTGGTATTTCAAGCTGAGGTGTTTGCATCTTATTGAAAGATGCAAAACACCCAATTTACACCACCACCTCATTAAAATTATTCTAATGACTAAATAGTCAAGCAGGCATGTTGGCTCAGACAATGCCCTCTTATATTTTGTTCTCAAAGCAAAGTCATTGTCGTCCTATCAAATTCCCTTTCTCGCATTAGTGGTGAGCCTCCTTTATTTTTGATTTTGAGCCATGAAATCTATTTTGCAAGATTAATTAACTAGGAAAGATGAAGGCTCTAATTGGTCTAATGAAAATGATGTCAGAATGTTTAGCCATGAAATTATGATAAAAAAAAATAAAAAAGGTTGTCAGACAACAGTATCAACCTTTTGCATAACCATGGTGCCCAAACTTCTAATAAGCCTCAAAATCATTCTGCACTATTTCTTTAAAATATTCCTATAATTCCTTAAAAAGAAATTTTTATTCCCTAATTTTTTTGTTAATCATTAAAAAATTATTTTGTAAAGAATATATTAATATAAGATAATAATTAATAAGCAATCTCTTTTAATAAACATACAAAAACTTTCATCGCAGCTAGAAAAAAGAAGAAAAAGAATATCGAACCTGCTGTTGTAAAGCAAGTATGGTGGACACGCAACCATAGACAGGATCCGATAACCTCGCCTGAGCTTCATACGATATTGTAACGACGGCATCGTGTCTCCGGTTAACCGGTATATGCAACAAGAGCTTCGACACGTTACTTGCACCAAACACCTTGTGCACGGCTGCAAACCGAGCTGCTCCTTGGTCGGAGCCGAAGTGGGGTGCAAATATGCACCCACTGATGCACTTCCTCCTCAAGAACTTGCATGCCCCACACGGAGCTGGCGGCGCTGCCACCGGATCTGCCTCGGTGGGTGCGGTATCACGCTTTCCAATGACCTTCCGGCGGGTTCCAGATGCTCCATCGGCTAGTGGCTCGGCCATGGGAAAAATAAAGGGTGTTGTTGGGTTAGATTGAGGAAAAAAGGAAGGTGGTGGGATTGGTGGTTATATGAGAAATGGAGAAGTGCACGTTAGTCTCGTGAAAGGGTTGCAAGGTGAATGTGGTAAGCTTTTTCTTTTTGAGAGAGAGAGGGAGAGAGATAAAGAGAGAGACGTTATGGTTGGTAAAGAGGGAGAATGAGTGAAATGGGAAGAGTCTGTTGTGAGGTGCACGAGCAAAGGGAGTGACAGCAAAGGCTAATGATTATAATATTGGTGTTTGTTTTTTAGTCTTTTATATATAATATATAGAGCGAGAAATGCTATGGCTTGTTTGGCAAAGGTTTTGGGTCTCTTTACTATAGTACAAAGTGATTAATGTTATATAAAATCTAAATTTTTTGTATTGAAAGAGTTTTGTTTTGTAGTGTTTTTTAATTGAATAGTAATAAAAAGTTATTGATATGATATAAAAAGTAAGAATATTAGGAAATTGAAAAAAAAAATGAAAGTTTTTTGGCCTTCATCAAACAGGGTCTAAACATTCTCCTCTGGGTTCTTATAAAATTGATGTAGCTTTTAGAATTACTATTAAATTTATAATAAATTATTATTATTGAATTTTGATTTAATAGTCATTTTAAAAGTCATACAACTTTAAGGAGACACAAGAATAATACAATAAGAATGTTTAGCAATATTACACCTCTTGTGTTTTTTAAAATTAATTGACATACCTTTTAAAATTACTATTGAATTTAATAGTAATTTTAAAAGTCACTTCAATTTTAAGAGGATAAAAGAGCCATTACTGCATTACTCACTCACACACATATACATACATACATATATATATATATATATATATATATATATATAATGTACGAAAGTTGAAGAAGATGTTGTCTTCTTGGGAGGGCGCAAGATGTGTGCTGCGGTTGGCGTGTGTGTGGGAGGGAGATGGTGTATGCGAAGGAGAGACGTGCATGGGTTTGATAGCATGACAAGAAGCATACTCACGTCCTTTTCAACTTCCTTCTTCTCTTATCAAATAGGAATACAAATCTCAGTTTAAAACACAACAAAAACTACTTGATAAGATTTCATGTTTTGTACTACACGTATACATCACGTGTAACAAGCCCATTGGAACACAAACAATGGTACATCAGTAGTTTGCCCAAATCAAACCACTGAATAACAAAACCTGTTAATACCCATTGAACACCCACAATGGGAAATACTCATCATTTAACAAAATTCTACAATTTATTATAATTTTTGGGGTATCTGCATTTTTCTCCCATCAACTACAATACATTGTCATTTTTAGGGGTAATTATCCTTTTACTCCACAAACATACATTCTGTTTGTCAAATTCGTTAAAAAATTTGAAATAACCTAAATGCCCTAACTTTATAAACAACAATTACATAATACCCTTAAAATTAAACAAATTAAAAAATATATATTATTAATGTATATGTACCAATTTCAATAAAAAAAAAATCAAAAATCAAAATAAAAAAACTAAATAAAAATTTAAACAAAAATATAAATATATTAAAAAAAACTTATAAATTAATTTATATAAAAAAAAGTTAAAAAAGACTTAAATTGAAAATAAATAAATGCAAAATCAGTCAATGTGGTTGTCTAAATTAAAAATCTATCTGTATGATATAAAAACAAAAATAATAATAATTTAGAGATTATCGAGATAGGCCAAAACAACAATTTAGCCCCTACAATCAAATTCTACCAAAATACTTGATAGATTCCATTAGTCTATCACGTCATCACCAATAGAATGATGATACATGTCATTCTTAATTAAATGTAAATAAATATATCAAATATATATTCTTTTTAAAATTAAATTAATAATTAATAGAAAAGAAAAAGAAAAATTGAGGGGTCGCTAATTGCCAACCCATTGGGGGAGGGGCTGGCCAATGAGCCACTCCCAGAAGTGGTGCAAGGCCACACTTCGACCCACGGGGGTGGTGTATAGCCACCCTTGATTAGGTTGGGGTTTGGCCGTACGCCACTGCCAGCCACCCCCATAGCCTACGTTTGGCTCACAATCACCCCAACTGGATCTAGGAGTGGTCAGGGGTGGCCACACCACCCCCATTGGTTGGGGGGTGGCGGCAACCCACTCCTACTAGCCATTTTGGGGGTGGCTAACGCTATTTATTTATTTATTTATTTTAAATAATTTATAAATTTTATATATGAATTACCCCTAATTTTTACAATTGAACCCAAGACAAAACCATAACTCATTTGCTCCCAATGGCTAGAACGTCTCCATCCTCCAAGTCTGGCTAACGCTATTTATTTATTTATTTTAAATAATTTATAAATTTTATATATGAATTACCCCTAATTTTTACAATTGAACCCAAGACAAAACCATAACTCATTTGCTCCCAATGGCTGGAACGTCTCCATCCTCCAAGTCTTATGTAACCCGCTAGGTTCGGTTCTCTCTCAGTAATTCTCTCTCTGCATCTCGATTTCTCTCTCTATCGTGATCTCTCTCTAGTCCATGTGTGTCAACGAGTATGAAGGGGAAGAGAACTTCTGTCGTTTCATGTTGAAAAGAAAAGAGAGAGGGGGTGAGAATTAAGAACAAAGGGCTCAGCCCTTAGGGTTAAATGACCTAATGTGATCTACAACCACTTACGTGGCTGTAGAAAAGAATTTTTTTTTAAACCCTCTAAAATTTTAATTCACATTATTACCCTAGCTTATCTTATTTATTTATTTCTCAATTATTATTTAACCCTTTCTATTTATTTTAAATACAACTTATCCTTATAATTAATTGTTTGTTACTTAATTTATACTTAATACATATACAAACAAATTTATACGAGCTTGCTCACGAACCTAATTGAGTTGAGCTAAGTTTGTATCATTTAAAATTCAAGCTAGAATATGTGTTTACAAACGGCTCATTTAATAATTGAGTCAAGTACTGTCAATGATATCCTCACTCTCCCCAACGTGGCTGCCTCTCGAGCCACACAAGACAAGGAAACATCAAGACTCGAAGAGATGAGAGACAGGGAAACATGGAGCTGTATCTCAATCCAGATATTAAGGCCTTACACCATCTCATTGTATTATCCTGTAGATAACGTGTTGGTCCTTTGTATGCTCTGATACCATATAATAGATTGAAGACAATAGGTGTTGACTGTAATTTGTTTTTGCCTTACTGAGTATTAGACTCAGTTCACTATTTATAAAGGTTTGTACAAAGGGTAAGACACAAGTCAAGACCAACTCATCCTTGGTGCTATCAACTCCTGCTTAAATGACTCAATTTTATCTCATGTTGTCAAATGCAACACATCCAGAGCGTCTGGCTCACCCTTGAACGCTTTGTTCAAGTCTCAATCTCAAGCACGGACCATGCAAGTCCATTATCAACTTGCCACTTTAAAAAAGGGCAACACTTCAATTGCAGATTATTTTCAGAAGTTCACCACTCTTATGGACACACTAGCGGCTGTGAATCAGCCCTTGAATGATTTTGAAGCTGTATCCTTCCTCCTTGTAGGCCTTGGAACAGACTATGACTCTTTTGTGACCTCTGTCACTACTGTGGAGCCTTTGAAAATGGACGAAATCTATGGCCATCTCTTGGCTCATGAACAACGCATCCAACACCAATTATCTCCTTTGGATGTCTCTCTTGCAGGTGCTAACTTTGCTGCCAGAGGAAAATCTCCTCGAGGTGGACGTGGCTCACATTTCTCCTCCGACCGTGGCAATTATCACTACACTCATGGCTCCTCCCACTCCAACTCATACCCCATCAAGTAGGGGCGTGGACATGGGTCTTTCTCCTCTCCACGACGTGTGTCGTGTGTAATAAACAGTCATATTGCTGGACTGCTACCAACGCTTCAATAGCAACTACCAAAGGGATTCTTCTGCTCCATGCAAGCACTCATGGCCTCTTCTCATCCCATGGATGACCAAACTTGGTATCCCGACTGGTGCCTCTCATCACATCACCTCGACTTAGCTAATCTCAACCTAAAGGCTGTAGATTATGGTGGTTCAGATCAACTCGTGTTGGTAATGGTACTGGTCTCTCTATACATCATATTGGAAACACCCGAATCTCCACTCCCACTTCTCCCTTCACCTTATATGATGTTTTGCATGTTCCTCAAATCAAGAAAAACTTACTGTCTGTTCATCAATTTACAAAAGCTACTAACACTTATTTTGAGTTTCATCCCTTTCATTTCCTTGTGAAGGATCGAACCATGGGGACACTCCTGCTGCAAGGGCAGAATAGCCATGGGCTCTACTCCTTTCCATCCTTTTCTGCTTCAAATAAATCTGCCCCTCCAACTGCTCTGGTGGGTGAGCGACTCGTCCTCGGCAGCACTCTAAATTAGGTCACCCAGCTTTTCGTGTTGTGCGTCCTCTTCTCTCAAAGTTCCAGCTTCCTTTTTCCACTACTCCGGGCGCCCCTGCCTGTTCAACATGTCTTAGTTCCAAAAGCCACCAGCAAAGCTTTTCCCATGTTCACACACGTAGCCTTAGTCCCCTTGAACTAATTTACACAGACGTTTGGGGCCCATCCCCCATATGCTCCTCAGCTGGTTTCAAATACTACGTGTCCTTCCTTGATGACTTTAGTAGATACACTTGGATTTTTCCAATTGCCTGTAAAAGTGATGTATCTGCTATTTTTAATCAATTTAAGCTCTATGTTGAACGTTATTTCTCTTGTCTTATTAAACTGCAATCTGACCGTGGAGAATACCGCTCTCTTTCCAAAATTCTACACCAACATGGCATTACTCATCGTCTTTCTTGCCCTCACACTCACCAGCAAAATGGTGCTGTCGAACGAAAGCACCGTCATATCGTCGAAACTGGCCTTGCATTATTATCCTTTGCAAGCATTCCTCGTCATTTTTGGGATGATGCTTTTGTTACCGCATGTTATCTCATCAATCGAATGCCCACCCCCACTCTCAAAAATCAATCTCCTTTTGAGGTCCTATTTAAAACCCCACCTGATTACAAATTTTTAAGAATTTTTGGTTGTGCCTGCTGGCCTCATCTCAGACCTTACAACACCAATAAATTGCAACCTAGATCCACCCAATGTGTTTTTATGGGTTACAGTTTACGCCACAAAGGTTACAAATGTCTTCATCGTTCAACTGGCCGAATTTATTTTTGTAGAGATGTTCTCTTTCAAGAAGACATCTTTCCTTTTGCTAGTGTCTCATCTCCCTCAATTGCGTCTGACTCTTACACGTCTTCTCCTAGACTACCCGTGTCTCATCCAAGTGCAATTGTGGTCCATCCCTCTATCTCTTCACGTGAGCAGTCCATCCCTTTGTCTCATCCTAGTTCTCTTTTCCCACATGAGGCCCCACCCACCAGCCCCTGCACTACACCTCACCCCCCACTCCCTGACACCTCACCACCTACCAGCCCTTGCACTACACCTCACCCATCTTCCCCCATTCCACATCTGAACCTTCTCTCCCTTTATGCACGAACTCGTCCCCTGCTGCCCCAATTCTACCCATCTCTCACCATCCTATGACCACACGATCCAAACTCCATATCTCCAAACCAACTCTTCTTCCCGACGGCAACTCCAAATACCCACCCCCTCATGCTTTACTCACTGCTACTAACTTGGATGATTTTGAGCCTACTTGCTACTCTACAGCAATCCGACATCCCAAATGGTGTGAGGCCATGAATACAGAGTTTGATGCCTTGCTAAAAAATCAGACTTGGCAACTTGTTCCTTTCTCTACTACTCAGAACATCATTGGTTGCAAGTGGGTTTTTCGGATTAAACGCAAGGCGGATGGCTCAGTGGAACGTTATAAAGCCAGATTAGTTGCCAAAGGCTTTCATCAGCTTCCGGGTATAGATTATGGAGAGACCTATAGCCCAGTCATCAAACCCACTACGGTACGCACTGTTTTGTCTCTTGCAATCTCTGTTGGATGGGCTATAAGGCAAATTGATGTAAACAATGCCTTCTTACATGGTACCCTCTCCGAAGATGTGTTCATGTCTCAACCTCCTGGTTTCTCTCACCCACAATTTCCACAGCACATTTGCAAGCTCCGTAAGGCTTTGTATGGACTTAAACAAGCTCCACGGGCTTGGTTCTCCCGCTTGAGTAACCGCCTTCTTGAACTTGGCTTTTATGGTGCCAAATCAGACAGCTCCTTGTTCACATTCAAATCTGCAACTTTCACAATGTTTATCCTAATCTACGTTGACGATATCATCATCACTTGCTCTCATGCCCCTGCCATTGAAGAACTCCTGTCTCTGCTCCAATCTGATTTCTCCATCAAAGACCTTGGTGCTCTCCATTTTTTCTTGGGCATTAAGTGGTTGGCACCTGGCGGTTCCTCTCTTATCCCAAAGAAAGGTACATCTTGGATATCCTTCACCGCACAAAGATGGTTGCTGCCAAACCGGTCTCCTCTCCTATGTCCACAGCAACTAGTCTTTCTGCTTTTGAGGGAGCTTCGTTTGAAGACCCCACCCTGTATCGAAGCACTATCGGTGCTCTCCAATACCTGTGCATTACACGTCCGGATATCTCATTCACAGTCAACAAACTCTCCCAGTTCTTACAAAAACCCACTGTTCTCCATTGGCAATCAGTGAAGCGCCTTTTACGTTATCTCAAACAAACTATCCACTTCGGACTTCAAATTCAGAGGTCCTCTTCTACAGTGCTTCAGGCCTTTACTGATGCCGACTGGGCAGGCAGCCGCGATGACCGACGATCCACCGGAGGGTATTGCATTTTTCTTGGTCAAAATTTAATTTCTTGGAGTTGTCGCAAACAAGCCACTGTTGCTCGCTCTAGCACTGAGGCCGAATACAAAGCTCTTGCTAATGCCGCTGCTGAAATTTCTTGGCTGAAATCCCTTCTTCAAGACCTTGGTGTTCCAACTCCCAAGCCTCCGATACTTTGGTGCGATAATATTGGCGCTACTTATTTATCCTCGAATCCAGTGTTCCACGCTCGTACAAAACACGTGGAAATTGACTTCCATTTTGTTCGTGACATGGTTGCATCTCACACACTTGACATTCGATTCTTGTCCACTCATGACCAACTTTCTGACATTTTTACAAAACCGCTCTCCACTGCCCGGTTTGCCTTCCTCCGAAGCAAGCTCAACATCATGCCATTACTGTTGAGCTTGAGGGGGCGTGTCAATGATATCCTCACTCTCCCCAACGTGGCTGCCTCTCGAGCCACACAAGACAAGGAAACATCAAGACTGAAAGATGAGGACATGGAAACATGGAGCTGTATCTCAATCCAGATATTAAGGCCTTACACCATCTCATTGTATTATCCTGCAGATAACGTGTTGGTCCTTTGTATGCTCTGTCAGTAGTAGGTCCTTTACTTGTGTCTTACCCTTTGTACAAACCTTTATAAATAGTGAACTGAGTCTAATACTCAGTAAGGCAAAAACAAATTACAGTCAACACCTATTGTCTTCAATCTATTATAAGTAGAAGTCGAGCTTACACGAGTCAATCTTGAGTTTGCTTGCGAGAAACTTTGCTCAGTTACACAATTATACCCCTACATTACCAAGCCTCAAAAAACTTACACGAACTTTTTAAGAGCAAACCTAAGTTAGGTCTTCCCTAAGTTACTCTAAAAAATATCCATATGGTGATTTGTTCTCGGAAAGAAATTATATAGAAGTCCTCTCTCATATATAATATAAATCTTGAAATAAATAAGTTTATGAATCTTTAAGCTCAAACCCAAATGCTCCTATAAGATGTAAGATTTAGACACCAACGCTTATAGTAAAAAATTCTGCAATAAATTATACAATAAATAATAAATAGGGTAATTATCGTTTTCGCATCAATTATAACACATTGTCAATTTCCTCTCATAAACTGCCAACTTTATTGCCCGACCTTATCAAACTACCATTTTCTTACCAAAACCTTCTTATGTTAGTCAAACTCATTAAAAAATTTAAAATTTTGATTGATGAAAGAAGAGTTTTGGGCAGAAAATGATAATATGATAGAGTCAGGCACTAAGGTTGGCAGTTCATCACGGAAATCAATAATGCGTGATAGTTGATGGAGGAAAAGAGAGGATGGAGAGCAAATGGAGGCCCCATAGGATCTACATCGGGCAGAAGGCGAGGAAGTGAGCACTAGGGCTCCTTCATCATCATCTCCTATAATCGAGACGCCATATGAGCTTCAAGCCCCTATTCCGGTAATCTAGAAACTTCAACATTAGGGACAGATGACACTCTCTGGTCATTATTGCTTATAACTTACCAAGAGGCCTGAAGAGTAGTTTGTTAGGGTTGTTAGACGAGCAAAAAAAGACCATTGAGGTAGAAAAATTTCCTGAGTATTCTAATTTTATTCCAGCTCATGATTCCCTTATGGATGATAAATTGTTTGAGAATACTTAAAGTGATTTACCTCAATTTGTGGACATTAGGAATTACCTATCTGTAGGTAATATCAATTCTCTTTGGTCCAAGAGAAGAAAATGTTGGTGCTTCAAATTTAAACTTAAGGGTCAGAGAGCACTGGGCACATCAAGGATGATGATTCAGTTGGCTTGGCAGATCCCATATATTTTGACTAAATGATTCAACATCATAGGTTCAAGCGCAGACCTTATACACTCGAGTCCTCCATCTAGCCAAGGTACATGATCTCCTTCCAGGTTCTATCTTCTCCACTTTTGTTCTATTTTCATTCTTTAATTATAGTTTTATAACAAAATGTTGCATAGGACTAGTATTTGGTTGGAGTATCACCATTTTTTCTTTGGACATGTGTTTTTGCATACAAGTTTGGGGGTACCACATCTGCTCAATCAAGTATTCCTATACTCTTGATCTTAATTTTCACTTTTATACACACATTGGTGACAATGTGTGATTCAAGTTTGAGGGTATGGAAGAACAAAACACTGTCCAAAAACTCTTACTATGTTATTCTTGAGCATTCAGTTGATTTTAACTTAGGGTTTGCATTTCATTGGTGAGCTTAACATGATGTACACATGATCACTTGACTAGGGAATTTAGAGTTTTGTTACTTTCTTTGGCAACATGAGATGTTACTTGTTACAATTTGATTCTCATAAGCACACTAGCAAGTTGTAACGCCCCCAAAATTAGCCTAGGCTAATTCGGTGGAGTAATTGACAATTCACCCAGTTGAGCCAACTTGTGACCAAGTGGGTAATCACCCTTATAAAAACGTCAGAGTATATGCAAAGGAAAGTGAATAAATCTGAGTCGTTATAGTTCATCAAGTAAGAACATGGAGCACCTATATAATAAAGACAAACCTGTAATTATAGGTAAAGCATAACTAGTCCAGTAGCAGTATCCCTTGCCACTTCCATAGCAGTAAACCAGATTTTCTAAAGCATAATCAGTCTAATGACTTACTAAATAAACCTCACACTTAGGTATGACATGAGCGCATTTAATGAAAGTAAACATGCAATTTGGGTAATAGCCAAAAGAGGGCATTACACTAATACACCATTTCATAGGTTTTAGGGTTTTCAAAGCTGTATGGTGTAAAATCAGCGATAATTAACTAGTTGTTTTAATGCATAAAAGTCTAATGTTTTATAAGTCATAACTCCCATACATGGTCTATCCGAGATATTACCCCTTCTCAGCAGAGTTGATGCTATCCCGAGGGACCTATAATACAATGCCAGTGCCCCAGCCATTGCATAACATACCATACATAACATTAGTGGCACAATCTAGTCCGACCTCGAGTGGCCCACACTAAGTAATGACGTTCGTCTATAGTGACCGAACCATTGGGAATGGTTGCATCAAGGTCACAATACCAATGGATCCAAAGCCTTGTATAACATATACATTTGACCATAATACGTAGTTTATATAGTAAACCCATGGCTGTTCATACTGTACGTACCGGCGTACCATGTCTTATGATGCATCTTGACAATTGATTTAGTATCACAATTACCGAGTAATTATAAAAATTAGACATGCTCATATCATACACATGGTTAGTCAACTGACATATTCCACGTTTATGTAAAAAGGGTGTAAGCGTCTACTTACCTTGCATATTCGAGCGAATCCTCCGACGAAGCTACCTCCTGTTATAACGGATACAAAACATCATTATTCTAAGCCTTAAGAAACCTAGAAATATAACTAAGCCCAAACATGCACGTGTGAAACTTAAGAACAGGTGCTCCGTCCACTAACTATAAGTCTGGCCTCGATGGCGTACGTCCGCTCAGTGTATTAAGCACACCGTTTCAAAATTCGGATAGTGCATGTTTCTAATGGCATTCATAGACCTCTAAACCTTTCCTAAGCTAGTAAAACAATACATGCAATGTAAGAAATCACAAAACATTGATGCTTTGAGAAAATCCTTTGAAAACATCATTATATTTAAAGAACGTTTAATGAAAATTTGGAAAAACCTCATCAAGGTAAAAGCACAAGATAAAACAGTGCTAAATACAAAGGGAACGGAGCTTACCCCAAAGCTAAGCATGAATATGGTCTCCCCTTCTCGGAAACTCCTCTTTGAAGCCCACTCTCACCAATTTCTCACTTAAAACTCAAAGAAAGGGTTTTGACAGCCTAAGGGCATACTAGAGGATAGGAATGGGTGAGAGAAATGGGAGGTGCGACTGTCTATTTATAGGGAAAGTTTGCCACCAACTCTTTGACAAAGCAGCAGACGTTCGACAACCCTAGCGTACGTTCGGTGATCTTTGCACATTGGTCCAGAGGGTGTCTCGTACGTCCAGGTATTACCTAAAGGGTACTTAATGTATATCGAAACTCTCATCATTCTATTATCTTATCTTTCAGTCTTATATTTGAATTATGTTTCTTTGTTAGTCTTTATTTTATATTTTATTAGGTTTAGGATTTTGAGAGTCTTTAATTTATGTTTGATTTGGTTTAGGAGTCTTGGGCTATAAATATATGCTTACAGCCTCCAGTAAAACAGTTGTTATTGATTATTGAATTTTATTAATGAGAATACTCAGAATTGAGTTTATTCATATTTTTCCTTCAAAATGTTAAAGAGTATCTAAATTTTCAAGAAGAGTTCTTAGATCATTGATAGTTTCAATATCTAGAATTAGTTATCCACTGCATATTTGTTGTTCTTCGCTACAACCCACTAAGTCGCGCTGCATCAGTACTCCGAAAAATAGCGTACATCCGGTGGTCCCACATACGTCCGTTGTAATTTTTGCAAAGCGTATGTTTGGTGGTCCCCCCCCCCGTATGCCTGCACTACAGACAACAATGTATGTTTGCTAGACCTAGCGTACATCAGCCTCTTGAGGATCAATGTTTGGCTTATATTATCTAAAGATTCAAAGTATGTTTAGGCTAACGCTAAGGGTTTGGGGTCTCGTTAAACATCTTTATTGAAAACCTTTGTTGATTGCTCCTATGAAAAAGATTTTGCCTAGTAAAAAGGTGTGTTTTATCGGGTATTACACACGTAGTCTATGCGATATGAAATTTGGGATTAGTTATGTTTGTTTATCAATATTTTGAATGTAATTGGATAACTTATTGGAGGAATAACCTTGTCATAAAAATTAAGGAAAAAAAAGAATAATATTGATCACTTTGATCTTTTCATTGAGTAACCGAACTTCTTACCTTATTAAGTAGAGAGTGCTCACGCCAAAAGGTTGGAAGTTTGGTTTGATTAATAGCATGACTAGTTTAGCTTCAATGCCTTTTTGACTCGAGTTAGTAAGCCCTTAGGGGTGTTTATACCTACTGCCCTAAAGCCATCTAGCATGGGAGTCATTGGCTTAATGCTCAATACATGGGTTACTTAAAAAGCTTAATGGAGCTAAGCACTGCACAACCTGCATTTGAAAAAAAAAATTGTCGTTTTGTCCAATGGGAAGTCCAACTAATTTTGAGTATAGAATCACACATGATTGAGATTAGTTTTTAAAAGGTCATGACTATGAGTTAAGTTCATTTTACACTAGTTAAATCTTGTTATATCTCATAATACCATGTTTAGTAGCTTGATTCTTGATTTCCTGGAATTGTGAAGATGAAGTTTGTTTTGTTAAGTTTGTTAATAAATGAGAACCATGATTTTTATTATGTTGCATTCATAGGGATAACATGATAGCAACAATGTTTGTGGGTATCATTCATGTTATACCCTCACGAGATTTCACTCGTCCTTTAAGAATGCTTAGGGGTTTAAAAGGCTTGTTGTATACGTTAAATGCAATCGTACATCTCACAAAAGAATGATTTATCTTTATTTTTTTTCTTCAGTTTATTTCATGTTTTGTATTGCTAAGAGACTAGCAATATGTAAGTTTGGGGGTGTGATAAGCGCCGAATAAAGATGCAATTAATTCCATTGATTATGGGCTTAAGGCACACTGTGAGAAGATCTAGAAGATATGGTTAAGCTTAACCAATCATAATAGAGGACTTATATGATGTGGTTAAGTTTAATCAAATAAAGGAAATGATTAAATCAGAATTTCTCTAATTGTAGTCAAAACCGGATTAGATTCAAATTTGGATTCTGCACATGTCTTAGTATTTTGATCATAACTTTCTACTCAAATATCAGATTGAGGTGAATATAGCGGTGTTAGAAATATAACACAAAACACTACAAATAATTGTGAAAGAGCTATGACACAACTACAACAAATACCCAAATACCAACAAAAAACCAACAAATACCCAACTTCTCTCCTACATGTCATTTAAAGAAAATAATATGAAACATTCAATTTTTTTAAAAAAATAATATGTAGGAGAGAAGTTGTGTATTTATTGGTTTTATATTGTGACTTTATCATTATTCATTGTGAAATAGAATTTTTCTAATTCGGATGTTTGCTATGCCAATATCGTCCTACCATATAAGAACGCAAATCTGGACAAATGCTATTCGATTTATACTTAGATTGCTTCCTAATTTGACTCAGAGATTGAAGTACGATTTTCCTAGGATTCCTAGGGCTTTTAGGGTTTGTTTTACACCCTATAAATAGACCCCTAAGGTTCAAGAGAAAGCGTGCTTAGTTTTAGACATAAATTATCTTCTTGAAGGCTTGACAAATTGAAGAGGAGATAATTTATAGCAGAAGGTCATCCCAGCACCAGAATGAGCAACTAATTCAGCAATAGGGCACTGATGTAGCCATTTTCAAGTAACAATAATTTAATTGTATTTTAATTTGAAATTTTCTATATGCATGATGGTTGTATAACTGTGAGAATTGATCTTAATGTTTATATTCAATCATTATGAAATTCTTCTCTTGTCGAGAAAGTCTTTCATATTTATTGAGCTCAATCCTTCATGGTTTCTATGATTATGTGAATGATTATTATATAATGATTTTAATTGACACATGATCAAATAGCATTAGATAAGCCAAGTCTAAGGAAGACAAATTGTATTATACCCTAGTTTAGTATAATTTAGGTAGACTATTCGTGCT
This sequence comes from Carpinus viminea, assembly GCA_013348765.1. NCBI lineage: Eukaryota > Viridiplantae > Streptophyta > Magnoliopsida > Fagales > Betulaceae > Carpinus > Carpinus viminea. Next base: position 19,606,803 of record CP054674.1, read on the forward strand.
AACCGAAGATGGGTTATACTATTACATTGATTGTGTGTATCTTATTAAGGAATTAGATAGGTCGACCTAGGGAAGATGGATAGTACCGCATCTTAGTGGTTAGGTGGATGGTTCATGAAAAACAAAGATGGATTATGCTTATTTCTTAAATGATGGTATTTTCTTGATTACTTAAATATGATGAGCCATATATCATGCATAAAATGAATTTTTCTTATTAATTTATGATTGATCATTGTTATGCAGATCCAATCAAATTTTAACTCCAATTAAAGAAATTCTGATTTAATCATTTTCTTGATTTGATAGGTGAGGTATTATGATTGGTTAGGCTTAACCATATCTTCTAGGTCTTATTTATTAAAAACCTAATAACACTAAAACAACAACAAAATCAAATAGATAATGCTAATAAATTAACATGTACAAGTTAAGGGCTTGAATGTGCAATATTTAGCGCTTTCAATCATATACCTTATGTCAAATTATATTGGAAAATTAGCCACCATATAATCATGTACCCAAAATTAGATTATATTTGGCAATTGGCCATCATAGGCCATGTACGCCAGGTTCGATTATATTTGGCAATTAGTCAGCAGGTGGTCATGTACCACATAATAGATTATGTAATACCCCACACTAAATTAAGGCTAAGGACACCCTAGTTAGTGTCTAAGGCTCCGTTTACTTCGAAGTAAAATGATTTCTGTCAAAAAATATTTTCAAATTAGTCATTTTCCCTAAAAATTAGGGGTGGGTAGAACCCGCCCGATCCGACCAACCCGAGCCACCCCGCCCCGAGCCGAGCCGATTCGGGCGGTTTTTGTGCCTATTTTCGCGGGTTCGGGTTGAAATTTCACAAACCCGCTCGGGTCGGTTCGGGTTTCGGGTTCACTAAAATTTTTTCCTGCACCACTACCTGCTTTCTACCCTACCACATGAATTAACCTAAAAACCCTAGAAGTTTAGAACTCACCTCACTTATTCTCGACCAGCCGCAACCCACAAGACCCTCAGCCTCTCACTCTCAAGTCTCAATCTCTGGATCTCATCTCACTCTCAATCGGCTCACGGAGGCTCACTCTTAGTCATCGTCTCCGACTAGCCTCTCTCATCTCACTCTCTCATCTCGATCTCAATCTCAATCTCTCGAATCCCTATACGCCGCAAAGCATGGCACCGCTCCCTTCATGTCGTGGTCCTTCACGATGTGGATTTAGGGGATTTGGCTTGCACCTGCTCGGCCATGGCGTCCTTTGGTTCTTTTCGCTGAGGCTTCCAAGGATTGATGGGCAGAGTTGAGATTTTGGGCTTCCAAGGGTAGATGGAGAGGGATGGGGTTGGAGCCCTAGTTGGCGCCATCTCACAAGCAGCGCCTCTCTCGCCGTGTCACGCAAATCGCTAAGTCTCTCGCTGTGTTTTCCTTATTGCAAGTTCATTGGGAAAAAAAAAATCGTTTGCTGGCAGAGAGTGTAGGGAGGCGTGCGTGTGTGACTTTTTTGTTAGGTATTTTATTTTAAAAAAAATACCCGACCTGCCCGACCAACCCACCTGCAAAACCCCGACCCGTCCTATCCGAATACTCGACGGATATACTGATTTTACTGTTCATCGTGGGTTGGATTTGTCCAAACCCGAGGGGCAGGGGTCGGGTGGTCGAACAGGCAAACCTCGCTCGAACCACCCATGCCCCTCATCGAAAATGTTTTTCACGAAAATATTTTATCGTATTTACCACCACACGGAAAATTATTATTTTTTTCTTCATATTTTCATTTAATTATATTAACGTATAAAATATAATTTTTATTCAAAATATAAAAATATAAATATAAAATAATTTATGTTTGATTGTTAAAATTCAACAGAAACAATCCCTATTTAAGAATATTTTTGGATTTTCCATTTTTTAGAAGAAAAAAAAATAGAGAAATAAAAAACGTATTTTGAAGTACTTTATCTCAAATGTCCATACATCTCGGTTAAATTGAAATTCAATACATCAATATTATGAATATTTGACATCTAAGAAGATTAATATATATGAAATGGCAAGATCTTTTCCTTTTGATGCCACATCGTCAAAATTCAAATCCAAATTCAAATCTGAATCAAGAACATTATCATGCTACATTAAATCAATAAAAGACTTTGCAAAACTCCCTATTGCCATATCTTTACCAACAACTATGGCTATCTCATTATATATTTCAATTTTTTTATTTAAATATTGCTCATGCTTAGGATTCGTCTGTTAAAAGAAATTATATAATTTCAATAAAATTTCAAGACTAATATAATTGCTATAATATATAAAAGAAAGAAAGAATAGAATTTCAATAAAATTTCAAGACTAATATAATTGGTACAATAAATAAAAGGAAAATTACACTTTATCCCCTGAAATACCCACCGATTTTCACTTTTGTCTCCAAAGTTTCAAGTGTGACACTTAACCCCCCCCCAAACTTTCAAATTGTGACAATTTAATCATTTGGCCTTTTCATTCCGAAATGCTCCCATCACATTTTTTTTTTAAAAAAAAAATCCAAAAAAGGAAGAAAAGGCCAAATAGGGTGGCCAACCATCCCATATGGGGTGGTCACACCTGCTTATTAGGTGGTTCGCCACCCCTGTGCCACCATTGGGTGAGCCACCCCTAGTGGCCCAGGGGTGGTTCGGCTGCCCCTTGGGCCAAATGAAAATTTGAGTGTTTGGCCTAAGGGGTGGCCGAACCACCATTTAGCTTCCCTCAGACCGGTCAGCCTAGGGCTGGCCACCACCTATGGGGTGGTTTGGCCACCCCAGCATATATTTATATATTTTTTTGGTTTTTTATCTATTTTTTTTTATTTTTTTTAAATGTGGTGGGGGCATTTTGGGAATAAAAAGGTCAAATAGGTTAAATTGCTACAATTTGAAAGTTTGGAGGGGTTAAGTGTCACACTTGAAACTTTGGACACAAAAGTGAAAATCGATGGATACTTCAGAGGGGTAAAGTGTAATTTCCTAAATAATATAAGTCTCATACCACCACTTCCTCATCATACACCTTGTCACAAGTTATCATTCTCAAATTTTCATCCCATCCAAAGCCACTTTTTTATGAAGGGTGCCGATGATATTCCACATGCTCTTGATGGTTCGAAGGCAGTTGTCAACATGGTCAGGTACACATTCAACTTCGAATTTCTCGCTAATTGACTTGGCAACTAGTGCAAATGACACAGGTTTGAATGTGTTCAAAGGCTTATTTCCTTTAGCAGCCTCATCAACAAGAATTTCAAATAGTAAAGTATGCATAGGTTTTGACCACCTAAATTGCTTGTTTGCATCGTTCTTCTCCTTACCTTTGCCTATTGCTACAACTACAAATATATAAATGGTAATACAAGATAACAATATACAATATCTCATAAAAGATAAAAACATAATGCAATATAGAAACAAACAGGCCATGAGAACTCAATAGCTCTATCTGCATTATTGTGTGATCAGTTCGAACTAATTTCTCTATCACTCTCTACTTGTCGAAATAAATCAAAGCAAGAAAAGGCAAAAAGTAATCACACTCAAGAACAGGTCATTCATTACATAATAAATTAATAATAGCTTGGAATACTCTTCTACAATCAAGTTTACATGAACTTACTAGTACCCAAGTTCCTCCTCCTACATGAATGTTCACAGATTCTGGAAAACAAATTATATCCTTCTAAAGTTCAAGTTTCACAGGGAAGCTGAACACTGACCTGGAATTCCTATATTCTGAAGTACCGACCAAAGGGATAGACAAACAATATTTGACCAATAACTTCTAAATTTTCTCCTACAAGGCTATGTGTAAAAGTTAAAGGTCTAGTGCCCATTCAAGAAACATAAGAGCACTCATTGCAAGCTCTTCAAACACATTTTTTTGTTAGTTTGAAGAGCCCATTTAACAAAAAGAGCTAAAAACACCACTTTTCAACCTCTTCATTTTAACAAAAAAGTTAATAATATGAACAATATTCTTTCAAACTTAACAATTACTATTCACTCTCTACTTTTTAAACAATTATATTTTCTCTTTCCACCTTTTTCCTTTTTCTTTTTCTCTCTCCCTTTTTCTTTTCCTGCTTTTTTTTTTCTTCCTTTCAAAGATCATCACCGTGAAGACCCAAGTCGAAGGTGGCAAGGTATCAGGTCGTACATATCACCATCGATTTTCTTCCGCCATAAGGCGGAATCGAAGCATCCGGCTTTGTAGAAAACAAACAAGAACCCTAGGAATTCCACCTCCCAATTCATACAATTCACCTCTCTCAACGATTCTATCTCCTTCGCCCTTGTTCAAAATTCTCTCTCAAACTAACTCTGCGTTTAAAGCTGCAATTTTCCAATGGCTTCTATTGCCTCCTCAAAGGCTCTACATGAGAGAGTTGCAGGGATTTTCGCAATTGAGAACTAGTCGAAGCAAAAGGGAATGGGCCGATTCAACTCTTGATGGGTTCTCCAGATGGTCCGAGTCGATGGTGGGGAAAATTCTAGTCGCAGAGGAAGAAATGGTTGTAAAATGGTTGTAAAATTCTGTTTGGGTTTGGCTGCTCATTTTCTAGCTTTTCTTAAAACGCAGTCACATAGGATTTTTTTAAGAGTAAAAAAGTGATTTCTAAATCTTTGAAAAATAATATTTTAATGAAATAGTGAAAGCTAATTGTTAAAGTAGAGAAGTTGAAAATTGTGTTCTAAAAAGATGAATTGTTAAAATAACAAAAGGTGTACTTTTTATTATTTTGAAGAGGAAAATTTGAAGAGGCTGCTATGGATGCTCTAAGCTTATGGACTACCAAATGAACATGGGATGGAGCTATTTTGTACTTTTCATGTAGAACAGAGCAAATATATTTTCTCCAACATGTATTTGATAGGTCTTTGAGACCATTATTGATCAAAAAAAAAATTTAATCCTAATTTCGTAGCTGATTCTAGAACATCATCGCTCTGAAGGAAGAGAAAATCTGGCTACAATCATATACTCAATATATCTCCCATGAAAGTCCTAACATCAAGTCTTAGTTATTACAAACTGTGTGACTTCATTGCCAAAAACTAAATGGGTGTCAAATCTAGTATGAAAGCCATAGCGCTAAAGCATGTGAGTTCTAGCATCAACTTGCTGATTTTAAATCTCTCAAGAAGTTTTTACACGACTTTGTTCTTACGCAGATAGCAACATGAAAAACAAAAAATGTCAGCAGCATAAATCAACACCCACTAATGGGCATGAAATCAAGAACATGAAACGGCTTATCATTGTTGTTCTCACATAGAAGACTCCCTTTCAATAAATAACAGCAATCAGACAAATGAAATTATATATACTCGAGCTTCCTTCTACTAATCTTTAGCAACTCTAACTAATCAATTACACACAATCTCGTTAAGCATTAAAACCCCCATTTCAACATGCCCAAACGGCTCAAACACAACTTTACCCTTATATATTGCTATAGGACAATGACCCCAAACTAAAACTTCATGGTAGTTCCTTGTATTAAAATCATCGAACAGTTGAAGTGCAGTATAAGTTATTCAAAAAGAAAGTAGATATTAGCAAACAACTTATAATAAATGTATATCTCCTACTCCTACCGCATTGATTTTTCATTTTGATATTTGTTCACTTCCTCAAAACCCAAATAGAGCACAACAAAATCAGCCTGAAGGGAAAAAAACACAAAATAAAATAAAAATAAAAAACAAATGAGCAAAATCGAATAACCAGCAGTTTTTCATTCTTCTCAGCCATCTATCTCAGAAATCCAAGAAAAGGAAGAACAAAACGAATCTCATCAGTAATCACAAACCCACCTAACATTGATTGAAAAAACCCCAATTTTTCCAGCAAAAAATCAACTAATTTATACTCAAAACCCATCCAAGAAAGAAATGCCACCACAAAACATCTCCACTCACACAACAATTATCCAACCAAACAACCCTTCAATTGCAACCCAAAACACCCCCCTCAAAGAGAAATATTTGATCACTTTGACACAAACACAGAGAGAGAGATTGGGGTTTAGAGAGAGAAAGAGAGAGATGAGAGTACCTGCGTTGGGTTTGAATAGTGAAGCTCATCCGAGAGAGAGAGAAGTTGCGCAATGTTGAGCATGAAGGTGAAGGAGAAAAGAAAATGGTTGAGCTGTAGTGTTCATCGGGTTTTTTTTTTCTAATCAGAAGAGCGTGGGTTGAGAGGGCAAAATGGTTTATGAAATAAAAATTGTAAACAATTTTCCTAAAATTATAAAAGCTTTTTGGTCAAAGCGAAAATGATTTCGGTTTGACTATTATTTTATGTTGTAGTAAACGTCGTAAAATATGAAAATTGTTTTTGAATATCATTTTACATCGAAGTAAATGTAGCATAAGTGTTTATAATAGAGTTGGACTAGTCACCAAGATCCCAAAAGGAGAGAAAATGAGGTTACAAACAATTAGGATAATTTCACCAAAGAAAAATCTAACTGGTAGGCAATAGAAAAATAAGAATGACATTTGATCATCATTCAAACAATGCACATCAAAGGTCAATTTATAAATCGATCTAATTTTTCAAATATTGTTTAAACAGTGACATTCTACATGTGAATAAGGCGAAACCATGTTAGCACGGATGCGGGAGGACTCATATGAGACTTTAGGATACACCCTAGGTGCCCACAACTTGTTCTTCAACCTCTCAAAACCCTAAAGGGAGATAGGAGGAAGGGAGTTGTCTTTGTGGTGTTTTCTAAGCTTTCAACCTCTAGAAAGGTAATCTTTACCCTAAATTTGTAGTATTTTAGTCTTTTACGGGATTAAGAACCTGTTTGGGAGTGCGATTTCAATAAGTACAATTTTAAAAATTGCATTTTAAAAATTGAGTTTTTAAAATTACTACTTTTTAAAATCGCACAGACGTTTGGTAAAACATGTTAAAAAGTGTCTTTTTATCAATCAAGTGTTTGGATAAAATTAACATATAATTGCGATTTTAGACCAAATAGGTAAATATTGCCTTAAATATTTTTTTAAGTGAAATCGTGATTTTAGTTTAAATTCGCACTTTTTCAAATAAACTCCTTTAGTCAGCTTATTGAAATCACAGATTTTTTCACAATTTTAAAATTTGCATTTTTAAAATCGCAATGCCAAACACTAAAAATTGCGATTTGGTTTAAAAACTCATATTATTTTTTAAAAAACACACTCCCAAACAGGACCCTAAGTTGTTATTGAGTTCCGGGGTGTGTTATTAGCTTTGTTTTAAGCTTGAGACCAAGGGTATTATTAGCTTTATTTTAGGCACTACTCAATTTCTAGGTTGGCAAAAGGGAACCTTTTGAGTACTAGAATGTCTTAAAAGGTAAAAGGGTAGAATTTTTTTGGAGTTAAAAGTTTTTATGCAAGAATTGACCTAATAGTTCGAGAACTGTCATGAGGGTGTATTTCTAGTCATAAGTAGATATTATTTTTTTAAAAAAAAAAACCAAGTGAGAGAAACAAATGCTACTTTCTTTTTCGATTTTTTAGAAAATAATATCCACTTAGTTAGGACTAGGAGGATACAAAAAAACACCATGAAAGCACTTAGCATTCCCCTTATTCGAATAACCGTCCTAATGGTGAAACCGTAACAATAATACAAGTAGTGTCTTTAGGTTGTGAGTTTGGTCCATGAAAGTGATTTTCTTTTTTTATATATTTAAATTTGTTCATATTTTCTTCATCCTGATATTAAATTGCAAATACTTATTGTGTATATGTTAGTGCTCTACATTTATCACTTGAGTATAGCACATTTGTTGTTCCTAATCCAATCTATGCGGCTAATTGTCCTTATTCAAAGTCTCACCTCTAGAAAAAGGGTGATTTGGTGTTAGCTAAAACATTTAAGCTAAATATGTATCAAATAGGGCTATTTGCAAATCATAATTTGTCAAGTGACAAATAATTTAAGAATAATAAGTGATTTATAACATTATCTGTATCCATAACTAGGAAAATATATTTTCTTTTCCTTTTCCCACATTTTCTCATTAGCAAGTACATGTACATGCCTATTGCAACACCACCTTGTTATTGTACTCTTTTATAATAGTTTTGATTGAAGCATATAAGTATCTTCTAGGCCTTTCTCAGCTACATTTAAGCTGACTCTGCAATTCACAGAGGATGTTTCACCCAAATAGTATGTCAATTATTGTTAACGTGTGACTTGAATTGACAAGTCTTAGTGGGGCTAACCAACTTTTGGTTTTTTCTTTTTCCTTCACGTGTTGGTCTTCAAAATTCTATTCCTAGTTGGAGTTGGAGTGCTAGCCCCACACGGTTTTGGAGTCCAATGTCCAACCACCTTTGCCTATTATATAAAGGCAAGAGCCCTTTGTGTTTTATGCATGCTAACAATTGAGAGCATGAGCACAAAGAGAGCACCGTAAATAAGAGAAAGAGTAGTTGTTGTTGTTTTTTCTTTTTTTTTTTTTTTTTCTTTTTTTCTTTCTTTGGGCAAAGTGAGACTTGGGTGTGTTTGGGGCTTTGGGTTTAAATGGTTTTCTCGCCCTATTATTCTCTTGTACTCATCTTTGATAATGAATTTTCTTCAAGTCGTCTTCGTCGGTGGACGTAGGCTTGTTAAACCGAATCACTTAAATCTTTGTGTCATGTGTGATTGCTTACTTAATCTTTGTTATTCTACATTCTTCTTATTTTTTTGCATCTCACAGGTCTTGGGTAATAGGATTAATTTCTTAACAACTGGTATCAGAACTTTTTGTTCGAGTGGGAGTGATGGTACTAGGACAAGGAAAGATGGGGATCGTGAAGTTCAACAACACAAAATTGGGTGCTAGAAGGTACAGATTGAATATATTCTTTATGGGTAGGATCTCCATCAAACACTTTTGGAGAACAACCCAACGACATGTATGATAGCGAGTGGCTTTGCTTGATTGTAAGGCCCTTGCGGTTATCAAGTTATCACTTTCAAAATCAACGCACACAACGTTGTAAAGGAGAAGACCATAAGAGGTCTAATGGTGGCTTTGTCGAGCATGTATGAAAAGTTGTCAACTAACAACAAGGTGCACCTAATAAAGAAATTGTTCAACCTAAAGATGGGGGAAGGGGCTTTGGTGGCACAACGTCTCAATGAGTTCAACACTATCATGAATCAATTGTCCTTAGTTGAAATTGATTTTGATGATAAGATTCGCACGTTGATCGTCTTGGCATCTTTGCCAAATTGTTGGGAAGTCGTGACGATGGCTGTGAGTAACTCTGAAGGAATCCTTCCTGCGAACCTCCTCACTCTGAACTAAATCCCTAAATCCCTAAACTAAATCCCTAACATTAGGGATTTAGTTCATAGTGAGAAGGTCCGCATGAAGGATTCTAGTGAAACCTCTAGTTTTGGTGTAGCCCTAATGTAATAACCCCGATTGGAAAATCAATTAGCTAATAATTGACTCTGTGGTTCATCTCCCAGCTGTATCCTTCACATGACAAGACTCATAGATCATCACCTCTCCTAAATGAGAGAATTCAGGAAGACTTCTAAACACATCTATACACCCGAATAAACATAATACCTCATATCATTAAGATAAGTCATTAGATGTATCAGTCATTAGACCATCATCAAAACAAAGTATTACATTCCCAAATTATAATTGTCTTACAAAAGATCAATAGGTCAAATCCTAAGCTTAAGTAAGGCTAAAGAAATAATAATTTTCACCATATCTGCTCGGGTAGTTCCTCCATCATCCCACATAGACTTCAACCAGACTGAGTTCATATCCTCAAAAATGACTCAGATCATGTCCTGTGCAATCACCCATGTTGGATTTGAAGGCATCCTCGTCTAGGCTAACTAAACTACACAATTATTTGTAAAGAAGGGGAAAACATAAAAACAAAGGGGTAAGTCAAAAGACTTGGTGCATGTTAATGCACATAATACTCATGCCAATTTTGTGATGAACTTTATTTGATAAAGTATGCAACAGTTTAATCATAACGGTTTTCCATAGGTGCGATATAGATATATGATATATGCTTATAGTCATAAGTAAAGTGATAGTTCAATAGTATGGTCTACTTGAGATATTATCCCTTCTAAACAGGAACACGTTGTCCCGAGGAACCTATAATACAACACCAGTGCCCTAGATATTGTACGCTACCATCCATAACACTAATGACATGATCGAGTCCGACCTCAGGTGACCCACACCACTAATGATGTACATCCTATAGTGATCTCCCATTAAGGTTGTACCAGTCAAGAAACAACCATTAGATCCAAAGCCCATATAACAACACATTTGACCATAAAGTTAACATGTATAGTAAGCCTATAACCATTATCCCACATACTAGTGTATCATGTCATACAATGCAATTTATCGTATCCATATTTTAGATGCATGCTTTTACAAATCTCATTTTTGTTAACATGTTAAGTACAATGTTTTTCACAAATGGTAGAGTTCATGTGCAGTAGAAAATATGTTTCCATGAGAGTTACAAATATACATGTTTTGGTATGTGAAATAGATGTGCAAATGTGGGAAAATAAATGGAAGGCATTATGTGAGTTAAAACTCACCTAGGTCAATTAAAGTCTTTAAGTAATCCTCCAACAAGTATAGGTTCTCCAAATCTGTGGAAAATCCTTTTAGTAGTCCTAAATTTTCTAAAAACAAACCCTTGCTTGAAGACCAGGGGAGTTGGGTGCTTAGCCAAAAAAGGCTATCTCCTGAGCGTCCCTAAGAAAGTGCACGACCTAGGGACGAGTGTTCATCCAGTGAGGTTTAAGTGGAAACTTCATTTGACCCACTTAATTTTCGACCTTTCTAACGGTCTCTTACTCTATCGAAAAGCTTTCTAACACTATTCTAAGCATAATAACATTCTTAAACAGTAAGATTAAATGTAAGCAAGAGGAAACGCTAACCAACAATGAAGCTTACAACATCTAAGCTATTAGAACGAAACTCAAAGAAAATGGTAAGGATCTCAATCAAGCAAGTCCTCCAAGTAAACTCCACCAACACTTGCAAAATCTCGCCACTCTCTCAAAACCAAAATGATAGAGTTTCCCTAAGCTTATGGGGTGGAGAAAATTGAATGGGGTGGGTGGGTATTTATAGGGGATGAGTTTGAGGGCAAAATGGTGAATAATAGGAAAGGGCAAGTGCTCATGGTACTACAAGGAGCGAGCGCTCGTGTACTATTGCTTAGAGGGGTCAAGTGGCATGTGACATGCACAAATAAAAACTAGTGGTCAACAAAAGGTCAACGAATGCTCAATCTGGTCCCCACATGAGCGTTCGTGTACGATTGCCAGGCGAGCGCTCGTGTATGGCCCCCCACATAGGTTCATCTACTATAGCTTTGAGATCCAAGCTGCCCAAAAGATTCGCATCCAAGCTTCCCGGTATACATTGATCGATGGAACCTTGTATAGAAGAGGCTACATTCTTTCTTTACTCAAATGTCTATCCAAAATTGAGGTCTCTTACGTGCTAAGAGAGATTCATGAATGTATTTATGATAGTCACTCTGGAGGAAGGATGCTAGCCCATAAGGCTATCTAAGAAGGGTATTATTGGCCCAAGATGAGCAAAGATTCAAGTGAGGCGGTGAAGCATTACAACAAATGCCAACGATTCGATAAAGTGATGACCAACCCTCTTAAGGAGCTAAGCCACGTATTGGCACCATGGCCTTTTGCGCAATGGGGGGTTGATCTCGTAGGATATCTACCGAGTAAGGAAAGGAGGTTGTAAATTTGTAGTAGTTGTTGTCGACTATTTTATGAAGTGGACAGAAACCGAAACAAAGCATTTGCTCCAAGAATCCTTCAAGTTTGCCTCTGGCTTTTCATGAGCATTCTCTAACTGAGATAGCTGGACCTCAAGAGTCTTGGAAAACTTTTGATAATGTTACTCTGAAGTACGAGTCTAATGAAGTTCCTCCACTATTTTGGAAATGCTCTATAGTTGTGTGATGAATACTAGCATCCACCTCTTCAGCACGATCCACAAGTTCCTAGTTCTTCCAATTGACAGCTTCTAAAAGTTCTCGAAGTTGTACGTTGGCAATTTCAAACTCGGAGTGCTTTTGTTTACTCTCAAATAGTTATTGGTCCTTCGCCGTCAGCAAAAGGTGAAGATTCCCCACTTCAAAATCAGAAGTCAAGCCTTGAACTATTTGAGAACTTGAGGCCTCTTGTTGAGCACTCAGTTTTTGGACCAACTCTCGGAGTTAAACCTTTTCATCAGGATACTCCAGCATGCCTTCCTGTAACTTGTTATACCAACTAGCCAACAAAATTGAAGACTACAGAGAAGAAAAGTATGAGAAAAACAAAGAGAAGAAAAATAGAAAAATCTTTCGTACGACATTCCAAGTAGTGATGGTGAATTATCTTGTCCATAAACATTTGAGAAGTCTACCCTCTCCTCGGGTATGGAACTTGGTAATTGTAGTCAAAGGATGCCCCTTCAAATCCTTAGCCAGCAATATAATCAAAGGTGAATTCCTCCCAAAATGGCCACTACATAGTTGCCCCCCATACATGGGCTCCCGACCCTTAGGCCGGGAGGAGGAGGAATGGTAGAGGTCTCAAAAGTCAGAAACTCGGTGGACTTAGAGGTTTCATTGTGAGTGGTGATTGGTTCTCCCTGCTCCCGAGGTTGTTTCTTGCTTTCATTTTGTTTTCCATTTTGTTTTGTTAAGGGACTAGCAAAAAGTAAGTTTATAGGTACTTGATGTGTGCCAAATATTGCACATTTGGACCCCTTAATTTACATTAGTTAATCCTTTAGCTTTGTCACAATATAATGTTTTGTGTTAATTTTATGTTTTTTAGGTTGTTGAAGGAAAACTGCGCATTTAAAGTGAAAAATACGGAGTTTGGAAGAAAGCTAAAAGTACCATCAAAGTATGATCAAGCGCATCATCTCGCGTTCGAGCGTAAGTGCGCTCAATCGCAGATGGGTCGCACTCACCAATAAGCCACAAGCGCTTAAGTGTCGAGCCACAAGGGAAAAGCTACAAGCCCAAGTGCGATCGAGCACACTGGCCATGCCTTGAGTGCACTCATCTGCCACATATGCCCTAGCTCCGTTTTAGGGTTTTAAACCCTAGAAGCCCCTATAAATACAATGTTAAGTTTCAGGAAAAGGGGTTGGTGAAATAGTCTGATTTTCTATAGTTTTTCTCTCTCTCTCTCTTTTTAGTTTAGTTTTCCTTAGGTTTAGATTTATTTTCAATAATCATGTGGAGCTAAACTCTCAACTAAGGTTGAGGATAAAGCTCCACCGATGAAGAACAACAACACTTTGTAAGTCAATATTATTCTAATTTTATAGGTTTTTAAAGTTTCAATTGTTTTGCTTTAATTCAATTATTGAAATTACTTTTGGATATCTATTGTGATTCCCGGATACATGTGATGTTTTAGTAGAATTTTATATAATTGTTTGCTTCAATCTTAACTCAAGTAAAATTGGATATCTATTTGTTTTTTGTCTGACAAATACAATTGATGATTTAGTTAAATCTGGATATCTTTTGTGATTTCGTACAATGTACGGATACATTAGATCTTTCAATTGATTTGTGAAGCATAACAAAACTTGCATAGGATTTTGTTTGTGAGAACTTTAGATTTTATTGATGAACATAGAATGTGTTGTTTCGATTTGGTGGGTGTGGAGTCCACGACTTTAGTATTTTTATCTAGTGATTATTTTTATTTTATTTAGTTTATGTTTGTTTAATTTCAAAAATAAAAAATCTCTTGGAACTAAGTTAAAGTAAGATTGATTTAGATAGAAGTTTATTTACATGAACACAATTCTCTGTAGATTCAACCTCGCACTTGCAAAAAGCTATATTGCAAACTACTCGAGTACTTGCGAATATCATTTAAAACCCAAAACAAAAAACAGGAAACCGAGATTAGAATTCTCTTTTCTCGAAATTTTGACAGAAGAATTTGGAGGTAATTGTTACACATAAACTTGGCACTTGGGTTCATGGGCCCCAGACTCGGTAACTTAAGGAAAAAGCCCAAAGTACCATGATAGGCCCACCAGAATGAAGCCCAAAACAAGATACATGTGCTCCCGAGTATAACACAAGCACTAAGCCCGCAGCCCCTACAAAGCTAATAGGGTTGGGACCCGCTCTACGTTTCACTTAACAAGATAGTTACAGATGAAACACACATTGATTACGTAAACAATCACATGTGTCATAGATGCTCATCGATTAGGTGAATGTTTAGTGAGCACTCTCAGAACCATATTAATCACAACAATAGTCACGAATCATTCTCAAAATCACATAGATTACGTTGGTGGTTACGTACCACTCATGGGATCATATTAATTGCAGTAACGGTTTCACATCGACTATAACAGTCAGGGAAAAAAATATTAACTCTCCCATCCATTACACCCAAATCCTGGATACTCCACTTGATCATCATCACCACATCTGCAAAACCTACTTATAAAAGACACAGATGAGAAGAAAACAAGTACATGATTCATTTCATACTAGACAATATACAGAAGTCCAATTCTCCAAAATGTCCTTCTGACAGATCCTAGTGACCCAAAGTCTAAATTAACCATCTAAATAAACTACTTATACTTAGTTAAATATTTGGGTCACTACATCTTCCCTCCAACTATACTCCATATATGATGTTGCAACTATATATGCACTACTAAAAAATGACCTATACCGGCACATCTTTTTTTAGTGCTTGTGTAAAATGTGCTGGTTGGAGAAAAAAGTCGGTAACAAAACAAGCTCTGATATTTTAATATAAGCGCTGAAAAGTAAGCGTTGGCATAAGGCTGATTTTTTAGTGATATCAATCACTTCTATTCAGGTTAAACCTTGTTTTGTCCCTCCATGAACTTATGCATCTTTTGCAAACACTCTTCCATCTTCAAAGTCTCTCACTTTAATGTGTCATACTTTCTTTTCATTTCACTTAGCCCATTCCGGTACAATTTTTTGTTAAATCCTAACGAAGGGTGTGAAATTCCTAAAATACCCTTATTTTTTAGTAATAACTTCACTTACCCCATGAAATTATCGCCTTTTGGAAACACTCCCAATATTCAAAATCTCTCACTTTGGTATATCAAACTTTTGTTTCATTTCAAATATCTCACCTACTGTTAAATATTACAGGTAAATAAAATGGTAAAATGAGTAAAAGACCTTTATACCCCTAAAATTTTAAAAGAAAATTCTAAATTTACCCTTATTTATAAATAATTTTTTTCTAATAAAAAATAATTATATTTTAGTAATTTCATATGCCTCCGTTAGGATTTAATAAAAAATCCTAACAAAATAGGGTAACTTAAATGAAACGAAAGTTCAATACACTAAAGTGAGCAACTTTGAAGATTGGGGAATGTTTGCAAAAGGCACATAAGTTTAAAGAGGGTAAGTGAATTTTCCTTTTTTTTAATATATCCTAACAGAGGGGTATGAAATTACTAAAATATCCTTATTGTTTATTAAATAGAAATTAATAAAAAAATTATTTATAAATAAGGGTAAATTTGGAATTTTTAGAAATTTTAGGGGTATATAAAGGTCTTTTACTCATTTTACCGTTTGATTTAACTGTAATATCTAATGGTAGGGGATAATTAGAACAAAACGAAAGTTTGATACACAAAAAGCATATAAATTCATTGGGTGTAAGTGAAGTTTCCCTATTTTCTACAGTTTAGGGAATCTTACAACTAATATTTTCTTGACATTTTTTAATGACCTTTATTTTCATAAAATAGGTCGTTTTCAGACCACTTCAATATAGGAGTATAACAAGACACCAAACCATTTCTAATTGAAGAACATTTGGAACATTTCATTTCTAAATAGAAGAGCCATTTTTATTTTCATGTAGTGTTCAATCGATTACGTATTAATCAATATTCGATTGATTGGTATGAGGTTATCGACAAAAAATATTTGTCTAAGTCACTTTCTTTCTTTTTGTCCAAGTTACTTCTTTTTTGTCCAAGTTTTCTTCTCTTTTTGTTTGACTCACTTCCTTTTTTCTTTCAAGTTTCGGGAATATCCCTATTCATATCAACTCACCAACATATCAATTAGAAGTTACTACTTCGAAGATCAAGATAGATCATTATAATTAATATGTTTTATGGAATGTCCAATTCCTTTACTAACTATAAGTTATAATAGATCTTTTGTACCAAAACCATATTCAACTGAACTTGAAATTTCCAATGTTCTTGTTGATGTCAGAAAATAATCAGTTTTATTAATAATAAAAACATCTTACAAGTCAAAATTGGGCTTCAGAGCATTATTTATAACATGGTACATGTGTGAATACTGTAGCATACAATAGGAGCAGAATAACCCTCCCACCGTCCCACCTAAGAACAATATCATATTTAAAAGGCTTCATAAATACCATTGTTGGAATTCATTTCAGGTGAATTAAAATTTGATCTTTGCACTTTTAAATTAAACAATTTAAACACTTTTAAATTAAAATTTGGTAAGACAAAGGTTGAAGAAGAACTGGCTGTTGCAATGGTGACAAGGATATAATGAAAAAGGTGTTAGCCAACAGGCTCTCATACAAAGTTAAACAATTAGAAAGAAATCAAATAACACCACATTCGAATTTAAAATACAACAGATAAAATATACATATGGATACACAACAGATGAACAGGAACCACCATGTTCAGATTCTGAAGCAGTATCCTCTGTTCTTATCACCTCTTCTTTATCTTCAAGCAGAGCATTTGAATCTCTTGAGCTTCTTCCATGCTGTCATCAGTTGAAGTGGAAAATATATGATGCTTGACAGATTTGATGTCAAATATTTGCTAACAAAGGTGATGCAGGGTTAGAACGTAAATAATCAAGAAAACAGTAAACAGAAGGGATAAATATTCCTAAGATTGTGAGACTATCACAAAATCAAAGAAATCTTCTCTAAGCGATAGATGCTATCTAAAGCACGAAGGAAAAAGAACCAAGAAACTCAACTCTGAGTATTCTTATTAAACAAACTCAATAATAATAATAATCTGTTTTTCCAAAGGGTCTAAGCCTGTATTTATAAGCTTAGAGGCTAAAACATAAAAGAGGTTAACATAAACTAGGATTACATATCCTAGAAGGAAAAATAATCTAAGATAAACTAGGATTACACATCCTAGAAGGAAAAGTAATCTAAAACCTCGTACTAGAAGGAAAAGTAAACTAAAACAATTAAAAGACTAATAAAGAAACCTAATTTAAATAAAAGACTAAAAGATAAGATAGGTCATCCTAATCTACATCATCCTCCCAGGTTGAAGAGAATTAGTCCTCAATTTGCATCTTCCTCGATAAGTCCTCTATAATGGACAAGGTGTTTGACATTAAAGACATCGACGTCTTAATATGGCTTGGTAGCTTCAACCGGTATGCGTTTGGATTGATTTTCATGATTATCTCTACGGACCCACTTCTGAGCTGCCCGACTTGTTGTATTCTCCCAGAATCTGTCTTTTGTCAAGATAGCCACACAAAATCTCCTTCCTCAAATTCAACATCGTCTCTTCTTGTCGGTAGCTTGCCTTATACTTGTGATGGACTCTTGTAATTTCTGGATTGTTAATTTGTGGCCTTCACTGGATTTGGATCATCAAGTCTTCTGCTGTTGTGTTTGTTCTCGTCATGTCTGGGATAGGTGCCAAGTCTAGTGGGGCACGAGGATTACTCCCATAAATGATGGTAAATGGGCTTAAGCACGTGCTCCGGTTTGTGGAGCGGTTGTAGCAAGCAAACTTCGGCTTGGAATAATTTTGTATCCCATGACTTAATGTGTTCCCCACCAAACTTGATAGAGCTCCCAATGATCGATTAACGACTTGTTTGTCCATCTGTTTGTGGGTGGTAGGCACTCTGAAATCAAGTTTTGTGCTTGATAACCTCCATAAGCATCGCCAAAAGTGGCTAAGGAATCTTGTGTCGTCATGCGATACTATCGACAAAGGTAAGCCATGGGCGGTATACCTCTCTAAAGTATAATTGTGCCACATTGACCGCATCGGCGTTTTCTTGCGCAATGAAGTGCACCATTTTAGAGAATCTATCAACAACTACAAAGACGGAATCATTACCTTTTGTGTCCTTGGTAAACCCAACACGAAATCCATGCTCACATTTGTCCATGGTTGTTACGGAATAGGGAGAGGTAAATATAGGCCACATTGGTAGCCGCTCCTTTTGATACTTGACATACCCTGCAACTCTTCACTAGTTTGTCCACTTCTCTCGCATACTTGGCCAATAGAACTGTTATTAGCCACCGGTTGAAGTGTTTTATCTGCCCCATGTGACCCTCGTCATGGCGTTCTTTGATAATTTTCAATCGTGGGCTCCCTTGAGGAATGCACAAATGAGTGCCTTTGAAAAGGAACCCATTATGCAATACAAAGCCTCCTTGTGCTCTTGTGGACACATCTTCTAAAATAGGGCCAAAAGCGGGTCACTAGATAAGGAATCTTTCAATAATTCAAACCCTATTACCTCCGATTTCATGGTAGTGAGTAATGATGTCTTTTAATGAGGCGTCGGCCACTTTGTTCAATGCCTGATTTGTGCTTGATGGTGAAAGAAAATTGTTGCCGCAAGCGGCCCATTTAGCATGTGGATAACTTATCTTGTTGTTGAGGTGCTTGACTTCATGGTCGAGTACAAGATGAAGTCATTATAGGCGGTAGGAGCTCCAATGCTTAGCGACTGCACTAATCGTAGAACTCAATGTCGTAAGTACTATAATTGAGTTGTCGCTCTTCAACTTCTCAGAAATAGGCCCAGTGCTCAATTGGCTAAGCACCGCTCCAATGCCTATCTTGGATGCATCGCAATGCAATTGACGGTATGTCAAAGTTGGGAAGGACTAATAATGGAGTGTGATCAATTTGACCTTGATCAACTCGAAGGCGTTAGTATGCCTCATTCCATGAGAATTTTCCGCCTTCATGCATTCCGTGATTGGTGCCAATATGGTGCTGAAATTGTGAATAAAGCGCGATAAAGGACACCAATCCATGAAAACTACGTACCTCATGTAATGTAGTAGGAGAGGCCAATCACGAACTGCTACTTTAGACTAGATCCGCTAATCCATCCTTGGATACCACATATCCAAGAAAAATCTTGAGTCGGTCATGAAAGAACACTTGGCGGTCTTGCATAAAATTTCTCTTGTCGTAGCACAAGGAGTACCTCCCGTATGTGTTGGATGTGTGTCTACGGGTTGGAGCTATAAATGAGGATGTCGTCAGTAGGCGACCAGCGATTTGCCGATGAATGGGCGGAATATCGGTTCATTACTCGCATAAAGGTACTAGGAGCATTGGATAATCCAAACGGCATCACCAACCATTCATAAAGTCCCTCACGCGTTTTAAAGCTGTCTTCCACTCATCGCTAACCATTACTTCGGATTTGGTGGTAACCACTCTTCAAATCCAGTTTGGTAAATATAGTTGCCCACTCAATTGATCCAATAAATCATCTAATCGTGGAATGGGAAATCTATATCGTGCCGTAATTTTGTTGATGGCGCGGCTGTCCACGCACATCCTCCATGTCCCATCTTTCTTGGGTGTGAGCAATCTTTGGAGCGCACATGGGCTCGAGCTCTCCCGAATGTGCCCTTTAGCGATGGTCCCTCCACTTGTCTTCGTAATTCTTCATACTCTTTGGGACTCATGCGATAGTGTGGTGGTTGGGAAGGCTAGACCCGGTACCAAATCAATTTGGTGTTGAATATCACTTGAGGTGGTAGCTCCTCTGGTAGGTCTTTTGGGAATACATCAGCAAATTCCTCTAGCAAACCCATAACTGCCTCTGGTATGATCTTCATTGGGCTACATTCTTTGCCGTAGAGTAGGTATACTTGATCAGCATCAAGCATTTCTCTTATGAACTCTCTTTTGGCTAGAAGTGTTTGGCCCACCTCTTTTGGGGGTTTGGTTACTTCTCCTGGGTTAGGTAGGAGAGTAAGCTTCACATTATTTACTAAGAAGCTGTAGGTGTTCTTCCGTCCATCGTGGTGTGCATTTCGATCATATTGCCATGGTCTCCCCAGTAATAGGTGGCAGGCATCCATGGCCACCACGTCACACCAAGTGTTATCTTTATATTTGGTACCAATAGAAAAATGTACAAGGCAACGTTTTGAAACTATTACCTCATTTCCCTTCTTGAGCCACTCCAAGCGATAGGGTGTAGGGTGTTTCTCTGTGTCTAGGGCCAACTTCACACTGCTTCTTTGCTACCACGTTCTCTCACAGCCTCCATCAATGATTAGTTTGCAAACCTTACCTCCAATAGTGCATGTGGAGTGAAAAAGGTTGTGCAGCTGTTAAATCATCTCCTTCCGTCTTTCGGTGTAAGACATATCCTCCTCACCATTAAGCTAGGCCCGCTATCTCCGGTAATGTGTTCTTCTTCCACGTCCCGTAGTCATCAAAGGTTTGTTGCTCTTCTTCATCGCCTTGCTCATCAAGGCGTTTCCGAGTCAATGAGTAGACCCTTTCCATATTTATCTCCCTTGCGGCAATCCGCAATTCTGACCAGTTCACCACACTTAAAGCATTTAGGCCCATTTCGTTGCACTCCGGTTAGGTGGGCGGTTGTAGTTGGAGCCTGTTTGGGATTGATGATTGGGTGGTGTTTGAGGTGTGAACGGCCCGTTAGCGAGTCGTCTTGCCCCTGTGCCACGCCCAAAGAAGCTGTGGATCCTCTAGGCGCGTTTTCTCCAATAGAAGGGCTCTTTGATGAGCCGCGAATCGTTAAGGATCAAAAGATTTAGTGAATCTTGAATGTTTTGTATGACCCTCCGATGTATCGGGATACTAATTGATCATCCGTCTCGGCTAACTCAACCCGTGTCAAGTATTTGTAGAACTCCTCCGTGTACTCATCCACGGTCTTGAACCTTAACTTAAATTCATGCAGCCGCGATACATGGTTGGTGTAGTTGTATGGCAAGAAGGCGGCGCATGTACTTCAGCAGTTTCTCCCATCTGTTGATTTTTGATTTGCCTAGCGAGTCCTAGATTGCTTGATTCGCCACCTGCAGCTCTTCCCGGAACTTGGTTGCGACCAAAAGAAACTCGTCGATCCTCGGTACCCTTTGAAATCAAGAACTTCTTCAACTCGCGCTATCGGTCCAAAATTCCTCGGGTTGGAGACCCCGTTGAATTCTGGAATATCAAGTTTGAAAGATTCCCACCGATTGGCTGAGCTTGTACGAGAGGTTGATGTCTCATGCACTCGGCGCTCGCAAAAGGGTTTCCGTATTCATTCTCCATAAGTCGTCTTCCTCCTCCGAGTCGTAAATGCGGTGAGGGTATATGCCGACATGTCTTGAACATTCTTGATGGACAAGCGCCTTGTGAGGACTGCAATTTGTTCCTCAAGCTAGCAAATTGTGCCTCGAATGTGCCTGATAGGCTGCCGATGATTCTTCTCTAAGCGGTTCTTGCGATCATTCCCATCCTCTTCCAAGTGTGCAAGCGGTTACCCTTCCTTGTGGTGGCGCCATGGAAAGAGAATGGGCTGATACCAAGCGATGCAGGTTAGAATGTAAATAATCAAGAAAAGCGATGTAAGGGATAAATATTCCTAAGATTGTGAGACTATCACAAAATCAAAGAAATCTTCTCTAAGCGGTAGATGCTATCTAAAGCACGAAGGAAAAAGAACCAAGAAACTCAACTGAGTATTCTTATTAAACAAAACCAATAATAATAATCTGTTTTTCCAAAGGGTCTAAGCCTGTATTTATAAGCTTAGAGGCTAAAACATAAAAGAGGTTAACATAAACTAGGATTACATATCCTAGAAGGAAAAGTAATCTAAGATAAACTAGGATTACACATCCTAGAAGGAAAAGTAATCTAAAACCTCGTACTAGAAGGAAAAGTAAACTAAAACAATTAAAAGACTAATAAAGAAACCTAATTTAAATAAAAGACTAAAAGATAAGATAGGTCATCCTAATCTACATCAAAAGGGCACCCCAGTTGAATGTTTAAAGTCAATTTAGCTTTAGAATTGGAAATATGACAAGAGAAAGGTACCTGTAGGTGGATCAGAAGAACAGTATGCAACACTGAGAGGCTTAAATGGGTTCAGATTGGTTGACCCAATGCTTGTCCTTGCACATAGCTGTCATCAATTTTGATATTGGGGATGTGAGAAATCTTGTCCCAATTCTCTCCTGTCCTCCCTATGACATGTTGCTTCAGAAGTGGGCAGCTATTGATGACCAATTCTTGCGGCTGTGTTCTCTGCAGGTAGCGTGGCAGTGCCATCAGCTTTGGACAGTCAGTGATATGCAAGTAACGGAGGCATGGGGTGATTCTAACATTATTGTCAATGTCTTCTTTTCCTGTTTTTGTGCTCATTCCATCCCACGTTTCCCACATTCCCATGCCACAAAAACTAAGATCTTTCAAATTTGGGAATAAAGTAACTGGCGATGATGAATCTGAGCCTCCATTCTCAGTCTCCAAACCCAAAAATTCAACACCCAGCATTTCAACCTTATTCATAGAAAACAAACCAAGTGATTCAAGGGCCTGCAATCTCCCCAAAGGCGGCAAAAACTTGCAGTTTCCACAGTGCTCAAGAACAAGCCTTTTCAGTTTACTTAACGACATCATCCAGCTGGGAATTATGGTGGTGCCATTATGACGAGAGATTTTTATATGTTCTATGTCTGGATGTGGCTGCAAGGCTTCAAGCACAGCTTCATCCCGTCGCCGCTCTGCACGCCTACCAGTGAAATGAAGTTCCAAGACCTGCAGGCGTTTTTTCATCTTCAGCTGTGCTTTCTCGGCTTCCTTATCATCTGCGACCTTTCCCAACCCTTCAATCCGAAGCTTCCTTCGAAGTAAGTTCAATTTTCTCAGGTCTTCTATCTGACATGCTTCATTGACACCACCACCATCACCACTTACAAGGAACCTACTTAATGTTCGAAGAGAATACAATTTCCCAATTCCTTTCGGAAGTACATGCAGACTTAAAGTCCCACCAATCTCAAGATGTCTCAAGTTAACTAGTTTTCCAACACCATGTGGCAATTTTTGAAGGCATTGGCACCCTGTAAGGTTCAAGGTTTGCAGATTCAGTAGATTACCAATCGTTTCAGGCAATTCCTTCAACTTGGTATTACTTAAGTTGAGGTATCTTAGATGTAGCAATCTCCCCAATTCTTCTGGAACTTTTTCGATCAAGCTGTTCCTCATATTCAATGACCTGAGACATGTCAAACGCCGGCATAGATCGGGAAATGCAGAAGCAATTCCTTTGTTGTCATCATGTCGAATGAAGAGGGTGCGCAACTTTTCTGCATTGCAAATAGTAGAGGTTGGAAATGGAGCAGGCGCTGCAATCATTACTGTTGAATGGCGAGTTTTTTTAGAATCAGGATTATCCAACCTCTTCTCTTCAAGAAGATCATTAACCTCCTCGACCCTGCATTCATTTTTTGTAAGAAACTGTGCAAAATCATGCACTATGTCATGCATCTTGCATCGTTTTATGCTGCCATCAACCTGATCTCTCTCAAAATCTTGGAAGAAACAGCGAGTTGCCAAGTTTTCAAAATACTCCCGGCCTGCTAATTCCATCTCTGCACCTGCTCTTGAGCTTAGAAAACCCTGCGCCATCCATAACTTAATCAACTCGTTTTTCACAATCTTGTAGTCTTTTGGAAAGAAAGCGCAGTATGAGAAGCATCTCCTAACTGGGGAAGGGAGATCATAATAACTCAACAATAAAGGAGGGAAAAGACCCTTTTCAGCTTCTTGAAGATTCCATATCTCACTCTCCAAAATATACTGCCACTCTTCTCTACTCTTCTTAAAACGCATGAGGCTGCCTAGAGTCTTTGCAGCTAGAGGCAAGCCATTGCACTTGTGTGCTATTTCTCTACCAACATCTTCTACTTTCTCACACTCCTCTGCTTTCCTTTCAGAAAATGCTATTCGACTGAACAGCAGCCAGCAGTCTTCCTCAGACAACTTCCCCAAAGGGAGGATGAGGCTGCTCTCCATCATTTTTGCAACTCCCCCATTACGTGTGGTCACCACAATTCTACTTCCTGGGACGCCACACTTGAGAGTGTCTCTCAATGACTCCCACTTTCGGTAATCCTCTGTCCAGACGTCATCCAGGACAAGTAGAAACTTCTTCCCGACAACCAAATCACGCATACGTTGTAACAGTGTTTCCAATTCTATGATGTTGGGTGCATTTTTTTCAATGTTTTCGATGATTGCTTTGACAATTCTAATCTCATCAAAAGGGTCGGAAACACAGATCCAGACTCTAATATCAAACCAAGCCTTCACCTGTTCATCATTGAAGGCTAGTTGGGCAAGAGTTGTTTTTCCAATTCCTCCCATGCCTTGTATGCAAATCACATGGAGGCTTCTTTTGATTTGACTGGTGCTCATCTCATTCATTAGATACGCCACTAGTTTATCCTTATCTTCCTCTCGACCACATATTTCAGACACATCAACAACAGAGGTTGTTCTTGGTCGGTCAGGTTCCTCAATGGAGCTACTAATATTAAAACTGTGCAAGTTTTGCTCTCTCGCAATCACATCCAGTCTTCCATTAAGCTTTTTAATCTTAAGGGCAATTTCTCTGCTCAAAAAAACTCCTTGGACACTAAAGCAAGAACATACCTTGTTGAGAAGTGAGACATCCTCAAATTCACGATTTCTTGCCTTTTGGATTGCAGTGCTCCATTCATCTATCACATCATCCATGTCGTAGGATATGTCTTTGAGCTTATCCACCCAATCTTTCACCGCATTCTCCCGCAATTGTCTTTTCTCTGCATCGTTGAGCACAGCTTCGATACTCCTCAGAATGCTGGTGAGCTTTGTGACTTCCTTCTTGGCACTCGTGACAAGTCTCACCTGCTCTTGCAGATCTCGGTCAACGTTGACTGCCAACTGCTGCAGGATAACGGGAACCAGTGTAGAAGCCATGTTTGGAAGAGGGTTAAGATTTTTACAGGAGATGAAGTGAAAAAGAAATTGGATGTTCTGGCTAGTAGCCTGCCCTTTGCTAGCTCTCCACAATTACGTAAGCCACTGCATCAGCCATATTTGGAGATTGAAAATAATTGACCAAAAGGAAACAATGTTGAAAGTCAAGATCAGTTGACCTGGCCGGCCAGGGAAGCTGTAAGCAATTGCTTAGGCTTAAGGATTCCCATTCCCAGCAGGAAATAACGACGTATTGATTGTTTGTTTGTAGTCAACATTCACGCGCTTGTGCCATGCATCTCATGAAAAGAGTTAGAAAAAAATGATGGAAGAGAAGAGTTGGGGGCGGTCATCAACTGCAAAAACTGTCTAATAATGACAGATCAATCATTTCTTAAGCCACTTGCAAGGAGGTTTCGGGTGATTTGACAGCCTTCATTAGCTGTTGTGGGAATGGTCATCTACTATGCCCTCAAATAAGTTTTGTGGCGGTCAGACCAAGCAACCCGTTACTCCAAAAAATTTTTATTTTTTTTTTTTCGACGAGTATTTGTTTTGTTTTGTTTTTTTTTACCCTAGACCCTACTCCTTCTCCCGCCTTTATTTTATTTTATTATTTTATTTTTTGTCCCTCCAAATATGAATTCCTAAATCCACCACTAGATGGGGTGGTTTGCTACTCTCAAAATAGACATTGAGCCAACTGCAATCGAGCGCAAACCAAAAGATCGAGTGCAATCATCGAGCGCATGTCAAGCGTAGCTTGAGCGCACGATTGGTCACTATTATAGAGAACATAATATCAAGTGTGATCGAGCGTAGCCATTACTTTGGATATAGTCAATCACCTTAAAAACCTTGAGTTTAGAGGTGGCCAACACTTAAGGGGTGTAAATGAGCTGAGCATAAGCGAGTTTCCCTTGTTTGGGCTCGACTCATTTAAATTTTGTTCGAGCTAGAGCCAAGCTCAAGGACAAGCCAAAATGTCGAGCCCGAGTTCGAGCCCATCAAAAGTCGAGTCTAGTCGAGTTGCTAGTTGGCTCTTATATTTAATTTAATTTAATTTTTTTTATTATAAATTTAAACATCAAGTACTCTTAAACGACTCAATAAGCCAGCTTGCATACGAGCATTTGCTTAGCTTGGATAGTCGAGTATGGATTCTGAGTCAATGCAAAAAGGAACTTGGTTTTGAAGAGATATGATATGCATCATTTTATAAGGTGTTTGCTAGAAGAAGTTTTTTAAATATTCTCAGCATTCTCTCAGTCTTACATAAAACATGATTTAAGAAAAAATAAAATTGTAATACCATTTTTTTGTCAACCGATTAATTTTTATGAGTTAATAGTTATGTTCTAATGCTTTAAAACTTATTTTTGGATTCAAAACTAAAACCTAAGGGTGGAAGGTTAACCCTTTAGGGATGGTATCATCCAAAATGGATTTGATCATTTTAAATTTGGTGCTAATGCCTCACAAATTTGGTGCTAATGCTCTAAATTTGATACTAATGCTTAAAAAAATCGGTGGTGGAGGTCACTACAATTTTATTTTTTCTTAAATCATGTTTTACGTAAGACTGGGAGAACATTTGAAGAACTTATGGGGAGAACCCCTAGCATTTTCCATTTTATAATAACATGAGCTATTAGAAGAAGAAAAAATCATCAACTTCATTCCTTTTGTAAGTTAATTAGTTTGCACAGTTAGTGTATGATTGTATGCTCATATATAAGCTTCAATCTTTCCCTTGTAAAAGACTCACGAGATTAATATTGCAAATGAGAATTTTCTCTTCTTCTTCCTCTCCTCTGTTTTGGAGTTTTTCTTTGCTTTCTTTGATTCTTGACATAGTATCAAAGCCAAAAATCACAAACTGTGATTCATCTGATCTTCTTTCTTTTCTTGCTTTTGCTATTATTTTCTTTGCAATGGCAAACAATAATCCATCTACTTCCGCTATTCAAGGTGATTTTCAAGCTTCAACAATGGCTGAAAATCATCAACATCTTCTCTTCAAATAATCTATCCAACACTTTGGCAGATGATCACTCAAATGGTTTGCCAAATCCTTTGACAAACTCTCCTCAAAACACTCATCCTCAAAATACTTTCAAAGATCCATTTGCAAGTTCTTGTCCTATCGATCCATCTAGTCCTCTTTTTCTCCACAATGGTGATAATCCTGGAATTATATTGGTTCCTCGGCCATTGACTAGAGAAAACTATACTACTTGGAGCTGCTCGATGTTAGTTGCCTTGAGTGCCAAAAACAAACTCTGTTTCATTGATGTTTCTTTGTCAAAGCCATCTGTTTTTTAGAGTTACTATCATGCATGGACTCGACGCAACGATCTTGTAGTTTCTTGGATTCTTAATTCTGTATCCAAGGAAATCTACAGCATTGTCATCTACATCACTTCTACTCATGATGTATGGCAGGACCTCATGGATCGTTATACACAGAAGAATGGCTGAGGGTGTTTCAGCTACAAAAAGCCATCTCTGTTGTTGCTCAGGAAAATTCCTCTATAAGTTGTTACTTTACCAAAATCAAAACTCTTTGTGAAGAACTTAACAATTACAAACCTATTTCCATTTGTAGTTGTTGTCATTGTGGTAGAATGAAGTCTATTCTTGAACTTTATAGTCAAGAACGTGTTTTACAATTCCTCATGGGATTAAATGATTCATTCTCTGCTATTAGAGCGTGGATTTTACTAATGGATCATCTTCCTTCTATAAATAAGGTTTTCTCTCTTATTATTCAAGAGGAGAAACAAAGAGAAATATGTGTGAATCTCATTAGTCATGATACATCCTCTGCTATGATGACTAAATCTTTCTTGCCTAAACATTCTCCCTCAACTCATCATAAACCTATTGTATATATGAGTAAACCTCACCAAGACCTAAATTTTTCAAACAACCTACAAGAAAGACCGCCCCATGTGTTCTCATTGTGGAGTCGCTGGTCATACTTTCTAAAAATGCTATAGAGTGCATGGATTCCCACCTAGTTTTAAGTTTACTCAAAACAGACCAGTAACATATTCAGCAACCAAGTGCAGATACAAGGAAATGACCTTACTAGTCCTCATTCTCAAGGAACTGACCTTAGTGGTCCTCATTATCAAGGAACTGACCTTAGTGGTCATCAATCTCATGCTTCATAGTTGAGTAGTCCTCAATTGTCCATGATTTCAACTCAATGCCAACAATTGATGAATCTCCTAAATCAGCATCAAATTCCACACCTATCTTCTTTTTCTATAGTTGGTAATTCAGGTATACTCAACCCTAAACACTCAGTTTTTTCTACTTATGTCAATATAGCTGATCATACCAAAAATAGTATTCGCCAATTGCACGAGTCGATCATAATAGAGTGGATGTGCAAGTGTGAGTGTCGAACCCACAGAGAATCGGCTTTGCTAAAAATCAACTTTAAAACACCTAACCTAATCTTATCTTAACCTAGTCCCAATATCGAACATGTAACGTGCAAAACATAAACTAAACTAAAAATGCATTAAAATAAAAAAATAAAATAACTAAAGTCCTTAATCCACCTCACAATAAATTAATTCACATATAAACATGCTTAGCTCATATTTATTAAACATTTATGCTACAAGGCATACTCTGAGCGCTAACACATTGTTTATATTTTCGTCTATCGATAAAGTACATATGTATATCCTATTGTTGCTACACAATCTTGTCAAACAACTCGAGGCAAACACTGTTATAAGAGATCACAACGGATAATGGTCCGAAGACGAATATTCGATGTATATCCGGTTGCAACGAGTGTTGATGTTTGGCGATTTGTAAACAACAATCAACACACTTTTGTCACCAAAATGCATTGAAATGAATAAACATAAATCTTAAAAGACAGAATAATACGAACTAAATATAAATATATATAAACAAATTAAAGTGAAGGGAATAAGAGACTAAATAAAAGTAAAATAAAACATAAATTAAATAAACGACAATTTAGGAGGGCTTTACAGTGGAAAACAGAGGGTTTTAGGCCCTAGAGGCGCCTCCCAAATGTAGGAAATAAGAAAATACATGAGGTCCTATTTATAGGTCAAGGTCATCGATCGCATTCAACGCACTACTGTTGAGCATTCAGCTATTTGTGGTCGAACGCAGGATACACATTCGATCGCAAATAACTGCTATGGCGGCTAGGGCTGACTAGGCGTGCATTCGACCGTAGATCCTTGCATTCGAACACAGATAACCGTTAAATCGCGCTCATGCGTAATCGTGAGTTGAACGCACCAAGTGCGGTCGAACGCACTTGGTAGGAATCAACTTTTTCTCTTTTAAGTCCACTTTGTCCTTTGCTAGCCATGTTTTAATGCAATGACCTGCATAGCACAAAACACTAAAAATTATACAAAACATTAGTTATTAACATGGCTAAGAGCCTAACAAACATAAGTCAATTGGGGGTCTAATAAACAATATTTGACACCGATCAATAGCCTCTCATACAAACCTGAAAAACCATACTTGGATTATAGACACCGGGGCTACTGATCACTTAATCAGTTGTTCTTCTATGTTTACCACCATTATTGTTGTTGTTTCTACCCATGTTAAACTTCCAAATGGTTCAATAGCTAATGTCACACATATTGGAACTGTTACAATTTCAAAAACTCTTAGTTTAATTGGAGTTTTGTGTGTTCCTTCCTTCACTTTCAATCTGATTTCAGCCACTAAACTCATCAAATCCTTAAATTGTTACCTCATATTTCTTGTTGGATATCTTAAATTGTTACCTCATATTTCTTGTTGGATATTGTTTTATACAGAGTTTATACAATTGGAGAATGATTAGGGTAGGTGAAGAAGTCAAAACACTAAAAACTATACAAAACATTAGTTATTAACATGGCTAAGAGCCTAAAAATATAAGTCAATGGGGGGTCTAATAAACAATATTTGACACCGATCAATAGCCTCTCCTACAAACCTGAAAAACCATACTTGGATTATAGACACCGGGGCTACTGATCACTTAATCAGTTGTTCTTCTATGTTTACCACCATTATTGTTGTTGTTTCTACCCATGTTAAACTTCCAAATGGTTCAATAGCTAATGTCACACACATTGAACTTACAATTTCAAACCCTTACTTTAACTGGAGTTTTGTGTGTTCCTTCCTTCACTTTCAATCTGATTTCAGCCACTAAACTCATCAAATCCTTAAATTGTTACCTCATATTTCTTGTTGGATATTGTTTTATACAGAGTTTATACAATTGGAGAATGATTGGGGTAGGTGAAGAAGTGGCTGGTTTATTCTATTTGATTCAAGCAAACAAGGTTTCAACCAATGCATCCATTTCAGCTCCTCTCATTCCTTCTTTTTTCAAGCACTTATCTTTTAATTCAATAAAGAACCCCTCATGTAATCTGTGGCATTACAGATTGGGGCATCCTTCTCATTCTAGAATGAAGTTGATACAAACAATTGTTCCTTCTATTTCTTGTATACAAGAATCCATTTGTCCAATCTGTCCATTGTCTAAACAACGCAAATTACCATTTTCTGTCAGTAGTTCTTTTTCAACTTCTGTTTTTGAATTACTTCATTGTGATGTATGGGGTCCTATGGCCATTAATTCTATCAATGGATCCATATTTTTTCTTACTATTGCGGATGATTACACACAGTTCACTTGGGTCCATTTGATGCAACATAAATCACAAACTTCCTCAATAATCCAACCCTTTTCTAACATGGTTCAAACAAAATTCCATACCAAAATCAAATGCATTAGATTCGATAATGGTACTGAATTTCACGTAAGAGACTTTTTTTTAGCCCAAGGAATCATTCATCAACTTAGTTGTGTAGAAACTCCACAACAAAATTCTGTGGTTGAAAGAAAACATCAACATCTTTTGAATGTAGCTAGATCTTTAAGATTTCAATCCAATCTTCCTTTACCTTTTTGGGCAGATTGTGTTTTAACTGCAACCCATATCATTAATAGGATTTCAACACCTCTTTTATCCAACAAATCTCCACATGAACTTCTTTTCTCTACTACTCCATCTTATTCACACCTCAAAGTGTTTGGATGTTTAGCTTATGTTTCAACTTTGTCTAGACTTAGAACAAAGTTTGATCCAAAAGCTACACCTTGCATTTTCATTGGTTATCCATATGGCATTAAAGGACATAAATTCTATAATCTTCATACTCATTCCACTTTTATTTCTAGAAATGCCATATTCCATGAGACAATATTTCCTTATGCTCCTAATTCAAATCAATTTTCACATTCAATGCATATGCATGAAAGTGTTCCTTCATCCATTCATTTTCCAATGCATCCAAACACAGATTTTTCAGATTCTTTGCCACCAAACACTCAACAACATAACATTGTTCAATCCCAAAACAATAATACTACATTTTCCTAATTCAGAAACCATTTACCTTCTTATCATTTGCAGAAACTTCATCTTCTCAATCAAAATCTGATATTCTTTCCATCCTTCAGAATTCATCCTTTCAATTCTCATCCTTCTACAGAAGTTTCAGCACCTCTTCCTATTCTTAGAAACTCAGATAGGGTCAAACAAAAACCTAGTTACTTGCAAGATTATCACTGTAAAAAGTTCTCCTCTTGCTCACCTCAATCGGCTTCAAGTGTTGACAATTCAGGTAAACCCTATCCATTGTCTTCTTTCATTTCTTATGATAATCTATCCTCTAAGCATAAGCATTTTTGCCTTTCCATTTCATCACAACCTGAGCCTAAGTTTTACCATCAAGCTGTTAAGGATCCACTTTGGTGTGAGGCTATGAAAGCTGAGATTAAAGCTTTAGAGGAAAACAATACTTGGGTAGTGACTGATTTACCTTCTGACAAACATTCCATTGGCTGCAAATGGGTGTATAAGGTAAAATACAAGTCTGATGGAACCATTGAAAGGTGCAAGGCAAGGCTGGTTGCAAAAGGGTACACTCAATGTGAAGGGTTAGATTATCATGAAACCTTTTCACCTATTACTAAAATGACTATTGTTAGATTTTTTTTGGCCCTTGCAGTAGCTAAGAACTGGTTTTCACACCAATTAGATGTCAATAATGCATTCTTACATAGTGATTTGGATGAAGAAGTCTATATGTCCTTGCCTCCTTGTAGTGACCCAAATTATTAACTAGGCATAAGTGTCTTAGTTGAAGGAGTTAATTTGGACTTTGGGTCACTAAGGACATTAGATGGGTAATTTAGACTAACATATGGAGGCGGATGTACGCTCTACAAACTGTATATGTGGACGTACGTGAGACTACCAAACGTACACTACTTTTTGAATATCCTCTGGATAATACCTGGATGTACAAGGCAGCCATTGAACTACTGGACAAGAACCACCAGACATATGCCCCTTGATCGAACGTCCGCTGCTTTTTTGGGTCTATAAATAGCACCCAACCCCTTTTGTGTTTCTCACAATTTCCATTCATCCTCAGGCTGCCAGAGTGTTTCTAGAAGGTGTTCCAAGCTTTGTAAGTGTTTTGTGAGTGTGTGTGTGTGAGGCGTTTGTGAATTTGAAACGTTCGTGAGGTGAAACTCTCGCGATTTTGTTTCAAGGAGGTAACGTTAGGTCCTTAGCTTTAATTTACATCTTTATGCTACTTGTTTAGTGTTTAGTGGTAGTTGTTAGCTTAGTTACACTTTAAAACCCGTTTAGATTAGCGTTCTTGTTAGCTTAGCGTTATTACGTTGCATGGAGGTTGCAAACTAGACTAGAAGGCTTTAGGATGTTCCTAGTAGCCTAGGAGTTGGAGAATAGGCGGACAATGGAGAGAAAATGAGGTTCTCCCAAGAACCCATACAATGGAGTTGTCGAGAGGACGTGGCTTTGTCGTTACATGGCACGACGTGACCAAGCCTGGATGTCTGATCACCGTGGTAGGAAACCCTATTTTCACCAAATGTCCCATAGCTCTGTTTTTTTCCTTGATTTAGGTTATTGTTTTAGTGGAATTAAGACTAATAGAAGGTTTTTCACAGATTTGGAGAACCGGATCTTTGGAGTTTTGGAGACGCTTATCGATCAAGTGAGTTTTAACTCACATAATGCATATTGTTATTTTCCATGCATTTACATCTATTTTGTATCGAAAACATGCATATTTTACAACTCTCACAATTTGTACTTATTGCACATGAACTTATCATTTTGAGAAAACGTTGTCAAACATGTTAACCAAGTGAGACTTGTAAAATGACATGCATGTAAAATATAGACAAGATAATTGCATCGTATGACATGGTACACCAATACGGTAGTAATGGCCATGGGCTTACTATACATGTTAGCTTTATGGTCAAATGTGTGTTATATGAGGCTATGGATCCATTGGTTTCTGACCTTGATGCAACCATTCCCAATGGTTCGTCACTATAGACTGACGTCATTAGTTGGTGTGGGCCACTCGGTTGGACGATCGCTACTAATGTTACGTGGTATGTTATGCAATGACTAGGGCACGCATTGTATTATAGGTCCTCGACAAGCATCAACCCCCGAGAAGGGGTAATATCTCGGTAGACCATATTGAACTATGACTATTGTTTACATCATATGCATATATCATTACTATATATATCATGCATAATTAAAATGTCATGATGGAACTGCTTTGCTTATTAAACACCGAGTTCATTATTAAAATGCATGGGTATTATCCATTAAAAATCACTAAGTCTTAGACTTACCCTTTTATTTATGTCTTTCCATCATTAAATAATTGCGCGGTTTAGGCACTAGACAAGATGCCCAAGATTACTTGGTGATTGTGACCCGATACACGGGTAATCTTTGAGGATATGGACCCGTTTGGCTTAGGACGATGTGGGAGGATGGAGGATCTCATGCACATGATAGAGATTTTGATTTCACTAGCTCTGTTGAAGCTTAAGTCTAGGCTTTGATCTATTGATCTTTTGTGAACAATGTTGTTGTATCTTATTTTGGGATGTATCTATTTTGTTGATGGTCTGATGACGACATTTGATGACTATCTATCATATTATGGATGTAGTACTTTATCTCTGGTATTGTGTGATATTTCTATTATTATCTCTTAATCCTATAGTCTTGGTTCTCATATGACGAGGAAAGTGATTTCTCGGAGGTCGTGTCTGAGGGACATGGTTGGGATGGCGCTGATCATCATTACTAGTTAATTGATTTCCCATCTGGGCGTCATATTGGTATCGAGCTTTTGCTCGAGAAGACTATAGGATAGAGGGAAAAGAGAACTTAGGCCATGATCACACCAAAGATTAGGCTAGATGAGTGATTAGGACTTAGTCTCTAGGTTTGTTCGCTTGGTTATAGTAGAGTCGGTTCTAACTCTACTCTTCGCGCAGAGAATGTGCCTCAAAGGAACCCTACAACCGGACCTAATGCATTGAGATCGGAGAGGGAAGTGTTCAACCTATGGACATTCCCATTGATGATGCGACACTCCCAAGAAGTCAAGTGATGGATGCAATTGGCCAGTTGGTTTCGGCCATAGATCACGATAAGGTTGCAAGATAGCCAGCTAAAGGTACTGGATGTTCTCTAAAGGATTTCTGTAGTCATCACTCAGAGAGTTTTGACAGGAGAGGTGATCACATTCGTGCTAAGAATTGGTTGAATGATGTGGAGGAGTTGTTAGCTACTCTTGGATGTATAAATGAGCAGAAGATGGCTTATGCTGCATATAAGCTGACTGGAGAAGCTAAGCGCTTGTGGCAGGACAAGAAAGTGGTGCTTGTCACTAACTTAGGTTCAGAGACTGCCATTTCTTGGGAAGTCTTCAAACACGAGTTCAATCAGCACTTCTTTCCTAGAGTCATGCAAGAGGCGAAGGCACAGGAGTTTTTAGATTTGGTCCAAAAAGGGATGTCGGTGATTGAGTATCCTGTGAAGTTTCTGTAGTTGTCGCACTTTGGATTGTACTTCATCCCAACTGAGGAAAAGAAAGCGAAGAAGTTCGAACGAGGTCTGAACACTCATATTCGGATCATAATGAGCTGTTTCGACATTCAGGATTTCTCCCAATTAGTCGATAAGGCATCAATCTATGAGGAGAGTTTGAAGGAGAATACGGTTGAGAACGCGAATCAGAAGAGTTGGACTCAAGGAACTAGTACTTCGATTGGAGGAGCCGGGCCAGCCAAGAGGATGGCGGTAGGGAGTCTTCCACCCTAGAGATCACAAGGACAAACCTCTAGTAACCCTTTAGTTTCATCGCAAAGAAATCAGACGTCAAAGCTGTGCAAGAAATGTAACTATGTACACTGGGGACTCTACAAGATGGCAACTAGGACTTGCTATCACTACGGCCAGTTTGGTCACTTTAGCAAGGACTACATGAGCAAAGGGATTGCTCAAAAGCCTTTGGTGCCGAGGGTTTGCGCTTGTCCTAGAGAACGAAGGAGGATCGAAGTAGTGACGGATTTGAAGCTTCAGTTTTGTTTGATTCAGGGGCTATCCACTCTTTCATATCTATAGTGTTCATAAGGTTGTCTAGACTTGTTGTGAGAACTTTGGAACCTAGTCTAGCTGTAACTACACACGTAGGGAAAACTATGGTCTATAAGCGTGTAGTTTGCGAATGCCCTGTTAGCATTTGTGGAAGAGTATTTTCCCAAACTTAGTTGTTCTCCTATGTTTAGTTACGATGTTATTCTCGAAATGGATTGGTTGACTAAGCACTCGGTAATTATCGACTACATTTTGAAGCAAGTAACGCTTACGCCATGGGGAGAAGGAAAAGTGACGTATGTTGGATCGCGAGCGAGGTCTTTACCTCCAATGATTTCGACATGTAGGCAATGAAGCTTATCGTCGGAGGCGATCAGGCATTTTTGGCATTCATTGTCACTCCAATGAAGCAAGCAAAGAAGAATCTAGAAGATATTCTGTGGTGTGAGAGTATCCAAATGTCTTTTTGATAGATTATTCTAGATTACCACCATAGAGGGAGGTGGAGTTTGGGATTAAGTGTGTGCCAGGCACTAATCCTATCTCGAGGCACCTTATAGGATGGCATCATCGAGTTGAAAGAGCTAAAGGAATAGCTCCAAGAACTTTTGGATAAAGGTTTCATTTGCCCTAGTATATCACCGTGGGGAGCAAGGTGTTGTTTGTTAAGAAGGATGGGTCAATGAGGATGTGCATTGACTATCAGGAGTTGAATAAGGTGACAATCAAGAATCGATATCCTTTGCCAAGGATTGACGACCTGTTGGATTAGCTGCAAGGAGCGTAGGTGTTTTCTAAGGTCAATTTGCACTCGGGCTATCACCAAATGAGGGTGAAGGAAGAGGACATTCCGAAAACAGCCTTTAGGACTCGGTATGGACACTACAAGTTCTTAGTTATGTCCTTTGGACTAACTAATGCGCCAGTAGTCTTTATGGACACGATGAATAGAGTCTTTCATGACTATTTGAATCAGTTCACCATTGTCTTTATTGACAATATCTTAATCTACTCAAGGATGTCGGAGGAGCACCTACGGAAGACATTGGAGAGGCTTAGAAGTGAAAAGCTCTATGCTATAGCGTGTCCTTCCTCGAACATGTCATTTCTGGTGAAGGAGTAGCGGTTGACCTAGAGAAGGTGAAGGCTGTGGTAAAGTGGACAAGGCCAACTAGTGTGTTCAAGATTCGGAGTTTCTTAAGACTCACTGGTTACTATCGACACTTCTCGACGCTTCATTAAAGGTTTTTCGAAGCTGTCGAGACCACTCACTATTTTGACTAGGAAGAATGCTCATTTTGTTTGGACGGATGAGTGTAAGCAATGTTTCCAAGAGCTGAAGAGGCGATTGGTAACTGCTCCAGTGTTAGCATTACCTACGGAATCTAGTAATTTTGTAGTGTATAGCGACCCTTCTAAGAAGGGTTTAGGCTACGTGCTGATGCAAAACGACAATGTTATTGCCTATGCTTCACGCTAAAACCATGCTGCAACTATCCTACACCACCGAGTTAGTTGGCGTTGTATTTGCTCTTAAAATTTGGAGGCACTACTTGTGTGGCGAGCAGTGCAAGATCTACATGGACCATAAGAGCTTAAAGTATCTCTTCACTCAGAAAGAGTTAAACATGAGGGAGAGGAGGTGGCTAAAGCTAATCAAGGATTATGATTGCGAGATCAATTATCATCATGGTAAGGCTAATGTGGTAGCAGACGTGTTGACCAGGAAATCAACAGTGGAGCTTGCTGTTCTTGGGATTTCTCAACCCCGATTGATTAAGGAACTCACTGGGATGGGATTGGAAGTAGTAGGCGAAGGTGTGCCTATACACCTGGCTAACCTGATGGTTCAATCAAAACTGCTTGCAAGAATCGAGGTCACTTGAAGATCCCAAGATCAAGCAAGATTGCTTCTTACAAGGTGAGGCAAAGGAGTTTTGTCTTAAGGAGGATGGGTTGCTCACCCATTTCAAGCAAGTGTGTGTGCCGAGAATCGGAGGACTAAGGAAGGAGATAATGAGCGAGGCTCATCATTCTCCATACACTGTACATCTTGGAGGCACTAAGATGTACCGCGATGTGAAGAGGTCATATTGGTGGAACAATATGAAGAAGGACATTGTGAAGTTTGTGGAGCAGTGTTCGACCTGCCAACAAGTGAAGGCGGAGCATCAAAGACCGACAAGAACACTTAAGCCGTTGCTTATACCGAAGTGGAAGTGGGATGAGATCGTGATGGATTTTATTTTGGGTTTACCAAAGACACCCACTGGTGAAGATTCCATTTGGGTTGTTGTCGATCGTTTGACGAAGAGTGCTCACTTTATTCCCACAAAGGTTAAGAATCCGATAGATAATTTGGCACTATATGTCCAAAATGTAGTCCGTTTACATGGAATACCATCGGCAATCATTCCGGACAGAGATTCTCATTTTACTTCAAGGTTCTGGCAAAGTCTTCAGAAGGAAATGGGGGAGTAAAGTTCATCGCTTTTCATCCTCAACGATGTCGATAGGACAAACCAGATCCTAGAGAATATATTGCGGGCATGTGTGTTGGAATTCAAAGGTAGCTGGGTTTAGTACTTGCCTTTGATCGAGTTTGCCTACAACAATAGTTATCAGGAGACTATTGGAATGCCGCCGTATGAAGCACTTTATAGACAAAAGTGCCAATCATCTTTGTATTGGGACAACGTCAGTGAGAGAGAGACTTTAGGGCGGAAGCTGATTGAGGACACTCGTGAGAAAGTGTGTGTCATCAAGGAAAGGATGAGTGTAGCTCATAGGCGGCAGAAGAGTTATGCTAATAACCGAAGGAGGCCTTTGGAATTTGAAATGGGAGATCGTGTGTTCCTGAATGTATCACCTATAAGGGGAGTAATGCGGTTTGGGAAGAAGGGTAAGCTTAGCCCCATATTTGTTGAATCATTCAAAATTACTCAGAGAGTGGGGAGGTTGGCTTATAGGATTGCCTTACCCCCAGAATTGGTTGGAACGCATGATGTTTTCACGTGTCGATGTTAAGAAGTACATCGTAAACCCCAATGTGATTGTGGAATATGAGCCATTGAAAATCTAGGAGGGATTAACCTACGAGGAGGAACCAGTTAGATCGTGGACAAAAAGGAGCAAGTGCTACGTACTAAGACCTTCCTATCGTCAAGGTACTGTGGCACAATCATGGAGTTGAGGAAGCATCATGGAAAACAAAACACGATATGCAAAGTTGCTACCGCATTTGTTTGAATGATTGTGTAAGACTCTTTCTTTTAAGATTATACTTGGACAGTATACCTATTTCCATTTTTGGGTAAGGGAATAGTTGACTAAGAAATTGTTGTTTTCTCTTCAAGATTATGGCACCTATACATTGACCCGGACTGCATGAGTAACTACTCCTTCTGAGTGGATAAATTTGGGAGTAAAGATTGACAAGGATTGGTATAGTGTGGGCAACATCGAGTATGATGCACTCGACGATTTATGAGGCAATTTTCCGTAATTATTTGAAGATGATGATGTACCGATTAATGGATGGGATG
This sequence comes from Carpinus viminea, assembly GCA_013348765.1. NCBI lineage: Eukaryota > Viridiplantae > Streptophyta > Magnoliopsida > Fagales > Betulaceae > Carpinus > Carpinus viminea. The sequence continues at coordinate 19,646,019 of CP054674.1, forward strand.
AAATAATCTAGGAACCTAACAAGCATGATGAAAAGGACTCTATGGATAGAAGGTAACATTCTTTTGATATTTGTCTCTGAATTTTGAGGACAAAATTCTTATAAGGAGGGTAGAATGTAGTGACCCAAATTATTAACTAGACATAAGTGGCTTAGTTGGGGAGTTAATTTGGGCTTTAGGTTACTAAAGACACTAGAGAGGTAATTTTTACTTTTGAGCGAATGTACACTAGGTCTAACGACATATGTCGCTATCAGATTATGCGACATTTGGGACCACCGGACGTACGCTCTACAAACCGTACATGTGGATGTACATGAGACAACCAAACGTACGCTACTTTTTGAATACCCTATGGATAATACCTGGATGTACAAGGCAGCCATTGAACCATTAGGCAAGAACCACCGGACGTACGCCCTTTGATAAGACGTCCGTTGCTTTTCTAGGCCTATAAATAGCACCTTACCCCCTTCGTGTTTCTCACAATTTGCACCCCAGGCTGCCAAAGTGTTTCTGGAGAGTGTTCCAAGCTTTGTGAGTGTTTTGTGACTGTGTGTGTAAGGCATTTGCGAATTCAAAATGTTCGTGAAGCGGAACTCTTGCGGTTTTGTTTCAAGAAGGTAACGTTCAATCCTTAGCTTTAATTTACGTTGTATATTGCTAGTTTAGTGTTTAATGGTAGTTGTTAGCTTAATTGCACTTTAAAACCCATTTGGGTTACCATTCATGTTAGCTTAACGTTGTTACGTTGCATGGAGGTTGCAAAATAGACTAGAAGGCTTTAGGTTGTTCCTAGTAGCCCTAGGAGTCGGAGAATAGGCGAACAATGGAGAGAAAATGAGGTTCTCCCCAAGAACCCATACAGCGGACGTACGGTGTCAAGACCAGACGTACGGCTTGTCGTTACACGGCAGACGTACACACTCAAGCCCGAACATATGGTCATTGTGTGGTAAGGAAACCCTATTTTCACCAAATGTCTCATAGCTCCTATTTTCCTTGATTTAGGGTTATTTTAGTAGAATTAGGACCAATAGAAGGTTTTTCGCAGATTTGGAGAACCCGGATCTTTTGGAGTTTTTGGAGACGTGTATTGATCCAAGTAAGTTTTAACTCACATAATGCGCATTGTTATTTTCCATGCACTGCACATCTATTTTGTGTACCAAATAAACATACATATTTTACAACTCTCATAGTTTATACTTACTGCACATAAACTCTGTCATTTTGAGAAAAACGTTGTGCTGAACATGTTAACCAAGTGAGACTTGTAAATTGACATACATGTAAAATACAGACAAGATAATTGCTTCCTATGACATGGTACACCGGTGCGTGTGGTAGTAATGGCCATGGGCTTACTATACATGTTAGCTTTATGGTCAAATGTGTGCGTTATGTGAGGGCTGTAAATCCATTGGTTTCGTGACCTTGATGCAACCATTCCCAATGCTTCGGTCACTATAAGACGGACGTCATTAATTGGTGTAGGCCACTCGAGGTCGGACTCGATCGTGTCACTAATATTACATATGGTATGTTGTACGATGGTTGGGGTACTAGCATTGTATTATAGGTCCATCGGAACAGCATCAACCCTACTGAGAAGGAGTAATATCTCAAGTAGACCATACTATTGAACTATGACTATCATTATATCATATGCATATATCATTACTATATATATATATATATATATATCACACATGATTAAACTATCATGATGAAACTACTTTGCTTATCAAACACCTAATTCATTACTTAAAACTGGCATAGGTATTATCTACGTTAAAAATCACTAAGTCTTATACTTACTCCCTTTATTTATGTATTTCCTCATCATTACAAATAATTACGCGGTTTAGTTATACCAAACGAAGATGTCGTCGGAGACTACTTGGGTGATTGCTCAGGACCTGATACGGGTAATCTTTGAGGATATGGATCCCATTTGGTTTAGGACGATGTGGGAGGATGGAGGATCTGCCCTTGTAGACATGATGGAGATTTTAATCTCATTAGCTCTGTTGAAGCTTAAGTCTAGGCTCTGATCTGTTGATCTTTTGTGAACAATGTTGATGTATCTTATTTGGATTGTATCTATTTCCTGATGATGATCTGATGACCAGTACATTTGATGACTATTTGTTATATTATGGATGCAGTACTTTATCTCTGGTATTGTTGTGTGATGTTTCTATTATTGTCTCTTAATCTCATAGTCTTGGTAAAGTCTGCTGCTGTAGTTTTCTCGTTACAACGAAGAAAGTGATTTTCCTGGAGGTCGTGTCTTTAAGGGAAATGGCTGAGATGGCGCGCCATGGGGTCAATTACTAGATAATTGATATTCCCATTAGGCAGGGCGCCACACTCCTGGTGTTGGCATTAAGGGTGAGACAAAGGTTTGTAGGTTAACCAAATCTCTATATGGGTTGAAGCAGGCCTCTAGACAGTGGTTTTCAAATTTCTCAGCTGCATTGATTGAACTTGGTTTTCTTCAATCTAAGGCTGATTACTCCTTGTTTACTCGTTCAAAGGGTTCTTCTTTCATTGCATTATTGGTTTATGTTGATGATGTAGCTATTGCTAGCAATGATCCACAAACAGTGTCTTCTTTATTACTCTTTTGAATGACAGATTCAAATTGAAGGATTTAGGGCCTTTGAAGTATTTTCTTGGTCTTGAGATTGCTAGGTTTGGTAATGGAATTTCGATTTGTCAGAGGAAGTATGCCCTTGAGATTTTAGAGGATTTAGGTTTATTAGCCTCTAAACTTGCAAAATTCCCTACGGAACAGAATTTGAAACTTTCAAAGGATGAAGGTGTTCTCCTTTCAGATGCTACAAGTTATAGAGGTTGGTTGGTAGGCTGATTTACTTGACAATTACCAGACCTGATTTAGCTTTTTATGTTCAAATTTTAAGTCAGTTTATGGATAAACCAAGGCAACCTCATCTAGAAGTTGCTCAAGGTCTTCTTTTTTTTGCCAAGTCAGATTTTCACCTTAAAGCTTTTTCAAATTCAGATTGGGCAGGTTGTATGGACACTCGAAGATCCATAACTGGTCTTTGTGTGTTTCTTGGGGATTCATTGGTGTCTTGGAAATCCAAGAAGCAGTAGGCAATGTCAAGGTCTTCTGCTGAGGTAGAATACAGAGCTTTAGCCTCTACTTGTTGTGAATTGATGTGGTTGATCACTTTCCTTAAAGATTTTGGAATTCCTCATTCCCAAGCTGCTCTCCTCTTTTGTGATAGTCAATCAATCATTCATATTACTGCAAATCCAGTCTATCATGAAAAAACTAAACATATTGAAATAGATTGTCACATAGTTCGTGAGAAGATTCAACTTGGACTTGTTCGAACACTTCATGTTACTTCTCAAAACCAGATTGCAGATATCTTCACCAAAAATCTTGGCTTCAATGATTTTTTTAGGTTGTTGTCCAAGATGCATGTAAAGGATATTTATCATCCTCCACATCCATCTTGAGGGGGGATATCAACACACCTTTTCAGCACACTGCAATCAAGTGTAGATTGATCTCTTCCTCAGAATGCATGAGCTTATTTAACAAAGAAGTGCGATCCATTGCGTTATCGATCACTTCCTCAGAATATTTGAGCTTATCTAGAAGAGAAGTGCAATCAATCATCATACCGAGTGCGATCGAGTGCAGGCATCGGTCGCAGTTACAAAGAGCACCTCCAGATGCTCAGATGCGCGCGAACAATAACTCATCTCTTGTAAACTAATTAACTAACTTTCTTAACTTTATTCCTTTTGTAAGTTAGTTAGTTTGTACAGTTAGTTTATGATTGTAAGCTCATATATAAGCTTCAATCTTTCCCTTGTAAAAGACTCACAAGATTAATATTGCAAATGAGGATTTTCTCTTTCTTCTCTATTTTCTCTTCTTCTTCCTCTCCTCCATTTTGGAGTTTTTTTTTTTTTTTTGCTTTCTTTGATTCTTGACATGGTCACAAACCATAATTCATTTGATCTTCTTTCTTTTCTTGCTTTTGCTATTATTTTCTTTGCAATGGCAAACAACAATCCATCTACTTCCGCTATTCAAGGTGATTTTCAAGCTTCAACGATGGCTGAATATCATCAACATCTTTTCTCTTCAAATAATCTGTCCAACACTTTGGCAGATGATCATTCAAATGGTTTGCCAAATCCTTTGACAAACTCTCCTCAAAATACTCATCCTCAAAATACTTTCAAAGATCCATTTGCAAGTTCATCAAACTTTTAATAAAGTTAAGTAAATTTAATTATTTAATTTTAGAAACATTATAATTTTAAAGAAGACTAGTGAAGAGAGTGGAAGAGGAAGACAAGTATCCCTTTACATTTAAAAAGCATATGTTTTTTTAATAGCTTGTGATGCACATGTTTTTTTAAATAAAATTTTCTCACTTTATTTCTACTATTAAAAAATTGATGAGAGAAATAAGATTTCTTACTATTAAATAAAATACTATTTATTTCTACCATTAAATAAAATTTCTTCCAACTTCACATATTTATGTGTAGCATTATTCTTTATGAAAATATTAAGGGCTTGGTGCTCTTTTGGAGTTCTTTTTAGTCTTCTTTCAGTTGATATTATTTTCTAAGAATCGGATGAGAGAAATAAAATTCTTTTTTTTTGAAAATAATATCCACTTAAGATCAGAAAAACATCAAAGAAAGCAGAAAGTTGTTTCCGATCCTGTTGACCAAAAACCGTTTTCTATGGGGATAAAGATTTAAAATATGATAGCTTAATACCAATAAGGTGTCATTTTTCTTGTAGTGGGTTATCTACCATGTAGGTCCTATTATTGGTCATAAAAGTGTATAGCTTCTGTGTGAAAAATATCCTAAAAGTGATTTTATTTTATTTTATTTTTTATTGGTCGACTACGACCTTGATTCCAGACAAATTAAATCGTGTCCACTTATAATTTATATCCGACCAACATAGTGCATATGGGTCAATAATTTATCCATCGTGCGAAGTACTAGCATATACGACACTCATTTTTCTGACAAAAAAGAGTAGAAAGAATTTGTGGTCCAAGATTTAGCACAAAGTGTATATGCTTTAAGATATAGTAAAGAACTTATATAAATATATATAAAATAAATAACTTATGTCAAGTTGCCATCTTTTCTTCTCTTTTGTGTCTATGCCCAGCAAGCATGACTGACTTTCATTCCTCTCTAGTTTACTTAATTAACATTAAGGAGAGTATATATATATATATTGGTGAGTTTGTTGATGTTCACGTTCTATAACCGTTCTTGTTCATCTTCTCTTTAGATTTGCTTTCAACAGCGATCTACAGGTACAAGTGAAGTTTATTCTATTTTTTGGTTTTGATTTCCTTTAGTTGTTTTTTAAAGATTTGTTTACATGAAACCTAAAGAGTAATGATCTTAGATTTTGATCTGTCTTTGTTTTTTCTTTTTTTATTTTATTTTAGTAATTCATTGACCAATGGCAGATGAATTATTAAGCATATAGAAAATTGTTACTAATGGTAGAGGCAACAAAAGAGATTGCGTTTGAAAATGCACTTGAATTGGAGATGAAAATGTCAAAAAATCACTGTCTAGTTGAAAAAGTTATGATAGACCAGACAGTTGCTAGAAAGGTGATTTGCTTAAATATGTTACAAATCTAAAAACTAATTGAGACGATGACATTCAAATAGTTGAACAAAACATGGCTCAAATTTGGATGGAAGAAATTTTTCACTATATCTATATTATTGTTTTGTTAGAACAAAATGCTCCATTTTTACTTTTTATATCACATTAATAACTTTTTATTACTATTTAAACAAAAGATTCACTATAAAACATAACTTTAATTTTTTTTTTAACAAAAAATTCAAAATTTCTCTTTAATTTATATCACATCTAACATTTTTTTATTATTATCCAAATAAAAAAAAATTACTGTGCAATCATTTACCAAAAGAAACCAAATACCAGATTTTTTTGGTTGAAAATTGAAAGTCATCATTCATCGATGAATATATGGAACATTGTAAAATAGTTGCATGTCTTGGGGGGGCAAGTCCAGCCTAAAGCACTGCCAGCTCATTATGACACCTTCCAAGCGAAAACACATCCCTCAAGAATAACTCATGGACACGGTCACACGGCATTTGAATAAATAAATAAATAAAAGGACACTCCTGCCGGATCCTATTTGATTATTTCTGTCAAGGAATCTCTCCGGTTATTGTTAGTTTGATCGCAACAGACTCTCCGGTTTTTTAATATTGGATAATATTTTATTAGTTATATTAAATTGATATTTTTGTTTTTGTTTTTTTTAAGAGAAAAAAAATATTATTTTAATATAATTAATAATATATTATATGTTCAAATAAACTGGAGAAGATTCTAATTCGCATACATTAGTTTGTCTATCTTATAATTGGACTCTTAGCTGAACACATTTTTTTTTTTCACAAGACTTTCATCGGAAACCAAGAAAAATGATGGAACCCCACATCTAATAATGAAATATTTTAATAATAATGACTCATTTGCATAGGAGAGACCATAATAACTCTTTTTGGGTAGAAAAAACCATATTAATTCAATTATAGTTCAAAACAAACCACAAACAAACTTTTGCTTAATAATATTTTATTGAAAATAAACCACATCTGGATCAAGATAAAGATGGACCAGAAAGACTAAAGTAATATTGGCCTCAAAGACTAAATAACATAGATTAGGACTCAGACTGATATTTGTAGTGTATCTTTGTCATTACAAATAAGAAAAGATAGAGGAAGAGAAAGTATGTTAAAATGCAATCAAAATAAGAACTAGCCGCCTAATATGTTACATGATGCGTGAAGCAAATATATGCCTAAAATACATGAAAACTTTATTTGAGTTGATGTGTATAGAATAATACTCAATTTTATTTGATCAATTTATTCACAGCATCAAACAAAGCGAATTCATCTATATATCTTCTACAACTTTTTTAAAAAATTAGCCATAATATATTAAATTCTAGAACTTACAAATATTGATACTCTCTATGTTTCAAAAATATGAAATTTTGTAATTAAATAACATATACTATAATGAAATTTCATAAGATAGTTAATGTTGCGAGTTATTTCAATAGATACCTAGCTAATAGCATCTTTGGAAGATAATTATGTTTATGTTTATTTTATTAAAATGTCTATCATTTAATTAATTTTATATTATGGTGGGACAAAAATACTACAAAACTACTCGTAATCTTGAGTCAAAATATTAGAGTTCAAATCAAATGACAAAACTCTTCCAATTTTTCTTTTTTCTTTTTTTTTTTTTTAACAAATAAAAGTTATATATTGAATTACACTAATATGATGATGAATTTGATCTTCAATCGTAGCCTTGTTGGAATTAGTCTATCCAAAGATAACTTCTCTTTTTACTATTTAGAGAGAGCGTGTTTTATATAAGCATATCCCATTTCTCACACCCCGATAATGTGAGTCACTACAATAATAATGGCTCATTTATTTTTATTTTTTAATAGATCCATTAAAATTTTGGGTGTTGCATTATATTTTTGCAAATTGCTTAGCTCCCACAAACCACACCTTCCGACACATAAAAGAAGAATGGTCATATAATATTATATCTAAGATCTCACTTTGTATGAACAATAGTGCCATAAATAATGTATTTCTAAATGAACTAAATAAACCTTTCTTATGATCGTGTAAAAGAAGGAAAGAGGTGCAATTGCGTTGGTGTATCCGACATGATTATTTCCAAATTTGTTGTCTATACTTCTTTCCAAGAGTGACAAGAAAATATATTTATTTCTTTTAATCAAGTAAAAAATGTGTTTACCTAAAGAAAAAAAAAAACAGTTTTCTTTCAAAATGGATCGGAAGAATTTCCTTCAATCTACTCTATAAAAATGATATGTATTTTTTAATAACGTATAAGAGATCTGAATGAGTTTTAATAGTTTTAAGTGTAATCCAGAATTTATATCTAGAATACGAGAAATCATTAGTTCGAATCTCCATTCCCAACTTATACGGACATGTCAAAAAGAAAAAAATAATTTTTAATAAAATTTATTCTAATTTTATTCTTACTATTATTAAAATATGTGCATCTTACATCTTTAAATGACACATCACTTTTATAAAATAAGTTGAAAAAAATTCTCCAAAATGATTTGAAAGAAAACTTTAAAAAAACAAATCTAGTGAAAGTGTTTTAGAAACCATAAAGTGAAGCACAATTTTTCAACTAAAAAAACAAACATGTTTTGATGGGACAACCGAATGGAACTTTTGAACAATGACGGGGACTCTCGTTTGATTGTAGTATGTAATTTCTTTTTGTTTTTTTCTCTACCTTCTTTCTCATTTCTTGGTACTTCCCTATTACAAATTAATCATCACCGACACCGAACGAGCCAACCTAAAACTAACATCGAAGTTTTATGGAAGGTATGTGTAGCGATGTGTGGCGGGATATGGCCTTAATATCTTTTGGACAGTTGGACTTGAATCGTGAAACAGTTATTCTGTGTTACAATCTCAACTTCTTCCAAGCAATTACTATGTTGACAGAATTGATTAAGCTAGCAATTTGAGTTTCGTCACCTCAATATCATGGACAGATCCAAATTAGCCATAGGGACCAGCCTTCTTCTTCTTCTTCATGGGGGACCAAATATAGTTTTTTTTTTTTTTTCTCAACTAAATTTTTTTAAAGATTGGGGAGGGACCAGGGCTCCCGCCGGTCCCCCCTTCCCTCCGTCTCTACTCAATACAAATCATAAGCTTTCAAAACTTTTTTCTCGATCTAGGTTAACCGAGTGTATATCGAACGAATATAGAAAGATTGATATAATTCCTCTTGTTCTAGGATTATTAATCAAGCCTTATCAGGAGAATGGGAGGTGGGTTAATGTGAACGGCATAAAGTCAAGGTTCATATAATTTCTAACACGTGTATTATTACTGAGAATCTAGAATTAATATAGGCCACCCACGTCCACTTTTGGGTTGTTACATTACAATTTCGGGATAATTTCTAAAGCAATGGAATTGGTGGTGAAACCAAAAGAGTTGACTCGACTTTTTCAATCAACCACTCCCCCATTAATTGATAAGAGAAAGTCTAAACGACTTTTTCCAGAATTTTTATATATATATATAATTTTAAAAAATATATTATTATAGTTTGTAGGACCTATGTAAATAAAGTTAATTTTTATAAAAAAAAGTTTATATGAAGAAGCACCAGAGAATAAGAAATAGCAATTCTCAATTAATAAGTACTATAGTCCTTGGTCTCACATGCATTAAATAATGGAAAATGTTAAAGGTCCAACTTTTTTTTTGCCCAACTTTTACCTTTTTTATTTTTTAAAAATAACAAAGTAAAAAATGAAAAAAGTGTATAAAGTAATAATATATATTTTTTGTCCTTCTTTTTATTGGTATTTTTTAAATGAAAATTGCATTTTTCTGCATAAAAATGATCATTTTTTATGAAAAATAGAATTTTAATTTTTTTTAAAAAAATACCAATAAAAAGAAGGACAAAAAAAAATTGCTTCAGACACTTTTTTCATTTTTTTACTTTGTTTTTTTAAAAAAAAAAATTAAAAAGACAAAAGTTGGGCAAAATTGGAGAAAAAAGTTGGGTATTTATCATTCTCTTAAATAATTATTAAGTAAAATTTTAAAAGATAAATGTTAATGGTTTTTCTAGTATTTTTTTTTTTTGTTTTTTTAACTGTTATGTAGCTTTTAAAATCATTAATAGATTAAAAATTAATAATGATAATTTCTAATTTAACGATGATTTTAAAAGTCATGTCACAATTGGGAAAACACAAAAAAATATCAAACATTTTCTATTTTTAAATATGTATATAATATTATATTATAGAAATTCTTTTAAAAAACTTGTCAACATTGGCTCTATGGTATGAATATCTTGTCATTGCAACTTAGCCAACCAGTTCACACATAGATTATGAAAATGTAGGGTTTGAGTGTGATGGATGGACTCAACTGTTGAATTACTTGGAACTTGGTGAGACAATTGTAAGATGCTTAGAAGGGTACCAAAAGAAACAGCCAAAATCTCAACACCTAACGGATCTTCCCAGCAGAAAATTATTATTATTATTACCATTTTTTTCTCTTTTTAATAAAAACAAATTTACACTTGTGCCCTTCCAAATTACAACTTTATTTTCAAATACACCACCAAACTTAAAATCACTGCAACTTGTCTCATAATTTGAAGTTTTGCTTTCAGCTTGAAATGATAAAATTACAACAATTTCTCTCTTAAAATAATAAAATAAAATTTTAGGGAAAAATATATTTTACCTCCCTTAAATTATCCACTCATTTGTACTTTTAACTCTAATATTTAAAAAGTGACATTTTATCCTCTTAAAGTATTTGGCATTGACACTCAACCCTATGAAGTACACTTTAACTATGAGGACCCCGATGAGAAAATCAATTAACAAGCAATTGATCTCATGACTCGCCTCCCAGCCCTATGGGACAAGCCTAAAAAATTTCAACTTTCTCATCGTAAGGAGAAAGCTATAGCGGAAGATTTTACTAAGACTATAGAAATAAGAGATAATAAATTGACATTCACACAATATGCACCAGAGAAAATATATCATCATCACATAAATAATCATCAAATGTACTAATCATCATACTATCATTAAGTAGGAGATACAAACTAAAATAAGATAATAACATTGTTCTCAAAAAAGATCAACAGATCAAAGGATTAGAGCCTAAATCTAAGCTTAAATAGGGCTAATAAGATCAAAATCTCGATTATATTTGCATGGCGCTCTTCCATCTTCTCACACGATTCTTAGCCAGATGGGATCTGTATCCTCAAAAATCATGCAGATCAAGTCCTAAGCGATTATCCAAGTCACTCCTATGGCATCCTCTCCTAGGATAGATAAACCGTGCAAGTATTCGTAATAAAGAGGAAAAACATAAATAAATGGTAAGTCTAAGACTTAGTGATTTTTAACACAAATAATGCCCATACCAATTTAGTACTGAATTCAAATGTTATTGTAAAATAGATGACAAATCCATCATGATAGTTTATATTATGAGTGATATAAATATATATAATATATACATATGATACAAAGTAACAGTCATAGTTTAATAATATGGTCGATTCAAGATATTACCTTCCTCAGCAAGGTTGATGTAATCTCGAAGGACTTGTAGTATAATGTTCGTGCTCCAGCCATTGCATACTACCATACATAACACTAACGCCACAACCGAGTCCGACCTTAGGTGGCCTAACACCACTAATGATGTTCGTCCTGTAGTGACTGCCATTTAAGGCTGCGTTGGTTGCCATCCAAGGCCTATATAATTCCCACATTTGACTATAAAGCTAACATGTATAGTTAGCCTATGGCCATTATACCGCACGTACCGATGTACCATGTCATACGATGTAAATTATTTTGTCTGTATTTTACATACATATTCATTTTACAAGTCTCACTTTATTAACATATTATGTACACTATTTTCTCAAAATACTAGAGTTCATGTTCAACAAGTATAAACTGTGAGAGTTGTAAATATGTATGTTTTCTTCGTACATAAAATAGATGTGTAATGCATGAAAATATTCATGTTTTACTAGTGTATACCATTATTTTTCACAGGGAATTACTCGTTAAGTGTTTAAAATCTCAATTTCCCCCTTTTGAAATTTGCAACTAATCCAACTCTCTTATGAAATTTGCAACTAATCCAACTCTCTTATAAAGACTTGAACATTAATTAAGGTGTCTTTAATCCTAATTTAGTGCGAGGATATTACATTAGTAGTTTGTTAGATTTTAGTTCAATTGTATAAAATCTTCATATATACTTATATTTGTAGAAGCTATGATTGGAGAATAATTCAAAATCTTGAGATTGACTCTCTCAAATCAGTAAATTCCATTACTTACATTACATCATTCAATTCATTTTCCCATCATCGAAACAATTCATCAGCATATACAATTCATTCCTAATCTCCATTAAGGTCTTCTTTAAAAAATTTGGGCCTAATTTATCTCATAAAATTGGTTCAATAAAAGGAGGTTACACACACCTTATAAATATGCTCAAGATCTTGTCCACAAACAATATGAGATTATTCCTCAACACCCTTCCTCACGTGCAGGCCAATATTTTTTCTAGTCCTTGTCATAGGATAAGTAGTGTGAACCTCATTTATCTTGTGGTAGACTTTGATACCATGAAAATTTCTTAGGTCTAACTCATCTCATAAAACCGGTTCTATATGAGAGGATTGCTTATTCTTTATAAACATGCACAAGATTTTGTCTATAGGCAATGTGAAATTATTCCTCAACATCCTCCCTCACGTGTAGGCTAGTATTTTTCCCGGTCCTTGTCATAGGGTAAATAGTGTGGGTCCTATTCATCCCGTGGTAAGCTCTGATACCATGAAAAATTTGAAGGCTAATTCATCTCATAAAATCAGTTTTATGAGATGAGAAATTCTTCCTTGATGTACCATGCCAAATACAATCAGCATATAAGAACAATCCAAAGAGAAACATTCTTTGCCAGCACTGATTTATCTTTATTAAGCCATTAATGGCAATTCTGGAGGGTTAAAATGATTTACATTAAGGAAAACTTAATAGAGTAAATAAAAATGACATCTTTTTTTTTTTTCTCACATGGAATAATAACATTATATAAACAATTATTTCCAACTATTAGAAGAAGATTACACATTTCCACAAATACAAAACGAAGTGGAGTGGCTGAATAAAGGATTTGAAGAACCTATCAAGCATGCTTGTCAAGCCAGTAAAAACAGAGAATGAAGCCAACAACATCACTGGATGGAGTCTTGTGATTTACCAGTGTCATTTCCCCATTCCCTCTCGGAAATTTCATCTCTGCAGTAGAAGATTTTATGTTTTAATCACTTTACTTGATTATAACGTCAAGATCCTATAAACAAGTAACTATTTTGTAAATTAAATACTTCCAATTTTATAAAAGCATCCATATCAATCAAGCTTGCACCCAGATAATAGCAACCCACGAGAAGATATTGTGTGAGATAAAACATTCGAACCTCTATGTTCCGCTAACGAAAGGTGAGTATTCGAGATTGTGAAGCCGAGACTGGAGACCCGTCGCTGCTCTGTGAGTCTCCACACCAGGCATCCTGAACTTGAGCTGCAAACTGCAAGTTCCAGAGCACATCCTCAACAGAAGGTCTATCTGCTGGGTCTTTCAATAGACACCTAACACAAATCTCCATCATTGTTCTTAATGATTGATCCAAGCAAGCCTTGTGCACTGCTGGATCAACCATGCTCCTCCGAGCGGCTTCATCAGCTGCAATGCATCCTTGTAACTGCATGGTTTCCAGGAGCAATGAGATCGCCAATAATTACACATACATTAGAACAATAATCTAAAAGCTCATGGCAAGTGAAATCAACTAATAAATTTTCAGAAGGGAACACCACCCCTGGAGATAAAACTGCACAGCAGGACCATACCAATATTTTCCACATTGTTCATTTTAACTGCAAAACTTTAGGGAACTAAGAGTTTGGGATTCTAATGACCAAAGTTTTATATAGGAGGGCCACTTTAAAATTACATATATCTACGTTAAATTACCATTATTCCAAAAAGCTTAGGCCGATAAGAATGGGTAAAATTTAATCATTTAATTAATATTTTAACACTCTACCTTAAGTGTGGGCTCAATACATGGAATATTTGATTGAAATGTAAGGTGAATGATGAAAATAAGATTCCAACTCACGAGCTTTGCTCTACTACTAAGTTAAATTGTAAAGTTCAAAAGTAATAGAGGAGGAGAGAAAACACAAAGTAAAAAAAGTCCCTTCACCATAGCACATATTTATATTAGGGTAAATATAACATGATTACAAGAATACCCATAAGCTATAAGAATAAGAATATGTATCACAGAATTCTGCATGCTAAATTGAACCCTGTATTATTCAATTTTATTGTAAAACTTTGAGGGTACTAACAGACATGGCATAAAAAAGATGCCATTTTCCTTGTTTCAATGTCCACAATGCACTATGTTTTCCAGTACAAAACTATACAAAGGCAATACTGAAATTCTGTCCAAAACATTAGGTAGAAGGGTAAAAGCATGAGTATATTCATTTTTCCAAATCATGGCATGAAAAATATACCATTTTCCTTTTTGTCCCAATGTAGACAATACATCAGGTAAATGAAAGACCTTTTCGACAGCACAACCAATTTATTACACCATGTATCTCCTAATTATCAGAGCCATCTAACTGGATAAAAAGCATATAGAAAGAGTTTCAAAAAGAAAAAAAATATAATAACAGAACCATTCTCACCCGATCTTTTAGAATGCCCACTTCATTCCTAGATATCAATTGTCTCCCCAGAATGATTTCTAGCAATATCACTCCAAAGTCGTAAACATCAATCTTTTCTTCTTGTTTAACCCTGTGGAGTAATTGTTCAAAGACAACAATTTCATTAAACAGTATTGTTGTCGATTATATATAATCATAATACATATAAATGGTATGAACTTAATCCTGATCGCAATTTGCCTTCTTTCTCTCTCTCTTTTTTGTTTTTTTGGAGGATGGACTTGAGGTGATAATATGAAAATGAGAATAACCACAGGACATTGAGTTCCTCAAACCAGTGAAGAATCATATCTTGTCTGCACATACCTATCTGATAGGTTTCACAATACAAAAGCTATACAAAAGTTCATTGTTCATCAGATATTATGGATCTCTACATCTCATACAATATATTTTGAGCTATTACAGCCTGCGACTCAAAACCAAATAAATTTTTCAGCACAAACCTTGCATTAAGAACAAGATCTTTGGATCCACTGCGGGAAATTCCACGACCAACCTGCGTAGATGAGTAGAGGTGAGTATAAATTGAAGCGTTTGCCAGAAGAAAAGAATAGACTACCCAATGGAAAGAAAAATTACCTTTCCCATCTCATCAGTTATTAAAGGCAGATAGTAACTGCTAATTTTTGCAACAAGGTTCTGATCCAACAAAATGTCTGTTATTTTAAGATTGTTGGAATATACACCAGGCACAATCCCTGTATGCAAAAATTGGATGCCCTTTGCCACTCCTATTGCAGCTGCTATGCGTTGTGTCCAAGTAAGACGTGGTCTAGAATGCCCCTCTGCAAAATTAAATTTGAGTAGTAACCAATCATTTACATTAACGTGTAAGGTAAATAAAAAAGTCAAGACAGAGAAGCCTCATCAACTCAGAGCTACATTTCATAAAGAGAAATGTTAGGAGTCAATAAGTTCCTCATATTTGGCCCATATTCTCTTATATTCAATAAATCAACCATTAGAATTGTGGAGTCAACAATTGACTTATGTGAGGTCCACATAAGTCCACAAATCTAATGATTGATTTGTAGGAGAATATGTGCCAAATATAAAGAAAATATTGACCCCTTATTTTTCAGAAATGGGATCTCTTTCAGAGGACTCACAATTTCATATAATAATCTTTACATATGATTAAAGATGCAGCCTAATACAAAGGGAGTACTAGTAGTGTAACTTCTATGCCTTCTGACCCAAGAAATTAATGTGCAGATCAATAAATTACCAGAGATCCAGCTCCTTAGTGTGCCATTTGGTATGTATTCAAAGACAAGAAATATTCTGCTAACACTTGAATCATCCAAGTAACACTCAAAGCAGTGTCCCAGAGCACTGACCAAGTGGCGATGTCTGAGTTTTGATATCAGCTCTATATGATGCATAAAGTTGTGAGTGCTGCGACTTTTTTTTATTTTTAAGCATCTAACAGCTACAATAGAACCATCCTTTAGCCTGCCTCTGTACATCTGAGAACATGTAAAAGGAAAGACAGGAATAGATTAAGAAATTCAAAACACATCAAATAGCACTTATAACCTTAAGAGTAATGATTCACGTCAGTATTTTTCCCATTTCATTCCAACAAATCTAACAAATCAACTATTAGATTTGTAGACTCATGTGGACCCTATACAAATTCAATGGTAGATTCATCCAATTTACTAAGGAGATGGTTAAAAATAGAATGAATTCTATCATTTCTCTAATTTTAAATATAAATAAGTTGACATTTTATTCACCAAGACATAGAAGCAAGCTAATTGTTCATTTCAATAGAGAAAAATCACACCAGAAAAGTAAGGCCAAACTCAAGATCCATGAACAAACAAAAAAAGTAGCAGAGTAAGGCAGACTGTAACAGTGACAATAGTAGCATAAATAGAGTGACATGGTGCATAAAATATAGTAGTTCTTTTAATTATAGATTATAAATAAAATGAAGAAATTAGAGTAATTCTTTACGAATCCAAAATAAGTCATATTCATTCTTTTGTTTTCTCAAAGCAAATTATATACTAAGAGGAGCAATATAGTGCAAACTTAATTTATATTATAGAAGGTATCAAGGCAGTTCTGTTTGCATGCAGTAGAAAACATAGCAAATTACCAATGAAATATGAAAAGGAAACCCAAAAGCATGTTTAAAACTAAAATTTGAGTCTCTGAATGCTGCTTTTATGGCAAAGTATAAGGCATATTGTAAAACAGATTTTTGCATACCTGTCCATGAGACCCTTCACCCATAAAAGCAGATGTGTGGAAGTTGTTTGTAGCCTCCTCAATCTCTTCCAATGAAAAGGTTCGATATGCTGGAAGGCCAACTGCTCCCAGCTTCATCGTTTGAGATATATACCCTTCAGGCAAGGGACAATAAATCAAAGGTCAGATACATGATAAAGTTGGAAGAAGGCTTGACCATTTTTTTTTTTTTTTTTTTTTTTCCAACCTGCAATTTCTAGAAAAGTACGATCCTCGAACCCTTTGTACTTAAAAACAGAATTTGTAGTCCAACTGCTTAGGTTTTCATGACCCGAACTCTCATACATAAAATGTAGGCATTTCAGAGAGCTTAAATTAGATATTTTAGTTTGAGTTAAGTTAGCGAGGTCAAGAAGAAATGTTATACATTAGGATGTTCAAATCTTAAATGGGAGTTCAGGTTGTGACATAGGTTGACTGAACAAAAACTTATTTGCAACACAATTCTATGCAGAGATGCATTTTCTATTATTTATTTTCAAATCCAATGAGCACTCATCAATTCTTTATGATATAGTTAAAACATCACTTCAGTTTCTATTAAGTCACTGATAATTCTGTTAACTATATGTTGGGGCTACAATTTCAACGTAAAATAGTAAACCAGAATTTATTGGTCAAAGAGCATTGAACACCGAAAGAATCATCTTAATACAATTCATACAGAATGTCACCAAATTTCCTGCATAAAGAATGATGAAAGTGAAATATAAAAAGGAAATTGATAGAACTAAAAAGAATGTGCTTATGTAACATCAAATAATAAACAGTTTAACATAAAATAGCTTATTTATTCTGCTTAAAGAACATATAGTCTTATTCTTAGTGCACACAAACAAAAATGCACACACACCAGACACATTTAGAGAGAGAGAGAGAGAGAGAGAGAGAGAGATGAAACCTTACTTGCATCAGAAAGTATCTTTGAGGTGTACCCAGCCGATGCATTCTCCGCTATTAATCTTGTGGGAGGTTTCTTTACCATAATTCCTCTCTTGGCATTTACTCTTCTAACAATCAATAAAATCAGTCCAAGAAGTGCAATTGCCCCAACAGCCCCTCCAATTATACCCAAGGCAAGAACTGCTTTAGAAGCTTCTTTCTGTTTCTTTTGATGTGGAGGAATGCCCACAGCTAAGGCTTCATTCCGGCAAAATGAAAATGGATGTTGATTTTTATTTCCATTGTCCAAGCAATTCCTAGCATACAAGACAACCCGTTCCTTAGAATCTGTCAGTAGACAACTAGGTAAAGTTCCAGTCAAAAGATTTGAAGACAAATCCACAAATTCAAGATCTTCATTGCAGGATAGATTTTCAAAAAGCATTCCCGTGAATCTATTCCCTGCAATGTTCAGATAAGTAATAGAAGGCAGGGAAAACAGTGATGTTGGGAACGGTCCCACAAATGTATTGAAAGATACATCCAGCCGTTGAAGCTGATAATAGGAGCTCACTTCAGCAGGTATGCCAGACCTAAACCTGTTCTTGCTCAGGACAAGGGTAAGCAATTTTTTGCCAAGTTGAGGGAACTGTGGTCCAAAAGCATTATCTTCCAAGTCAAGCACTTGAAGGTTTGTCAAACGTTCAAAATCAGGCACTGCTCCATAAAAGTGGTTGTTTGAGAGTGCAAGAACTCTAAGATTTTCCAAATTACTCAAGCTACTTGGCAAAGAGCCATTGAACGAATTCTTCCTCAAACTTAAAACAGTCAAAATTTGGAGTGAACTCAGCCAATCCGGTAGTCGACCAGAAAACATATTGTCATCCAATATCAGTGTCTGGAGGCTTGTTAGGATTGAAAGCTCTTGAGGGATGGAACCATATAGGTAATTAGAACTCACATTTAGTATTTCTAGAGTTGATAAACGTGCAATTTTACCAGGTAAAGTGCCCCATAAACCGAGAGAAACCAATGTGAGGACTTTCAGGTCAGGAAGCTTAACTAGGGTTGTTACAAAGGAGTGTAAAGAAAAGTTCCGAGGTAAAAGTGGAGCTCCCTTGTTGCCAATTATATGCAGCTGGGTTATGCTTTCTTCATAGCATACAAGAGTTAAAGATGACTTTGGTTCAGTGTTGCAGAAATCTGTATTGTTACTCCAGCTGCTTAAAACCACTGGAAAGTTTAAAAGTCGCCGAATCCTTAAAAGGGTCTGAGCCTGGGAGGATTGCAGTTCCTCTGAGTGCTTGATAAAATTCAATAAGATAAAAAGAACTAAAAGCAAAGAATGGTGATACAATTTGGCCATTGGCAGCACATCAAAAACCAGCAGAAGAGGCAACGCACAGGTAGTATTAGAGAGCTTTTAAAGACTTAAAAACTAGTTAATGATCTTCTAGCAAGTATTTGAAGAGCACTGAAATTAGTAGCTTTTTAACTACCGAAGCTCAAGTTCCCAAGATCACATATACTTAATCCCTGCAACCAAATGCATGTGACATAAGAACAGATTTCAACAGAAAATTCCAGATAAATATATAATCAAATTACTCCCACACGCCACTATGGACCCAATAAGGAGAAGAATTTTCCCTAATAAAATCCAACAAACTACATAAATCTAATATCATATAGGAAATGAACAAAATTGGTTTTTCTGGTTAGAAAAAAAAAATGTATAAAGAAAGTTGCATATATTTTATTTGTTCTTCAATGTAGTCTACTCCTTATCATCAAAAGCTTACCTCTATCAAGAGTATGGATATCAATTTGACTTCCAGAATGTTCTTCGATGTAGCCTTCTTTTCCTCTCAAGTAGCAGATTCAGCCAATTCTACTCAGAACTTGTTGCTCAAGCCCTGTGACCAAATGTCAACAACAACAACTAAATACAGGATTCTGACTTCCAAATGAAGTTAATTATCCACCAAAATCACACTTAAGAAAAACAAAAATATAGCAAAAGACAAATACCCTGCTCAGGCTAAGCACTTCAACGCAGATCTCATATTCAAACAAATGGAAAACCCAACAGAGGAAAAACCCACACATTACATCACAGTCTCTGCAAGTTTTTCAGACAACCCAGTTGAACAAAACCCAAAAAAATTCCAACCACATATTCACAAACCTGCAAAAGAGAACCACTAAATGTTACTGACACATAAGAGGCTCTTTTTTCCAGGAGGAAGTTTCTGTTTGGACACGCCAAGACAATATAGTGACACGGCTTCAAAAGAAACTGCTGGAAAGCTTACTTCATGAACCGACACTCCATTTGGGCTCAATAATAAGATAATTAATAATCTCTTTCTACATTGCTTTGTTTGGCAACTATTTTGGTTCTTTTTCAGAGGTCTTAAAGGGAAGCCATAGTTGGAGACGAAAAAGCAAAAGAGAGAGATTCCTATAGAGAATAGAACACACCTTTATTCGACTGTGTCTGACCAAATCTTTAGTATCTGTATGTGGAGTCCAGCAGATTTAATGTTGAAGATTTTTGCATTTTGGAAAAGAAAAAAAAAAGAAAAAAGAAAAGAAACATATATATATATATATATATATAGAATGTCTGTATATATATATATATATATATATGTGTGTGTGTGTGTGTGTGTGGGGTTAAAGGCTTAAAGCTGTGCTTGGCACAGACTGTAATGTAAGCTTTCGCTTTCTGGGTAAGCACTGGCTTTCCTTCACTCAGTCGTCCTGTCACTTTGAGATTGGGTGGCCCCTGTTTATGCAGTCTGTTGCTTTTGGCGCCTTTCCTTCCCTTTCTTCTACAAAATACCGGCAATGGCTGGTGCTCTTTCATTTCTTTTTTCATAAGAATTTGAGGGAAATATAAACGAATATTATTTTTTTAATAATATTTTTTGTCTTGATTTATATATCTTAATTTGAAATGAAGCCTTTCTGAATACGTAGGTAAGCAAGTGACTGTCTTTCTACTACTATTATTATTATTATTATTATTATTATTATATGTTTACGTAAGGAAAGAGGAATGAATGATTCAAATTAATGACTTTCTTTTTATGAAGTGCGATTCACAGTCGATTAAACTGCACCTTAGGGACAATTGTCTTTCTACTGGACATTAGATGATTTTTAAGTTGTTTGTTTTAAACAAATTTAAGAATAATGAGGTAGACCAAAGGGGGCTTGTAGGGCACTCCGCTAAAAGTTTACTAAAAGTTGGCTCGAACTCTACTAAAAATCCGTTAGAAGATGGCTTGAATCAAGTGAAGACTGAAAAACCCTAAGCAGACTCCAACTAATTGTTTATCACAATTTATGCGGAATTGAAACAATGAAGCAATAAACAATTCAACAAAATATGTAAAGCAATAAGCAATAAAGAACACACAGAACTTGGTTACGAAGAGGAAACCATTTAGAGAAACACTCTAAAATGTAAACCTCTCAAAACGACAAACCGAAATCAACTAACTCAAGAAAAGAATAAAGGATTACAAGATGTTCATACAAAACTGTGTTATTGACACACTCTTGTATAAGACAAGCGACCACTTGCCTTCTACCGCAGCCTTTCCAGACAATTTGGCACAATCCTTTTACGTGATTTCCTTTCACGGAACTCGGTTGACTTCACTTCAACAATTGACGAATAATGATGAACATAGAACTAAACACTCCAAGAGAGAGAACTTAAACGCTCAATATCAAAGACTCTCTTGGCACACAAAGGTGAATTCTAGATACCGAATTTGTTCCTAATACAGATCTGTAGAGATCTATATATAACTGATAAAAGACTCCTAGTCTATTTAAAACTCAATTTACATTGAAAATAAGACCTAGAATATAACACCTAAAAGACTCATAGTCTAATTAGAACTCAAATACATTGTAAATTAGACCTAGAAGCTACGGGCCGTCTGGACGGTAAGTGGGCTTTGAATCCATTTTGTTTTCCGAACATTTAGCCAATAATTAAAACTAACAAAGACAAAAAGCGGTGTTAGAAGTCCATTTGAACTAAGTCGAGATAGAATGCTCTGCTAGATTATTCTTACCATTTAGTTTCTTGTCTTTCTAAACTTTTGAGTATTGTTATATTTTTAAATTATAAGTTATTCCAAAAGCTCAAACTGATAGGAAAAAGTAAATTTAATTACTTAATCATTAATTTAATATTCTTCCTCACGTGTAAACTCAAACTCCCTTTTAATAAAGTGAAGCCCAATACGTAGAATATTTAATTAAATAAAAATAAATTGATATGAGTCAATGTTCGTTCTAGGATCTTTAATTCTGATATTATGTTAAATTATCAGTTATCTTAAAAACTTAATTTAATAGCAAAATATAAATTTAATTACTTCTGGTTTAACCAAATTTTGTATTAATAGAATCAATTTTTGGTCCAACTGAAGGCTTTTTTTTTTTTTTTTTCTTTCTTTTTTTAATGATGAAGCAGAGAAGGTGTTAGATTCCTTAAGAAGACAGCTCCTCTCAGCAGTGCATTATTCTTTCAAGAGAAAAGAAAAAGGCAGTGAATAATGAGAATAGTACGGAATACTTGTAGCGTTATAATTTCTCTATTATTTGTGTTTGGGCTGAGAAATAATTGAAAGGTTATTAGGCCCTGGCTGCTAAAAGTAGTGTTGTCATGTCCTTGCCAAGTTGCCAACTATGATCCACTCAAGAAATTCCCTTCAATTAAAAACAAATTCTATTTTTATTTATTTTTTATCTATCTTTTCCCATTTTAGATATACGAAGGCCTAACCTTCGATTAATGTTATATATTCAACTTTTACCTTATTTTTATTTTACTAAGTTGATATGGCAATGTCACATCAGCTTAAAGTGGTGAAAATTTGTTCATCTCCTTATAAAAAGTGACTAAATTTATTATTAATTATGTAGGACTAAGGATGGAAGAACAAGCAATTAATAACCTTTTGTTAACCGATTTTGAAGGCAGTTAGAAAAAATCGTTAACCACCTATCCATATATATATGAAACGATGTCATATGTATGATATTATCGTATTACTATAAAAATAACATTGTTTTGAGTTTTTTTTTTCTTTAACAAAAAAAAAATTAAAATTTATTTCTTTTAAAAAGTAATTAGCGGCTATTGGGGTTACCAAGTGCCGATTAACCGCGTAAGAGGTTACGGTTATTAGTTTTAGCCAATAACCGATAACTGTAATCGTATTTTTACCTCTATGTAAGATCCAGTGCTGGCCTCCCAGATAATTACTCCTACCTTAAAAACATTGTTTCCATTTTAGATAAAATGCAAACAATTTATTTTATATTAAGATTTTATTTTATTGAATTCAAAGCTACGGAGGCTATTAATAATTTGCAAATCAGCATTATTGCCGCTTATGAAATATAAAAATTTGAGGATATATATTTATAAAGAATGGGAGGAACAATCCAAAAAGAGTATTGAGTAGCTCTTTGATTTGGATCCATGGTGATTCAAAAAGCATTGACTTCAAGTGGCTGTCATTCCTATGAAATTCTTCCATGTATGCACGGGAAGCCGATACATTAAATTGAGAGAAAAGGAATAAAAACGTAAAACAATGGAGGTGGTGCCTGGAATTTTGATGTGATGTGATGTGATGTGATATGTCCAAAATTCAATAATAAATTCACAGGGAATAAAAAAGGGAACAAAATAGTAGGTGATTAATAATGCTAGTAACAATAGTTAAGTGACTCATTGAAGATGCAAGGGTGGTGGTGTATTAATGGTGAAAGACTTTTCAATAGGCTTATACACCGATGATAGGTGTTGGATATTTTGTCTTGCAAATGTTTAGTTAAAATCAAGTGAAATATTATATAAATTTTTATTTTAACTATTTAAAAAAAAAAAACCCTACATCTGACTCACTATTTTAATTATCTACTTTCATTATTTTATTTAAATTTTTTTTATCTATTTTAAAAGAGAGAATCAAATTAATTTTTTTAGTAATTTAATTTTTGCATTGTTGAGTTACAGTATTAAGTAAATTTGTAAAGTACCATAGAAACTAGTCAGATCTCTAGCCAAGATGACTAGTCAGATGGAGTTTTCCTCTTTTTATTTATTTATTATTTTTTGGGGCAATTACCTTTTCTCCCATCAACTACAATGTATTGTCAATTTTTCTCCATAAACTATCAACCTTACTGCCTAATCCTATCATATTACCATTTTTTTCCCGAAACCCTATTTCCGTTAATCAAACTCGTTAAATTGGATGAAATATTATCTTTTAGCCGTTAAATCTCATTAAATGATAAAAATACCCCCAAATAAAAAATTCAAAGAAACAAATATAAATACATAAAATTTATAGATTATATTTTAAAAAAATATATTAAGGGTATTATATATATAAATTTGTTTAATTTTAAGGGTATTACATGTAATTTTTGTTTATGAAGTTAGGGTATTTAGGTCATTTCAATTTTTTTAACGAGTTTGACTAGTGAAAGGGGGGTTTTGGGAAGAAAATGGTAGTATGATAGGGTCGGACAGTAAAGTTGACAGTTTATAAAAAGAAATTGAAAATGCGTGATAGTTGATGAGAAAAAAAATGTAATAACTTTATATATATATATATATATATATATATGATGAGCTAAAATAATATTTTAGATGTTTTAGCTAGCCCAAAAGATGCATGTATTATGGAGTAACATTTGGAGCTTCCCCCTACATATCTATCTATGTGTTTGGGGAAAGGGTTGTGGTTAAGAAATCAACCAATTTTGATTACAACTTGAGATGTGAGGTTGAAGAAAACCCCATTTACTAGAAAACAAGCACTAGTCAATTTCAATTTAATGTGTTCGGTGAATTACACAAGGAAGAGGCATGTCACGTGCCATATATGGCCCATGCACATAAGATGTATGACATGTTAACCACGTCTCTTAGTGCAAGTTGCAAGCTTTGATTTTCAGTTTCCTGAGAGTTAGGTCAAGTTGAGCTTGAGTGGAAAGGAAGCTTGCTATATATATAAATTAATGCTAACTACCATACTCTTATTTTACTCTACTAATGTTATAGTATTCATCAGCCTTTATTAAAAAAAAAAAAAAAAAAACACTAGACTTTAGCCCATAAATTTTTACCTTTTTTGCACTTATACCTCCAAACTTTAAAAAGTGACATTAGGGTCTCCCATACTACTATCGCATGTCAAATTATATAATTTTTTATTTTTCTCCATAAAAAACTCTTAAAATTATTATTAAACAAAAACAACTTAAATCACTAAAAAGGGGTGGCCTTTTTTATGCTATATACCCCTTAATATTTTTCTCAAATGGCTGGTTTTATGTATTTTTTTAATTTTAATATTTTTTTTAATAATTCAAGGATATTTTAAAGAGAAAAACGTAAAAGTACATAATTTGATACCTAATAGTAATAGAGGTTTGCTAGGGGTCCTCTCCATAGGGTTCTCCTAGTCTTACGTACAATATGATTTAAGAAAAAATAAAATTGTAGTACTGTTTTTTTGTCAACAGATTAATTTTTATTAGTTAATAGTTAGGTTCTAATACTTTAAAACTTGTTTTTTGATTCAAAACTAAAACCTAAAGGTGGAAGGTTAATCCTTTAGGGATGATATCACCCAAAATAGATTTGATCATCCTAAATTTGGTTCTAATGCCTCAATTTTGGTCCTAATGCCTTAAATTTAGCGCTAATGCCTCAAATTTGGTGCTAATGCCTAAAAAAATCCGATGTGGAAGCCACTACAATTTTATTTTTTCTTAAATTATGTTTTATATAAGGAGAACACCAAGAGAACATTACGGGGAGAACCCCTAGAATTTTCCATAATAATATGTGAGCATCGATGTCACTTTTTTTAGGATTGAAGGCATAATTTTATTTATTTATTTTTTTTAAGTAATAACTTGGGAGACTAAAGTTTTTTTTAAAAAAAAATTAAAAAAAAAAAATTGGTCAATATTGTCACATCAATCCAATAAAATAGAGATAGAATTTAGAATTCACTATAAAGGGTTACTCTTTTAACCATAATGAACCATGTCTTCCCAAATTTACATAATTTTTCAGATACCCTAATGAATTAATTAATAAAAAATTAGTCCAAAAATTGCAAGGCAACGAAGGTCACCGACTCCCCCAACAGTAAAAGCATCATTTTACATCATGTTGGGTAGCAATTGGAAACTTGTAAAAGCGACAGAATCAAACACGAAATTCAGAGCCTTATTATATTTATGGGCACGTAATGGTGGAATTTCTGTTAAGCCATCGCACTCCCGTTTCTTTTCTTTCTGCTTTCATTGTCATCATTCAATTATTTTCCCACGAATCTCAAACCCTTCAAACCCTTCATAATTGAGAATTTATTGCTACTTTTAAATCTAATGCTTGATTTGAATCTAATACTCTTCTAACGTCATTCACTTATTTATTTTTTAACAAAAATCTTGTTAGATTTTATTGATAAAGTTCAAAGCATAAAACTCTTACATCATAAAGTATAAAGTTTCGATAAATCATACAAAAAAACTATGAAGTTACAAAATCATAAATACAATTTGAAAATTCTTATAATCAAGTACTATCTATGACTTCAGTTTCTGCTTGTTAGAAAATATACGTATGATCAGTTTGTAGGAATCTCTCGTGATGGTGGATATCATATGGAGGACAAAGTAATAGAAGTAAGATAATAGAATTAATGTTTGCTCTCTGACTTCAACTCTATTTATAGAGTCATGAGATATAACTCGTCACCAAGAGTGTAACACCTCCAAAATTAGCTTTGGCTAACCTGACAATTACTCCAGTTAAATCAACTTGTGACCAAATGAGAAATCGTTAATCTAAGCATTATCAGAGTTAATGTATAGGAATGTGAAATAAATTTGAGAAACTATTAAATCATCAAGTTGACAAGTATAATCATCAAACTCAAAAGGATGGGGCATCTAACAATAATAATAAACAAACTTAATAACAACATGTAAACCTTTAAAGCAAAATCTATAGTAGCAGCTGTGCTACTCTTGGGTTCTAGAAACATGTCCTTATAAGAGTAATAACAACATAAGTCTAATGAAAGGTAAATAAACCCTACAATTAGGTATGACATAAGCCCATTTAAGTATAAATAAACGTGTAGTTTTAGTAAACATTTGAAAAGAAGGTGTTGTCTCCGTTAATATACCTCGGAAAATATGGTTTAGTTAAATAAAGGATGGTGTACTCACAACGGCAATCGCCTAAGTATTTTAATGCAGAAAAACTAATGCTTTATAAGTTATATAACTCTCTTGTATGGTCTAAGCGAGATGTTACCCATTCTCAGTAGGGCTGACACTGTCCTGAGGGACCCATAATATAATGCCCGTGCCCTGACCATTGTATGCTACCCTCCATAACATTAGTAGCACGATCGTGTCCGATCTTGGGTCGCCCACACCATTAAAGATGTACATCCTATAGTGACCCACCATTAGGGAATGGCTGCACAAGTCACGAAATCATTGGATTCAAAGCCTCGCCACATACATGTTGACCATAAAATAAAGTCTATATAGTAAGTTTATGGCCATTATATCACCGTATTGGTGTACCATGTCATATGATGTATCTTATAAACTAGTTATTAAAAGCAATTACCAAGTCATTATGAAAATGTATGCATGCTCATATCATACTCGTGATTAGTGGTGTGGTGTTTTTAAAGCAAAATAGTATCAATTATAATTTAACACTCGCAATATGACGAATCCTTGTAAGATAAGACTATAGAGAGGGTGTAGAACCTCAAGGACTACAAGGGTGTTTTTATCAAGTTTATGGGAATTAAAATTAACTAAAGTAAAGATG
Organism: Carpinus viminea; assembly: GCA_013348765.1. Lineage (NCBI taxonomy): Eukaryota > Viridiplantae > Streptophyta > Magnoliopsida > Fagales > Betulaceae > Carpinus > Carpinus viminea. Next base: position 19,673,606 of record CP054674.1, read on the forward strand.
ATTGATTTTGTTTGTGAAATTTAAAGTGCATAAAATAAATGCAAAGGAAAATGTGAAATATGAGAGATCTCGAGAGAGAGTAGCATATTGACTTCACCGCTATCCGCACATTAATAGTTAATCATATTCAATTCAAGAAATTCATTCTACGCATGTTATAAATAAACAAGAAAGTACCTTATTAAAGAATGAGTACAATCCATCTTTGGTTTGTATAGATTGTTTACCTAACCACTAAAATGCGGTACGACCTGTCTTTTTTAAGTATGAATTATTTAATTCTTTAGTAAGTTTCATACAATCAATGGAATAGTATAACCTATCTTCAGTTGGCATAGTGTTTACCTAAATTACACTAAACTATGGTGTAGTATGATTCGCCTTTCCTAGGTATTACCTATGTAATCCTATAGATTATATGTCAATTAAAAACCATTGCATAATTATCATCGTCATAATCACAGAAAATAAGAATGATTTGAGTTCAATAAAAGTAAAAGACTTTCTAAGACAAGATATAACTTCATTAATATTGTTTTTGAAAATTAAGAACAATTGCATTTAATATTTAAGAACTTGATCAAATTGTAGTAATTCCCATAGTTATACAATCACCATGCATAAGTTGAAAATCTATAAATTAAATACAATCAAACCATTGCGCTTGAATAGGGTTACATCAATAACCCACGAGGGGTTTTAGCCGCTTATGACTCTGCTAAGCTTCAAAGACTATTTGTTGAATTTTAGCTCTAGATAGCAGTATGTCTTTTTTACAAGTTTATATGTCTATTTATAAGGATTAGGAAAGCCCTAGAAACCCTAGAAAAATTGTAGGTCAGTCTCCTAGTTAGAGTACGAGGGATGAAAACCTAATCTAAGTTGTAAGAGGACTTCTACCACATTCTGGAAGCTGTGTGTGCTCAAGCCCAAGGGACGTGCGCTTGAGCACATGTGCGCATGAGCCTAGGCTGATATGCGCTTGAGCTCTGATGTGCTTGAGCCTAAGTGTCAAGGCACTCCAGTGCAAGTGTGCTCAAGCCCAAATGCTTGTGTGCTCGATCCCTAGCCTTCAAGATGCTCCCAAAATGTGCTTGTATCCCAATTTTCAATGGAATTCTTGCATCCAACACATAAAAACCTAAAACACAAAAACAAAACAAAATCAAACAAATAACAACGCTAAGGAATTAATATAAACGAGTTAAGGGGCTTGAATGTGCAACATTCAGAACTTATCAGTTAGTCAACTAACATGTCCCACGTTTTTAAGGAAAGTGTTCGTAAGTGTTTACTTACCTCGTGCACTCGCTTGAGTCCTCCAACATCACAAAGACCTTGCTATAATGAAATACGACACATCATTATGAGCAGTACTAGAGGACTTCTACAATTATGGAACTAAGCCTTTTCTACCAAAAGGGTTGATAGACTCTAAAATGACAAGAGTGAGGCTTAAGGGCAGATGCCTGACCTCCTTGTTGTACATATGGGTTTGAGAGCATACATCTGGCCAATGAGTTAGGGATTTTGGCCAAAAGGTCCAAATTGAGTTTTAAGGCTTCTATGAAATCTAAAGGCTACTATAACTCCTTCCAAGCCACTAAATGAGCACATGCATTGTAGGGAAAACACATTAACATGCAACATAAGGAAAATAGGTGGTTTAAACTCTTTTGAAAACGTTTCTTGGTTTTGCAATGAAATGAGTAAAAAGCTTGACATAATGTCTTTTAAAAATTTACAACATCATAACATCAATAAGAATAACATCAAGAGTGTAAAAATGGGCAAAGGGTTACCTTTGAAGGTGGCAAGAACACCAAGCTTTCATCTTTCTCTCTCTGCAATCACAAAACTTGCAAAGACACTCATACAAGGGGTTTCAGAGGGCATGGGGGTGGGAATGGGGCATAAGGGTCGAGGGGAAGGGGGTATTTATAGGTTGAAAAAAGCTGTGAGAACTGCATGTTATTCTGAAAAGTGGCGTATGTATGGTACTAAAGGCATAAGTACGGTACTATTGCACATTGGGTAAAAGGGTTCAGGTGTACGTTTTGGGGTATTGCCCACTAGGTCAAAGACTATATGTACTAGTGGTCACTCAGTGTACATCCTCACTAAAAACAAGAGCATACATTCGGTGATCTCCTAGCGTACGTACTCATTAAAAGTAGAAGCTTACATACTGTTCTATTGGGTGTACGTATGGTTAGAATGGTGGAAATTTAGGTTTTACCTCAAGGCTTCTTGGTTAAGTGCAAAAGCTTTGGTCTTTTGTTTTAAAACTGGGCTTTTATGAAATATGAGTCTCAAGTAAAATGATTGTTTTAATCAGGGTATTACACTTTCCCCTCCTTATATGAATTCGTCCTCAATATTTAGTTTTAGTAATAAACAAGATCCTCTTAGCGGAGAGAGTTTTAAAAACAATTAAAAGTTAGTATCGAAGAAAACAATTTGAAAAGAATCATATGGTTTTGAAAAGATTGGTAAGGTGTAGGCATGCATAATTAAGTTTAAGGAAAGAAAGAAAAGAAACAATCGCATACATACAAAATTGCCATCACCAAGGAGCGTAGTAAAGTATGTATGAACAACTAACCAAGCAAAAGTCTATAGAAATTGTCCTACAAATGAGATCATCTGTGATCCGCTAATCTTTGACCCAAGGTGCCTTGCGTACTAGGGCTCCCTCTTCCTAGGTTAATGTAACGCCCTTAAAATTAGCCTTAGCTAATTTGGCAAAAATACTGGCAATCGCCCAGATAAGCCAACTTGTGATTCAATGGGGAATCGCCCCTCTAGCATCATCAGAATAAATGTAGGGAAAGGTGAGAAAAATCTCAGTTAACTATATATCATCAAAATAAAGACATGGAAGGACTATATAATAATGGTCACAAACCTGAATCAGTAAGCAGATCCTAAGCCAATTAGGTAGCAACAACCGTGCCACTCACTACAAAAAAATAAGGTTTAGTGACGCTTGGAATAGGGGTGCTTTAATAAAACGTCCCTATAAGGCGACGTTTTAATGTCTAAACGACTTGAAATAAAATTAACAACGCCTGCTTAGAAAAACGCCTCTTAAAAAGAGGCGTTTCAATAAGACATGCCACAATTTAATTAATTAAGGACACTTTCTATTGAGGCACCTTTAATTCAGGATGTCTGCTAGTCAGGCGCCCTTAATTAGGGGCACCTAACAGTCAAGTGCCCTTAAATAAGACTACAATTAAATTAATTAATGACACTTTCTATCCAGACGCCTTACTATGTACTCCCAAAGTATATAGTCAAATTCCCTAAGAGAATAATAACAGCATAAGTCTAAAAACTTAATAAGTAAACCTTACAACATAGGTATGACATAAGCCTCAATTAAACGAAAGTGAACGTGCAATTTGAGTAAGAATAAAAAATGAGCATTACCTTTGTTAATACACTATTTAGTAGTGTTTCAGGTTTTTAAAGATCATGATGTACTATTGGCGATAACTACCTAAATATTTTAATGTAAGAAAAACTAATGCATTATAGGTCATAACTCTCATATATGGTATACTCGAGATTTTACCCATTCTCAACAAGGTTGGTGCTGTCCCGAAGAACCTATAGTACAATGTCGATACCCCAACCATTGCACACTACCTTATATAACACTAGCAGCATGACCGAGTCCGACCTTGGGTGGCCCACACCACTAATGATATCCATTCTATAGTGACCATCCATTGGGAATGACTGCACCTTGGTTACAAGACCATTAGATCCAAAGCCCCCATATAACATACACATATTTGACCATAGTATGAAGTCTATATAGTAAGCCCATGGTCATTTATATCGCACGAATCGACATATTATGTCATACAATGCATCTTAACAATCAATTTATAATGAAATTATCATTTATTTACAAAAGTAGGCATGCTTATATGATATATCATACTTGTGGTTAGTCAGCTGATATATTCCACGTTTTGAGTAAAAATGTTGTAAGTGTTCACTTGCCTTGCACATTCGAGTGATTCCTCCAACATAGATAAATCCTATTATAACAGATACAAGATACCATTATTCTAAACCTTTTTTAACCAAAAAATATGGCTAAGCTAAAGCGTACACGTGCGAATACTTAAAACTGGAACACTACCCATTGATCGTACGTCCGGCCTTGATGGCGTATGTCCGGTCAATGGGTTTAGCACACTGCCTAATATTCGAACAATACATGATTCCTAGGGTATTTCTAGGCTTCTAAACCTCCTTTAAGCTAACAAATAAGCACATGCAACGTGGAAATATTAACAACATGAAACTTAATGAGGCTCTTTGAAAACATTAGCACTTTTAATGATTAATAAACTCTTTGGAAAACTTGTTAAAACATGGTTTAGGAAATGAAACAATGCCAAATAGGTAGGGTAGGCAAGGGTTACCTCAAAAACAAGTAAAGACATGGGCTCCTCCTCACAAAACTCCTCCAAACTCACAACTCTCTCAAGATTATAAGGCTCTCTCAATTTTGGCAACCTAGGGGCGTACCAGAGCTTTGAATTGGAGTGAATAAGAAGAGGAGGGAAGGGTATTTATAGGGAAAGGTCGCCACTAACTCTCTGAAAAAGCAGCGGGTGTCTACCAACCCTAGCGTACGTTTAGTACTATTTGTCCAACGGTCCAAAGGGTGCATTATATGTCTAGGTTGACCACTATTTTACACCATTACAAACACTTAAAAATAAGAAACACATTTTTCAGAAAAATATTTACTTCAAAACAAACGGGACCTTAAAGGTGGAAGGCTCTCTCTTACAAGGATAAGACAAAAAAAAAAAAAAATCTTCTCACATGTGGCTCCATATTTTGATGTAAAATGATTTCTGAAAAATGTTTCCCGTATTTTATTGTGTTTGGTGCAACGTAAAATAATAATCAACGGAAAATATTTTTCGTTTGAGTGAAAATTCTTTTTTAATTTTTAGAAAATGATTTCCATTTTTTAAAACTGTAAACCATTTCCTAAGTTTGAGCATCTCATTCTCAAATCGATTGACCTAGTTGAGACATCGCCAAGAGCTCACCGAGACTCAACTGAGACTTACTTGGACCCGCCCGGGACCCTGCGCGAAACTTGCTAAGACTCACTCCAGACCCGCTCAGGACCTCGAGGGACTTGTTCGGGATCTGACCAAGACTTGCCCGAGACTCGACCTGGACCCGACCGAGACTTGTTCGGGACTCGCTGGAGACCCCACTTGAGACCTCGTTAGGAGCCAGTTAGGACAACTCCAGGACTCGATCGAGACCCACTGGGACCTAGTTAGGACATTTTTATAATTTAAAGTTTAATATGATTGAACAAAAAAAATGTATAAAAAAAATTGTAATTTTCTGTATGTGCCAAACACCAAAAAATGTTTTCGAGTAAATCATATTTTAGTAAAATATTTTTCGTTGAAATCGTTAATTTTACAGAAATCATTTTACATCGAAATAAATAGAGCCTAAAAGTTAGAAAGAGACGCAATGAGGTTAATCTATTATTGATTTTAGTAATCCAATAAGTGGTAGAGCTAGCCATTTGTGCAAACATAAAAGTTATTTCAGTACAGAAGAAAGACACTTGTTATTTGAGTATAAAAATAATTATTTAGAATTAAATGACGTAGCTGCGTAAAGAGCTCATATAATTACAGTTAATTTTTCTATTAATCAAGTATATCTTATGAATAGTTAAACATTTAATATGATCATTTAATTCCGATCAATAGACAGAAAACCATTTTTAAGAACATCTCAAGCACAATAGGTAAAATACCCCGTGAAAAAGTGCAACTCTTTACTTTAGTAATTGTTTTTTCTATTTAATCTTTAACCTTTAACAGATTTCCAATTCTCTTTTTTTTACGCACTTTAAAATATTATTTACCATATTTTTTATTATATTTTATTTTCATGAAAAAGGGAGAAACAATGAATAACTAAAAGGTAATATGGAGAAGCAATAAAATATTTATCTAGTGTGCTATTGTGCATAGCAAAAAGTTCCTATTTACTGTAACACTTTATGCATTTTACCTAATCTCTAGCTATTATGCTAGAGGAGAAAAAGTGATCATAGTACCTAAATGTAACTTATACAAAACTTTTACCTAATTTGCGAGAAATACTCCAAAGAGTTCAAATCATATTAAAACTTTTTCAAAGATTATACAGCTTTGAAAAATATCTTAAATAACATCAAGAAAACATGGCAAAGGATCATGATCATCCAAAAAAAAAAAATTTGCAAGAGATACTCACATTGCACGCTATTCAACTACCAGCAAGGCAAGGGGCTGATTTGACTTCCTCTTGACTTCAATCCTTAAAAAAACGTGTAGGCTAGGGTTTTGTGACCTCTAAACTTTCTCCTCGATTCTAATTAATAACTCGAGTGTGGGCCGTAAAGAGTGTGTTATCCAATGACTACACATACTATCTTTAATTAGGTTAATGTCTCCTAATATATGTAGGACTTTAAAAACCCTAGCCACCACTTGCATATACACGGCCATGGCAGAGTTTGTTCTTGTGTAACTAGGTCAAGCCCAACTATGATTCCAAATAGCGCACCCTAGCTTTCAACGCTATTGAACTCATTTGACTTCAATCCATGCTTCGCAACCTTGGTATTTTTCTCCCCACCCCTCTCACCTTATGGTCTAACAACATTTGCGCCACATATTTGATAACAAATCCATCATCCCATGCATGTACCAAGCACATCAAATAGACTTTCACTTTGTTCGTGACAGGGTTACCTCCAAAATTATGACAATCCGATTCATCTCCAACAAAGACAATTTGGTTGACATATCCTCCAAATCGATTATTCCATAACATTTCTTTGTCATGCGCACCAAACTAAACGTCATGTGCCACTTGTCTCTCTTGTGGGGGCGTAATGAACAATCACATACTCCATAAGAAAACAATACTCAACAAGGCACCAATTCACACAAGGAAAGTCAAGCAATGATTAGCATATAGAAGTGTAAACCTGGTCCCGGTTATTGGTAATTGGCTAAAACTAGTAACTGTAACTGTGGTACCCGACTATTAAATTTAGAAAATTGGAACTGGTAACCAACTACTGGTTACCTAGTTATGTAATAACCCGTTGGTACCCGGTTATCTCAACCAATAACTGGGTTTTCAAAAAATTGTGCATTTTGGACCTTTTTTTTTTTTTTTTTGCCTTAATTTAGGCATTTTTGGCCCTTTAAAAAAAAAATTATATTTTTTTAGCCCAATAAGCTAGGCTTAGTTATTGTTGTTCTTTGTTTTCATAATACATTTTAAAAGTGTCCTAAAAACCCCAAAGAAAAAAAATATAAACTTGTATACAAACCAACAACCAAAAAAATACAAAAAACCAATAACCGTACCGGCTTACCCCAGTTATCAATTTTTTTCAACTAATTTTAAAAACGGTTGGCCGGTAACCGGTTAGTTATTACCAACTAGATTGACACCCCTACTATCATATATCTATAAGGAAAATCAAATCAATTACATTCCCTTTTGTAAATCTCAAACATTTGTAAAAATACCCTATGAAAATAAGATTGTGTGTAGCAAATAAACCCAACACCTCAAAAGTCTCAAACCTATTTTATCTTTCTGCTCTCTCTAGCTAACATCTACTCTAACAGGATAATATTATGCCCAGAAATGAGCTCGGGCCTAAGAGAAGAGAAAGAGCACTGGCCCTTGGGCTGGGGTTGTGCTGACGTCATAAAACGGTGGATGATATCATGATCCCAAAGCCAAGAGCATCGATGCCAGCTCACCACTTCATTGCCATTGGCTTGTGATGCGTTTTTGTGTCCACGATTCCGTTTTGTCGTTTCAATTAGAACTCAGGACACTGCCTAGAGCCTCGCTTTTACCTATCCTTACTCCACTCCCTTCTTAAACAAAAAATAAAGTTTAAGTAAATAATATATATATATATATATATATATATATATAAACCACAAAAAATAGATCGCCTCCTATTTTGTTTTATTTTTTAAATATTTTATTTTTTATTTTAAATAACACGCGTCACAATATATGATTAGTGTAAATATAACATTACCATATTAACCAATTCTATCAACTTTTCTATCCACAATTTTTTTTTTTTCTTTTTTAATCCCAATGAGTGTTGAGTTACTTTTTAAACCCTATAAAGCTATTTGTCATCACCTAAAACCACAATAAACCAATTTAACTATTTTTCCTTTTAAATATATAAGAGAAACACTGTGTATCTTTCGATGTAAAATGGTTTCCAGAAAATAATTTTCGCATTTTACAGTGTTTAAAGTAAAATAGTGGTTAACAAAAAATTTCTTTTTGACTGAAAATTCTTCTTTAATTTTCAAAAAATGGTTTACTGTTTTGAGATTTTGAGCATCTCATTCTCAAATCGACGAACCCTATTGGGACTTAACTGAAACCCACTCAAGACTTGCTCGAAACTCACCCAGGACCCTGCCAAGACTTGTTTGAGGCCCGACTGAACTTACCTAGGACCCTATCGAGACTTGACTGGGACCCTACCAGGACCTGCCCAAGATCAGCCTGAGAGTTGATTGAAACTCACCTAGGACTTGAGTAAGACGCAATCGGACCCACCCTGGACTTGATTGCTCTAATTGCAACTTGCCAGGACTTGCTTGAGACTTGCCCGAGACTTGATTGAGACCTGCTCGAGACCTCACCGATACTTGATTGAGACTCATCCAGGACCAGCTTGGGACTTATCGAAAAATATTTTCGGCGAAAAACATTTTACCTGAAAATGATTTCTTATAAAACATTTTCTAGTATTTGGGATGTACGAAAAATCCGCAAGTCTCGACGTCGAAAAATGTTTTCAATAGAAAACAATTTCTTGGAAAACATTTTTTGGTATTTGGTGTGTATGCAAAATCATATTAAACACTAAATTAAAAAAATGCCACTGTCGGGGCTTAGGCAGATCCTACCAGGGTCCCGAACTAATCCTAGGTCCTAATAGGGTCTAGGGAAAGTCAGGACGGGTCCCAAGTGAGTCTCAATTGGGTCCATGTGGGACTCGGTTCAAAGTCCTTGCAGGACTCAATTCAAACATCTCTAAGACTTGGTCGAGATATTTTCTTAATTTAAAGTTTAATATGATTTAATAAAAAAATATAAAATTAAATTAAAAAAGTTGATTTTACAAGGGCGTTGTAAATGCCGTAATGTTTTAAGCAAAAAACATTTGTAGGAATTTTCCTGAAAATATTTTTCGACAAAAGCCATTTACGTCGAAAGAAACGAAGCCTTAATAAAGGTATGTTTATTGAGGCGTTTTGGTTTGAGAAAATATTCTAATGACATAAAAGTAAAAACTCTAAGAATATTTTGTGTTTTAAATTGTTTGTTAATATATTCATCTTGAGAAAAAAAAAAAAAACAAAAAACAAAAATACATACAACAAGGCCTTTCTACAATCAGCATGAGGCCTTTCTAAATGAGGAACACGAGAGAAGGGAAAGGACAAAAAAAATTGAATAGAACACAAGTTTGGGTTTGAGGGGTTTGCTTTCTGGTCACACACATGGAACAGCTAACAGCTAGGCTCAATAACCTGAGGACCCATATATTCAATTCCATCCATTTGTGAGTTCTCTGGCATTTCAATCTCCTCCAACCATCCGTAAGAGTCAGCCTCCTCTGATTTCACAGTTGTATTACCATCTGCAAAAATATAATTGAAAACAAAATTACACTGTGTACTGCATTAATGGTAAAGACCCAAGTTCATCACAAGCTTGTATTCCTTCTCATATCTTTACTCCTGTGAGGCCCCACCATAAAGAAATTTTCAGTTGTTTATATATTATTGCATCCACTATTCTGTTGCTACCATTTTATTTTATTTTTTTATCAACAAAAACTGCACTGCAGCCAATGCATTGTAATGGCACCAACAGTTGCCGACATTCTGCACATTCATCATATGTGCCCCAGCAAGTGGCACATATTTAACACCATTGAGGCACAATTAACATTTCAAAGCATATTTTACTAAAATATTATACAGCATTCCATGTATTGCAGCATGCAATATGGCCTCCCACTAATATAGTAAGCCATGGCTCTCTAAACTAATATAATGCTGTTAAAATTGTGTTCTCATTTGTTCCAAAAAAATGATGTAATAATTTTGTGAATGTGTTTTTGTTTTTTTGTTTTTTTAAAGAACAACAATTGAAGGAAGATTGACTAGGATTAAAATGGGTTGCCTTTAAAAAGAATTTTGTTTGAAAATGTTAAAGAAAAATTTAATTTTAGACATGCATGCTATTTAATTATAAAAGTACTTGTGCCTAGGAAATAGTCTAGTGAGATGTTAGATGTAGCATCTTTGTTCTCCTTTCATGTGTTGAAAGGTATGGTGTGAGGGTAAACAATTTGCAAAAATATAACCTCCTCAAGGGGGAGGGGGGCGGGGGAAAAAGGTTCTAAGGCACCTATTTCTTGGCCTTTGTTTGTTTATTGGTTCATCAGCTTTTGAGCAAGAGTTTGACTTACTTGAGGAAGTGCAGGGATAATCTTTATAGAATGAGCAATCTCGACCATCTTCATTAGAATAAGGAGGCCCTATAACATCAAGCACCGCACATGGTGTTATGGCGGTGAAGGCATGGATGTTCCCCCCAGTCGTTGGATATAATACTGAAGTGTCGCAAGGGGCTGTGAAGACACTGTCAGCTTTCAACTTCGCCAATCTCACTGCAAAAACATGCTACCTGAGTTTAAAACCACCACATCTTTTCACACAATTTACATGGAGAGAGAGAGAGAGAGAGAGCCACTCACATTGAGAAGATGTTACAGTGCCATAGAAATCGACAGGATCAACCCAATCATATGACTTGATGTGCATTGTTCCTAGTAGAAGCTTACTAAAAACAGTCATTCCTGGATGGTTGTGAAGGGGAATTACACCAGTTGCCGGGAGAAAGAATAAGCACAACTGCACAAGGAAAGAGTAACAAGGATACATATCAACCATTTGACTATAGATTAAAAAAAAAAAATTAAAAAAAAAAAATGCTTCATACTCCACTCCTATCTCGTCCGATCTCAATGGGCCAATGGACCACCGCCATCAGCCTTTGAATTTTTTTTTTTTTAAAATTTTTTTTGGGTAGAAAAGTAACTGGATGATTCATCAGCCTAATTTTGAGTTCATGAAACACACAGAAAGAATATTTTGAGCCAACAAGAGCAAAGCAGGCTAGCCTTACCGAAAAGTTATCACACTTGTATATGGTTGTGTACGTGACCCTTGAATCCCCATTGAGCACATTTGTAGGTCTAAAGAACTGCAGCTCGCTAGTTAGCCCCACATCCTCTGGCTTCATATTGTCTACAGCATGATAAAAGGCTAGTTTAGAAAAGGATACTATATGCCTAGCCTACCCAAAAGGGGGAAAACGACATTATCTTTACTATGCAGTTAATATATATAATCAGCTCCAACATTGTATCTTTGATACAGACAAAGCTACCATAGCTAATTCAGTACTTGATCCTTTAGAATTGTAGAGGATCTTTGATCCTTGGAATCTAACATCTTAAAAACGACAAGACAGTAGTAAAACTTGCATGAATTGCTAGCAATTTGACTCCATAAGCAACCCATCTTTCCGAGTAGGTAGCCGGACAGGTGTAGGTGGATCACACATGAATTTCCCACAAATTGCTAGCAATTTCAAAAGATAATTTCAAGAGAACCCAATCCGGATGTAAAACGTACCAAGAATGCGGCGTAGTTTCTGCACATCGTGAGTAGGAGGAACGGTGCCGGGGCCTTTGAACACGTCTAGGCACGAAAGAAACAGTTCCTGCAGCGCCACAGGGACCGCCTGCGCTGGCCGCCGTTTAATCCTCCGCGTGCATTTTCTCTTCCCAATACCCTTCTTCACATACCCAACCCTCTTCACATGGCCAACCCTGTCTCTTCGCCGCTCCACCACCGCTGCCTCCATTCTCACCTACAGCTAAAGCACCAAATATTCCTCCAAACGCAACACAATTCCCCCGATATCAGTCAAACAAGATTTACCCTTTTCTTTAGCAAACCTTGACAACCAACATCTACTTCGCCTTCAAATAAAAAACCCAATCCGTAACACCCACGATTAGTCGATACCCAGATGCCAGAAATGAAGAAAACCAAGAGATACAAGCTTTTTCCGTTGCCTTTGATGAAACGCATAAGATTGAGAGTAGAGATGGGTATGTTTGATTGAAAGCTTTTGGACAAGTATAGAAGGGTGCAAAAGAGGCAAAGATCTGAGAAGGAGAAAGGGAAACCAGTGGAGAGAGGTGGGGAAGGTGTTGGTTGAAATATAAAGAGAGAGACAGAGACAAAGACAGAGAGAGAGAGAGCAAAACCAGGGGCCATTTGATAGAGGAAACCGTTTTGGGCAAAATGCAAAGAAAAAAGAGAGAAAAGCAAAAGCAGTATTGCGTGCGTCTTTCAGCTTCCCGCCCCCAACATTTTGTGGAAACTGGAGGTTGGGCCGACCCTGGTTTTCTGGGTCTGAGTTGGTCACGCGAGGATGGGAATTGACCAAATTGCCACCCGGTTTGCTGGTTTTGTCAAGTGGATTTTGCCGATAAGGATGCACCGCAATAATATGTTCCAATTGTTTGGTAATTTCGGCCATGAAATATTCTATGAATTTTATTTGTATGGATAAGTGGTTTCATATTATTTGCTTAAATTGTAACAATTTTAGAATTTAGTTTAAAAACAAAAAACATAAACAAAAGAGAAGAATAAAGTTATTTAATAGACTTATATAAAATTGTAGAGAAATGCTACATTCGATAGATAGTGTCTATTGTTCATTGGATTATCCTTTATTAAAAATATTTTTAATAAAATTTAAGGGACAATGGGTCTTGCCACATTAGCACAATAATATGAGAGTGGATAGAAAATGAGTATGTATTATGTAGCATTACTCTTCAACTGGTATATAATTTAGATGACATATTAGTAAAAATTATCTCTTTTTTTTTTTTTTTTGTAGGACAGTCATATAACAACAATATACTAAATACTACTTTTAGATATTACACCTTAGTCTCTTGATCCTATTTCATTAGGCTCATGCGACCGACACTTAGATTTGCCCTATTAAGATATATTTCCTTAATCTAATTTTGAGCTACCTTACTAGTGTGGTATCTAATTTTAAAATTTTTCAATGCATGCGAACATACTTTGGTTTTTTTTTTTTTCATATGAAATGACATTGATTCACAAAAATACATTTAATAGCATTTTTTTTTTATGTATATCATATCCATTCACTTTTGTAATGTTATATTATGCCATTTCTTTCTCAATCTTTTCTGTGTTAACATTATAAATTCGAATTAAATCGTTAAGTATTTATATAAAATCTCACCTATTAAAACGTAAACCATGATACTCTCATAAAAAATCGAATATTTTCTTTCCAACATTTAGAAATTTAATTAATGAGGTTATCATCATATATATATATATATATATATATATATATATAAACAGGAACAAAATCTTAAAATTGTAAGAAACGTGTTAAATGCTTTTTAATATAAACTAGTATGAAAATGTATGTTTAGATATTTTAATGAAATAATTAAAACATATAGGTTATTTGTAATCTTGAATTTCTTAACGAAGAAAACAGATTTTCAAATTGTCTCTTTTTCTTAATTTATCTAATTTTCTTTTTATTCTTTATCTTCTCTTACTTTTATGTTTAATTGTTAACATTAATAAAGAAAACAAAATATAAAATTATCTCTCTCTCTTTATTTTTCTTTCTATCTTCTCTTTTTCTCTTTTTATCATATATATATATATATATATATAAACTGAGTTTTGACGTAGAGAGTGCTTAAAATTGTGACACGTGTTCATGCTTTTTAATACAAATATATGAAAATGTATGTTTAGATAGTCTTTTAGTGAAACAATTAAAATATAAGGGTTTTATTTGTAATACATTGAATTGTTTTAATGAAGAAAACAAAAGGTTTTCAAATTATCTCTTTTTCTTAATTTATCTAATTTTCTTTTTTATCTTCTCTTACTTTATGTTTAATTGTCTTAATAAAGAAAACAAAAGGTTCACAAATTATCTCTCTCTCTTTATTTTTCTTTCTATCTTCTCTTCCTTTCTCTTTTTATCATATATATATATATATATAAAAGCCGAGTTTTAACATAGAGAGTGCTTAAAATTGTGACACGTGTCCATGTTTTTTAATACAAATATATGAAAATGTATGCTTAGATAGTTTTTTAGTGAAACAATTAAAATATAAGGGTTTTATTTGTAATACATTGAATTGTCTTAATGAAGAAAACAAAAGGTTTTCAAATTGTCTATTTCTCTTACTTTATCTAATTTTCATTTCATCTTCTCTTCCTTTATGTTTAATTGTCTTAGTTAAGAAAATAAAATGTTCACAAATTATCTCTTTCTTTATTTTTCTTTTTATTTTCTCTTTATATTATCATATTATATATATATATATATATATATATATATATAAAAGTCGAGTTTTGACGTAGAGAATGCTTAAAATTACGACATATGTCTATGTTTTTTAATACAAATGTATAAAAATGTATGTTTAGATAACTTTTTAAATCCCCCTCCCCCCTCTTGTGTGGACATGTCAAAAAAAAAAAAAGATAACTTTTTAATGAGACAATTAAAATATAGAGGTTTTATTTGTAATGCATTGAATTGTCTTAATGAAAAAAAAAAAAAAAATTTCAAATTGTCTCTTTCTCTCTCTTTATCTACTTTTATTTTCATTTTCTCTTGCTTTATGTTTAATTGTCTTAATGAGGAAAACAAAAGGTTCACAAATTATTTCTCTTTGTTTTTCTTTTAATCTTCTCTTGCTTTCTCTTTATATTATCATCATATATATAAGTCGAGTTTTAACATAGAGAACACTTAAAATTGTGACACATATCTATTTTTTTTAATACAAATGTATGGAAATGTATGGTTAGATAGCCTTTTAGTGAGATAATTAAAACATAGGGGTTTTATTTGTAATGCATTAAATTGTCTTAATAAAGAAAACAAAAGGTTTACAAATTATCTCTCTTTATTTTTCTTTTAATCTTCTCTTGCTTTCTCTTTATATTATCATCATATATATATAAAAGCCAAGTTTTGACGTAGAAAGTGCTTAAAATTGCGACACGTGTCCATGCTTTTTAATACAAATGTATAGAAATATATGTTTAGATAGTCTTTTACTGAGTTTCTGGAGCCGCCAAAGAGAAAAAAACAAGAGACGCTTTCTTTAAGAGGAGGGAAGATCTAGATTTAGATTTCCCCTCCTCCCCTTTCACGATAGCAGTGCTCGGTGTCTTCTCTGTAGTCTCTACCTGTCTCCGTTTTTTGACGAGTTGCTTTAGATCTAGTTTGTAGATCTAGATCCAGATCTAGTTTCTTCAACATTTGATCTGATTGTCTTCTTCAGTTAAGGCGTGCCTTCCGAAGAGATGTCCACAATATCGTGCTCCTCCGCTGCTACTTATAGGTTCTTTATTTTGGTTTTTTGTTTTTTATTTTATGTTCCTAACTGTTGGGCCAAGGACGTGAATCGTGCTTCTGACTTTTAGTCGAGAGGGGAATGATTTGGGTGTGGGTGTTTTGCTCATGCCTAGGAAATGGCTTCCTGTACCCCCGGAAGGAGTTTGCGTTAGTAGATATATTCTATAAACTGAATATCGGAACTGAGATAGCAGATGCTTGACGTCATAGATTGATTTTTCATTGTAAGATCTGTATGTTTTCAACTTTTATGACGTATAATCTTTTAGCTTCGGCTATGATCTTGCAGAATCGTATGTTTTGTGATTGTAAGAGCTTTTATGCTCTTGACTACTATTAATGAAATCAAATTGATTTTCCCTCAAAAAGAGAAAAAAAAGGAAAAAGAAAAGATAGACTTTTAGTGAGACAATTTAAACATAAGAGTTTTATTTGTAATGCATTGAATTGTCTTAATAAATCAAACAAAAGATTTTCAAATTGTCTATTTCTCTCTTTTTATCTTTTTTTTTTTTTTTCATCTGCTCTTGCTTTATGTTTAATTGTCTTAATGAAGAAAATAAAAGGTTTACAAATTATCTCTCTCTTTATTTTTCTTTTTATCCTCTCTTACTTTCTCTTTATATTATCATATATATATATATATATATATAAAAGTCGAGTTTTGACGTAGAGAGTGCTTAAAATTGCAACACGCGTCTATATTTTTTAATACAAATGTTTGAAAATGTATGTTTAGATAGCTTTTTAGTTAGACAACTAAAACATAGAGATTTTATTTGTAATACATTGAATTGTTTTAATAAAGAAAATAAAAGATTTTCAAATTGTCTATTTCTCTCTTTATTTATTTTTTTTCATCTTCTTCTTTTATATTTAATTGTTTTAATTAAAAAATAAAAGGTTTACAAATTATCTCTCTCTATTTTTCTTTTATCCTTCTTGCTTTCTCTTTATTATCATATATATATATAAAAGTCGAGTTTTGACGAGAGAGTGCTTAAAATTCCTATGTTTTTTAATACAAATGTTTGAAAATGTATGTTTAGATAGCTTTTTAGTTAGACAACTAAAACATAGAGATTTTATTTGTAATACATTGAATTGTTTTAATAAAGAAAATAAAAGTTTTTCAAATTGTCTCATTTTCTCTCTTTATTTATTTTTCTTTTCATCTTCTCTTCTTTTATATTTAATTGTTTTAATTAAAAAAATAAAAGGTTCACAAATTATCTCTCTCTATTTTTCTTTTAATCTTCTCTTGCTTTCTCTTTTTATTATCATATATGTATATAAAAGCCGAGTTTTGATGTAGATA
Source organism: Carpinus viminea (assembly GCA_013348765.1). Classification (NCBI taxonomy): domain Eukaryota; kingdom Viridiplantae; phylum Streptophyta; class Magnoliopsida; order Fagales; family Betulaceae; genus Carpinus; species Carpinus viminea. The sequence goes on from CP054674.1 coordinate 19,690,584, forward strand.
GTGCTTAAAATTACGACACGTGTTCATATTTTTTAATACAAATGTATGAAAAGGTATGTTTAAATAGTCTTTTAGTAAAACTACAATTTAAAATGATCATATGAACATTTGCCATTTTTGGTAGCTAATTTGTTAATTAAAAGAAGAAAATAAAATTTGTTGTTGTTAATATTTTAAAGACTTTTTTACTTAATTATATATATATAAAAACCCGGCGCATAGCGCAGGCTCTAGGCTAGTCATATTCATATATATATAAAAGCCGAGTTTTGACGTAGAGAGTGCTTAGAATTACGACACGTGTCCTATTAGAGAATGTCTAGAATTGCGACATGTGGCGTTTTAAATTCGATTAATTAAAGACATTTAATTATATTTCAATAACTTCCCTTCTATGTGATTTTACTAAGTTCAAAAATAAAATTCTTAAATTTTATTTATATAGTTTCTTTACTTTATTTTGTATCATTAATTTATTAAAAGATTTTGCAGGTTCCATTTTTTTTTTTTTTTTTTCAGTATGTATTTGACAAAAACTCATATGTCAAAACCTATGATAATAATTTATTAAAATATTTGTTTCTTAATAAAAATAATTTATTATTATTTATATATATTATTTTCGATTAATAACAATTCTTTTCAATTTGACATGTGTCCTATTCGAGAGTGCCAAGAATTATGACATGTGGCGTTTTAAATTTGCTTAATTAAAGGCATTTAATTATATTTCAATAACTTTTCTTATATGTGATTTCATTAAGTTCAAAAATAAAAATCTTAAATTTTATTTATGTAGTTTCGTTACTTTATTTTGTATCATTAATTTATTAAAAGATTTGCAGGTTCAAAATTTTTATCATATATATACATATATAAGCTGAGTTTTGACATACAAAAATGGAATTATTATGTATTAATTTAGTGAATTTATTATGTATATTAATAGGATACTCAAAAAACCCTAAACCCTAATATTCTATTATCTCACATTTATCTCTCTTACCCTAAATCACGTCGATCTCTCTCACTCTAAACTCACGTCTCTCCTTCTTCGGCAACAATGTTTCAAAACTCTTTTTTACAGAAGTTGATGATTGCACAAAGTTTATTTGATCAGTTTCATAGAAATATATGTGACTTCGAACTATGATTTTAGGTGTGAGATATTCGAGATGAATGTATCTTTGTGCTTTTATGTATAAATTTTTAGCCATTTTGAATTTATTATCCTGAGTTTGTTTCTTGAGGATTTTTTTTGTACCAAACACCGTTTTAAATTAGAGATTAGGTAGAGGTGAATATGTTTCCGTTTTGTTTTGTGAAATTATTTTGTTTAGCTTCTTCTTCTTTTCTTCCTTTTTTTTTTGGTGTGTGTGTGTGGGTATTATTAAGCTATTCTTCAATTGAATGTTTTATAGGTGGTTTTTTTTTTTTTTTTTCTTTGATTGTTCAGAATTATGAGTTTTATTTGTATTAAAATATAATAGATATTACACCAAAAATATTAAATTTTATGCTAATTTTATATTAATACTTTGATAATCCAAATTCTTGCTTTTTTTTTTTTTTTTTTTCTAATATTCTGTTAGTTTTCGTGCTTTTTCTTTTTTCTACACATGTGTGAATGAATTTAGGTTGTTTTAATTTATTTTTTAGATTAAGGGAAGATTGAAATGATTTATTTGATTGCATTAAATATTGAGTGAAATATTTTGTTATTTTTGTATCCATAAAAAAAAATTGTTATTTTGCTTTGTATTATTTTTTAAATGTTCAGAATTTTACGAGTTTTATTTGTATTGAAATATAATAGGTATTACATAAATACCTATTATACTGTGCTAGTGGAAGGTTATATTGTGTTTTTATTTGACTTATATATATATATATATATATATGTCTTTCTAATTTATACATTTATTCAAATTGATTACTTTTCTTCTGTAAGTTTTACATTCAATTCAAGAAATGATAGTGTGAGATAGTTCTCTATCATTATTTTTAGTTGACAGTTTTTTAGTTTGCGTTGTTTATTGAGTAATTCTTTTTTAATTAATGGATGACATTGGTTTTTAAGGTTTCATTAGAATCAGAAAACATATACTACAGAAAAATATAAAGAAAGATATCATGTAGTTTTCAAGGTTTGCTTAACATTTGCTTTTTTATTGAGTAGTTGTTTTTCCTATGTGTCCTAAAAGTAGTTCATTTTTATGATATATATGTTGTTATGTTATTTCATTCTTTGGTTTTTTTCCCCTCATATTTTGTTACAATTTATATAATTTTTTATTTTTCTTTTGTAAATTTTATGTTGAATTCAAGGAAATGATAATGAAAATGAGGTATGTGGTATGAATTTTTAAATTATGTTGATGTACTTTTTCCTATTAACTCTGAATTACATTGGAACTAAGGAAAATATAGAGAAAGAGATATTTATTTCATGTTGTTTTGTTTTTCCTTTTTTTCTTATTTTTTGTTTTAATTTATATATTATTTTCATTCAAATTTCTTATTGTTCTTTTGTAAATTTAATTGACTTTGTTGTTCATTATGTTTTTTTGTGTTCCAATATTCCTTCTACGATTTTTATCTCTTTCTTTGATGAAAGAAATAAAACTACTCCTATGAGAATAAATATTTTAATATGTTTTATGGGTCTTATGTTTTAACTCATTCCAAGTTTTCTTCTTGCTATTTTCTTTTTTCTTTACACTTCTTTCCATTTTAAATTACATATATGGGAATTTTTTTAATATGTTTTAATTTATATGGATTAAAACTAAAATTATATATGGTTCTTATGATAGTATATTTTTGTGTGATTTATATATTCATGAAACTTATGTGTAATTGTGTCACTATATTTAACAATATACTATTGAATAATCTTTAGTATTTTTTTTTATTGAAATAGGTATGATAGATTTTTTTACACAACTTTTTTGACCTATAATAAAAACTACAATGAAGATGTATGTTAAATTTTAAAATTAAATTATAATGAATAATTTTTTATAATAGCACACTCATGTTCAAATCAAGTCATTTATTTATGTTGTAAAAACATGTACATAAAAACATAGTTTTTTGTTACCTCTCTTCAATAACTCACAAACAATGATCTTTTGGTTTTATACCTCTCATGCCTAGATTTGACCTAAGTTGCTAATCATAAGTGAGCCTTCATCTTCAATCATAGTTGAAGGTTTACCCTATCATGTTATTGAAAGACAAAATACAATATTTGGAATTCATAATGAAAATGAAAATTAAATACTTACAAATAAAGAATCACAAAGTTGAGATCCAAAAGTTAGGAAACCTTAAAACTCTCTTCTTTCTACTCTGGAATTTTGTAATTCGTAGCCTTCCTAAACTAATATGATAATTATCTACTTATAAGCCTAAAATTAGGGTTTACTAGTTGAATTAAACTAAAACTAGCTGCCAGATCATACAGGTGTGCTTGATCGCACACTTGGTGCGCTTGAGCGCACTTAGGCATGCAATTTCCCCCTGTCGCATAATCATTTGCGCACGATGGCTTTGAATGGGCTCGGCTGTGCTCGACTGTGGGGCACTAGGCTCGAGTGCAGATGTGCTCGAGCGTAGTATCTTGCGATTGATTGTAGGTTCGTAGGCAGCAATTCTCCCAAGAGTGCACTTTCGCATAAAACTTGCAGTTTTCTCCTAGCAACCTACAAAACACTAAAGACACAAAATTAACCTAGAACATCAGATAATAACACAGCTAAAGGATTATCAAAAGTAAATTAAAGGGTCCAAATATGCAATATTTGGCACACATCATAGCCCAATAAACAATTCATGTATATTTTCAAGATAACAATTATAAAAATAGCTCATGTCACACTTTTCATGCATAAAATTGTATTTTATTTAGTTCAAGAGATAACCCGAGTTTGTCTTTGAAAGCATTAAGTATAAAATGCACTAGGTCGTTACTCATGAAAATACTAACACTAGATAGCCACTTACCTTAATCCTCAAATCCTCTTTCGACACAAACTGATGTGTAGCGTTCTATAATTGCGGCCAATCCCTTGAAAACCCTTTTGGAGTCTTTACATAAAAACCCTAGCAAATATGGCTCTAGGCACGGAGGCTAACAGAGTCTAAGTTGAGGGTTTGCCGAAATGCCATTGCTTCCTGTCGCTGTCGCCGAAAGCACTCCTCTCTTCCTCTCTCTCTAGCTCCATTTTTCCCTCTCTAAAATCGCAGATCTTTCTCTCCCCAGCCCTCTTTTTCTTTTCATTTCTCTTCTCCTTCCCTTCTCTCTTCTTTTCAGTCTGGTTTGGGCAGGGAAAACACAACTCCCCTCTCTCTCTAACTCTCGGGTTTGGTTGGGCAAGGGGCAAAACAACCCCTCTTCTTCCCCTTTTTTATCCTTTCTTCTCTCCTTCTCTCTCTCGATGGTCTAGGTAAGGGTACCCAGCCCTCACGATCTCCCTCTCTCCCTTCTTATTTTCTTTCCTTCTTCTTTAAGCTCTATCTCCCTCTCACGATTTCTCTCTCCCTCTCAATTCCTCTCTGTTTTGCACTAGTGCAGGGAGCAATGCTCATTGCTTCTTATAAAATGATGTGGGAACGGTCCCCTTCTTCTCTTCTGTCCATGAGGCCCGATGCACAAATTTAATTGTACTCGCAAACGTACGAGTTGTGTGCAGTAAAGTGTGTGTGCAAGTGCGAGGTCAAATCCACAGGGAGTAATGTTTGCAAAAATCAATTTTCTAATCTAAACCAATTTTATCTTAATGTAGTTCCAAATTTCGTAGTTCTGCCATGCAAAAACATAAACTAAACTAAATGATTTGAAAACAATTAATGGAAAAGTACTGTGGTTTCCAAAATCCGCCTCACCACATCAAACAATATGTTCATGCATTTTATGCAAACAATCGAAACCAAAAAGTTTATACATTGTTCAAAAGTTGAAAACACGCATATTAAATCATTCAAAGAATCCATTCGTTAAAATAATCACAACGAATATTTAATTGTGATCAAATCATCCATTGTATCCGTAGATCACAATGGATATTAGTCTTAATACAATCATTCGATGTACCCCCAAACGAAACACAACGAATATATAATTTAGCGTGAATAAAAGAACAACATTTAATCAATAATCAAACAATTGAAATGACTTTGAAAAACAATTTAATTAAAAATTACATTGTATACATAAAACGACAAGAACATGAATGTTTATCAATGATGAGGCTTTATCTTCAACCTTAGTTGAAGGTTTTAGCCTCTCATGATAACAAAAATCAATTAGAAACTAAATTACTTCATTAAAATTAAAATACTTACAAAAGAATTGGAGTCCAAAGCTCCAAAAACCCAAAAAACACGAAATTTGACAAAGCACGGCACCTCGCGTCTTCGTCCGTTTACAATGAAAAAAATATGATATTTATAAGCTAATTTTAGGGTTTTAGTACTGTCAGGTCGGACGAGTGCGCTTGATCATACTCTAGGTGCGCTCAATCGCACTCAAGCATGCACTTTCCACTTTTGATGGGCACGAGTGCACTCGATCGCACTATATGTGCACTCGAGCGCATTACCTTTGGAATTAGCCACCTCTTGTAAAATATGAATTTGTAAATCTTTGGGTTAGCTTTCCAATGACACTAAGATTGCTTCAATTCGAACTCTACAACTCTAGATATGACCTTTTTAATGTGACTCGTCGGATTCGAATCTTTGCTCGATCCAAATTTGCTGCCAATGCTCCCTAAAGTGTCTTAAGTCCTAGAATTAATGGAATGAGTTGCAATTTTCACCTTAAAGCCGCATTTTTCTCTTAACAACCTGCAAATCACTAAAACACCAAAACTAATCAAAACATCATAAAATAATAAAGCTAAAGGCTTAGTAAATGCAAATTAAGGGGTCCAATATCTAATATTTAGCACTCAACAAATACTCCCAAACTTAGATTTTGCTAGTTCCTTAGCAAAATAAAATCAAAGCATGAAACATAAGTCCACTGTCGTGGGAGAGATGATTGCATTTAGTGTATGTAACGAGTCTATTAAACCCGTAGGCATCCCTAGTTGTAGCGAACAAGATTTTATTAATATGATTTATGATGTATTGATTTAATGAGTTAGATTTAGATTATTAAGTGGAAGTTAGGAGGTGAGAATGATATTTTGGAGATATTATGGATTATTATGATATTTTGGAGAATATATTATATTAAATATCTTTTATAGATATTTTATACTATTTTATTATTCAAGCTTTATAGAAAATTCCGAATGCATCCTCAAATATTGCTTATAAATAGGCCGAAGCTCATAATTGGTTTTCATTCAAAAAAAACTCCTTTCTCTTTCACGTACTAGGGTTTGGGAGAGAGAGAAAGTCAGTAATTGGGAAATTATGGGTAATGATCAATTGTAGTAGAATGAGTGTCGACAAGTAATTACCTTTGATGATTCATTCATATAATCTACTGTAAGTATTCTTACTTACTAAGTATGATATTGATATCCAATAATACAGATTCTTGTGGTTTTATAACTTGTATAGCCTTTTGATATATATATATGAGTCAACAATAATTTATATTATCGGAATTAATTGACTTACTACTTCACAGTTTTTGTAGTACTTGCAGGAATGAAAAGTCAAGGTAATTCATATTGAGATGTACAAAGATTCCAAGTTGGTGAAGTTTGTCTAGAGTTTAGACAGTCGGTTAGATTTGTATAAATGCCCTACTACAACATAGCTTTGGGTGTTTTTGTATAAAGAAAAGTATTTATAATGGTATTATTTTGTATTAATAATTTCACTTTTTCCACTCTGCGAGATTATTTCAGCGTAACGCTCAAATTTATTTACAAGATTAAAATCGAGATGTTACACTAGTGGACGAGTGGAGTCTCGTGAGGGTTTACCAGCAATGATACCCACAAACATTGTAGCACTATGTCATTGACAAGCATGAACATCCACACAAACACATAGTTCTTACATCATAAGCAGGTTTAACAAACTAAACACCACAACCACATCATCAGAACATCCAAAATCAAATTACTCATAAATGGACATTTGAGACAATACACGCTCCATTAAGTGCAATGTAAGATTAGCATAAAATCATGAGGCTTCAATCTACTCAAAGTGTGTGTACCTCAAAATTCATAGGAATTCTGATGAGTGCCAAATATTGTATATTTGAGCTCCTTAACTTATGTTTGTTAAGCTTTTAGTTTTATTATTTTCTAATGTTTTTGTTAGTTTTAGTGTTTTATTGTCTTGCAGGTCATTGCATATAAAATAAGGTTTAAAGGGTGAACTGGTCCCTGTTAGTGTGATAGAACGCACCTGCGATCGAGCATGAGCATTACACACTCAAGCACAGCTATGCTTGAGCCCAAGAGGACGCAATTGAGTGCACGTCATGTACACTTGAGATACCTGCGTAGCCCTAGCCCATTGCTTGTTTGACTATGTCGTGGGAATACTAAAGCAGTTGAGTGTGCTCGAGCGCATTGTGTGCGATCGAGCGCTCTTGTGTATGACCTGGTAGCATTATTTGCTTATAAATAGGACTCTTATAAATTTTGTAAAACCTACATTTTGGAGGCGCTTTCAGGAGCTAAAACTCCTCTATTTTCTTATTGTTTAGCCCTCTATTTGTCATTTAATTGTAAGCTTTCATTTTCATCAATATAGCTTGTGCAAGTGCTTCAATCCACATTGTGTTATATTCTATCTAAATCAATTCTATCTTAACCTAGTTTTGAATTATGTCGTGCAATGGTAAATTAAACAATAAAACTGAAAATAAACAAATGATAAAAACACCAAGATTTTCAGAATCCACCTCACCAAATCAAAGACATACATTCTCACGCTTAATTCATACATCCGACAAACAATTAAACCATATATATGTTCTATTGTTCCTAATGAAAGATTCAATGAATCCATCCATATAAAGACAAGATAATGCATATCTAATTTAGTTCAAAAGATCCAATGTATCCATGTTTTGCACAAAAGACAATGGATATCCAAAGTAAATCAAAAGATGCAATGTATCCGTTAGATGAAACATAATGAATATCCAACTTTGGCACAATCAATCACAATTTTGTCACAGAATTGAATTGAAATGAACATACATTACATTAATGAAATTGTGAATTAAAAAAACATGTAAACAAATCAATGGTGAGGCTTCATCTTCAACCTTAGTTGAAGATTTAACCTCTCATGACAAAAAGAAAAACTAAATTCCATTAAAATTAAAAACTTACAAAATAATTGGTGTTCCAAGCTCCAAAAACTCAAAAAATGAGACAAACGACCAAGAACGATGCACCGCGTGTCTCCCCTTTACAATAGAAAAATGGATATTTATAAGCTAATTTTAGGAGTCAACAAGAATGCTTGATCGCACTCTAGGTTCGAGCATGACTTTGCTCTTGCCATGGGCACAAGTGCGCTCAATTGCACTATATATGCGCTTGGCCAAATCTTGTGAAATATGAATTTGTAGATCTTTGAGTTAGCTTTCCAATGACATCAAGAACGCTCCAATCGGAGTTCTACAACTCTAGATATGGCCTTTTTGTGGGACTCATCAAGTGCGAATCATCACTCGACTCAAATTTGCTTCAAATGCTCCCGAACTGTCTTAAGCCCCGAATCAATGAATTAGCCATAGTACCTTAGCAATCTACAAAACACTAAAAAACATAGAACTACACAAAATATCAGAAAATAACAAAGGGTTTAACAAATACAATTAAAGGGCCCAAATATGCAATATTTGATACTCATCAAATACCTCCAAACTTACATTTTGCTAGTCACTTAGCAAAAAAAAAATGAAAAACACTATAAAAACAAGAAACATAAGTCCATTTTCGTGGGAGAAATGGTTGCATTTAGCATATGCAACAAGCCTTTTAAACCCCTAGGCATCCCTAGTGGACGAGTGAAGTCTCGTGAGGGTTTACCAGCAATGACACCTACAAACATTTTTCAGCACTATGTTATTGGCAAACATGAACTTCCACACAAATACATGGTCTTTACCTCATAAACAGATTTAACAAATTGAACACCATGATCACATCATCAGGACATCCAAGAGAATAAGTGGGCAATAGAGACAACACATGTTTCATTAAGTGCAAAGTGAGATTAACATATAATCATGAGGCTTCAATTTATTCAAAGTTTGTGTATCTTTAAATTCATAGGAGTTCTATTAGATGAAGAAAATCAAGGCTTAAGTAATTTTTTTTTTTAATTTATTTATTTATTTGCATGTCTAATTGACCTATGTAATGAGTGTTGGGCCAGTGACTCCCAAACCAGATGGTCTTAGGGCACTAGATGTGAAAACATCCCTAAGGGCTTAATGACTCAAGTCAAAAAAGCTACAAAGCCAAACTAGCCATACAATCAACCAAACTGAATTTCACACCTTTTTACGCGAACAATCAATGCTTAATGAGGCAAGAGGTCCGGTTACTCAGTGAAGAATTCAAGGTGATGATTTTTTTTTTTTTTTTCAAGCCAAGGTCTCTTCATCAACAAGTTATCCAACAAATCTCAAGATATCACACAATTTAGTTCAAATTTCATACCTCACAGACTCTATGCTAATGTGCATGTGATAATCAACTCAAAACAAGTGAAGTCTCTCAAAGCCAAAAGAAATTAGTCCTACTGACATGATGTGTTCAAGATGTTAAACAAGCCTATGAAATGTAAACCATAGTTACAGTGTAACTCATGCTTAACAACAACATAGCAGTTTCTTTTTTTTTTTTTTTTTAAATTTTTTTATGAGCTAACATAACAAACAAATAGAACAAACAAAAAGACAGTGTGTTTTTTCATACCCCCAAACTTAAATGACACGTTGTCCCCAATGTGTCAAGAAATACAATACCATGGGATGAGAAAATCGGAGTGTGCAAAGGCCAGGGTGTCCCCCAAACTTGAACACCAAAACACCTGTCAACAACTAACAACAATCTTTTTTCATAGGAACAAACATCAAACGGTTAATTGCTGTTGGAAACAAAAAACAAAACAAAATAAAATGATAAGAAATAAAATGACAAAAAAAAGAAAAAGATTCAAAAATAAAGTGCGGAAAATAAAAAAGAAAAAATACCGCACTTTCCTCGATCATTTGGGTGTCTAACCAATCCCTTCCACCCTTTCTTTTCCAAGAGAATGTAGCCTTCCCCAAGTTTCAGTACATCCCTTATATCTTCAAGGCTCCATTCTTTCGCTTGAAATCTGTTGGGGGTAGATTTACAAAATTTTGGCCTTGCATGACGTTCAAAAATGTTTTCCCCGCCATGCGCTATATCTATCTCCCAAAAAGAATCAATGATTCCCTCTCTTGTAACTATTAACTTCTCATTGTGAATCTCAAGAGGGAAATTGATGAGGGAATGAGTTTCAGTACTCACTTCCTTGTCATTGGACACATTTGGATTGTTCGGGGGCTCTGTGTGCTCAACCTGCTCCTCTTTTCCTTCCTCCTTATACCTATCAACAATGAGAGGCTTGGCTATAGATGAAGATGATTTAGGGGATGATATCTCAGTGGTTTCCCCATTTTCAATTCGCATCTTAGGAGTAGAGTCCTATAAGGCCTCAGCTTGCTCACGTATCATGTCAAGATCCAAATCGAATTCAAACTGAGCAAAACACTCTCCCAAAGGATCCGCCAGACCTGGCTCTTTAGAAGTCTCAACTTGCTCAAGGAACTTGTCAAGGTCTAGGTCACATCCAAATTGAGCAAAGCACTCTTTCAAAGGATCCTCAAGACTTGGCTCATTAAAGGTCTTAGCTTGCTCAAGGAACTTGTCAAGATTCAAATCAGATTGAGCAAAACATTCTACCTCAAGATCCTCAATATTTAGCTCACACAAATCTGTTGAATTCAGCAACTAGATAATGAGCTGTCCTTCCAACCTTGCAATTGCTTCTGTGTTGGCCATGGCTGCATCCTTGATTTCATGTATGGATTGGGAGTTGACCATGGTGGCATCTTTAATCTCTTGCAAGATTTGGCTATTAGATATATAAAGGCTTTGAAAGTGTTTTCCAATGATGAATCTTGTGGAGGATGATTGTAGGATGAAGGGATAGAAGATTGGTTGTCGAACTACGGATATTCAGGCTGGTGTAGTTCATCAACTTGGGGAGCACAATTTCCTATAGTATGAGCTTGCCACGAGAAATTGAAGTGGTTACTCCAGTATGGGGTATAGAAATTGAAATTTGATTCTGACCCTGAATTGGAAAAATTGATGTTCATATGCTCATGTGAAAAATTGGAATATTGTCCCTAGGATGGATAATTGCTAGAACTATGACATGGACTGGAGCAGTATGAACATGGTCCATGTAGGTGAAAATTCTGAAGGGAGTTGGTTGGATTTCGCACCCCACCACTATGAGAAGCATAAAAATTACCAAACGGAAAATTCATGCTTCACCCTCACTATTTAGCATGCCCTACAAAAAAAATAAAATAAAATAAAAAATAATAAGTATCTGATTTTTTTTTTTTTTTAACACTAAACATAAACAAATAAAAATAAAAGGAAACAAATTGCAAAATTCAAATCCTAATTATAACTAGTAGAAAAATAAAATCAATTTAAACAAAAATCAATTTTCACAAACAAACAATTCCTCGGCAACGGTGCCAAAAACTTGATGTGCAAATTTTAATTACTCGCAAGTGCACGATTCATATGTAGTACAGCTTGTGCAAGTGCGAGATCGATCCACGGAGAATTGTATTGCGAAAATTGATTCCTATCTAAATCAATTCTATCTTAACCTAGTTTCGAATTATGTCGTGCAATGGTAAATTAAACAACAAAACTGAAAATAAACAAATGATAAAAGCACAAAGGTTTTCAAAATCCACCTCACCAAATCAAATATACACATTCTCACGCTTAATTCATAAATCCGACAGACAATTAAACCATATATATGTTCTATTGTTCCTATTGAAAGATTCAATGAATCAATCTGTATTTATGAAAGACAATGCATATCTAATTTAGTTCAAAAGATCCAATGTATCCATACTTTGCATAGAAGACAATAGATATCCAAAGTAAATCAAAAGATGTAATGTATCCATTTGATGAAACACAACGAATATTCAACTTTGGCATAATCAATTACAATTTTGTCACAGAATTGAATTGAAACGAACATACATTATGCAAATGACGAAATTGTATGAACAAATCATAAAAACATGTAAATAAATCTATGGTGAAGCTTCATCTTCAACCTTAGCTAAAGATTTAGCCTCTCATGACAAAAGAAATCATAAGAAAACTAAATTCCATTATTAAAATTAACAAACTTACAAAAGAATCGGAGTTCCCCTGGTGCGTCTCCCCCCTTGTAGTTTCCTAGAGAAAATATGGTATTTATAACCCTATATTAGGGTTTGAGGGCTGCTGGACGCGTGTCAAACATGGGCTGTCCGGACGGTAAAATCACCATTCGGATGTCCTGCGAACAGAGGCCTTTTTGACCAAGTTGTCATCCGAATTAGCAAACTCTTGAAATATGAATTTGTAGATCTTTGAGTTATCTTTCCAATGAAATCAAGAACGCCCCAATCTGAATTCTACAGCTCTAGCTATGGTCTTTTTAGTAGAACTTGTCAGGTGTGAATCATCGCTCGATCCAAATTTGGTGTCAAAACTCCCCGAAGTGTCTTAAGCCCCAGAATCAATGGAATTAGGCATAGTTTTCCTTTAGAAACCTACAAAACACCAAAAACATAGAACTACACAAAACATCAGATAATAATAAGGTTAAATGATTAACAAATGTAAATTAAGGGTCCCAAATATGCAATATTTGACACTCATAAAATATGTATTTTGATGTGGTGGGGTGGATTCTAAGACCTCGGTGTTTTTCATTTGATTCAATTCTAGTTTAGTTTAGTTTAGTTTATGTTTTTGCATGAAACAATCACTCAACTTCGGAACTAGGTTAAAGTAGAGTTAATTTAGATAATTAATTAGTTTTTGCACAACATGACTCCTTGTGGATTCGACCTTGCACTTGCATAACACTATATTGCACACAACTCGTGTGCTTGCGAGTACATTAAATTTGGACACCAAATTTTGGCGCCGTTGTTGGGGAGTTGTTTGTTTTTGTGGAAATTGATTTTTTTTTTTGTCTAGATTGATTTTATTTTTCTACTAGTTATTTACTTTCTGCAATTTTATTTTAGTTTTTATTTGTTTTTGTGTTTTTTTTTTTAAAAAAATTAGAATAGTGTTTGGGTGTTTTTGAGTTTGTTGAAGTTTTTAGGAGTTTCAGTTTTTGTTAGTGCAATCGAACACAGCTTGCACTCGAACACACTCTGCCTTGTGTTGCACTGTCTGTGCGTCTACGCTTGACAAATTGCAATTGCACACGAGCGCACATCAGACCTAGACTAACACTCGAGCGCAATGCGCTCTTACAATCGATCGCACCTCTGTTACGATCAAGTGCACTAGCAGATTGCTACATTCATGTACGCTTATGCTCGATCGCACCTTATCTGCGCTCGAGCATATCTCCGTAGTCAGCACCAACAAACTAGAGGCAGCTAAGTAAAAAGTTTTTGATTTTTTTTTTGGGAAATTACATTTTACCCCCTGAAGTATCCACCAATTTCCACTTTTGCCTCCAAAGTTTAAAATGTGACACTTTACCCCCCCAAACTTTCAAATTGTGGCAATTTAACCCATTTAGCCTACTTATTCCCAAAATGCCCTCATCTCATTTAAAAAAAAAAATCCAAAAAAAAAAATCTAAAAAATATGCTGGGATGGCCGAACCACCCCATAGGTGGTGGTTGGCCACCCCTGACATCGATCTGGGTGGTCAACCACCTCAATCACTGGGGTGGTTCGCCGCCCAGATGGCTGGACTGGGTGTGGCTGAACCACCCTAGGCCAAACGGGGTGGCTGGCCACCACCTATGGGGTTGTTCGGCCACCCCAGCATATTTTTTTATTTTTTCTTTTATTTTATGGATTTTTTTTAATGTGATGGGGGCATTTTGGGAATAAATAGGCTAAATGGGTTAAATTGCCACAATTTGAAAGTTTGGGGTAAAGTGTCATATTTTAAATTTTAGAGGCAAAAGTGAAAATGGGTGGATACTTTAGGGGGTAAAATGTAATTTTCTCCTTTTTTTTTGTTTATTGCTATTTTTATTTATCTATTTATTTTTCAGTGCCTGTCTTTTATCTTTTATTAGTTGTTATTAATTTTTGTGAATAGTTTGTTCTTGTTTAGTTAGTTTATCTTTGGTATATGCTTGGTCAGAGATCCCAAAACTTAGATTTAATACCTTTAGATCCTGACTTAGAGAGAACTTGTAGAGCACCTGTTGAGATGGGAGACAGTTTAAGAAATGCACATCAAGAGGAGAATATGGAGTACCAGGATGCAAGAGTTGAGAATGAGAAGCAAGTTAGAGCTTGGGATGTGGACTTCACTACATCACTTTGGGAGTTGTTCACACCTATTGCGACTAGTTCCCACTCGTGTATAGTGCTGCCACCAACCAATGCCACCCATTTTGACTTAAAACCACATGTCATCCAGCTTTTACCTTCATTTCATTGCTTAGATCATGAAAACCCTTATGGCCATGTGAAGACATTCAAAGATATATTTGCCACATTCAAATTCCAAAACTTCTCAAAAGAGTCGGTTCATCTTAGACTTTTCCCTTTTTCCCTTCAAGGTAAAGCCAGGGCATGGTTGGATTCCAACATGCCTGGGTCTATTACATCTTGGGAAAGCTTGTTGAGTAAATTCTACAATAACTTTTTCCCAATGTCTAAAGTGAATGAGGCCCAAAAAGAGATTAGTTCTTTCACTCAAGAGGAGGATGAGAGGTTTTTTGAGTGTTGAGAGCATTTCAAAGATTTGCTAATCAAATGCCTCCACATGGATATGAGAAGTGGAGACTCATGCAATTCTTCTACCAAGGGCTGACTCAACCCAACCATAGTATGATCGAGTCAATGAACAGGGGGCATTCTTAAGTTTGATAGGAGATTTAGCATATAAGGCTTTGGACAAGCTATCCAACAACTCACAACAGTGGGATATTTTGAGTTGTCGGGATAAATCTGCTCGTAACCCCAAGAAAGGAGGCATTTATGAGTCGAAAGGAGAAGTGAGTTGAACATAAAAATAGATGCGCTCACCAAAAGGCTTGACACTCTCAATGTAGGTCAATCCATAAATGCTGCCAACACTGCCACTACTAATAGTTGTTCTATCTGTGCTAGTCCTATGCACTCAACACAGAATTTTCCATCTTTGATGGAACAAGTGAACGCTTTCAATGATTATTGAAAGCAATCAAATGAACCCTATTTAGAGACCTACAATCTAGGGTGGAGAAACCACCCAAATTTTTCATGGAAGTAGAACCAATCAGTGAATTAGGGAGGAGCTTCGCATCATGCTTACCAAGCCCCGAATCAAGCCTTAGCATCGATGTCATAGTCATTGGAAGAGACCCTCAAAGATTTTATGAAAATGACTGGTCAATCCATCAATGATGTGAGGAATACCACCATGGTGAACACCCAAGAAATTGCCAAGTTGGAGATGTAGATGGGTCAATTAGCCAATTACCTGGGTGAGAGAGATAAGGGAAAGTTCCCAAGCCAGCTCGTGGGCAATCCTAAGGCATTTACGACTAAAAATTCTTCAACTCAGGTGCACAGGCAGGAGTATGTACATGTGATTGTCATACTGAGGTCTGGGAGACAAGTAGACAATCAGGTAGTAGAGCTAGAAGTAGACCTTGCTAGGCAAGAAGGGGAAGAGGGTGACAACAAGGAGGAAAGAGATGTTGAGCCATCTACAATCACCCCTATGTTTAAGGATTCTCCTAGGTCATTTGTACCAAAAACTCCATATCCTGAGAGATTGAAAGCTCCAAAGAAGAATGTTCAGTTTGTTGAAATTTTGGAGGTGTTTAAGCAAGTTCAGATAAACATCCCATTTCTTGATGCAATTCAGCAAGTGCCATCATATGCTAAATTCTTCATTACATTCTTCCCTCATAAAAATTCTGTCCTTGAAATTTTTAGACAAATACCAAAAGAACAGCACTTAAAAGGAGTAGAATGTTACCTTCCATCCGTAGAGTCATTGATATCATGCTCAGTGGGTTCCAAGGCTATCTCCTCCCAATCACCTACTGGCACTACATCTTCTTCAAACAACTGCAGAAAATCACCTTGTAAGTCATCGAGCATGTCGTATTCGATGTTGCCAACACTATACAAATCCTCATCAATTTCCACTCCTAAGTCCATCAGCTCACAAAAAGAGTCGTACCACATGCAGTCCGGGTCGATTGGTATAGGTGCCATAATCCTATAGAGAAAACAACTCTTTCTTAGCCAACTATTCCATTACCCAAAATGAAAATAGGTATATTGTTCCAAGTATAACCTTGAAAAAGAAGAGTCATATATAGTTATTCAAACAAATGCGGATAACGGCTCTGCATGTTTTGCTTTGCTTCCCACTAAGCTTCCTTGACCCAATGGTTACGTCATAGTACTATGATGATAGGAATTATTTTGGTACGTAGCACTTGCTCCTTCTTATCCACTATCTTCATTGGTTCCTCGACATAGGTTATTCCCTTTTGGATTCCCAATGGCTCATATTCCACATTTACATTGGGGTTAGCAATGTACTTCCTTAACATACGTGGAAAACATCATGCGTCCTAACCAAATCCGAGGATAAGGCAATCCTATATGCCAACCTCTCCATTCTTTGGGTGATCTCAAACGGTCCAATAAATCGAGGGCTGAGCTTCCTCTTCTTTCCAAATCGCATCACTCCTCTCATGGGTGACATCTTGAGCAATACACGATCCCCCACTTTGAACTCCAATGGTCTCCTCCGATTATCAACATAACTCTTCTACTGACTCTAAGCTACACTCATCCTTTCCTTGATGACAAACACCTTGTCGCGAGTGTCTTGAATCAACTTTGGCCCCAACGTCTATCTCTCACTGACGTTATCCCAATACAATGGCGATTGATACTTACGTCCGTAAAGTGCTTCATATGGTAGCATCCCAATAGTCGCCTGATAGCTATTGTTGTAGGCGAACTCAATTAAAGGAAGGTACTGAACCCAACTACCCTTGAAATCCAACATGCAAGCCAGCAACATATCTTTTAGAATTTGATTAGTTTGCTCAGATTGACCATCCATCTGGGGATGAAAAAAAGTACTAAACTTTAACTCCATCCCTATTTCCTTTTGCAGACTTTGCCTAAACCTCAAAGTAATTCAAGAGTCTTTATCTGAAACAATCGCCGATGGCACTCCAAGTAAACATACTATATTATGAACATATAGTCTAGCCAACTTATCATCAGATCCTTAACCTTCACCAAAATGAAGTGAGCACTCTTCGTGAGACGATCGACAACCAACCAAATGAAATCTTTGATGAGTGCAAAATGCTGTACATTTGAGCCCCATAATTTATGTTTGTTAAGCTCTTAGTTTAGTTGTTTTCTAACATTTTTGTGTTAGTTTAGTATTTTAGTGTGCTGTAGGTCCTTGATTTAAAATGTGGTTTAAAGGGGTGAAATTGAGCAAAGAAGGAATTATAGTCCCTGGCAGTGCGCTCGATAGCATAAGAGCTGCGTCAAGTGCAACTACAATCGAGCGTACACCGATGCATTCAAGCACGCTTGCGCTCGAGCCCAAGAACCATGATCGAGTGCATGCCACATATTGCCGTGTTTTCTGCGTCACCCTAGCTGCCATCGCTAACTTGCTTGCAGCGTGAGATATTGAAGCTGTTACGTGTGATCGAGCGCAAGCCCTGCGATCGAGAGCACCTTCTCTTTCCAGACAGCTTACATTTTCTATAAATAGGAACACTTGTGTAAATTTTAAAACCTACGTTTTATAGGCACCTTTTGAGAGCACTAGCCACTATTTGGCACAGCTCAGCCTGTAGAATTGTCAAACTTTACTTGCTTTATTTAAATTAATGTTTTATTTTAGCTTTCTTGTGTCTTTCTTTAGTATGGGAGGTTAAATCTTCAACTAAGGTTGAAGATGAAGCCTCACCTTTAATTTTATGCCTGTTTTTTTACATTAAGTTCATTTAATTCCATCATTTAATATCGTTTACTCATTCCAATTTGGTTTAGTGACAAGATTGAGATTGATTGTGTCGTAGTTGTTTATTCATTGTGTTTTGTCCGATGGATACATTTCATATTTTGATTTAAGTTTATTTATCCATTGTTGTTTGTGTTAATCACATTCACATTGGATCTTGAACTAAATTAGATATGTTTTGTCTTTTGTCAAAAGGATGGATTCTTTGAACCCTTCAATAGACAAAATAGAGTATGCTTTAATTATAATCGATAGACGGATTAGTGCACTTAGTGTACTTAACTTGTGTTTTTGAGTTGGTGAGGCTGAGTCTTAAACCTTAGTATTTCCTTTGTTTATTTTACTACACTTTAATTAGCTTATGTTTTCTTTCTTTCAAAAACACCCGACTTGGAACTAGGTTAAGATAATATTAGTCTAGACTTAGAGTTAATTTTAAACGAACATGATTCCTTGAGGTTTGACCTCGCACTTTCACATTACTACACTACAAACAGTTCGTGTTATTGCAAGTACAAGTAAATTTGTACACCAATCTTCTCTGATGGGTGTCTTGGATAAACCCAAAATAAAGTCCATAGCGATCTCATCCCCCTTACACTTTGGTACTAGCAATGGCTTGAGCATCCCCGCTAGCCTCTGATGCTCTGCCTTCACTTGTTGGTAGGTTGAACACTACTTCACAAATCTTGCAAGTTGAACATTGCTCCACAAATCTTGCGATATCCCATTTTATATTGTTCCACCAATACAATCCTTTCATGTCCCAGTACATTTTAATGCCATCAGGATGTACAGTGTACGGGGAACGATGAGTCTCGCTCATTATCTCTTTCCTCAAACCTCCACTCTCCATTACACACACTTGCTTAAAATGGGTGAGCAACCCATCATCCTTAAGACAAAACTCCTTTACCTTACATTCTTCAAGAAATTGCTTGATCTAGGTGCACTCAGGGTCCTCCAACTCAGTGGCTTTGATCCTTGCAAGCATTTTGACTGAACCATCAGGTTAGCCAGGTGTGCAAGCGTACCTTCACCTATTACCTCCAATCCCATCCCAGCGAATTCCTTTATCAACTGGGGTTGAGAAATTCCAAGAATGGTAAGTTCCACCGTTGATTTCCTACTCAATATGTCTGCTACAACATTAGCCTTGCCAGGATGATAATTGATCTCACAATCATAATCCTGTTAGTAGAATTTATAGCTAGATATGTGTTGGCCCAGTCTATTAAGGCAGCATATATTCTACCTTATTTAGTCTAGTTGTATATAGAAGAGTATTTTGTATATAGGCATATAATTGATAGGCGTTTATTCTTACCTTGCATAGTCCAATGTAATGGCTGATTTTTAGCCTTGTAATTAGCCTAACAACTTCTATATAACAGAGCAACTCTCACAAGGAGAGTATTCAAAATAAAACCTAAATTGACATGGTATCAGAGCCCCAAATTATTTTTGTGATTTTCTTTGGGCTTGGCTGAATTCTTGGTTTCTTGGTGACTATCGGCTGTAGTATTTCTGGTTGTGGCAAATTCTTGGTTTTTCGTTGCTTGGTGGCTATCAGTTGGAGTGTTTTTGGTTGTGACGAATTCTTGGTGGCTGTCAACAAATTCTGGAGTGGTATTTTTGGTGAATCAGGTTTATACTTTCTGATTATAATTTTGTTGCAATTATGGTCTGGTGTTGTTGGGCTATCGCAATTCTTGTTCACTTTTTGGTGTTGTTAGGCTTTCACAATTCTTATCGGGCTGTCGCAATATTTTTTTTGGTGTTGTTGGGCTATTGTAATTCTTGTGATTTCTTTGCTTTGTCCCTTTTTTTTTGTGGTTATTATGTCTGGAGAAAATTCTATTGTTTGCTTTAATGGCAAAAATTATGCCAGTTGGGAATTCCAGTTCAGGATGTTTGTGAAAGGGAAGGAGTTATGGGGTCATTTGGATGGGTCTTCTAAGGCTCCAACTAATCCCAAGGAACTTAGTTCATGGGAAGGCAAGGATGCCAAAGTTGTTTCCTAGCTACTCAGCTCTGTTGAACCTTATATGGTCAACAATCTTTGTGGGTTCGCTACTACTAAGATGATGTGGGATTACCTTCGGCAAATTTATTATCAAAATAATTTTGCCTGAAAGTTTCAATTGGATTTAGACATTGGAAACTATTGTCAGGGGAACCTCTCTATTGAGCAATTTTATTCTGGTTTTATTAATTTATGGAGTGATTATTCTGGGTTGGTATATTCTCAGGTTCGCAAAGAAGCTTTGGTAGCACTACAAGTGGTTCACTCTGAGAGCTAGTGGCATCAATTCTTGATGATGCTTTGACCCAAGTATGAAAGTGCATGAGCTGGGTTAATCAATCACACACCTGTCCCATCTTTGGAGGTTTGCTTGGGTGAACTCTTGCGTGAAGAACAGCGTCTCGCCTCACAGCTTGGCCTTGCTCAAGACGCTAGTGGTTTTGAAAGGGTTAATATGGCCTATGCTACTCAAGGCAAATGATGATCTAGATCTAAGCCACGGTGTTATAGTTGCAAGGAAATTGGGCACATTGCAAAACATTGTAGCAAGAAATTCTGCAATTATTGTAAGAAGGAAGGTCATATCATTAAGGATTGTCGTGTACGCCCTCAAAATCAATCCGCCGCTTTTCATCTTTTTTGTTCCCACTTTTTGTGCCTCCGCTCTACTTGTTGTTCAAGGTTCTTCTTCCAACATTACTCCCGAGTAGGTTCAACAGATGATTATTTTCTCCCTTTCTGCTCTTGGTCTCCAAGGTAAGGAATATCTCCTTACTTCTCCTTGGTTAATTGACTTTGCGGCTTCCAATCACATGACAGGCAGTCTATAAGCTTTACAAGATGTTCATAAGTATAATGGTAAGCTGCATATTCGGATCACAAATGGCAGTACTCTTCCTATTACTATGGTTGGAAATATAGGGTCTTCCTTTACTAATGTTTTTGTGTCTCCTGATTTATCTACCAATCTCATCTCTGTTGGACAATTAATAGAAGAAAATTGCTCTCTTCATTTTGATCGGTCTGGTTGTCATGTGCAGGATCAAGTGTTGGGACAAGAGATAGAGAAGGGGCCTAAAGTGGGACGTCTTTTTCCTCTTCAGTTGTAACGACCCAGGGAAAAGCGTTAGCCATATCTGCGCTATCACCCCAAAAGGACTAGTCAATTTGGAGCTTTCTTAGAATTCATTATAAAGTTCAGTTTCATCTAGCAACTAGGCAGTGTGGGACTTAGCACCCATGACCATCTTTGTAAACCAACCATTCTATGTGGGCTTCTTTTCATCTTTTCAATATGGGATTGGGGTGTTACAAACTCCCCCTTTTAAATTTCAGACGTCCTCGTTAGGGCTACGTCATGTAGTGCTCCAATACCACATGACCTGGCGTTACTAGGTGGCTTTGATACCACTTGTAACGACCTAGGAAAAAGCGCTAGCCACATCTACGCTATCACCCCAAAAGGACTACTCAATTTGGAGCTTTCCTAGAATTCATTATAAAGCCTAGTTTCACCTAGTAACTAGGCAATGTAGGACTTAGCACCCATGACCATCTTTGTAAACCACCCACTCTATGTGGGCTTCTTCTCATCTTCCCAATATGGGACCGGAGTGTTACATTAGCCGTTTTCCATTCCTCATTCAATTTCTGTTAGTTGTTCTGTTATTGCTAATAATAATAGCCAATTTTGGCATAAGAAATTGGGTCATCCCAACACTACAATTTTGGCACATCTTATGAAACATGGTTATTTGAGTAATACAAATGAGTTTTCTTCCTTGTCTTTTGATTGTGCTCCTTGTAAACTAGGAAAAAGCAAATCTTTACCTTTTCCTTTGCAGGGTAGTCGTGCTTCTTCATGTTTTGAAATTATTCATTTTGATGTTTGCGGTATGAGTCTTGTTCTTTCTCATGCTCAATACAGGTAGTTTGTGACATTTATTGATGATTATAGTCGTTTCACGTGGGTCTATTTTCTTCGTTCTAAAGTTGATGTGTTTTCAACCTTCAAAACCTTTGTTGCCAATGTAGAAACCCAATTTTCTACCTGTATTAAGACCTTACGATCAGATTGTGGGGGAGAATACATGTGTAGTGACCCAAATTATTAACTAGGCATAAGTAGCTTAGTTGAGGGAGTTAATTTAGGCTTTGGGTCACTAGGGACAATAGAGGGGCAATTTGGACTTTTGGGCGGATGTACGCTACTGTCTATAGTGTGGACGTACCAGAGGGGATCATCAAACATACGCTCTACAAACCGTACAAGCGGACGTACGTGGGACCACTGGACATACAGTACTTTTGAATACCCTCTAGTTAATAACTAGATGTACGAGGCAGCCATGGGACAATTGGGCAAGAACCATTGGACGTATACTGCTTGGCCAGACGTTCGCTGCTTTTCTAGGCCTATAAATACCACCCTACCCCTCTTCACAAGTTTCAGATGCCCTCAGGCTACTAGAGTGTTCCTAGAGCATTTTCAGAGTGTTTTGAATGTGTTTTGTGAGCGTGTGTGAGGCGTTGGTGAGTTTTGGATGTTTGTGAGGCAAAACTCTTGCAGTTTTATTTCAAGGAGGTAACGTTCGATCCTAATCTCTTTAAATGTGTCGTTATGCTGTTCGTTTTATGTTTAGTTGTAGTTGCTAGCTTAGTTACGCTTTGAAACACATTTGGGTTAGCGTTTTTGTTAGTTTAGCGTTGTTACTTTGCATGGAGGTTGTAAACTAGACTAGAAGGCTTTCAGATGTTCCTGGTAGCCCTAGGAGTCAGAGAATAGGTGGACAGTAGAAAAAAAATGAGGTTCTCCCTTAGAACCCACATAGTGGATGTATGGTATCTTGCCGGATGTACGGCCCGTCATGACGTGGTGGACGTATGGCCTTGAGTCTGGACATATGATCAATGTGTGACAAGGAAACCCTATTTTCACCAGCCGTCCCATAACTCATGTTTTCCTTACTTTAGAGTTGTTTTGGTGGAATTAGGACTAATAGAAGGTTTTCCACATATTTTGAGGACCCAGATATTTCGGAGTTTTCAAAGATGCTTTTCGATCCAGGTGAGTTTTAACTCACATAATGCTCAGTGCTATTTTCCATGCATTGCACATCTATTTTGTGTATTAAGAAAATATGCATATTTTACAACTCTTACCGTTTATACTTATTACACATGAACTCTGTCATTTTGAGAAAAATGTTGTACTGAACATGTTAACTAAGTGAGACTTGTAAAATGACATGCATGTAAAATGCAGACAAAATAATTTGCATCTTATGACATGGTACACCGGTACGTGTGGTAGTATTGGCCATAGGCTTACTATACATGTTAGCTTTATGGTCAAGTGTGTGTGTTGTACAGGGCTTTGGATCCATTGGTTTCGTGACCATGGTGCAACCATTCCCAATGGTTCGGTCATTACAGGATGGACGTCATTAGTTGGTGTGGGCCACTGGAGGTCGGACTCGATCGTGCTACTAATGTTAAATATGGTATGTTGTACAATGGCTAGGGCACTGGTATTATACTATACGTCCCTCGGTACATCATCAACCCTGTTAAGAAGGGGTAATATCTCAAGTAGACCATACTATTGAACTATGACTGTTGTTTACATCACATGCATATATCATTTATTATATATCTATCACATAGAAAATAAGCTGTCATGATGAAACTGCTTTTGCTTATTAAATGTTTGAGTTCATTACTAAACTAGTATGGGTATTATCTGCATTAAAAATCACTAAGTCTTAGACTTATCCTTTTTATTTATTTCTTTCCCTCATAAGTACGAATAATTGCACAGTTTAGCTTCACTAGATGAAGATGCTGTTGGAGACTACTTGGGTGATTGCTTAGGACCTGATACGAGTGATCTTTGAGGATATGGATCCCGTTTGGCTTAGGACTATGTAGGAAGATGGAGGATCTGCTCGTGCTAACATGATAGAGATTCTGATCTCATTAGCTCTACTTAAGCTTAAGTCTAGGCTTTGATCTGTTGATCTTTTGTGAACTATGTTGATAGTTGTTTATTTTGGGTTGTATCTATTTTCCTGCTAATGGTCTGATGACTAGTACATTTGGTGACTATTTATAATATTATGATGATGTAGTACTTTGTCTCTAGTATTGCTGTGTGATTTTTTAATTACTGTCTCTTAATCCCATAGTCTTGGTAAAATCTTCCACTACAGTTTTCTCGTTATGACGAGGAAAGTGATTTCCTGGAGGTCGTGTCCTAGAGGGACATGGCTAGGATGGCACGCCGTGAGATCAATTACTAGTTAATTGATTTGCCCATCGGGCAGGGCGTCACAGTTGGTATCAGAGCTTTTACTCCGAGAGGACTATAGGATAAAGGGAAAAGAGAACTTAGGCCATGATCACACCAGAGATTAGGCTAGATGAGCAATTAGGACTTAGTCTCTAGACTTGGTTGCTTGGTTCTAGCAGAGTTGGTTCTAACTCTGCTCTTCGCTGTAGAATGCCGCCTCGAAGGAACCCTACAATCGGACCTAACGCACTGGAGATCGGAGATGGAAGTGTTCACCTTGGGCCTGTAGACATTCCCATTGATGAGGCGACACTCCCAGGAAGTCAATTGATGGACCTAATTGGCCATTTGGTTTACACCTTATATCGCGATAGGGTTGCAAGATGGCTAGCTGAAGGGATTGGATGTTCACTGAAGGATTTCTGTAGTCATCACTCGAAGAGTTTTGACAAGAGAGGTGACCACATTCGTGCTGAGAACTGGCTGAACGACATGGAGGAGTTGTTAGCTACCCTTGGATGTATGAATGAGCAGAAGGTGGCTTATGCTACTTATAAGCTGACTGGAGAACCTAAGTGCTAGTGGCAGGACAAGGCGCTGACTTGGGTTCGAAGACTACCATTTCTTGGGAAGTATTCAAGCACGAGTTCAATCGACACTTCTTTCCCAGAGTCGTACAGGAGGCGAAGACATGAGAGTTTTTGGATTTTGTCCAAGGAGGGATGTCGGTGATTGAGTACGCTGCAAAGTTTTTGCAGTTGTCATGCTTTGGGTTATACCTCATCCCATCTTAGGAAAAGAAAGTGAAGAAGTTTAAACGAGGTTTGAACTCTTGTATTTGAATCATGATGAACTATTTCGACATTCAGGATTTCTCCCAGTTGGTGGATAGGGCATCGATCTATAAGGAAAGTCTAAAGGAGAATTCGGCTAAGTACACGGATCAGAAGAGGAGGGCTTAAGGAACTGGTACTTCGGTCGGAGGAGCTTGGCTAGCTAAGAAATGGCGATGGGGAGTTTTCCACCTTAGAGGGCACAAGGACGTGCCTTTGGTAACCATCCAGTTCCATTGCAAAAGAATCCGTTGAGCTATGCAAGAAGTGTAATTGTGTACACTAGGGACCCTGCAAGATGGCAACCAGGACTTGCTATCGATGCGGCCAGTTTGGTCACTTCAGCAAGGATTGCATGGGCAATGGAGTTGCTCAGAAGTCTTTGACGCCAGCGAGGGTTTACGCGCTTGTTCTAGGAGAGCCAGAAGGAGGATCGAAAATAGTGACAGGTACTATCCCTATACTTGGATTTGAAGCTTTAGTTTTGTTTGATTTGGGGGCTACCCACTCTTTCACGTCTATAGTATTCGTAAGGTTGTCTAAACTTGTTGTGAGAACTTTGGAACCTAGTCCAGCTGTAACTACACCCGTAGGGAGAACTGTGGTATGTAAGCGTGTAGTTTGCAAATGCCCTGTTAGCATTTGTGGGAGAGTACTTCCTATAAACTTAGTTGTTCTTCTTATGTTTAGTTACGACGTTATTCTTAGAATAGATTGGTTGATGAGGCATTTGGTGGTTATTGACTATGCTTTAAAGCAAGTGACACTTACACCGTGGGGAGAAGGAAAAGTGATATACGTTGGATGGCGAGCAAGGTATTTACCTCCAACGATTTCAGCCGTGCAAGCTAGGAAGCTTATCATCATAGGCAATCAAGCATTTCTAGCATTCATTGTCGCTCCAACAAAGCAAGCAAAGAAGAATCTGGAAGATATTCTTGTGGTGTGTGAGTATCCAGATATCTTTTCGATAGATTACTCTAGATTACCACCATATAGGGAGGTGGAGTTTGGGATTGAGTGTGTGCTAGGCACTAATCCAATCTCTAAGGCACCGTATAGGATGGCATCATCAAGGTTGAATGAGCTAAAGGAATAGCTCCAAGAGCTTTTGGACAAGGGTTTTATTCTCCCTAGTATATCACCATGGGGAGCGCTGGTGTTGTTTGTTAAGAAGAAGGATAGATCAATGAGGATGTGCATTGACTATTGGGAGTTGAATAAGGTGACGATCAAGAATCGATATCCTTTGCCAAGGATTGACGACCTGTTGGATCAGCTGTAAGGAGTGCGAGTGTTTTCTAAGGTTGATTTGCCCTCAAGTTATCACCAAGTGAGGGTAAAGGAAGATGACATTCCTAAAATAGCCTTTAGGACTCGTTATGGACACTACGAGTTCTTAGTTATGTCTTTTGGACTAACTAATGTGATAGCAGTCTTTATGGACATGATGAATAGAGTCTTTCATGACTACTTGGATCAGTTCATCATTGCCTTTATTGACGATATCTTGATCTACTCAAGGATGTCAGAGGAGCACAAGGAGCATCTGTGGAAGGAATTAGAGAGGCTTTGAAGGGAGAAGCTTTATGCTAAGCTCGAGAAGTGCAAGTTTTGGTTGGATAGCGTGTCTTTCTTTGGACACATGATTTTTGGTGAAGGAGCAATTGACCCGGAGAAGGTGAAGGCCATGGTAGAGTGGACAAGGCCAACTAGCGTGTTCGAGATTCAGAGTGTCTTAGGACTCGCTAGTTATTATTGACGGTTCATTGAAGGTTTTTTGAAGCAGTCAGGACCACTCACTACTTTGACTAGGAAGAATGATCGTTTTGTTTGGATGGATGAGTGTGAGTAATGTTTCCAAGAGCTGAAGAGGCGATTGGTAACCACTCTAGTGTTGGCATTACCTATAGAATCTGATAATTTCGTAGTGTATAGCGACGTTTCTATGAAGGGTTTAGGTTGCATGCTAATGCAAAATGGCAATGTTATTGCCTATGCTTCACACCAGTTAAAGCCATACAAGCAGAACTATCCTACACACGACCTGGAGTTGGCAGCAGTTGTGTTTGCTCTTAAGATTTGGAGGCGCTACTTTTATGGCAAGAGGTATGAGATCTACACAAACCATAAAAGCTTAAAGTATTTCTTTACTCAGAAGGAGCTAAACATGAAATAGAGGAGGTGGCTAGAACTGATCAAGGATTATGATTGCAAGATCAATTATCATCTTGGCAAGGCTAACGTGGTAGCAAACGCATTGAGCAGGAAATCAACGGTGGAGCTTGCCACTTTTGGGATTTATCAACCCCAGTTGATTAAGGAATTCATTGGGATGGGATTGGAAGTAGTAGGCGAAGGTACACTTGTACACTTGGCTAACCTGATGGTTCAGTTAGAATTGCATGCAAGAATCAATGCTACTTAGCTTGAGGACCTTGTATGTGCCAAGATCAAGCAATTGCTTGTGGAAGGTAAGACAAAGAGTTTATCTTAAGGGGGACATGTTGCTCACCCATTTCAAGCAAGTGTGTGTGTTGGGAATCGAAGAACTGAGGAAGGAGATAATGAGTGAGGCTCATCATTCTCCATACATTGTACATCCTGGAGGCACCAAGATGTATCACAATGTAAAGGGGTCATATTGGTGAAACAATATGAAGAGGACATTGTGAAGTTTGTGGAGCAATGTTCGATCTGCCAACAAATGAAGGCGGAGCATCAAAGACTGGTGGGGATTATTAAGCCATTGCTTATACCGAAGTGAAAGTTGGACGAGATCGCTATGGACTTTATTTTGGGTTTACTAAAAACACCCACTAGGGAAGATTCTATTTGGGTTGTTGTCGATCGTCTAATGAAGAGTGCTCACTTCATTCCCATCAAGGTTAAGGATCCGATGGATAAGTTGGCTAGACTATTTGTCCAGAATATAGTCTGTTTGCATGGAGTACCATCGGCAAGCATTTCGGATAGAGACTCTCATTTTACTTTGAGGTTTTGGCAAAGTCTTTAGAAGGAAATGGGGACGGAGCTGAAGTTCAGTACCACTTTCCATCCTCAGACAGATGATCAATCTGAGTGGACAAACTAGATCCTAGATAATATGTTGCGGGCATATGTGTTGGAATTCAAAGGTAGCTGGGTTCAGTACTTGCCTTTGATCAAGTTTGCCTACACAATAGTTATCAAGCAACTATTGGAATGCCGCCATATGAAGCACTTTATGGATGAAAGTGTTAGTCATCCCTATATTGGGACAACATCGGTGAGAGACAGACGTTGTGGTCGAAAATAATTCAGGATACTCGAGACAAGGTGCGTGTCATCAAGGAAAGGATGAGTGCAGCTCAAAGTCGGCAGAAGAGTTATGCTGATAACCAAGGAGGCCTTTGGAGTTTGAGGTGGAGGATTGTGTGTTCCTAAAAGTATCACCTATGAGGGGAGTAATGTGGTTTGGGAAGAAGGGGAAGCTCAGCCCCAGATTCGTTGGACCATTTAAAATTACTCAAAGACTAGGGAAGTTGGCTTATAGGATTGCCTTACCCCCAGATTTGGTCAAAACACATGACGTTTTCCATTCTATGCCGAGAAAGTATATTACTAACCCCAATGTGATTGTTGAGTATGAACCGTTAGAAATCTAGGACGGATTAACCTAAGTGGAAGAATCAGTAAAGATCGTGGACAAGAAGGAGTAGGTGCTGTGTACCAAGACGATTCCTATCATCATAGTACTATGGCGCAATCATGGAGTTGAGGAAGCATCATGGGAAATAGAACACGTCATGCGGAGTTGCTACCCACATTTGTTTGAATGATTGTGTATGACTCTTTCTTTTAAGATTATACTTGGATAGTATACCTATTTCCATTATTGGGCAAGGGAATAGTTGACTAAGAAAGGGTTATTTTCTTTTCAAGATTATGGCACCTATACCAATCGACCTAGACTACGTGTGGAACTACTCCTTTAGCGAGTGGATAGACTTGGGAGTAGAGATTGATGAGGATTGGTATAGTGTGGGCAACATCGAGTATGATGCACTCGATGACTTGTGTGGCGATTTTTCACAGTTGTTTGAAGAGGATGATGCACCGATTAATGGATGGGATGGGATAATCCAAGAATGTATTGAGCACGATGAAGAAGACTCCATGGACGAAAGGTAACATTCTACCCCTCCTTAAGTGTTGTTCTTTTGGTATTTGTCTCGGAATTTTGAGGACAAAATTCTTATAAGTATGGGAGAATGTAGTGACCCAAATCATTAGCTAGGCGTAAGTAGCTTAGTTGGAGGAGTTAATTTGGGCTTTGGGTCACTAGAGACACTAGAGGGATAATTTGGACTTTTGGGCGACGCTTGGCTAGCGTATGTACGCTGTTGTCTCAGAAAGTAACGCACGGGGACCATCGATGTACGCCTTCAAACCGTCATGACATATGTGGGACCATCAGATGTACGCTACTTTTTGAATACCCTCTGGTTAATACCTAGACGTATGAGGCTGCCATGGAACCAATAGGCCAAGAACCACCGGACATATACCCCTTGGTCGGACGTCCGCTGCTTTTTTGGGCCTATAAATTTCACCTAACCTTTTCATTCTTCACAAATTCCAGACACCCTCAGGCTGCCAGAGTGTTCCTAGAGCATTTTTAGAGTGTGTTTTGTGAGCGTGTGTGAGGCGTTGGCGAGTTTTGGACGTTTGTGAGGTGGAACTCTTGAGGTTTTGTTTCAAGGAGGTAACGTTCGATCCTTATCTTTTTAAATGTGTTGTTATGCTGCTTGTTTTATATTTAGTTGTAGTTGCTAGCTTAGTTATGCTTTGAAACTTGTTTGGGTTAGCGTTTTTGTTAGCTTAGCGTTGTTACATTGCATGGAGGTTGTTAGCTAGACTAAAAGGCTTTAGGATATTTGTAGTAGCCCTAGGAGTTAGAGAATAGATGAACAGTGGAGAGAAAATGAGGTTCTCCCTCAGAATCCATATAGCAGACGTACGGTATCTTGCTAGACATACGGCCTGTCATGACATGGTGGACGTACGGCCCCGAGCCTGGACGTATAGTCAGTATGTGACAGGAAAACCCTATTTTTAGCAGCCGTCCCATAGCTCATGTTTTCCTTACTTCAGAGTTGTTTTAGTGGAATTAGGACTAATAGAAGGTTCTTCACATAT
This sequence comes from Carpinus viminea, assembly GCA_013348765.1. Taxonomy (NCBI): domain Eukaryota; kingdom Viridiplantae; phylum Streptophyta; class Magnoliopsida; order Fagales; family Betulaceae; genus Carpinus; species Carpinus viminea. The sequence goes on from CP054674.1 coordinate 19,721,191, forward strand.
TTGGAGAACCCGGATCTTTTGGATTTTTCGGAGATAATTTTCGATCCAGGTGAGTTTTAACTCACATAATGCTCATTGCTGTTTTCTATGCACTGCACATCTATTTTGTGTATCGAAAAAGCATGCATATTTTACAACTCTCACTTATATATATTGCACATGAGTTTCATTTGAGAAAATGTTGTGAACATATTAAGTGAGACTTGTAAAATGACATGCATGTAAAATACAGACAAGATAATCTGCATCGTATGACATGGTACACCGATACGTGCGGTAGTATTAGCCATGGGCTTTCTATACATGTTAGCTTTATGGTCAAATATGTGTGTTGTACGGGATTTGGATCCATTGGTTTCATGACCACGACGCAACCATTCCCAATGTTTCGATCACTACAGGATGGACGTCATTAGTTGGTGTGGGCCACTCGAGGTCAGACTCGATCGTGCCACTAATGTTACGTACGGTATGTTGTGCAATAACTGGGATACTGGCATTGTACAATAGGTCCCTCGGGACAACATCAACCTTACTAAGAAGGGGTAATATCTCGGGTAGACAATATTGTTGAACTATGACTGTTGTTTACATCATACGCATATATCATTTATTATATATCTATCATGTATAAAATAAGCTGTCATGGTGAAATTGCTTTTGATTATTAAACATCTGAGTTCATTACTAAACTAGCATAGGTATTATCTGCATTAAAAATTACTAAGTCTTAGACTTACTCTTTTTATTTGTCTTTTCCCCATCATTATGAATAATTGCGCAGTTTAGTTTCACTAGAAAAAGATGCTGTCAAAGACTACTTGGGTGATTGCTCAGGACCTAATACGGGTGATCTTTGAGGATATGGATCCTGTTTGGCTTAGGACTATGTAGGAAGATGGAGGATCTACTCGCACTGACATGATAGAGATTCTGATCTCATTAGCCCTGCTTAAGCTTAAGTCTAGGCTTTGATTTGTTGATCTTTTGTGAACTATGTTGACAGTTGTTTATATTGGGTTGTATCTATTTTCCTGCTGATGGTCCGATGACCAATACATTTGGTGACTATTTATAATATTATGATGACATAAAACTTTCTCTCTGGTATTGTTGTGTGATGTTTTAAATGCTGTCTCTTAATCCCATAGTCTTGGTAAAGTCTTTTGCTGTAATTTTCTCGTTACGACGAGGAAAGTGATTTCCCAGAGGTCATGTGTGACACCCCGCTTGATGGGAATATCAATTAACAAGTAATTGACCCCACGGCATGCCATCCTAGCCATGTCCCTCTGAGACACGACCTCTGGGAAATCACTTTCCTCATCGTAACGAGAAAACTACAGCAGAAGACTTTACCAAGACTCTAGGATTAAGAGACAGTAATAGAAATATCACACAGCAATACCAGAGATAAAGTACTACATCCATAATATGATAGATAATCATCAAATGTACTGGTAATTAGATCATCAACAGGAAAATAGATACATCCCCAAATTAAGATACAACAACATTGTTCACAAAAGATCAACAGATCAAAGCCTAAACTTAAGCTTCAACAGAGTTAATGAAATCAGAATTTACATCATGTCTACATGGGCAGATCTTCCACCTCCCACATTGTCCTAAGCCAAACGGGATCCATATCCTCAAAAATTACCCATATCAGGTTCTGAGCAATCACCCAAGTAGTCTCTGGCGGCATCTCTATCTAGGGTAACTAAACCGCACAATTTAAGCTTCAATAGAGCTAGTGAAATTAGAATTTGCATCATGTCTGCATAGGCAGATCCTCCACCTCCCACATCATCCTAAGCCAAACGGGATCCATATCCTCAAAGATTACCCATATCAGGTTCTGAGCAATCACCCAAATAGTCTCTGATGGCATCTCCGTCTAGGGCAACTAAACCGCGCAATTATTCGTAATGATGGGGAAAGACATAAATAAATGGGGTAAGTTTAAGACTTAGTGATTTTTAGTGCAGATAATACCTATGCCAATTTTAGAAATGAATTCAGATGTTTAATAAGCAAAAGCAATCCCATCATGACAGTTTAATTATGCATGATATATATATAGTAATGATATATGCATATGATGTAAACAATAGTCATAGTTTAATAGTATGGTCTACCCGAGATATTACTCCTTCTCAGCAGAGTTGATGCTATTCCGAGGGACCTATAATACAATGTCAGTGCCCCAGCCATTGCATAACATACCATACGTAACATTAGTGGCACAATTGAGTCCGATTCCGAGTGGCCCACACCAACTAATAACGTCTATCCTATAGTGACCGAACCATTGGGAATGGTTGCATCAAGGTCACAAAACCAATGGATCCACAGCCCTTACATAACGCACACATTTGACCATAAAGCTAACATGTATAGTTAGCCCATGGTCATTGCTACCGGACGTACCGGTGTACCATATCATAAGATGCAATTATCTTGTCTATATTTTATATGCATGTCATTTTACAAGTCCCACTTGATCAACAAGTTCAGCACAACATTTTTCTCAAAATGACAGAGTTCATGTGCAATAAGTATAAATTGTGAGAGTTGTAAAATATGCATGTTTGCTTGGTACACAAAATAGACGTGCAGTGCATGGAAAATAACAATGTGCATTATGTGAGTTAAAACTCACCTGGATCGATAAGTGTCTCTGAAAGCTCTAAAAGATCTGGGTTCTCCAAATCTGTGGAAAACCTTCTATTAGTCATAATTCTACTAAAATAGCTATAAAGTAAGGAAAATAGGAGCTATGGGACATTGGTGAAAATAGGGTTTCCCTGCCACACACTGACCGATGTCCGGCTCAGGTGCGTATGTCCGTCGTGTTATGACAAGCTGTACGTCCAGCATAAGACCGTACATCCACTATGTGGGTGCTCAGGGAGAACCTCATTTTCTCCACGATCCACCTATTCTTCAACTCATAAGGCTACTAGAAACAATCTAAAGCCTTCTAGTCTAGTCAATAGCCTCTGTGCATCGTAACAACGCTAAGCTAATCGAAAATGTTAACCCAACAAGTTTAAAGCGTAACTAAGCTAGCAACTACAACTAAACACTAAACAAGCAGCATAATGACGTAATTAAAAGCTAAGGATTGAACGTTACCTCCTTGAAACAAAACTGCAAGAGTTTCAGCTCACAAACGTTTTGAAACTCGCAAATGCCTCACACACACGCTCACAACACACTTAAAACACTTGGAAACACTCTGGGAATACTTTGGCAGCCTGGGGGTGTATGAGAAGTGTGAAAAATATGAATGGGGTAGGGGTCTATTTATAGGCCCAGAAAAGCAGCAGACGTCCGGCCAAGGGGTGTACGTCCGATGGTTCTTACCCAATGGTTTAATGGCTATCATACGTCTAGGTATTATCCAGAGGTATTCAAAAAGTAGCATACGTCTGGTGGTCCCACGTACATCCACCTGTACGGTTTGTAGAGCAAATGTCCGATGGTCCCCCTTGTACGTCCGCACTATAGCGTACGTCCTTCAAACCTAGCGTACGTTCGTCCAAAAGTCCAAATTACCCCTCTAGTATCCTTAGTGACCCAAAGCCCAAATGATCTCCCCCAACTAAGCTACTTATGCCTAATTAATAATTTGGGTCACTATATTGTGTCCTGGAGGGACATGGCTAGTAGTACTCATAATAGAATGAACCATGGTTTGTATAGCATGTGCACCAGTATGTGTTTGTATCCACAGAGAACCGTGAGTGTTTAAAACTAATTTTACTTTTAGATTTATATTATCTTAATCTAGCTCCAAGTGGGTGTTTGTGTAACAAAGAAAATATAAACTAAATTAATTGTAGTGAAATAAACAAAAGAACCACTAAGGTTAAGGACTCCACCTCACCAAATCAAAAACGCTAATTAAAAACACTAAGCTAATTAATCCTTCTATCGATTAAACCAAAACTTAATCTATTGCGCCTATTGAAGGATTCAAAGAATCCATCCCTTTGACAAAAGACAAACCATAAACGATTTAGGCCAAAGGATCCAAAGTGAATGTGATTTAACACAAACAACAATGGATAAATGAACGTAAATTGAAGGATGAAATATATCCGTCGGACGAAAAACAAAAAATAAACAATTACAGCACAATCATACTTGATTTTGTCACTAAACCAAATTGAAACGACTAAGCTATATGTAAAAGACGGAAATTAAATAACATAATGTAAAAAACTAACATAACATCAATGGTGAGGCTTCATCCTTAACCTTAGTTGAGGATTTAGCCTCACATGTAAAAGGGGAACACAAACAAACTAAAATAAGACATTAAAATAAATAAAGCAATAAAGTTTTACAATTAAAATGGGCAGAGCAAAGCCAAATAGAGGCAAAAACTCTCAAAATGCGCCCATGAAAATGTAAGGTCTGAAAATATACACAAGGAACTTATTTATAGAAAACTAAGGTGCTGCTAGGTCACATAAGTGCACTCGATTGCAAGCATTGCACTCGAGCGTAAGTGTGTATGCGATCGATCGTGGAAGGCACACTCGATCACTCATAACTGCCTCAAAAATTCCATGGCGCAAGGGTAGAAGCAATGGCAGCTAGGGCAACGCATAAGATGCAGGCTGATAAGGCTTGTGCTCGATCGTAGGCTTTGGGTTCGAGCACAGTGCACTCGATCGCCCTTTGTGCGCTCGATCGCAGTGGCAGGGAACAGAACTTCACTTCTTTTGCCTTTTCGACCCTTTGCAACCATGGTTTGAATGCAAGGACTTGCAACACCATAAAACACTTAAACAAGCAAAAACATTAAATAATAACAAGGCTAAAGGCTTAACAAACATAAATTAAGGGGTCCGAATAAGCAGTATTTGACACTTATCAAATACCCCCAAACTTATATTTTGCTAGTCCCTTAGCAAAACAAAATGAAAAATACAATTAAAACATAGGTCCACTTTCGTGGGAGAACGATTGCATTTAGCATATGCAACAAGCCTTTTAAACCTCTAGGAATTTCCTAGAGGATGAGTGAAGTCTCGTGAGGGTTTTCTAGGAATGATACCCACAAACATTGTTCAATCATTTTATTCTCAACAATGCAACAATATAAAAAATCATGGTTCTTATTCATGAGCAAACTTAACCAAACGAACACCATCTTCACAATTTTTAGGGAATTATCAATTAAGCTACTAACATGGTATTATGAGACATCACATGAATCAATTTTAGTGAAAGTGAAATTAGCACATAATTATGGGACTTCAAAACTAATCTTAATCATGCATGCTTCGACACTCATAATTTATTAGACTACCCAACGGACACAATAACCAAGGTTTATTTAATTCAAAAATTTTGTGCTTAGCTCCCTTAAGCTTTCTAATTGACCCATGTATAGAGCGTTAAGTCAATGACTCCTAAACCAGATGGTTTTAAGGCATTAGGTGTAAAAAGTACCCCTAAGGACCTACTAACTCGAGCCAAAAAGGCTACGAAGCTAAGCTAACCATATCTAACTTCTCACTTTTTTACGCGAACACTCAATGCTTAATGAGGCATAAGGTTCGATTACTCGGTGGAAAGCTCAAAATGATCATCAATTTTATTTTATTTTTTATTTTTTTAAATAACAACCAAGGTTATCTTTCCAATGGGTTTCCCAATTGCATCCAAGCTTACAAAACCAACATGACTAAAATCAGAATTTATACCCCACAAACTACGTGCCAATGTGCTCATGAAAATCAAATTGAAAATGTAATATCTCATGCTGCCAAAGAAAGTAACATAATTTAAATTTCCTTAACAAAGTAATCATGTGTTCATCAAGTTAAGCTCACAAAAGAAAATAAAACCATAATTTAAAATAAACAGAATAATTGAAAACAATATGTGTACACATACCCCAAACTTAAAATTCACAATGTCTATAGTGTGTTGATATAGAAAATACAAAAGTAACGCAAGGGGGTTAGAGTACTCGAAAAAAATCACTGAGGCAGTGCTGAAGAAGCTCCTGGAGCTGGTGGGCATGCCCCTTGTGCAGGTGGCAATCTGATGTAGCATTAGATCATGTATAATCAAGAAAACAGTAAATAGAAGAGATAAATATTCCTAAGATTGTGAGACTATTACAAAATCAAAGAAATCTTCTCTAAGCAAAAGATGCTATCTAAAGCTTGAAGGAAAATAACCAAGAAACTCAACTCTGAGTATTCTTATTAAACAAAATCAATAATAATAATAAACTACCATTGCATTCTTAGGGCTCTAAATATTTATTTATAGCCCCAAGATTCCTAGTCCTAAGATAATAATGACATAAAGTCAGTTTAGAAGTCTACGAAAGAAAACTAAACCAAATAAAAGACTAACAAAGAAACCTAATTCAAAGAAAAGACTTAAAGATAAGATAGAATAAAAGATTAACAAATAAACCTTATTTAAATAAAATACTAAAAGATAAGATAGACCATCTTGATCTACATTACAATTTTGCTAAATTGTCTTGCATCATGGCTCGTAGCTCGAGCCTATCTTGTGTGCATCTTTCTGTATATTGGTGATTTGAAATCACATGTCCTCCAAGGTATCTTGCAAGGCATAAACATCTATAGCTCTGAGGGTGATCGTCTCTTCATAATCTTCTTCAATTGGCTGCACATCTACCTCTTCTTCTTGTGCTTCTGCCATCTCTGGTTCAGCTGCTATCTCCTGCTTCTGCCATCTCATGTATGTCCATAGGCTGGCTCTGGCTCTACTATGACTCTGGGCATATGGGAACAGCTCTAGTTCCACTGGATTCGGTCGAAGCGTGGATGCTCAATGATTGGCCCATCTACCGCATTGCCATTAATGCCCTTCTTTCGAAGCATGTGAGTGATGAGAAAAGGGAATGGCAATCCCCATGTTCTTGTAGGCTCAACAACTCGGTGATGCACCCTCTCCCAGAATTTATATATCTGCCTCCAAATGATCTCGGGAATGGAGCACCAATAGCCCATATGGAACGAATATAGGGCACTGAGAAACATGTCTCGTCTCTGTGTCTTGTGTCCCAAGGGACACACGTTCTTTTGTAGCACGACGTCCACAAACTAGAGCTTGGGAGGTATCTTCACCTTGCTGGCAGCATTCTTGTGCCTGTTTGCATATTGTCCTTCACACGTGTCGGAGACGATGTCCTCTATAGTGAGCATGGAGGGGCAGTCAATCCATGGTTCGTCCGCTTCAGGTGGCTCATGGTGGCATTTCAAAACAGCCGCTATGTCGGCTATGGTCACCTTGATGTCTCTATTATCGATGGAAGAGACAAGGACGTCTGGTCGGTTGTAGTTGTACTTCAAATTTTCATAAAAGGATTGGACCAAACGTTCATATGTGGTGGAGGCGACGGGTTTGAACAGCCGCTTCAAACCACGACGCTTCAATTCTTGAACTGCCCATTTCGAAGCATCATCCTTGGAGAAGTCTTCTTTGATGGCAAACGTGGTCTCCAAGATGAGCGTCCAAGATTGGATAGAGGGCCTCACTACCATGGCTTGGGTCCTAGAGGACCGAGAAGTCAAAACTTGCCCTCTAGGCATGCTGGAAACTGGATGGGGAATTTTGTCAAACACGTGGTGGGTGCCTCTAAAAACCAAGGTTTGAAAACCTACTTTAAAACCTAACCCAACCCCCTTCAAAAATTAGAACAACCAACATAGAAAGACACGCACAATCCGTACCCACGGTTTGTGCGTGTAAACAATAAAGAATGGGGACAAAATACAAAATTTGGGAGAAGTTGGGTTTGTGAGAAAAAAGAAAATGGGGAAAAATGGAGTGGCCGATGAAGGCATAGTAGTGGCACGGAGGTAGTGCGGTGGTGATACGGTGGTGATGGAAGTGTGTTTGGGCTGTGAAATGGTGTTTTGGTGGCTGAGGAGTGTGGGATGTGGGAGAAAAATGGAGAAGATGGGGGAGAACACTGTATGGCGCACAATGGAAATTAAATGGGGAAGGGGAAAGTGACCTAAAAAGAGGTCACGTGAGGCTTCTGAATTGAGTGCGCTCGATCGCACCAAGGTGCGTTCGATCGCACTCGAGTAGGGGCATGTGTGTGATGTGGGCCTTTGCACTCGAACACACATGAGTGAGTTGTACGCAAGCCCGTGTCTACGATCGAACGTACAGTGGTACGGTCGATCACACAGTGCAAATTTTTTTTTTTTAAAATTTTTTTAACAAAAATATTTACACACATAGACAGCAAAAAGGTTCCAGAAATCTACCCCACCCCCAAACTTAAAATTGCACATTGCCCACAATATGACTAGCTTTACAATACCCAGGGAATGGGTCAATTCAGGTGTAGCATAAAAGAATGCTCCCCCAAATTTGAATGGTAGACATAAAACTTGGAACACACAATGCCAAAAATAAAACGAGTAACATAATGAGGGGTGTCTCTCATAAGCGCTAAGTTTAACATCTTCAGCCAGACTCGTGATAATAGGACCAAACTACCTATGACAATAGGTAGACTCATCAATTGCACTACCGAGAATGGTATGCACTAGTTTTCTAGGGTCAAAAGGGTAATGGTTGTAGCTGGGATAATCAATAAGCATAAAGAAATATTCAGCTAACCCTTTCATCTGGTGATCAAAGAATGGGGGAGGAATGGTCGTTCCTTCTCATGGTCAAACTCAGCCACCTAGGCCACCAAAAAATGTGCAACCCATTTGCTCTCAGAAATCAAATCGGGTGGCTCAAATGAGGACGAATAAGTAGTGAGGAATGATAACTCCATGGTTTCCCCACACTCGGCTGTATCTCAGAAATGGGATAAAAAATGGCATTAAGTAGCTCAACTACTTCATCAAAGTACTCATTATCTCCCAATTGAGCAAAACTCTCTAGCTCAATGTCCTCCATACTTGGCTCAACTACAACCCTAATTGGCTCAAGTAACCTATAAAAATCTATGTTTCCTCCACATTGGGCGAAACATTCAATCTCAGGATCCTCTAGACTTGGCTCATGCAACGGCTCAGCCTGTTGAAGTACCAAACTCAAATTAAGATCACCTGAAGATGGTGCAAAACACTCCATTTCAGGGTCCTCCAGACTAGGCTCATACAAATCATCTTGTCCAATCAGCCTGTCAAAGTCCAAGTTATCTTCCTCTTGAGTAAAGCACTCAATCTCAGGTCCCTCTAAACCAAAATCACTAACAATCTCATCAGTGATCTCTTCAATTAAGCACACAAGGTGGGCTTCATCATACTCCAGTGGTTGGTTATTGATGTTAAAAATGTTGAGCTCCACTATCATATTTCCAAATGAGATTTTCATCACCCCCATTCTACAATTGATTAGGGCTTTAGCCGTAGCTAAGAAAGGTCACCCTTAAATCACTGGGATCTAGTTCACAACATCAAGCACTGGCTCCGTGTCTATCAATATGAAATCCACGGAAAATAAAACTTGTCAACCTTAATCAATACATCTTCAATTATTCCCCTTGGTCTCTTCATTGACCTGTCACCAATTGGAGCGTTACCGTGGTAGGCTTCAATTCTCCCAATCCCAACTGTAGATACATTGAATAGGGCAAGAGATTCACACTTGCTCACAAATCTAACAATGCCCTATTTATCTGACTTACTCCTATCATGCAAGAAATGGTTGGACACCTAGGGTCCTTATACTTGATTGGCAACTTGCACTGGAGGATGGAGCTCACTTGTTCAGTCAGATATGCTTTCTTTGGGACATTTGTTTTCTTCTTGATTGTAACCAAATCTTCAAGAATTTAGCATATGATGGCACTTGCTGAATTGCATCCAAGAATGGGATGTTTATCTGAACTTGCTTAAACACCTCTAAAATTTCAGCAAACTATGCATTCTTCTTTGGAGCTTTCAACCTCTCAGGATATGGGACTATTGGGGCAAACGACCTTAAAGGGTCATTAACAATGGGAGTGACTGTAGATGGCTCAGCACCTCTCTCTTCCTTGTTGTCACTCTCTTTCTCTTTTTGCCCAACAGGGGCTGATTTTGGCTCTACTACATGGTCTGCTTCTGGCTCAGCATGGTCTGCTTCTAGCTCAGCCACATGATTGTCTATTCGTCTCCCAGACCTCAGTCTAACAATCGCATGTGCATGCTCTTGATTTGAAGAATTTCCAATAGTGCATGCCTTAGGGTTGTTCACTAGTTGGTTGGGGAACTTTCCCTTATCTCTCTCACCAAGGTGATTTGCCAACTATCCCACTTGCATCTCCAACTTAGAGATTGCCTGGGTGTTCACCATGGTGGAATTTCTTATGTCATTAATTGATTGACCAGTCATTTTCATGAACTCTCTTATTGTATCTTACAATGACTGTGTCGATGATGTCGGCTTGAATGGGGGCCTGATAAGATGATGACGCTGGCTGAGCCAAGCGTCCATGACTTTGATAAGTCGGAGGAAATCCTAAAGGATTTTGATTTTGAGTATGAGGAGCTCCTCCTTGGTTTGTGGGTTGGTTCTACTTCTAGGAGAAATTAGGGTGGTTCCTCCACCCTGGATTGTAAGACTCAGAATATGGGCCACTTGACTACTTTCTAAAATCAATGAAAGTGTTTGCTTGTTCCATTTGGTTCTCATAAAAAACTGGCAAAGATGGACTAGTCTATGCTAAATGCATCGGACTAGCACAGATAGAACAACTCTCAACAATGAAAGTATTTGCAGCGTTTATGGGCTGACCTACATTTAGAGCATCAAGTCTCTTAACAATCGCATCCATCTTTAAGTTCAACTCTGCTTCACCTTTTAACTCATGGATGCCTCTTTTCTTAGGGTTTCGGGCTGATTTGTCACGACAACTTGTAAAATCCCACTGTTGTGAGTTGTCAGCCAATTTATCCAAAGTTTTATAAGCTAAATCTCCCGTTAAGTTCAAAAATGCCCCTCCATTCATTGACACTATCATGCTACGGTTGGGCTGAGACAGTCCTTGGTAGAAGAATTACACGAGCCATCATTTTTCGTAACCATGAGGAGGGCATCTGATAAGCAGATCCTTGAGCCGCCCTCAACTATCAGAGAATTTCTCGTCCTCGTCCTGAGTAAAGGAACTGATCTCCTTTCTTGCCTCATTTACTCTGGACATTGGGAAAAACTTGTTGTAAAACTTACTCAACAAGCTCTCCCAAGAGGTAATAGAGCCAGGTGCATTGGAATCCAACCACTCTGTGGCTCTATTATGGAGGGAGAAAGGAAAAAGTCTAACGTGGACAGATTCCTCAAAAAAATTCTGGAACTTGGTGGTGGCACAGATATTTTTGAATTTCTTCATATAAGAATATGGGTTTTCATGATCTAAGCAGTAAAAAGATGGTAAAGTTGGATGACGTGTGGCTTTAGATCATAATGGGTTGCATTCATCGGTGGCAACACTATGCACGAATGGGAACTAGTCACAACTGGTGCAAACAATTCCCGAAGTGACGTAGTGAAATCCACGTCATATCCTCATCTTTGCTCCCCATTCCCAGCTCTTGCATCTTGGTAATCTTCTTGCTCCTCTTCATTCTCATTTCTTGGATGTTCCTCCATTTCAATGTGTGTTCTAAGGGATCTCCTACGATTCCTCTCTAAGTCGAGATCTAAAGGTGTTAATTCTAAATTCAAGGATTGCCAACCAAGCATGCACCAATCAAGAAGTTAACTAAAAACCAGAAAAGCAATAAACTAACTAAGGATGTATGAACAAAAATAGCAAAATAGGGACACAAAATAACAAATGAAGAACAAAAATAGTAAACTAAAAGAATTTAAAATTACTAAATTAACAATAAACTACAAAACAAGACTGTAAGCAATAAATGAATAAAACCTAAACAATTTTAAACAAATATTAATAGATGTAGACTACACAGCAACAGAAACAGAAAAATAAAAACAAACTAGCTTACACAATTAAAAATTTAAAGTAAACAAAGTACTAAACAACTAATTATCAAACTAATTATAAAAACAAACTAATTAAGCAACTAAAAACAAAAATAAACTAGCACAATTAACAGCAACAACAAACAAACTAAAAACAGGTAGAATACACAATTAAAACTAAACTAACAATTAATCAAAGATTGATCGACATACAAATATATAACAATCTCCGTAAATGCGCTCAATCACAACAGAGGTGCGATTGAGTGATCACCGCACGCTTCGTTGTAAACATGCGCCACTAAACTACGATAAAGAGCGCAGTATAATCGTGAATTGTATGGAATAGGGTCAAATGCGTTCGATCACAATAGGCATACGATCGATCGCACTATTAGTGCCTGATTTTCCAGAAACTGAAACTAAACTAAAAATAGCCAACACTAAACTAAAAACTAACAAAAATTAACAAAAAAAAACACGAAAACAAACTAGGAACAGAATTGAAATTGTAGAAAATAAAGGCTAATAGAAAAATAACACTAATCTAAAAATAAAATTAATTTCAACAAATCAATTGATTCCCTAGCAACGGCGCCAAAATTTGATCGTACCAAATTTAGTACTTGCAATAGAACGAACCATGGTTTGTATAGCGTTTGCACAAGTACATGTTCGTATCCACAGAGAACCACGAGTGTTTAAAACTAATTTTACTTTTAGATTTATATTATCTTAACCTAGCTCCAAGTGGGTGTTTGTGTAACAAAGGAAACATAAACTAAATTAATTGCAATGAAATAAACAAAAGAACCACTAAGGTTAAGGACTCCACCTCACCAAATCAAAAACGCTAATTAAAAATACTAAGCTAATTAATCCGTCTATCGATTAACCAAAACTTAATCTATTGCGCTTATTGAAGGATTCAAAGAATCCGTCCCTTTGACAAAAGACAAACCATAAACGATTTAGGCCAAAGGATCCAAACTGAATGTGATTTAACACAAACTACAATGGATAAATGAATATAAATCGAAGGATGGAATGTATCCATTGGACAAAAACCAAAGAATAAACAATTACGGCACAATCATACTTGATTTTGTCACTAAACCAAATTGAAACGACTAAGCTGTATGTAAAAGATGGAAATTAAATAACATAATGTAAAAAACTAGCATAACATCAATGGTGAGGCTTCATCCTCAACCTTATTTGAGGATTTAGCCTCCCATGTAAAAGGGAAACACAAACAAACTAAAATAAGACATTAAAATAAATAAAGCAATAAAGTTTTATAATTAAAATGGCAGAGCAGAGCCAAACAGAGGCAAAAGCTCTCAAAATGCGCCCATGAAAACGTAAGGTCGGAAAATATACATAAGGCACTTATTTATAGAAAACTAAGGTGCTACCAGGTCACATAGGTGCACTTGATCGCAAGCATTGCGCTCGAGCACAGGCATGTATGCGATCGATCATGGAAAGCGCGCTCAATAGCTCGTAACTGCCTCAGAAATTCCACAGGGCAAGGGTAGAAGTGATGGCGGCTAGGGCAACACGTGAGACGTGGGCTGAGGAGGCATGCGCTGGATCGTAGGCCTTGGGTTTGAGCGCAGTGCGCTCAATCGCCCTTTGTGCGCTCAATCGTAGTGGTAGGGAACAGAACTTCACTTATTTTGCCCTTTTTCACCCTTTGCAACCATGGTTTGAATGCAAGGACCTGGAACACCATAAAACACTTAAACAAGCAAAAACATTAAATAAGAACAAGGCTAGAGGCTTAACAAACATAAATTAAAGGGTCTGAATAAGCACTATTTGACACTTATCAGCTGGGATGGCGCGCCGTGGGATCAATTACTAGTTAATTGATTTGCCCATCGGGCGAGGTGTCATAACATGTCTCATGCCTTTCAATCTTTTCTCCAACAGAAGGGTATTCTCTCTCAGCGTTCATGTCCTTACACCCCTCGATAGAATGGCATAAGAATAGACATCTTTTAGATGTTGTTCGTACATTGATGCTTGAATCTTTTGTTCCTCCTAGATTTTGGGTAGAAGCATTATCTACGGTTGTATATTTGATTAATCATTTGCCTTCTACATTGCATCTTGATTCTCCATATTCTTGTTTGTTCGGTGTTCCTCATGATTATAATTCTTTGCATGTTTTTGGTTGCGTTTGTTTTATTCACTTACCTCCCATTGAACGTCACAAGCTTGCTGCCCAATCTATTCAGTGTGCTTTTCTTGGCTATAGTAACTCTTACAAAGGGTTTGTGTGTTATGATGCGGATGCTAACAAGCTTCGTATTTCTCGCAATGTGTTTTTTTTTTGAAAATCAATATTTCTTTCCATCTTGTCCTAATATTGTTTCTTCCTCTATTTCACTCCCTGCTTTTGATGATGTGTCTAGTACTCCTTCTTTTTTTAAGCCAGGTATTGTGTATCAACAATGTCACCCATTGCCTCTTCCTTCCTCTGAACCTCCACCTGATCTTGCATGAGCCCCCACCGGTCTACTCGTGTATCCCGACCCCCAAATTGGTATGGTTTTTCTTCTTCCGCTTTTCATGCTACTCTTGATACTACTTTTGTGCCTTAGTCTTATTCTCAAGCTTCTACTCAAGAGTGTTGGCGCCAAGCTATGCACGACGAACTTTAGGCTCTTCAGGATAATCACACTTGGGACATTGTTCCTTGTCCTGCTAGAGTTAAGCTTATTGGGTGAAAATGGGTCTACACCATCAAGCTACATGCAGACGGCTCTATCAAAAAACATAAAGCTCGTCTGATGGCACTAGGGAATTGGCAGGAGTATGGGATTGATTATGAGGAAACATTTGCTCCCATGGCCAAAATGACTACTGTCCGCACTGTTATGGCCATTGCTGTTTCGAAAGGATGGTCGCTTTGCCAGATGCATGTGAAGAATGCATTTTTACACGGTGATCTAAAGGAAGAAATATTTATGTCTCCTCCTCTTGGCTTGTTTCCTTCTTCTTTTATTGAGGTATGTCACTTAAAGCGATCTCTATATGGTTTGACACAGGCATCGCGGGCATGGTTTGAGAAGTTTCGTACTACTCTAGTTAGTATGACTCCTCTCTCTTCTTTTGTGAGACTGCCCTTGAGATCATTATAGTTCTTGTGTATGTCAATGATATTGTGATTATTGGATCTGATCTCCAATTAATTAAGTAGCTCCAACAGTGCCTCAAATCTTCATTTCATATGAAAGATCTTGGTCCACTACAGTATTTTCTTGGACTTGAGGTTCAACATTGTCTGAATGGCACACTCTTACATCAACATAAGTATACCCAAGAACTTCTTTCTTTAGGCCTTCAAGACAATAATTCGGTTCTTACACCTATGGAGGTCAATTTGAAGCTGCATCAGGCAGGTGGTGATCCCTTATCTAATCCTTCAATGTATCGGTAGCTAGTAGGCAATTTGAATTATTTGACCATTACTCGACCTGATATCTCATTTGCTGTTCAGTAGGTCAGTTAGTTTATTATGTAGGCTCTGTGTCAAACACATTTGGTTGCTGTCCATCGTCATCTTTGATATCTCAGAGGGACATCTGGTCGTGGCTTGTTTTTTCCTTCAGGGAATTCTTTATAGTTGGAGGATTTTAGTGATGCCGACTATGCTAGTTGTGTGGATACTCATCGTTCTGTTACGAGTTGGTGTATGTTTCTTGGAGATGCCCTCATTTCTTGGAAGAGTAAGAAGCAAGCTCATGTCTTGAAATCATCCACTGAGTCTGAATATCGGGCTACGTCATTTGCCTGTTCTGAAATTGTATGGCTTCGAGGGTTGTTAGGCGAACTTAGTGTTCCACAGCTTACTCCTACTCCTCTTCATGCTGATAATACTAGTGCTATTCAGATTGCTGCCAATCCCCTTTTTTATGAGCGCACCAAACATATTGAAGTGGGTTGTCATTCCATTCGTGAAGCCTTTGCTTGCTAGGAGATTACACTTCCACACATTTCTACTGAACACCAAACTGCTGATGTCTTTACCAAGGCTCTCTCTCGTCCTTGCCATCGGCGCCTGGTTGACAAATTGATGCTTCTCGATTGCCCAGCATCAATTTGAGGGGTAGAATTTACAGCTGGATATGTGTTGGCCCAGTCTATTATGGCAGCACATATTCTACCTTATTTAGTCTACTTATATATATAAGAGTATTTTGTATATTGGCATATAATTGATAGGCATTTATTCTTACCTTGCATAGTCCAATGTAATGGCTGATTTTCAGCCTTGTAATTAGCCCGACAACTTTTATATAAACAGAGCAACTCTCACAAGGAGAGTATCTCCTTCTGGGTAAAGAAGTACTTCAAGCTCTTGTGGTCTGTGTAGATCTCACACTTCTTGCCAAACAGGTAATGCCTCCAAATCGTCAGAGTAAACACAACTGCTGCCAACTCTTAGTCATGTGCGGATAGTTCTGCTCGTAAGGCTTCAACTCACATGAAGCATAGGCAATGACATTACCATTCTGTATAAGCATACACCCTAAACCCTTCGTAGAGGTGTCACTATACACTACAAAATTGCTAGATCCCGTAGGCAATGCCAACACTAGAGCAGTTACCAAGCGCTTCTTCAGCTCTTGGAAACTATGCTCACACTCATCCATCCACATGTAGCGAGTGTTCTACTTAGTCAAGGCAATGAGTGGTGCTGACAACTTCGAGAAACCCTCAATGAAGCATTGATAATGACTAGTGAGTCCTAAAAAAATTTAGACCACGAACACGCTGGTTGGCCTAGTCCACTCCACTACTGCCTCCACCTTCTCTGGGTCAACTACTACACCTTCTCTAGAAATCATATGTCCAAGAAAAGACACGTTATTCAACCAAAACTTGTACTTCTCAAGTTTTGCATAGAGCTGCTCTCTTCAAAGCCTCTCCAATGCCTTCCGTGGATGCTCCTTCATCTTTGAGTAGATCAAAATGTCGTCAATAAAGACCACGGTGAACTAATCCCAATAGTAATGAAAGACTCTCTTCATCATGTCTATAAAGATAGCTGGCACATTAGTTAGTTCAAAAGACATAACTAAGATCTTGTAATGTCCATAACGAGTCCTAAAGGCTGTCTTAGGAATGTCCTCTTCCTTTACCCTTACTTGGTGATAGCCTGAGCGCAAATCAATCTTGGAAAACATGTGCGCTCCTTGCAACTGATCCAACAGATTGTCAATCTTTGGCGAAGGATATCTATTCTTGATTGACACCTTGTTCAACTCATGATAGTCAATGCACATCCTCATTGACCCGTCCTTCATCTTCACGAACAACACTAAGGTTTCGTACGATGATGAATTAGGGCGAATAAACCCCTTATCCAGAAGCTCTTGGAGCTGTTCCTTTAGCTCTTTCAATTCCAATGGCATCATCCTATATGGTGCCTTAGAAATAAGATTAGTGCCTGACATGCACTCAATCCCAAACTCCACCTCCCTTTGTGGCGGTAACCCAGAATAGTCTATTGAGAAGACATCTGGATAATCTCGCACCACAGAAATGTCTTGTAGGTCTTTCTTCTCCTCCTTCGTTGGAGCAATGACGAATGCCAAAAATGTTTGTCCCCCTCTGATGATAAGCTTCCTGGCCCAAACGGCTAAAATCATTAGAGGTAAAGACCTCACCCGAGATCCAACATACATCACTTCTCCTTCTACCCACAGCTTAAGTGTAACTTGCTTCTGAGCGCAGTCAATAATTGCTAAGTGCCTCACCAACCAATCTATTTTGAGAATAACATCGTAACGAATCATAGGGAGAACAATTAAGTTTACGGGAAGTACACTTCCACAAATGCTAACAAGGCACTCACAAACCACAGTTTTCCCCACGGGAGTGGTTACAGCTAGACCAGTTTCCAAAGTTCATACTACAAGTCTAGACAATCTTTACGAACATAATAGATATGAAAGAGTGGGTAGCTCATGAATCAAACAAAACTAAAGCTTCAAATCCAAGTATAGGGGCAGTACTTGTCACTACTTCTGATCTTCCTTCTAGCTCTCCTGGTATAAGCACGTAAACTCGAGATGGTGCCAAAGGCTTCTAAGAAACTTCCTTGCCCACACAATCCTTGCTTAAGTGGCTGAACTGGCCACACCAAGCAAGTCTTGGTTGCCATCCTGCAAGGTCCCCAGTGAACTCAGCTACACTTCCTATACAACTCCAATATCTGACTCCTTTGCGGTGAAACTGGAGGGTACCAGAGGTATGTCCTTGTAACCTCTAAAGTGGAAAACTCCCCACTACCATCCTTTTAGTTGGCCTAGCCCCTCCAGCCGAAGCACTAGGTCCTTGAGCCTTCCTCTTCTGATCTGTATACTCAACCACATTCCTTTTCAGGCTCTCCTCATAGATCGAAGCTTGATCGACCAACTGGAAGAAGTCCCAGATATCAAAATAGCTCATCATAATCCAGATGCGAGAGCTTAGACCTCTCTCAAACTTCTTCACCTTCTTCTCCTCATTCAAAATGAGGTACATGCCAAAGCGCAACAATTGCAGAAACTTTTTAGTATACTCGATCACCGTCATCCCTCCTTGGACCAAATCCAAAAAATCTCGTACCTTCTCCTCTTGCACGACTCGAGGAAAAAAGTGCTGATTGAACTCTTGTTTGGAAAGGACCTAAGAAATGGCAGTCTTTGAACCCAAGTCAGTGACAAGCACCGCCTTCTTGTCCTGCCACCAGTGCTTGGCCTCTCCTGTTAGCTTATAAGCAATATAAGCAATCTTCTGATCATTTGTAGTGACCCAAATTATTAACTAGGAGTAAGTAGCTTAGTTGGGAAAGTTAATTTGGGCTTTGGGTCACTAAGGATACTAGAGGGGTAGTTTAGACTTTTGGGCGGACGTAAGCTAGGTCTGGAGAATGTATGAGGGGGGACCACCGAACGTATGCTCTGCAAACTGTACAAGCAAACATACGTGGGACCACAGAACGTATGCTACTTTTTGAATACCCTCTAGTTAATACCTAGACGTATGAGGTAGCCTTTGGACCATTAGGCAAGAACCACCGGACGTCTGATGCTTTTTGGGCCTATAAATACCCCCTACCCCCTTTGTGTTTTGCATAAGTTTCTGACGCTCCCAGGCTACCAAAGTGTTTGATCGGTGTCAAATATTGTATATTTGACCCCCTTTAACTTATGTTTGTTAAGCTTTTAGCTTTGTTAATTTCTAATGTTTTGGTTAGTTTTGGTGTTTTAGTGTTTTGTAGGTTGCTAAGTTACATTTGGGGCTAATGCCATTAAATTTGGGGCTTAAAACAGTTCGGGGAGCTTTGGCGGCAAAATTGAGTGGAGCGATGATTCGCACCCGATGAGTCCCACCAAAACGGCCATATCTAGAGTTGTAGAACTCCGATTGGGGTAATCTTGGTGTCTTTCGAAAGCTAACTCAAAGATCTAAAAAATCATATTTCACAAGATTTGGCCAATTCTGAATTATGTGCGCTCAAACGCACATTGAGCGATCGAGCGCACTTGTGCCCATCAAATGCAGAAATTCATGCATGAGTGCGATCGAGTGCACTTAAGCTGACCTGGCAGTATTGAAACCCTAAAATTAGCCTATAAATACCCCCTTTCTTTTGTAAACGAACCTAGACGCTTGGAGGACGCTTGGAGGCACCTTTGGGAGCTAGGACTCCCCTGTTTAGTAGTCTTGAGCTCCTCTAAACGTCAATCTTTGTATAGTTTAATTTAATAATGCTTTCTTTTCATTTTCTCTTGTTTCTTGTTATAATTATAGGCTAATCTTCAACTAAGGTTGAAGATGAAGCCTCAGCATTCATTTATGTTCATGTTGTTATGCTTAATTTAATGCTCTTTCTGTCGTTTAATTTTATATATATTCGTTTCAACACATTTTAGTGACAAAAGTGTGTTGATTGTTGTTTACAAATCGTTAAACGTCAACATTCATTGTAGCCAGAGGTACATCGGATGATTCGTCTTCGGACCATTATCGTTGTGACTCTTAAAACAGTGTTTGCATCAATTAGTTCAACAAGATTTTGTAATAACAATAGGATATACATATGTGCTTTATTGATAGACAGAAATATGAACAATGTGTTAGCGCTTAGAGTATGCCTAGTAGCATAGTCGTTATTGAGTATGAACTAAGCATAACTATATGTTCATTAATGTGGTGAGGTGGATTCTAGACCTGAGGCTTTTATTTATTTGTTTTTATTGCATTTAATTTAGTTTATATTTTATGTACACTACCTATTTGATATTGGGACTAGGTTAAGGTAATATTAGCTTAGGCATATAATTAATTATCGCAAACACAATTCTCTGTGGGTTTGACACTTGCACAGCCACTTTGTTGCAAAACGATTCGTGCAATTGACGAGTACTATTTTTGGTACGACCAGTGTTCCCCAAGTGTTTTGAGAGTGTTTTGAATGTGCTTTATGAGTGTTTTGTGAGCATTTGTGAGGTGTTCATGTGTTTCGGAACGTTCGTGAGGCGAAACTCTTGCGGTTTTGTTTCAAGGAGGTAACATTCAATCCTTAGCTTTTAAATACATCTTATGCTACTCAATTTCTATTTAGTTGTAGTTGCTAGCTTAGATATGCTTTGAATCTTGTTTGGGTTAGTACTTTGTTAAACTTAGTGTTGTTACATTGCATAGAGGTTGTAATCTAGGTTAGAAGGCTTTAGGGTGTTTCCAATAACCCTAGGAGTTGGAGAATAGGCGGACAATGGAGAGAAAATGAGGTTCTCCCCAAAAAACCTTGATGCGGGCGTATGGTATTATGCCAGACGTACAGCCCATTGTGACACAGTGGACGTATGGCCCCGAGCCTAGACGTACAGTCAATGTGTGATAGGAAAACCCTATTTTCATCAGCCATCTCATAGCTATGTATTCCTTACCTTAGAGTTGTTTTAGTGGAATTATGACTAATAGAAGGTTTTCTACATATTTGGAGAACCCGGATCTTTCGGAGTATTTAAAGATGTTTTTCGATCTAGGTGAGTTTTAACTCACATAATGCTCATTGCTATTTTCCATGCACTGCACATCTATTTTGTGTATCGAGAAAACATGCATATTTTACAACTCTCACAGTTTATACTTATTGCACATAAACTCTGGCATTTTGTGAAAAACGTTGTGTTGAACATTTTAACCAAGTGAGACATGTAAAATGACTTGCATGTAAAATATAGACAAGATAATTTGCATCGCATGACATGGTACACGAGTACGTACTACGTGCGGTAGTAATGGTCATGGGCTAACTATATATGTTAGCTTTATAGTCAAATGTGTGTGTTATATGAGGGATTTGGATTCATTGGTTTCGTGACCATGGTGCAACCATTCCCAATGGTTCAGTCACTATAGGACAGACGTCATTAGTCGGTGTGGGCCACTTGAGGTCGGACTCGATCGTGCCATTAATGTTACATGCGGTATGTTGTACAATGGTTGGGGCACTGGCATTGTACTATAGGTCTCTCGAGACAGCGCCAACCCTGCTAAGAATGGGTAATATCTCGGGTAGACCATACTGTTGAACTATGACTGTTGTTACATCATATGCATATACCATCTATTATATATATACCACATATAATGTAAGCTGTCGTGATGGAACTGCTTTTGCTTATTAAACACCTGAGTTCATTACTAAATTGGCATAGGTATTATTTGTGTTAAAAATCACTAAGTCTTAAACATACCCTTTTCTTTTATGTTTCATCTCCCATTACGATTGTTATACGGTTTAGCCACTTTAGAAGAGGATGTCGTCGGAGCAGACTTGGGTGTTAGCTTAGGACTTGATCCGTGTGATCTTTGAAGATATGGATCCTTTTTGGTTGCGTTCGATGTGAGAGATTGAAGGATTTGCTTGTGCAGATATGATAGAGATCTTGATATCATTAGCTCTGCTTAAGCTTAAGTCTAGGCTGTGATCTATTGATCCTTTTGTGAACCATGTTGATGTTTTGTTATTTTGGGTTGTATCTACTTTCCTTATGATGGTCTGATGACCATTTATGATATTATGGTGACGTAGTATTTCATATCTAGTATTTGTTTTGTGATGTTTCATTTATTGTCTTTATTCCCATAGTCTTAGTAAAGTCTTTCGCTGCAATTTTCTTGTTACAATGAGGAAAGTGAATTCCCGGAGGTCTTGTTCTATGAGGGACAAGGTTGGGATGGTGTGCCGTGGGATCAATTACTAGTTAATTGATTTTTCCATCAGGG
Source organism: Carpinus viminea (assembly GCA_013348765.1). Taxonomy (NCBI): domain Eukaryota; kingdom Viridiplantae; phylum Streptophyta; class Magnoliopsida; order Fagales; family Betulaceae; genus Carpinus; species Carpinus viminea. The sequence continues at coordinate 19,743,436 of CP054674.1, forward strand.
TCGTCATATCATTCATACACCTAGTAGTTGCTAATAACTCCTCCACGGCATTCAGCCAATTCTCAACGCTGATGTCATTACCTCTCCCATTGAAACTTGCCAAGTGATGACTACATAAATCCTTCAAAGAACATCCAATCACTTCAACTAGTTGTCTCGCAACCCTATCATGATTTAAGACCAACATAAGCTGGCCAATCGCATCCATCACTTAACTTCCCGGGAGTGCTATTTCATCAACAGGGAATGTCCACAGGCTCAGGGTGAACATTTCCCTCAAGGATTCTAATCTCCAACGCATTAGGTCCGATTGCAAGGTTCATTCAGCATGGCATTCTCTACAATAAAGAGTAGAGTTAGAACCAACTCTTTTAAGAATCAAGCAACCAAATCTAAAGGCTAAGTCCTAACTGCCTAACTAGCCTAATCTCTGGTGTGATCATGGCCAAAGTCACCATGAAGTTTTCTTTTCCTTTACCCATAGTCTTTTTAGAGCACAAGTCTCTTATACCAACTATGACGACCCTAATGGGAAAATCAATTAACTAGTAATTGATCTCATGGCTCACATCCCAGCCCTATCTCTTGTGGGACAAGACTCAGGGATTTCAACATTTCTCGTCGTAATAAGAAAGCTGTAGCAGAAGACTTTATTAAGACTATAGGAAATAGAGATCAATAATTTAGCATTCACACAACATTCACCAGAGAAAATATAACATCATCATAGCATAGATAGTTACCAAAATGTATTGGTCATTAGACCATCATCAAGTAGGGGTACAAACCACAAGATAATAATAAACATTGTTTTTAAAATGGATCGATAGATCAAAGCCTAGATCTAAGCTAAAGCAGGGCTAATGAGATCAGAATCTCAATCATGTCACTACGAGTAGTTCCTCCATCCTCCCACATGGTCCTCAACCAAACAGGATCCATGTCCTCAAAAATCACATGAATCAAGTCCTATGCTATTACCCAGTGATGCAGGGATGGATCGTGATAAGCAAGAATTCAGCAAGTAGAAGGGATAAATATTCCTAAGATTGTGAGACTATCATATCACAAGATCAAATAAATCTTCTCTAAACAATAGATGCTATCTAAAGTTTGAAGGAAAATAATGAAGAAACTCAACTCTGAGTATTATTATTAATGAGAACCAAATAATATCACAAACTATATTTTCTAAGAGGCTATAAGCCTGTATCTATAGACCTAGAGTTTTAAATCTAAAAGGAGATTGAATTGAAATAGAATTATAAAGCTTGAAGGAAACTTAAACAAAAAGTCAGATTAAGCCAAAACACAGTTACGCATTCGGACAGGATAAGTGGCTATCCGGAAAGGAACTAAAATGCAATAAAACACAATAAAATAACCTCTCCATTTGAATAGGGTAGGAACGATCTCCGAATGGTGCGTTCTGGTTCCTCAATGGCAAGCTACGGTCCGGACGAGCTGAGAGGCTATCCGACGGTCCTCCTCTGTCCTACGAGTTTGTGAGCATGTCACCATTCTCCTGGGTGTCTTTACGCTTACATCATTACCATTCGTCCTCATGAACGCCAAAGCTATATGATCTACATCATCCTCCCCAGGTTGGAGAGAATTCACTCTCGAATTCACATCCTCATCTGACGAGTCACCTATAAACGGAACAAGGTTTTTGACATTAAAGACATCAAACGTCTTAATATGGCTTGGTAGCTTCAACCAGTATGCATTCAAATTGATCTTCTTGACTATCTCTATGAGACCCACCTTACGGGCTGCTAGCTTGTTGTACTCTCCAACAAGAAACTTGTCTTTTGTCAAAATAGCCCAAACGAAGTCTCCCTCTTCAAACTCTGTGGTGCGTCTCTTCTTGTTAGCACTTGCCTTATACTTTACTTTGGACTCTTGTAATTTCTGAATAGTGTGTTTGTGGCCCTCTTGTATTTGAGCCATTAGGTCTTCCACTATCATGTGTGTTCGCCTCATGTCAGGGATAGGTGCCAAATCTAGTGGGGCATGAGGATTACTCCCATAAATGATGGTAAAAGGCTAAAGCCGATGCTACAATTTGTTGAACAATTGTAGGCAAACTCGGCTTGGAACAATTTTTTATCCCATGACTTGATGTGTTCCCCCACCAAACTCCAAAGTAATCATTAATTAACGATCTCTGTTTGCCCATCTGTTTGTGGATGGTAGGCACTGCTGAAATCGAGTTTTGTGCTTGACAACCTCCATATGCATCGCCAAAAGTGGCTAAGGAACCTTGTGTCATGGTCGGATACTATAGACAATGGTAATCCATGGAGGCAATAGACCTGTCTGAAATAGAATTGCGCCACATTTATAGCATCGACGGTTTTCTTGCACATGATAAAATGCACCATCTTAGAAAATCTATCAACAACCACAAAGATGGAGTCATTACCTTTTTGGGTCCTTGACAAGCCCAACACAAATTCCATGCTCACGTTTGTCCATGGTCCCCCTCCGGAATAGGAAGAGGCATTGGTAGCCGATCCCTAGCAACTCTTCACAAGTTTGTCCACCGCTCTCCACATACTCGGCCAATAGAACTGTTCGGCTACTAACTGTAGTGTTTTATCTCGCCCCATGTGACCTTCATTATGGCGTTCCTTGATAATCTTCAGACGTAGACTACCTTTAAGAATGCACAATTGAGTGCCTTTGAATAGGAACCCATTATACAACCCGAAGCCTCCCCCCGCGCTCCCGTGGACACGTCCTCTATAATTGGACCAAAAAAGGGTCAATAAATAAGGAATTTTTTAATAATTCAAAACCTATTACCTCGGAATTTATGGTGGTGAGTAATGATGTTTTTCGGTTGAGAGCGTTGGCCACTTTATTCAATTCCCCCGACTTATGCTTAATGGTGAAAGAAAATTGTTGCACAAAAGCACCCATTTAGCATGTTGAGTAGATAACTTATCTTAACAATTGAGATGTTTCAATGCTTCATGGTCGGAGTACAAGATGAAGTCATTATAGGTGAGGTATGATCTCCAACGTTTTAGTGACTACACCAATACGTAGAACTCAATGTCGTAAGTACTATAATTGAGTTGTGTGCTCTTCAACTTCCCGCTCATTTAGCTAAGTACCGCTCCAATACCTATCTTTGATGCATCACAATGCAACTCAAACGGTAGGTCAAAGTCTGGGAGGACTGATAATGGAGCAATAGTCAATTTGACCTTGATCAACTCAAAAGCATTAGTAGCTGTCTCACTCCATGAGAATTTTGCCACCTTCATGCATTCTATGATTGGTACCAATATGGTGCTAAAACTTTTAATGAAGCACCGATAAAAAGATACCAACCAATGGAAACTAAGTACCTCATGTAGTGTAGTAGGAAGAGGCCAATCACGGACTACTGCTACCTTTGATTCATCTACTACTAACCCATCCTTGGACACCACATAACCAAGGAAAAGTACGAACTCGATCATGAAAGAACACTTGGCCGGTGCTATGTAAAATTTCTCTCATCGTAGCACAAGTAATACCTTCCGTATATGCCGAATGTGTGTCTTAGGATTGGAGCTATAAATGAAGATGTCATCAAAGTAGACAACCACCAATTTCCCAATGAATAGGCGAAACACCTGATTCATTACTTGCATAAAGGTACTAGGAGCAGTAGATAATCAAAACGGCATCACCAACCATTCATAAAGGCCCTCACACGTTTTCCCTTCTCTCTCTTGTAAACCCATTTGCAACCAATAGTTTAATGACGTTAGGCACCTTTACAAGAGTCCAGACTTTGTTGGAATACATGGATTCCAACTCACTTAACATAGCTTTGACCCAATGGTCTTTATCCACGTCATTAACCGCTTTATCATTGCTCACTTTAATTTCATGATTTCTTTATTACTTGAGTTTCCAATTTAATCCATTGATTATTCTTATATTATTATAATCAAATTCCTGTACATATATATTTTAGTAACTCCTCACTAAAATGCTAAGGCCCGAGATTCAAAATAATTAACTCCCATTAAATTTAAATCTATAATAAATGGGATATTTTGTTTCTCTTTAATTTCCATTAAAGAGATTATGGATTCCATCTTGAGATCCCACAATGTTACTTGTGATCACCTAAAGCACTAAGGTTTTGATCAAGAAATATCTCACTCTTAAATATATCAAAGTGATTTACACTTCACATTTAAGTTCACATTTAAGTAGACGTGAGTTTCAAGTAATTCAATTGACAGTAGTATATAGAATAGCAACTCATGCTAGCATATCAATAGGAAGTCCTCAAAAGATAGTTCAATCGGTTAGGACTACACCTAATAAAGCGGAGGTCACTAGTTTGAATTCCCCTCTCCTCTCTTGTGCAAACATGTCAAAAAAAAAAAAAAAAAAACATATCAATAGGAAGTCAGCACTTCTATGATTAAGATAAATCATCATAATTTATATGTTATAATCCTGTCAAATAGAATAGACAATTTTCATCACCAACTATGAGCTAGGGTCTATAAATCACAAGGGATTATGATAAATGCATGGCCAAGTGTGTCATCCAAGAATGGTAAGTGGCAGGGATCTATGTGGGACGATCGATTAGTATTTGGAAGAAACCAAAAGCCTCGTTGGTTGATGGTGATTCTGATTCGAAGTCGTGTCTAATGTGGAGTGTGTAACCTAGTCTTGTTTAAAAATATTTACCGGCAAGAGATTTGGACTTTCGTTTATTTATTTTTTATTAAATAAAAATAATTACAAAAACGATATGTTTAAACTTCGAATCTCACCCAAAATGTGTTTTTTTACCATTTTGTTTTACGTGAAAGAGAAGTTTCACTTTAGACCTTTAGGTTACTATGCGTTTTAAGAAGATCCCCCAAAATTTAAAAACTCTCAATTTATACTCCTAAATTTTCAATTTCAATCAATTTACCTCCCTCCTGTTAGATTCTAAATGTAAAAAGTGGTAGAATAACGTTTATACCATTGACTTTTTATAAAATTTCAAATTTACCTTTAAGTTCAAATAAAAATTAATAATAAAGTTATTATAATAAATAAATAAATAATTGGCCCACCCAGGCGGGTCACCTGGTGACCCAAGAGTCTCCTAGTGACCTAGATGGATCTTGGTTGGAGACCCACCGTGGGTCAGCAAGTCCACAAACCCATGTTGGGTCACGACCGCGACCCAGTCTAGGTCTGTTGGGTCACAACCAGCTGTGGGTCCGTAGACCCACGATTCACGGCCTCGACCCCAGCCTAGGTCACGGCCATGCCCAGCCTAGGTCAACAAACCCACACGGGTTTGGCCACAACCTAACCTGGGTCACGACCAAATCCACGTTGGGTCACGACCACAACCCGCGTGGGTCGTGACCCCTACAAGTCACGGCTGGACCCGTGTGGGTCTAGCCTGACCCACGAGTCACAAGATTACCTTTGGGCTCTTTTAATGAAAATCAAAGGGTAATTTAATCTTTGTAGGCATTTCCGTTAGAAGTTAACGACTAAAACTAAAGAAGGGGATAATTTGATTGAAATTAAAAATTCAAGGATATAAATTGAGAGTTTTTGAATTTTGAGAGAATCATTCTTAAAATGGGCGGTAGCTTAAGAGCATAAAGTGAAGTTTTCCCCTAATTTAATCATTTAACGTTTCAAGTTTTAAGCACTCCATAGCAAAGATAAAATTAACTCTCAAGTAATTTAACCCTTTTAAAGGATTTTAGTTCTTTGAATTTCCGAAAAAACAAACACGCCCTACTATTATCTTACTCTCATTTCTTCAATAGGTGTTAATGAATAAAATTCAAGATAAATACAAACGTTTACCGCAACAAAGATGGTAGACAGCTTCTGTATGTAAATTAATTTTAAAGAATTGCATAAATTCTCAAAGATGGCCTATGTATGTACAACCTCATTACCTTTCCAGTATGAAACTGATTTAGAAATACTACGACTCATATATATCTTCCTTTCCAGAGAACAAAACAAGAAGCATCTGGAGTTCCATTGAATCGATCATCCCGTCCATCTCCAAATAATGAATATAATGATGAGTGTCAAAACCATGCCTGCATATTTTATCCAATTATCAAGACGGTGCCGCCTCTCAATCAGCCGCAATACAGAATTCGAAAGCCCCACTGTGTTAAGGACATCCAGTGCTTTTCGATGTGCTTTCTGAAAAATTAATGAAGAAAAGAAGGAAAAAAGAAAGAAAGTGTATATCAGAAAGCATCATTGATGTCAATGCATAAGCAATGTAGCCCTTGCTTTACTTCTACATATTTTATAACTCAATCCATCTAACAGAAAAATATACTACCACCGAAAAGTGAATTCAAAGAATAATTAAGAACACCAATTCTCATGAAAAGTATCCAGGGATGCCCAATTAGTGATTAAAATCTTAAATCATTACGGGCTTACCAAAGAGAACCTATTGGGACCAGGGTCTAATGCAAGTTTCAAATTCTAAATGTAAATACACTTGTTATGAGAGTAAGCATATGCAAAATCATGAAGAACTGAGATTTTGAAGCCAACTGAAGGTTTCTCTTTACGAAAGGGGGAGGAAAAAGAAAAACACAGAATTACTGGAAACACGTTCTTCAGAATTTGTGATGAATATGAGAGTATTTTAGAAGAAGAATTTGAATCTTTTACCTAAAAAAAATAAAAAAATCAATCACAACCACTGCCGCCACCAAATCTCAAGGCAGCTGCGGCTGCAACTATCAGATCTATCACCAGCAAACCACAAATAACTGAACATAAAATTATTTTTTTGTCTAAAATAACCTAATATGCCGAACTAGCCTATAACAACTATAGAGAGTTTATTGACAAGCTTTCAACAGAATTCAACGATAAAAGTTAATGTGGACATTTTCTTTCTTAATTGCAATTTCACATTGCCATCCTCTATCAAATGTTAGCTTATTGTATGAACTCTATGCAGAAATGAATGTGTGAGTGCAGAATGGTGAGCAGGCGTGGGTATGCTGGGGCTGAATTGCAGATACCTTTAAACGTTCCCTTGACCCTGACATTGCCAATAGGATGGCCTCTCCAGTTGAACTAGCTTCCTCCAACATCCGGGCAGAATTACGACATGATTGCATTGCTTGTACTTCCTCATCAAATATCTTTAAAACATGAGACTCCCCATTCTACAAGATAAAACATCTCCATAAGATACTGAAGCAAAAATAATTCAGTTGCCAAACCAAATGGATCTTTACTGCTAGCTTACTGCATCTAAGAAAGAAAGAATTACATACAGAACTTCCAAGCAATTCTGCCCTCTCTTTGGATTCCGTCATCCTCTTCTGATTCCTCAAAGTATACCTATCCAAACTTTGTTTCAAGGATTCAGCCTCTTCTGCTACTTGTTCCACTTTTCTGCATGATAGAAAGAGGATTGCGTCTCATCAAGATACAAGATCATTAAATTGCATCAACAGTATAACAGTTACTATATACTAATGATTATATAAACGCCAGATCCTATCATCAGATTGCTACAAACCCTTGTGCTATACGAAAAAGTTTCATACAAACTGCAAATGGAGTGCTGGAAATGCAAAGATAACAAAGGATACTCATGAGAGTACAATTAGCATATATTAATCTGCATAAAGCTAAGGTATATTAATATCAAGCATGCCCTGTGGATAGGCCTTTCTCTATTGACACTTCCTCAGTTTCAATTTGTGCAATTGACACTCCTTATGTTACCGATAGTTTTTAAAAATTGCCCCCTGTTAGGTTTTCTTTCCATTTGAATGAGGGAAACAATGCTTTGAGAATTCCAATACGACACCAGATATGCTTTTCCACCAAAGAAACATAATAATAACAAAAAATGGAAAATGGAAAAATGGAAGTCAAAATTAGTTGCAGTGGCCAAGTACCGAATCAGGAAAAGTAGGCTGACATTTTGAATTGTAGTATTTCTTCCTTGTCATTGAAATATTTGGGTGTCCCCCTGGCAGCTTCTTACAAGCCAGCTCATCCTGGAAAGGGGCGAGGGCCCCACTGCCTCTCTGATTCACCTCCCCTCAGTATAGAGAGCACGATTTAGCGCATTTCGAAATGCCATGTGTTAAGCAAACCTTAATGACTGGAAACACTTTGAAAACAAGTGCATTGCCTCTTTGAGTGAGAAGAGAAGGGCTTTATATAGAAAGCCTTGAGCCATGTTCTTCGCCCTAGGCCCACCATTATTTCATTTCATTCTACTTGTCTGTTTAAGGGAATAGGTAGAGAGGTCAAGTTTTTGGATCGCTCTTTACAACAAAGGCTCACTCTTTTCCATGGTTCCTGCTGGAAGGCATAGGGTTCGGGAGGAGGAAATATAAACTAAGGTAGCTACCACAGGGATAGAGATAACCAGGATCCTACTTTCCTTTTGCGTCATAGCTGCAGACCTGCACTAAGAATCAACATAAGCTGGAAACGAGATCAACTAGATCAACTGATGATTCAACTGCCTTTACAGAATCTGCTGGAAAAAAGGTTGCTAGTTGGAAAAAGATTTATTTGTCTTAAGGTAGCCGTCTAACCCTTATCAAGAACACACTTTCTAGCTTACCGACATACTTCTTGTCCCTTTTCCATTTACAAGCTGGTATAGCTAGAAGATTGGAGCATATTCAAATGGTCTTTTGGCTGGTTTTGATGGAGAGCGTAAGCTCCATCTAGTGAAATGGAATACTGTTTGCTCCCCATTTCCTAGAGGAGGGTTGGATGTGAAAAACCTCATGTTTTTTTTTTTTTTTTTTGAAAAGTCAATAGAATTAAATAGAAGCGTAAAGGGGCGCAACCCTAGGTACACTAGAAGTATACAAAGGGGATTAGGGGGAAAGGGAGAAGAAAGAGAGAAGAAAGAGAGAAAATCAGAAAAACTAATCACTCACGGGGCCAACCACCCTGCAGTCCAAGTGAAAAGTGTAAAAAAGAACAAATGGAGAAGTTCCTCATGTGATCTCGACTTGTCCTCAAAGCACCTATCATTACGCTCCCTCCAGATACACCACATAATGCATAGGGAAACCACTTTTCAAACAACCGCACTCCGAACGGCCACCTGTCTACCAGCTGGCATATAAATCTTTGATTGTGCTAGGCATAACCCAGCAAAGACCAAACCTGGTGAAGAAAGCATCCCACAAAGCCCTTGCAGCCCCACAATGAAAGAAGGAGATGATCAACCAACTCCCCATCCGACTCACATAACCAACATCTGTTCACTACCACCATCCCCCTCCTTCTAAGATTATCCAAGGTGAGAATCTTACCCCGAGCAGCCGTCCACGCAAAAAAAGCCTCTCGGAGGAGCCTTTGATCTCCAAATGCTCTTCCAAGGAAAGGATATGGGCCCGTGGGCCGAGAAGGCTCAATAGTAGGACTTAACCTCGAAACCCCCCTTGCGCGTAGGCACCCACCACAACTTATCTTTCCCATCCTCTCTCAACTTGCAAGAGTACAAGCACCGATAAAACGAATCCAACACCTCCACCTCCCAGTCATGAATCAACCGCGTAAACTGGATGTTCCATTGGATAGAACCATTAAATCTCTCCACATTTTCTGCAATAGACGCTTCCTTGAAACTAGCAATGTTGAATAGCCCAGGGTACACCACTTTAAGAGGTCTATCCCCACACCAAACATCATCTCAAAAACGAATCCTAGAGCCCTCCCCCAGATCAAACCGAATGTGACTCTTGAAAGTTTGCCGCCCCATACAAATATATTTCCAGAGATCCACTCCATGGGAACCTGAAATAGCTTCGATGTGCCAACCTCCCCAAACCGACCCATACTTCGCTACCAAAACCGACCTCCACCACGCCCCCTCTTCATGAGCAAAACGCCAAAACCACTTGCCCAAAAGAGCTTGATTGAACCGCCTCATATTCTGAAGCCCTAACCCACCCTCATCAATGGGCAAGCACACTTTTACCATTCAACCAAGTGAAATTTGACCTCATCATTCATTCCCCCCCAAAGGAAGTCCCGTTGAATCTTCTCAATACGCTTAGCCACATGTACCGGGATAGGAAATAAAGACAACATATAAGTAGGCAAATTTGATAGAGTGCTTTTGATCAAGGTGACCCTAGCCCCCTTGGAAAGATACAACCGTTTCCAAGGAGCCAACCGCCGTGACATCAAATCCTCCAAATCCGCCCACATAGCTTTAAGCTTGAAAGAAGCCCCAGTGGAAGGCCCAAATACTTCAACGGCAAATCACCTATGCCACATCCCAACACACTGGCTAATTGATCCACCTTACCCCGCAAGCCAACTGGAACCAAAGCGGACTTCGACAAATTTACCTTGAGCCCTGTGACCGCTTCAAAGCAAACAAGAAGAGCCCCTACACGCCTGATTTGACTTTCATTAGCCCCACAAAAAACAAAAGTGTCATCTACAAATAAAAGATGAGAGACATTAACCCGATTCATCTCACTCGAACCCACCGTGAAACCCAAAATCAGCCCCCTCGATATAAAGGCACCAAGCATCCTGGTAAACGCCTCCATCACCAAGACAAAGAGGAAAGGAGAGAGAGGATCTCCTTGCCAAACCCCACAAGAACTCCCAAAGAATCCGGAAGGCACACCATTGATCAAAACTGAAAATCGGACAGTCAAAATGCAGTGCTTGATCCACAAACACCACCTCTCCCTAAACCCACACCTCCTCAAAAGATAAATAAGAAAGTTCTAATCAACATGGTCATATGCCTTTTCCATGTCCAACTTACACAACACCCCCGATTCTCCAGACTTAAGCCTACTATCGAAACATTCATTCACAAGAAGGACCAAGTCTAAAATCTGTCTCCCTTTAACAAACGCATTTTGAGGCTTAGAAATGATTTTATCCATGACTTCCCTCATTCTATTAGACAAGACCTTAGCGATAATCTTGTAAATACCTCCCACAAGACTAATTGGGCGAAAGTCTTTAATCTCCTTGGCCCCATGAACCTTCGGAATAAGCGAAATAAAAGTGGAGTTAATGCTTTTCACAAATTTACCTCTAGCATGAAACTCCGCGAATACCGCCATGAGATCCTCCTTAACCACACCCCAACAATCCTGGAAGAACGCCAAGGTAAACCCATCTAGACCAGAGGCCTTATCCCTATCCATACCTTTGATCACCTCCCACACCTCCTTTTCCTCAAAAGGTTCTTCCAAGCTAGAGGCTTCTTTTTCATTCAACCTATCAAACTCAAGATTATCTAGCCGCAGCCTCCAACCCATAGGCTCTACAAAAAGGGACTCATAGTACCCGACAATGTGATCACTTATGATAGTAGGATCCGAGGTAGGCGAGCCATTCACAATCAGCGACTCAATGGAGTTATTCCTACAACTGGCATTAGCCACCTGATGAAAAAACTTGGTGCATTTGTCCCCCTCCTTCAACCACCTCACCCTTTATTTCTGTCTTCAACTGATCTCCTCTTGTAAAAGGGAGGCTTACAAATCTGTAGTCAGAACCCATCTTCTCTCCTTCTCCTCCTCAGAAAGTCCTCTATCTTCCTCAAGTCTGTCCAGCAGCTTTAAGTCCTCCGCGCAAGCCTTGTTTCTAGCCTCCACATTGCCAAACTCCTCAATACTCCACCTCTTGATCTCCCCCTTTAAAGCTCTAAGTTTCTTGGCCAAAACAAAGCTTGGAGAACCTGATACCGGACAGAAAAGACTAAGGAAACAAACACTCAAACTCACACACACAAGATAGATAGAAGTTCACCACCCAAGAGATAACACCAAAGGGATATAGATTATCACCACCCAAAGGATTACAACTAGGGATACAGAACAAAGAACTCACCACTCTAAGGTTCACACCAAAGAGATACAGAGATACAAGGATAACTCTCCTCACAAAAGCCAAAGGCTAGTTTTAACTCCAACTCTGCCTTTCTACACTAGCACACACTTATTTATAGAAGCTTAGAACAACCCTCTAAGCATAGGATAATAACTTAATGTAACTAGACAATCAGCTAGGATAGATAGGGAGCAGGAATTTCGTGCAGCAGCCAAAGTGGAAAAAACAGCTTCCCTTGAAGTCAAAGTGTGGAACACATGTCTGACAGTTAGATAGCAGCAAACTTAAAACGGCCATAACTTTCGGGTCATAGCTCTAAATGCATTCAAACCAGTTTTGTTGGAAAGATGAGACTCTGAACTTGAAGTTTGACCTGGACATGTTCTTCAAATGATGAAAGAATGGCCAGCTATGGTGTTCTAGAAGAACACACTACACTGGACCCGGATTTCAGCATTTTGGCCTTTGCATTTTGCTGGGCTTGTGGACTTAGTTGGAATGAAGCTTGGGCTAATGTTAAATCATCATTGTTGGACATACCCATGTCAGGCTCCCCCGGTTGATGAGGACTTGCCCTCAAGTCCGTGGTCTCTTCAATTTCTTCATATGGTGCTAAGTCACTCACATTGAAAGTGGCAGAAACACCATATTCGCCAGGGAGCTCAATCTTGTAAGCATTCTCTCCAATGCGTTGGAGCACTTTGAACGGACCATCGGCTCTTGGTAGGAGCTTAGATCGTCGTTTCACTGGAAAACGTTCTTTTCGAAGATGAATCCACACCAAATCTCCTGCTTTGAAAGTCATTGGCTTTCTATGCTTATTGGCTTGTATACGATACTTCTCATTTTTCTTCTCAATTTGACCACGAATCTGCTCATGTAACTTCTTGATTCCCTTGGCTCGTTCATCAGCATCACCACTAAATTGAATAGTAGTAGGAATTGGAGCCAAATCAAGAGGGCTAATGGGGTTAAGGCCATAGATGCTTCAAAAGGACTACAACCAGTGGTTTGGCTAGTAGACCTATTATATGCAAATTCAGCTTGGGCAAGGAGGAGATCCCATTGACGGATGTTCTTTCCCACAAAGCTCCTCAAGAGGTTTCCCAAACTTCGATTAACAACTTCAGTTTGACCATCCGTTTGGGGATGATATGCAGAGCTGAATTGAAGGATAGTTCAAGCTTTCGCCAAAGTGTTCGCCAAAAATGACCAACAAACTTAGAATCACGATCAGAAGTGATTGTTTTGGGAATACCATGAAGCCTCACTATCTCCCTGAAATACAAATCAGCAACATGAGATGCATCAAGAGTTTTGTTGCATGGAACAAAATGGGCCATCTTTGAGAATCATCAACAACCACCATAATTGAATCTTTGTTCCTTTGGGTTCTAGGTAAACCCACAACAAAGTCAAGACTAATATCTTCCCATGGGGCATTTGGGACGAGCAATGGGATATATAATCCAGTGTTCTGTTTGTGACTCTTTGCAAGGTGGCAAATTTGACATTGCTTCACATGACGCAGAACATCTCGAACCATCTTGGGCCAAATGAAATTCTCCTGCACAAGAGTTAAAGTTTTGTCCCTGCCAAAATGGCGCAAGGCCTCCTCCATGGGCTTCTTTGATAATGGCTTCTCTTAATGAACATTGGGGAATGCATAATTGGTTGTTTTGAAAAGAAAACCATCTTGCAGCAAGAAATGGTTGTAAGGACCATTAGAACATTCCTTCCAAGCATAGCCAAAATCAGGATCACCTTTGTAAAGTTCTTTGACAACATCAAAACCCAAAACCTGTACTTGCATGGCATTAAGTAAAGAGTATCTTCTACTTAAAGCATCAGCTACTTGATTGAGTTTACCTGCCTTGTGCTTGATTGAGAATGAATAGGCTTGCAAGAACTCACTCCATTTTGCATGTCTTGTGTTGAGCTTCTGCTGGCTGTTCAAATACTTCAATGCCTCATGGTCAGAATGAAGTATGAACTCTTTGGAGAGTAGATAATGATGCCAATGCTCCAAGGATCGAACAAGAGCATAGAATTCTTTGTCATATGTAGAATACTTCCTGCGGGAGTCATTGAGCTTTTCACTGAAAAAGGCAATGGGCTTGCCTTCTTGGCTGAGAACACCTCCAATTCCCAGATTAGAAGCATCACAATCAACTTCAAACACTTTGGAAAAATCTGGAAGTATGAGGATTGGTGCCTCTGTCACCTTCTGCTTGAGAAGTTCAAAGCTCTTTTGGGCTTCTTCCGTCCACTTGAATGTTCCTCCCTTGAGACATTCTGTTATGGGAGCAATAATGGTGCTGAAGCCTTTGATGAAGCGCCGGTAAAATGATGCAAGTCCATGAAAGCTTCTTATGTCATGAATGGACTTGGGAATAGGCCAGCTGATGATTGCCTCTGCTTTGCTAGGGTCCATCATAATTCCTTCCTTTGAAACAACATAGCCCAAGAAAATCAGGCTATTTGTGAAGAAGCGACACTTCTTCAAGTTAACATACAACTTCTGCTCTTGTAGAGTTTGAAAAACATGTTGAAGGTGCTCCAAATGTTCTTCTTCAGATTTGCTGTACACTAAGATATCATCAAAGTAAACAACAACAAATTTTCCCATAAAAGGTTTAAAAACATGATTCATAAGGCGCATAAAGGTACTGGGAGCATTAGAAAGGCCAAATGGCATCACCATCCATTCATAAAGACCATCTCTAGTTTTAAAAGCTGTCTTCCATTCATCACCATCTCTCATGCGAATTTGATGATATCCGCTACGAAGATCCAGGTTGGAGAAGACAGTGGCTCCATGAAGTTGATCCAGAAGATCATCAAGACGTGGAATGGGAAAGCGATACCTGACTGTGATTTTGTTCACAGCCCTGCTGTCGATGCACATACGCCAAGAACCATCCTTCTTTGGTACTAGAAGAGCTGGAACAGCACAAGGACTCATGCTTTCTCTCACAAGGCCTTTGGTAATCAACTCATCAACTTGTCTTTGCAACTCTTCATGCTCTCTTGGATTCATTCGATAGGCTGCCTTGTTAGGTAGAACGGAACCTGGAACAAGGTCAATGTGGTGTTGTACGTCTCTCATGGGTGGAACACCCGGTGGAAGCTCTTCCGGAACAACATCAGGAAATTTCTCAAGAAGTGGTTGTAAGATAAGAGGAATTTCAATTGGGTCTTTCTTTTCTACCACCACTAGAGCATACCCTTCCCCACAATCTGTTAAAGCTCTCTCAACTTCACATATAGAAAGTAGATTACTACCCTCCCCTTTAGAAGGTTTAGGTGTATGCAACATTCTTAATGGAGCTAAGGTAATTTTAGTTCCATCTTTTTCAAAAGAATAAGTGTTTTTGAAACCATCATGAAAAGCTCTTCTATCATCGCCATGGCCTACCAAGTAATATATGACATGCATCCATTGGAACAACATCACACAAAACTTCATCCTTGTAATTTTTTCCAATAGAGAATTGAATTAAGCACTTCTTAGTTACCTGGATATCATTGCCCTTTTTAAGCCATTGAAGCTTGTAAGGATGGGAATGAGGTTCTGTTTTCAGGTTGAGTTTCTCCACCATGGTTGTGGACACCACATTCTCACAACTTCCTCCATCAATGATGACATTACAAACCTTGCCACTAGAGGTGCATTTGGTGTGGAAAATGTTGTTCAAGCCAATCTTCTTCTATGTAGGTACTTCAAGATCCTGCGAATAACAAGAGACTCCCTTGATCTGCATATGTCCATTCTTCCTCGGACCGCTTCATCAACTGGTTCATCCTCAACATCATCTTCCAAATCTTCCTCAACAAGTGAAATCATCTTGCGATTTGGACAATCAGAAGCAATATGCCCAAAACCATGACATTTAAAGCATTTTCTATTTGAATTAGAAGTATTGGGGCGATTTGAACCTGCTGGGGCTTCATTCTTGGCTGGTGGTTTGGCTCCATCATTGATTTGGCAGCTGCAACTTTGGAATATGGCACTGTCTTGGCAGTAGAGCTACTCCCGGTTGGTGATTCCACCTTGATTGAAAGGTCGAGAGGTACTTCGACGGTCCTTCAATTGCTTTTCGACCTTGTGTGCTAGCTTACAAACATCATTGTAAGTCCAATAAGGCTGTAACTGAACCACATTGCTAATTTCAGAACGTAACCCTCCAAGATAACGGGCTACCATTTGCTCCTCCGGTTCGACAATATCACAACGCATCATGGAGTGATCAAACTCTGCCGTGTAATCCTCCACAGAAAGTTCATTCTGCCGGAAGTTATGAAACTTGAGAAAAGCATCTTGCCGATAATGATCCGGCAAATACTTCCTTTTGAGAGCCTTCTTCATCTTTTCCCACGTCACAATACGACTTTTTCTTTCACGTTCCCGCTGCTTCTTGACGTGCTCCCACCAAAGAGAAGCATGCTTTCTCAACTTGATGGCAACAAGCTTTACCTTGTGGTGTTCTGGAACATCTTTGTATTCAAAGATTCGCTCAATGGTGTTGAGCCAATCAATGAATTCATCAGGCTGCATTCGTCCTTCAAATTCTGGAATGTCCACCTTGACATCATAATGGCGTTGGACATTATGAAGTCTTAGATTACGGGGATGTGGTGGAGTGTTGTCACTGGAGGCATGACTACGAGCTTGGTGAAAAGGATTAAGATCCTCTCCATCTTCGCTGGAAACTTCATTATCCGATTCATGATGAGAGGCATCATGATCAGAGGCTTCAACACGTTGTAAACGTTCTTGGAGCTGCTGGACTTGTCTCCTCAAATTCTCTACTTCGATATCTCGCGGGTCTCTTTCCGGGACTAGTGGGGGTTGATTAGCTTGAGTACGACGACCACGAAGAGCCATAGAAACAAAAACTTTGAGCAACCTTGCTCTGATACCAATTTGATACCGGACAGAAAAGACTAAGGAAACAAACACTCAAACTCACACACACAAGATAGATAGAAGTTCACCACCCAAGAGATAACACCAAAGGGATATAGATTATCACCACCCAAAGGATTACAACTAGGGATACAGAACAAAGA
Organism: Carpinus viminea; assembly: GCA_013348765.1. Classification (NCBI taxonomy): domain Eukaryota; kingdom Viridiplantae; phylum Streptophyta; class Magnoliopsida; order Fagales; family Betulaceae; genus Carpinus; species Carpinus viminea. The sequence goes on from CP054674.1 coordinate 19,760,386, forward strand.
ACTCACCACTCTAAGGTTCACACCAAAGAGATACAGAGATACAAGGATAACTCTCTCACAAAAGCCAAAGGCTAGTTTTAACTCCAACTCGCCTTTCTACACTAGCACACACTTATTTATAGAAGCTTAGAACAACCCTCTAAGCATAGGATAATAACTTAATGTAACTAGACAATCAGCTAGGATAGATAGGGAGCAGGAATTTCGTGCAGCAGCCAAAGTGGAAAAAACAGCTTCCTTGAAGTCAAAGTGTGGAACACATGTCTGACAGTTAGATAGCAGCAAACTTAAAACGGCCATAACTTTCGGGTCATAGCTCTAAATGCATTCAAACCAGTTTTGTTGGAAAGATGAGACTCTGAACTTGAAGTTTGACCTGGACATGTTCTTCAAATGATGAAAGAATGGCCAGCTATGGTGTTCTAGAAGAACACACTACACTGGACCCGGATTTCAGCATTTTGGCCTTTGCATTTTGCTGGGCTTGTGGACTTAGTTGGAATGAAGCTTGGGCTAATGTTAAATCATCATTGTTGGACATACCCATGTCAGAACCCCAAAAGGAAAAGGAGCCCCACCAGCTTCTAACTTTTTCCACAAAACCCTCTTCTTTGAGCCACATATTTTCAAATTTAAAAAGGCGCTTCCCATCCTGTCGATTACCCCCACCAAGGAGAATAAGCGCATGGTCCGAGCACTCGAGTAAGTTTCTTCTACATCAAATCCGGGTATCTAAGATCCCACTCCATAGAAACCAGAAACCTGTCCAGCCTAGACCAAGATAAACTGTTGGACCATGTGCATACCCCTCCCGACAAAGGGAGATTCAATAGGCCCTGCTCCGCAATGAAGTCAGCAAAATCAGCCACCGCCCACCTCCTCCTAGCACTACTAGACCTCTCATTATGATAAAGAGTAACATTGAAATCCCCCCCAATGCACCATGGCATATCCCATAAACTCATAAGCCCTACCAGCTCCTCCCATAACCTCCCTTCTCAAATTGTCTCTATTCGGCACATAAACCCCTGCAAAGGCCCACACCAAACCATCTTCCACATTTTTAAAACAGCAAGCAGCCACATATGAACCTAAGCACACATCTATCTTAGAAACCACCCTACGATCCCACATCAACAAAATGCCACCTGAAGCCCCTTCCGCAGCCACAAAACACCACTCTACATATGGGCATCTCCACAAACTGTGCACTAGGCTAGGCAAAAACCAAGAGAACTTGGTCTCTTGAAAGCAAACAATATCCACCTTCCAAAGACTCAACAAATTCCTAACACTCAATCTCTTACCCTCCTCATTTAGCCCTCTCACATTCCAAGACAAAATTTTATGCTTCATTAACAAAATTAGAACCCCTCACCTGTTGGTTGTCCTCTTCATTGAGCCCACTCAATTGTTCCCCTTCTGTCCCATATTTCTTGGCAATGATCTGACCCAACACCCCTGCTAGTTTTCTCATCTGCCCCTCCACTGCCCCTGTGCGACCCGGCCCACTCACAAACATTGTATTTATCTCCAACGACAAACTTAATCCCCCAACGAGCTCTCCAAGCACCCCTCGCGTCCTCTCCGGCACCATTGACTGACGACAAGCAGACCTCAGTTTCTTTCACATAACTCGTGCAACCCTCCTCCTCCAATAAGCCCATACCCCTCAACTGCTTGCACCCTGCCATCTCCAAAGATGCTAAAGTTGTCTGACTGTGTGACTTTGTCGGAATCTTCTCCCAAACAACACATTCAACTGCCTAAGCATAAGTTACCGAACACTTTCCCTCTTTTTTGGCTTTTTCCAATTCTGTTGACGCCTCATTCAGCCAACTTGGCACTTTGGCGATAGGCTTTTCATAAGCATGGAAGTACTCCTCCGATTGAGTTGAAGGCCCCATCACTTCTGTGACCTCCGCCTAATGGGCGCCACCTTCGCCTTCTTACGCTCCCTTGGTTCTCGTTTCTCCCTGAGTACCCGTCCCTCCCTAAGAGATGAGCTCGCCCTGTCTAATTCCACTATGAGCCGCGCCCAGCCCTGGCCAAAGCGACCCTCTGGGATAAGAATAGTGCCACTTCTTCTTCTTCCATCAAACTCCTCAATCGTCAAGAAACAACCATGCCTGTTTGAGCATTTTTGCATTATAATCCGTGGGAATCCTGCTCTCGATTGATCCCAGAAGACCTCGGATGTTTCCACTTCCACCACCTCCACCAATGCTCCCACCAGCCATGCTAACTCATCTCTTCGAATGAATATGGAGCTCTTTTTCTTTTTGCTTCTTTCATATATCCTCACTCCTGAATCACCTCCCTTAATCAGCACTTCAAATTCCTTGGATTCCATAGACCAACTCCTAGAACCTTCCATGACCATCTCCTGCCTAGACAGCCAAACTCCTCAGCTCACGCGCCACCCACACACCTACTCCGGTTGAGAACGGATGAGAGAGAAGAGAGAGCTTCAATGATTTTCTTCTTCCTATGTTGTTTGATAAAGCTTTACTGGGTAAATGGCTTTGGACATTTACTCAAAAAGAGAATTCATCATGGAGACAAGTGCTTGTGGACAAGTATGGGATCCAGAAAGGGGGCCGGTGTTCTGAAGAAACTCAACCCCCATCTTTGGAGGAATTTAAAATTTTTTTTTTAAATTTTTATAATTAATTAAAATATCATTAAATGTGTAAGGCACCCCATGTACACATGGAGTATATAAGAGAAGCTAACTAGGTAGTAGAAGCAAATTCATGGTTCTCTTGGGTTATGTGCAAAAGAATTTGAAGATAGTGCCTTTATATGCAAAAGAAGAAGGTGGCCCACAGACTCCCCATTCTTTTTGCATATAACACAAGAACTTTGGAGGAATATTGGAAATGGCCAAGTGTAACTCTCGAACTTGGTTTCTGACACAGTAGGGGATGGATCTCGCCTTTGTTCTTTACAGGTGTTGTGCGGAGAAACAACTCTCAAGTGTCAAAGAGGCTTTAGTGTCAGATTACATGGACTATTCCTGCACTTATGTCATTGGAACCCGTGTTTTCTAAGGGCAATCTAAGATTAGGAGCTTGAGTCCCTTGTTGCATTTCATGATCTTTTATACTCATTGGAGCCCATTCCAAGAGAGACAGATAAAATGTTGTGGTCTTGAGCTCACAATCATAGGTTTGAAGTGAATAGCTATACTATACATTACAGGCCGGAGTGTCTCCCCTTATTCCTTTGAAGAGTGTTTGGAAGGTGAAAGCTCCACCTTGTATTGCTTTCTTCACTTGGACGGCAGCTTTGGGTCAAATTCTTACGATTGATGAACTTGTCAATTGTACTAAAATGACTTAAAATGAGCCTCTTGCATTGTACTAAAATGACTCAATTTTTTTTTTTTTTTTTGGTTGTCTTTGCAATTGATGAAATGACTTCACTTTGAAGAAAACATCATAGATAGTACTAATGATGGATTAGAATCAACACCACACATCCCAAGATTTCATAATAGATAGCAGCAAAAGAAATATGCACCCAATGTCAAAGCAAGTTCATATTTTGATAATTACTCTAAAGGTAATGATTCTTAAATAATTCATGAAACTGAAGGTAGCTTGACATCACTCAAAGATTTGAAGGGGCAGAAATGTAAAAAAAAAAGAAAAGAAATAAAGAAAAAAACCTAATACTAGAAGAAACAAAGATATGCAACTCACAATCATATTGATGCTAAGTTGTAGACAAAAAAGAACTCTCTTTTAAACACCAAAAGATTCTAGAATTGTGGTCTATTTTTTTGTGAGATCTAGTTGGCGACCTTCATAGACTAATTGGCCCACTAATTCTTAATTTTAAGTCTCGTTATGTTAGGTTGTTTCTGGTTCAGTTTTAATTAAGTTTTACCAAAGTAGGGTAACCTATTAATCTTCAGAATGGCTGAAATAGGTTGTACCAGAGGCCAATGAGTCACACTTTAGGTTTTGGGTCCTTTCCTGTTTTGTCTGTCCTATCCTACTAGGTTTAGTAGTTATTTTTCTTTTTTGCTTGGTAATATAGCCTTTATAGGAAAAGGATTAAGATTAGTCTTTGAATGTTTTTATGTAATCCGTCAAAATACAGAGATTGGGTCAATTAGTATGAAGATGTGTTTGCTTTCTCCTTCCTTGGTGTGACTGATTGGGAAACCTAGGTGTGATTTTCTAAGCTGTGTCTATACTTTCTTTTTTCTCCTCCAATTCATTTTCTTAATACCAAACAGCCATCAAATTCATTCAAGATTAAATCTTTTTTGTAACCAAACCATTCCTAAGTCCATAGGACCATAAACATCAAAACAATTAAATATACTTAAAAGAACTTATCGAGAAACCTAATCTAGTACTGAATTTCTAAAGATCCTGCATCAGAGTCCACAGAGTTTTCTGTACTGTGGCACATATTGAAAAAGGTAGATAGATTCTTTTTTTTCTTTTTTTTCAATTTTGATAGGAGAAGTTGAAGGTGGGTTTCCTTTAAAAAAAAAAACAAACAATAGGTAAATTTCCTAACATAATAATCAACAAAAGAAAAGAAGAAGAAAAAAAAAAAAGCCACAACCAATAAAAATTGTATTTGCAGGACTTCTTTCTTTAAAGGGAAACGAACGCTAAGATTTAAAACTAGCAACTAAAACACAATTTTCTGAGCCAATGATTTCGCATTTCCAACCACGTTCCTCAAATAGTGTAAACCTACATTTTAGTAATAGAGATTCCACCTTAGTAGAATATTTTCTCCCTAATTAGAGCAATCTGAACACAGGTGCTCGAATAGTGATTCAAAGGAAAAGAAGAAAAGAACATAATACATCAAGCAATTAAATAGCAAAATGGAAAATTGTAAATATCATAGTCAAGCTACCTTTAATTATCAGGATTTACATTTTATATATCAAACATGTCCTGACTAGTCCTAAATGTACTAAACAGGTGTGCTACAGTGAAGTTTTATAGAAGAACAAACATTACAAGCAACAGAATGCAATCCATAAGACATGGCAGCTAGAACAAATTCGAGAAAGAAATTGAACAAACCCTAACAAACTGCCAAAAAATCAAACACAGATAAATAGATGGAAGGTGTAAAATAGGGGGAAGGGTACCGCTTCCAGAGATCGCGGTGGGACTTGGATGGGAGGGAGCGGCAGAGGCGGCCCATTTCGACGCAGAGGGATTGGATGTGGGAGATGTCCCTTTTGATGGAGAAGGAAAGCTCCGGGGATTCCATCCCGCCGCTCGAGTACTCAAGGCGCTCCAGGCGTTCCACCGCAGCCGTCGTCCTCAGCTGCACCTTCTTCGCATTCTGGTATATCTCCGACAGCGTGCCACTTCCCCCTCCTCCTCCTCCTGCTGCTCCTTCCATTTCCATTCACGCAAACAGGGAGAGAGAGAGAGAGAGAGAGAGAGAGCTTTGGCGGAATCGCTGATTTGAGTACTGAGGGTTTGTGAGCCGTCGTTGTTCACGATCCAGAGAAATGGAAACGACGGACGGACGGAGTAAGAGACCTCTACTCTATCGGGTTCCTTGATCCTTCGAATCTGGGTCCTCTGCGTTTCTCGACCCCGCCAAATGGCGAGCTTCTCTACCTTTACAACCTATCAATTTTTTCTTTTATTTTTATTTTTAAGAAACTTTACTTAGAGCATCCACCGCAGCCTCTTCAAATTTTCTCTTTAAAATAATCAAAAACACACTTTTAGTTATTTTAATTTCACCTTTTTAGAAAGATACTTTTCAGCCTCTCTACTTTAACAATTCACTTTCACTATTTTATTAAAATATTATTTTTTAAAAATTTGTTTATTATTTCTTTAACTTTTGAGTGTTAAAATTACTGAAATGCCCATGTTATAATAAAATATAAAATATTAAAAACCTAAACAAAACGTAGTCATTTTGCTGCAACCTAAAAAAAAAAAAATACCCTTCTTCCCCCTCCTTCTCCCTTCTAAGCGTTCTTGATCTGCGAACAAAGAAGGCACGGAAATGGGTTTGGATAACACGGAAATGGGTTTGGAAATGAGTTTCGTAAATTGAGGATAGGGATCGTGATGATTGTTTGTTGAGGCAGATTGGAGAATGTGAGCAGCAAGGGCTTGGAGAAGTGGGTCTAGTAATGGTGGGGAAAGATGGGCGAGGTGGGCAAAGAATGGCGTGTTGCCGCAATGTGGTAGCGGTCTGGCAGGGGAGTGGTTGTGGTGGTGGTGGTGATGGTGACCGCCATTTGGTGGTGGATCAACCCAGAGACCTGTGTCGCCGCAGAGTCACCGAGTTCAAGCTCCAGACCGTCGACGACACCCCTCGCCGATGACACCCCCTCGAGTTTAGAAGCTCTCACAAGACAACCAGATCCCGTCGAAGAACTGACGCTGCCGACACCCCCCTCCCCGATTCGCTCGGAGCACCGCTGATGTGAACAAGATGACGTCGACAACACCTCCTCCGGCCAAAACTATGCCCTCGCCGTCGACGACACCCCCTCCAGCCGATTCTGCTCGTCGAGCACCGTTGACACCTCCTTCGAAAGCATGCCCTTGCTGAGAGTGGAATTGCTCAGAGAGGAAGTATGCCCTGCGGAAAGAGAAAGGATAGAGAAAGGAAAAAGAAAAAAGAAAGAGAGAGAAAATATGGTTGTTTAATAAATGAAGAGGGAATAGTAAATGTTAAATATGAAAGAATATTGTTCATCTTGTTAAGTTTTTGATTAAAATAGAGAGTCTGAAAAGTGGAGATTTTGGGCCTTTTTGTTAAATTGACTCTTCAAACTAACCAAAAATTGAGTTTGAAGAGCCTGCAGTGGGTGCTCTTATTGTTATTGTTGGAACAAGTGGTTCATATTCTACTATGGACAAAGTTTTCCTCCAAACTGGGTTGGAGGAATCTCCTTCAACTTAGTCTATAAAAATGACATGTGTCCCTTGAACATGTGAGATGCACATGCTTTTTAATAATAGGGATAGAGTTGGAATAAATTTTATTAAAAATTCATGTGCATCTCACATGTTATTAAAAAAAGTGACCCATGTCACTTTTATAGATTAGGTTGGAGGAGATTCCTCCAACTCAGTTTGGAGGAAAACTTTGTCCTTCTACTATTGGCTCATTCGGTGTAATTAGTTTATGTGGGTCTGGAAAACAAATAAGTTGTAGGGAGTATTTTGGAGTTTTCCAAAATACTTATAATTAGGATTTGCCTATAAATATGTTATGTTGTAACCTTAAATCATTGAATAAAAAAATATAACCGCACTCTCTTATAGACGTAGGCAAATTGCCAAACCATGTTAAATCTGTGTCTCAACTCTCTCTTGATCTTTCTCTTTTCGATTACATATTATTCATCATTGTTGTGTACGATAACAACAATTGGTATCAAAGCCTAATTATATGATGACTGAGATTAGCACATCTTCCGCGAAATTTGACATGATGAAGTTTGATGGATTCGGTAATTTTAGGTTATGGCTAAGATGTGTCAAGGATTTGTTGGTGCAACAAGGGATGGTGAAGGCATTATATGGGACGAAATTAGAAGGGATGGCGGACATAGATTGGAAGGAACTTGAGGTGAAAGCGGTGGCTACTATTCGGCTTTGTCTGAGAGATGACATGATATATTGTCATGGATGAAAAATCTCCGACGACAGTTTGGTTGAAACTGAAAAGTCGGTATATGTCAAAGTCATTGACAAACAAACTCTATCTAAAGTAGCGGTTGTACGGCTTGAAGATGGTAGAGGGCTCGGATTTGAGCCAACACATCAATGTGTTTAATTAGATAATCGGCGATTTGAAGAGGGTTGATGTAAAGTTCAAAGATGAAGACAACGTGTTAATGCTATTGAATTCATTCCCAACTTCTTCTATGTATGAGAATTTGGTTACAACTCGACATGGGGGAAAAAGATCTTGGAGTTAGAGGATGTTACAGGAGCCCTGTTGGCTTTTCATCAAAGGAAGAAAAATATTGATGAAAATTCTTAAGGAGAAGGGCTAGTTGTAAAGGGTAACTATGAGCATGGAAAAAGCAGTAACAAGGGTGATTCTGTAACGCGAGAATTAATTAACTGGTAATTAATTCAACGGTTCGTCTCCCAGCCTTATTCCACTCCGAACAAGACCTCGGGGACCTCTACTCCTAAAAAATAAAGGATACTAAGCAGCGGAAGTAATAAAGTACTAAAAACATAAATCAATATAACCAGAGCATCTAACCAAAGATCATCAAAGCAGCAGAAATCATACTATATACATCAGTACAAGGGATCTATAGCAAGCATGCATCAAGCCCTAATGTCTACAACATAACTCAAAGCACTAGTTACCATGAGTACCCGTATAAGCTTGCAATAAGTCTTCAAGCATCTCTTGGATCGAGTCCTCCACAAGAATCAAATGCTTCACGGTATTCACTATCTAGAATAGCATAATCGTATATATGGAGAAAAAAGAGAAATAATACAAGGGTAAGTCCGACGACTTAATGAGTAGAAATCCACATGACGTACCTGTCATTAATTTGTAGATTCTTTTTATTATAAAACATATGCAGCATTATGAGATGACAGTTATCATGCAGGTGATATATATATATATATAGACAATATATGCTTATAATCATGAGTAACAGTAATAGTTCAACAATATAGTTTACCTGAGATATTACCCCTTCTCAGCAGGGTTGACGTTGTCCAGAGGGATCTGTAGTACAATGCCAGTGCACCAGCAATTGCATGAAACATACCGTACGTAACACTAGCGACACGACCAAGTTCAACCCTAGGTGGCCCACACCGCTAATGACGTCCGTCCTATAGTGACCATCCATTGGGAATGGTTGTATCATTAGTCACTAGTCATTGGATCCAAAGCCCTCACACACGCACACATTGACCATAAAGTTAACTCGTATAGTAAGCCCATGGCCATTATTACCGCACGTACCTGTGTATCATGTCTTACGATACAATTAGTCTTATCAGTCTTTTACATGCCCAGTTTTACAAGTCTCAATATTATCTTGTTAACAGACACACGTTTTCACAAAAGAGAGTTCCTCGTAGTTCTAAAATGTATTTCATGAGAGTTGCAAAACATGCATGTTTGATATATACAAAATATGTGCACTGCAAGAAAAGTGAGTTTGTACTCACCCGGGCCATAAAGCTCCTCCATGTAATTCCCTTGAGGCTCCATAACCTTGAATACTAAGAAAAGACCTATCATCAGTTCTATTTCTACTAAAGCACAACTATAACAAGGAAACAAGAGCTATAGGACGATTGGAGAAAATAGGGTTTCCCTGTAACACATTAGCCATACGTTCGGGCTCGAGGCCATACGTCCACTATGTCACGACGGACTGTACGTCCGGTCACGAGACCGTACGTCTGCTCCGATGTCTTTCGGTGAGAACCTCATTTTCTCTCCACTGTCTGCTTATCCTCCAACTCCTAAGGCCAACAAGGCTTCCTAAGGCCTCCTAACACAGATTATAACATCTATGCGAAGACAACAACGCTAAGCTTAACAAAACGCTAGCCTAAGCAAGATAAAAGCATAACTAAGCTATCAACTACAACTAGCAATATAGAACTATAATCGAGTAGCGTAACGACATATTAAAAAGCTAAGGAAACCGAGCATTACCTCCTTGAAGCAAAACTGCAAGAGTTCCCTCCTCCGGCAGCACCGAAACCTCACAAATACTCATGAAACGGCCTACTGGTAGCTTAGGGGCGAAGAGAGGGGTTTAGGGGCGAGAATGGTGTGAAATGGGCGAAGGGGTGAAGGGTATTTATAGGACCAAAAAGTAGCGGACGTCCGATCCTAAGGGCGTATGTCCGATACTATTGTACAACGGTCCAAAGGCTGTCTTGTACGTTTAGGTATTACCCGGAGGGTATTCTGAAAAGTAGCGTACGTCGATACTTTTTGGCGTACGTCTGCTTACTATTCATAGAGTACGATTGTACTTTCTGTCAATGGACGTCCGGTGGGAGACCACTGTACGTCCGCACTAAAGGACAACAACGTATGTCCGCCAACCCTAGTGTACGTCCGCAGTGAAAGACAAACCAAAAGACAAATTCCCAAAATGCCCTTCTAACAGATCCTAGTGACCCAAAGTCCAAATTAACCCTTTAACTAAGCCACTTGTGCTTAGTTAAATATTTGGGTCACTACATTCTCTCCTCCTTATAGAAATTTCGTCCTCGAAATTTAAGAGCTCTCATGACACAAGAAGAATAGTAGTATCATCTTAATGTCCGTAGTTTTACAAGGTCTATGCTCATCCACGTCCTTGGAAAAATCTTATCTTGTTCAGTGTCATAGCATGAACCTCCTTCGTCCAATATAAAGCGATCGACGCCGGCCTCCTAACAAGTCATCGCAAATTCATTTGCGAGTCACCAAGGGTTTCGTAGTCGATATTACCCACACTATAAAATCATTGCCAAACCAATGACTCCTATATACACCAAAACAAGCCAAGCTCGTGCGTATCTTTGACATGATTCCATACTTCCTACCAGGAAGCAGCTTTACCTTAATCGACTACTCTTAGAGAATTCAAATGTAACGGTTATCGTAACAAATAGGCACACAACCTAAAAGAAATTAACCATACGAATAAAATCCTTGAACCTCAATGTACCAACATCATGCTCAGTGTTCCCTACACTGTTGTAATGCCCCCAAAATTAGCCTTGGCTAATTTGGTGGAGTCACTGGCAATTCCCCTAGTTGAACCAACGTGTGGTCAAACAGGTAATCGCCCTTGTAAAAACTTGTCAGAGTAAATGCAAGGAAGGTGAATAAATTTGAGAGTACTACGATTCATCAAGTAAGAACATGGAGCTACTAGACAATTAAAACAAACCTGTAACTATAGATAATGCACAGTCAGTCAGGCAATAGCAAATCTAGCCACCTTCATAACAGTGAATCAGATTACCTAAGAAATGATAATAACCGCGTAAGTCTAATGACTTAGTAAGTAAACCCCACACGTAGTTATGACATGAACCCAATTAATAACAGTAAACATGCAATTCGAGTAATAACTAAAAGAGGGCATTATCACCGCTAATACACTATCTCATAGGTTTTAGGGTTTTTGAAGCTTTATGGTGTAGAACCAGCGACAACTGCCTAATTGTTTTGAAGCAGAAAATGATAATGCTTTACAGGTCATAACTCACATACATGGTCTACCCGAGATATTACCCCTTCTCAGCAGGGTTGATACTGTCCCGAGGGACCTATAATATAATGCCAGTGCCCCAGCCATTGCATAACATACCGTACGTAACATTAGTAGCATGATTGGGTCCGACCCCGAGTGGCCCACACCAATTAATGACTTCCGTCTTGTAGTGACCGAACCATTGGAATGGTTGCATCAAGGTCACGAAACCAATGGATCCACAGCCCTCACATAACGCACACATTTGACCATAATACGTAGTCTATATAATAAGCCCATGACTGTTCATACCGCATGTACCGGCATACCATGTCTTACGATGCATCTTGATGGTTTATTTAATCATACAATTTTCAAGTAATTATGGAAAGTAAACATGCTCATATCATACACGTGGTCAGTCAGCTGACATATCCCACGATTTACGAAAAAGGGTGTAAGTGTCTACTTACCTCACACATTCAAGTGAATCCTCCAACAAAGCTATTTCTTGTTATAATGGATACAAAACACCGTCATTCTAAGTCTTATGAAACCTAAAGTTAAGGCTAAGTTGGAGCGTACATGTATGAAGCTTAAGAACAGGTGCCCTGCCTACTGACCGTACGTCCGCCCTCGAGGGCGTACATCCGCTCAATGTGTTAAGCATACTGTTTTAAGGTTCGGACAGTGCACGTTTCCAACGGTATTTACAGACCCCTAATCCCTTTTTAAGCTAACAAAACAGGACATGCAATGTAGGAAAACACAGATTTACATTCCTTTGGAAAAGCTCTTTGAAAACATTGTAGATTCTAAAAGAATGCACAATTATCACTTTGAAATCGGTATTAAAGCATAACCATGAGATAACAACAAAAGAAACGGAGCTTACCCCGAAGCTCAGCACCGACATGCTTCCCTTTCCTCGGAACTCTCCGTCGACGCTCTTTCTTATGGATTTCTCTCTCAAAACACCAAGGAATGGTTCTGGCAGCCTAGGGGCATACTAGAGGAAAAAGAAGGCATGAGGAATGAAGGGGAGGGGCGGGCTATTTATAAAGAAAATCTGCCACCAACTCCCTGACAGAGCAGCGGATGTCCGGTAACCCTAGCGTAAGTCCGGTGGTCTGTGCACATTGGTCCAAAGGGTGTCTCGTCCAGGTATTATCCAAAGGGTATTATTGCAGATACACGTCCGTGGTCCCCATCGACATCCGCACTAAAGACGCACGCTCATAGACCTAGCATACGCCCCGCCTTGTGGGTCAGTGTTAAGCTTCTATTCCTAGATGCTCCAAACATGATTAGGTTAAAGCTAAGGGTCTTAGGCTTTCACCTAAGCGGCTTTACTAAAGGTTCGGGTTAATCATTCAATTAAAAAGGGAATCTTCTAAATAAAAGGTTACTTTTATCGGGGTATTACACTCTCCCCTCCTTATAGAAATTTCGTCCTCGAAATTTAGAGCTCCCTAAGCAAAGGCAAAATGCCCATTTTTGAAAGAAAATTTTTCTTGAAATTTGAAAGTGGACAATAAATTATTAAAGAAAAACTCGCGATTCGGGAATGGTAAGGAAAACATACTAAACCACACTCTGCAGTTCTTAATAGGAAAGTAAAATAGATCAGCAAACATCACATCAACCATCAAACATAAGCAGTCATGAATATATATACCAGACAAAATTGCCACCCTAAAAGTGGTGGACTTAAGTCGTAGCAGGATACATCCAAAATTGCCACCACCACTGTGACGACCCGCTTAAATAAAAAGATGACTATTTTTTTTTTTTTTTTTTTATAATAACCCACAATAAGTGGATTGTCACAGTGGCATGGCTATACCGCAGTATGCCACGAACCCATGCAATAACCTGATTGACAAGATAATAAGTCTACCTAGAGGTGCATGCATGATCATGGTTTCATCAGAGTTTATATCCTTACAACAGAAAATAAATAACGTTAACCTACTGATTACATCAGAGCTGTTTAATACATCTAAGTGATTAGTAATTACATACCAAAAGAATGGCTATACAAAAGTGTCTCAGGCGACACGAGCCATATACAAAATATCAAAGTCTACATGGTCATGATTGTTCTACAAAATAGGCTATTAATCACCCAACAAAATTATACATCTGACATCTATGCCTCAAATGCTATAGTAACCAGATACCTCGCCACCGGGTCATCATCTAGGAATCAGACCAAGATCATCAACATCGCCGCACTATGGGAATCACCACCACCCATGATACAAAGTGGAATTATGAGCCCGCGCCTCCATAAAAAATAGAGACGCCGTAGAAGTATGGAACTTACTAGTTTTATCCAAAATAATCTTTTAACTTTATTCAAACATACATGTTATATAGCTTAACAATAAAACATATTAGATGTCATCATGCAATGTCTAGTCAGTAATAATATACATATGCTCCCCATACCAAATACATATGCATATTGATACGTCCTAGTATCAAAATCATTCAATCATATGCTATGCATATGCATGAGGCCAAAGAGGTGGCTTGCCAACAACGCTTATAAGAGGCCAACTCGGTAGGTGGCTTGCCAACAACTACCGGAGCCACACCCTGCTTGTTATGCAAGAGGCCAACTCATGTAGGTGGCTTGCCAACAACTACGGAGCCACACTATTTCTAGTTATGCATGAGGTTAACTCCATGTAGGTGGCTTGCCAACAACTACTGAGCCCCTGCTTTTTGTTACATTGCTCATGCTATGATCATGTTCTTAATAACAAAACCTTAAACTCATATTATCATATCTCATAACATCTATATCATACATACATATTATCACAATCACTTTAAATCAATCACTCAACCCAACATCAGTACATAATCATATTATCATAATTACTTTATATCAAACATTCATCCAAACATCATTATATAATCAAAGTTATCACCAAACACTTTAAATCAATCACTCAACCATACATCTCATGAATCATCATAAATAAACATAGTATCTCAAACTCAAACATCATACATCAATCATTCAATCAGAGTGTCTTTTATACTTTAAAATAGTAACCTTTTTATTTTGCCCAAGAAGTAAAATACTTACCTTGTTCCGTTGGTACCCCTCGATCACCTCTCGACTCAATCATGATGCACCTAAGCATCATAATAAACACATAATTATGCTTCTTAACTCAACTCTCACAATTTAAGGATACTAGAGCACTACAAATATCATGTTCTATAGGTTAGCCCATAATTATTATTCTCATCCAAAGCCATTTAATTTAACCATTTACCCCCAATTCATAATACTCTTAAATTAATTTTTAGACATTTAACTACTTAAAATTTAAACCTAATTGGAGATTACCTAAATCACCAATCTAAATGATTATAACAATGGGTAATACAAAATACCAAGAGAAACTAGAAATTCCATAAATTAACAAAAGCCCCAAAACCTATATAGGAACCCTAATTTTGGGTTCAAATTCTCACAAATCCTCACAATTCATAGCTTCCATTCCCACAAGTATATAACGAAATCACACAAAAGACTAAAGGTTTTACCTCACAAGCCCCATAAATTTGAACTCTCCTCCAAGGTTTTCTTCTCTCTTTCTTTCTTTTCCTTCTTTTTCTTCTTCTTCTCCACGGCCAACAGCTCTGCATCTAGCCCACTTTCTCTCTCTCTCACTAGGCCATTTGAGTGTGTATGTGTGTGTAGGAGAAGAAAGAGTGAGACTAAGGAGGGCAAGGAGGTGTGTGAATGAGAGGAAAAGAAAGAAGAAAAGGAAGGAAAGAATGGGAAATGGAAGGAAGAAAGGCTGCATGGGACACCCATGTGCAGTTTTATGTTTTTTTAAACACCTAGGAGATAAGGCATCTCCAGACACCAATAAGAGCCCAACACTTGGCATGGGGTGAGATTTCATTTTTATTTAAAGTCCCATCTTTTAAAACTATAAGATTATTCCCACATCATATTAGATTTATCTTTATTCCCCTTATAATTTCTCAAGTAAATGTACTTTTATTTATTCTAACTACAATTTACTACACCATTAATTATTTACTACACTATAACTTATTATTACATTTTATTATTCTAATAAAACCTATTTTGTTTATTAATAAATTGTCACTCTAACATTATTATTAATTAAATCTCTTTATCACTAAAACTTGATATTACACAAACATATCATTATTTAGTAAGATTGTTATTAGATTCTTCCCCATCATATCTCAATTATAATAAAATCAATATTATTATTATATATATATTCTAAATCATCCAATGTACTATTTATTACATTAAAATCTCAATAATTACAAAAGTCATTTTAATAATAAATTTAAATATATATATATATATTTTTTTTGGTTTACATCCTCCCTCCTAATAAAATTTCGTCAAAATTTAGATCATATTTCACTAACCATGCTTTCAACCAAGGCATACTTCCAACTTCATCAATGCATTTATATAGTATTGTAAACATGCACATACCTAGGTTCACTAACAAATGAGGATATTGCTCTCGCATATCCCGCTCAAGCTCCCATGAAGCTTCTTCGACATTATGGTTTCGCCACAACACCTTCACAAGGGGTATGGTCTTGGTCCTTAATTGTTGCTCCTTGTGGTCAAGAATCCGAACCGGTACCTCTTCATAAGTCAAATCCGGTTGAATATCAAGTGGCTCATAGCTAATTATGTGCAATGGGTCATGAACACATTTCCGTAATTGAGATACATGAAACACATCATGCATTCCAGTCATGCTAGATGGCAACTCCACTTTATAGGCTACGGGGCCAACAATACCTGTCACTTGGAATGGCCCAACATACCTTGGACTGAGCTTCCCTTTCTTGCCAAATCGTACAACACCCTTCATCGGCGACACCTTGATATACACATGGTCACCAATCTCAAACTCAAGCTTGCGACGATGCTTGTCCGCATAACTCTTTTGTCTACTTTGAGCGGTAAGCATTCTCTTCCGGATTAGTGCAACCTTATCTTTTGTGTCTTGTATCATTTCTGGACCCAAAAGTTGTCTTTCACCGACTTCATCCCAATACAAGGGCGATCTACATTTACGCCCATACAATGCTTCATACGGCGCCATACCAATAGTTGCTTGGAAACTGTTGTTGTAAGCGAACTCAACTAATGGTATATATTTTATCCAATTGCCCTTGAAATCTAGCACACATAATCTCAACATATCTTCGAGGGTTTGGATAGTCCTCTCAGATTGTCCATCAGACTGTGGATGATATGCCGTGCTAAAATGCAACTTAGTCCCCATAGCCCCTTGCAAACGTTCCCAAAACTTCGATGTGAATCGCGAGTCGCGATCCGACACGATAGAAACAGGAACCCCATGCAATCGAACTATCTCACGAACATATAATTCTGCCAACTTCTCCAAAGAGTCTGTAATCTTGATCGGGAGGAAGTGAGCACTCTTCGTCAACCTATCAATGACCACCCATATAGCATCTTGTCCACTAGGCGCCCTAGGTAACCCAACCACAAAATCCATGGCAATTTGGTCCCATTTCCACATTGGGACATCAAGGGTTGAAGTGGTCGCCATCACCGATGTTCGCTTTAACAAGTTGGCACGAAGGACATCGTGCAACATACTCAGCTACATTGCGCTTCATGCCACGCCACCAAAACTTTTTCTTCAGGTCCTGATACATCTTGGTATTCCCAGGGTGAATCGTATACCGAGTTTGATGTGCTTCATTAAGGATTTCCCTCCTCAACTCAGCGTCATTTGGTACCACTGTCCGGTCACCTTTGGTCTTCAACACACCCTCAGAGGTGATTTGAAATTCTGGGGCTTCTCCATTCTTAGCTTCTGCTATAAGTTCCTTCAACTCTTCATCATTCTCTTGTGCTATTCTGATTCTTTCTCTGGTTAATGGTTGCACCACCAAAGCTGCAAGAGTTGGTGATTCACCGGTCAAAGTGTTATTAATTTGTACAACGGAAAACTGTTGTGCCAACTCATCAATAGTTGTAGAAGTTTCAGCCTCATCATGGATTTTCGACTAAGCGCATCAGCAACATTGGCCTTACCAGATGGTAAAACACTTGGTGTCAGTAATCCTTTATCAATTCTAACCACCTTCTTTGTCTCATATTCAAATCTTTCTGTGAAGAGAGATACTTAAGACTCGTGATCTGCAGAATCTCACACCACGCACCATAAAGATAATGCTCCAAATCTTCAAAGCATGAACCACAACCGCTAACTCCAAGTCATGAGTGGGATAGTTCTTTCATGATCTTTCAGTCTTGAGGCATATGCTACAACTCACGCTCTTGCATTAACACGCATCCCAATCCCTTTGGGGACGCATCTGTATAGACTACATACCCAACTGATTCATTAGGTAGAGTAAGCATAGTGCTGTCACCAACCTCTGCTTTCAGTTCTTGAAACTTGCTTCAGCATTCATCGCTCCATATGTATGGGGCATTCTTCCTTGTAAGAGTGTGAGAGGCCCCGACAAAGTAGAGAATCCTTGATGAATCTTGGTAGTAACCAACTAATCCCAAGAAACTACAATCTCCGGGCATTTGATGGCCTTTCCCATTCTACAATTGCTTCAATCTTCTTTGGATCCACTGAAACCCCATCTTTAGAGATCACATGCCCTAGAAATGCTACTTCTTCTAACCAGAATTCACACTTCTTGAGCTTAGCATACAACTTCTTTTCTCTTAGCACTTCCATCACTGTCTTCAAATGCTCTTCATGCTTTACATGGTTAGCTGAATAGACTAAGATGTCATCAATAAATACGACAACAAATGAGTCTAGGTACTTATGGAATACCCGATTCATCAAATCCATAAATACCGATGGTGCATTTGTCAAGCCAAATGGCATAACCAAAAATTCATAGTGGCCATACCTTGTGCGAATAGCTGTCTTCGGCACATCTTCTTCTCGTACTCTAAGCTGATGGTATCCCGATTGAAGGTCTATCTTCGAGAACACCGAAGCACCCTTGAGTTGGTCAAACAAATCATCAATCCGAGGCAAAGGGTACTTATTCTTAACTGTTACCCGGTTTAATTCCCGATAGTCGATGCACATCCGCATAGAGCCGTCTTTCTTCCTCACAAACAAAACTGGTGCTCCCCATGGAGACACACTTGGACGAATGAAACCCCGATCTAGCAACTCTTGAAGCTGCTCCTTTAACTCTTTCAATTCGACTGGAGCCATACGGTACGGTGCTTTATGGATTGGTTGAGCCCCAGGTACTAAGTCAATGGTAAACTCAACCTCACGATCTGGAGGCAAACCCGTAGCCTCAGCAAATACATCGGGATAGTGACGCACTACTGCTATCTCTTCTAGTTTTTGTTCAACCTTTGGCTTTGCTAACACATAAGCCAAGTATGCTTGAGCACCTTCTCTAACATCTCTTTTTACTTGGACTGCTGAGAGGAGTGGCGGTATTGCTCGTACACTAGACCCACAAAATCTGAATTTCTCATTGCCATTTGTACGGAACACTATTTCCTTCTTCCGACAATCAATCTTGGCTCCATATCTTGAAAGCCAATCCATACCAAGAATAATATCAAATCCAAGTATCCCAAATACCGCTAACTTAGCCGGTAAAGTCCTCCCTCCTAATAGAATAGGACAATTCTCTACACATTTCCTACATGTCACTACACTACCAACAGGTGTAGACACACTTATGTTTTGCTCAAGTGGCCTTGTACTCAAATTACATAACCTCACATATGTGGATGAAATGAATGAATGTGTGGCACCCGAGTCAAACAATACACAAGCAAGATTACCATACAAAGGAATAGTACCTGTGACGACATCGACGTTGTTCCTTTCAGTTGCAACATTTTCTGGAGTAAGAGAGTAAACACGTGCAGTTGCTTTGATAAGTAATGGCTAGTGCTAGTGCTTCGACTCCTGTAGCATCCATAGGACAATCCTTGACATAGTGACCGGTCTTCCCACATTTAAAACAACTAGTCCTAACCCTGCATACTCCAAGGATGAGGCTTACCACACTTACTACAAAGAGGATTCTTGATTTCCATAGCTCACGAGGAACACTTCTCTTCACGGTGCCTTTGAACTACTACTACCCATAGCTTGCCTCTTGGGTGGGAACAACTTGAGGCATTGACCTCTTCTCTTACATACTGGTTGCTTCCTTAATGATAGCTTGCTCGCTATCATGGCGGTGTGCACCGCCTTGAGTATTCCTTGATTTGAGGATAGCGATCCTCTCCTTGATGCGTGCCGACAAACCATCTAAGAACTTTTCAGCTTGATCATTAGGGATAAGAGTAGGGCATACCTTGACAACTCAATGAACTTGGTGGAATATTGGGCCACATGTTGCCTTGGGTGAGAGTCAAGAATTCCTTGGCCCACAACTTGCTAAACGCGAGGAACATATTGCTCATAGAATTTCTCCTTAAAGTGTGCCCAAGTAGGGACACCCCATTCTAACTCGTTAGCCTTTTTGTGGGATCCCACCATTGGATGCTTCACCCACAAGTTTCAAGCCCCATATCTTACCATCTGATCCAGTTTAAGGCTAGCATTAACTTTTGTGTTGTCACAAACCAGGAATCAGCTTCTCTAGGGCCCTCATGCCCCGTAAACACTGGTGAGTTATGCTTGAAGAAAGACCCCGAAGAACACCCTTCTCTTCTCTCATTATGTCCTTGACGTTGGCCATTGGCCATAATCTCCAAATACCTTCGCTCAGAGAGAGTGTGCTTTAGAACACTTGGAGGAGGGGAGGTGGAGGAGGAGGTGGAGGTGGTAACCCTACATCACGATCCAATACATTCCTCGGCCTCCCACGACGAGGTGGGTGTTGTCTCGGTGGCATCACTCTGCAAGATTGCTCAAGTCAGTGCAGAAGAAACCACATAGACAACATATTGCAGATAAGCACATAATGCAAATCTAAGATACACCTACACAACAAGACAATCATGGTATCCCGAAGCTTTGTCCTTTTAGATTTTCTTAAAACTTTTAAGATTCCTATAGCTCTGGCGTTGTCCTTAACCTAACACTAGACTCAACTCTATGAACCTAGCTGCTCATGATATAATAGTTGCTATGGTAGCAAGTTCCCTAAAGAACTTGATACCATTTTCGTGATTAACCCTTAAATAAAAGATGACTATTTTTTTTTTTTTTATAAAAACATAACCCACAACAAGCGGATTGTCATTGTGGCATGGCAATACCATAGTATGCCACAACCCATGCATTAACACGATTGACAATATAATATGCCTCACAGAGGTACATGTGCATGTATGATCATGGTTTCATGTAGTTTATATCCTTGCGCATAAAATAAATAACGTTAACTCATCGATTACATCAGATTTAATACATCTAAGTGATTAGTGATTACATACCAAAAGAATGGCTATACAAAAGTGTCTCAAAGTATACACGAGCCATATACAAAATATCAAAGTCTACACATGGTCATGATTGCTCTACAAAATAGGCTATTAATCAGTCCAACAAAATTATACATCTGATACGTCTATGCCTCAAATGCTATAGTAACCCAGATACCTCGCCACTGGGTCATCATCTAGGGAATCTGTACCTGCATCATCAACATCGCCTGCACCATGGGAATCACCACCACCCATGATACAGGCGGAATTATGAGCCCGCCGTCTCCATAAAAATAGAGACGCTCAGAAGTATGGAACTTACTAGTTTTATCTAAAATAATCTTTTAACTTTATTCAAACATACATGTTATATAGCTTAACAATAAAACATATTAGATGTCATCATGTAATGTCTAGCCACAATAATATACATATGCTGCCCCATACCAAATACATATGCATATTGATACGCCTAGTATCAAAATCATTCAATCATATGCTATGCATGCTCATGCTCATGCTCATCATTGTGCCTTTTTTTTTATTGAGGCCAACTCTGCGGTAGGTGGCTTGCCATCACTAGGGAGCCACCCCGTTTCTCGTTATGCAAGAGGCCAACTCTACGTAGGTGGCTTGCCAACAACTACCGGGAGCCGTCCACCTGCTCGTTATGCATGAGGCCAACTCTGCGGTAGGTGGCTTGCCAACAACTACCGGGAGCCACCCCTGTTTCTCGTTATGCATGAGGCCAACTCATGTAGGTGGCTTGCCAACAACTACTGAGCCGTCACACCCTATTTCTAGTTACATTGCTCATGCTATAATCATGCTCATAATAACAAAACCTTAAACTCATAATATCATATATCATATCATGAACATCATATAATCATGCCTTAAACCATGTGACATCCAATGCCATAATAACATTTCATCAAACTCATCCAACTCATCTTATAAAACATCATACATAAGCATATTATCACAATCACTTTAAATCAATCACTCAACCCAACATCAGTACATAATCATATTATCATAATTACTTTATATCAAACATTCATCCAAACATCATTATATAATCAGGTTATCACCAAACACTTTAAATCAATCACTCAACCATACATCTCATGAATCATCATAAATAAACATAGTATCTCAAACTCAAACATCATACATCAATCATTCAATCAGAGTGTCTTTTATACTTTAAAAATAGTAACCTTTTTATTTTGCCCAGTAAGTAAAATACTTACCTTGTTCCGTTGGGTACCCCTCGATCACCTCTCGACTCAATTGCGATGCACCTAAGCATTATAATAAACACATAATTATGCTTTCTTCTTAACTCAACTCTCACAATTTAAGAATACTAGAGCACTACAAAATATCATGTTCTATAGGTTAGCCCAATAATTATTATTCTCATCCAAAGCCATTTAATTTAACCATTTACCCCCAATTCATAATACTCTTAACACTAACTATAAGTATTATGATTCTAATATGACATTAAAACCTAAGCTAGGTATTAATCTACATGGAACCCATACAAACCTAGAGTTAATTATTACATTAAATGCAATTAACCCATTTAAACAACTCTCTTAGTGTCCACTTAACAAAAGCCCTAAATTAATTTTAGACATTTAACTACTTACTAAAATTCCCCAAAATTCTAAACCTAATTGGAGATTACCTAAATCACCAATCTAAATGATTTTCGTGCATAATACTCAATGGGTAATACAAAAATACCAAGAGAAACTAGAAATTCCATAAATTAACAAAAGCCCCAAAAATCCTATATAGGAACCCTAATTTTCGGACCTAATTAAATTCTCACAAATCCTCACAATTCATAGCTTCCATTCCCACAAGTATAACGAAAATCACACAAAAAGACTAAAGGTTTTACCTCACAAGCCCCCCCTATGGCCGGAACTCTCCTCCAAGGTTTCTTCTTCTCTTTCTTTCTTTTTCCTTCTCTTTCTTTCTTCTTCTCCACGGCCAACAGCTCTGCACTCTAGCCCACTGCTGTTCTCTCTCTCACTAGGCCATGAGTGAGTGTGTATGTGTGTGTAGGAGAAGAAAGAGTGAGACTAAGGAGGGCAAGGAGGCTGTGCGTGAATGAGAGGGGAAAAGAAAGAAGAAAAGGAAGGAAAGAATGGGAAATGGAAGGAAGAGAAAGGCTGCACGTGGGACACCCATGTGCAGTTTTATGTTTTTTTTTTAAACACCTAGGAGATAAGGCATCTCCAATAGCCAATAAGAGCCCAACACTTGGCATGGGGTGAGATTTCATTTTTTATTTAAAGTCCCATCTTTTTAAAACTATAAGATTACCCCACATCATATTAGATTTATCTTTATTACCCCTTATAATTTCTCACACTACTTTTATTTATTCTAACTACAATTTACCTACACCATTAATTATTTACTACACTATAACTTATTATTACATTTTATTATTCTAATACCATAACCTATTTTGTTTATTAATAAATTGTCACTCTAACATTATTATTAATTAAATCTCTTTATCACTAAAACTTATATTACACAAACATATCATTATTTAGTAAGATTGTTATTAGATTCTTCTCCCACATATCTCAATTATAATAAAATCAATATTATTATTATATATATTATTCTAAATCATCCAATGTACTATTTATTACATTAATTAATTCATATTACAATAAGCTTATTAATAATAAACTTAAATATATATATATATATTTTTTTTGGGTTTTACAACCACGGTGGACTTAACCGAAAAGGTAGACTCCTAAAAAAATGACAAGCAGCACTAAACTATAAGCGGGGTCATCTCCTCGGAGTCGGCTCAGCGTACTCTCGCGTCGGCGTCCCTCTCGCACTTGGGCTCCTTCTCATACCAGGGCTCCCACGGGCACTGGGACTCCCCCTCGCACTAGGATTCCCTCGTCCTTTGCTGAAACTGGAGCTAGGGATGCCATAATCTCTAACATCCAATGGCCCCATGAGATGCTCGCATAGTCGGTCCAAGATGGCACGATCATCGCCAGCTCTGGCTCGCTGTAATGCTCGGAGGGCCTGAGATCCTTTCGTGTCTATCGAACTGTGCCCTCGAGGTGATCTAAGTGCTCCTCTACCCCAGCTGGTGCCCTGCCAACTCTAGTTGGCCTCTGTGGTCGCTGTGCCCTTGGCTCCTGCTTCGCCTCCCGCAAGTGTGCCTAACTTGCGTTGAGGAAGCATACGCCCATGGCTCCCTTTTGTGGCTGGATCTCTCTTAATCCTGTCATGTCTACCCCAACATGCTCCGCGATCCGGGTAATCAGGGCTCCGTATGGCAATGCAAAACCCTTGTCCAAGAGTGGACAGACATCATGGTGGTGGTAACTATGGTGGTAACTATGGAACTGTAGTCGATAAGAGCCTCAGTCAGCATGGCATATAGGCAGTGTGCCCTCTCTATAGTAATCATCGTGTGGCTAATGACTGGGAGTGCTTTGCTAGCCAGGATGTGGTAGATGCAATGGACTTCGTTGTTGAAGTCGCTCATCTGGAAGCTACCCTCCCCCTCAAGCTCCATCTGGTGAGGGCACCCCTCGGTGAAACATGCCACTAGCAGGGAGATGATCGATCGGGTAAGGGTAAATCGGGTCACAAACACGAGGCACTCCGGTGATCTCGCTGATGAGTGTAGGGGTCACCTCTATCGCTCTCCCCTTGAGCCATGTACGGAACGAGTCATCACGCCTCTGATGGAGGTTCGCGTAGAACTCCCACACTATGGCCTCTACTGTAGGGCGGTGATCCTCTGCCTCGCTAGTCCACCCTTGTGCGTCCAGCACTGCTTGTACTCTTGGCACGCCTCATCAAACTCCTCTTTGGTGGCCCCCCTCTCAATGATGATCCGGCATCCATAGTATAGCGAGTGTATCGGCACCTGACCTTATCCCTCCAGAAACAGGTGTGGTCATACACTAAGTCATCATCGCTTCGTCTGCGGTGTGCCCTCACTAATCGGCTCACAGGTGGACCGCCTACCGCAAAGGTCATCACTCTCAATGTCAACATCCATATTGATCTTCGACTCAGACTCAGGGTCCTGTGCCTCCTGTAAGGGTGCCTGACACCGTTGTTGGCGTGCGGTTGGAGAAGAAGCGGCCTCGCTGGCACGTGTGCGCACCATCGTCCTGCACAAAAAATCCCTATCAACAAAAACGCAGAATTCCCATGCAAAATCCTACACGTGCAAGGTCATATCCCCACATGTCCTAATATGCAGATTTTAGGAAAAGAAAACAATTTACGATGGTGGATTCAAATAATGCCGAAAAGAAATAAGACACCTTACGGTGTCCAAGAATTTGGTTAGCTAGATAGTTAATAAGCACTTAGCAATAACTTTAGGTGTATTAGAAGTTGATAAGTCTACAAGATCAAAATTGCCCCTTCTAAAGGATGAAGGGCAATTCGGTAAATTATGGCAACTTAAAAGCGACGGAGGCTATGGTTGATCAAATAATGTTAGATCCCATCATGAACAATTAGAATTTAATTGATTGGGTTGAGTGGTCAAAAATGAAAATACTCCTTCTAGAAGAAAAGGGCATTTTGGTAATTTTTACATGATTGGGCGAAATTTCGGGTTAAGGGTCAAAATCACACATTGGGGTTCTGATTACAATCATTAGGTCTCAATTGGTCCAAACAACCCAGGAGAAACCATAAAGCTAACAACGCCCGAATTTAGGTGGAAACCCCTAAATTCAAAAACTAGGGTTCGAGCCGGTCAATTGGGCCAATGGGTTTTGGCCCAATATACAAAGTGATAAGGGAATTTAAAACACATCAAGGTTGGGTTTCAAGGAGATTGTAAGAGGTTTTATCGTGTTTAGGGCGAAAAACCCTACCCTTTGTACGTGACGGGTATTTTAGTAATTTTACATTGTTGGGCAAAATTTCGAACCTAGGTGTTGGGTTCGTAGATCAGGGTTCCAATTACAAATATTGGGTTTCAATTGGTCCAAATGACCAAATGAAAGCCTCAAAATCAACAAAATCCGATTTTGGGCAAAAACCCCCCAATGTCAAGAACTAGGGTTTGGGGTTTTTTGAAATTGATCAGTTTTGGTCAATGGGTGGTATGGGTCTTGTTTCTAGGCCATCATGGAAGGGATTAGGCCTCAACTCATGCACCAATTGCATGAGAAAATCGAAGAAATCCAAGGGTTTCGGGTTTTAGAGCAAAAACCCCAAATCCCAAAAATTTCAGTTCAATCGGTCCAAATGCAAAAATGCAATCCTATATAACCTAAAATATGTTCCTAGTTCACAACCAAGCCATCTAGGTGCATGAAATGCAGAAGAATCATAAGATTTAAAACTCAAACCCTAAGTTGCGAAAATCGGGAAAAACTTTGAAAAGTTTGCATACCTTGATTTTAAATCCGAAAGTGAGCTTGAAAACCTATGGGAATCCCAGAGACTTGGCCGAAATCCTTGTTGAAAGTGTTTGGGTGTGAGGAAAATGAGAGAAAATGAGAATGAATAGGGTTTGAGGACGGTCAGTCCTTTTATAAAACGTTGGGTTAATGGCGTATGTCCGGCATCGGGGACGTATGTCCGCTTAACCCCAAAAATGATTTTTTTTTTTTTGAAAGCTTCTTAGAAAGTTTGCAAGGCACAAAAAGTTAGAAACAACAAGGTAAGTCAAAACAATTTTATTTCTGAAATTCGGGGTATAGTGAAAATCCTCTTTGTGTACTACAACCAACCCCAGTTGTCTAGACACCTGATGTACAAATTAAATGTACTCGCAAGTGCACGAGTCGTATGCAATATAATGGGGGTGCAAGTGCGAGGTCGAACCCACAAGGAATTGTATTCTTGAAAGCAAAATTAAATCTAAACTAATTAAATCCTTCTCTAGTTCTAAAATGGTTTTGAAGTTGATTTTGAAATTTAAAGACTAAAACATAAAATAAACACAAAAGGTAAAGTACTAAGGGTGCGGAATCCACACTCACCAAATTAGAACAACACATATTTTATGTTAATCAATATTAATCCGAAGTTCTCACCAATCAAATCTTATGTTTGTTTCACTATTTACTTCACAAATTAATCAAAACATTCCTTGTATCCATTCTTTACCCAAATCACAATAGAAATCCAATTATCAATTAAATCATTAGCTGTATCCGTAAATTATGACAAATATCCAATCTATATTGAAACATCCGTTGTATCCAGAAAATAAATCACAAGAAAATCCAATCTTTTAATCAAGAAAACCAAGAAGTCAATTGTATTGAATTATCACAAATCATCTAATGTATCCTTAAATCACAAAAGATATCCAAGATACATTCAACCCAATTAAAAAAGTAAAACAATTAAAATATTAAACCATAAAATCGGACAATAGAAACTTACATAAAATACTATTGTTCTTCATAGATGAGGCTTCATCCCCAACCTTAGTTGGGGTTAGCCCAACATAAATATAAATCCTAAACTACAGAAAAAACTAAATTAAAGAGAAGCTGTGAATTTTTGCCTCCAGGCTTGTATATCTTTTCTTGAATGCAGAGATGTCTATTTATAGGCTTAGAGAAGTCCTAAAAGCCCAAGTAAACCTAGATAATTCGGGTCTCCTGTCCAATTAGAAGTCTGAAATCCAGATAAGATTCGCTCAAATTTGTTCTCATATTGTGGGACGATTTTGACAAAGTAAACGTCCGAATTAGGAAAATCCTATTTCACAATAAATTGTAGCATTTTGAACGAGCTTTCCACTGCCGTTTGAATCATCTCAATCCGATATTTGAGCAGAAAGTTATGGTCAAAACACTGAGACATATGCAGAATCTGAATTTGAATCAAATCCGAAATTATCTCAATTTAGGGAAATTCCGATTTTCTCCTTCATTTGATTTGGTCAAGCTTAACCACATCTTCTAGATCTTCTCAAAGTATGTTTTATTCCAAGACTTTGCAATTTTCCCCTTTTAAGATGCAGTTTCTCTTCAGCAACCTACAAAACACTAAAACACAAATCTAACACAAAGCGTTAGATAACGACATAGCTAAAGGATTAACTAATGCAAATTAAGGGGTCCAAATATACAATATTTAGCTCTTATCAACACCAAAACTCACCACTGCTAAGGGTGAGGAAAAACCTAGTTCTCTAACACTTAGAGGTTACTACCCCAAGACCTACTACTCCTCAGATGAGTCTTTGGATAGGTCTTCCTCGTCCTTAACTAGTGCCTCATAATCCTTGTCTATGCTAGAAAGAAATGCAGTCCTCTGACGGTCAGATCCTTTGAGTAATGCTCCCATCTTTAGCAGTCAAATTTCCTATTCTTCCCACTGGGTGTACTCATCCGAAATCTAAGTCAGTTGAGTGTGCATTGCTCGCTTCTGTTCATTATTGAGGTACGAGTTAAACCTTCCGGGGATGGGTGGAAAATCTCGTATCGCCAAGATACTACGACGCTTAGGAACGGCTGTCCTCCTCTTAGTTGTTATACATGTCTCCTTCTCTTCACTAGGCTTAAGCAAAGGTTCTGGCCCCTTGTCAGCTTGGGTTGAATCTCTATGTTTACCAGAGCGAGGTTGGTATCCAGGTGCGTAGGGTTCGAACTCAGTTGGCCACTCTCGAACAATTGGTAAGTGTCTACAACCATCACACATTTGGGTATGAAGCAGGATCAAGTGCCTGTAACATGGAACAAGCGACCCCGTTCATCCCAAGTCAAACAATTAAATAGGCCATTACGATGGCCTGCACCTACAAACAAGGTATCTCAACCTATCCTAAGCTCCAGTTCTTTGAAGGTCAACCCTAATTACTACAGCCTATGTTCATATTTATAGCTACTAGTCGGCAAAACTATATGCTCTGAGACCATACTGTAACGCCCCCAAAATTAGCCTTAGCTAATCTGGTGGAGTCACTGGCAATTCCTCCAGTTGAACAAATGTGTGGTCAAACAGGTAATCGCCCATGTAAAAACTTGTCAGAGTAAATGCAAGAAAGGTGAATAAATCTGAGAGTACTACGATTCATCAAGTAAGAACATAGAGCTACTAGACAATTAAAACAAACCTGTAACTATAGATAATGCACAGTCGGTCATGCAATAGCAACTCTAGCCACCTTCATAACAGTGAATTAGATTACTTAAGGAATGATAATAACCATATAAGTCTAATGACTTAGTAAGTAAACCCCACACGTAGTTATGACATGAGCCCAATTAATAACAGTAAATGTGCAATTCGAGTAATAACCAAAAGAGGGCATTATCTCCGCTAATACACCATCTCATAGGTTTTAGGGTTTTTAAAGCTCTATGGTGTAGAACCAGCGATAACTGCCTAATTGTTTTGATGAAGAAAAAGATAATGCTTTACAGGTTATAACTCACATACATGGTCTACCCGAGATATTACCCCTTCTCAGCAGGGTTGATGCTATCCCGAGGGACCTATAATACAATGCCAGTGCCCTAGCCATTGCATAACATACCGTATGTAACATTAGTGACACGATCGGGTCCAACCCCAAGTGGCCCACACCAACTAATGACGTCTGTCCAGTAGTGACTGAACCATTGGGAATGGTTGCATCAAGGTCACGAAATCAATGGATCCATAGCCCTCACATAATACACACTGATGTGTACCAAATATTGCATATTTGGACCCCTTAATTTGCTATTGTTAATCTTTTAGCTATGTTATTATTGATGTTTTGGTGTAGTTTTGTGTTTTTTGTATTATGTAGGTTGCTAAAGAGAAGCTGCGTCTTAAATGGGAAAATTGCAAAGTCTTGGAATAAAGCATACTTCGAAAAGACCTAGAAGATGTGGTTAAGTTTAACCAAATCAAAGAGAGGATAAAATCGGAATTTCCCTAAATAAAGATAATTTCGGATTAGATTCAAATTCAGATTCTGCACACATTTCAGTATTTTGATCATAACTTTCTGTGCAAATATTGGATTGAGGTGATTCCAATGGCACTGGAAAGCTAACTCAACAGTCTTCAAATTATTGTGAAATAGAATTTTCCTAATTCGGACTGCCGCTATGCCAAAATCATCTTGCAAGATAGGAACGCAATTCTGGAAGAATCCTAACCCGATTTGGATAAGGGTTGTCTCCTAAATTGATTAGTAGATAGAATTCCGAATTTTCTAGGTTTGCTAGGGTTTCTAGGACTCTCCTAAAGCCTATAAATAGACCTATTTGCATTCAAGAAAGGGGGAGGCTAGGAATTATGAAATTTCAGAGGAGAAAGAAGAGAGTTATAGGATTTCCTATCTTTTAGATCTCAACTTTGTAATTCAATATTTGTAAGTACTCAATTTCTATTATGAATTCCATCAAGAACGTTTTGTCTTTCAATAACATGAGAGGCTAAACCTTCAACTAAGGTTGAAGATGAAGCCTCACTTATGATTAGCAATTTAGTTTCATGTATTCCAGATTTTCCAATTTAATGGTTTAATTGCTTATTGTTTTACCTCTCTATTAATTGGGTTGAATGTATCTTGGATATCTTTTGTGATTTAAGGATACATTAGATGATTTATGATAATTCAATACAATTAATTGCTTGGTTTTCTTGATTAAAAGATTGGATCTTTCTTGTGATTTATTTTCTGGATACAATGGATGTTTCAATATAGATTGGATATTTTTGATTTACGGATCTGCTAATAATTTAATTGATTATTGGATTTCTATTGTGATTTGGGTAAAGAATGGATACAAGGAATGTTTTGATTAATTTGTGAAGCAAAAGGTGAAACATACCTAAAATTTATATGTGAGAACTTTGAGGAATTTTTGAGATCATAGAACTAGGTTGTTAAGAATGAGTGAGTGTAGATTCAAAACCCTAGTGTTTCACAACATATTACTTTCATTTAATTAGTTTTACGCTTTTGTTTCATTCAAACAACCATCATTCAAAACTGTGAACTAGATTAGAATAGTATATAATAAGCCCATGACACATTCATATAAGAATTCAATAAAGCAGAACCAATTAATCTGATGCATCTTGATGGTTTATTTAATCATACAATTTCCAAATATTAAAAAGTCATAATATGCTTCATATCATACCTATTGGTTAGTTACACATATTAAAATATGAAAAGAAAGTAAGTGTCTACTTACCTCACATGAAGAGTGAATCCTCCAAAGCTATTTCCATAGTGATACAAACTATTTATTGTCATTCTAAGTCTTATGAAACCTAGAGTTAAGGCTAGGAGCGCATGTATGAAGTTTAAGAAAACCCTCTTGGAAGTGACGTAGCCCTCGAGGGCACAGTTGTTAATTACTGTTTCTAAGGTTTGACTGCACGCTTGTTCCAACGGTATTTACAAGACCTCTAATCCTTTCTAAGCTAAGAAAATAGGACATGCAACGCGGAAAACACTGATTTACAATCCTTTGAAAAGCTCTTTGAAAACAAAGATTCTAAAGAATGCACAATTATCACTTTGAAATCGGTATTAAAGCATAACCACGAGATAACAAGGTGATAACAACAAAAGGAATGGAGCTTACTCAAGCTCACCGACATGCTTCCCTTTCTAACTCTCCGTCGACGCTCTACTTATGGATTCTCTCTCAAAACACTAAGGAATGGTTTTGGCAGCTAGGGGCATACCAAAGGAAGAAGAAGGCGGAGGAATGAAGGGAGGTGGGCTATTTATAGAGAAATCCGCCACCAACTCTCGTGATCCGTCTACAGATTCATTTACGGTCACATGCAACATTATGGTCCAAAGGGTGTCTCATCGGTATATATAAATATAAAAGCATACGTTAGTGGTACATACATCCAAAGGTTATATAGAAACATGTGGTCTCCCAGCGTCGTGGTCCAACCTCAAGTACCCACACCTCTAATGACGTCGTCCTATTGTACCATCTTATAATGGCTGCATCATTGGTCCGAGGCTCCAAACGTGATTAGGTTAAAGCTAAGGGTCTTAGCTTTCGCCTAGCGGCTCTACTAAAGGGGCTAATCATTCAATTAAAAGGGAATCTTCTAAATAAAAGGTTACTTTTACAATATTACTGCATGTATCCTAAGCTCAACACATGTGTTGAGTATATAATTCCGCAATCTAGGTCAATGGGTATCAAGCCATAACCCTATAGAGGAAAACAAACTCTTTTCATGACAATCCTTCAACCAAAACATGGATAGGTATACTGTCCAAGTATAATCTTAAAAGAAGGAGTCATACACAATCATTTAAACAAATATTAGGTTTCATATCGTGTTCTTCTTCCCACGATGCTTCCTCAACTCCATAATTGCCTTGACGATAGGAATCATCTTGGGTAGTACTAAAAATAGTACTCACCAATTGCACGAGTCGATTGTAATATAGCAAGGCCAACAAAGTCTCCCAAGAGAGAATCGGCTTTGCTAAAAATCAACTTTAAAATGCCTAAACTAAAAATACCTTAACCTAGTTCCAATATCGAACACGTGGCATGCATTAAAATAAACTAAATTAAATGCAATAAAATAAAGAAATAAAAAATAACTAAAGTCCCTAATCCACCTCACAATAAATTAATTAATATATAAACATGCTTAGCTCATATTCAAACACGAAACATACACACAAAACTCACAACATATATTTGCTAAATGCCTAGAAATAATATGAACTAAACATGAATATATATTTAAATATATAGTTAATTAAACATATTAAAAAAATGCATGTTCTAGTGTCACGCTAGTTCATGCATGGTTGTTTCTATGCAAGTCCTATCCTGCCTATTGAAATAATCAAACGTACGCCCATTTGATTAAAGACAAAACATGAAAGGTCTAGGTCCCAATGTGAAAGTGATTTAACACTAACTACAATGGATAAATGGACGTAGCCCTAACGATGAAATGTATCCATCGGACTAAACGCTACGCAAACAATCATGGCACAATCGATGCAACTTTGTCACGAAATTAAACAAACGAACTAGCATGGCAAATAATAAATGGATTAAACGTAAAACTAACTATGAAAGCATTCAAGTAAATCTAAAGTGAAGGGAATAAGAGACTAAATAAAGGTAAAATAAAACATAAATTAAAATAAACAATAAAAATGACGTTTAGAGTGTTTAATAGTGAAGAAGGGAGGACTTAGGCCCAAAAGGGCGCCAATCGCTTTCAAACGTGAAAATGAAATGAAAACATAAGGTCCTATTTATCTTGGCGGATCGAGTGCGTTCAAACGCACTCCTTCGTTGAACGCAATTTGTGATCCCCAAATTATAACTAATCACAAATAATCGCGGCTAAGTAATAGACTATGCTTTGACCGAGTCCTTGCGTTCAACGCAGATACAAGCTAGTGGGCATGCGTTTATCTTTGACATGATTCCATACGGTGCGCTCGAAGCGCACCAAGTTGACTACTCTTAGAATTTCTTCACTAGGTGCATTTTGCCTTTGCTAGCCATGTTTTAATGCAATGTCCTACTCAACACAAAATACTAAAAACACTAAAAATAATTAGATATTAACAATGCTAAAGGTAATGAATATAATTTAAGGGTCCAAATAAGCATTTTAGGCCTCAACAACGCGATCAAGCATAATTCCTTTCTATCCATGATCTTCATTGATTCCTCCATGTAGGTTAATCCCTCTTGGATTTCCAGCGACTCATACTCCACAACTACATCGAGGTTAGCGATGTACTTCCTTAGCATAGACACATGAAAAATGTCAAGCGTCCCAACCAAATCTGGGGTAAGGCAATCTTGTATGCCAACCTCCCCTTCCACCTCAAGTCGCATCACTCCTATCATCAATGCTATCTTAAGGAACGCATGATTTCCTACATCATGTTCCAAAGGTCATCCCTAGTTATCGGCATAACTCTCTTTTGCCAACTCTAGGATGCACTCATCCTTCGTCCAATGGTAAGCACTTGAATCATTTCAAGCCCCAACGTTGTTTCCTTCCAACGTTGTCCCTTCCAACCTTGTCCCTTCCAATCTTGTCCCGATACAAGGGCGACTGACACTTATGTCCATAAAGTGATTTATAAGGCGGCATCCAAAAGTAGCCTGTAATGAACTCGATGTAAGGTAGGTACTAAACTCTAATCCTGACCTCTCCTCATCCTTGTACTTCTTGATACTTCCAGGATGTACAATATATGGAGAATGATGAGTCTTGCTCAAGATCTCATTTCTTAGTCCTTCGCCTTCTGACACACACTCATGGGTGAGCAACCCAACATCCTTAAGACAAAACTCTTATGCCTTATCAATTGCTTGATCTTGGTGCACTCAGGATCCTCCAACCGAGTGACCTTAATTCAAGCAAGTAATCCTGATCCAACCACCAAGTTAGACAAGTGTGCAGACGCACCCTCATCTACCACTTCTATTCCTATCCTAGCGAATTCTATAACCAACTAGGGTTAGGAAATTCCAAGAGCGACAAGCTCCACTGTCTCCTTTCTACTCAAGGCACTAGCTACTACGCTAGCCTGATCATAACCCTTAGATCAGCTCTAGCCACCTCCTTTGTCTTCACAGACAATTGTACCCGAGAACTCCTTAGTCCATTTACGTACAGAAAGATTCTTTAGAATCTCTCTGCTCTTAAGTAACCCAAAATCATGTAATCCAATACAAGATCAATGGGTACAAGATTTGCTAATTGCCCTATGCCAGAATCCAAGTCCAAAAATATAATGCCTTAACCTACTTCTAATGGGCAATGAACAAAACCAGGAATCTTATTATCAACACATCAACAAAGTGTAACAGCATCATGCATTAACAAAACTCTTAGTTAATGTTACACTTTTAGGTCCAAAATCCCAAATCAAGTGCAAGTACAAAACAAAATACAACTGGCTGATATGAGCAACATCTAGTCACCCAGCCCTTGACTACAAAATAAGGCGAACCCACATGCGTTAAACAATTTTGGTGGTTATGCTTAGCCCTTGTTCTGCCATCATTTCCTTCCAGGTGGACCAGTACTGTTCCTTTTGGCCTGGTTACAATTCCGAATAAAGTGTCCCACCTTGCCACATCCGTAGCACAAATTCTTCCTTGATCTGCATTTCCCAAAATGCAGTTTGCCACACCTATGTCACCAACGACACTTTTCCTTCTTGGAATGCAACTCCTGGGATGTACTCCTCCTTAAGCTCCACAAGTATTCTCAATAAAACTATTCCTTGAATCGAGTCCACGTAATGGCCTCCTCACTTCCTAATTCCATCACCAGCAAGTTCCTTTTAGCATACCACCATCGCCTTGCTTCTCCAGAGAACTTGTAGGCTGCGTACTTGACTCTTTGCTCCTCAGTGCAGTCCATAACTCATAGCAGCTCCTCCAAGCTTGTAAGCCACTCTCTCGCTTCTCCAGAGTTCAGGTTCCCCTTAAACATAGGGAAAGGATGCTCATAGAACTCCTTGAAAGAGAAACCTTTGCTTCCACTTGGAGTAGGGACTCCTCATACATTGACCAATGCTTCCATAAGACGACTTGCCATAGCTTCCAATGCTTAGGTAGCATTCAGAATGTTCCTCGTCTTTTCATCGGCTTGGGATGGTCTCCTACCATTGTTGCTCCCAATGACGTCATGTCGTGGTGACATCTCTGCAGTCACAACGATCATCAGCCCTAACTTCGAAGTGCTACGTCGAGCCTAGCTCAAAACGTCAAACCTAATCACAAACCTATCTGTACTGAGCATCTAAACTGCTACTACCTTAGCCAAAGACCTAATACAGATCTAAGATTAAGACCTTATGCAACTATCTTAGTGCAGATCAATCCTAATCTCCAAAATTGCACCATCAAAGTGGTCATAGTCTTGACTGTAATACCATATCAGATCCCTAAAATCCTCAAGATCATAGGTATCAAAAATCCGTATCCCTTGTATACATATAATCCAATCCTATGCTCTGGTAGATCATCTCTTAGCACCTAATAGATTAGGTCCTATATTTCGCTGAGCAAAAAGCTCTAATGAATCCAGATCTAACTCCTAATAGATCCATTCCTACAATCCAAAGAGCAACTGCTCTGATACCAACTGTAACGCCCCGAGAATTAATTAACTGATAATTAATTCAACAGTTTGTCTTCCAGCCTTGTTCCACTTCGAACAAGACCTCTGGGACCTCTACTCCTGAAAAACATAGGATACTAAGTAGTGGAAGTAATAAAGTACTGTAAACATAAATTAGTATAACCAGAGGATCTAACCAAAGATCATCAAAGCAGCGGAAATCATACTATATACGTCAGTACAAGGGATCTATGCTAATCCTTAATATGCAAGCAAGCATGCATCAAGCCCTAATGTCTACAACATAACTCAAAGCACTAGTTACCATGAGTATAAGCTTGCAATAAGTCTTCAAGCATCTCCTGGATCGAGTCCTCCACAAGAATCAGATGCTTCACGGTATTCACTGTCTAGAACAGCATAATCGTATATATGGAGAAAAAAGGGAAATAATACAAGGATAAGTTCGATGACTTAATGAATAGAAATTCACATGACGTACCTGTCATTAATTTGTGGATTCTTTTATTATAAAACACATGCATCATTATAAGATGACAATTATCATGCAGGTGATATATATATATAGATAATATATGCTTATAATCATGAGTAACAGTAATAGTTCAACAATATGGTCTACCCAAGATATTACCCCTTCTTAGTAGGGTTGACGCTGTTCCGGGGGACCTGTAGTACAATGCCAGTGCCCCAGCAATTGCACGAAACATACCGTACGTAACACTAGCGACACGACCAAGTTCAACCCTAGGTGTCCCACACCGCTAATGACATCCGTCCTATAGTGACCATCTATTAGGAATGGCTGCATCATTGGTCACGAGTCATTGGATCCAAAGCCCCCACACACGCACACATTGACCATAAAGCTAACCCGTATAGTAAGCCCATGGCCATTATTACTGCACGTATCGGTGTACCAAGTCTTACGGTGCAATTAGTCTTATTAGTCTTTTACATGCCCAGTTTTACAAGCCTCATTATTATCTTGTTAACAGATACATGTTTTCACAAAAGAGAGTTCCCCATAGTTCTAAAATGTATTTTATGAGAGTTGCAAAACATGCATGTTTGATATATACAAAATACGTGCACTGCAAGAAAAGTAACAACAAAGCATCCATGTGAGTTTGTACTCACCTGGGCCATAAAGCTCCTTCATGTAATTCCCTTGAGGCTCCATAACCTCGAATACTGAAAAAAGACCTATCATCAGTTCTATTTCTATTAAAGCACAACTCTATAACAAGGAAACAAGAGCTATGGGAGGTAAAATAAGGTTTCTCAGAATAACACAGACGTCGGGCTCGAGTCCAACGTCACGCACGTATGACGGTCATACATCTGGTCATGAGACTGTACGTCCGCTCCGATATCTTTCGGGGAGAACCTCATTTTCTCTCCACTATCCGCCTATCCTCCGACTCCTAAGGCTAACAAGGCTTCCTAAGGCCTCCTAACACAAATTATAACATCCATGCGAAGACAACAATGCTAAGCTTAACAAAACGCTAGCCTAAGCAAGATAAAAGCATAACTAAGCTAACAACTACAACTAGCAACATGGAACTATAATCTAGCAGTGTAACGACGTATTAAAAAGTTAAGAAAACCGAGCGTTACCTCTTTGAAGCAAAACTATAAGAGTTCCCTCATCCGGCAGCACCGAAACCTCATAAATACTCACGAAACAGCCTACTGGCAGCCTAGGGGTGAAGATGGGGGTTTAGAGGTGAGAATGGTGTGAAATGGGCGAGGGGGTGAGGGGGTATTTATTGGGCCAAAAAGTAGCGGATGTCCGGTCCTAAGGGCATACGCCTGGTACTATTGTACAGCGGTCCAAAGGCTGTCTTGTACGTCTAGGTATTACCTGGAGGGTATTCTAAAAAGTAGCGTCTCACTGTACTTTTCATAGAGTACAGTTGTACTTTCTATCAGTGGACGTCCGATGGGGGACCACCGTATGTTTGCACTAAAGGACAACATCGTACGTCTGCCAACCTTAGCGTACGTTCGCACTAAAAGACAAACTAGAAGACAAATTTCCAAAATGTCCATCTGACAAATCTTAGTGACCCAAAGTCCATATTAACCCTTTAACTAAGCCACTTATGCTTAGTTAAATATTTGGGTCACTATAGATTCAAAAGGCAATAATTCTTGATCAAAGTCCAAGAGGAGGAAGGACATCAATTGCTATAAGTGCGGAAAGAAAGGGCACATGAAGCGGGACTGTCCAGACCAAAAAAAGAACAAGGACAACGAGAATGAAGGTTCCTCAAAATCTGCGAACGTAGTGGAAGACAATTTAGATGATATTGATGGTGATATGCTTTCTATTACATCTAATTCAGAGCATCCTATGGATTCTTGGATTCTAGACTCAGCATGTTCATTTCATGTGATGCCTAGCAGAAATTGGTTTGATACCTACAGGTCAATTAATTATGGTATAGTTATTATAGGTAATGGTGCACATTGCAAAATTACTAGCATAGATAATATTAGAATTAAAATGTTTGATGGTGTGGTTAAAATGTTATGTGACGTTAGACATGTACCATAAGTGGAAAAGAATCTGATTTCATTAGGCACCTTAGACT
Organism: Carpinus viminea; assembly: GCA_013348765.1. Lineage (NCBI taxonomy): Eukaryota > Viridiplantae > Streptophyta > Magnoliopsida > Fagales > Betulaceae > Carpinus > Carpinus viminea. Next base: position 19,798,781 of record CP054674.1, read on the forward strand.
CAAATGGTTATGGTTATAAGTCTGAAGGTGGAGTAATGAAGGTGACTAACGGTGCGATAATAGCGATGAAGGGGCAGAAAAATTCAAAGAATATCTATAAATTGTTGGGAAGTACAGTTGTAGATGGTATTGCCGCTGTGGAGTCTGACTCAGATTGTACTGTTTTATGGCATATGCGGTTAGGTCACATCAGTGAGCAGGACATGTTGGAGCTTTATAAGAGAAATCTGTTGAAGGGTGTTACAATGTGCAAGCTTGATTTCTATAAGTTTTGTATTCTAAGGAAGCAAAATCGTGTACAATTCAAGACAACCGCAAACAAGACAAATGGCATATTGGACTATGTTCATTATGATGTTTAGGGACCAGTGAGGACAGTGTCATAAGGAGGACATATGTATTTTGTTATCTTTATTGATGATTTTTTCAGAAAGGTTTGGGTGTACTTCATGCGGCACAAATCAAAGATGTTTGCCAAGTTCAAATTTTGGAAAGCTGAAGTGGAGAACCAAACTGGGAAAATGTTAAGTGCCTTAGGACAGATAATGTCACTAAGTACACAAATGATGAGTTCGGAGATTTCTATGAGCAGCATGGTATAAAGAGGTTTAGCATGGAAAATGCGAAATCGATGAGTACACCTTTGGCAAATCATTTTCGTTTGTCTACCTCACAGTGTTCAAAGACAGTTGAAGAAACTGAAGCCATGTCAAAAGTCCCATATGCTAGTGCAGTGGGGTGCCTGATGTATGTTATGGTATGTACCAGGCTAGATTTGGTTCATGCAGTTAGTGTGGTGAGCAAGTACAAGACAAATCCGAGGAGACAGCATTGGGATGCAGTTAAACTGATTTTTAGATACTTGAAAGGTACTATAGAGTATGGCATCACTTTTGTCAGACAAAAAAGTGATTTGTCAATCTTTGGGCATGTAGATGTAGATTATGTAGGGGATTTGGATGACAGGAGGTCGATCGTGAGTTATGTGTTCACTCTTGCAGGAAGACTCATATGTTGGAGGTCTATGATCCAATCCACGGTTTCGATATCCATGTAACGCCCCCAAAATTAGCCTTGGCTAACTCGGTGGAGTCACTGGCAATTCACCTAGTTGAGCCAACTTGGGACCAAATGGGTAACCACCCTTATAAAAAACATCAGAGTAAATGCAAAGGAAGGTGAATAAATATGAGTCACTATAGTTCCTCAAGTAAGAACATGGAGCAACTATATAGTAAAGACAAACCTGTAAATTTAGGTAAAACATAACCAATCAAGTAGTAGCATCCCTTGTCACTCTCATAGTAGTAAACCAAATTACCTAAAGAATAATAACTGCGTAAGTCTAACGACTTAGTAAGTAAACCTCACACTTAGGTATGACATGAGCCCATTTAGTAAAAGTAAACGTGCAATTTCAGTGATAAACGAAAAGAAGGCATTACCTCTGCTAATACACCATTTCATAGGTTTGAGGGTTTTCAAAGCTCTATGGTGTAAAACCGGCGATAATTACCTAATGGTTTTAATGCAGAAAAGTCTAAAGCTTTATAAGTCATAACTCCCATACATGGTTTACTTGAGATATTACCCCTTCTCAGCAGGGTTGGTGATGTCCCGAGGGACCTATAATATAATGCCAGTACCCCAGCCATTGCATAACATACCATAAGTAACATTAGTGCACGATCGAGTTCAACCTCGAGTGGCCCACACCAACTAATGACGTCTGTCCTATAGTGATCGAACCATTGGGAATGGTTGCACTAAGGTCATGAAACCAAGGGATCCACAGCCCGTATAACACATACATTAACCATAATACGTAATTTATATAGTAAGCCCATGGCCGTTTATACCGCACGTACCGGCATACCATGTCTTATGATGCATCTTGACAATTTATTTAATAACACAATAACCGAGTAATTACAAAAAATAGGCAGGTTGGTGATGTCCCAGGGACCTATAATATAATGCCAGTACCCCAGCCATTGCATAACATACCATAAGTAACATTAGTGCACGATCGAGTTCAACCTCGAGTGGCCCACACCAACTAATGACGTCTGTCCTATAGTGATCGAACCATTGGGAATGGTTGCACTAAGGTCATGAAACCAAGGGATCCACTGCCCGTATAACACATACATTAACCATAATACGTAATTTATATAGTAAGCCCATGGCCGTTTATACCGCACGTACCGGCATACCATGTCTTATGATGCATCTTGACAATTTATTTAATAACACAATAACCGAGTAATTACAAAAAATAGGCATGCTCATATCATACGCGTGGTCAGTCAGCTGACATATCTCACGTTCTACGTAAAAAGGGTGTAAGTGTTACTTACCTCGTGCACTTGAGCGAATCGTCCGACCAAGCTAATTCTTGTTATAACGAACACAAGTCACCATTATTTTAAGCCTTATAAAACCTAAAAATACGACTAAGCTAAAGCATACACGTGTGGAACCCAAAACTAGTGCTCTACCCACTGACCGTACGTCCGGCCTCGAGGGTGTACATTCGCTCAATGTGTTAAGCACACCACTTTAAGATTCAGACAGTGTATGATTCCTATAGCACTTCTAGACCTCTAAACCTCCTCTAGGCAAACAAAAGAGCACATGCAACGTAGGAAATCACAACACAACGGGATTTAAAAGAGTTCTTTGCAAACATTATCATTTTTAAGAAGAAACTTGATGAACACTTTGAAAATCCTTGTTAAGGTAGAAACACAAGATAACACAGTGCTAAATACTAGGGGAACAGATCTTATCCTAAAGCTAAGCACGGACATGGCCTTTCCTCCTTGGAAACTTCGCTTGGAAACACTCACCCTTACCAAACTCTCTCTAAAAATGTGGAAAGGATTCTGGTAGCCTAGGGGCACACCAGAGGGTGGAAGAAGGCGTGAGGAATGAGAGGAGGAACGGCCTATTTATAGAGAAAATCCGCCACCAACTCTCTGTCAGACTAGCGGACGTCCGGCAACCTTAGCGTACGTCTGGTGGTTGTTGCACAGTGGTCCAAAGAATGTCTCTTACGTCCATGTATTATCCAAAGGATATTCAAAAAGTAGTATACGTCCAGTGATCCCACGTACGTCAACTGGTATAGTTTGTAGAGTGTACATTCGCCAAACCTAGCATACATCCGCCTCCTGAGGATCAGTGTTTGGCTTCTATTTTCTAAAGGCTCAAAGTGTTTTAGGTTAACTCTAAGGGTCATAGGCCTTGTCTAAGCAGCTCTATCAAAGGTTCAAGTTAAACGCTCTAGTGGAAAGGATCTCCTAGAGAAAAAAAGGTTATTTTTATTGGAGTATTACACTTTCCCCTCCTTATAGAAATTTTGTCCTCGAAATTTAGAGTTTTCAAAACTCAAGATAAAACATCTATTTTTGATAATGTTTTGCAAATCCAGGGTTACCAATCAAAAAGTTTTGAAATTTGAAAACAACAAGAAAACGTACTAATTAAGATCTTGCAACTTTTGAAGGAAAGAGTAAAACAGGTCAACAAGTTCATATCATAGTAACCAGCAAACATAAACAGTCATAAATATGAACAAGATAAAATTGCCACCCTAAAAGTGGTGGACTTAAGCTGTAGCAATATACATCCCTAAAATTGCCACCATCATGATGGACTTAATCGAAACCAGCAAAGAAAACAAACATCTACACCTAGCACATCAAGATAACAATATCTAGGAGCGAGATCATCTCCTCGAGTCTGCTTGTCGGGTCCTCGTCCCAGCGTCCCTCATGCACTTGGAATCGCTCTCCCTCTAGGTCTCCCTCTCACGCTAGGACTCCCCCTACCACGGCTGAAGTGAGAACTGTGGATGCCGTAGTCCCGAACATCAAGGGGTCCCATCAAGTAATCCTGTAGCTCTTGAACGGTCTGCGTGAGGCTCTGCATTGCCTGTCCATAAGTCTCGAGCGTAGCCTCTATCCTGCCTAGCCACTCCTCCTGGCTAGCAGAGGTGGATGCTCCATCCACTCTCGCCGTCCTCCTTCGTCGGGGCCTTGGTGCTGGCACAGCATCCCGTAGATGTGCATTGCTAGCATTGAGATAGCGGGTGGTGATAAGCCCCTTCTTAGGTGCTAGCTCAATCATGTTGTCGGTATCCACCCTAGCATGTTGAATGATCCGAGTGATCAATGCCGTATATGGCAGTAGCGTGTACATGAATCCGCATGTCAAACCGACATCATCGCGACTGTGACTACAGAGCCATAGTTGATGGAAGTCTCAGTCAAAAGAGCGTAGAGGCATCGAGCTTTGTCCATAGTGATCATTGTGAGGCTCAACACTGGAAGTACTCGGCTCATCACCACGCGGTAGATGCATCTGACCTCATTGCTAAAGTCGTGTACCTAAAAGCTGCCCTCGCCCTCGGTCTCCATCTGATGAGGGCATCCCTCTGCAAAACATGCGACCATCTCTGCTTGGGTCGGGAGGTGGTCATCCAGGCCAGGGGTACTCTGGGTTACGCACCTGTGGTGCCTCGATAATGGCACTAATGAGATTAGGGGTCACATGGATCTCCATGCCTCTGACCCAAGTGAGAAACGAATCGCCAACCCTTTGATGGAGGTTGGTGTAGAACTCCCGTACCAACTCTACTATGGCTGGACAGTGATCCTCTACCATCACAGCCCACCCCTAGGCCTCTAACACAACCCGCGTGCTCATCAAAGTCCGTCACCACAAGTCCTCTCTCCATAGCCACTCGATGCCCCCTGTAGTCGTCCTTGAATTGGTAAGCCTTATACTTGTGGAAACGGGTACGATCATAGACGAGATTGGCGTCGTCCTAGTCTATGGCACTGCTACCCTTTATCACTGGGGCCTCAGGGCCTAGCTCGCCTACTAGAGCTACTGGGACCTCAAGGCTGGGTCCCTCTGCTGTGGCCTCCTCCATATCTGAGTCCATCCCAGACTCCGGGTCTTGGGTGAACTGTGGCTCATACTGGAGTCTGCATGATCGTGTACGGGATGAGATGGATGCAGCTACACTCGCTTTTGTCCGTGCCATTGCTTGCATCGAAAATTCTAATTAAGACTAATTCTCGCACAAAATCCTACCCAATGCAAAACCCATGCAATCTATTCTAGATACCGTGATGAGGTGTGCTAAAGAAAATTGAGAATCTATAAGTCATTAGGTGATTTGTAAATGACTGAAAGAATTAGGGCGTTCGAGTTTATGGCCGATATTAAGAATCAAGAGTACTTAGACAATTCGTCGGATGATTAGGAACTTTGATTCCAAGGACTTGGTTGAAACCCAAGTAGGAGTACTCATGTTAAAACATTTTAGAAATTTCGATATGTCTGAGGTTTCAGTTAGCTAGATAGATGTGAAGTACCTAGCATTGATTTAAGGCGCTTTAGAACAACGTAGGCCTCAAAGGTTAAAACTACCCCTTCTGGAAAAAGAAGGGCATTTTGGCCATTATGGGGTTTGGACTCGAATTTGAAGATTAGACCTGTGACCTAGGTCCTTGACAAGAGAGCTTATAGGCACAATTTAATAAACAAGGTTGAAGTGGTTTTGCGGATTTGAGTTTGGGCAAAACCTTGTAATTTGGATATAAGGGGTATTTTGGTAATTTGAGATAATTGAAAATAATGAGGATTACAATTAACTGGATGGTATTTGACTCCATGGTGATCATTGTGAACCCACTCAATTAGGCCAAGTGGCAAAAGACAAAAATGTCCCTTCTCAGAAGTAGAAGGGCATTAAGGTAATTGTGAAACTTGGACAGGACTTTCAAGGTCCGGGTTGACAAAATTGAGTTTTCAAAAAAGATTCATGTCCAAAAACTAGGTAGTTTCAGGTTTCCGGTTCACGAGGTCGAGTTAGGGTAAAATCCCTAATTCCTTGGGGGTGAGGGGTATTTTGGTAATTTTACCAATTTAGGCAAATTCTGAACTCAAGTGTTGGGATCATAGATCAGGATTCCAATTACGAGTATTGGGTTTCAATTGGTCCAAATGACCTAATGAAGGTCACAAAATTGACAAAACCTAAATTTAGGCAAAAACCCCTAAATTCAAGAGCTAGGTTTTGGGCTTTTCAAAATCGATCAATTTTGGTCAATGGGTGGTATGGGTCTTGTTCCTAGGTCATCATGAAAGAGATCAGGCCTCATCTCATGCATCAATTGCATGAGAAAATTTGAAGAAATTCAAGGGTTTTGAATTTTCGGACAATTTCCCCAAAATTCAAAAAACGACAATCTAATCGGCTAAAATGCAAGAATACAACCCTATTCATCCTAGAATGTGATCCTAGTTCACAATCCAGCCAGCTATATGCAGATTATGCAAAAAAAAACCAAAGTTTAAAAATCCAAAACCCTAAGTTGCGAAAATTGGGAAAAACTTAGAAACTTGCATACCTTGATTTTAATCCGAAATGAGGGCTTGAAAATCCTTTGAAATCACGAAGACTTGGCCGAAAATCACTTTAGGAATATTTGGGTGGAGAGAAAATGGGAAAAGCTAAAATGAATAGTGTTTAGGGTACGTTTGGCCATTTTAAAGAGAATACGCTGGGTTAAGGCATACGTCCGACATCGGGCGCGTACATCCGTTTAACCCTAAAATGATTTTTTTTAAGTTTTTCAGAAATTCGTAAGGCTCAGAGAAGAACAACTAAAAGTGAACCAGACGTGCCAAAATGATTTTATTTCTCTGAAATTCAAGGTACAGTGAAATTCCTTTGCACTTTACAATTGACCCTAGATGCCCCAAACGCAAAACTCACCACTGCTAAGGGTGAGGGAAAACCTAGCTATCTAACATCTAAGGATTACTACCCCATGACCTATCACTCCTCAGATGAGTCTTTAGACGGGTCTTCCTCATCCTTAACTAGTGCCTCGTTCGATGCTAGAGAGGAATGCAGTCTTCTGATGATCAGGTCCTTCTAGTAATGCTCCTGTTTTCAACAGTCGAATCTCCTCTAGTTCCATTTGGGTGTACTCCTCCAAAATTTGAGTTAGTTGGGTATGCATTGCTTGCTTCCTTTCATTACTGATATAAGGGTTAAATCTTCCGAGAATAGGTGGAAAATCTTGTATCGCCGAGATACTACGACATTTAGGTACGGCTGACCTCTTCTTAGTTGCTACGTGTGCCTTTTTTCCTTTATCTAGCTTAGGGATAGGTGAAGACTTCGGTTCCTAGTTCACCTGGATGGAAACCTTACGTTCACTAGAGCGAGGTTGGTATCTAGGTGCGTAAGGTTCGAACTCAACTGGCCATTCGTGAATAGTCGATAGGCATCTATATCCATCGCGCATTTAAGCATGAAGCAGGATCAAGTGCCTGTAACGCAGAACAAGCAATCCCATTCATCCTAAGTCAAACAATCAACTAGGCCGTTACAATGCCTTGCACCCGCAAACAAGGGAACTAAACCTATCCTATGCTCCAGTTTTTTTATGATCAAACCTAAATACTACACCCCATGCTCAAATTTATAGCTACGGTCGGCAAGACTGTATGCTTTGATACCATACTATAATGCCCCCAAAATTAGCCTCAACTAACCTGGTGGAGTCACTGGCAATTCACCCAGTTGAGCTAACTTGTTACCAAATGGGTAACCACCCATATAAAAAACGTTAGAGTAAATGCAAAGGAAGGTAAATAAATCTGAGTCACTATAGTTCCTCAAGTAAGAACATGGAGCAACTATATAGTAAAGACAAACCTGTAAATTTAGGTACAACATAAACAGTCAAGTAGTAGCATCCCTTGCCACTCCTATAGCAGTAAACCAGATTACCTAAAGAATAATAACCACGTAAGTCTAGTGATTTAGTAAATAAACCTCATGATGAGTGCTTTTTAGTGCTTAATCGGACCCCTTAATTTATGTTTGTTAAGCCTTTAGCCTTGTTATTATCTAACATTTTAGTTTGTTTTAGTGTCTTTGCATCCAAACCTCGATTAAATGGTGAAAGCAAAAGACTTGAAGTTATGTTCAGCACACAAGGAGCGATCGAGTGCATTGTGGATCGATCAAGCGCAGTCGCTACCACGCCCCATGCAGCTTGCTAGCCACCATCACTTCCATCCTTGCGCCGTGGAGTTTATGAGGAAGCATGAAGCGATCGAAAGGCTTCCATGATCGATCGATACACCCTCGCCAAGCGACATCGCCATTTATTGAGCGCATTTTGACCTGGCAGCATTTTAGTTTTCTATAAATAGGACCCTTTGTGTAAATTTTAGGTGGTTACGTTTTGTTTTTTTAGCGGTTTCTTGCTACAAAGACCACTGTTTGGCCTTGCACACTTTTTCTAAACGTTAACCATTTTCCCTTTATTTTATTTAATGCTTACTTGCACTTATATTTTGTCTTTCTTTTATATGGGAGGCTAATCTTCAACTAAGGTTGAAGATGAAGCCTCCCCTCTAATTTATGCACATTTACATTACAGATATTTAATTCTGTCTTTACTTTATACTTAGTCGTTTCAATATGATTTAAGTGACAATCTCATTTTATAGTCATTTTTGTTGCATCTATGTCCAACGTCATTGCATTCCAATTCGGTGTTACGTCAGATGGTTGGGATGAGATGATGCATCCACTGTGATGACTTGAGCTCAAACTAACATCAGTCGTGACTCTTTATACTGTAAACGTTTTGAACGGTTTGACTAGCTTTAGTAATGACTATAGGTTAAGCAAAGTGCTAACTCGATAGGCGGAATAATAATTGTAGTGTTTAACGTGTATACTCAGTGGGTAAGGTGGATTCTTTAACTTTAGTTTCCTTTTTGTTTATTTTACAACATTTTTAATTAGTTTACATTTACGTCAATCACGAACACACACTTGGAACTAGGTTAAGATAATATTAACCTAGAAGTAAAATTAGTTTTAAACATTCACGGTTCCCTGTGGATTCGAACACATACTTGCGCAAACACTATACGAACCACAGTTCGTTCTATTACGAGTACTAAATTTGGTACGTTCAAATTTTGGCGTCGTTGCTGGGGAAATTAATTTTATTCTTAGATTAGTGTTATTTTTCTACTAGTATTTCATTTCAGCAATTTAAATACTATTCTTACTTTATTTTCGTATTTTTGTTAATTTTAGTTAGTTTTTAGAATAATGTTTGGCTAGTTTTTAGTTTAATTTCGGTTTCTGGAAAATTAGACATTGATAGTGCAATCGATCACACCTTTGTTGCGATCGAGCGCACTTGAGCTTATTCCTTCGATGCGCATACCTACGCCGCATACACCGCTGCGCGGCGAAGCGCACTTTTGAATGCATAGCAGTGATATGTTTGATCGCACTTCGCTATGCTCGAATGCACTTGCAGAGCCTGCTACATATTTGCATTTTGATTAATTGTTAGCTTAGTTTTAATTGATTTTTCTGCTGTTTTAGTATGTTCTCTCTGTTGTTGGTTGTGCTTAGTTTATTTTTGTTTTTAATTAATTAATTAATTTGTAATTGTTTAATTAGTGGTTTAGTGAGTTATATATTTAGTTGTTTAAATTGTTATGCCATGTTAATTTTTATTTGTCTTAGCTAGGTTGTTATTTTTTCTGTTTCTGTTTTAATCTGCATATTTTAATATTTGTTTATAATTGCTTAGTTTCAATTCATTATTTGCCTATAGGTTGCTATTTTTGTAGTTCAATTTTAAATAAAGTGTTTTAACTTCATTAGGTTATTGTTGTTGATCTTTATTTGCTGTTTTGTGTCCCTGTTTTTATTGTTTTTGTTCATACATGCTTACTTAGTTTGCTATTTTTCTTAGTTGTTTAATTTAAATTCTTGTTAGTTTATGCATGGTCGGCGATCCTTAAACTTATAATTAACACCCTTAGATCCCAACTTAGAGAGAAACATTAGGAGAACATAGAGCTAATTTCTTCAAAGGAATGCAAATGTGAAGGAGCACGAGGAATACCAAGATGCAAGAGTTGGGAATGGGGAGCAAATAAGAGCTTATGACGTGGATTTCACTACGTCACTCCGGGAACTGTTTGCACTAGTTGCGACTAGTTCCCATTCATTCATAGTGTTGCCACCAACTAATGCAACCCATTATGATCTAAAGCCACACGTAATCCAAATGTTACCATCTTTTTACGGCTTAGATCATGAAAATTCATATTCCCATGTGAAGAAATTCAAAAACATCTGTGCCACCACCAAATTCCAAAATTTTTCTGAAGAAGCTGTCCACCTTAGACTCTTTCCTTTCTCCCTTCATGATAGAGCCATGGAGTGGTTGGATTCCAATGCACCTGGGTCTATTACATCCTGGGAAGACTTGTTGAAACAATTCTACAACAAGTTTTTTCCAATGTCCAGAGTAAATGAGGCAAGAAAGGAGATCAGTTCCTTTACTCAGGATGAGGACGAGAAATTCTCAGAATGTTGGGGGTATTTCAAGGATTTGCTCATCGATGCCCTCCTCATGGTTATGAAAAATGGCGACTCGTGCAATTCTTCTACCAAGGGCTGTCTCAGTCCAACAGTAGCATGATAGAGTCAATGAATGGAAGGGCATTTTTGAACTTAACTGGAGATTTAGTGTACAAAGCTTTGGACAAATTGGCCGACAACTCACAACAGTGGGATTTTACAAGTTGTCATGATAAATTTGCCCGAAACCCTAAGAAAGGGGGCATCCTTGAGTTAAAAGGTGAATCAGAGAGGATGGATGCAATTGTCAAGAGATTGGATGCTCTAAGTGTAGGAAAGCCCGTTAATGCTGCAAACACATTTCCTGTTGATAGTTGTTCTATCTATGCTAGTCCCATGCACCAAGCACATAATTTTCCATTGATGACAGTATTTTGTGAGATGGAACAAGTGAACGCTTTCAACAATTTTCGAAAACAATCCAATGGGCCATATTTTGAGACATATAATCCAGGGTGAAGGAACCACCCTAATTTCTCTTGGAAGCAGAATCAACCCACAAATCAAGGAGGAACTCCACATGCTCAAAATCAGTATCCTCTAGGATTTCCTCCAACATATCAAAGTCATGGACACTTGGCTCAGCCAGCGTCATCATCTTATCAGGCTCCCACTCAAGCCCCAGCGTCATCGGCACAATCATTAGAAGATACCATGAGGAACTTTATGAAAATGACTGGTCAATCAATCAATGATGTGAGACATTCCACCATGGTGAACAACCAGACAATCTCTAAGTTGGAGATACAGATGGGACAGTTGGCAAATCACCTTGGTGAGAGAGATAAGTGAAAGCTCCCCAGCCAACCAGTGAACAACCCTAAGGCATGCAATATCGAAAATTCTTCAAATCAGGAGCATGTGCAGGCGATTGTCACCTTGAGGTCTGGGAAAAGAGTGGACAATCAAGTGGTGGACCTAGAAGCAGACCATGCTAAGCCAGAGGCAGACCATGCTAAGGAGGAAGAGCCAAAAGGTGAAGAGGGTGACAACCAGAAGGAAGGAGATTGATGCAGCGCGACTTAGTGGGCTGCAGCGAAGAACAACAAATAAAGCAGCGGATATGTAATTCTAGATCTTGAGTCTATCAAATATCTGAGAACTCTTCTTGAAAATCTAGATACTCTCTAGTATTTTGAAAGGAAAAGAGGAATAAACTCAACTCTGAGTATTCTCATTAATAAAATCAATAATAAACATAAACTATCTTTTCAGGAGGCTATAAGCATATATTTATAGCCCCAAAACCCTAAACCTAATAAAATAACGAAATAAAGACTCCTAAAGTCCTAAGACTACTAAAACAATTAAATAATGTCGGTTTAATAAGTAAAAATGCAGAAATATAACATAGAGTCTTGTGTGCAATCGAATGCAGGGATGAGGCAATCGAGCGCAGGAGGGCGCTCAATCAGGTGGTCGATCTCCCTTCATCAATCGCTTCCATATAAGGTTTTGATACTGGGCTCGAGTTCTACTAACGATCGCTGTCATGGTTGTGATTGAATGAAGGTGGCCGCTCGATCATGCGATCGATCGCAGTTATAGAAAGGCTCCGAACTGGATCTGATCTGCATCATCCTCCCCAGGTTGGAAAGAATTCATCCTCGAATTCGTTCGGTCTTTTCCACGATCCTTCGGATGTCCGGTCAACTCATTCCAATCGCTCTTCTTCAAGATTAAAACAAGGCAACATCCCAAAGTAAGTGTGATGCTTCTCATCATCGGAATACCTTGATGTCTCTTGAACACCCCATACACCACTTGGCAATACTTCAGATTTGCCATGCTTCTATCTCTCTTTCTCTCTTCCACGTGCCATGAAAATATTGAAGAATGGGTCAACCACTGATTCCCTTGTGAACATATAATTTTTCTCATCCGCATAAAATTCGCCATAATCATTGTGAGGAGAATTTAAAATATTTTCAATACCAAGGAAATCGACATAATCAACAGTTTCACCATTAAAATTAGGCACTTCACCTATAAAGTCTTCATCCACATCTTCATCATTGGCGATGTAGTCTTCTTCAGAGTCGGTGATGTCATCTGGGCTCTTCATCTTCCCATTGGCCATCTTCATCGGGGTAAAGGCCGCTAAATATAGGATGCAATCCATATTCTTTGTACTCTTCCTCTAGGTTGGATGTCAAAGGTTCTTCAATTGGCTCTTCTTCATTGACGTCATCATCATAGATTGGTGGAGTATCCCAATCTACAAACCCTTGTGAAGGATCTTCATCTTTATGCTTGAATTCTTCATCAACGAAGTCGGATTCTTGATACTCTCCATCCACAGATTCTTCTTACTCCTCCACTGAATATGGATTTGGTTTATGGATTTGTGGTTGACAAGTAGAGGTCCAATTGACCTGTCTTGGACTCTTCGCCTCACTCCATGTTTCCCTAAACACCTCTTTTTTGTATGATTTTTCAATTTTCTTTGTCACAGCTATGGGCCCTTGCCTCCAATTTTGTGACTGTCACTCCATGATATAATTATGGGGCAAGAAAGCGACTCGTATCTTTTTCAATAGGTGCTCCCAGCTATTGATCTTCAATTTGCCTTGCTGCTTGCAATTTTGCTTCAATTGTTGCCACCACGCAACAACTCTTCTCTGGAATGTATGCACCCCGTTGAACTCAAAAACCTCTTCAACAGCCAACACCCAATCCAAAAATTCTTTGGGTACTTGTTGATCCCCTCGAAATTTTGGAATCTTAAGTTCGAATCTACTCACCTGCTAATTGGTAAGAGCTTGCACAAGGTGCTGACGTCCCTGTGTTCGGCGCTCTGTACACGGGTTCCTAGATCCACTCCCTTTGTGACCACAAGTTGGATAATTGGATAGTGAGGTCTTCAATCTGATCCCTCATAGCCCGGAATTGATCCTCCTTGTATTGCCAACATTTAGCGATAAATTTGCCTTCCGCCTCCACGAATCGCGGTCTTGGTTGGCGACGACAACTGTCTAACCCATCACTCATGTTCTGCAAACGAATTGCCAGTTACTCCTTATGTGCTGTCTCCGTGTACACGTACACCTCATCTATGTCTGTAAAACGGTTGCTCCTCCCCATTCATGGAAAGTAACTTGAGCTCTGATACCAACTAATGCAGCGCGACTTAGTGGGCTGCAGCAAAGAACAACAAATAAAGCAGAGGATATGTAATTCTAGATCTTAAGTCTATCAAATATCTGAAAACTCTTCTTGAAAATCTAGATACTCTCTAGTATTTTGAAGGGAAAAGAGGAATAAACTTAACTCTGAGTATTCTCATTAATAAAAATCAATAATAAACATAAACTATCTTTTCAATAGGCTATAAGCATATATTTATAGCCCTAAAACCCTAAACCTAATAAAATAATGAAATAAAGACTCCTAAAGCCCTAAGACTACTAAAACAATTAAATAATGTCGGTTTAATAAGTAAAAATGCATAAATATAACATATAGTCCCGTGTGCAATCGAAACGAAGGGACAAGTGCGATCGAGCGCATGAGGGCGCTCAATCAGGCAGTTGATCTCCCTTCATCAGTCACTTCAACATAAGGTTTTGATACTGGGCTTGAGTTCTACAAACGATCGTTGTCGTGGTTGCGATCGAATGCAGGTGGGTGCTCGATTGCAGTTACAGAGAGGCTCCAAACTGGATCTAATCTGCATTAGAGATGCTGAGCCATCTACAGTCACCCCTGTTGTTAAGGAACCTCCTAGGGCGTTTGTGCCAAAAGGACCTTGTCCTAAAAGACTACAACCGCCCATGAATGGAAGGAAGTTAGAGGACATTCTGGAGGTGTTCAAACAAGTCCAAATTAATATTCCATTTTTGGACACCATCTAGCAAATCCCTTCATATGCCAAGTTCTTGAAGGACTGGGTTACAGTGAAGAGGAAGACTAATGTCCCAAAGAAGGCATTCATGACCGAGCAAGTTAGTGCTATCCTACAATGCAAGTTACCTCTCAAGTACAAGGACCCTAGATGTCCTACAATTACTTGCATGATAGGAGTCAGTCAGATTGAGAGGGCATTATTAGATTTGAGAGCAAGTGTTAATTTGTTGCCCTACTCAGTCTATTTGCAGTTAGGGCTAGGAGAGCTGAAGCCTAGATCCATGACATTGCAACTTGCTGACAGGTCAGTGAAGATTCCACGGGGAATAGTTGAGGATGTATTGATTAAAGTTGACAAATTTTATTTTCCCGTGGATTTTATTGTGCTAGACATAGAGCCAGTTCAGGTTGTAGGGACTAAGATCCCTATGATTTTAGGGCGACCATTTGTAGCTACGGCTAATGCCCTAATTAATTGTAGGTCGGGGGTGATGAAGATTTCTTTTGGAAATATGACAGTGGAGTTGAATATTTTTCAGATCAGAAAACAACCACTAGATTATGACCAAATGAACCAAGTATGCTTGATTGAGTAGATCATTGATGAAGTTATTGAAGAATCAAGCATAGAGGACCCCCTGGAAGCATGTCTTGCTCAATTTGGAGAAGATCTTGATTTGGAGAAATTGATGGAGCAAGAGTCCTCTGTTGAGCAAAGGAGAAAGAGGAGACAACAAAGGTTCTGATTCCCCGACGAAGGAACATAAGCCTTTACCAGATAGTCTTAAGTACAAGTTCTTAGGTCCAACTAATTCTTTGCCTATGATTATAGCTTTCGACTTGATAGATGCTCAAGAGGAGGAATTGTTGATGTCTTGAGAGAGCATAAGGAAGCTTTGATTTGGTCAAACTTAACCATATCTTCTAGGTCTTCTCAAATTATGCTTTATTCCAAGACTTTGCAATTTTCTCCTTTTAAGATGCAGTTTCTCTTCAGCAACCTACAAAACACTAAAACACAAATCTCATACAAAGCAATAGATAACGACATAGTTAAAGGATTAACTAATATAAATTAAGGGGTTCAAATATGTAATATTTGACTCTTCTCAAACACCCCAAAACTTACATTTTGCTAGTCCCTTAGCCAAATAAAACAAAAAATAAAATGAAAGCAATAACATAAATCCTCTGTCGTGGAAGAGACTATTGCATTTAGCACATGCAACAAGCCTTTTAAACCCCTAGGCATCCATAGAGGACGAGTAAAGTCTTGTGAGGGTTTAACAGGAATGATACCCACAAACATTGTAGCACTATGTTGTTAACAAGAATGAAGTTTCACATAAATCATGGTTCTTATTTATAAGCAAGCTTAAAAAGACAAACACCATCATCACCATCAACGAGTATCCAAAATCAAATAACTCATAAATGGATAATCAAGACATCATAAGTTCTAAAAAGTGCAAAGTGAAAATAGCATATAATCATGAAGCTTCAGTTTAAACTCAAAACAAGTTCCACAAAATTTGTAAGAATCCCAAACAGATGAAACAACCAAGGCAAGATAAACATATATATTTTTTCTATTTATGTAGGCTGTGCAATGCTTAACTCCCTTAAGCTTTCTAGTTGACTGATCTGAGTGTTAAGCCAATGACTTTAAAGCCAGTTGGCTTTAGGGCACTAGATGTAAACATCCCTAAGGGCTTATTAACTTGAGTTAAAAAGGCTACAAAGTCAAGCTAGCCATACCATCAATCAACTTTAAACTTCACACCTTTTGACGCGAACGCTCAATGCTTAATGAGGCAAAAAGGTCCGGTTACTTAGTGAAAAACTCAAAATGATCTTCTTCTTTTCTTTTTTCCTTTTTTTTAATTTATTTATTTTTATTTATCTTGCAAGCCATGGTTATTCATCAATAGGTCATCCAACAAATCTCAAAAAAAAAAAACTTAAGCTCAAACATCATACCTCATAGAAAATATGCTAATGTGCTTATAAAAATTCTAGTTTAAAACAAGTGAAATCTCAATTACCCAAAAATAAGTCAAAAGACTCAAACACTTACTAACATATTGATATGTTTAACCCTCTATGCAAGCCAATGAAATGCAAATCACAGTCACAATTTAACTCAAACTTGACAAAAACATAGCACAATTTTTTATTTTTTATTTTTTCAATTTTTTTAGCACAAAAAGGCAAATAAAAATAAACAAATAATAACAATAACAAAAATAAATAGACAAAGTGTTTTTCATACCCCCAAACTTGAATTACACATTGCCCTCAATGTGTAGTATAGAAATACATCACCGGAAGTAAGGAAACATCAAGGTGTGAAAAAGGCCAGGGAGTCCCCCAAACTTAAGCACCAAAACACCTGTCAACAAAACTAATAGCAATATATATATAAACAAAACATCAAAAGATTAATTGCAGTTAGAAACTAAAAACAAGTAATGAAAAAGGAAAGAAAGAATTTGTGGAGTGAAGTGAAGAAAATAAACTGAATGAGAAAACTTTACGCTTCCCCCTATCATACTGATGTCCAACCAATCCCTTCCATCCTTTCTTCTTCAAAACTTCATACCCCTCTGGAAGTATATTTCTCCATCTTATGTAGAATTGCTTGCTTCGAAGGACCTTCTTAGGAAAGTGGTTCTTAGATTTTTGCACTTGTGTGCATAGATCTTTGAGTATCTTGACATAAGATGATTCTTGGATACGTACAAGAGATGAAGCTTTGGGCTCTTGATGTGTCTCAAAAGGGGCAGTGATGCAGGCAGGAGCTTCAGTACTCACTTCCATGTCACTGTGCAGATTAGGATCTATTGGGGGCTCACTTTTTTCATGGTGTTCAACTTGCTCAATTTGCTCAACTTGCTCCTCATTGTTATCCATAATTTCCTTACCCTCAAGTGTGGTGGTAACTTGGGCATGCTCAACTTGCTTTGTGTGCTCCTATTCATTATCCACAATTTCATCCCCATCAACCAGGTAGTCTAGAATGAATGGACACTCTTCCCTCTTGTGATAAGGGCTATAACAAATGAACATCTCTTATATAGTGGATGAGTGTCAGGTAATTGCATATGGGCAACTCTAGCTTCTTTGAATTGGGCAAATCTCTTGCCTATGTCATTGATATGAGCAGTTGGAAAATGTTGAACTACTGATTCTAAAGAAGCAAAAACAAATTTGAAATGCTCATTCTAATATTTCCACTCTTGCTCATATAAAAAATTGGGTGAGTGTGATGCAGGTTGTGGCACTTGATAAGCAAGTGGCTAAGCTTGATGATCGAACTGTGGATAGTTTGAATGGTGCAATTCCTGAAATTAGGGAGCATAATTTCCTGTAGTTTAAGCTAACCATGAGAAATCAGATTGTTGCTCGAGTCCGGGTTGTAAAAATTGAAATTTGAATCACATCTCGGATTGGAGAAACTGGTGTTTATTTGCTCATATGAAGAGTTAGAAACTTGTCCCCAAGATGGACAATTATTTTCACTATGATAAGGATTGGAGCAATATGAACATGGTTTATGTGGTGTGTATATGTGAGAAAAATGGGTCGGGGTAGATCTAGCTACTATGAGTTGGAAGGATTTATCACGTAATTCAGTGCACTCAGCTCATAGATCTGAACACTTGTTTTCATATGTGTGAGAAAAATGGATCGGGGTAGATCTGGCTGCTATGAGTTGGAAGGATTTATCACGTAAGGCAATGCACTCAGCTCATAGATCTGAACACTTGTTTTCGTATGTGTGAGAAAAATGGGTCGGGGTAGATCTGGTTGCTATGAGTTAGAAGGATTTATCACGTAAGGCAATGCACTCAGCTCATAGATCTGAACACTTGTGTTCATCATACACATTATTCATCTTTTTCTTTTCTTTTCTTTTTCTTCTTTTTTTTTTTTTAGAAAAAAAGAAAAAACTAAAAAAAACTAACTAACTAAAAGAAAATAAAACTAAATTTAAAAACTCACAAAACGGATCAAAAATAAATTTTGGCAAAAATCTACAGAACTGCTGCCTTTGCTGTGAGTGCGCTTGATCACAGGCTAGGTGGGATCGAGCGCAGGTGGGCTGATCCGCTAATGATGATGCTTGCTATGTGCTTGCGCTCCTATGCTAGTGTTGTCGGCTACGAGAGTGCACTTGAGCGTGATGTACTTGCGCTCGATCGCACTCGTGTCAATGTGTAGACAAAGAATGCGGCAGAACCTGCAAATTAAGCCAAAAACAACAAACAAAACAAAACATAAAAGAAATCTTTTCTTTCTATCTTTTTTTTTTTTTTTTAGAAACAGGGATAAAATAAAAATAAATTGTAGAAAAAATAAAATCCTAATTATAACTAGTAAAAAGATAAAATCAATTTAGACATAAATTGGTTTCAAAAATTGAACAATTCCCCAGCAACGGTGCCAAAATTTGTTGTACAAATTTATTGTACTCACAAGTGCACGAGTCGTGTGCAATATAATAGTGCAAGTACGAGGTCAAACCCACAAAGAATCGTATTCTTGAAAGCAAATTTAAATCTAAACTAATTAAATCCTAATCTAGTTCCAAAAGGGTTTTGATTTGGGTTTTTGAAAACTAAAAGACTAAACATAAAATAAATAAAATAAAACAAAAGATAAAGTACTAAGGATGCGGAATCCACACTCACCATATTATAACAATACATACTTCATGTTCATCAATATTAATCCGGAGTTCTCAAAAATTAAATCTTATGTATGTTTTACTATGCTTCAAAGAATTAATCAAAACCATCCCATGTATCCGTTCATTGCACAAATCACAAAAGGAATCTAAATTTAATTAAAAAACCAAATGTATCCGAAGAACAAATCATAAGGGATATCCAATTTTTAGGCATATAAAACCAAGCAATCAATTATGTGCAATTATCCTAAATCATCAAGTGTATCATTGAATCACAACAAGATATCCAAGAATCATTTCACACATTGAAAATAAGTAAAACAATTAAAATATTAAACCATCAAATCGGACAATAAAAACTTACATGAAAGTACTGTTGTTCTTCAATGGTGAGGCTTCATCCCCAATCTTAGTTGGAGGTTAGCCCAACATAGAAATAAATCCTAAGCGGCTAAGCTATAGAAAAACTAAAGTAAAGAGAAGCTGTGAATTTTTGTCTCCAAGCTTTCTCTAGGCTTCCTCCTTTCTTGAATGCAAAGAGGTCTATTTATAGGCTTAGAGAAGTGCTAGAAACCCAAGTAAATCTAGATAACTCGGAGGTCAGTCTCCCAGTCCAATTAGAAGTCTGAAATCCAGATAAGATTCGCTCAAATTTGCGTTCTCATATTGCGAGACGATTTTGGCATGATAAACTTCCGAATTAGGAAAATCATATTTCACAATAAATTGTATAATTTTGAACTAGCTTTCCACTTCCATTTGAATCACCTCAATCCAATATTTGAGGAGAAAGTTATGGTCAAAATACTAAAATGTGTGCAGAATCTGAATTTGAATCCAATCCGAAATTATCTCCATTTAGGGAAATTCCGATTTTATCTCTTCTTTGATTTGGTCAAACTTAACCATATCTTCTAGATCTTCTCAAATTATGCTTTATTCCAAGACTTTGTAATTTTTCCTTTTAAGATGCAGTTTCTCTTCAGAAACCTACAAAACACTAAAACACAAATCTAACATAAAGCAATAGATAACGACACAGTTAAAGGATTAACTAACATAAATTAAGGGGTTCAAATATGTAATATTTGACTCTTATCACCCAACCAGTTCCAGCATGCCTAGAGGTCAAGCTTCCTCTTCTCAATCCTATGGCACCCAAGCCATAGTAGCCAGGCCCTCCTTCTAGTCTCGGAAGTTGATGTTGGAGATGTCTTTTGCCGTCAAAAATGACTTCTCAAAATTTCAGGCAACTAGTTGGGCGGTTCAACAATTGAAGCGCCGCGGTTTGAAGCGGCTGTTCAAGCTGGTCACATCCACTGCCTATGAACGACTGGTCAAATCATTTTATGAAAATTTGAAATATGACTGCAACCGGCCAGACGTTCTTTCCTCTTCCATCGACGGCAGAGACGTCAAGGTGATCATAGCTGACATAGTTGCGGCCTTGAAGTGCAATACGGAGTAGCCTGAGGCAAATGATCAGTGGATAGCACGCCCCTCTATGCTCACTACAGAGGACATTGTCTCAGACATGTGTGAGGGGCAATTTGCGGATCGACACAAGAATGCTGCTACCAAGTCAAAGCTACCTTCATAACTCTGGTTTGTGGATTCTGTGATGTAGAAGAATGTGTGTCCCTTGGGACACAAAATACAAAGATGGGACCTATTCCTCACTGCCCTGTATTCATTTTACATAAGCTATTGGTGCTCCATTCTCGAGATTATCTGGACGTAGTTGCATAAATTCTGGGAAGGAGTGCACCATCAAGCTTCGGACATCACCAGAAGCTAGGGATTATCATTCCCATTCCTCATCACATATATGCTCCAGAAGCAAGGCATCAAAGGTACTGGAAGATGGGCCAATCACTGAGCATCCGCAATTCGGCCGGATTTAGTGGAATCAGAGTTATTCACACATGCCTCGTGGGCATCGGGCTAGAGCCATAGATGAGCCAAAGATGATGGACATCGAAGAGCAAGCAGTGCTAGAGCCAGTTGAGCCAGTAGCTAAGCCACATGTAGCTGATGAAGAAGAAGAAGAGGCGGAGCAAGAGGAGACAATCACCCTCAAACTTGCAGATTTTTATGCCTTACGGGATACCTTAGAGGACATCTGATTTCAGATTTCAGATATACAGAGAGATGCATGCCAGGATAGGCTCGAGTTACAAGATATGCTGTAAGACATTTTATCTAGATTGCCACCTGCATCAGGGACATCTCCACCAGCTCTAGGAGCTTATTCAGCACCAGCTCAGTGATATATCGAGCACTCTAACCCTTTGCATTACATTTTTATTTTTTGTATCCACACTGTGGACATTGTGAATTTTTAGTTTAGGGGTATGTGTGCACATTTTGATTTCAATTATGCAGTTAATTTTAAATTATGATTTTATTTTCTTTTGTGAGCTTAACTTTATGAACATATGATCACTTTGTTAAGGGAATTTGAATTGTGTTACTTTCGT
Source organism: Carpinus viminea (assembly GCA_013348765.1). Taxonomy (NCBI): domain Eukaryota; kingdom Viridiplantae; phylum Streptophyta; class Magnoliopsida; order Fagales; family Betulaceae; genus Carpinus; species Carpinus viminea. Next base: position 19,820,298 of record CP054674.1, read on the forward strand.
TGGCAGCAAGAGATATTACATTTTCAATTTGATTTTCACAAGCACATTGGCACGTAGTTTGTGGGGTATAAATTTTGAGTTTAATCATGTTGGTTTTGTAAGCTTGGATGCAGTTGGATAGCCCATTGGAAAGATACACACTCAAAAAAAAAAATGATGATCATTTTGAGCTTTCCACCGAGTAATTGGACCTTATGCCTCATTAAGCATTGAGCATTTGCGTAAAAAAGTGAGAAGTTAGACATGGTTAGCTTAGCTTCGTAGCCTTTTTGGCTCGAGTTAGTAGGTCCTTAGGGGTGTTTTTACACCTAATGCCCTAAAACCATCTAGTTTAAGAGTCATTGACTTAACACTCGATACATGGGTCAATTAGAAAGCTTAAGGGAGCTAAGCACAAATTTTTTTTAATAAATAAACCTTGGTTATTTTCTCCAATGGGTAGTCTAATGAATTCTGAGTGTCGAAGCATGCATGATTAAGATTAGTTTTGAAGTCCCATATTTATGTGCTAGTTTCACTTTCACTAGAATTGATTCGTGTGATGTCTCATAATGCCATTGTTAGTAGCTTAATTGATAATTGCCTGAAAATTGTGAAGATGGTGTTTGTTGGGTTAAGTTTGCTCATGAATAAGAACCATGATTTTTATATTGTTGCATTGTTGAGAATAAAATGATTGTACAATGTTTGTGGGTATCATTCCTGGAAAACCCTCACGAGACTTCACTCATCCTCTAGGGAAATCTTAGAGGTTTAAAAGGCTTGTTGCATATGCTAAATGCAACTGTTCTCCCATGAAAGCGGACCTACGTTTAAATTGTGTTTTTCATTTTGTTTTGCTAAGGGACTAGCAAAATATAAGTTTGAGGGTATTTGATGAGTGCTTTTTAGTGCTTAATCGGACCCCTTAATTTATTTGTGTTAAGCCTTTAGCCTTGTTATTATCTAACATGTTAGTTTGTTTTAGTGTCTTTTGGTGTTGTAGGTCCTTGCATCCAAACTTCGGTTGAAATGGTGAAAAAGGGCAAAAAGACTTGAAGTTATGTTCCCTGCCATTGCGCTCGAGCCCAGTGCCTACGATCAAGCACAGGCCTCGTCAGCCCGCGTCTCATGTGCTTGCCCTAGCCGCCATCGCTTCCATCCTTGTGCCGTGGAGTTTCTGAGGCAGTTACGAACAATCGAGCACGCCTTCCACAATTGATCACATACACCCCTGCGCTCTACCGCACCACCTGTAATCGAGCGCAGCCCGACCTGGCAGCATTTTAGTTTTCTATAAATAGGACCCTTTGTGTAAATTTTAGGTGGTTACGTTTTTTTTTTTTAGCGCTTTCTTGCTGCAGAGACCACTATTTGGCTCTGCACACTTGTTCTAAACGTTAACCATTTTCCTTTTATTTTATTTAATGCTTACTTGCACTTATATTTTGTCTCTCTTTTATATGGGAGGCTAATCTTCAACTAAGGTTGAAGATGAAGCCACCCCTCTAATTGCTAACTCAATATGATTTAAGTGACAATCATTTGATAGCTGTTTTTGTTGCATTAATGTCCAACGTCATTGCATTCCAATACGAAGGTACGTCGGATGGTTAGGATGAGACGAGGCATCCACTGTGATCAACGATACAGTGGATGACTCGAGCTCAAACTAACATCAGTCGTGACTCTTTATACGGTAAACATTTTGAACGATTTGACTAGCTTCACTAACGACTATAGATTAAGCAAAGTGCTAACTCGATAGGCAGAATAATAATTGTAGTGTTTAACGTGTGTACTCAATGGGTAAGGTGGATTCTTTAACTTTAGTTTCCTTTTTGCGTATTTTACAGCATTTTTAATTAGTTTACATTTACGTCAATCACGAACACACACTCGGAACTAGGTTAAGATAATATTAATCTAGAAATAAAATTAGTTTTAAACATTAACGGTTCCCTATGGATTCGAACACGTACTTGCGCAAACGCTATACGAACCATGGTTCATTCTATTGCGAATACTAAATTTGGTATGATCACCTCACACTTAGGTATGACATGAGCCCATTTAGTAAAAGTAAACGTGCACTTTCAGTGATAACCGAAAAGAGGGCATTACCTCTGCTAATACATCATTTCATAGGTTTTAGGGTTTTCAAAACTCTATGGTGTAAAACTAGTGATAATTACCTAATGGTTTTAATGCAGAAAAGTCTAATGCTTTATAAGTCATAACTCCCATACATGGCCCACCCGAGATATTACCCCTTCTCAGCAGGGTTGGTGTTGTCCCGAGGGACCTATAATACAATGTCAGTGCCCTAGCCATTGCATAATATACTGTATATAACATTAGTGGCATGATCGAGTCCGACCTCGAGTGGCCCACACCAATTAATGACGTCCGTCCTATAGTGACCAAACCATTGGGAATGGTTGCACCAAGGTCACGAAACCAGTGGATCCACAACCCATATAACACACACATTGACCATAATAAGTAGTTTATATAGTAAACCCATGGCCGTTTATACCGCACATACCGGCGTACCATGTCTTATGATGCATTTTACAGTTTATTTAATAACACAGTTACCGAGAAGAAAATAGACATGCTCATATCATACGCGTGGTTAGTCAGTTGACATATCCCACATTCTACATAAAAAGGGTGCAAGTGTTTACTTACCTCGCGCACTCGAGCAAATCGTCTGACCAAGCTAATTCCTATTATAATGGACTCAAGTCATCGTTATTCTAAGCCTTATAAAACCTAGAAATACGACTAAGCTAAAGCATATACGTGCCCAAAACTAGTTCTCTACCCACTGACCGTACGTCCGGCCTCAGGGGCGTACGTCCGCTCAGTGTGTTAAGCACACCATTTTAAGATTCAGACAGTGCATGAATTCTATAGCACTTCTAGACTGCTAAACCTCCTCTAGGCAAACAAAAGAGCACATGCAACGTAGGAAATCACAACACAACGGGATTTAAAAGAGTTCTTTGCAAACATTATCATTTTTAAGAAGAAACTTGATGAACACTTTAAAAATCCTTGTTAAGGCAGAAACACAAGATAACACAGTGCTAAATACTAGGGGAACAGATCTTACCCCGAAGCTAAGCACGGACATGGCCTCTCCTCCTTGGAAACTCCGCTTGGAAACACTCTCCCTTACCAAACTCTCTCTAAAAACATGGAAAGGATTTTGACAGCCTAGAGGTACACCAGAGGGTGGAAGAAGGCGTGAGGAATGAGAGGAGGGGCGGCCTATTTATAGAGAAAATCTGCCACCAACTCTCTGTCGGACCTGCGGACGTCTAGCAACCCTAGCATATGTCCGGTGGTCCCCCATCGTACATCAGCACTACAGACAAATGCTTACTTCCGCCAGACCTAGCATACGTCCGCCTTCTAAGGATCAGTGTTTGGCTTCTATTTTCTAAAAGCTCAAAGTGTTTTTTGGTCAACTCTAAGGGTCATAGGCCTTGTCTAAGCAGCTCTATCAAATGTTCATGTTAAACGCTCCAATGGAAAGGATCTCCTAGAGAAAAAAAAAAGCTTATTTTTATTGGGGTATTACAGTCCACGACTGAGGCGGAGTACATGGCGGCGGCTGAGGCTGTAAAGGAAGCTTTGTGGCTTACAGGGTTAGTCAGGGAGTTGGGTATTTAGCAAGTTGGAGTTCCATTGTATTGTGACAGTCAGAGTGTGATAAGAGCCAAATATTGCATATTTGGACCCCTTAATTTACATTAGTTAATCCTTTAGCTGTATCGTTATCTAACGCTTGTGCTAGATTTGTGTTTTAGTGTTTTGTAGGTTGCTAAAGAGAAACTGCATCTTAAAAAGGAAAAATTGCAAAGTCTTGGAATAAAGCATACTTTGAGAAGACTTAGAAGATGTGATTAAGTTTGACCAAATCAAAGAAAGGATAAAATCGAAATTTTCCTAAATGGAGATAATTTCGGATTGGATTCAAATTCAGATTCTGCACATGTTTTAGTGTGTTGACCACAACTTTCTGCTCAAGTATCGGATTAAGGTGATTCAAGCGGCAGTGGAAAGCTAGTTCAAATTTCTACAATTTATTTTGAAGTAAGATTTTCCTAATTCGGACGTTTACTATGCCAAAATCATCCAGCAATATGAGAACGTAAATTTGAGCGAATCTTATCCGGATTTCAGACTTCTATTTGGACTGGGAGACTGACCTTCAAATTATCTAGGTTTACTAAGGCTTCTAGGACTTCTCTAAGCATATAAATAGACCTCTTTGCATTCAAAAAGGGAGCAAAGCCTGGAGACAAAAATTCACGGCTTTTCTCTTTAGTTTTCTTTAGTTTAGTTTAGTTTAGGTTTTAGTTTTTATATTCATGTGGAGCTAAATCCCCAACTGAGGTTGGGGATGAAGCCTCACTGTTGAAGAACAACATTGTTGTTATGTAAGTTTTTATTGATATGATTTTATAGAATTCATTATTTCAATTGTTTTACTCCTAATTAATTATGTGGAGTGATTCTTGGATATCTCTTGTGATTCAAGGATACATGTTATGATTTGAGATAATTTCATATGATTGATTGCTTGGTTTTTAACTTATAAAAATTAGATATCCCTTGTGATTTGTTCTACGAATACATATGATGTTTCAATTGAATTTGGATTCCTTTTGTGCTTTGATCAATGAATGGATACATGGGATGATTTTGATTAATTCCTTGAAGTGTAGTAAAACTTATCTAAAATTTTAATTGTGAGAACTTCAGATTGATATTAATGAACATAGAGTATATTGCTATGAAGCGGTGAGTGTGAATTCCCAAACCTTAGTCACTTTATCTTTTGTTTTCTTTTATTTAATTTATGTTTTGTCTTTTAATTTTCAAAAACCCAAATTTCAAAACCCTTTTGGACTAGATTAGGATTTAATAAATTTAGATTTAAATTTGCCTTAAAAAATATAATTCCCTATGGGTTCGACCTTGCACTTGCACACCACCATATTGCACACGACTTGTGCGCTTGCGAGTACAATAAATTTGTACAATAGAGTGCCATTTACTTGGCAAAGAACCAGGTGTATCATGCGAGAACCAAGCACATTGATGTGAGGTTTCACAATAACAAGGAATTGGCTACTACAGGTGAATTGTTACTTGAGAAGATTCATACTCCTAAGAATGTGAAGAACATGTTGACAAAGCCTATTATCGCAAACAAGTTCAAGCATTGCTAGGACTTAACAAATGTATCTAGGTGCTAAAAAAGAGAGGAGAGGAGGTGGCATCCCCAAACTTATAAATTCCAGGTGAAGGCCCAATACTTAATTATCTTCAAAGAGGTGAATACTCACCAAGGTGGAGATTGTTGGAAAAAGTGGGCTCATATTCAACTATTGGCCCATTGGGTGTAATTAGTTTATGTGGGCCTAGGAAACAAATAAGTTATGAAGGGTATTTTGGGATTTTTCAAAATACTTATAATTAGGGTTTGCCTATAAATATGTTATGTTGTAACCCTAAATCATTGAATAAAAAAATATAGTCGCACTCTCCAATGGACGTAGGTAATTTGCCGAACCACGTTAAATCTGTGTCTCAACTCTCTCTTAATCTCTCTCTTTTCAATTCCATATTATTCATCATTATTATGCACAGTAACAACAGTTATGAATTGTCATCACTTTTATTTTTATTTTTGTCAAACTTTCAATTTATTATATCCTACTTTTAAAATTTTTGTAACGTTACTCTTTATTTGAATTTTTTTTTTGAATAATCTGTTTGAATTTTATTCTAAGGGCTCGTTTGAGAGTGCAATTTCAAAAAATACAATTTTAAAAATTACGTTTTTAAAAATTGCGTTTTTGAAATCACTAATTTTTAAAATCGCACAAGTGTTTGGTAAAACATGTTAAGAAGTTTTTTTTTTTTTTTTTTTGATTGAGTGTTTGGATAATATTAGCATATAATTGCAATTTCATGGCCAAATAGGTAAATATTGCCCCAAATATCTTTTTAAGTGAAATCATGAATTTAAATTAAATTCGCATTTTTTCCAATAAACATCCTTTAGTCAACTTATAGAAATCACGAATTTTTTCACGATTTTAAAATTTGCATTTTTAAAACCACAATCCCAAACACTCTATAAACCTTAACGAAAAGATAACATTACAAAAAATTGAAAGTCCAATGTAGTAAATTAATAATTTTTAACATTAAGAGAGTAATAGCAAATGTCATGAAATTTTAGTTAGGTTCAATGAAGCTTCTGAATTTCATATACCAACTCATATCTTAATTTGAACTTTTCCTAATTTTTATTAAACCTTTATACCAACCCATATCTACCTTTTTTGTAAAATCAAAGAAAATAATAAGACAAGATAAAGAGATTACAATATGTGAAACTAGTTCTTCAGGAACTAGGTAAGATTCTTCTCCATTATTGTGTTTTTTTTTTTTTGACATATCTGCACAAGAGGGGGGAGGGGAATTCAAACTAGTAACCTCCACTTCATTAGGCATGGTCCTAAATTATTGTGTATCTTACATACTACCTAATGCTTCCTTTTATAGACATAAAATCATAACAGGAGGTTAAGGAATATGAAAGGGTAGTACATAATCAAAAGGCTACATCAATATATTACATAAATGTTATAGGAATTTCAAAAGATGACATGAATGTGTAGAATTCCAAGAGATTGAGCTAAATGGTCATCCACCAAATGCATGAATGCATTCATAACACTTTCCCTTGAATGACCATACACTAAGAATATGCCTTGTAAAAACCTTGCCAAAGAAAACCCAGTGGGAAAAAACTTGTGGCGAAGGAAAAAGAGTATAATATTCTTGTGTGCCTTCATATGCTTTAGGACTGCCTCATTAAAACCTTGCAAAGGAAAACCCAGTAGGAAAAACCAAAGCGAAGGAAAAAGAGTATAATCAACAAAATCACTTTATTGCCCCCCATTAGCATGAAGAGTTTCAATTGTTTATGATAAAAGATCCTTAAGTCGGTGTATTCCAATGTTATTCACCAACTTCTTAAATGTTGCAATTGGTAATGTTTTGGTAAATAAATTTGACAAATTGTCACTTAATCGTATCTATTTGACATCAATTTCACCACTCTTCTAGAGCTTATATGTATAAAAGAACTTCGGTGAAATGTATTTGGTTCTATCACCTTTAATATATCCTCCTTTGATCTGTATGATACAAGCAGCATTATCTTCATATAATATTGCCGGGCTATCTTTGATTGTGGACAAACCACAATTTTCTCAAATTTGTTAAATTAAAGATTTTAGTTATATGCATTCCTAACTTGCTTCATGAATAGTAATAATCTCTAAGTGATTTGAAGAAGTAGCAACAAGTGTTTGCTTGATAGATCTCCATGAAATAGCAATACTTCCATATGTAAATAAATATCTTGTTTGAGATTTACCTTTATGCAGATAAGAAAGAAAACTCTCATCTACATATCCAACTAATTGTGAATTTGAACATCTTAAATAAAATAATCTCATGTGAGTTGTTCCATGAAGATAACGTAGAACATGTTTGACCCCATTCCAATGCCTTCAAGTTAGTGTAGAGCTGTATCTTGTTAGTAAATTAACTAAAAATGCTATATCAAGTCGTTTATAATTCGCAAGATACATCAAAGCACCAATTGCACTAAGAGATGATACTTCAAAACCAAGAATTTCTTCATCTTCTCGAGGGCGAAAATGGTCTTTTTTCACATCAAGTGATCGAACAATCACTGGAGTACTCAAAGGATGAGCTTTCTCCATGTAAAAGTGCTTCAGGACTTTTTCTGTGTATGTTAACTAATGAACGAGAATTCCATTTGAAAAAAGATCAATTTGTAGACCAAGACAGAATTTTGTCTTTCCAAGATCTTTCCTCTCAAACTCATTTTTTAAATAAGTGGTAACTTTTATGAGCTCTTTTGGAGTCCCAACAAGATTTAAATCATTTACATAAAACTGGAATAATAACAAATTCAGATTCTAATTTCTTAATAAAAATGCATAGACAAATTAAATTATTCTCAAAACCTTCTTTAAATAGATATTCACTAAGACAATTGTACCACATGCATCTGGATTGCTTTAACCATATAAAAATCTTTGTATTTTAATAGAATAAATACTTCGAGATTTGGAATTTTATGCTTCAGGCATTTTGTATCCTTTATGAATTTTCATGTATATATCATTATCAAGTGATCTATATAAATATGCACCAACTACATCCATTAAACACATATCTAAACTTTCTGTAACTACTAAGCTAATAAAAAATATGAACGTAATTGCATCCACTACAGGAGAATATATTTCTTTATAATCAATACCAAGTTTCTGTAGAAAACCTTGAGCAACAAGTCTTGCTTTGTATTTCACAATTTCATTTTTCTCATTGCATTTTTGTACAAATACCCACTTGTATCCAACAAGCAATACACCTTCAGGTGTTTGAACTATAGGTCCAAATATTTCACATTTTGCTAGTTAGTTCAATTATGCCTGAATTGCCTCTTTCCACATTGGCCAATCATTTCTACATCAACATTCTTAGTCGGTTCGTGGTTTAATATCATCATTACTTTTGGTAATGTCAAATGCAACTTTAAATGAAAATATGTTGTCGACAACAATTTTGTTTATATCTAATATTTCTCCTATACTTACATAATTTATTGAGATCTCATTATTTTCAGATATCTGTTCTTCTTCGAGGGTAACTCTTCAGGAGATTCCTCTTCAAGAGGTTCCTGTTCAGGGGATTTATTTCCAAGAGAATTTTGTACAGAAAGTTTGGATGGATCAATTTTCGTTGCCTATTTTGTGGGTAAGGCCTCTTCAGGAGCTTGTTTCACCTTCCTTTTAACCAGAAAGTTCACTTTCACTGCTTCCTCCCTCCTAACTCCCACTGTCCACTCTCTCTATCTCTGTGCACTCATGGTGTCGGTACTCTGTGCACTTAAGCGTCTCAGAAGTTGACAGACAGTGGAAACTTTGACGCTAAGGTGGTGAAAGAGATTAGGTCCATTGGGAGGTATATAATTATGTAAGGACCTCATCTTTTGCCCTCACTTACACTCTGTTTATGGGAACTAAAACAGAGGAGGTGGCCAACTGGTTCGGACGTGCAACGATGTAGCCTGATGATGCAAACAACTTAAAAACAAGTTATTTGCTTTAATGATTCCCAAATATAAAACATGATTTGGTGGTATTACAATAATGAAGACATAGAGACAGAGTTAGTTCTCTTTCACCCACAGAAAGCTCTCTTTTCAGTTCCTCAAACTGCGGTTTTTCTTTTTCAGTTATTATTATTATTATTATTATTATTATTATTTTATTCTTTTTCAGGTGATACTGCCGGGTCAACTCCACCCGACCACCCAATCCCGCACCGAAGGTCTCCAATATGCATTGCATGTCCACCTTAACACCATCTACACTCGCAGACACCAAGTAACTGTGCAACTCGTTGTAAAACCTGTACACATTCACTAGTTTCACTAGCCCCAATCCCTGAACCGCCATGACATCGGTCTTCCACGTTGGATCATTCTCCACAACACCATTTGACACCTTCGAGTACTTCATTCGTCTCCTTCTCTCCCGGCCGGACTCCACGTGGAGTGAGATTTGAGGCCAGCCTCGACACCTTCTTGGGTCACCTCCTGCTAAAACGCATCCCAGGTACACCAGCCAAAGTAGTCAACGATCACGTGTAGAGCTTTCACATAACCTGCAAAACGTCGTCGTTGGACTACCAATCTATTTGTAATTGAGGGCAAAATTGAAAAATAAAAAAGATTAATAGGTCACGAAAGACGGTTTCCATCCATTTAGACCGCCAAAGTTAACCGCGGGAGGAGGGAGGTTTACATTGCAAGTTTTTAAAACTTCAAAAGAAATAAATTGCAAATTTTTAAACTTTGAGATTAAAATTATAAAATTACTAAAACTTCAGAAGTTAAAAGTAAATTTTCCCCTTAAATTTAAAGTCACCATTGCTCAACATTAAATTTATGAGTAATATTAGAAGTCTCTTATGTAACTCTAAAAATGAGATGACTTCTAAAGTCATCATTGGTTTTATTATTGATCATTAGCTTCTAAAATGATTTTAAAATACACATCATTTTTGAGTGATATAGAGTGACTTAATAAATTACTCATAAATTTGTGATTGATTATTATTTAATTTTGATCAAATAATAATTTTAAAAGTTATCTTATTTTTAGAAGAATAAAAAGAAATTCTAGGATTACTCTAAATTTATTGCATAATAAAAGAAAGACCCACCAATTACGATGAGGTAGCCACCTCCGATACTATCCATTTTAGAACATAATAGAAAACAAGTCGGTTTTCATTTGCTTAGTGTGCATAGTGCCAAACCCTAACCCGTAAATTCACACCACTTACCGGGCGGAAAAAGAAACGAAAAGAAAATAAATAAATAAATAATTTCTGGGTTATGTTAATCAAATGGTGCTTGGCACTGCTTCGTTACTCGTGCAAGCTACCATCCTGATCATTTGATTCATTCCTTTGGAAAGACAACGTAGCATTGTTTTCATTTGTGTTATACAAGCCTTACCAATACAAGGACTAGTCACACTCAGCGGAATGTGGAACTCCTGTTCCCTGTCGCCGGAAAAGCTTGCCGTCGTCTGCCCTGTGGAAGAAGTTCTGTTGTCCCATCATCTCTTTGGACGACTGCACCTATGACTGAACCTTTTTTCTTATTCCCAGAATTCACCGACCTCTTTGAACCTTTGTTGTCACTTCCTGATGCCGACCGTTTCCCTGGATCTTCTCCAAATCTCACCTCTTTCCTTGCTGCTTCATAATCAAATGGCTTCACCTGCAAGAAGCCGGATTCTTGAGATTTCTCAACTTGCCTGCCCTTTTCATTATGATTAATTGATTCGAAACATTTTTCGAAGCTCGAAGACAGTTCTGAGAGAGACATAGCCTCATCTCTGTTATCAAACTCCAGAGCAGACATCCCAAAATTGTTCTTTTGGTCATTTGTACCTTCTGAGTTTCCACCTATTGAATCCTCTGCCTTTGAATCATCATTTAACAAAATAATTTTGTCTATTTTAGAGCTGGGAGCTGGCATGGCAACAGATCCTTGAGGATCACAAATTTCCACAGCCATATCTTGCACTTCTATAACTGGTTTCGACTGCTCACTCATGCCCCGAAATGAGTGGAAGGGAAAGTTCACTGAAGATCTGATTTGCTCCAACTTCATCTCTTCCTGGAAAAAGAAAATTTTTATTCAAAGAAAAAACAATGAAAAATCCAGGTGGCATTGCAATTTATCAAAGACGCAGCACAGCGATCACAACATACGATTCAAATATTTTTTTTATAAGTAATCGAAAATTCATTAAAAACTGCAAAGGCGTAAACATGAAGTATACTATAGAAACAACTAACTAGGAAAAAAGAAATCAAGAATCATGAAAGAACATATGAATTCAACTTACAGCCATTAAATAATTAAAAAGAAAGGAGCCAATGACAGAAATACCAAATACTGCACAAATATGTCACACAAGACATCATCAAATATATTAAATAATAAAATATATGGATGAATGACACTCAGCAAACAGGCACAGGAGAATTTCCCATTGTAAGCAACAAGCTCCACCCACCCCCACCCCCACCCCAAAAAAAAAATCCTAGAAATTGAAATTCGCATAATAAAAAAGTCGGCCAACAAGGACGACTATGCCGCATTAGCTAGGCGAGTATATATACAACCCACCTTTTTATCAGTATTAAACTTTCTCTTTGGGGCTGAACTTCCCAGCAGCGCCCCAAAAGCATGGCTAGGCTTCTTTAGCATCTGAACAGTAGCTCCAGTAACCTATAAATGAAAAGGCAATCAGTTCTAGGCTAAACCACTACCAATAAGAATCGGCATTATAAGTATAAAAAAGAATCATACTATACAACCTTAGCTGAATGCAACACCAAGGTATCATCATTTGTGTCTCTGCTCTGCCCAGAAGTTGTGAGGCATCCACTAGGGTGGCTCCGAAATATAACTATCAGAATCAATATTTAGTTTCCCATTTTTATCTGAATGCTCGTCATAAGAGCCTCCTCGTGCATCTCTGCCAAGTTTAAAGGCACTGCATCCAAGCCCCAAAGACTCTGCTTTCAGCACAGAAGAAGCAGGCAAAAGCACAGACATATGACCATTTATCGTATCACTACCATCAATGCTTTCTCTTCTAGCATTCGCAGCTTCAACTTCTGTAGAACTATCAGGTAAGAAGACTTCAGATCCGTCAGTAACCACAATATTTTCTTCCGCTGCCTGAATAATGAAAAAAATACTGCTATTTAGAAGAACAACAGTTAACATTGTGCAGTGAAAGTAAAGTTCAAACAACTGAAAGCACAATTTCTCCACTATAATGGGACAGCCCCATCAAAATATCAATTTTCATGGACATTACCCATTTTCACTTTATTACCACTTGTATCAAAATCCTTGATGAATTGAATATAATAAATTTTCATGTAATTTCACCAATATATGTAAAAAACAGAAAAGAACAAATCAAAATTGAAGGAACAGCGTCTCATCATAGTTTATCCCTTCATAAATAGGACAGTCAAAGTTATGGCAAATGGTCAACCAAGTCAAACTCTCAATATCCTCTCCACTTGCTCCAATTCAACGTATAGCCTCATGGACTCCCTAGTTTTCCAATTGATTGTTTGAGCATGACAATAGAATATTTTTGTATGCATTAAGTTTTCTCAACCTAAGAGGATCATACATTCTACCGAAGTGCATTATACTTAGCAGCATTAAAGCTATCTGAACCTCTTTCCATTGGCAAACCTACAGAACCAGTGAACCTTTAAGAAGGATTAAATTTCAGGGAACGCATGATAGATTGAGTTAGAGCAAAGACAATAAATTAAACAAGTCCATAACAATTGATAACAACCAACATCTTCCTATTTCTATTTTAACTAATACATTTGTAGAACTCGTGGCCACATTCTATGGATATCAGATTCCACACGATCCCAATCAATTTCTACTCATAATTAGTATAGGGCTACAGTTCATGATGTCATCATGTCTTGCCTGTTCCAACAGATCAAATTTTGTAGTGTTCACCTTTTATGTCTGAATGCTTTACCTACCAAGTTAGTCTTTCCAACTTTTAAATTCAATGTATGTACTTTACCTTTGTAGATAAGGGCTCATCTTAATACTACGTTATGATATGATCAAACAATCGTTCACAATTTATGCAGCAATTTCAATTTTCACTCTATCTCAAACCCCATATGGACCTTACCATTTCCATGTGGCCCACCTTCAGATGTTCAGCAACAGCTTCAAATGCAGCAGCATTTTGCAGAGAATGCCTAATGATGCTAACAACAGAAGCAAGATTGCGCTCAACGTAAGGGTGCTTTGACTTTACCAGTCGACGTAGCTTCCCAGTAGAGTCAGGCTTGTGCTTGGCTTTTACAACAGAAAATAAAAATATTCAAACAGGTATAACATATGGACACACTATTTGAAAACAAAATTTAATTAATTAAGCTGATTAATATTTTGCTCCAGTTTCCCAATACCAATTTCAAGAACAACTTTGTTTGGCAATACATAACCAGTACTCTCATCCTCTGCACGAGCAACAACATCTCGCCACTCACAAAGCCCCTGCAACTCATTTGAGTATGAACATAAGAGAGAAACCAGACAACTAAACCTCATTAAATTATAGAAAGCAACTGCAGATTATCAGTTGATCACTATCAATTTTGTTGATAAGTCAGTTGATCACTATGAATGAAAGTAGTTCATCTATAATATAAATCATCTATCCATTTGTGAAAGACTTGTATGATGATTGGTAAATTCCAAGGCACCTACATGTCTACCAATCATATTATTGTATACGCAAATAAATGATCTTCTGTAATAAATCTCCCTGATCCACTATTAATCTCAATAATAAAAGAGAAGGTACAGGAAAGTGAGAAGTGACTTACCGCAACAACAGCAAGCTGCTGAGCATCGAGAGCAGCAGCCTGTAACCTGCATCAAAAGAGAAAATAAATGTTTACTGATAACTTCTTGTTAAGAGAGAACTAGACCCTGCCAAAAGAAAAAGTACTGTGAAACAGGGCTTGTTTGGAAAAAGCGGGGAAAAGCAACAAAAAAAAAAGCATAACTACAACTTCTTTTATAAGTAATATGTGCAGGTTTGCAAAAAAGGGTCATACCCCAAGTAGGTAAGAAGCATACATATGAGATTACCGCATGAAAAGATAAATTACACTATTTTTTTTTTTTTTTGGGATAAGTAATGTTATATATGAAAAGATAAATTACACTTCAAAATCTAAAGGTAATAAAAGAATGATGTCAAAGAGCCAAACAGAGATTGGACTGACGCCCATCTGCAAACTCTTAGAAAATTCAACCAAAATCGCTATGCATTAATATAAAGTTCATGTAGTTACATGGAATTTTAAACTGAGTAAGAAACTAACTGACCCATATATATATAGATACGAATTTTCAGTCAAAAGCTCTTTTTCGTACAGCTGCATGCATACATCATAACTACGCTTGTAGACCTGCCAGCAATAAGACGCTTAAGTGAACATAGTAAAGTTATAGTAATTGACACAAGCATAATACAAGGAACACGTCACTTTCCTCGAGCTTTATTTATCAAATCACACATTTAAATATCTAACTTGGAAGGAAAGAAAACTTCTCCTCAAAATTGCGGGATTAGCAACTAATAGAATTCGAATATGCGTTCATATGATTTCAAATGTGCAAGAAATTTGAACAATTTCACATTAAAACTTGTTCTTGCTGTGGCCCAAAGCATAAGCAACCATCACAATGTTAGCAGTTACAATTGCAAGTGAAAGACTGGTCCACAAAGTCCCTAAAAATCCCCAAACACAAGGGAGAAGGCAGTCAGGCAGGAAGTTGCATGCACACACGCACCTGCACCTATGCTCACCCAAAGCCACAATCCCATGCAACCAATTGCCTCCCAACAAACCCAACTGTCTCCAGAGATCCCTCTAAGGACCTAAAACACCCAGACTTCCATACCTTGATTGTCAGAATCTTAATAAAGGCAAAGTTCATGGTTTGGACAATTGTCCAATAATTGTACAGACAATTTTATGTTAGTATGCATGTTAGGAAACAACTAACATTGATTAATTACATTCTAAATATTATAAAATAGAATACATAATTTAGTTCGAAATTTATTTCAGATGGGAAAAAAATGTAGTGTTTTTATTCATGTACTACTAAACTAAGCGAGACACTTAAGGCTCATCTGATGCACTAAATGATCCCCATCACCTTGTCTCAATCTGATGGAATACAAAAGATTGAAAAAAAAGTGACCAAGTCCACCTCCTGATCCTATACTAGTCTGGTGAAAGATACATCCCACTAAAGATTTCCATTAATGAACTACATACGGTCCGCCACCCACGTCTCCTCACAAAGCACATTATTAAACAATTTTGGAAAAGTTGCTTTAACTCGTCCCCACACACCACAAATTATTCCTTCAATGAGATGACGGTGCTGAAATTAAAGGTCTTCTTCAACACCCTATACCACTGGATTGTTAGCTATGATTGTTTTCATGACTTTTTTTATCTGTTTTCTTTTTCTAGTTAGGTATTTTTCTTGTATACTTCATGTGTGCTTGGGCACACCATTTTGCATTATAATGTATTTTGTTTACTTTAAAAAAATAAAATAAAAATTCAGGATTGCTCTTGAAGGCCACATCAAACTCTAATGCACTGTAAATTCTTATTTTAGTCAAAAACATTTAAAAGATGACAGAGACCTACTGAGAAGGAGATTGGTGGATCCTGAATTGACTGGTAGTAAAGGAAATTACAAGAAAGATATAAATATAACAGGGAAAGAAGAGATGAATAGGTTACCCACTTACCCCTATGGCTGGAGCCAAAACTCAACTTTCAAAATAGAAAAATTTATTACGAGAAGTGACCATTGCTTCATGTAAATATCAAGATGAAAATATATAGAATAACTTCTTTTCTTTTGATAGGTGAAAATATATAGAATAACTCAACAAAAGCAAAAAAAAAATCTAGACTTTTGGTGGAGATCCCATAATGTACACTGAATGGCCACACTAGAATCTCTTGTAATAAATGAAATTCATCCATCCAAAACCATTACAACAAATTCAAAATTGAACTATCATCAAGAACTGAGAACAGTCGAATGTCCAAGTTATGCACATTGACACATCAGCTCTTGATGCAGCTACTAAAGGTTGATTTATGTTGATGTGTGTGCAACTTTGCAATTTCATCAATTTCAATATCTATGTTGCGGGGTCCACATCAATGACCAGTAGAAGCAAGAACTATATGGTTTCGTAGCTTTTTTATCTATATATAAGTGTCTCAAGGATGAAACAGTTTTTAACTACAAAAAACACCCCCAATTCACAATGCATCAAGCAGTAGGCAGTTTGATATACGCTCCTAGTGTACAAAGCACTTTAAATACAACGGGAATGATGAGCACTTCAGACCAAATAAAATTAAACTCATGCAATATGAAACCATAAGTAGAAACTAAAATAAATTATCAAAAGAAAAAGGCTTCTGCAGTTTGTCACATTAATGCACAAACAATGCAAACATCATAAAGGGACACACACTCGTATAATTCCACAAAATATCTAGAAGATACTATTGGTGCATGAAGATTATACCTCAACTAGAGGAGCATCAAAATTTTCAGATTCCTTAGGCATTGAAAACAACTTGATTCTCATTAAATCATATATATGCAATAAATAGTGTGTATCTTCTCTGGCATATCTGTAATCAAAAGAAACATAATTAGATGATGGAACTTAAACAACCTCCATCATTAGTGAGAAAAAGTAAACAAGCAATAATGAGCATGCAACACCTTAAACATAAATTAAAACTGAGACCCACTTATAAAACATTCAAACTGATTAAACAAAACATGATTTATGATGCAAGTGGAAGTCAGTACTTTTTTCATGGTTACATATTTAAAGTACTCTCTAGTGCAAATCCTCCATTGCTCCTCCTCCGGACTGCTCTATGGAGCTCCCGCAGTTGAAGGCAGCGCTTGAGGCAGTGACACGGGTTAACAGGGAGACTGTGGTTCGAAGATTGGCTCGGATATAGGCATCCGTGTTGGGTGTCTTCAGCCGTGTCCCCAGTAGGGCTTGCTTTGTTGTGGGTTGTAGGGCTTGCTGTGCTGGGTCGTGGTTGGGCTTTTCTTTTGGGTTGCAGGCTTTTTTGTTAGGTTGATTCTGTGGGGTTGGTTGGGGTTGTGTGGATTTGCCTTTGGGTAGGGTGATGCTTTGTTAGGGTGTTCCTCTGGTTTTTGTGGGTGCTCTTAGAGAGCTTGGGTCTTCTTTGGGTGCACTTAGGCGCTCTTAGTTATACTCCCTGTATAATTGGGTAACACCCCTTTAAATTTGCGCTTTTTTGATATAAATTTCTACTGACTTATCAAAAAAAAAAAAAAATCCTCCAATGACTTCAGCTGCAATCAATTGAAACTACGATCCAAACAGATTTCACTGATATTGCACATTGCTTCTATGGTGACATTCTCTTTCTGTAAGTGACTTTAGACAATCTAAAGTGAGGACTGTCTAAGTTTCAGGAGTGAGAGATTTATAAATTGATGTACTCCTCATAAAGTTACCCGCGGCTTACATATTTCCCTACTCAAACTACCTATGGATGTGATCTCATATGCCAAGTGATGATTAGTGGGTGCAACTAAATGCATGTAACAGAGAGGAGCTGAACCCGCCAGAAGTACTAGTTCACCTTTTGGTTACTGAATTATTAAATCTATTGTTAAACGAAAAAAGAATAAATGAAATTAGAATTACCCAAAAAAAAGGGGGGCAACAATGAGAAGAATTGCAAGCAAGAAATCCATGTGACAACTACTACTTTCAACTGTACCTGAGCATCTCTTCGGGAAGAGGGCGTAATCTCCAATCCGCATTCTGGTATCTGCAAGGAGTTGACTGGTCAACCTTACAGTTTATGGAAGAAGAAGTCAAACCATAACCTGCAACCGATAAAGGGAATAGGGAAATTAACTAAAAAGACGTACTCTTTGTTAGCGGTAACTCCACAAAAGTGATGCAAAAGAAACTCCAAGCTATTTCGCTCTAGTTTTAACACCTTTGAGGCCTGGGGATTAGAAAGACAAATGCCCATTCAATTTAAAGAATAAGAAAAAACATAAAACAGTCATGAATACATTGCAAAAGAGGAAAGGGGCATTTTGGGGGGAAGGGAAAGGAGGATTGAAAAGCAACCTAAAGAATCGTGCCATTATAGAAAGAACAACTTTCTCATTTACCATTGGACCTAATAACCAAGTGGTACCTCTTCCCTTTGAATAAGCAGGACCCATTGGCCAATATGGAAAGGCTACCCCTTTGTTTAGCCTACTATTAACAATTAAGTGAAAAGACAACTACCTCATCTTCTTTAGAAGGAACAATATAAATTCTCATAAACTTTGGCAAACATATGAAGGTACATTTTAATGTAAGGTGCAAATCAAACCCATGGGCATCAAAATAATAAAACAAGAATCGGAACCGTGTGCCAATGAACTCTAGCTGAAATGGCACTTCCTCTCCCCTTATGACCAAGGTAGAATAAGTTTGTGTATTCAAGACGCAAAAGATACATGCATAACAATAAACAAAAATAAATAAATGTAATCAGCGTTGCTCCACTATGATAATAAAAATATACAGGCCAAAGACAACAAACACATTAGCAGAGGCCCAAACAGAAATATCTCATCTTAAATCTTTCCATTTAAATAAGTCATAATATCATCAAGACTTTCTCCAACCTTCTTATCATGTGGAAGAAAGATTAAAATATAGTTCTGAACCAAATACAAAATCTTTCGTATTTACCATGTCCATCTAAAATGGGAGCCAAAGTACACTGGCGATTGGTCTTCTGCTAGCAGCCACAAATACAAAAAAATGCACACATCTAAGGTTTGGGTGATAGATCGGTATATTGTCATCCATCAATTATTTTAATGTCAAACTGATGAAGACAAGTACAGCACTCTTATAGAGTCTATAAAAGGCGTGGAAAAGATGCTTCAGAGGCTCAAACTTTTGGCACATGTTGGATGGTATGGAGTCTACTTGAGAGCTATAATTTAGTTCGAGTCTGGTAGGGCCTTATTTTGTATTTTAACTTATTGGTATTAAGTTTTACTGAAAGATTTCACGAGTTATTTTGGTTTGCACTTTAATAGTTGGAAGTTCAAAGAGTGCAAGTCCATTAGGGTTAGGCATTAGACACCTATAAATGTAATAGTTTGGCTATGATTACAGAATAAAGAAGATGTCAACAAGAATTCTAGGAACCATTTTTTTTTTAAAAAAAGTAGAATTCTAGGAACTATTGCTTTTATGGATTGTATGATGTAACCCCTCCTAATATATTTCCACACTCCCAGTCCAATGGACCCTACTAACACTTTTAGAACACCAACCTTCTCTGGATGAACTCCACACTCACATTAAGAAACCAACACTGGAATAGGCCATCTTGTCAAAATTTTATAATGAGCAAATAACATAAACCATTTGATGAACTCCACGCTGGAGAACTTTGTATGGAGCACACACATCAACTCTATTGAACATCAAAATTTGGAATTGCAAGACCATTGGTCCTAGATGCTCACATGAAAAAGATTTATCAAGATCCTAAAAACCTTTATACATCAGTTGGTTTATCTTGAAAAGTGAAAGATATAGATTTGGGGTTGGTTATATCAATAAGATGGCCTAAATCATCCCCCAGAACACCAAATTCTCAATTCAATCAATTTTCACATAATGAAATTTTATTTGCACACTGCTACATGTCAAGAAACAAGCAAGGAAAAATGGTTGGCCGTAGGTTCTATTACTATATCAAATCCAACATCCTTGGAAACAAAGAGAGAACCCAAGTAAACGTGTATATGTTCCTACCAAAGAGAAGAAGCTGGCACTACATCCCTCCAACTCCATGAAATAGCAAGTAAAAGAATTCAAATATTTCTACCTAAAAGAATAGAGTGAAAAATTCAATTGTTTTCTCCAAATAAAGCAAAAGAAGTTGCATACCCATTCTTGAACACCCAAACCCATAACCAAACCCATCACTTAATTCATTGCTTATAGATTTATCTTGAGGCACAAAAAGCAAGTGCATTGCATAAAATTTGGTATGATCTTATAACCAACGTTGTACATGTAGAGCAAAACTACTTGGGAATATCAGCTTCTGCTGGGTAAATGTACTGATAAATTTAACAATGGTATTTTTCGATAAACAATTCAATCTCTATCAAAGCGGGCGCAATCCCAATACATAGAAAGTATAAAAGATAACTCCTTTTTAGGAGGAAAAAAAAAAAAAGTATCCAAAAACTCAGGCAAACCTGGCCAGTGTCAAATAAATTGCAAACATAAATGCCAAAGTCCCGCTGAAGCCACACAATATCTCGATCTGCTCCATGCATAACCTAATTAATAACATATATTATAACACAATGAAGTAAATCTGAAACAATACCACAAAAAGCAGGCATGCAAGAGATCAACCTTTCTCTTGGTAGGGTCCTTGAAAACTTCCCTTAGGTATGGGCCAATATGAATACGAAGCTTTAGAGTATCAACAACAAAATCTTCGGTTCTAGTAGATATTTGCATCAAGCAAGTTAATCCTTGAAAAGATCGATATTGATTATGTTCCAAATCAACCTAGACAATCACAAAAGTCAAAATGTGTGTAAAGAATGCCATATTGTAATAAATTTAGAACGGGGAAAAAAGATCAAAGCATTGAAGTGTCATCTTAAGCATACTTTGATTAAGTTCAGGGGTAGACAACGCACAGAAATTGAAAGAAAGATTGGCAAAAAGAAAAATGTAACAAAAGTTCCAAAAGCTGAAAAACATATTGACCAAAAAAAAAAAAATCCCTGCAATCAGAACTAATGGAGAAATTTCAACAAGAAATCTCTCTCACCAACATTAAAAAGGTCAACTTTAGAAATTGCTTGGTACAATATCAGCCTCTCATTAATTTTGAAGTGACACTAGTTCCAGGAGGGAAAAATGGTAATTGAAACAAGCAATTAGCACTACTGAAGCGAGCAGAGTTAGGTTCAAAGCTCATAAAAATTAGTTTGAAATTTTAGATAAGATAACTGGTTTGACAATTGATACCAATTGCAATTGTACATAAGCAATGTAACTAGACTCAACCATTTTTAGGTATAAACAAGTGCAAGATGTCAAAATTTGAAGTTTATAGTGCAGTTCTATACTAGATAAAATCTTCAGCCTAACTGAATCCACTTGTCAACTTTGCACAATCAAGATTGTCGCAGTGCAATCCAAATTATTGCCCTCATGATTTTATGAAAGAACAATTTACGTCAAAGGCTATTTTAGTAGTTGCACACAACCAACTATGAGGACTCCTGATTTGCAAATATAGGGGTTTGGTGAGTTTACCAGTTCAACATACATAAAACTGGGATTGACTCAGGAAACGACTCATTTTGCACTCTATGCCTTGGTAATAGAATTATAGAAGTAAACACTTCAAGTTCTAATCTTTTGTGAATGACTGTTATTGCACATGAGAAACTTTCTAGCCAACACCAAAATCAAAAGATTTAATTCAAGTCTAGCAAAAACAACAAAATATTTTTAAAAGCACATATAAGTATGTCCGCTACCACTTGTTGACATAACACAAATCTCGTAGTCAAATTTACCGCAAATTCGTTTACACCACACAATTTAGCGGCCAACTCTTTCAAATCTTTCACTTCCTCCACAAGCTTGAATGGGGTTGACTCTGTTGAGGGAGGTTTTATAGGATCCAAATTCCCAATATCTTTATCAACAAAATCCAAAACCGAAAGCTTCTCCTGTGTGAATGAGAAAACAATATTAACAGCACAATTTTTCTAATTTTGCCAATATTACGAATAGATTATACGTGGAAGCAATAAAATAAAATATTAGAAAATCTAAATAACTGAAGTTAAATGAAACTGAAAGATAAAACATAATTGCCAATCCACTTTTTTATATATATAAGTAATTCAATTCCATTATCAAGAAGAAAAAAAAGAAAGCTTAAGCTCATGGAAAACACTGCATTTAATTACTTAACAACAATCCAACACTCCTCTGAATGTGGGCCAGACTCCTCAATGAGGGGGGGCCTAACATGTAGAATTTAGAGTGGAGTGGAACAAGATTTTTTAACTCAAACCACCTCCTCTAATATTTATGCCAAAAGTTTAAGTTAATAGGAAATAATGATTTCAATCACTTAACTTTTATTCTCATACAATCAAAATGCATATATGCCAAAAAAGAACATTCCTTAAAACACAATATCTTAGTAATGCCTCCATTAGAACATATAGCTTAATCATGCTTATCAAACCCATGACCCAACAAAACGAAATCCATGCACAATGACCAAAAAACAAAAAACGACGTGACAAGAATAATTATTTAATGCAGTTTTGAATCATTATATCCTTTGTGTACTCATCTAAGAGTGGTAGTTTACCCTTATAAAAAAGCACACCATCCAATTTGCCTACATATTTCATGTCCTTCTTCCCTCTCCCTAT
Organism: Carpinus viminea; assembly: GCA_013348765.1. Taxonomy (NCBI): domain Eukaryota; kingdom Viridiplantae; phylum Streptophyta; class Magnoliopsida; order Fagales; family Betulaceae; genus Carpinus; species Carpinus viminea. The sequence continues at coordinate 19,843,129 of CP054674.1, forward strand.
GGGTGCTACAAACGACATATAGAAGCTTCATCAAGATTTCTTTATCGAGACTAGCCGAAGAGTTCAAATTTCACTTGATAAGTTGGTCCAAGGTATGTTCTCCGATCTCTAAGGAAGGGTTGGGAGGTTAAGAACTTGTTGAAGTTCAATCGCGCTCTTTTGAGAAAATAGTTTTGGCGCTATGTGCATGAGAGAGAGGTGTGGTGGAGAGTTGTGATGGACTCTAAATTTGGCAATTTGTAGGGGGGTGGGTGGCGTTCTAATGAGCCTCATGGGCTACTTTGGGTGGGGGTTTGGAAGAATATCAGGAGGGGTTGGGAGATATTTTCAAGTCATGCTAGGTTTAAGGTGGGAGATGGCGCCAAGGTTAGATTCTAGCATGATCTGTAGTGTGGGGATAAGGCCCTAAAAGGAAGCCTTTCCAAATTTATGTGGTATTGCTTGTGTAAGGAATGTTTCAATAGTGGCTCACTTTGACATAACCATTGCTATAGCAACTCACAATTGGGAGGTGGATGTCTTTATCTCTTCTTCAATATGTTGTACTCAGTTAGACTGAGACAAGATGGTAAAGACAAACTTTGGTGGTCCCCTTCTAGAAAAGGCTTGTTCATTGTTAACTTCTTCTGCAATGTCCTTACTTGTAATGATGGCACTCCTTTCCCTTGGAAGAATATTCCTTTGAGAGCAGCCTCTTTTGCTTGATCAGTGGACTTAGGGAAGATCCTTGCTATGAGCAACCTTAAGAAAGTAGCATGTCATTATCGTCAATAGGTGTTGTATATGCAAGAGGAATGGGGAATCCGTGGACCATCTTCTCCTCCATTATGAAGTTGCTTGTGTCTTGTGTACAAGAGGAGTGCCATTTTAAATTGATTTGGGTTGTCTTGGGTGATGCCTAATAGTGTAGCTAACTTGTTTGCTTGTTGGTAGACTAGTGGCAAAACTCCGATTGTTGCTGTGTGGAAAATAGTACATTCTTGCCTTTTGTAGTGTCTCTAGAAGGAAAGAAATGACAAAAGTTTTAGGGTTCGTTTGGTAAATGATTTTGTTTCAATTTCGGTTTGATACTATAACAAAAATTGATTGATGTGAAAAAAAGTAAAAACGTTTTTTTTTTTAAAAAAAAAAAAGTGAAAAAGTAAGAATGTTTGGTATGGAAAAATAAAAAATATATATATTATTTTGTAGTAATTTTTTTATTTGAATAGTAATAAAAAAATGATTGATGTGAGGTAAAAAGTAAGAAAATTGGGTCATGCCTAGCTCGGTTAAGGAGTTGATGGCTTGTTGGTGTTCGGGGGGTCGATCAAGGAGTGCGGTGGTTTGGAAGTTGATTCCTTTATGTCTTATGGTGTATTTGGAGGAACGTAATGCTAGATGTTTTGAAGACTCATGAGGGAGTTTGAGGATATCTTGCATTATTTTTTCTCTACTCTCTACACCTGGACAGCTGGCTGGCTTGATCCGCTTGTAATTAGTTTGCCGGATTTTCTTTCTCGCTTATCTTCTTCTCTTTAGGCTTTCCCTTGTATACTCCCTGTGTACTATGGGTTGCGCCCCTTTTGCGCTCTTTTAATGCATTTTGACTTATCAAAAAAAAAAAGTAAGAAAATATTGGAAAAATGAAAAGGTGGGATGAATAGTGTTGGGTCAAAATCATGCCAAAACCGTTTATCAAACGGACCCTTTAAGGGCCACAAGAAGAGGCTGGCGAGCTCGAGTCCTTTTTCTTTTTTACTCTTTATACTTGGACAGCTGCATTTGTTGCTCCCTGAGGTACTTATTTTAGGATTTCTTGTTCTTTTCTCTCCTTCTAATTAGGTGTTCCTCCAGTATACTCTTTTTGTACTTGAGTCTCACTTTTCGCTTTTAACAATATTTCGATTACTTATAAAAAAATAAAAAGATAGAATTTAGGCTCGTTATCTAAACCACTCTAAGAAAAATCCCTCTACAATTTTTCTAATTGATTAGCAACACTAACCGGGAATAGGGAAAAGGGAAAGGAAACAGGTAGGAAGGTTGAATAGGTGCTCTTAATCAACACTATTTGATCACCCTAACAAGTAAAGCCTTTCCATTCAACTACTTTTCTCGCCATTTTCTCAATCATAGAATCCCATTTAGCCTTATATGGAACACCCAAAGGGAGGCCCGACTATTCTCAATGATTGGTAAGTTACACACACAACCAATGAGACTTGAACCCACAACCTCACCCTCCACCTTGCTACGAAGGGAGGAAGTACCATTTGAGCAAAAGCTCATTGGCAATTCAATCCCTCCATCACCGCATACAAGTTTGATCAAAATTGCCTTGGTTATAGGCCTTATATATACCAACTACTAAAACTTAGTATGGTTCCTTACAACTATTATAAAAGCTCTATAAGCTTACATCATTGGTTTTTCTATTAGCTTGATGACGTCAAGTTATCATACCTCTTATGCCCTATAAAAAAATTGGGGTAAATGACACTTTCTTCCCACAAACTACCATCCTTATACCATTTATTCTACAAACTTCAACTCAGTAACTTAGAGCCTATTTTGACGATTCAATGCCAGTTTACACCCTTTGTCCAAATCAACTATTAAGTTGAATGGAAAAGCATATGAAATAACTAATTTACCTTGACAAGCATGCTTATTTTACATTTTTAAGTACAAGAAAGTCCCATTTTTTATATTGAAAATCAAGATAAGGGGCATTTGAGAATGTGGCTGATAAGTTTCTTTTCTTTTCTTTTCTCTTTTATGGTCTTAAGATTCATTTTTCATAATAGGGGGATTTAGTCATTTCACATATCTTTTCATCCAACTTGAGGGCTAATTTTGACTGAGGGAGCAAACTAAGACCCAAATTTCAAAATAGGATCAAAATTACACTAAGCAAATTGAGGCCCAAATTTCAAAATAGGATCAAAATTATACGAAGTTAAACTTTACGGGATAAGTAACACACAAGTTGTAGTTAACAAAAGGAAAATGTCATTAACCCCCCTCTACCTTCTCTCAACTATGCTATAAACATGGAGATAGCATTCTAGTTTTTACTTACTAAAACTTTACCAGGAGTAACTTAATTTACTAGAGACCACCTCTAATGAAACAGAGGTCACTAGTTCAAATATCCCCTTACTACTGAGACCAATTACTTATAAAAAAAACAAAATAAAATAAAAACAGAAAAACTATGCTTACCACTCCTTTCATCACTTTTGCAATAATACCCTTAAACTTTAAAAAGTGTCAATTTAAGGTTACCCCCTTGTTTGCAATGTCAACCCTTCCGTCCAAATTCAATATTAAATTCAAAAAGAGTACGTGAAATTCCTAAAATACACTGTCCAAATTCAAGGTATTTTTATAATTTTAAAACATCTTAGGGGTATTTTGGGAATTTCACTCATTAAACCATTTGATTTAATGTCGAATTTTGATGGGAGGATTGAGATTGCAAACTTCTGAAATATGGTAACCCCAAATTGACACTTTTTAAAGCTTAAGGGTATAATAGCAAAAGTGATGAAAGATCAAAATTGACCCTCTTGTTTGTAATGTCAACCCTTCCGTCCAAATTCAACATTTAATTCAAAAAGAGCAAGTGAAATTCCTAAAATACACTCATCCAAATTGAAGGTATTTTTGTAATTTTAAAACATCTTAGGGGTATTTTGGGAATTTCACTCGTCAAACCATTTGATTTAATGTCGAATTTTGATTGGGGGGTTAAGATTGCAAACTTCTAAAATATGGTAACCCCAAATTGATATTTTTTTAAAGTTTAAGCGTATAATAGCAAAAGTGATGAAAGATCAAAATTGACCCTCTTGTTTGTAATGTCAACCCTTTTGTCCAAATTCAACATTTAACTCAAAAAGAGCAAGTGAAATTCCCAAAATACACGTCCAAATTCAAGGTATTTTTGTAATTTTAAAACATCTTAGGGGTATTTTGGGAATTTCACTCGTCAAACCATTTGATTTAATGCCGAATTTTGACGGGAGGGTGAGATTGCAAACTTCTGAAAGATGGTAACCCCAAAGTGACACTTTTAAAAGTTTAAGGGTATAATAGCAAAAGTGATGAAAGATCAAGGGTGGGATCAAGGGTGGTAAGTGAAGTTTTTTAAAAAAAAAAAATTACTAAAACTCAAACTTAAGATAGTATTCTGGTTTTTAATTACTAAATCCCAAAATTAGATACAAAAGCCAAGAAAAGGTACCAAAGGTTGGAAAGATCAAGATCATAGGCAGTCTCCTAATTCAAGAACAATTTGCCCAATTTATTTTAAGTTATGTAAAAAGTAGTCCTAGATACAATTCACCCCTACATTTGTGAAATTTTACTTTAGCATCCAATTTTATTGGCAATCAACTTATCAACACCATGATTTCAAGAATGAAACCTTGTCATGTCAAAAAAAAAAAAGAAAAAAGAATGAAACCTTGTCGCAATGCAAACCATTACAGCATATCACATACGAGAAACCATGAATTGCCTCTCATATACCAAAGTACCCCAACACAATCATTCATTTCATCCACCATCCTAATCAAAAGAACATCTTTAGTGGATTCCCATACACTATAATTTACGAACTACACCAAACAGTTATTGATCAAATTTCATAAAAACAAAATTAGAAACCACTAACCAGGGGATGAATAAACCTCAGCCCATCCTCACTCCTCTGCAACCAAACGTGCTCAAATTGCTGGTTCGAATTATTTACAAGAATGTTGAACTCGTCCTGCGGCTTCCGTATGGATGGAATATGAAACGGCACCTTCTGCTTCGGCCCCGTCGTCTTCTTATCCTTGGTCGCAACCTTCACCCCCGTCACCACACTCGCCTCCCCACCCATTGAGCCCTGGCTCGCCGAGCCATGACTCACCCCTTTCTTCTTCTTCCCGTACACCAACTGAAACCCGTCATCCGCGTCTGTTACGGCCTGGCCGGTCTCTTCTTCCTTCTTTTGAACCCTTTGGAACTCATCGGCCGAAACGTGGAACCGCTCCAACAGTTCGTCGTTCACGTTTACCAGCCAGTCGTGCGCGTCATCAATGTCGCCATGGGCAGGGAATGCCATTTCTTTGTCCCCCCAAACACCCGCAGTCGACGAGCCTATCGCCTCAAGCATCGACTGCGATTTCTTGGAAATTTCTTGGATCGGGGCCTTGAACTCATCGAAGTTGTTGAAGAAGTGGAAGTCCTTGCCGGAGGGTAAGCCGCGGGAGGAACCGGAGAGGTTGGACACCGACGAAGCTAGCGAGCCTGTAGTCAGGGCATGTAGGGTTTGGGCCTTCTTGGCTTGGCCTTCGTCGACGTTCATTGCATCTTCGTGGCTGCTGTGGTGTTGGTTCATGGCGATCGTAGAAATCTTTTGATTTTGGTTAGGGTTTGTGAGGGGTTTAGGGTTCGGGTTTTAGCATTTCCATCACAGAGAGCTCCAATTACTAACGTGCGTCTCAATTTTCAGTTTAGAAATTTCAGAGTACTGCAAGGCAAAGCGAGCGTGACTGTACATCGTCTATATGTCACGTGACCAGCGTGGGAATAACGCACCTGACGGTAAAATAAATGTGTTTTGAACGGTCGCCTTCCTTCCTTTTCTGTTTTGAAGAGTCACATGGATTAATGGTTAAAGAAAATTTACTAGGTGTGTTTTTTTTTTTTTTATGTCCAAATAAGAGGAAGAAAGAGTTTCGAACTAGTGACATTTATTTTATAAGGCTTAAGTTATAGTCAATTGACCTATCTCTTAAAGACTTAAGTGTATTTTTTTTTTTTTGATAAGACTTAAGTGTATTTTAAAATAAGAGAAAATTCACATATTTTCTTAAACTACTACCCAATTGAGAATATACCCATAAACTTTCAATTGTAATAATATCTCACTCAAACTACTAGAATATTGTTAATATCCCTCTTATGATGAAACTATCCTTAGTAAAATAAAAACAAAAACACTAAAATTTTTGGATAAAACCTAAAATAAAATAAATAAATAAAATCTTTTTTTAAGAAAAAAAATAAAAAATTTCGATTTTTTTATACAAATTGAAATTTTTGTTTTTTTAAATATTTTATAATTTTTAAATTAAAATTTCCGTTTTATTGTTATTATTTTGTATTTAATTAATCTTTTTCATGTACTTAAGTGTCTCTCACCTTTCTCTCTCTTTTGTGTTTGCCTTGTCATAGATTAATTACTTTAAACAAAAATCTTTCATTAAGGAATTCATAAGGGAATTCGAAGAACAATAAGCCTAACACGTCAATAAAGTTTATTGACGTGTCAGCTTTAATGTGTGTCAAAGGTTAAAAATTCGGATGTCAAAACTTTCATTTTTTTAACGAGAAATGTTAAAGGTACAACATACACCCAACAAAGACCCAACTTCTTCCTTTAAGTATTAGATTTTTTTAAAAAAAAAACTACTAGTGGAGGAGGGAGAAAGCTTTAAACTATAAAATATGAGAGAAGTTGGGTCTTTGTTGGGTCTTTGTTGTGACTGTATTATATCTCTTAAATTTAACATACAAATTTCTGACACGTCAGAAAGAAGTGACGTGTCAGTTTTAATGTATGTGCCACGTCAGTAAATTTATTGACATTGTAGTATTGCGACGTCAATAGATTTATTCATGTGATGCCACGTCAATAAATTTGGTAATTTTTTAAAAATAAAAATAAAAATTGCCCCCTATATAGATTTTATGAATTATTTGGGTTTATACTTGTATTGACGCGTTAACCTGATAGGCAATTCCGAAAAAGTTTCCAACACAACATAAATATACAAAAGAATTATCCATCTGTCACATTTAGCTAGGATGACTTCATACAATTTCCGTCAACTATATCAAAGACTAACAAATCAGTTTGAATAAACAATTAAACCATCACTATTATCACAAATACATATATCAACAAAACAGGAATAGAATATTTATACAAGTTAACTGACTATGAAGGAAAACCACTTGATCAATCCAACTCAATAGCTTCATCACCAAACGTCTTATATGCATTACTTGTAAATGAAAAAACCATGAGTTGCAATATCATTCCAAATTCCAATGATAATTAATTCGAACACAAATATAGTGGTGCAAATATACGTAGTTCTAAAATAAACCGTTAAAGTGATCAATATGGAATATAGTAATGTTAACAGAAGAAAAACACAAATAATACAAATATAGCATTACCTCTGTTTGGAGGAGTCCTATGTTGAGTCACCTCAGGCGCAAATCTGGAAGTCGACTGCATTAGGGCCTCAAGCTGGAAAATACGAAGGTCAACCATGACATATTTTGCTGCCATCTGAGCTTTGTGATCTTCAATATATTTAGTCATCTCTCATTATGTAGCCAACATCTCATCCATCTGTGCTCTATCTTGTGCCTTTTCTCCACTTCAAGTTTTCTAATCCTCTTGGTCATATTTGACCCCATAGAGTTCCTGGGGTATTAACCTATAAAATGCAATTTTTAATCACAACATGAAAATACTAATATGCAATAATTTAAAAAAATCAAACTAAAATTTATCTTTAATTAAAATATACAAATTAACTAACAGTAATATAATTTCAATTTAATAGAGTCATAAATAACACTCAACAATACATTTAACTACCGAAAAAAGTTCAGTTTGTTGTAAAATCAAAGAAAGTAACAAGACATCATAAAGAGATTACAATATATGAAACTAGTTCTTCAGGAACTAGATATAGTTGTTCTAAGTGATTTATTGTCGTGTTTCTGGCAATGACTTTTCTTTCCCTATTGATGGGAATATGTTTTCATTAAAATGACAATATTCAAAACGTGCTTTAAAAATATCAATAGTTAAAGGCTCAAAATATCTAATGATAGAGGGAGAATCAAAACCAATATAAATTTCATGTCTACATTGAGGTCCCATCTTAGTGCATTGAGGTGATGCAATTGGAACATATACAACACAATAAAAAATACGAAAATGAGAAATATTTGGTGGTTGATCAAATGTAAGTTGCAAAGGGGAATATTTTTGGTAAGTTGTTGGTCTGATCTGAATTAATGATGCAACATGTAATATTGCATGTCCCCAAGCAGAAACATGTAATTTTGTTTTCATAAGCAAATATCAAGCAATTAACTGAAGTCAATTAATAAATGATTCAGCTAAACTATTTTGAGTATGAGTATGAGCAACAGGATGTTCAACATTAATTCCAATCGACATGCAATAGTCATAAAATGCTTGAGATGTAAATTCACCCGCATTATCCATCTGAATAGATTGAATTGGATAATCAGAAAATTGAGCTCGTAATCTAATTATTTGAGTAAGAAATCTAGTAAATGCAATATTACAAGTAGAAAGTCAAACAAACATGTGATCACCTAGTTTATACATAAATTAAAACCATAAAATATTTAAATGGCCCATATGAAGGATGAATTGGCCCACATATATCTCCTTGAATTCTTTGTAAAAAATGATAAGGATTTAACAATTGCCTTAGAAGATGATGATTTGATAATAAGTTTACCTTGAAAACATGCAGCACAAGGATAATCACTTAGTAAAATAATTTTCTGGTTCTTTAAGGGATGCCCATGAAAATTCTCAATTATTCAACACATCATAATTGTTCCCAAATGTCCAAGACAATCATGCCAAAGCATAAACATCTTTGGATTATAGTACTTCTGATGCATCACAACATGTAATTCAATTGTTCTTATTGTTGTATAATACAACCCGAAAAGAGAAAGCAGACAGTTTTTCCAATATAAGCTTTTAACCCAAAATTATTGAAGTAATGTAAAGATATTCATTACTGCCTTTATTAGTGGTTTCAACATGATAACCATTTAGACGAATATCCTTAAAACTGATTAAATTTCCTCTAGAATTAGAAGAACACAAAGCACCATCAATACAAAATTTTGTTCATTTTGGCAATATGATATTAGCTCTTGAAGCCTTCAATTAGGTTTGATAAACTAGATACTATATTGACACTAGCTTTGTTTAATATCAAGTATTGAAAATATTTCTTATCTCTAAGAATTGTGTGAGTTATACAACTGTCTGCTAGAACAAATCTTCACCAATCATCTTAAAATTAATTATTCCATCAATATGATCAATACTTTCATATATAAATAAAAAATATATTAAATTTCATTAATAAAAAAGAAAATAATACAATTAAATTTGACAATGTAAACATACTATGATTAAGACATAATAAAAACATATTAATTGTTGTAGAAATATTCATCAATAATCAAAAGATTAGTTTTTGTATTAGAGTTTATAAAGAAATAAAAAACATCAAAATGAGTATCAAGAAAAAATAGGCTTTGCACAAATTTAATTGTAAGTCATTAAACAAAGTGTAGGTGTGCAAGTGCAGGTCGAATCCCAGAGAATCGCTTTGCTAAAAACTAATTTTAAAGTACCTAAACTAATAATATCTTAACCTAGTCCCAACATCAAACACATGGCGTGCATAAAAATAAACTAGATTAAAATGCAATAAAATAAATAAATAAAAACGCTAAGGTCCCTAATCCACCTCACCACAAATTAATTAACATATACACATGCTTAGCTCATACTCAATAACAACTATGCTACAAGGCATATTCTGAGCGCTAACACAATGTTCATATTTCTGTCTATCGATAAAGCACATATGTATATCCTATTGTTATTACAAAATCTTATCGAACTAATCGATGCAAACACTGTTTTAAGAGGTCACAATGGATATTGGTCCGAAGACGAATCATCCGATGTATCTCCGGTTGCAATGAATGTTGACGTTTAATGATTTGTAAACAATAATCAACACACTTTTGTCACTAAAATGTATTGAAACGAAAATACATAAATTAAATGACAGAATAATACGAACTAAACATGAATATATATAAACAAATCCATAGTGAACGAAATAAGAGACTAAATAAAAGCAAAATAAAACATTAAATTAAAGAAATGACGTTAGGAGTGTTTACAATGAAGAACAATGAGGTTTTGGGCCACTAAGGATGCCTCAAATCATCTCCCAAGCGTCTTGGTTCGTTTACAAAAGAAATGGGGGTATTTATAGGCTAATTTTTAGGGTTTCAGCTGCTAGGTCAGTTAAGTGCGTTCGAACGCACTCGTGCAAGAATTTTTGCACTTGATAGGCACAAGTGCGTTCGAACACAAAAATATGCGTTCGAGGGCACTGCCTTCAGAATTAGCCCTCACATGTGAAATACAAAGTTGTAGATCTTCGAGTTAGCTTTCCAAAGACACCAAGATCACCCCAATCAGAGTTCTACAACTCTAGATATGGCCATTTTGGTGGGAGTCATTGGGTGCAAATCATAGCTCGACTCAATTTTGCCGCCAAAGCTCCTCGAACTGTTTTAAGCTCCAGAGTTGATGGCATTAGCCCCAAATGCAACTTAACAACCTACAAAACACTAAAACACCAAAACTAACCAAAACATTAGAAATTAACAAAGTTAAGAGCTTAACAAACATAAGTTAAGGGGTTAAATATACAATTTTGACACCGATCAAATACCCCCAAACTTACATTTTGCTAGTCCCTTAGTAAAATAAAAATGAAAACACAAAGAAAACAAGAAACATAAATCCACTTTCGTGGGAGAAAAAATGCATTTAGCGTATGCAACAAGCCTTTTAAACCTCTAGAAATTTCCTAGCGGACGAGTGAAGTCTCGTGAGGGTTTTCCAGGAATGACACCCACAAACAATTACTTGGCACTATGTTATTAATGGACAAAGCCCTTCACACAAACACATGGTTCACACATCATTAGCAAATTTAACATGTTGAACATACAAACCACATAATCCAGACATCTAAACATCATTTCACTCAAGGTTGAAAAATTGAGACAACACATGCTCCATAAAGTGCAAAGTATACTAACAACAAGATCAAGGGGTTTCAATTATTCTCAAGACCTGTATCCCCAAAAATCATAGAAAATGCAATGTGATTAAAATAACCGAGGCTTGAATTGAAAAATGCAATTTTGTGTAGGCTGTGCAATGCTGACTCCTTTAAGCTTTTAAATGACTTATGTAACGAGCGTTGAGCCAATGACTCCAAAACCAGGCAGTTTTAGGGCACTAGATGTAGAGACATCCCTAGGGGCTTAATTACTCAAGTCAAAAAGAGCTAAGCCTAACTAGCCATACAATATTTTAGTTGGAACTTCTTATCTTTTGACGCGAACACTCATTGCTTGGCCAGGCAAGAGGTCCGGTTACTCAAAGAGAAACTCAACTTATGATTTTTTTGATTTTTTTTTGATTTTTTACAGCCAAGGTTTATCATCACACATCACACATCACATTAACCAACGAATCTCAAGAAAAACACTCCTCAAATCTAATTTGATCCCATAGATCCTATGCTAGTGTGCATGTGAAATATCAATCAAACAAGTGGGGTCTCTCTAATCCAACACATGAATAAAAAACTGGGATTTCTAATGATAGGCAATGTTCAAAAATGTTAAACACACCAATGACATGCATTCCACAGTTATGATATAAGTTGTGTTCAATCAAAAACATAGCAACAAACAAAAAAAAAATTTTATATATAGGCAAAAACAAGTATATACAGATAAAAACAAACAAAAAGACATACAGAATGTTTGTCCACACCCCCAAACTTAAATGACAAATTGTCTCAAATGTAGTAAGAAATACATTACAGTGGGATGAGAAACCGAAACATGCCAAAGCCAAGGCGTCCCCCGAACTTGAACATCAAAACACTTGTCAAAGACTAACAACAATCTTTTTCTCAAAGATTAAACATTAAAGGTTAATTGATGTTAGAAACAAAATAAAACAAAGAGACAAGAAATAAACAAAAAGAAAATAACTAAAAAAAAATAAAGTGCGGAAAATAAAAAGTAACAAAACCGCGCCTACCCCGCTAATATGGGTGTCCAACCAATCCCTTCTATCATTTCTTCTTTAAAATATGATACCCCTCTGGAAGGATGTTCCGCCATCTTATGCAACCTAAAAACTTGCTTCTAAAATTTCTCTTAAGATCACGATTTCTAGATTTGTGATCGTGTGTGCGTGAATCCTCAAATATTGCTACATAAGACGGTTCTTCAAGACATTGAAAAGATGAAACTTGTGATGAATGATATGTCTCGAGAGGGATTGTGACGAAGGAGTGAGCTTCAGTACTCACATCCTTGTCATTGGATGGATTCGGCGGGGGCTCAATTTGCTCCTCCATTTCTTCTTCTTCTTCCTCATGGTTATCAGCTCTTTCCTTACTAACAAGTGTGGTAGTGGTTTGGACATGCTCATGATGATGATCGCTGGGGCAATCCTCATCAATCATGTATTGCCCTCTCACCATCTCCTGACTTTGAAGTTCCTCTTCCTCAATTCTATTGAATTAGCAACTAGATGACCAAACTATCCTTCCAACCTTATAACTGCTTAGTGTTTGCCACAGTGGCATCTATGATTTCTTGACAAGGTTGGTTGACTGTTTTCCTAAACTCCTCAAGTGTTTCTTCCAAAGATAGTTCATGGGAAGTAGGAATGGTGGGTTGGTTGACTAGTTCCATGAATTCCTTAAGCGTTTCTTCCAAAGAAGATTGCTCAGGAGGATAGTCATATGATGGATGAGAAGAAAATTGGTTGTCGAACTGCGGATAATCAGGATGGTGCAGTTCGTCAACTTGAGGAGCATAATTTTTCGTAGTATGAGCTTGCCACGAAAAATCAGGATGGTTATTCCAGTCTAGGTTATAAAAATTTGAATTTGATTCAAGCCCAGGACTAGAGAAATTGGTGTTCATCTGCTCATGTGAAAAATTAGAAAATTGTCCCCAATGTGGACAATCACCTAAACAAATTTGGGCGGTGTGAACATGGTTCATATGGGTAAAAATTGGTAGGATTTAGTGTCCTACAACTAGGGAAAACATTGAAATAATTAAACGAAAGACTCATGCTTCACCCAAACAGTTCAATATATCCCACATGAAACAATTAACAATAAAAATAAAATAAACAAAAACTAACAAAAATAAACTAAACAAATAACTAATAAAAAGAGACTAAACACAAAAAACTAATAAACAAATAAACTAACAAAACAATAAACTAATTAAACAACTAAAAATAAAAATAACTAACAAAAATTAAAAATAACAAGTAAATAAATAAACATAGGCAAAATAAATAAATAATTAAATAAAAACTAATAATTAAACAAACAAAAAAATAAAAATATAAAAACTGACACATACACTGCCTCGGGTTTGTTGGTGCAGCCAGTTAAGGTGCGCTCGAGTGCAGGTCTCTATGATTGATCGCAGACACGTAGGTACGCAAAAAAAAATGTACCAGTCTGTGCATGTGCGTTCGATCGCAGGGGTGTACGATCAATCACACTAGCGTAATGCGGTTTTGTTAGAGGCGCGCGCTCGCATGCAATAGCATACTAGGCGAGTGCAGGTATGCGACTGAGTTGGAATAGACTCAAGTGCATTCGATCGCACAGGTTGTGATCGATCACATTATCACAAGCTGAATTTCCAGAATCTAAAACAGAGTACGAAAATGCTTAAATAAATACTAATCTAATTTTTTTTGGATTTTTTTTCTGTAAAAAAGCACAAAATAAATAAAATAAATGCTGAATTTAAAATAACTAGTAGAAAGATAAAATTAATCTAAGCAAAAAAAATCAATTCCAACAAAACACCGATTCCTCGGCAACGACGCCAAAATTTGTTGCACAAATTTAATTGTACTTGCCAATTGCACGAGTTGTTAAGCAGTGTAGCGGGTGTGCAAGTACGAGGTCGAATCCCACAGAGAATCGGCTTTGTTAAAAACTAATTTTAAAGTGCCTAAACTAATAATATCTTAACCTAGTCCCAACATCAAACACATGAGGTGCATAAAAATAAACTAGATTAAAATGCAATAAAATAAATAAATAAAAACGCTAAGGTCCCTAATCCACCTCACCACAAATTAATTAACATATAAACATGCTTAACTCATACTCAATAACAACTATGCTATAAGGCATATTCTGAGCACTAACACAATGTTCATATTTCCGTCTGTCGATAAAGCACATATGTATATCCTATTGTTATTACAAAATTTTGTCGAACTAATCGATGCAAACACTGTTTTAAGAGGTCACAACGGATATTGGTCCGAAGACGAATCATCCGATGTATCTCCGGTTACAACGAATGTTGACGTTTAATGATTTGTAAACAACAATCAACACACTTTTGTCACTAAAATGTATTGAAACGAAAATACATAAATTAAATGATAGAATAATACGAACTAAACATGAATATATATATAAACAAATCCATAGTGAAGGGAATAAGAGACTAAATAAAAGCAAAATAAAACATTAAATTAAAGAAATGACGTTAGGAGTGTTTATAATGAAGAACAATGAGGTTTTGGGCCACTAAGGGCACCTCAAATCGTCTCCCAAGCATTCTTGATTCGTTTACAAAAGAAAGGGGGGTATTTATAGGCTAATTTTTAGGGTTTCAGCTCTGCCAGGTCAGTTAAGTGTGTTCGAACACACTGGGTGCGTTCGAACAGTGCGTTCAAACGCACTCGTGCAAGAATTTCTGCACTTGATAGGCATAAGTACGTTTAAACACAAAAACGTGCGTTCGAGCACACTGCCTTCAGAATTAGCCCTCACATGTGAAATACAAAGTTGTAGATCTTTGAGTTAGCTTTCCAAAGACACCACGATCACCCCAATCGGAGTTCTACAACTCTAGATATGGCCGTTTTGGTGGGAGTCATTGGGTGCGAATCATAGCTCGACTCAATTTTGTTGCCAAAGCTCCTCGAACTGTTTTAAGCCCCAGAGTTGATGGTGTTAGCCCCAAATGCAACTTAACAACCTGCAAAATACTAAAACACCAAAACTAACCAAAACATTAGAAATTAACAAAGTTAAGAGCTTAACAAACATAAGTTAAGGGGGTTAAATATATAATATTTGACACCGATCAAGAATCAACAGGATTATTGGGATTAGCAAAATTCATTTCAATTCCCTTTTTTATGTCTTTTTTGAAGGCTTGATATAGTTCTACCAAATGTTTAGGCGTACGACAAGTACGCAACCAATGCCCTTTTATACAACATCCGTAACACTTATCTCCATAGTTCTTTGTAGGTTTATTCTGTAAACCTTTGTTTTCATTTTGTTTTGCCTCAGTGTGGTTCCGCTTCTGGTGGTGTGGAGTATTTGTTTTGTAAGAATTATGAGTAAGTTTCTCTTGACCTTTATAATTTTTTTTTCTACCTCGTCCACGTCACAACCATAGTTTCTTCTATGACCATGAAATTATGTTCCATTTACTTCAGGAAATGATATAAAATCTGTTGGACGAGATTGATGATTTTTCACTAATAGCTCATTGTTTTGCTTAGCCACTAGAAGACAAGATATTAGTTTAAAATATCTTGTGAAATTATGCTCTCAATATTGTTGCTACAAGAGCACATTTGAGGCATGAAATATGCAACTTCAAGTGCATGAAGTGTGCAACTTCAGGTGCATAAAATGTACAACTTCAGGTGCATCCAATCATAATGAGCTTTTGGGAGGATAACTGTCTTTTGGTACTTGTATCTCTTCCTTATATTATTTCATAAGGTCAATGGATCCTTTTACTGTAAGGTACTCAATTTTTATATGCTTCAGGCATATAAAATTATAAGATATCATATTCATAACATTAATATGATAACATTCTAGTTTATATAAATCTCACATGAATCATAATATGCAAATGTTATAATATAATTCTTAAAACACTAAAAATTTCGAAGCAGATATTAGAATGTTAACTAACAAAATAGATAATAGGATTACTAAATATTAAAGAAACTTACAATGAATTGATAATACCTCACAAATAACTTTTGATGTTGAAGATAAAAAAAACACAACAATTGACTAGAGCTTCGTGCTGATAATATGTTATAAAATCAAAGAAAATAACAAGACATCATAAAGAGATTACAATATATGAAACTAGTTCTTCAGGAACTAGATATGATTGTTCTCTATTATTGTGTTTCTTACAAACAACCTAATGCTCCCTTTTATAGACATTAAATCATAATGAGAGGTTAAGGAATATGAAAGGGTAGTACACCGATCAATAGGCTACATCAATATAATACATGAATGTTATAGGAATTGCAAAAGATGACATGAATGTGTAGAATTCCAAGAAATGGAACTAAATGGTCATCCACCAAATACATGAATTGCATTCATAACACAGTTATAAATATTATCATTAATTCAAATTTAACTACAAAATATTACATTATTTTTGCTGGTGCATTACCATCAAAGTTAAGTTAATATCTTACTACATAGATAATACACAAATTCTAACTTCCATGGCTTTTGAAAAATATCATGCAATCAAATCATTAAAGTTAGAAACATAGCCCACTTTAAACATGACTACTTCAAGAAATATACATTATAACATCAACCATACGAAATCTAGACATTATTCCTATTTTTATAATAATCCCACATCGTGTGCATATTACATTCCCTTTGATTGTTCATTCTCTACTTTACTCTTAAACTTTCCCTCGTGTTTGGTAGATTCTGCCACTTTGATTTTGAGATTCAACATCATGAACAACCATTTCCATAATTTAGTCATTAGGATCAACACCCATAATATGATTGTGAATGACACAACATGCTAAAACTACATCTACTTATGTTTTGAATGGCCAAAATGGTTCTACATCCAACATACAAAAACGTTTCTTCAAAATTCCAAAACCTTGTTCAACACAAATATAATTGTGACCATAACTGCCAAACAAATTATTTCATCCACCTACAAACAACACAAAAATGGAATCAATCCCAAGTGAGAGAAGTAATAGGCAAAAATGATAAAATTATCTAGTAAAGATCAAATATAAGTAAGTCCTTTGCTTTAGGAATTCAACTCTAAGAAACAAAAAGTAAATATGCTCACTATGAAATTAGAAGAATGGAAGCGGTAAATAATTTTTTTATTTTTTATTATTTTTTATAACTTTGATATTGTCTTTTGTCCTTTTTTTTTTTTTTTTTTTTTTTGTGGTCATTTTGTCCCTCTTCATTTGAGGACTATTGATTGATCTTTTTTTGTTTTCTTTCTTTACTGCATCCCCAATACTTTTTTGTGTGTGTGGAATTCACTTTAAAAAGAGTTAAGGATATTCAATGGTAAATACTGATTTACTTAGCAACTCTATTGTTAAAAACCTGCATATAATATATTTTCTAATATGTTGCTAATGATTTAGATTTTTATGTTTTGAAGTTCTTATTTGTGTATCCTATTAATCTTGGTTATGTAAGTTGATGTCTGTAGACTAAACATTAGTATCACTTGGCAATTAGGAACTAGCATGTAAAACATTTTAAACAAAACAACTCTACCTTACAAGGAAATCATGCAAATTACTACTGTTCTTTCCGATCATTATAACCTTTTTTTTTTTAAAAAAAAATTATGAATGAGATTTTTTTTTTAATTTTTTTATTTTTATAAATGAACAAACTCTGTACAACACTTTCTAGTACTAACACTAACAAAACTACTAGAGTAGTTTAGAAGCATTCAAAAATTTGTAAAAAACTGTAACGCCCCCAAAATTAGTCTCGGCTAATCCGGTGGAGTCATTAGCAATTCATCCAGTTGAGCCAACTTGTGACCAAATGGATAATCACCCTTATAAAAATGTCAGAGTAAATGCAAATGAAGGTGAATAAATCCGATTCCTTATAATTCATCAATTAAGAACATGGAGCAACTAAGTAATAAAGACAAACTTGTAATTATAAGTAAAGCATAACCAGTCAAGTAGTAGCAACTCTTACTTCTGTAGCCGTGAATTAGGTTACCTAAGGAATAATAACCGTAAGTCTAACAACTTAGTAAGTAAACATCATACTTAGGTATGACATGAGCCCATTTAGTAAAGGTAAACATGTACTTTGAGTAATAACCGAAAAAAGGGCATTACCTCCACTAATACACCATATAATAAGTTTTAGGATTTTCAAAGCTCTGTGGTGTAGAACCGACGATAATTGCCTAATTAGTTTAATGCAGAAAAGTCTAATGCTTATAAGTCATAATTCTAATACATGGTTTACCTGAGATATTATCTCTTCTCAGCAGGATTGATGCTATTTCGAGGGACCTATAATACAATGCTGATGCCCCAACCATCGCATAACATACTGTACGTAACATTAGTGACACAATCAAGTCCGGCCTTGAGAGGCCCACACCAACTAATGACGTCCGTCCTGTAGTGACCGAATCATTGGGAATGGTTGCATCAAGGTTATGAAACCAATGGATCCAAAGCCCCGTATAACACACACATTTGATCATAATACGTAGTTTATATAGTATGCCCATGGCCGTTTATACCGCACATACCGGCATACCATGTATTACGATGCATCTTAACAGTTTATTTAATAACACAATTACCGAGTAATTACAGAAAATAGACATGTTCATACCATACACGTGGTCAGTAACTAACATATCCCACATTTTACATAAAAAGGGTGTAAGTATTTACTTACCTCGCGCACTCGAGTGAATCCTTTGGCCAAGCTACTTCCTATTATAATGGATACAAGGCACCGTTATTCTAAGCCTTAAGAATCCTAGGAATATAGCTAAGCCCAAACATACACGTGTGAAACTTAAGAATAGGTGCTCTACCCACTGACTGTACGTTCGACCTCGATGGCGTACGTCTGATTAGTGTGTTAAGCACACCGTTTTAAGATTCGGACAGTGCATGTTCCTAATGGCATTCATAGACCTCTAAACCTCTCCTAAGCTAGCAAAATATTACATGCAACATAGGAATCACAGAACCACAATTCTTTGAGAAAACCCTTTGAAAACATCATTATCTTTAGGAAAACGTTTACTGAACACTTGAAAACCATTATCAAGGCAGGAACACAAAATAGGCAGTGGTAAATACAAAGGAACAGAGCTTACCCCAAAGCTAAGCACAAACATGGTCTCCTCTCCTTGGAAACTCCTCTTTGAAGCTCATCCTCACATATCTCTCACTCAAAATGCTAAGAAAGGGTTTTGGCAGCCTAGAGGCACACCAGGGGAAGGAAGAAGGCATGAGAAATGAGAGGAGGGGTGGGCTATTTATAGGGAAAGTTCACCACCAACTCTCTGACAGAGCGGCGGGCGTCCGGCAACCTTAGTGTACGTCTGGTGGTCTTTGCACATTGGTCCAGAGGGTGTCTTGTACTTTCAAGTATTACCCAAAGGGTATTCCAAAAAGTAGCGTACGTTCGGTGGTCCCACGTACGTCCGTTGTACTATTTGCATAGCGTATGTTCGGTGGTCTCGCCCGTACGTCCGCATTATAGACAAAAGCTTACGTCCGCCAAACCTAGCGTATGTCTGCCTCCCGAGGATCAGTGGTTGGCTTCTATCATCTAAATGTCCAAAGGGTGTTTTAGGCTAACGCTAAGGGTTTTGGGTCTCGTTAAACACTTTTATTGAAAACCTTTGTTGATTGCTTCTATGGAAAAGATTTTTTCTAATGAAAAGGTTGGATTTTTATCAGGGTATTACACTCTCCCCTCCTTATAGAAATTTTGTCCTTGAAATTTATAGCTCTCAAAACCAAGGGTAAAATGTCCATTTTTGAAAAAAGTTTTGCAATTTGAAACTTGGAAAGAGAAAGTAAATCATGCTAAAACTTTGAAATTCAAAAATGGCAAGAAAACGTACTAGATAACATGTTATAGCACTTTTAAAAGTAAAACGGATCCACAGGCATCCTATCAACTATCAAACATAAGTAGTCATAAATATACACATGCCAAAATTGCCACCCTAAAAATGGTGGACTTAAGCTATAGCAAAAGACATCCCAAAATTGCAACTGCCGCGGTAGACTTAACTGAAAAGAAAAAAAAATAAACGCCTATGAGTGGGGTTGTCTCCTTGGAGTCGGCTCGGTAGATGCTCGCATCGGCGTCCTTCTCACACTTGGGCTGCCTCTCATGCCTGGGCTCCTGCGGGCACTAGGACTCCCTTTCGCCCTAGGGCTCCCTCAGCCTCTGCTGAAACTAGAGCTATGGATGCCGTAATCTCTGAAGTCCAAAGGCCCCATGAGGTGTTCGCATAGCCAATCCAAGACGGCACGATCCTCAACTCCAGCCCTCTACAATGCCTATAGAGTCTCTTGCGTCTCTCGGAGTGAAGCCTCAAAGCGGTCCATGTGCTCCTCTAACCTAGTTGGTGTCCTGCCAACTCGTGCTGCTCTCCACGGTCACTGTGCTCTCGGCTCTTGCTCCACCTCCCACAAGTGAGCCTAACTCGCGTTGAGGAAGCATATGCCCATAGCCCCTTTCTCTGGCTGAACCTCCCTTAGCCCCATCATGTCCACCTTGAAGCGTACTGCAATTTGAGTGATCAGGGCCTCGTATGGCAACACGAAAACCTTGTCTAGGAGTCGGACATACATCATGGTGGAAGTGACCACAAAGTCATAGTCAATGGGAGCCTCGGTCAACAGGGCATATAGGCAGCGTGCCCTCTCTATAGTGATCATCGTGTGACTGATGATCGAAAGTACTTGGCTAGCTAGGATGTGGTAGATGCAATAGATGTCGTTGCTGAAGTCACTCATCTGGAAGCTACCCTCTCCCTCGAGCTCCATCTGATGAGGGCGCCGGTAAACATGCCACTAGGTTGGCACGAGTGGTGAGATGATAGACCGGATATGGGTAAGCTGGGTCACGTACGCTAGGTGCTCCGGTGATCTCACTAATGACCGTAGGGGTCACCTCTATCGCTCTCCCCCTGAGCCATGTACGAAACAAGTCACTGCGTCTCTGGTGGAGGTTCGCATAGAACTCCCACACAATGGCCTCCATCACAAGGTGATGATCCTCTACAATGTCGGTTCACCCCTGGGCATCCAACAACCCTCGGTGCGTGCTCATCGAACTCCTCTATGGTGGCTCCCCTCTCAATAATGATCTTGTGCCCATGGTAGTAACGGAAGTATTGGCGCCTGACCTTATCCCTCTGGAAACGGGTGTGGTCGTATACCAGCTTAGAGTCCTCCTCATTCGTGGCGATACTGGCCTTTCTAATCGGCTCACCAGGAATTGGCTTGTCTCTAGCGACATCGTCACCTCGACATCCTCTATCACGACCTTTGGCTCAGACTTAGGGTCCTGAGCCTCCTGTAACGGTGCTCGGCATGGTTGCTGATGTGCAATCGAAGAAGAAGTGGCCTCACTGGCATGTGTGTGTACCATCATCGTATGCAGAAAATTCATATCAATATCGACTCTCAAAATTCCCATGCAAAACCCTACCCGTGCAAAGGTCCTAATTGCTTATGCCCTAAAATGCAGGTATAGGAAAAGAAAATAGAGTTGTATTGGTGGGTTCGAACTTAGGTGGCTTTTCAATGATGCCAAAAGGTTAAGGCAATTCGGGGATATCAAAATATCCGAGACTTGGTTGGCTAGTTATAAAATACCTAGCAATGATTTTAGGTGTATTAAAATTCAGTAAGTTGAAAAGGTCAAAATTGCCCATTCTCGGAGAGGAAGGGTATTTTGGTAATTTTATAAAATTGGGCAAAATTTCAGATCAAGTGTCAAAATCATAAATCGGAGTCCCAATTACAATCATTGAGTTTCAGCTGGTCCAAAGGACCCAAGATAAGCCATAAAGCTAACATGTTCGAACTTAAGCGACAATCCCTAAATTCAAGAACTAGGGTTTGAGTTAGTCAAATTGGTCAATGGGTTTTGGTTCAATCTCAAAAACGATAAAGAACATATCAATGTTGGGTTTCAAGGGGATTGTAGGAGGTTTCCTCGGATTTAGGACGAAAAACCCTATCCTTTGTATGTAAGGGGCATTTTGGTAATTTTTGGACTTGACGAAAAATTCAAATCCGAACGGTCCAAATCATAGGTTGAATTCCAAGGTACGAATCTTGAGTTCTAGGTGGTCCAATTGACCCCAAAATCCACAAGTTTGATAAAAAATCTGAAACCCCCAAATCTCAAAACTAGGTTTTTTATCCAAAATTTTTTTGACAAATTTTGGGCAAAGGATGAATGGGTTTTGTTCCTAGATCATAATGGAAGGTTTTAGGCCTTATTTCACACACCAATTGCATGAAGAGATCAACAAATTTCAAGGAACTCGGATTTAGGGCAAAAATCCCCCAAATCCGAATGGGCATGATTTCAACGAAGGTGATGCAACAAAATGGTTCTACACTCTCAAATGCATGATCCTAGTTCACAACCAAGCCAGCTAAACGCAAAATATGCAAGAAAATATCAAGATTTAAATCAAAACCCTAAAGTTGCGAAAACTTGAGAAATTTGGGAAAAATCTACATACCTCGATTTAATCTTGAGAATGAGATGAGAATCCTTTAAAACCTTGAGAGACTTGGCCAAAAATCATTGTGGGAGTGTTTGGGTAAAGAGAAAATAGGAGAAAATCCAAATGAATAGGGTTTGAGGATGTTCGGCCGTTTTATAAAACGCTGGGTTAATGGTGTACATGCGGCATCGGGGGAGTACGTCCGCTTAACCCTAATTTTTTTTTTGAAAGCTTTTAGATAATTTCCAAGGCACGGAAAAGTTGGAAATAACAAGGTAGGTCAAAATGATTTCATTTCCGAAATTCAGGGTACAGTGAAAATTCTTTTTGTGCTCTACAATCAACCCCAAATGTCCAAACACCCAAAACTTACCACTGCTAAGGATGAGGAAAAACCTAGCTATCTAACATCTAAAGATTATTACCCTAAGACCTATCACTCTTCAGACGGGTCTTCCTCATCCTTGACCAGTGCTTCATAGTCCTTGTTGATACTAGATAGAAATGCAGTTCTATGACGATCAAATCCTTCTGGTAATGCTCTCGTCTTCAGTAGTCAAATTTCTTCTTGCTCCATTCGGGCGTATTCATCCAAAATCTGAGTTAGTTGAGTGTGCATGGCTCGAAACTGTTCGTCATTGAGATAAGGGTTAAACCTTCCAGGGATAGGTGGAAAATCTCATATTGCCGAGATACTGTGATACTTTGGCATGGCAGACCTCTTCTTAGTTACTAAGCGCATCTCCTTTCCTTCATCTAACTTAAGGACAAGTGAAGACTTCGACTTCTAGTTCACTTGGGTGGAAACCCTGCGTTTACCAAAGCGAGGTTGGTATCCGGGTGCGTATGGTCCGAACTCAGTTGGCCACTCGTGAATAGTCGGTAGGCATCTACAACCATCACACATTTGAGTATGAAGCAGGACTAGGTGCCTGTAATGCAGAATAGGCGATCCCATTCATCCCAAGTCAAACAATCAAATAGGCCATTATAGTGGCCTGCACCCGCAAACAAGGGAACTAAACCTATCCTATGCTCTAGTTCTGTAAGATCAAACCTAGACACTATGTCCTATGCTTAGATTTACAGCAATGGTCGACAAGACCGTATGCTTTGATACCATATTGTAACGCCCCTAAAATTAGTCTCAGCTAATCTAGTGGAGTCATTGGCAATTCACCCAGTTGAGCTAACTTGTGACCAAATGGGTAATCACCCTTATAAAAACGTTAGAGTAAATGCAAAAGAAGGTGAATAAATCTAAGTCCTTATAATTAGGGGTGTCAAAAAAAACTGGGAAACCGGAACCGGAACCGGAAAACCGGGAAACCAGGAAACCGAAAACCGAAACGGGGTCCCGGTTCTGGTTCCGGTTTGGAAAAACCAAAAACCAGGTACCGGTTCCGGTACCCGATTTTTGGTGTCCGGTTTTTACCGAGGTACCGGGAACCGGGTTTTATATATATATTTTTAGTTTGGGCTTTACATTTTACAAATACATAAATATATATATATATATTTCTTTACATTTTTTTTAGTTAAATATATATATATGTCTGACTCTTTCTTTCTCTCCCGCTTATATATATATATATATATATATATATATATTTAAAAAAAATGTAAAGAAAGGTATTGAAGCGGCCCACTTTTCATTTTTTTAGTTAAATACCTTTCTTTACATTTTTTTTAGTCAATACCTTTCTTTACATTTTTTTAGTTAAATATATATATCTGACTCTTTCTTTCTCTCCCGCTTCAATACCCAGTTGCTTTCAATACAATTTTTTAAAATAGCCAACTTATGAAAAAAAAAAGGACTTATTTTAGGCCCAATACCTAAAATAAGCTCAAAAAATAAATTCTTTTTAAAAAACCGGTTACTGAACCGGGTACAACCAGAACCGGCCGGTAATCGGGACCCCGGTTTTACCGGGGTCCCGGTTTCGGTTCCGATTTCCCAAAACAAGGAATCGGGGTACCCCGGTTCCGGTTCCCGGTTTGGCCGAAAACCGGAAAACCGGACCGGGTTGACACCCCTACTCTATAATTAATCAATTAAGAACATGGAGCAACTAAGTAATAAAGACGAACCTGTAATTATAAGTAAAACATAACCAGTCAGGTAGTAGCAACTCTTGCCACTTCCATAGCCGTGAATCAGGTTACCTAAGGAATAATAACTGCGTAAGTCTAACGACTTAGTAAGTAAACCTCACACTTAGGTATGACATGAGCCCATTTAGTAAAGGTGAACGTGAACTTTGAGTAATAACCGAAAAGAGGGCATTACCTCTGCTAATACACCATATAATAAGTTTTAGGGTTTTCAAAGCTTTATGGTGTAGAACCGGCGATAATTGCCTAATTGTTTTAATGCAGCAAAGTCTAATGCTTATAAGTCAAAACTCCCATACATGGTCTACCGAGATATTACCCATTCTAAGCAGGGTTGATGCTGTCCTGATGGACCTATAATACAATGCCGATGCCCTACCTATCGCATAACATACCGTACGTAATATTAGCGGCACGATTGAGTTCGACCTCGAGTGGCCTACACCAACTAATGATGTTCGTCTTGTAGTGACCAAACCATTGGGAATGGTTGCATCAAGGTCATGAAACCAATGAATACAAAGCACCGTATAACACACACATTTGACTATAATACGCAGTTTATATATTAAGCCCAAGTCCGTTTATTCCGCACGTACCAGCATACCATGTCTTACGATGCATCTTAATAGGTTATTTAATAACACAGTTACCGAGTAATTACAAAAAATAAACATACTCATACCATACGCGTGGTCAGTCAACTGACATATCCCACGTTTTATGTAAAAAGGGTGTAAGTATTTACTTACCTTGTGCACTTGAGTGAATCCTTTGACCAAGTTACTTCTTGTTATAATGGATACAAGACACCGTTATTCTAAGCCTTAAGAATCCTAGGAATATAGCTAAGCCCAAACATACATGTGTAAAACTTAAGAACAGGTGCTCTACCCACTGATCGTACGTTCGGCCTCGATGGCGTACATCCACTCAGTGTGTTAAGCACATCCTTTCAAGATTCGGACTATGCATGTTCCTAATGGCAATGGCATTTATAGACCTCTAAACCTCTCATAAGCTAGCAAAATATTACATGCAACGTAAGGAATCATAGAACAACGATTCTTTGAGAAAACCCTTTGAAAACATCATTATCTTTAGGAAAACGTTTAGTGAACACTTGAAAACCATTATCAAGGCAGGAACACAAAATAAGATAGTGTTAAATAGAAAGGAACAGAGCTTACCCCAAAGCTAAGCACACACATGGTCTCCTCTCTTGAAACTCCTCTTTGAAGCTCAACCTCGCGGATTTCTCACTCAAAATGCTAAGAAAGGGTTTTGGCAACCTAGAGGCACACCAGGGGAAGGAAGAAGGTGTGAGAAATGAGAGGAGGGGCGGGCTATTTATAAGGAAAGTTTGCCACCAACTCTCTAACAGAGCAACGGACGTCCAGCAACCCTAGAGTACGTCCGGTGGTCTTTGCATATTGGTCCAGAGGGTGTCTCGTACGTCCGGGTATTACCCAAAGGGTACCCCAAAAAGTAGTGTACGTTCGGTGGTCCCCCGTATGTCCACACTAGACAGAAGCGTATGTCCGCTAGACCTAGCGTACGTTCGCCTCCTGAGGATCAGTGGTTGGCTTCTATCCTCTAAAGGTCCAAAGAGTGTTTTAGGCTAACGCTAAGGGTTCTGGGTCTCGATAAACATTTTTATTGAAAACCTTTGTTGATTGTTCCTATGGAAACGATTTTGTCTAATAAAAAGGTTAGCTTTTTATCGGGGTATTACAAAAACAAAGTTGACCCAATTCATTTGCAGCCAACACCTAAGTAAGCAACAACTTTACAACTAGAGACTAAACAACAAATAGGAAATGAGCACTTATGAGATTTAAGCATTCTGCTTCAACATTGTAATGGTATAACATAATCTATGAATGATCAAATAAACCCACATTCAGTTATTTATATCTTATCTTAATTTCTATTTTTATTTTTTTGAAAAAGATAGATTCAAAATTTCATTGTATCAATAGATGTGATCATTGCAATTTTAACAACATATTTTCCATATAACTGTACTCATATTAATACCACATTATACATTTTCCATCATATTCTATAGACAAACTGGTTAAAAAAAATGAGTGGAGCTCAAACAAAGACACCCAAGTACGGCGGTTTACATAATATAACTTTATGCAATTTTTTTTGGATAGTGAATGCTAATTAGAAAGAGAGACACCTAAGTACACGTGATGTGTACAGAAGAGTCCCTAAAGATAATGTGATTTATTGCACTTCTATACAGGATACAAAATAATCAAAGACATGTGAGCCTTACTTGAACAACTTCGTCAAGGATGCTAACTTCCTAAATGCTAGGAATGAAACTAGCACCTATCCCTTGGATCTTGTGTGGACCTTGACATTGACACATGGATAATATATTTAAGTTAGAAATAGCCAAAATTCCAAGACACTCCTACCTTCTTTTTCATGAATGAATCGTTTTCAGTTCTAATTAAATTAAGGAAAAAGTTAGAAAGCCGATATAAACTAGAATCAACTATGTTTGATTCTACATAGACCAGCAAAGAATTTCTATTGATGTACAATATTGATAAGAGTAATACAAAGTATATAATCTATTTTCCACAATATTTGTTCGATGCTACATAAATCAGCATCTTGCAGACCGTTTACCTTTCATTTCAAAATATCACACCATTCATTGTCTCAAGAATTTCAACAAGCATTAAAGCCACATTAATCTGAATTTTCTTCTCGGCATCCAATCTACATAATAGCAACTTTCCCTTATAAAATCAACACCAATTTATTGCTTACTCCACAAGCAAGCTCCATTGGGCTACCAAAAAGCTAAAAAATTACTGAGACCATTCCTTAGCATAATTTGGTGTATGTTAAGGTACTGTTAATACTTCCAATGGGGAATTTCATCAAACACTTGATGGGCAAGACCCATAAACAACATCTAAACACAAACAATTTTAACAACATCTAAACCCAAACCCAAAATCTTCAAAACCATAAACCAAAAGCCAAAATTTTAAAACAACCGAAACCACTAACCTCACCGAAGGCCAAAGCTCCAAAATTCAAACCCATATAAGCCAAGAAAGACCCAATAGACATAAGGAAAGAAATCAAAATTCTACACTAATTTGGTCAAAATAAAGCAACTAATTCAATCAAAATTTCACCATGGAGGCCAAGCAAAACACCAAACAATCCTACCTAACAAAGCATAATAATTTTTTAATCCAACACAATAGGCCAAGAAAACGTCACATAGCACAATAATTTTTGAATCCAACCCAACAAATCAAGAAAAAGTACCTTAGATGCAAGCGTCTTGGAGAAGTTGCAAAGAGACTTGAGCTTTAGATTTTTGACGATGAAGGATTTTTGACAGGTGTAGGCCTACGTTTGTAGGTGGGGGGACGAATGTCCCCCCAAAAGTTTCCAAAATTTTGCTATAGTATGCATTATATATATTAAAATCTAAAAATTTTGTCCCCTCAAATAACAGATAAGTGTCCCCCCTCTCACGTACTCCAGGCTCCAGCAAGTCCCCATTAATTTTTTTTTATTCATTTAATCTTTAGACTCTCTCTCTCACCAAAAGCATTGTCCCCTTTTTTATATATATATATAAAAAAAAATTGTCGGTTGTCCCTTTTTATCTTCGACTAAGACTTCCAGGAGAAGCTTCTCAACTCTCAAGCATTGTCCCCTGACTCAATGACTCCCCTTGACCCATTTTTTCTTGTACAGCCCAGAACTTGTTCAAATTTTCGCTCCTGAAGAGCGCACCCACACCGCCCAGGCTTGCCCAGCGGCATCCAAGTTCTTCATCTCCCACATCTTTTTTTCTTTTTCATTTTTTTTAATAATAGTTAGTCTGTCGATGGAGGTAGAGTCTGTAGAGATTTTGAGGAAGAGTTAGGCTTTAAGGAGGCGTTGGGCACCTCCGGGTAGAGATGGTTTCCGTGGTTTGGTCCTTGCAAAATGCAAAGCCATTGTTGAGTGTTAGGGTTTGTAGCAGGTGGGAGCCCATTAGAGTTGTCTCTTGGATTTTAGTTCAAAAAGTAGCAGGTGGGCCTTCAGTCTTTTGACCATTTGAGCGGCCAATACTAACCTTCGAGAATTCTTTATTTTTCAATCATTTTCGGCCATCTCTTTCCACTTGGATTCTTTTTTGGACATTGGATAATAAAATCTACTTGCAATAATTATATAATTGCCTTGAGTAGATTTTCTTCTATACTTCCATTGTAGAATCTTGATCAACCGGCATTGCTCCCACATTATTTGTGTTTTTTTTCTTATTTTTATTTTTTTCACATTTGTTAAGGATGTAGGAAAATGTTGTCCTACATCAGTTAATTAATGACTGGTTTACAATGGGTTTTGTTTCGAATTATTGCAGACTACAGGCTATAGCGGCTTATCACATACTCTCAAGTTCAGCAATCAGTGTTAGGGCATTTTGTTAGGAGAAACAATTTACCTTCAAAGGTACCATTTTTATTGAACCATATAGATTGTGCTTGCTTTATATTGCTAATAATTGATGTTATTGTGTGTTTGTAATGCCATAAGATTAAGATTTTGAATAAGTATTTACAGATTTATTGTATTTTAATGTAAAAAAATTATACAAGTTTTGTTTTTAGCTTTTATTGTTGGTTACTTTGATGGGTTTAAACTTTTAATTAATTAATTTATTTGGCATTCTTTCACTTGTTAGTGCCGTGGTAATAAGAGTTATAATAAAATTATAACAAAAATCTTATACTCCCTGAAAATTTCAGGGTTAGTTTTTCTAACGTCCCAATATTTAAACTAGCAAATATCGAAGTTGCTATGTTGCAACTTTGGAAATACAAACTTACAACAGAGTATGTATATATATATATTTTCTTCTATGACCTAAGAATAACTTGTACAACATAACTGAGCTAATTGAAATACCTCAAGATGATATATTATTTAATTAAAATATAAATATGGTTTTCATTACAATATATGTACACGCTAGGTGTACCAAATTTATGCCACAAACAGCATTAAATTAATATAGTAATATTTGTCAAGTTTGCACACATCATAATATATAATAAAAGCGATTAACATAAATGAGATTTGATTCATAGAGTAGGCATTAATCTCGTAACAGATGATCTATCAATCATTAAAACCAATAAAGGGACCATCATCCTCACTCTCTATTCCTGCATCAAGGTCTATATAAATATAATGTTATCATGTTTACATAAACAAATAAGTGAGTAATCTATTTTCTTAGAGATAAAGACTAAAAGATTAGTTTAAGACAAAGTAAGATTAAGGAATAAAATATATAATGATGAATGAGATGCGAATGCAGCATAGTGACATATTATTTTGTATTTTATGATAATCTTTCTTCAGATTTCTTGTCATGAGCTCTTAACCCGTTCACGTCTGTTATGTCCCTCATACTTTAGAGTTTTACCTGTTTTGTGCTGTGATTACACCGCTCAATCTAAGTTATATATTAGGCCTGTTGGGTGGTTATATACCCCCATCTACTAAGATATCTACAGTTCCTCGTAGCAATCCACCCAGCTTGTTCTTAAGGTGACTATCTTATCAGCCCATATTAGATACATTATGCAACAGTTGTAATGCAAAATTATATCAATAAGACCAAATAAGAATTCTTAAGACAATAAAACAAAGTTAATACTCAGTAAGTATATTCATACTTACACTCAAGGGCGGAACCAGACTTTTAAGGGTGGGGGGACAAAATTTTAAAAAGTAAAAATTTAGGAGTAAAATTTTAATTTTTGGGGGACATTTCTGAAAAAACCCTAAATTTTAGGGGTAAATTTTAAAATTTTAAGAAATTTTGGGGGACATTTGTTAAAAAATCCTAAATTTTAGGGGTAAATTTTGAGGTAAAATTTTAATTTTGGGGGGACATTTCTTAAAAAATCATAAATTTTAAGGGTAAATTTTGAAATTTTAAGAAATTTTGGGGGACGAATCACAACACAGTTCCGCCTCTGCTTACACTTCTTAGTATAGAATTCTGCTCCACTTTTACATGTAACTACATACATACAAATATTTACATATTAGTTCATTCTCAAATAATATCATTGTTTAAAGACCCTCATATTTTTATATTTATTTATTATCCGTCACTTCATCTTTACTTACTCATTTTATTATATAAATCTAAAATAGTCACTTATAAATAGTTTTATGCCTGAATTCGTTTTTAGTGACAAGGCTAGTGGCCAGTATCACTAAATAAAAACTAGTACTATAAATAATATATATAAAGCATGACCCATATTTTGGGGATGAGATCGATGGTTCGTACCGCAAAAAATATGAATTAAAATTTAAATGACAACAAAATAAATGACTGAATATAAATATTGAATTCATATTTCAGGGATGAGACCGATGGTTCGTATCGCAAAAAATATGAACTAAAATTTAAATGACAATGAAAGAAATGACTAAATATAAATACTGAATTCATATTTTGGGGATGAGACCAATGGTCTGTGTCGCAAAAAATATGAATTAAAATTTAAATATAAATAAAAGAAATGATTGAATATAAATACTGAATTCATATTTTAGAGATAAGACCAATGGTTCGTACCGTAAAAAATATGAATTAAAATTTAAATGACAATAAGAGAAATGACTGAATGTAAAAGCTGTAAAGTAAATAATATATGTAATAAACATAGGTAATATCATAAGCCTTTAATCGATTTGTCTATGAACTCATTATCATTAATTCATTTGTATCCATTACTCTATTTTACATCATAAACTTATTGGGTCTTAAACAATTAGATGAGAACAAATAATACAAACAATAAATTATTATATTTAAACAATAAATACTTACCCAATAAATCTTGAAGTAGAACTCCACCAAATCTTCTCTAGGTAACTAGTTTAGAAAAGTAAGAACGCTTGAACACTATAAGAAAGATCTAGGCTATAAGATTTTTGACTTAGAGCTAAGAAATAGAATGAAAGGAGGTGCAAGCAATCTTTACATACTAAGAATGTAAAAGAGCTCAAGTGAAAAGTGAATTTACTTAAGCTTCTATTTATAAGAGAGTGAATGGCTAGGATTCATTCTCACACTTTTGATATAAGGGTTAAATACAAGCTTCTATCTATAAGAGAATGAATGGCTAGGATTCATTTTCGTACTTTAATCCAAGGGTTGAGATGTATTCAACTAAAAGAATCAACCTAGTCCATATTCCATGATTCTAGTCCACCTTAGAATTTTCGTCCAGAATGAGGGCAGTGTACTTTGATCATTTTTTTGATGTCCAAACGTACTCCGATTGACATAAAATTTTGAGGGTAGATAAAGGACTCCGAGACAAACATTTTATATTCTTGGTTTGACTTCATCCGAGTTCATTTGACTCTGTTTTTGCCCCATACAAAGTTTCCAACTCAATTTAGACTTTAACTATTTGCATTCTCACTTGGTCATTTGCCTCATTAAATGATCATGATATTTCTCATAATCTTTATTACTATAAGGCTTCAAGCTTTCAACAAAAGTGGCTAGCCTTGGTACCTTTCCTTAGTAGTTTTTATCTTTATTAGACAATATGAAAATTAAGACATTGCTTTTTAGGCCAAAAACTAAAAAGTTTCAAGTTGATTTTAACTTAATCAAATACTAATACAAATAATTTATTCACTAAATTGGGTTTAATTATGCCTATAAACATATTTATAAAGTTAAATTTGAGAATTAAAGTGATACTCAAAAAGAGGTCAACAATCAATGTAATATACCCTTAACACCAAATGGTTAGTTAATATCATTAATCCATATATCATTGCTCTAATTTATTATTATCATTTTAATCTTTTTAAAATAAGAGTTTTAAAATCTAGGTAGTTACATTCTACCCCACCTTATTGGAATTTCGTCCTCAAAATTAAAGCATTCAAATTATCACATAGCCTCAATATAAGCAACTCAGATTTTTATTGTAACATCTAATTCTTAGTCATCTCTTACACTTAATCCCTAACCTTTATCGTATAGCAATTTTCTAAGAAAAGGGTGTAAAAAAAATAATGTTCCTCAATTTTCCATTTATATATTCTATAGCTCTGATGTACCACTTTCTATGTTTTTAGTGATTTTACTTAGGTACTATACTTTTATACAGTACCATAATTTATCTATCAATCCAAAATATTGACTGGAGCATTTAATAATATCACTATTTATCTACAAGGTATTCCTAACTTTTGTAGTTTTGAATAGTTCCCATATAAGCAATCATAAAACACCATTTACAATGTAATAATATATATATATGTACTTACCGAGTGACCTATCTGGTTAAAATAAATGTGGATATTTGTCCTGCATTTCTCATTCTAGTTCCCATGAAGCTTCTTCTACGTCATGATTATGCCAGAGGACTTTAACAATGGCAATAGTTTTCGTTTTGAGTTTCTGTTCCTTTCGATCTAGAATTTGAACCGATAGTTTGTCATACTTTAAATTTGCTTGAATCAAGTGGTTCAAAGTCAACAACGTGCAGGAGATCATGTACATATCTTCTTAATGTTGATACATGAAACACATCGTGTATCTCTTCTAGCTCAAGTGGTAACTCAACTCAGTATGCCAATGGACCTACAATTTTAGTTACTATGAAAGGGCCAATTTTGGTTAGAAATCAAATGCATGTTTAATTAGTGATCACTAAACATGCATTTTAATTTGTTCAAACACCAAATGTTGCTATTTATAACAAATTAAACCCCAATATCATCACACAAGCTATATATATACCTGATCAGTAGCTTGTCAGAGAGGGTTTTTGAGTTGCCAAACCTGTCAGAAGAAGTTGCCGAAGAGAGGCTGTTAAACGCAAGATTGAGCCCTTTCATAAAAAAAATGGAAATAATTATTTCAATTAATATTTATAAATATATATAGTTATTAATATATTAATATGTATAATTATTAATATATTAATTTATATATTTAAATAAAAGCACACATATTGCATGCACATATATACCCCTGAGAGATAAGGGGGTGAGCTAGCAAGAAATATTGATTGGCGTCAACTAAAGAATGTTGTCAAGAATTCAAACACATTACTTTATTGACATGTTCTTGACGTGTGACATGTGGCACATCAAGAATTAATCATAAACCCTAAATATATATTATAAATTTATATATATATAATATTCTAATTATTTTCCTAAAACCTAAGAGAAAAAAAAAGAAGTTGATCACCTATTTTTCTTTTGAAAGAAATTTGGCAATATTATTAATCTCAAAGGAAACAAGATTAATACACAAAAAGAGCAAGAAGAATTTCTTCCTTCCTTAAAATACCCTAAATACATGGAGTCTCACCCACCCAAACTCGATCGGTGGTATGAATGGTTGCTTCTTGAACAAGCCCATGTGCTGCACTATTCATCTCTCATGGCACGTGTAGAAAATCAGTTCTCCCCATCAATTGTAGCACAAATTTTATATCTTCAATAAAATTCCCTAAGCTGCTGTGGCAAGTCTGAATCGAACGTAATGCTTTAACCACCTGCAATGCATCTCATTCAAATAAGATTTCATTAGCACCTAAGTCATTTCCCATTAACATTGCATGTAGAGCAGCAAAAGCTTAAATTTGAGAATTAGACATCTCATAAGACAAGTTATGAACAATAAGGCAATGTATTACAATCCCAATGGTTATTAATATCATTAATCCATATATCATTCTCTAATTTATTATTATCATGATCTTCACCTAGTTAATGGGAGGTGGATGCAATTTAATGTCTCCCCGAATAGCACTAACCCCGCCCCCTCTTCATGTTTTGAGTTGGCTTGTTGGAACTCCTCAAGATCCATTGTAGCCCTACATACTAGTACATTTGGATGATCAAAAGCCCCTCCATGAATCACATTATTCCTCTGGAACCAGATATTTCTAGATACAATCCCGAACAACTCAAGCTCCTTTTGTCATAGCAATTTTCTAGAAGGTGTTCCTCAATTTGATTTATATATTCCACCTCCTTACTTTCTTTTTTAGTGAAATAATCGGTACTATATACACATCACAAGTGGCCGAACAATTCCATAATGTGTGTACTATCATTTCCTCCTCCTGTTAACAAATGGGACAGAGTTTGTAGATGTTTATACCCTTACATGATAGGTTAACTCTGGTAGTAAGTAGATCATTGCAAGCCTGCCACAAAAACAATTTCACCACATTAAGGACATTGAGCTTCCAACAAACCTTCCACACCAGTGATTCCTCCACTATTTGTGACCCTTCTCTTTGTTTTGCTTCATTGATTTCTTCATTTTTGGTACATCTCCATATCAAGCGATCTTTGGGGAGCATCAAACTTAAAGGAATCTGTAGGATGGCCTTTCTTCTTCATCAAATAAAATGTTATTGATAAGAGGGACATTCCATTATTTGGAGTCCTTGTCTATCAATTCCTCTACCCTTGCATTCATGCTAGAAGAAACATTTGGTGTATCTCTACCATAGGTAATTGGGAGAGGTAACTGATGCTTAGATCATGTATAATCAAGAAAACATAAATAGAAGGATAAATATTCCTAAGATTGTGAGAACTATCACAAAATTAAAGAAATCTTCTCTAATTTAGATGCTATCTAAGCGAAGGAAAGGAACCAAGAAACTCAACTGTTAGTATTCTTTTTAAACAAAAACCAATAATAATAAACAAGTTTTCCAAAGGGTCTAAGCACATGATAGGCTTAGAGGCTAAAACATGAGGTTAACATAAACTTGGATTACATATCCTAAGGAAAAGTAATCTAAGATAAACTAGATTACACATCCTAGAAGGAAAAGTAATCTAAAATATTACTAGAAGGAAAATAAGTTAAAACAATTAAAGACTAATAAAGAAACCTAATTTAAATAAAAGACTAAAAGATAAGATAGGTCATCCTAATCTACATCATCCTCCCCAGTAAGGGGTGGAGAAAATATTGATTGGTCAACTAAAGAATGTTCTTCCACGGTCTAGAGATGGAAGGAACTCAGAAGAGGCCCTCTTCTGAAGGAAGGAAGGAAGAAGATAATAATCAAGTGATCTTCAAGTGGAGTATCTTGATGGTTGTTGTGAAATCCCACACACCTATTTTCTCGTGTAGACTTGTTATGCTTCTCTCCGTGCTACTCTTCCCACAAGCCATACATGTCCCCAAAGAACTCACAAAGACCCTTTCAATCTTTGACAAAAAGCCTCTTCTACCAAATAGATTTCATAAACCCTAGAATAATGTGATAAAATAGCATCTATAATGAAATCAATGTAGTCAATTGGCTAACACTAAGAGATCGAAGACTTGATCACCTATTTTAGGCTCTTTTGAAAGAAATTTGGCACATAATATGTAGAATTGTTGTCAAAAGTGCAAAACTCTCGAATTTACCTTCCTTGTTTGCCTAATTCTTCATGGAGTCTCTTCCTCTAGGATGAATGCCAATGGTTCTTCAATTGGATCTTTCTCATTGATGTCTTCATCATAGGTTGGTGGAGAAAATCCCAATCTCAATTGTGAAGGATCACATCTTCAACACATTCAATAAAACTCTTCATCAATTACTGGATTCAAGTCTTCATCGATTCGTATTTCCTTGTAATTCGCCATGGGCTTTGTAACAACATCAACTTGGTTTTACCCAACAAGAAGTGTACATTTCATTGGTTTCATGTATAGAGCGGCAGTTTTATCATCTTTGGTTTGCCCAATAACAAGTGAGACACATAGTCATATGACCACGTCACACACATGATCCATATATTTAATCCCAATAGAAAAGAAACTTCAAATATTTAGATACTTACCTCGTTTCCTTTGTGCCACTCCAATTGATAGGGACTAGGATGACTTTTGGTCTCAAGCCCTAACTTTCTTACCGCTTCCTCGACGATATTCATACCACTCCTTGGATCTATGATAAGCTTGGCCACCTTGCCTCCTAAGATGCATGTACGTTGAAATTGTTGGCACGCATCCTCCAATGTATCGAGACACATTGATGCTTTATCTCCCCCTCCAGGCACCATCTTTGCCATCTTCCTTGGTACTTCTTTTGGTGGAATGTTTTTATTTTTTCTGCCACCATGAACTCTTTTTGTCACGCAACTTTGGAATCGTGTATCGAGTTTGAAACCGGATTCCCATCGATCCTTTGCTTGTACAAGGGGTTGATACGTGCACTGCTCCACAAAAGGGTCTCCGTCTTCATCCTCCACAATTGCATCATCCTCTTCCGATTCATGTGAGGGTAGTTTGTAGATGTCTCTACCACTCTCGATGGACAATAGTTTTGTGAGGGCTACAATTTGTTCCCTCAAGCTCGCAAATTTCACCACATGATTGAGCTTGAACAAACCTTGCGATGGTTCTTCTCTATTTGTGTTCTTGTTTTGCTTCATTATTTCTTCATTTCAAGGTGCATTACTTCCCTTGCGAGGTGCCATGGAAAGAGCATCAAACTATACCAGGAATCAGGGTTAGATCATGTATCATCAAATAAAGAAGGATAAATATTCCTAAGATTGTGAGACTATCACAAAATCAAAGAAATCTTCTCTAGATTTCTTCTACCCTTGCATTCGCCGCTAGAAGAAAATTTGGTGCCTGTACCATATAGGTAATTGGGAGAGGTAACCACTTGTCCCCCAGCACCTTGATGTCACAGCCATTGCCCACCCTCCAGATTAGACCTTGGCTTAAAACTTCTTTAGCCCCCATCATGCTCTGCCACATATAAAATGTTTAGACGCCAAAATTGCCTCCATAACTAAACCCTGGGGATAATTAACCCAAACAACTCAAGCTCCTTTTTGTCACAATGTCCTAGAAGATCCTCCACGATCTAATGAAAAGTACTTGTCCCACCTTCCCCTCTTTTGCCAAATAATCAGGCTAGCACCTTACACATAACAAGTCGTTGGACAATTCCATAAGGTGTGTACTATCATTTCCTCCTTTTGTTGACAAATGGGATAGAGTTTGTAGATGTTTATACCCTTACATGATAGGTTAACGCTGGCGAAGTAGATCATTGCAAGCCCGCCACAAAAACAATTTCACCACATTAGGGAAATTGAGCTTCCAACAAACCTTCCACACCGGTGATTCCTGCACTATCCGTGACCCTCCACTTTGTTTTGCTTTGTTGATTTTTGATTGGTGTCAAATATTGTATATTAGACCCCCCTTAACTTATATTTGTTAAGCCTTTAGCACTGTTAATATTTAACTATTTTTAGTGTTTTGTGTTGTGCAGGTCATTGCAACAAAACATGGCTAGCAAAGGGCAAAGTGGACTTAAAGTGAAGAAGTGGATTCACCAAAGTGTGTTATTGCGCTTGGTGCATTGACGCACCTGTCTCGCTGAGGAGCGGTCGACGCATGCCCGATCGGCCTAGCCACCCTAGTAGTTATTTGTGGTCGACCACATTCCTTGCATTTGACCACAAATAACTGGTGCGTTCGAACGCAGGTAGTGCGTTCGAATGCATGCCAGCGACCTGCCAGCCTATAAATAGGACCCTAGGTCCATTTGGTCGAGAGCTTTTTCTTTGGGCGTATTTTTGAGAGCAGTTTGCCACCGTTGGCCTTGCTCTGCCCTTTTTATTTGTATTTATTTACTTTAGTTTAATTATAATGCTTTATTTTTGTTCATTTACGCTTCCCTTGCTTATGGGAGGCTAAATCCTCAACTAAGGTTGAGGATGTAGCCTCACCATGAATTCTATGTTTATTGCTTACGTTTAAGTTAATTCTTTCCGTTATTTCTTTATTGCTTAAATCATTTCTCACTTGGTTTGGTGACAAAACCAAGTGAGATTACCTAGTCGTTTATTTTTGGTTTTTCGTCCGATGGATACATTTCATCCTTCGCTTTACGCTCATTTATCCATAGTAGTTTGTGTCTTAACACATTCACTTTGGATCCTTTGGGCCTTAAACCGTTTATGGTTTGTCTTTTGTCAAATGGACGGATTCCTTGAATCTTTCGATAGGCGCAAGAGATAAAGCTTATTTTTTAACCGATAGACGGATATGTTAGCTTAGCATTTTCAATTCACATAGTTGAAATGGTGAGGTGAAAACCTCAGCCTTGGTGTTGTAATTCATTTACTTTTTTGCATTAATTTTAGTTTACATTTTCGTTGTCACAATCACCCACTGCGGAGCTAGGTTAAAATACCACTAACCTAGACTCAAAGTTATTTTCGTTTAAAGCAATACACGGTTCCTTGTGGTTCGATCTCGGTACTTGCGCAAACGCTATACAAGCTGCGGTTCGTATAATTGCGAGTACCTAAATTTGGTACGACCAAATTTTGGCACCATTGCCGGGGATCCATCTGAATTGTTTTGAATTTAACTTTTTTTTTAGATTGATGCTATTTTTCTACTAGTTTTTATTTTCTGCATTGAAAATACTGTTCATAATTTATTTTGTGTTTTAGTTTATTTTCGTTAATTTCTACTTTAGTTTTTAGCCTTTTTAGCTTTCTGTTCTAGTTTTTGGAAAATCAGGCGTCGACAGTGCGGTCGAACGCAGAACTTGCGGTCGAACACACTACCACCTATTCCAGGATGTTCGTGCACCTATGAACGCTCGCTGCGTGTCTGCGTGCGAGCTCAAAGTCCTTGACAAGAATGCAAGTAGATTTACGCTCAATGCACTCGAAGTATGCTCGAACGCACGTCATTTTTTCTTTATGTTTTGATTAATTGTTAGAGTAATTTTAATTGTTTAAATTGCCTGTTTTGAGTATTTTGCTTGCTGTGTTTAGCTATGTTCGGTTTATTTTTGTTTTAGTTGTTTATATAATTTGCATATGTTTAGTTAGTAATCTTGTTAGTTTATTGTTAGTTGTTTAAATTGTCTTGTTTTTCTTGTTTTGGTTATTTTAGTTATTTTATTCTCTGTTTTGATATTGATTTTTCTATTTTTTTTCTGCATCTTTTATATTTGTTTTGATTTGTTTTGTTGACATGTTGCTTTTAGTTTATTGTTAAGTAGTTTTAGTTCATAGCTGTTTTTGCCATCTTGTGTTTGTTTTGCTTTTAAATTGTGCATATTTTTCTGTTTTAGTTGATTTGTTTCTATTTTTTATTGCTTTTCCTATTTTTTTTAGCTTATCTAGCTTGCTATTTTCCTTAGTTTTTAGTTAAATTTTGTTAGTTTATGCATGGTGATCATTGAACTAGAGTTAACACCATTAGATCCCGACTTAGAAAGAAACATTAGGAGAGCGCGTCAAGCTCAAGCCGAGATGGGGGACAATCAAAGAAATCCAAGGGTGGAGCAGCATGAAGAAAATCAAAGGAATGAGCAAGAGGAGAACGAGGAGTTTCAAGATGCGAGGCTGAGCAGAGCATGAGTTGGATTTCACTACGTCACTCCACGAATTGTTTGCACCTACTGCGGTCAGTTCCCATTCGTGCATAGTGTTACCACCAACTAATGCCACGCATTATGATCTAAAGCCACATGTGATTCAGATGTTACCATCCTTCTATGGCTTAGATCATGAAAACCCTTATTCCCATGTTAAGAAATTTAGGAGTATAATTGCCACAACCAAATTTTAAAACTTCTCAGAGGAATCTGTCAATCTTTGAATTTTTCCTTTCTCCCTTCATGACAGAGCCACTGAGTGGTTGGATTCCTTGGCCCCTGGTTCTATTACGTCCTGGGAAGAACTGTTGAAGCAATTCTACCACAGATTCTTCCTAATGTCCAGAGTAAATGATGCAAGAAAGGAAATCAGTTCTTTTACTCAGGATGAGGACGAGAAATTCACAGAATGTTGGACAAGATTTAAGGATATGTTGATGAAGTGTCCACCACGCGGATATGAGAAATGGCGTCTAGTACAATTTTTCTACCAAGGGCTGTCTCAGCCCAACCGTAGTATGATTGAACTGATGAATGGAGGGGCATTCCTGAATTTGATGGGAGATTTGGCCTACAAAGCTTTGGAGAAAATTGCTGCCAACACACAGAACTAGGATTTCACCAGCTGTCGAGACAAATCGGCCCTAAAGAAGGGAGGCATCCTAGAGCTGAAAGGAGAGCAAGAGTTGACTCAAAGGATGGATGCCATTGTCAAAAGGCTAGATGCTCTAAGTATGGAAAGGCCTGTTAAAGCTGTGAACACATTTCCAGTTGAAAGTTGTTCTGTCTATGCTAGTCCTTTGCACCAAGCACAGAATTGTCCATCTATGGCAGTTTTCTCTGAGATGGAACAAGTGAACGCTTTCAACAACTTCCAAAAGCATTCAATTGGCCTATACTCTGAAACTTACAATCCTGGGTGGAGGAACCACCCAAATTTTTCATGGAAGTAGAACCAGCCCACAAATCAAGGAGGGTTTCCTCCTACTTACCAAAATCCTAGATGCTTGGCCCAGCCAACATCATCTTCCTATCAAGCCCCCATTCAACCCCCAACATCATCAACTCAGTCATTAGAAGAGTCAATGAAAGAATTCATG
This sequence comes from Carpinus viminea, assembly GCA_013348765.1. Taxonomy (NCBI): domain Eukaryota; kingdom Viridiplantae; phylum Streptophyta; class Magnoliopsida; order Fagales; family Betulaceae; genus Carpinus; species Carpinus viminea. Next base: position 19,884,371 of record CP054674.1, read on the forward strand.
AAGATGACTAGTCAGTCCATTAGTGACATTAGACACTCCACCATGGTGAACACTCAGGCAATCTCCAAGTTGGAGACCCAAGTGGGACAGTTGGCAAGTCACATAGGTGAGAGGGACAAGGGAAAGCTCCCGCCAACCAAGAACAATCCTAAGGCATGCACTATCTAAGTGCTCCAAATCAAGAACATGCCATGCGATTGTCACATGAGTTGATGAAGCAAAGGCCGTGGCGAGATAAAGTAGTAGCAAGAGCAGACTTGTCAGCAAGAGGAGACAAGAGGACAACAAGGAGAAGAAAGATGTTGAGCTACAAATACTCCCATCGAGAAGGACCTTACGAGGTCATTTGTCCCAAAAGCCCTTATCCGGAGAGATTGAGAGCTAAAGAAGAATGCGACTTTGCTGAAATCTTAGAGGTGTTTAAGCAAGTTCAGATAAACATCCCGTTCTTAGATGCAATTCAGCAAGTGCCAGCATATGCGAAATTCTTTAAGGATCTGGTCATAATCAAGAGAAAGACCAATGTCCCAAAGAAAGCTTATCTGACTGAGCAAGTGAGCTCCATCCTCCAATGCAAGTTGCCCATCAAGTATAAGGACCCTGGGTGTCCGACCATTGCTTGCATGATTGGAGAGAGTCAGATCAACAGGGCATTGTTGGACTTGGGGGCAAGTGTGAATCTTCTTCCCTATTCAGTGTATTTGAATTTGGGACTGGGAGAGTTGAAACCAACCACTGTGATGCTCCAGTTGGCAGATAGGTCACTTAAGAGACCACGGGGAATACTTGAGGATGTGTTGATCAAGATTGACAAGTTTTATTTCCTTGTGGACTTTATAGTGATAGATACGGAGCTGGTTCACGATGTGGCGAATCAAATTCCAGTGATTTTAGGATGACCTTTCTTAGCTACGGCTAACGCCCTAATCAACTGTAGGACAGGAGTGATGAAGATCTCATTTGGAAACATGACGGTGGAGCTAAATATTTTCAACATCAATAGCCAACCACTTGAGTATGATGAGACCCGTCCTATGTGCTTCATTGAAGAAATCATTGATGATTTTGATTCTGAGGATTCGGAGATTGAGTGTTTTACTCAGGACTCTGATGACCTGGATTTAAATAGGCTCATTAGGCGAGATTTACATAAGCCTAGCTTGGAGGACCTTGACATGGAGTGCTTTGCACTATCTGGAGGTCATTATGATTTCAGTAAGCCACTACAGCTTGACGAGCCAAGGTATGAGCTCAGTCTGGAAGACCCGGAGTTTGAATGTTTCGCTTCAGGTTGGAGGAAACATAGATTTTTGTAGGATACTTGAGCCAACTAGGGAAGTAGTTGAGCCAAGTTTGGAGGACATTGAGCTAAAGAAATTTGCTCAGCTAGGAGATGATCAGTACTTTGATGAGGTAGTTAAGCTACTTCCTTCCATTATCGATCCCATATCTGAGTTACAGTCGGAGTGTGGGGAAACCATGGATTTAGTTTTCCCCACTGCTTATTCCTCCACATTTGAGTCATCCGATTTTACTGCTGAGAGCAAATGGGTTGCTCCCATTCACATACGGCCAAGGTCGAAGCTGATCTTGGGAAGGAATGATTATTTTCCTCCCCTTTCTGTGATCATCTGAGGATGGGGTTAGCTGGATACTTATTGTTGCATATTGATTATCCAAGCTACAACCATTACCCGTTTGACCCGGGCAAGTTAGTGCCTACTTTTCTTGGCATTGCAGTTATTGTGTCTACCTAGTGTCATAGGTAGTTTGATCCTTATCACGAGTCTGACTGAAGATGTTAAACTTAGCGCTTGTGGGAGGCACCGCTCATTATGTTTCTTGTTTTTGTGTCTATCGGTCAAATTTGGGGAAGCATTCTTTTATGCTATACCTAAATTTAACTGTCCCCTAGGTTTTGTATTTTCAATCACATTGTGGACAATGTGACATTTTAAGTTTGGGGGTGGAAGTAGACGTGTTCTGTAAATATTTTGCTTGGTGTTTGTAAATAGGTGTGTTTTGTGTATTGTGTTTGTTATTTTATTTTGTAAATAGTTAAAAATATATATATATTTTTTTACTATGCGTTCGAACGTATCATGTACGTTCAAACGTTTGCACGGCACTGCGTACGAACTTGATAAGTGCTTAAATATTCATATTTAAGCCCTTTAATTTATATTTGTTACGCCTTTAGTTTATGTTATTTTGTCTATTTTATTTCCTTTTTGTGTTTTCTGTGTTTTTTGTAGGTCATAGAAGAAAATGAAGCGTTTCTAGAAATGTTCCAAGCTTAAAGGGCAAATTGGGAAGATCTAGAAGATGTGGAAAGGATTAAATCGGAATTTATCAAATTGAAGTCAAAATCGGATTAAATTTGGATCCTGAACATGTCTCGGTATTTTGGCCATAACTTTCAGCTCAAATATCGGATTGAGGTGATTCCAATGGAATTGGAAAGATAACTCAAAATTCTACAAATCATTGTGAAATACTATTTTCCTAATTTGGACCGCCGTAATGCTAAAATCGACCCGCAAGATAGGAGCCCAATTCTGGACGAATCCTTCTCCGATTTGTAATAGGATTGTCTCCTAATTTGTCTAGGAGATGAAATTCCGAATCTCTTAGGTTTACTAGTGTTTCTAGGACTCTCTTAAAGCCTATAAATAGACCTCTAAGCCTCACAATTAGAGACAATTGGAGAGACGATTTTTGGGAGAAGAATTGACGACTTTCAAGGAGCAATTTTCCGGGTTTATTCTTTTCCTTTATTTATTTTATGAAGATGATTAGCATCAATTTCATGTGTAACTAAACCTTTTAGTAGGGCTAGATTGAAGCCCTGATCATGTTTGTATTTTAATTCAATATTGGCACCTTTGATAATTGCATGATAGTATTTAACTTGATTAATACTGCTTTTCATGAATTCCTCATGTGTGTCATTTGATCAACATATGCATGTGGTATGGATTTGTTAGTTAGATCAATTTGGATGACCGAGTCCTGGTTTAACATTAGTAACAAAAGCAATCCACTGGTTCTTGGGTTAATCAACATGGGAAACCGGAGTATACACCATGCCCTAGGTCTCATGTGGTTGTCGGTTTTCACAGCTCATATGCTTTCTTAAAGAACAACTTAGTATACACCATGCTAAATCCTTTAGGAAAGAAAGAATTAGAGTATACACCATGCCTAATTGCTTAGGGAAACCAATAGCTTAAGGAGTATACACCATGCCCTTAGGTTGGCAACCATTAAATATTGATCATGTAATTAAAGCATTGGCATATTGATTTATTGTATAAGCATGATTAGCGTGGAAATCAAAGCCCTACCTCTTCCTTATTGCTTAATCAAAATTAATTTTATCTCTTTTACTTTATATTGCGAATTTAATTTTAAGCATAATTTACCAATCCTGTGGGATCGATCTTGCACTTACACTCTTTACTACATTTTTGACCTTGTGCACTTGCAAGTAAAATCATTATTTGCTTATTAATTTAGGTAGATAATTTCACAAAGTTTTTGGCGCTGTCGGGATTGTGTTAAATTCTGTTAGAATTACTTTCGCTTAGTTTTATTTTGTTTTTATTTTTATTGTAGTTTGAATTCTACTTTTGTTTAATTTAGTTTTATTTTTAATTTTTAATATTTCGGAAAAAAGAAAAAAAATTGCTTTTCTATGTTGTTTTAGTTTTTTTTTGCAACAACCTAGTCTCATAGTTTAACGATCGCAGACCAAGTGCGATCGAACGCACATTCTCCAATGATCGAGAGCAGTTCAGGACCTCTACACCCAAAGATCAAGCTGTTGTAACTTCAAAAATCTCAATTTCATGCAAGGACTTGATCAAAGAATCCAACCATCCTTCCATGGATACAGAAATTGAGCGGACTATCTGACAGAGCCGAGACAACGTTGAGGAAGGAAAAGAAGAACTTCAAGAAGAGGAAGCTATGAACAACATGTCAACCAACCACAGCTTGGGAACCAACCGCCACTAGAGCGAAGGCCCATGAAACAAGCTTTCATCCCCGACAATCCCAACCAGACATCATGCATTGCCTATCAACCTGAGGCAGAAGGCAACTACTATATATCTCCACAGATACTCAATGCATTGACCCACTTCAGAGGCACACCTACTGAGGATCCAAACTTGCATCTAAGGGAATTCACTGATCTTTGTAAGTTCCAGCATGTTCAAGGCCTGGATCAAGACGGAATAAGGATGATTCTCTTCCCTTTCTCTTTGAAGGACAATGCAAGACTGTGGTACAACTCAATGCCTTCAAACACCATCCACACTTGGGAAGCACTGTCCAGTAAATTCTTGAAGAAATTCTTCCCAGCACAGAAGACAAGGCAGATGAGGAAGGAAATTCAAGCATGGCAGCAGAAAGATGGCGACTTATTCTTTGAAGCCTGGGGTCAATTCAATGACTTGCTACTGAAATGCCCACATCACAAGCTACCTCAAGATGAATTGGTACAGGCATTTTATGAAGGCTTGAATGACGCCAATAAAGGAGTAGTTGATTCGGATGTGGAGGAGTGCCGATGGAAAAGAGCGGAAGAGGCCATGGAATTGTTTGAGACGTTAAGCACTCCCAACAATTCTCATCAAGAGGAAGACAAGGAGTAAAGAGTAAGGGCTTGTATGAAGTAAACTCAACTGGTGGATCTTCAAGTCACATGGTTATGTGGATGAAAGCTAGACATGATTGTCAAAGCCATGGCCTTACAAAACATCTCACCTAGTCAACAAGCGCACCACTTCGTATGTGCTAATTGTTCTCAATTTGATCACACTATCGACACTTGTCCTTTGTATTCTTCTGCAGATCAAGAGCAAGCAAATTATGTGGGATGTAACAATTATCCCCAAGAACAACCCATACTCCAACACATACAATCCAGATGGCGAAACCACCCCAACTTCTCATGGAGCAACAATCAAACCGCCTCGAACCTCAAGGGCAGAAAGGAATTTCCAACAAGCAGCCCAACCAATTCAAGAATCAAAGAAGGGTGACATAGAGAGTCTTGTAAAGAAAATGGCAACTCAGCGACAAGCTTTTCAACAACTAATGGCGACACAAGAAAAGTTTATGGCGAGACCAACAACAATTTGAATTGAAAAGACAAATCAATGCAAAGCATGAGCAAGCCATTCAAAGATTGGATGTAACATTGGGGCGTTAGCTAAGGAGATGAAACGAGAAAGCAAGGTGAGTTTCAGCCAGACCATACCTAATCAGAGGTCACCAACAAGTCGGCTGTCACGGTTCTCGAAGTGGCAAGGTGATAGGAGGCGAGAAATAAGTAAGATGAGTGTATCCACCACCACCCTTCCCTCGGAGATTAGTAAAGCTAAAGGAAGAAAAATCACAAGTACCTCCACAAGCCTCCACATCCAAGGTAAGTGAAATGGAGAAGGTGAATGCACCACCTTTCCCTCAAAGGTTAGTAAAGCTGAAGAAAGAAAATAAGATGTTTGATATCTTTGAAATCTTGAGAAAAGTGCAAATTAATATTCCTTTATTAGATGCAATTAAACAAATTCCATCTTATGCTAAATTTCTTAAAGATTGTTGCACTAACAAAAGGAGATTTGGGAGCATGAAGCAGTGGCTTTGGTGAAGAGGTAAGTCGGTGTTATTAAGGAAATTGCCACCTAAGCTTAAGGATCCGGGAGTTTTACTATTCCTTGCGGGATTGGTGATCATGATTGTGGCGGTCATTCTTCTTGGACTTAGCTGGTGTCAATTTGATGCCATACACGGTGTATGAAAAGCTAGGTTTGGGAGGCTGCAACCAACTTCTATCACTTTGCAATGGCTGACGAAGCATAAAAAGACCAAGAGGTATACTTGAGGATGTCTTGGTAATGGTAGGTAAATTTATTTTACTGTTGATTTTATTGTCTTGGATATGGAAGAAGGCCCAATGCCATCACCTCTACCACTTATCTTAGGGAGGCCCTTCATGAGAACTATGAATGTATGAAAATGGTATTGTGAGTATGAAAGTAAATGGTGAAAAGATAAAATTTAAAGTTTTTCACAATTGCCCCAAGATGATTTTGAATGTTTTAATGCTTGTATGATCCAAGAGGTTGTTGAGAATGTTGTTCGGGACCATCAAATAAATCCATTGCAAGCTACCCTTACTCACGATGGCACAAGGAAGGACAAGGAGCCAGTTGTTGACAATGTTACTAAAGACATCAGGAAGTTGTGAAACCACGGAGAATCCTCCATCACATCCAGAGGCTAAAAGCAACAGTTGAAGGAACTTGAAGAGTTGAGGCAACAGTAGATAAACATAGCAAAAGCAGTGCAAAGGAAGAACCAAGAATAATCATGACAAGCACCATGCCAAGAAGGAGTTTCAAGTGGGCGAGAAAGTGTGGACTTATAAATCAAGATTTGGCTCATCCTAGTAAGTTCAAGTATCAATGGTTTGGTCCTTGTATTATCACAAGTGTGCTTCCTCGTGGAACTTTGGAGGTTCATAGTCCACAGCACAAGCAAACATTCAAAGTGAATGGACATCGAGTGAAGCCATATGTTGAAGTGAATTCTACACCAAGAGCACCTGAGCCACATCTGGTGGATTTCAAGTGCACCCGTCCAAAGGAGTAGCACTGAAACTACGGTGGAGTGAGTAGTCTAGATTCTCAAGCGCCTCTGTTGAGGTTAGTGGTACTGAGGCCACTAAGAGCGGGGGTTGGACGAATCTTTGGAGTGAATTTGCTCCACTACAGTGTGCAGCCGCATAGTCTGGCTGAAGACGTTAAACTTAGCGCTCATGGGAGGCACCCCACAGCATATCCTTTCAATTTCTTGTTGTTTTCGTTTTACTTTTATTTTGTTTTTGTTTTAGTGTTTTGTTTTTCAGGAACAAGTGTGCTTGAGTTCAAGTTTGGGGGGAATGCTTTGAGTCAAACTTATTCCAGACAGCTTCATCCATCTCCCGGGTAAGATCTTTCCATGTTAGACACACATTGGGGACAATGTGTAATTTAAGTTGGGGTATGGGAGACACATTTACACACTTGGTCCCACTTTTCTTTTTTAAAAAAAAAAAAAAAATGCATGTTCATGTTGTCTTGAAATTTTGGTGATCTAAAATTGTGATTTGATATTCATTGGTTAGCTTAAAATTTTGAACACATGATCGATGTTGGATTTTTGATTTTTGTTACTTACTTTGGGCAATTGAGAATTCACATGTTTGATGCCTTTCGACACAAGCACATTAGCACATGATTGGTGGGGTATGACATGTGGTTTTGATGTGCATATTTCTATGTTTTGGGTGGCTGGATAACCTATTGGTTGGATACATTGGCATATTAAAAAAAAAAAAAAAATCATTGATAAGATTTTCAGTATGGGCCTCTTGCCTCAAAGCATTGAGTGTTCACGTCAAAAGGTGAAGAAATTTGATTTGGTTCAAAATTATGACTAGTTTAGTTTCGTAGCCTTTTGACTCGAGTTAGTAAGTCCTTAGGGTGTTTTACACCCAATGCCCTAAAATCATCTGGTTTGGGAGTCATTGGCTAAACACTCACTATATGGGTCAATTAGAAAGCTTAAGGGAACTAGACATTGCGAGTCATAATTAAAAAAGAAAAAAAAAAAAAATAAAGTATGCCATTGTTGTTCATTCTAATGGGAATTTCAGTGAATCTTGAGATATGGAGACATTGTGCATTGAAATCATTTGGAAAGCTTCATAGTCTTGTGCTAGTTCACTATACACTGTTTCAAATTTGTGATGCCTTGGCTTTTTGTTGTAAGTTATGAAAACTTTTAATTCCAATTCATTGTGAAAATGGAGTTTAACTTTTAAGCTTGCTAATGAATGAAAATCATGGTTTTGAGTGATGCTTTAATTTTTAGATAACATGAACTGTGCATAATGTTTGTGGGTAACATTCTGGAAAACCCTCACGAGACTTAACTCGTCCTCTAGGGAATACCTAGAGGTTTAAAAACTTGTTGCATTTGCTAAATGCAATCGTACATCCACGAAGATGGATTTATCTTTTGTTCTTTGTTTTTCATTTTGTTTTTAGTTTAAGTATTGCTAAGGGACTAGCAATATGTAAGTTTAGTGTGATAAGTGCTTAAATATTCATATTTAAGCCCTTAATTATATTTATTCGCCTTTAGTTTATGTTATTTTGTCTATTTTATTTTTCCTTTTGTGTTTTCTGTGTTTTTGTAGGTCATGGAAGAAAATGAAGCGTTTCTAGAAATGTTCCAAGCTTAAAGGGCAAATTGGGAAGATCTAGAAGATGTGGAAAGGATTAAATCGGAATTTATCAAATTGAAGTCAAAATCGGATTAAATTTGGATCCTGAACATGTCTCAGTATTTTGGCCATAACTTTCAGCTCAAATATCGGATTGAGGTGATTCAACGGCATTGGAAAGATAACTCAAAATTCTACAAATCATTGTGAAATACCATTTTCCTAATTTGGACCGTCGCAATGCTAAAATCGCCCGCAAGATAGGAGCCCAATTCTGGACGAATCCTTCTCCGATTTGTAATAGGATTGTCTCCTAATTTGTCTAGGAGATGAAATTCCGAATCTCTTAGGTTTACTAGTGTTTCTAGGACTCTCTTAAAGCCTATAAATAGACCTCTAAGCCTCACAATTAGAGACACAATTCGAGAGGCGATTTTGGGAGAAGAATTGGCGACTTTCAAGGAGCAATTTTCGGGTTTATTCTTTTCCTTTATTTATTTTATGAAGATGATTAGCATCAATTTCATGTGTAACTAAACCTTTTAGTAGGGCTAGATTGAAGCCCTGATCATGTTTGTATTTTAATTCAATATTGGCACCTTTGCGATAATTGCATGATAGTATTTAACTTGATTAATACCTGTTTTCATGAATTCCTCATGCGTATTTGCCTGATCAACATATGCATGTGGTATGGATTTGTTAGTTAGATCAATTTGGATGACCGAGTCCTGGGTTTAACATTAGTAACAAAAGCAATCCACGCCGGGTTCTTGGGTTAATCAACATGGGAAACCGGGAGTATACACCATGCCCTAGGTCTCATGTGGTTGTCGGTTTTCACAGTTCATATGCTTTCTTAAAGAACAACTTAGTATACACCATGCTAAATCCTTTAGGAAAGAAAAGAATTAGAGTATACACCATGCCTAATTCGTTGCTTAGGGAAACCAATAGCTTAAGGAGTATACACCATGCCCTTAGGTTGGCAACCATTAAATATTGATCATGTAATTAAAGCATTGGCATATTGATTTATTGTATAAGCATGATTAGCGGTGGAAATCAAAGCCCTACCTCTTTCTTATTGCTTAATCAAACTCAATTTTTATCTCTTTTACTTTATATTGCGAATTTAATTTTAAGCATAATTTACCAATCCTTGTGGGATCGATCTTGCACTTACACTCTTTACTACATTTTTGACCTTGTGCACTTGCAAGTAAAACTGCGATTATTTGCTTATTAATTTAGGTAGATAATTTCACAACAGAACTCACCTTCTTGTGTTCAATTCAGCACTATCACACACACACATATCTCACGCATGCGTTCAACTTATACGTGACGCTTGAACGCATGACTCACCCATGCACCTATGTGCAGCGATGTACGGTCGAATGCACCTATGTATGTTCGAATGTACTCGATTTTAGGTCTTGTGTGACTGTTTTAGGTCACATTTTTTCCTTTCCTTATTTTTTCAAGAGCCACCTTGTCTTTTCCCTCCTCCGTCTCTTTTCTCCCTAACATCCAAATCCACCCAACCCATCTCCGGCATCCACCTTCCCCACCACCGAGACACCACCGCAGGCCCTTCCCCACCACCCATACCCATCGCTGGCTGCCATTACCCTCTATTTTCCCCATTTTTCCCCACAAAACCCGAAACCCATTTTACCCAAATTCCCCCATTTTTTGTTTTTTTGTTTTTAATTTTTTGTTCAATCAAAGGGCACAAATCCAACTCTGGGATTGTGCCCCTTGATTTTGTGTTGGATATTTGTTATTTTTGCAGGGGGTTGGGCTTATTTCAAAAGGGTTGTCAAACCCTTTGATTTCGGGTTGCACACCAGGTGTTCGACAAATTGCCCCAATGAACCTCCAGCATGCCTAGTAGGCGAGGTTCGTTGTCCCGGTCATCAGGGTCCCATGCTATTGTAGCCAAGCCGTCCATGGAGAGCCTGAAGCTCTTGTTGGAGAACACCTTTGCCATCAAAGAGGAGTTCTCCAACAACGAAGCCATAAGTTGGGTGGTAGAAGAATTGAAGCGTTGGGGTTTGAAGAGGCTTTTCAAACCTATCGCCTCCACGGCATACGAGCGGCTAGTCAGAGAATTTTACACTCATATAAGGATTGATGGTGACCAGCCGGACAGAATTTTCTCTTCCATTGACAGAAGAGAAGTGGAGGTGACCATAGCTGATATAGCGGCTGTGTTGAAATGCAGCCATGAGCCACCCGAGTCGAACATCCCCTGGCTTGAGTGCCCCTCCATGCTCACACTCGAGGAAATCGTTTCCGATATGTGTGTGGGGATGATCGCCGAAATGCAGCCAAAAGACAAAGATTCCTTGGAATCTTCTATTTATCGACATGGTGCTATACAGAAATGTGTGTCCTTTAGGACACAAGACTCTAGGTAGGACTGCCTCGCCTCTACTGCCATAGGATTTGTGCTCCATTCCCTAGATCATTCTGCCGATCCGAAATTCTATGAAGGAGTGCACCATCGGGGGGCTAAGCACACGAAGACTTGGGGATTGCCTTTCCCTTTTCTCATCACTCACATTCTAAGAAAGATAAGGATTAGAGGCACTCGAGAGTTTGTCCCCATGCCCTACAACATGGACATTCCAGAGATGGCGTGTTTTTAATTATGCATTTTATTTGATGGTTTATTTTCATTGGTGTGCTTAATTTGATGAACATATGATCACTTTGATTATGGGAATTTCAGTTATGTTACTTTCTTGGCATAATGAGATATTATAGTTCAATTTGAGTTTCACGAGCACAATTGACACGTAATTTATGGGATAAAATCTGATTTTGGTCATGTTAGTTTTGTAAGCTTAAATGCAGTTAGGTAACCCTTTGGAATGATAACTGTGGTTCATTTAAAAAAAAAAATGATGATCATTTTGAGCTTTTCGCCGAGTAACTGGATCTCTTGCCTCATTAAGCAATGAGTAATTCGCGTAAAAAAGTGAGAAGTTAGACGTGGTTAGCAAAGCTTAGAGCCTTTTTGACTCGAGTTAGTAGGTCCTTAGGGGTGTTTTTACACCTAATGCCCTAAAACCATTTGGTTTGGGAGTCATTGACTTAACACTTGATACATGGGTCAATTAGAAAGCTTAATGAAGCTATGCAATTAAAAAAAAAGTGTTTTTGATGAACCTTGGTTATTATTTTTAATGTGTTGTCTAATGAACTTTGAGTGTCGAAGCATACATGACTAAGATTAGTTTTGAAGTTCCATATTTTTGTGCCAATCTCACTTTCACTAGAATTGATTTTTGTATCTCATAATGCCATGTTTATATATTGATTGATAATTCCCTGAAAATTGTGAAGATGTTGTTTGTTTGATTAAGTTTGCTCTTAAATTTAAACCATGATTGACATATTTTTGCATGATTGAGAATAAAATGTTTGCACAAATGTTTGTGGGTATCATTCCTGAAAAACCCTCACAAGACTTCACTCGTCCTCTAGGGAACTCCTACATGTTTAAAAGGCTTGTTGCATATGCTCAATGCAACCGTTTTTCCACAAAAGCGGACTTATGTTTTGATTGTGTTTTCCATTTTGTTTTGCTAAGGGACTAGCAAAATGTAAGTTTGGCTGTATTTGATCGGTGTCAAATATTGTATATTAGACCACCCTTAACTTATATTTGTTAAGCCTTTAGCACTATTAATATCTACCTATTTTTAGTGTTTTTTGTGTTTTGTGTTGTGCAGGTCATTGCAACAAAACATGGCTAGCAAAAGGGCAAAGTGGACTTAAAGTGAAGAAGTGAATTCACTTAAAGTCGTTGTGCTTCCGCACTTAGTGCGTTGAACGCTGCTTACACTACCAGCGGTCAAACTCATGCCCAGTCAGCCCTAGCCGCCCTAGTAGTTATTTGCGGTCAACTGCATTCCCTGCGTTCGACCACAAATAATTGGTGCGTTTGAACGCAGGTAGTGCGTTTGAATGCAGGCCAGTGACCTGCCAGCCTATAAATAGGACCCTAGGTCCATTTGGTCGAGAGCTTTTTCTTTGGGCGTATTTTTAGAAGTTTGCCCCGCCCTTTTTCTTTGTACTTATTTGCTTTAGTTTAATTATAATGCTTTATTTTTGTTCATTTACGCTTCTTGTATGGAGGCTAAATCCTCAACTAAGGTTGAGGATGTAGCCTCACCATGAATTCTATGTTTATTGCTTACGCTTTAAGTTAATTCTTTTTCGTTATTTCTTTATTGCTTAAATCGTTTCTCACTTGGTTTGATGACAAAACCAAGTGAGATTACTGCCCGTAGTCGTTTATTTTGGTTTTTGTCCGATGGATACATTCCATCCTTCTATTTATCCATAGTAGTTTGTGTCTTAACACATTCACTTTGGATCCTTTGGGCCTTAAACCGTTTATGGTTTGTCTTTCGTCAAATGGACGGATTCCTTGAATCCTTCGATTGGCGCAAGAGATAAAGCTTATTTTCTTACCGATAGACAGATATGTTAGCTTAACGTTTTCAATTCACATAGTTGAAATGGTGAGGTGAAAACCTCAGCCTTGGTGTTGTAATTCATTTACTTTTCTGCATTAATTTTAGTTTACATTTTCGTTGTCACAATTACCCACTGTGGAGCTATGTTAAAATACCACTAACCTAGACTCAAAGTTATTTTCGTTTAAAGCAATACACGGTTTCTTGTGGTTCGATCTCGGTACTTGCGCAAACGCTATACGAGTTGCGGTTCATACAATTGCGAGTACCTAAATTTGGTAGGACCAATTTCTACCTTAAGATGATACACACTTCTGACTATGAAATCTTCATTTTTGGTTCATCTATATCAAGTGATCTTTGGGGAGCATCAGACTTAAAGGAATCTGTAGGATGGCCTTTGCTCCTTCAAAGAAAATGTTATTGATAAGGACATTCCATCATTTGGTGTCCTTGTCTATCAATTCCTCTACCCTTGCATCCACGGCTAGAAGAGAATTTATTGCCTGTACCATATAGGTAATTGGGAAAGGTAACCACCAGTCCCCTAACACCTTGCTGCCGCAGCCATTACCCACCCTCCAGATTAGACCTCGGCTTAAAACTTCTTTAGCCCTCATCACGCTCTGCCACATATAAAATGTTTAGACCCCAAAATTGCCTCCATAACGAAACCCTGGAGATAATTAGCTTGTAGAATATGTGCTACAAATGAATACGGATTTTGGAGAAAATGCCATAATTGTTTAGCTAATAGAGCTTTGTTAAAAGAGATCTAGTCTTTAAATCCCAATCCTCCTCGGTCTTTCGATTTCCCCATCTTAGCCCAACTCATCTATGGGATTCTTGCGGTGTTCTTCTTGTGACCCCACCAAAAATGCTGCATCATCCCATTAAGCTCTTAGTAAAAGACTTTTGGAATTTGGAAAACACTCATACATTATGTCAGAATAGCTTAGACGATGGCTTTTATTAAAATTTCCTTCCCAGCTTGTGAAAGAAATTTGACCTTCCAATTATTTAAGCAATTCCACATTTTGTCCTTAATATTCTAGAAAGCTATAGATCTTGACTTACCCACCAAAGTTGGGAGCCCAAGGTATTTATCATTACTTTGGGAAGCCTGCATACCGAGCAACTGATAAATTTATGTCCTCCTTGATTGACTAGTATTACGACTGAAAAAAATAGAGGTCTTATCTTTATTCAATTGATGCCCTAAGGCCTCTCCATATTTATCCAAGATCTTAGTTACCTTCTCCATTCTACCGAGTTTGCCTTACAAAATAGCAAACTGTCATCCGCAAAGAAAATGTGGCTAAACGAGGTCCTTTTTTGGAGGTAGGGACACCTATAATAACACCTTTTTGTTCCGCTTGTGCTAATAACGCACTAAGTGCTTCTACACAAATAAGGAAAAGATATGGAGAAAGAGGATCTCCTTGTTGTAGTCCTCGGGATGGCTGAATATTTCCACAAGGGTTACCTTACCATTAACCATGATAGCATAACTTGCAGACCGCACACACTTCATTATGAGTTGTAACCACCTGTCAGTGAATCCCATTTTAACCATTATAGCCTCTAGAAAAGCCCATTCCACTCGATCAGATGCCTTGCTCATGTCAAGCGTAATCCCCATAAAACCGACTTTGCTCCACATATGGGTATGCATAGAATGTAGAGTCTCATAAGCTGCTATTATATTGTCAGTTATAACCCTTGCTAGGAGGAAAGCACTTTGATAAGTGATAAGTGCCAAATATTGAATATTTGACCCCCCTTAACTTATATTTGTTAAGTTCTTAGTGTTGTTAATATCTAATGTTTTTAGTTGTTTTAGTGTTTTAATGTGATGTAGGACGTTGGCAGCAATCTGCAGTTAAAAGGGTGAAAAAGGGCAAAAAGTGAAGATCTGGCCTTTGCCAGTGCACTCGAGCCTAAGGGGCACGATCGAGTGCATGACTTGTTAGCCTGCGAAGTCCATGTCACCCTAGCCACCATCGCTAACTTGCTTGTGCTGTGGGAATTCTGGAGCGGTTATGTGCGATCGAGCGCATGTCCTACGATCGATCGCACACGGGTATGCGCTTGAGCGCACCACCTATGATCGAGCGTACCCCTAACTTGGTAGCACATTTAATTTTGCCTATAAATATAACCTTATGTATTTCATGAAAGTTACATTTGGAGGCACTCTCAGAGGCCTAAAACCTCTTTGTTCTTCATTGTAAACCCTTCTAAATGTCATTTAGTTATTTATTGCTTTTATTTCTTTGTCGATTATCTCTCTTTAGCATGAGAGGATAAATCTTCAACTAAGGTTGAAGATGAAACCTCACTATGGATTTATTTACATGCTTTCATAGTTAGTTTGTACGTTAATCCGTCTTTTAATTGTCATGTGTGTTCGTTTCAATACAATTTCGTGACAAAATTGTATTGATTGTGCTGTAGTTGGAGATTCATAGTGTTTTGTCCGATGGATACATTTCATCTTTTGATTTAAGTTTATTTATCCATTGTCTTTTGTGATTAACCACATTCACGTTGGATCCTTTGAACTAAGTTAGATATGTTTTGTCTTTTGTCAAATGGACGGATGCTTGGATTATTTCAATAGGCATGATAGGACATGCATAAGGTGTAAGGATGTATGAACTAGCATGACACTAGAATATGCATCGTTTTTAATTGATAAACGGATGTATAAATTAATTGTGTATTTTAATTGTGGTGAGGTGGATTCTAGACCTTAGTCTTTTTATTTATTTGTTTTTATAGCATTTAAATTAATTTACATTTTACGCATGCCACTTGTTTGATATTTGGAACTAGGTTAAGATAGGGTTAGTTTAGGCATCTAAATTAATTTTACACGAAACTCAATTCTCTGTGGGTTCGACCTCGCACTTGCACACCTGCTACATTGCAAAACAATTCGTGCTATTGCGAGTACTAAATTTGGTACGATTAAATTTTGGTGCCATTGCCGGAGAATCGTTTGTTTTGCGAAAATTAATTTTTGTTTAGATTAATTTTATTTTCTACTAGTTATTTTATTTTGGCACTTATTTTATTTGTTTTTGTGTTTTTGTCTAGGAATTTTTTTTTTAAAAAAAAAAAATTAGATTAGTGTTTGTTTGGCTGTTTTGGTGTTTGTTAAAGTTTCTGGAAAATCACTCTCCGTTAGTGCAATCGATCGTACATTTGTTGCGATCGAGCTAGCACCATTCTGACCTTTCGGCTACAGCTCGAAGCGCGTAGTAGTGTGTGGCACTTAATGAGATTACATCATGTTGTTCTTTATGATCGATTGCACTCTGTTGATCGAGCACTTCTTGTTTGTTTTATTTTTGTTTATTGTTATTTGTCTTTAATTGTTTATTTTATCTACCTGTTTTTAATTGTTTATCTACTGTTTTTAATTTTTATTAGTTTTGTTTATTTTATTCTATTTTTGTAAAATGGTTATTGTTTCAAGTGCGAATTACATATTAAACTGTTTGGGTGAAGCATGAGTCTTCCATTCGATAATATTAATGTTTCCCCTAGTTGTAGGATGTCAAATCCTACCAACTATGCTCAGAATTTTCACCCATATGAACCATGTTCACACTGCTCCAGCCCTTACCATAGTTTAGGTGATTGTCCACATTGGGGACAATTTTCCAATTTCTCGTATGAGCAGATGAACACTAATTTCTCCAGCCTTGGGTATGAATAAAATTCAAATTTTTATAACCCAGACTGGAGCAACCATTCTGATTTCTCGTGGCAAGCTCATGCTATGGGAAGTTATGCTCCCCAACCTTATGGACTACACCATTCTGAATATCCGTAGTCCAATAATCCATTTTCCATTCCTTCATCATACGATTATCCTCTTAAATAATCTTCTTTGGAAGAAACTCTCAAGGAATTCTTGCAATTAACCTGCCAACCCATCATTCCTGCGTCACAAGAATCATCATTGGAAGGATAGCTTGGTCATCTAGTTGTTGAATTCAACATAATTGAGGAAGAGGAGTTTCAAAGTCAAGAGATGGCGAGGAGTGAGGAAGTTTTCAAGGAAACTGTTAATTAGCCAAGTCTAAAGTATCCTACTATTGAGGTGCAAACGGAGAAGGGGGAAACCACTGAGATATCATTCCCTAACTCATTTTCATTAGCAGTTGAGCCTTTCATTTTAGATAACCATTCTTCCTTACCTTCATCGTACAATCATCCTCCCCAAGAGTCATTAGTGCAACATTTTCAAACCGCTAATTTCGATGACTTAGAGGAGAGGGTGAACCAACTCATGGCAGCTAGGCATGCCCATACCCAGCTTTCTCACACTCACGCACCTCATCAGTCATGTTCATTTTGTTATCATCTTTCTCAAAGGATAGATGATTGCCCATTCATAAATCATTATGTGATTGAAGCTAGCAGTTCTCATCATGAGTGTGTCCAAACCACCACATTTGGGAGTGAGGAAGTTGTTGAGGAGATTTTTTGTGAGCCAAGCCTTGAGGATCTGTTGGAAGAATGCTTTGACCAGTTTGGAGGTGACCTAGACCTGGACAAGCTGCTTGATCATGTTGATACTTTTAGTGAGCCAAGTCTTGAGGATCCATTGGAAGAGCGTTTTGATCAAATTGAATGTAATCTGGATCTTGACAAGTTCCTTAAGCAAGCTGTGATGTTTAGAGAGCCAAGTCTGGAGGATCCTTTGGAAGAGAGCTTTGCTCAATTTGAGTTTGATTTGGATCTTGACATGGTACATGAGCAAGCCAAGGCCTTATTGGATCCCACTACTGAGATGCAGACTAAGAATGGAGACGAAGAGAACCAGGAGTAAATTGAGCCCCCACCAATTTCAAATTGGTCCAATGACAAGGAAGTGAGTACTAAAGCTCACTCCTTCATCACAATCACTCTCGAGACACAACATGAACCACAAGCTTCATCTTTCCAATGTCTCGAAGAGCCATCTTATGTAGAGATTTTCAAGGTATCACACACAGAAAGGTACAAATATAGGAATAGGCATCCCAAGAAAATCTTTTGAAGCAAGCAAATTGGCTACATAAGATGGCGAAGCATCCTTCTAGAGGGGTATCAAATTTTAAAGAAGAAAGGATGGAAGGGATTGATTGGACACCCATGGGATCAGGAAGGTGCAGTATTTTTTCGTTTTTATTTTTCGCACTTTATTTTTGAGTCATTTACTTTTTGTCATTTTTTATTTTATTTTATTTTGTTTCTAACAACAATTAACCTTTTGATGTTTGTTCCTTGAGAAAAAAGATTGTTGTTAGTTTTCGTGTGTTTTGGTGTTTAAGTTCGGGGGACACCTTGGCCTATGCACACTTCGGTTCCTCATTCCACTGTAATGTATTTCTTACCACATTTGGGACAATGTGTCATTTAAGTTTGGAGGTGTGGACAAACACTGTCTGTTTGTTTGTTTGATTTATTTGTTGTTTTTCTTGTTTTTGTCTGTATATAATTTTTTTTTTGTTTTGTTTGTTGCTATGTTGGTGATTGGGCACAACTTACATCGTAACTATGGATTGCATGTCATTGGTGTGTTTAACTTATTTGAAAACTGCATATCATTAGAAATTCTAGGTTTTGATTCATGTGTTGGATTGGAAAGACTCCACTTGGTTGATTGATATTTCACATGCACACTAGTATTAGGGTTTGTGAGGTATGAGATTTGACTTTGAAGTGTGTTTTTTGAGATTTTTAGGTTTTTGCGATGTGATGATGAAAACCTTGGTTGTTAATAAAAAAAAAATCACAATAAGTTGAGTTTTTCATTGAGTAATCGATCTTGCCTCACCAAGCAATGAGTGTTCGCATAAAAAGATGAAATTTTTTGGCTAAGTGATTATATGGCTAGTCAGGCTTCGTGGCTCTTTTGACTTGAGTAACTAAGCCCCTAGGGATATCTCTACATCTAGTGCCTTAAAACCGCTTGGTTTGGGAGTCCCTAGCCCAACACTCGTTACATAGGTCATTTAGAAGCTTAAGGGAGTCAAGCATTGCACAACCTACACAAAAAAAATTGCATCTTTCGATTCAAGCCTTGGTTGTATTTATCACATTGTTTTCCTTTGAATTTTGGGATTCACCTCTTTGGAGGATAATTGAAACCCCATGATCTTGTGTTTGGTCACTTTGCACTTCATGGAACATGTGTTGTCTTAATTTTCCAACCGTAAGTGAAATGATGTTTGGATGCCTGGATAATGTGGCTTGTATGTTCAAAAAATTGTTAAAATTGCTAATGATGTATGAACCATGTGTTTAAGTGAAAGGCTTTGTTTGTCAATAACATAGTACCAGATAATTGTTTGTGGGTGTCATTCCTAAAAAACCCTCACGAGACTTCACTCGTCCACTAGGGATGCCTAGGGGTTTAAAATGCTTGTTGTATATGTTAAATGCAATCGTTTCTCCCACAAAAGTGGATTTATATTTCTTGTTTTCATTGTGTTTTCATTTTTGTTTTACTAAGGGATTAGCAAAATGTAAGTTTGGAAGTATTTGATCAGTGCCAAATATTGTATATTTGACCCTCTTTAACTTATATTTGTTAAGCTTTTAGCGTTGTTAATATCTAATGTTTTTAGTTGTTTTAGTGTTTTAATGTGTTGTAGGACGTTGGCAGCAATCTGCAGTTAAAAGGGTGAAAAAGGGCAAAAAGTGAAGATCTAGCTGCCAATGCGCTCGAGCACAAGGGGCGCGATCAAGCGCAAGCCTCGTCAACTTGCGAAGTCCGCGTCACCCTAGCCGCCATCGCTAACTTGCTAGCAACGTGGGAATTCTGGAGCGGTTACGTGCGATCGAGTGCATACCTTGCGATTGAGTGCATGTCCTACGATCGATCGCACACGGGTATGCGCTCAAGCACACCACCTACAATCGAGCGCACCCCTGACCTAGTAGCACATTTAATTTTGTCTATAAATAGAACCTTATGTATTTTGTGAAAGTTAGGTTTAGAGGCGCCCTTAGAGGCCTAAAACCTCTCTATTCTTCACTGTAAACCCTTCTAAACGTCATTTAATTATTTATTACTTTTATTTCTTTGTCGATTGTCTCTCTTTAGCATGAAGGATAAATCTTCAACTAAGGTTGAAGATGAAGCCTTACCACGGATTTATTTACATGCTTCCATAGTTAGTTTGTATGTTAATCTGTCTTTTAATTGTCATGTGTGTTGTTTCAATACAATTTCGTGACAAAATTGTATTGATTGTGTCGTAGTTGGAGATTCATAGTGTTTTGTCCGATGGATACATTTCATCTTTTGATTTAAGTTTATTTATCCATTGTCTTTTGTGATTAACCACATTCACATTACCACATTACATTGGATCCTTTAAACTAAGTTAGATATGTTTTGTCTTTTGTCAAATTGACAGATGCTTGGATTATTTTAATAGGCACTTTAGGACATGCATAAGGCGTAAGGATGTATGAACTAGCGTGACATTAGAACATGCATTGTTTTTAATCGATAGACGGATGTATAAATTAATCGTGTATTTTAATTGTGGTGAGGTGGATTCTAGACCTTAGTCTTTTTATTTATTTGTTTTTATACCATTTAAATTAGTTTATATTTTACGCATACCACTTGTTTGATATTTGGAACTAGATTAAGATAGGGTTAGTTTAGGCACCTAAATTAATTTTACACAAAACTCGATTCTTTGTGGGTTCGACCTCACACTTGCACACCCGCTACACTGCAAAACGATTTGTGCTATTGCGAGTACTAAATTTAGTACGATCAATAAGGACTAATAACATGGGGCAGTACCACCTTCAAATGATTAGATAAGACCTTTGAAATAATCTTGTAAATAACATTGCAAAGGCTTATAGGTTGAAAATCAGCAACACAACAAGGATCCAGGTTTTTTGGGAATAAGTGCAATGTGTGTGGCATTAATTCTCTCATCCATAATAAAATGGTTTAGAAATTGTAGAACAACATGACAAACCTCTGGGCCTACAGTATCCTAATGATGTTGATAGAACCCAGCTGTAAAACCATCAGGGCCAGGTGACTTCAAAGGGGCCATCTGGAAGAGAGTTGTCCGCACATCTTTATTTGTGAATTTTGCTAACAACTGGTTATTCATGGCCTTAGAAATTGAACCTTGTTGTGAAAATATCTATCTAAATTAATAGGCAAATAATTGCAGTTTTACTTACAAGTGTACAAGGTCAAAAGGTGTAGTATAGTGTGTAAGTGCAAGATCGATCCCACAGGGATTGATAAATTTTACTTAAAATTAAGTTTGCAATATAAAATAAAAGAGAGAAAAATTGAGTTTGATTAAATAATGAGAAAGAGGTAGGGTTTTGATTTCCAGCACTAATCATGCTTATACAATAAAACAATATGCCACTGCTTTAATTACATGATGAGTATTTAATGGTTGCCAACCTAAGGGCATGGTGTATACTTCTTAAGTTATTGGTTTCCCTAAGCAACGAGTTAGGCATAGTGTATACTCTAACTCTTTTCTTTTTTAAAGAATTTAGCATGGCGTATACTAAGTTGTTCTCTAGGAAAGCATATGAACTATGAAAACCGACAACCACATGACACCTAGGGCATGGCGTATACTCCCGGTTTCCCATGTTGATTAACCCAAGAACCCAGCATGGATTACTTTTGTTACTTAATTTATCAAAAAAAAAAACTTTTGTTACTTATGTTAAACTCAGGACTCAGTCATCCAAATTGATCTAACTAACAAGTCCATACCGCATGCATATGTTGATCAGGCAGACACATATGAGAAATTCATGAAAACAGATATTAATCAAGTTAAATACTATCATGCAATTATCGCAAAGGTGCCAATATTGAATTAAAATATAAACATAATCAGGGCTTCAATCAAGCCCTACTGAACGGTTTAGTTACACATAATATTGATGCTAATCATCTTCATGAAATAAAATAAAGGAAAAGAATAAACCCGGAAAATCGCTTCCTTGAGAGCCATAAATTCTTCTCCAAAAATAGCATGTATATAATTGTGTGTGGAATTGTATCGCTTAGAGGTCTATTTATAAGCCTTAGGAGAGTCCTACAAACACTAGTAAACCTAAGAAATTCGGAATTCCATCTCCTAGTCAAATTAGGAGACAATCCTATTACAAATCGGAATAGGATTCGTCCAGAATTGGGCTCTTATCTTGTAGGGTAATTTTGGCATTGCGGTGGTCCGAATTGGGAAACTTCTATTTCATAATCATTTGTATAATTCTGAGTTAACTTTCCAATGCCATTAGAATCACCTCAATCCAATATTTGAACTGAAAGTTGTGGCCAATATACCAAGACATGTGCAGAATCTAAATTTGAATCCAATCCGATTTTGACTCCAATTTGATAAATTCCGATTTACTCTTTTCCACATCTTCTAGGTCTTCCCAATTTTCCCTTTATGCTTAGAACTTTTCCAGAAATGCTTCCTTTTCTTCTATGACCTACAAAAACACAGAAAACACAAAAAGGGAATAAAATGGAACAAAATAACAAAAACTAAGAAATTAACAAATGTAAATTAAGGGCTAAAATATGAATATTTGGGCACTTATCACACCCCCAAACTTACATATTGCTAGTCCCTTAGCAATACTAAACTAAAAACAAAATGAAAAACAAAAAACAAAAAGATAAATTCATCTTTCGTGGGATGTACGATTGCATTTAGCGTATGCAACAAGCCTTTTAAACCTCTAGGAATTCCCTAAAGGACAAGTGAAGTCTTGTGAGGGTTTTCCAGGAATGTTACCTACAAACATTATGCATAGTTTATGTTATCTAAAAAATTAAAGCATCACTCAAAACCATGATTTTCATTCATTAGCAAGCTTAAAAAGTTAAACTTCATCTTCACAATGAATTGGAATTTAAAGTCTAATCACTTACAACAGGCAAGTTAAGGCATCACAAGTTTGAAACATTGTAAAGTGAATTAGCACAAGACTATGGAGCTCCCAAATAATTTCAATGTGCAATGTCTTAATATCTCAAGATTCATTGAAAGTCCTATTAGAATGAACAACAATGGCATAATTTTATTATACTTTCTTTTATTATTAGGCTCTTCAATGTTTAATTCCTTTAAGCTTTCTAATTGACCCATGTAGCAAGTGTTGAGCCAATGACTCCCAAACCAGATGGTTTTAGGGCATTAGGTGTAAAGATACCCCTAAGAACTTACTAACTCAAGTCAAAAAGGCTACGAAACTAAACTATTCATAATTTTAACCAAATCAAATTTCTTCACCTTTTGACGTGAACACTCAATGCTTAATGAGGCAAGAGGTCCAGTTACTCAATGAAAATCTTATCAATGATCATTTTTTTTTATTATTATTATTATGCCAATGTATCTAGCCAACAAGTCATCCAGTGTCACCCAAAACATAGAAACATACATATCAAAACCACATGTCATACCCCACAAATCATATGCTAATGTGCTTGTGTTAGAGTAGATCAAACATTTGAATTCTCAAATACCTAAAGTAAGTAACAAACTTAAAAATCCAACATCAGATCATATGTTCAAAATTTTAAGCTAACCAATGAATATCAAATCATAATTCTTAGATCAACAAAAATTTTAAGACAAACATGAACATGCATTTTTTTTTTTCAAAAACAAAAAGTGGGACCAAGTGTGTGTAAATGTGCCCCCCATACCCCAAAACTTAAATTACACATTGTCCCCAATGTGTGTATAACATGGAAAGATCTTACCCGGGAGATGGATGAAACTGTCTGGAATAGGTTTAACTCAATGCATTTCCCCCAAACTTGAACTCAAGCACACTTGTCCTGAAAAACAAAACACTAAAGTAACAAAGGAAAAAAAAATAAAATAAAATAAACAAACAAACAAAGAAATAAAAAGGATATGTTGTGGGGTGCCTCCCATGAGCTCTAAATTTAACGTCTTCAGCCAGACTGTGGCACTTTAAAGTTGAAGCACCAGTCTTTTCTTCTCTTGCACCAAAGAGAATGATGTCTTCCCATTGCAAGGGATTCCAATTGTCTGTATATAGGGGTGGACCACTCTGAGTCTTCTTAAACAATTTCTCATCATGGACTGGAATAAAATAAGAAGAAGACTCAAGGAGCTTTTCTATCTTGATGTCCTCAATTTGCTCATTTGGTAGCTCTAACAGACTTCTCTCTTGGCCTCTTGGTGTTTCAGGAATAAGAGCTAATGTTGAAAAAGTCTTAGTGCTCTCTTCTTTTTCCTGATGTGACTCCTCTAGATCTTCAGTTTGCTCCTCCTTCCTCTCATCCATTTGATTTTCAACCACAGCTTGCTCACAAAATTGATCAAAGTGCTCTCCCAAAGGATCTTCAAGACTTGGCTCACAAAACTTTTCCTCAACATTTTCTTCATTCCTAGGTGTGGTGGTTGTTTGCTCATGATAGTAAATGCACTCATTCTCCATGTAGTACTCATTAGGATTTGCAACCAACTAACCTTGACACTTTTCTTCTTTGAGGATATCCATCATTTTCTTAAAGTGAGCATCCATCTTCTCATATGATTGCGTGATAGAGTTATTTATCCTTGCAAATTCTTGCCTATCTTCCTCTGCTTCGCTAAGAAAAGCTGAAATCGTTCTTTTTAATCTAGCACCTGCTTCTGCTGAGGCAGCCATTATTTCTTCTAAGGCAGCCATTGTTTCTTTCAAGGCAGCCATTATTGGAGAAGGTGGTTCTTCTTGATATTGTTGATATGGATAGGAATATGAATGATCATGAAATTGTGGAGCAAGATTTCCAAAAAATTGAGCTTGCCATGAGAGGTTTGATTGTTGGCTCCATGTTGGGTTATAGGAATCAAAATAGTTGTCGTTCCTCGGTCTAGAGAGCGATGTGTTCTTATGCCCAAAAATATTGTTAGAAATTTGTCTTATTGAAGGACAATTTCTAACATGGTGATAAGGGTCATGGCAAAATGAACATGGTCCATAGGGTGTTGGAGTGCCTCCCCACATGGGAATAAAAACAAAAAGAAATTAAAATAACAAGAGGAAATAAAAACCAAAAATAAAAAGAAAAACTCACAAATTGACACAACTGCTATTTGGTAGAGCGCTCGATCACACAGGTTGGTGCACTCGATCGCACTTGAGGCAAGACTACAAAACAAAAAAGAAAATACAGCGTCTTGGTTCTATCGATTTTCTTGATCGCATACGCAGTGTGCTCGATCGCCTACGAAACGTAATTAAAATTCTAAAAAATCAGTAACACGAAAATATAAATAAAATAAAATTAACTAATGAGAAAAATTTTAAACAAAATTAAACAATCCCCGGAACGGCGTCAAAAACTTGTAGTGCAAATATCTACCTAAATTAATAGGTAAATAATCGTAGTTTTACTTGCAAGTGCACAAGGTTAAAAAGTGTAGTATAGTGTGTAAGTGCAAGATCGATCCCACAGGGATTGGTAGATTTTGCTTAAAATTAAGTTTGCAATATAAAATAAAAGAGAGAAAAATTGAGTTTGATTAAATAATGAGAAAGAGGTAGGGCTTTGATTTCCACCACTAATCATGCTTATACAGTAAAACAATATGCCAGTGCTTTAATTATATGATGAGTATTTAATGGTTGCCAACCTAAGGGCATGGTGTATACTCCTTAAGCTATTGGTTTCCCTAAGCAACGAGTTAGGCATGGTGTATACTCTAACTCTTTTCTTTCCTAAAGGATTTAGCATGGTGTATACTAAGTTGTTCTCTAGGAAAGCATATGAACTGCGAAAACTGACAACCACATGAGACCTAAGGCATGGTGTATACTCCCTGTTTCCCATGTTGATTAACCCAAGAACCCGGCATGGATTACTTTTGTTACTTATGTTAAACCCAAGACTCGGTCATCCAAATTGATCTAACTAACAAGTCCATACCACATGCATATGTTGATCAGGTAGACATATATGAGGAATTCATGAAAACAGGTATTAATCAAGTTAAATACTATCATGCAATTATCGCAAAGGCGCCAATATTGAATTAAAATATAAACATAATCAGGGCTTCAATCAAGCCCTACTGAACGATTTAGTTACACATAATATTGATACTAATCATCTTCATGAAATAAAATAAAGGAAAAGAATAAACTCGGAAAATCGCTTCTTTGAAAGCCGTAAATTCTTCTCAAAAAATAGCGTGTATATAATTGTGTGTGGAATTGTATGGCTTAGAGGTCTATTTATAGGCCTTAAGAGAGTCCTAGAAACAATAGTAAACCTAAGAAATTCAGAATTCCATCTCCTAGTCAAATTAGGAGACAATCCTATTACAAATCGGAATAGGATTCGCCCAAAATTGGACTCCTATCTTGCGGGGTAATTTTGGCATTGCGGCGTTCCGAATTGGGAAAATACTATTTCACTATAATTTGTATAATTTTGAGTTAGCTTTCTAGTGCCATTGGAATCACCTCAATCCAATAATGAGCTGAAAGTTATGGCCAAAATACCAAGACATGTGCAGAATCCAAATTTGAATCCAATCCGATTTTGACTCCAATTTGATAAATTCCGATTTACTCCTTTCCACATCTTCTAGGTCTTCCCAATTTTCCCTTTAAGCTTGGAACTTTTCTAGAAATGCTTCATTTTCTTCCATGACCTACAAAAACACAGAAAACACAAAAAGGGAATAAAATGGAACAAAATAACAAAAACTAAGAAATTAACAAATGTAAATTAAGGGCTAAAATATGAATATTTTGGCACTTATCAAACCTCGGATAGCACCAATGACTTCCCCAAAGTTGGTTGGAGAAGCTATAGTGAAAAGTTTCTGGTAATATCCCACGAAAGCAGACTCCACAGCAGCCCAAGTACTACATAGCCGGCTCTCCTCATCCTGGATTTGTAAAATCTAGTTGCATCTCCTTCTTTGGCTGGCATAAGCACGAAAGTACCTAGTATTCCTATCTCCATTCCTCAACCACTCCTCCTTAGCCCTTTGATGCCATCTTAAGTCCTCTTGTTCCAACAAATTATTAATCTCCTCTTTAAGAGTTTTTTCATATTCCTCATCATGCCTCACATCCCTACATTGAACTGTTTCCAATTATTTTGTTTTTTCCCGAATGGTATAATTAGCTAACCACTTCTTTCCACACCCATTGTTTGAGAACCTTTTGGCATCAAGTGAGATTTCTATGCATGTTATCCCACGGGTTCTCGTGTCTTTTCTTTTTCCTCCACGTCTATTGGACAATTGCCTTATATCTTGCATGGCAATTCCAACTAGCCTCAACCCAAAAGAGCCTCCCCTTGCTCCATTTCGACTCCCTCCCATTCGTAAAAGAAATAGCCACCGGATGGTGGTCAAAACTTCTACTAGACAATACCTCCACATCCACATCCCCAAAACTACCACACCACTCATGATTAGCAACCACCTGATCCAACCGCTCTTGTGTAAAGGCTCAACCATCTCTACCATTATTCCAAGTGAATTTGGGACCTCAAAACCCCAAATCACTTAAACCACAATCTTCAAAAGTATGTTGAAATTCCTCCATTTGACACTAATCTCTTGTGATTGTGCCTCTTTTCTCAGTGAGATTCACAATTTCATTGAAGTCTCCCATGCATAACCATGGCAACGGTTGAAGATGGAAAATGTGATGCAACAAAGCCTACGCTTCCTTTCGTTTTGCTATTTTGGGTGGCCACAGAATCCCGTGAATTTCCAACTATCCCCATTATTATAAATAGAAACAACAACATTAATATGCCTTCTATTGTAATTTTGGATTACAACTTCTATTTCATCCCTCCACAAAAATGCTAGGCCCCCACTACAACCTACTCTATCCACTATAAATATGTTTTCAAAGCCCTTTTCTTTTAAGAAAATCAACTCTCCTACCTGACAATTTGGTTTCCATAATGAAAACCATTTTGGCTTTCTTATCCTCACCATTTGATGAAGGTCATGAACTGGCCGAGGGTTCCCAAGCCCTCGGTAGTTCCAACTTAAGATAGTCATTGTGAGTGGTAGGGTTGAGGAATAGCCACTGCCTTAATCAAATTTCCATGCTCCTCATTCTGCTCCTTCATTCTCGCTTTTTTCACCCCATCCTCCTCCCCCTCTAAGACCTATTTTATCCCATCCTTTCTACCTTCAATTTGCCCCTTCCCATTTTCTGCATCAATCTCCCTTAGGCCTTTACCACATGCTTCACTCTTCCCCAGTGAATGAGGAACAACCCTAGGAGAAATTACATGTGATTCACCATTATCAAAAAGCCCAGGTCTCTCCCCCTACACGATTCCTCTCCCTAACCCGCCAACATGTGAATACGTGGCCCCAAAAAATTTGAGGACTTATCCACGTTGCATGTATTAGCTATATTTATGTAACAACCCTGATGAGAAAATCAATTAACTAATAATTGAACCTATGGTTCGTCTCCCAACACTATCCCTCGTGGGACAAGACTTAGAGATTTTGACCTTTCTCGTTGAAACGAGAAATCTCAGTGGAAGACTTACTAAAACTATAGGAAACAGAGAGCAATAATAATCATCACACAATTATACACCAGAGTAACAAAATACCTCGTAACATTGAAATATTCATCAAATGTATTGGTCATCAGATCATCATCAAAAGAGGGTTACAAACCACAAAATATTATTACATTTTCTTAACAAAGGATCATATAGATCAAATCTTAAGCTTAAGAAGAGCTAATGAGATCAAAATCTCGATCATATTAGCACGGGTGGTTCCTCCATCATCCCATATGGATTTTAGCCACACTAGGTCCATGTCCTTAAAAATGACCCATATCAGATCCTATGCAATCACCCAAGTTTGCTCCGACGAAATCCTTTTATAGGATAGCTAAACCGCCCAGATATTCGTAATGATGGGAAAACATAAAATCAAGGGAAAAGTCTAAGACTTAGTGAATATTAACTCAAATAATATCCATGCTAGTTTTAATTATGAACTCTAATTTTTCATAAAGCAATAGTTCCATCACGACAATTTATCGTGTAGGTGTGGTATAAATATATAATACGCATATGATATAGAGTGACAGTCATAGTTCAACCGTATGGTTTACCCAAGATATTACCCCTTCCTAGTAGGGTTCTTGTTGTCCTAATACACCTGTAATATAACACTGGTGCCCCAGATATTGTATGCTACCGTACATAACACTAGCGGCACGACCGAGGCCGATCTCGAGTGGCCCACACCACTATTGATGTCCGTCCTGTAATGACCACCCGTTAAGGCTATGCCGACCATAAAACAAACATTGATCCAAGGCCCATATAATACACACACATTTGACCATAAGGTTAACATATATAGTAAGTCCATGACCATTATCCCGTATATACTGGTATACCATGTCATATGATACAATTATCTTGTCTATATTTTACATGCATGCTTTTACAGGTCTCACTTACTTAAAATATTCAGCACAACATTTTTCTCAAAATGTTAGAGTTCATGTGCAATAAGTATAAATTGTGAGAGTTGCAAATATTCATGTTTTGGTACACAAAATAATCATGCAGTGCATAAAAAATAATTGTGAGCAATATGTGAGTTAAAACTTATCTGGGTCGTATAACTTCTTCGAGTATTCCAAATAATTATGGTTCCCCAAATATGTGAAAAATCTTCTATTAGTCATATTTCTACTAAAACAACTCTAAAATAATAAAATAGGAGCTATTGGATGACTGGTTAAAATAAAGTCTCCTAGCACACTTTGGATCATACGTTTGGGCTCGAGGCTGTACGTCCACTGTAAGGTTTTCAGGGAGAATTTCATTTTGCCCACTTGTCCTCCTATTCTCCAAAACCAAATCCTAAGGCTATCAAAATATTCCTTAAGGTCTCCTAACTCAAAATGAAACCTCCATGCAAACGAAAGCATATTAAACCAAAACAACGCTAGTCCTAACAAGATTTAAAGCATAACTAATGTAGCGTGACTTAGTGGACTGCAGCGAAGGTCAACAAATGCGCAGCGATAACTAAATCTAGATCTTGATTCTATCAAATATTTGAGAACTCTTCTTAAAAATTTAGATACTTTACAATATTTTGAAGGAAAATAGAAGAATAAACTTAACTCTGAGTATTCTCATTAATCAATATCAACAATAAACAACAACTGCATTCTTAGGGCCCTAAGCATTTATTTATAGCCCTAAGACTCCTAGTCCTAAGATAACAATGACATAAAGTTAGTTTAGAAGTCTACGAAAGAAAATTAAACCAAATAAAAGACTAACAAAGAAACATAATTCAAATAAAAGACTGAAAAATAAGATAGAATAAAAGACTAACAAATAAACATAATCCAAATAAAAGACTAAAAGATAAGATAGGCCGTCCTGATCTATATCAACAACTAAAGCTAAAAGAACAACTAACAACACAAGACAACATTTAGGCAACAAAACGACATAAAAATAAGCTAGGTAAAGTGAAGTTACCTCCTTGAAGTGAAACTTCAATAACTTTCTCTTCGATAGCACTAAACTCAAAACACCTCACAAACACACACTCAAAGGAAGGATTTTCGTAGCCTAGGGTCCTGAGAGAACATGAGAATAAATGAGGGGTAGGGGGTATTTATAGTTAAGGGGTTCTACCAACTGATAAGGGCTTAAATATTCATATTTAAGGCCATTAATTTATATTTTTTAATCTCTTAGTTTTGCTAGTTTGTGCTATGTTACTTTCTTTTTATATTTTCTTTGTTTTATAGGTTTTTGGAAGAAAATGAAGCATTTATGGAAGTATTGGGCTTAAAGAGAAAATTTGGGAAAAAGCTGGAGATTCTTTATGCGATTGATCGCACCAAATATGAGATCGAGCACACCAGCGCTCAAGTGCCCAAGCCAAGGAAAGAGCGCATTTGCACTCGTGCGCACAAGAAAAGGATCGATTACATATGTGATCGAGCGAAAAAGACCCACGATTGATCGCACTCATGCGCTGTAGAATTCAAGAAGCTGCAGCCAGACTTCTTTTGCTTTCCATATTAGGGTTTTACAAGTCCTAGTTGCACTAGGACTAAACCCTACGATTTTTAGGGTTTCTAGAGTATTCTTAAGCCTATAAATAAACCTCTTAGCTTCTAAAAAAAGCGGGAAAAGAGGCACAAGCTCTGGAAAGGAACTGAAGGCTAGATCAAGAGGAGCCTGGGTTTTTTCTCTCCCGCCTTTATCTTTATTATGTAGTTTATATTTTAATTGGGGCTAGATTGAAGCCCTAGTCATGTCTATTTAGGATTGTAATATTGGCGCCTTTGCTACAATTATACTTTGGTGTACTTAACTTGATTAATTCATGTTTTCTTGAATTCCTCATATATGTTTGCTTGATTAACATATGCATGTGGTATGGATTAATTAATTTAATCAATTTGGATGACCAAGTCCTAGGTTTAATAAAAGTAACAAAAGAAATCCACACCGGGTTCTGATAAGAGCTAAATATTGTATATTTGGACCCCTTAATTTGCATTAGTTAATCCTTTTGTTAATCCTTTAGCTATGTTAGATTTGTGTTTTAGTGTTTTGCTGAAAAGAAACTGCATCTTAAAAGGGGAAAATTGCAAAGTCTTGGAATAAAACATACTTTGAGAAGATCTAGAAGATGTGGTTAAGCTTGACCAAATCAAATGAAGGAGAAAATCGGAATTTCCCTAAATGGAGATAATTTCGGATTTGATTCAGATTCAGATTCTGCACATGTCTCAGTGTTTTGACCATAACTTTCTGCTCAAATATCAGATTGAGATGATTCAAACGGCAGTAGAAAGCTCGTTTAAAATTATACAATTTATTGTGAAATAGGATTTTCCTAATTCGGACGTTTACTTTGGCAAAATCGTCTCACAATATGAGAACGCAAATTTGAGCGAATCTTATCCGGATTTCGGACTTCTAATGGACAGGAGATCGACCTCCGAATTATCTAGGTTTACTTGGGCTTTTAGGACTTCTCTAAGCCTATAAATAGACCTATTTGCATTCAAGAAAAGATACACAAGCCTAGAGGCAAAAATTCACAGCTTCTCTTTAGTTTAGTTTTTCTGTAGTTTAGGATTTATTTTTATGTGGCTAACCCCAACTAAGGTTGGGGATGAAGCCTCACCATTGAAGAACATCATTGCTGTTATGTAAGTTTTATTAATCTGATTTTATAGAGTTTATTGTTTCAATTGTTTTACTCTAATTAATTATGTGGAGTGATTCTTAGATATCTCTTGTGATTCAAGGATACATGTGATGATTTGAGATAATTTCATATGATTGATTGCTTGGTTTTAACTCATAAAATTGGATATCCCTTGTGATTTGTTCTACGGATACATCTGGTGTTTCAATTAGATTTGGATTCCTTTTGTGATTTGATCAATGAATGGATACATAGGATGCTTTTGATTAATTCTTTGAGCGTAGTAAAACATATCTAAGATTTTAATTGTGAGAACTTGATTGATATTAATGAGCATATAATATGTTGTTATGAAGTGGTGAGTGTGAATTCCCAAACCTTAGTAACTTTACCTTTTGTTTTATTTTATTTATTTTATGTTTTGTCTTTTAATTTTAAAACCCAATTTCAAAACCTTTTGGAACTAGATTAGGATTAAATTAGTTTAGATTTAAATTTGCTTTCAAAAATACAATTCCTGTGGGTTCGACCTCGCACTTGCAAAATCATTATATTGCAAACAATTCGTGCACTTGCGAGTACATTTAATTTGTACATCAGGTTCTTAGGTTAATCAACTTGAAAAACTGGGAGTATACACCCATTCCCTAGGTTCCATGTGTTTGTCAATTTTCACTGGTTTATATTTTCTTAAAGAACAACTTAGTATACATCAATGCTAAATCCTTTAAGAAAGAAAAGAGTTAAGAGTATACACCCATGCCTAACTTGTTGCTTAGGGAAATTTATGGCTTAAGGAGTATACACCCATGCCCTTAAGTTGGCAAACATTAAATATATCAGTATGAGTGGTGAATTGGCATATTACTATCTTACATAGTCTGATAAGTGGTGGATATCAAAACCCTAATTTTTTTTAGTTTTAGTTTATTTTTTATTTTATTTCTTTATTTTAATTCAATTGTGACAATTAAATTTTATCTATTAATTAAATAGGAAATTACTTCTAAACATAATTTAGCAATCCTCGTGGGAATGATCTCGTATTTGTCTGCTATATTATCATTTTGATCTTGTGCACTTGCGAGTAAAATGTACAATTATTTGCCTATTAATTTAGGTAGATATTTGTACAATACCAACCCTTGAGAAAAGCAACGAACGTCCGCCAATCCTAGCGTACGTTCGGTACTATTTAGACAATAGTCCAAAGGATGCTTTGTATGTCTACGTATTAACCAAAGGGTATACTGATGTGGTATTTTGTTGACCAAAATATCAATAATAAAATAAACCACTCGCAATAGGACGAATCCCGTAGGATAGGGCTATATTGAGGGTGTCGAACCTCAAGGACTGTAAGGGTTTTGCTATTAAATTCAAAGCACTAATTTTAACCTAATTAACAAAAGAGATTTTTGATTGTTTGTGAATTTGAAATGCATAAAAGTAAACGTAAGATTAAAAGTAAATATATGAGAGAGAAAAGTAAGGTACCGACTTCACCACGATCCGCACAACAATGGTAACCATATCTAATTCCAGAAACTCAAAATATGCATGTTATAAAGAACAAGAAAATACAATATCAAGGGATAAGGATAATCTATCTTTGGTTGGCACGGATCGTCCACCTAACCACTAAGATGCGGCACGACCCGTCTTCCCTAGGCATAAACTATAAAATCCCTTGATAAGTTTTCATACAATCAATGGAATTTAAGGACAACATAATGTTAACCACATCAAAACTCCTCACTTTTTGACGTGAACGCTCAATGCTTAATGAGGCAAGAGGTCCAGTTACTTAGTGAACAATTCATCAATGATTATCATCATTTCATTTTTTTTTTTAATAAATTTAACCACATCAAAGCTCCTCATCTTTTGACGTGAGCACTCACTGCTTTGAGGCAAGAGGCCCAGTTACTCAATGAAGAATTCTCAATGGTCAAACTTTTTTTTTTTTTTTTTAATGCCAATGTATCCACTCAATAAGTCACCCAGTGTCACACAAAACATAGAAACATACACATTAAACCCTTATGTCATACCCCACCAGTCATGTGCTAATGTGCTTGTGTCAGAGTAGATCAAACATATGATTTCTCAATTGCCTAAAGCAAGTAACAAACTAAAAAATCCAACATCAGATCATGTGTTCAAAATTTTAAGCTCACTGATGAAATCAATCACAAATTTTAGGTCAACCAAAATTTAAGGACAACATGAACATGCCTAGGGAGGACGGGAGTACGACCCGTCCTCCCTATGCATGGCCTATCTTAATCCTATTAATCATATGTCTATTAAAATCCATTGCATAACCATCAATCTTATAATCACAGAAAATAAGGTTGATTTGAGTTCAATCTGAGCAAAATAATTTCTAAGACAAGAATAGAATTTTGCAAATATTGAATTGAATTGAATAACAATTGCATTGAATATTAAGAACAGAAATCTAAAGTTGCAATCCTCACAGTTATGCAATCAACATACATAAATTGAATTAAATGAAATCAAATACAATCACCATTGTGCTTGGAAAGGGTTTACATCGATACCCCACTAAGGGGTTTAGCTCATGATCTTCTAAGCTCCACTAAGCCTCCAAGAAATATTTTCTGTCTAAAACTAAGTATATCTTCTCTTGAAGCATAGAGGCTTATTTATAGAGAGTAACAAGTCCTAGAAGCCCTAGTAAACCTAGAAAATTCGGAATTCATTCTCCTAGTTGAATTAGGAGTCAATCCATGTACAAGTAGGAAAAGGATTCGTCCAGATTTGCCTTCTTCACTTGCGAGGAAATTTTGGCATAGCGGGAGTCCGATTTAGGAAAATCCTATTTCAGCATGATTTGTAGAAAATTGAATTAGCTTTCCAATGCCGCTGGAATCACCTCAATAAAATATTTGAGCTGAAAGTTATAGCCAAAATACTGAGACGTGTTCAAAATCTAAAATTCTATCCGATCCGATTTTGACTCAAAGTGGAGAAATTCCGATTTTATCCTTTTCTTGTTATGATTAAACTTAACCACATCATATCTATCCTCTATTGTGATTGGTTAAGCTTAATCATGTCTTCTAGGTCCACTCAAGTTGTGCTTTAAACCCAAATTTAATAGTTTTTCTTGCATCTTTATTAAATACCTGAAAACACAAAAACAACACAAAATCAAATAAATAACAATGCTAAGGAATTAACAAATGTGAGTTAAGGGGCTTGAATGTGCAACATTCAGCACTTATCATATACCATAAAGTAGCGTATGTCCGTGTGATCCTGCGTACATCCGCCAGACATAATGTATGCCCGGTCCAAGAGTTCAAATTGCCCTCTTGTGTCCTTAGTGACCCAAAGCCCAAATTACCCTCCTAATTAAGCTACCTAAGCTTAGTTAATTATTTGGGTCACTACATTCTCCCCTCCTTATAAAAATTTTATCCTCAAAATTTTTAGACAAAATACCAAAACAACAGCACTCAAAGAGGAGTAGAATGTTAGCTTTCATCCGTAGTATCATCGGTATCGTGCTCAGTAGGTTCTGGGCTATCTCCTCTCATCCATCAACTGGCACTACATCATCCTCAAACAACTGCAAAAAATCATCTTGTAGGTCATCAAGCGCATTATACTCAATGTTTCCAATGCTATACCAATCATCATCAATCTTAACTCCTAAGTCCATCAACTCATAGAAGGAGTAGTTCCACATGCAATCTGGGTCGATTGGTATAGGTGCCATAATCCTGTAGAGAAAAATAACTCTTTCTTAGTCAACTATTCCATTACCCAAAATGAAAATAAGCATACTGTCCAAGTATAATCATTGAAGAAAAGAGTCATACACAATCATTCAAACAAATGCGAATAACAACTCAACAGGTCTTGTTGTGCCTTCCATGATGCTTTGTTGACACCATGGTTACACCACAGTACTTTAATGATAAGAATCGTCTTGGTATATAGCACTTGCTCCTTCATGTCCACATTCTTCACCGGCTCCTCGACGTAGTTCAATCCCTCCTAGATTCCTAACGGCTAATATTCCATAATCACATAAGGATTAGCGATGTACTTCCTCAACATCAACACTTGGAAAATATCATGTGTCCTGACCAAATCTGGGGGTAAGGTGACTCTATACGCCAACCTCTCTACTTGCTAGGTGATCTCAAACAGTCCAATAAATCGAGGGTTGAGCTTCCCCTTCTTTCGAAATCACATTACTTCCTTCATAGATGATATCTTGAGGAATACACGATTCCCCCATTTCGAACTCCAATGATCGCCTTTAGTTATAGCATAACTCTTCTACCGACTTTGAGCTACACTCATCCTTTCCATGATGATGAGTACCTTGTCATGCGTGTCCTGAATCAATTCTAGCCCCACTGTCTGCCTCTCACCGACGTTGTCCTAATACAAGGTCTACTGACACTTACGTTCATAGAGTACTTCATACGGTGGAATCCCAATAGTTGCCTGGTAGCTATTGTTGTAGGCAAACTCAATCAAAGGTAGGTGCTGGACCAAACTACCTTTGAAATCCAACACGCAAGCCCACAACATGTCCTCCAGAATCTGGTTAGTTCACTCCAACTGATCATCTGTCTGTGGGTGAAAAGCGATACTAAACTTCAACTTCATCCCCATCTCCTTTTGCAAACTTTGCCAAAAGCTCGAGGTAAAACGAGAGTCTATATTTGAAACAACCACCAATGGTACCTCATGTAATTGGACTATATTCTGAATATATAGTCTGGCCAACTTATCCATTGGATCTTTAACCTTCATTGGAATGAAGTGAGCACTCTTCATGAGAGACAATTGACGACCACCCAAATGGAATCTTCTTCGGTTGGTGTCTTAGGTAACCCCAAGATAAAATCCATGGTGATCTCATCCAACTTCCATTTTGGTACAAGCAACGGCTTGAGCATTCCTTCTGGCCTCTAATGCTCTGCTTTCACCTATTGGCAGGTTGAGCATTGTTCTACAAACCTCATGATATCCCACTTCATATTGTTCCACCAGTATGATCCCTACACGTTTCGGTACATCTTAGTACCACTAGGATGTACAGTGTATGGGGAATGATGAGCCTCGCTCATTATCTCCTTCCCAATCCTTTGCTCTTTGGTACACACACTTGCTTAAAATGGGTGAGCAACTCGTCGTCCTTAAGACATAACTCTTTTGCTTTTCTTTCCCCAAGCAATTGCTTGATTTTGGCGCATGATGTGTGCCAAATATTGTATATTTGGGTCCCTTAACTTATATTTGTTAAGCTTTTAGCCTTGTTATTTTCTAATATTTTTGTTAGTTTTGGTGTTTTGGTGTGTTGCAGGTCATTGAGAAAGAAATGCGGTTTAAAGGTGGAAATAAGCAAAGAATGTGAAGAACACTAAAAGTGCGATCGAGCGCACAAGAGCCACGATCGAGCGCATCTGTGCTCGACACATCCACATTAGCCCTAGCATGCAGCACCTAAGTGCTATGCCACAGTAGCCTTGAAGACCTCGAATGCTCTTGAGCACATAGTGAGTGCGATTGAGTGCACTCACACTGATCTGGCAGAGCAAAATCTTAATTTTTTATTATTATTTATAGAACTTTTTATTTTGTAAACCCTACATGGGGAGGCATCATAGAGAGCACATTTTTGACTTTGTGTCGTTCTTGAACTTTACGCACAATTCCCTTTGTAAGTTATTCATTTTTTTTATGTTTTTTATTGAATTAAGGGAAAAATACTATTTAGCCCCCTCAAGTATCAAAAGTTGTTAAATGGCCCCCCAACTACCAAACAGTTGTGTTTTAGCCCCCTCCGTTAGTTGTTGCTGTGAAAGTGGATGGAAAAATCAAAACTACATCGTTTTGAGATTGCAAGTTACCAAAATACCCTCAACTAACGGAGGGGGTTAAAACACAACTATTTGGTAGTTGGGGGGCAATTTAACAACTTTTGATACTTGAAGGGGTTAAATAGTAAATCGCTGGTAGTTGAGGGGGCTAAATAGTATTTTTTCCATATATATATATGAACTGGCAAATCTGTATTTCTTGCCGTTGCAGTAAGTCCTCTATTTCACCAAGAACTCTCTGCCCCCATCATCGCCAACTCTCTTCCCCACCACTCCTTCTGCCACAACATATTCCAGCCACTCGTAGTCCTTCATCAAGTCCTCCCCTATCAAACCAACCTTGACCCATTCATTATCTCCACCGTCCTTCCACTTGACCAAATACTCCAGGTGATCACCCTTCCCTCTCTTCTCCAATATCTCCTGCACCTTCGTGTACTCGAATATTGCCCCCTCCAACATCCTAATCACACTCTCAAGCCCCAATCTCCTTGCAAATTGAACAACGTTTCCTTTAGGCGTAACTTTCAAGACCTCTTTCATCAAATCCAATGGCGTGCGTCCCTTGTCATCTTGAATCTCAGGGTCTGCACCTAGCTCCAACAACACCTTAACAACACCCGGCTTAACATACCCAGTCGCCATATGAAGAGCCGCCAAGCCGTCTCGTCGACTTTCTTGGCTGCGTTCCACCACGGACTCTCGTACTCTGCCACCACATCTTTAGCTATGTAATCCGATAGGAGCCAGGAAGGGGCATGCCCGTCTTTCCACTCGATCAAGTACTCCATGGCGGCCCCACCTCCCATTGCTCTGCTACCGATGATCTTGTTAACTTCACCATACGACTCTGTCAAATGTGTTCTCGGCGTTTCCTAAGTTTCTTGGAAGCCTTTTTCTTGGTTTTGGATGGCATAGACAGTGAAGATTGTGGTGCCACAGTTTGGTTTGAGTGTGAGTCGTTGTTGTTGGGCGGGAAAAGAAGAAGGGATGTAGCCGTGGGTGTAGCTATAGGAGACGTAGCTCAGAGCGGGTTAACAAAGGGAAGATGAATTACTTGGCGGCTTCTTCATCGGATTTTCATGGGGATAAGGGTCCGGAGAATGTGGCTTCAAGAAGTGAAGGTATGGTGGAATCATGGATTTGTTCATCAAATTAGCCTTAAACAATGATGCATGCAACAAAATCTTGGTGTTCTCCATCTTAACACGGTTTTTCTTTTTCTTTTTTTTTTCCTGTTAATTATATGTAAATAATAGCCTCTTCTTTTTCTCATTTTCATATATACCTTCATATACAAACGCCTTCTCTGCTCTCTTTTTTTTCAGTCTTTATTGAAAATGATGCTTATATTTCCTTTATATACCACCATGCGGTTGTACATATATCTGGGTTTCTGATGAAATTTGGAACAAACCAATCACACACTACAGTGTGTGTCTTCCTCGTACCTTCTAGTCTGATATTTCCATCTTAATGAATGGGTCAAGGCTGGTTTGATAGGGAGGACTTGGTGAGGGACTATGAGGCTGGGCTGGAATATGCTGTGGCAGAAGGAGTGGTGGGGAAGAGAGTTGGCGATGATGGGGGTAGAGAGTTCTTGGTGAAATAGAGGACTTACTACAACAGCAAGAAATGCGGGTTTGCTAGTTCATATATATATATATATATGGGAAAAATACTATTTAGCCCCCTCAACTACCAACGATTTACTATTTAGCCCCTCAAGTATCAAAAGTTGTTAAATAACTACCAAACAGTTGTGTTTTAGCCCCCTCCGTTAGTTGAGGGTATTTTGGTAACTTGCAATCTCAAAACGACGTAGTTTTGATTTTTCCATCAACTTTCACGGAAACAACTAACGGAGGGGGCTAAAACACAACTGTTTGGTAGTTGGGGGGGCTATTTAACAACTTTTGATACTTGAGGGGGCTAAATAGTAAATTGCTTATAGTTGAGGGAGCTAAATAGTATTTTTCCCTTGAATTAATCATGTTGTTTTTAGTCATGAGAGGCTAAAACCTTCAACTAAGGTTGAAGATGAAGCCTCATCATTGATAAATATCATGTTCATGTTGTTTTATGTATACAATTCGACTTTTAATTAAAGTTTGTTTGAAGTCAATTCAATTGTCTAATTAATTTCGTTTGATTGAATATGTTATTCATGCGACCTTTAATATTCATTGTGTTTTGTCTTGAGGTATATCAAATGATTGGATTGATACTAATATCCATTGTGATCTATGGATACAGTGGATGATTTGATCTCAATTAAATATTCATTATGATTCTTTTAACGGATGGATTTATCGAATGATTTTACGTGCGTGTTTACGACTTTTGAACATTGTGTAAAACTCATTGCTTGTCGGATGTATGCATAAAATACGAGAATAAGTTGTTTGATTTGGTGAGGCAGATTCTGAAAACCTTAGTGCTTTTCCTTTAATAATTTTCAAAGCATTTAGTTTAGTTTATGTTTTTGCATGACAAAATCACTCAAACATTGGAACTATGTTAAGATAAAAATTTGGTTTAAATTAGAAAATTGATTTTTGCAAACATAACTCCCTGTGAAT
Organism: Carpinus viminea; assembly: GCA_013348765.1. Classification (NCBI taxonomy): domain Eukaryota; kingdom Viridiplantae; phylum Streptophyta; class Magnoliopsida; order Fagales; family Betulaceae; genus Carpinus; species Carpinus viminea. Next base: position 19,924,862 of record CP054674.1, read on the forward strand.
TCGACCTCGCACTTGCACACACTTTACTGCACACGACTCGTGTGCTTGCGAGTACAATTAAATTTGTACATCAAATTTTGGCGCTGTTGCTAGGGAGTTTTTTTTTGTGAAAATTAATTTTTTATTTGAATTAATTTTATTTTTCTACTAGTTTAGTTAGATTTCTTTTTTTTTTTTGCAAATTTATTTATTTATTTTTATTTGCTTCTATGTTGATCTAACAAAAAATAAAAAAACATTTTGTGTTTTTTGAGTTTTGTTTCAGATTTGGTGAAAATCGGTCTTTGTCAGAGCGATCGAGCATAGCCTACTTACGCTCGAGTGCACTTGGGCCTATCACATCATTGTCTACACGCCTGCACTCGATGGTTCCTCACTTGTACGCAAGCACACAGCAGACTGACGCTCGAGCGCATTACGCCTTCATGCTCAATTACACTGCAGTGACGATCAAGCACGCTAATAGACGACTGACTTCTTGCACACTTATGCTCAGCCACACCTTGCCTACGCTCAAGTGCATATCCACAGTCAGTAGCAACAAACCAGAAGCAGCTAAGTGCAAAGTTTTTGATTTCTTTGGTTTATTTTATTTTTTATTTTTTATCTTTTGTTTGTTTGTATTGTTTTTGTGAATATTTTATTCGTTTTAGTTAGCCCATTTTGATTTCAGATCTTTTTGTTTGGTGCATGCTTGGTCAAAGATCCCAAACTTAGAATTGATACCTTTAGATCCCAACTTAGAAAGGACTATTAGGGAATTCATAAAGCAACTATTGAGAGAGAGACAAATGAGATGGGGGACAATTTAAGGAATGCGAATCAACCAAAGAATATGGAGCAACCTAGGTTTGAGAATCAGGATGAGAATGGTGAGCAAGCTAGAGCTTGGAACGTGGACTTCACTACATCACTTAGGGATTTGTTTGCACCTGCTGCGACTGGTTCCCACTCGTGTATAGTGTTGCCACCAACCAATGCCACCTATTTTGACTTAAAGCCACACGTCATCCAACTCCTACCATCATTCCACACCTAGACCTTGAAAATCCTTACAGTCATGTAAAGAAATTCACAGACATGTGGGCCACCTTTAAATTTCAGAATTTTTCTAAAGAGTCTATCCACCTTAGACTTTTCCCTTTCTCTTTACATGATAAGGCTAGGGCATGGTTGGATTCCAACACTCCCAGATCCATTACATCATGGTAAAGCTTGTTGAGCAAGTTTTATAACAAGTTTTCCCGATGTCTAAAGTGAACAAGTGCCAAAAGGAGATAAGCTCTTTCACTCAAGAGGAGGAGGACGAGAAATTTTTGGAGAGTTGGGAGAGATTTAAGAGTTGTTGATAAGATGCCCTCCACATGGATATGAGAAGTGGAGACTCATTTAGTTCTTCTACCAAGGGTTGACTCAGCCCAACCATAGCATGATCGAGTCGATGAACGGGGGGGCATTCTTAAGTTTGACGGGGGATTTAGCATATAAGGCATTGGACAAGTTGTTTGACAACTCACAATAGTGGGATTTTCAAGTTGACGGGATAAATCTGCTCATATCCCCAAGAAAGGAGACATCTATGAGTTAAAAGGAGAAACAGAGTTGAACATGAAGATAGATGCGCTCACTAAGAAGCTTGACGCATATCACTGTAGGTTAGTCCATCAATGCTGCTAGTGTACAAATTCAATGTACTGCAATATCACGAGTCGTTGTTCATGTAGCGTTGCAAAAGTACGAAATCAAATCCATAGGGAATCGCATTTGTGAAAAACTAATTATACCTAAACTAACTCTATCTTAACCTAGTTCCAAATATCGAACACATGGCATGCATAAAATGTAAACTAATCTAAATGCTTAAAAACAAATAAATAAATAAAAGGCACTAAGGTCTAGAATCCACCTCACCACATTAATAAATATATTATCATGTTAGACATCCGTCTATCGATTAAGTACTATGCATGTTCTATTGCCATTATAAAATCTAGACGAATCATCCGATGTATTTTCCGTATAATGAGTCACAACGGATGTTGGAGTTTGAGATCAAATCATCCACTGTATCGTTGATCACAGTGGATTCCTCATCCCGACCCAATCATCGATGTACCTCCGGATTGGAACACAACGGATATAGGCCGTTTAATGATTCGCAAACAACAATCAACACAATTTTGTCATGAAACTGAATTGAAACGAACACATAAAACATTAAACAATGGATTAAACTAAACATAAAAACATGAAGATAATTAGATGGTGAGGCTTCATCTTCAACCTTAGTTGAAGATTTAGCCTCTCATGCTAAAGAGAGATAAATCGACAAACAAATAAAAGTGTTAAATAATTAAATGATGATTTAAAGGGTTTACAGTGAAGAACAGAGAGGTTTTATGGCCTCTGTGGGTCCCTCCAAACATAGGTTTACAAAAATGAGGAAAGGTTCTATTTATAACAAATTTTCGCACACATTACGATGCGCTTGAGCGCTACGCATGATCGATCGTAGATGGTGTGCTTGATCACACATAACCACTCAAGAATCTCACGGCATAGGTACAAATGTGATGGAGCTAGGGCAACAAGCTAAAGTGAAGTGCACTCGATCACATATTTTGTGCTCAAACACAGTTGCACTCAAACACTAGCTTTGTGCACTCGATGTAGGCATGTTGATCTCGGTCTGCTAGGCTCGAGCACAGTGCACTCAATCGCACCTAGTGCGCTCGAGCTGCACTGGCAGGGACCAGATGTGCATGTTGGCCAATTCTACCTTTTAAACCACATTTCGACGCCAACGAGCTACAACACAATAAAACACTAAAACTAAACTAAATATTAGAAAATAAAAATCTAAGATCTTAACAAACATAAGTTAAGGGGGGTCAAATATACAATATTTGACACTGATCAGCTGCCAACACTTTCAATGTTGATAGCTGTTCCATCTGTGCTAGTCCGTGCACTCAATACAGAACTGTCCATCTGTGCCAGCTTTTGCCGAGTACCCGATGGAATAAGTGAATGCTTTCAATGATTATTAAAAGTAGTCAAATGGACGTTCTGAGACCTACAATCCAGGGTGGCGGAACCAACTTAATTTTTCTTGGAACAAAACCAATCAGTGAGTCAGGGAAGAGCCTCTCATCATGCTCACAATCAATATCCTTCTGGATTCCCTTCGACTATGTCTTGAGTCATGGTCACTCAGCCCAACCAGCATTAGCATCTAAATACCAAGCTCTCACTCAAGCCCCAGCGTCAGTTTCCCAATCATTGGAAGAGACTCTCAAGGATTTTATGAAAGTGGCTGGTCAATCCATCAATGGCATGAGAAGTGCCACCATGGTAAACACCCATGCAATTGCCAAGTTGGAGATGCAGATGGGTCAGTTAGCCAATCGCTTGGGTGAGAGAGATAAGGGAAAGCTTCCAAGCCAGCCTTTTGCCCAATCCTAAGGCATTTGTGATTGGAAATTCTTCAAATCCTACGCTCGGGTAGGAGCATGTGTAGGCGATTATCATACTGAGGTCAGGGAGACAAGTGGACAATCAGGTGGTAGAGCCAGAAGCAGACCCTGCTGGGCAAGAAGGGGAAGAGAGTGGCAACAAGGAGGAAAGAGATGTTGAGGCATCTATAGCCACCCCCATTGTTAAGGATCCTCCTAAGTCGTTTGTACTTAAAGTGCCTTATCTTGAAAGATTACAAGTGCCCAAGAAAGGAGGGAAGTTTGAGGATATTTTGGAAGTGTTCAAGCAAGTCCAAATCAATATCCCATTTCTGGATGCCATCCAACAAGTACCTTCATATGCCAAGTTCTTGAACGACTTGATTACAGTGAAGAGGAAGACGAATGTTCCAAAGAAGGCATTCTTGACCGAGTAGGTTAGTTCAATCCTGCATTGCAAATTACCCCTCAAGTACAAGGACCTTGGGACTACTATTACTTGCATGATAGGAGTCAGCCAGATTGAGAGGGCATTATTGGTTCTAGGAACAAGTGTAAATTTGTTGCCTTACTCAATCTATGTGTAGTTAGAGCTAGGAGAGAGTTAAAGCCCAAATCCATGACATTGCAATTGGCTGACAGGTTAGTGAAGGTTCCACGGGAAATAGTTGAGGATGTCTTGATTAAGGTGGATAAATTTTATTTTTCCTGTGGATTTTATTGTGCTTGACACGAAGCCGGTTCAAAACATAAGGAGTCAAATACCGGTGATCTTAGGGCGTCCATTTCTAGCTACGGTTAACACCCTGATCAATTGTAGGATGGGGGTGATGAAGATTTCCTTCAAAAATATGACAATGGAGTTGAATATTTTCCATATCAGAAAGCAACCACTAGAATATGATGAAGTGCAACAGGTATGCTTGATAAAGGAGATCATGGAGGACGTTGTTGAAGAATCAAGCATATAGGACCTCCTTGAGGCATGCTTTGCTCAGTTCAGAGAATATTTGGATTTGGATAAGTTGATTGAGCAAACAGATGCGGTTTTAGAGACTACTCCTCTGGTGAGCACTGAGAAGGAGGAAACAATAGTACCTGATCCCCCCAAAAAGGAACTTAAGCCTTTACTGGACAATCTTAAGTATAAGTTCCTAGGTCCAATAGATTCTTTGCCTTGTGATTATAGCTTCAGATTTGGTTGATGCTCAAGAGGAGAAATTATTGGACGTTTTAAGAAAGCACAAGGAAGCTATCGACTAGACCATTGAGGATATCAAGGGGATCAGCCCCTCGATGGTGATGCACAAGATACATTTGGAGGAGAATGCCAAGCCATCGATGGAGCCAAAGAGAAGGCTCAACCTAGCTATACAAGAGGTAGTGAGGGCTAAAGTGATAAAGTTGTTGGATGCAAGGATCATTTATCCAATCTCTAATAACAAGTGGGTGAGCCCGATTCATGTTGTGCCAAAGCGGGTTGAATTGACGGTGGTGAAGAATAAGGACGACGAGTTGGTGCCAACTCGTATTCAATCAAGATGGATAGTAGGTATTGACTACCATAAGTTGAAGGCTACCACAAGGAAGGATCATTTTCCACTTCCATTTATTGATAAGATGGTGGAGCACTTGGCTGGGCATGATTACTATTGCTTCTTGGATGGTTATTCTGGATATAACCAAGTCCTTGTGGACCCTGAAGAACAGGAGAAAACGATGCATGCCCTTTGGGTTGTGCAATGCACCCGTTACTTTTTAGCAGTGCATGATCAGCATATTCTCTAACATGGTAGAGCGTTTCTTATAGATTTTCATGGATGATTCCTCTGTCTTCAGTTCATCATTTGAGGAGTGTCTACACCATCTCACTTTGGTCTTAGTGCGGTGCAAGGAGAATAACCTAGTGCTTAATTGGGAGAAGTGCCATTTTATGGTTAAACAAGGTATTGTATTGGGGTCATATCTCATTGGGGGATTAAGGTTGACAAAGCGAAGGTGGACCTGATTTTCAACCTTCCACCCCCACGTACGGTGAAGGAAGTTCGTTCTTTTCTGGGCCATGCAGGATTCTACAAGCAATTTATCCAAGATTTCAGAAGATTGCCAAGCTTTTGTGTAAGTTGTTGGTGAAGGAGACCCCGTTTATTTTTTATGAGGAGTGTAAGCAAGCATTTGGGGCTCTAAAGAAGATTCTGATGTCCACATCAGTTATTCAGCCACCCAACTAGGGTGTACCTTTTGACATTATATGTGATGTGTCAAATTATGTTGTTGGAGCTGTTTTGGGGTAGCGTGTTGATAAACTCCCCCATGTCATCTACTATGCAAGCAGGACTCTGAACGATGCACATCTTAATTACTCTACGACTGAGAAGGAGTTGTTAGCAGTCACTTTGTGTGTTGGACAAGTTCCGATCCTATTTGTTAGGATCTAAAGTCATCATCTACTCAGATCACGCAACCTTGAAGTATCTTTTTTCCAAAAAAGATGCTAAATCTCATCTTATCCGGTGGATTTTGTTACTTTAGGAGTTTGACATAGAGATTCGGGATAAGAAGGGTTTTGAAAATGTGGTGGCAGATCATTTGTCTAGGTTGATTGTGGATTACACCAAGGACGCTAGTCCCATTTCTGAGACCTTTCCTGATGAGCAATTGATACACATTGCTCACAATCCTACACCATGGTTTGCTGACATTGTGAACTATCTCGTCACCAGCCAAATGCCTTTGCATTGGGGGCGACAAGATAAGTTCAAATTTTTGTCCATGGTGAAGTACTTTTCTGGGATGATCCATATTTATTCAAGTATTGTCCCAATCAAATCATTAGAAAGTGTATACCTAAGCATGATGATGAGTGCCTAAAAATGCCTATTTGGACCCCTTCATTTATATTCGTTAGGCTCTTAGTTTAGTTAATATCTAATGTTTTAGTTTATTTTAGTGTTTTGTTGAGCTGTAGGTCCTTGTTGTGAAGACATGGCTTTAAGGGAAGAATTGAACTCAAATGAGTGAAGCCCCTGTTGGTGCGCTCGATCGCACTACATCTGCGATCGAGCAAATCGCAGCAGAGCTCACGGCTCAAACACGGAAGCGCTGTCGAACACTTATGCGATCGAGCGCATTATCAGCGATCGAGTGCACTCCACATAGACCATGTTTCACGCCGCCCTAGCCGCCATCAGCTTCATGTGCGGTGGGAATTCCAGAGCGGTTACGTGCGCTCGATCGCACACCTCATGATCGAGCGCAGCCTATGCGATCAAGCGCACCTGACTTGGCAGCAACCCTAATCTTTTCATATAAATAGAATATTTTGTATAGAATTTTATTTTTACGCTTGGGAGATGGGTTGAGGTGCCCTCAATGGCTCAAAACCTCACTGTTCTTCATTGTAAACACTCCTAAACGTCAATTTTATTTAAATGTTTTCATTTGTTTCACTTTTATCTCTTATTTCCTCACTATAGATTTGTTTATATATTTTCATGTTTAGTTTATATTTTCTGTCTTTTAATTTAACGTTTGTTCGGTTCAATCACAATCTCGTGACAAGATTGTGATTGGTTGTTGTTTATGGATCGTTTTCCGTCCAATATTTGTTGTGATTTATCCAGGTTACATCGGATGGTTCAACCGAGTCCAATATCCGTTGTTCGCCAACGACACATCGGATGATTCGATCTCGACTCAACATCCCTGTGACCGTTATGGGTTAATACATCAAATAATTAGACTAGATTTCGTAAAGGGCAAAAGAACATGAGAGCTAGGCCGCATTCTGACGGATGTGTGCACTATTGTGAGAATAGAACATGCATTTTAGCCTAATTGAATGATGGATGTGAATTAGCATGTTTATATTTTAATTAATTTACTGTGAGGTTGATTTGGGATTTAGTTATTTTTATTTCTTTATTTTATTGCATTTTTAGCTTAGTTTATTTTCTGCATGTTACCTGTTTGATGTTGAGACTAGGTTAAGGTATTTTTAGTTTAGGCATTTGAAAGTTGATTTTAGCAATACCGATTCTCTGTGGGTTCGACACTCGCACTTGCACATCCACTCTATTACAATTGACTCGTGCAATTGGCGAGTACTATTTTTGGTACGACCAAATTTTGGCGCTTGCCGGGGAGTCGGTGTTTTGTTAGAATTGATTTTGTTGCTTAGACTGATTTTATCTTTCTACTAGTTATTTAATTTCAGCAATTATTTTATTTGTTTCATGCTTTTGTATAGATAAAATCCAAAAAAATTTTAGAGTAGTGTTTATTTAGGCTGTTTCGTAGTCTGTTAGGGTTTCTGGAAAATCACACCCTGTAAGTGCGCTCGATCTCACCTCTTCTGCGATCGAGCGTAGTTGCACCATTCAAAGTAAAAATTGCATGCCTCACTCGAATAGTACGCAGTTGCGTGCGAGCACAACCTTCTGACCAGGCGCAGTGCACTTGTGCGATCGATCGCACTCTTGTGGTGATCGAGCGCATTTATATCAGGCTACCACATTTTTCTTGTACGCTCGATCTCATGGTACCTGCGCTCGAGCGCATGACAGCAATCACACCAACATACCCCGAGGCAGCTAAGTCTAATTTTTTATTCTTTTTACTTATTAGATTTTCTTTATTTATTTATTGTTTCTGCCTGTTTTTAGTTCTTTACTTGATGTTTCTAGTTTTTGCTAGTTTATTTTTAATTGATTAATTAGTTTGTTATTTTGTTAGATATTTGTTTAGTTCATTTTTGATAGTTTTTGTTTAGTTTTTTTATTTTTATTGGAACCATTGTCTTTGTGGGAATTTGCATATTAAACTGTTTGGGTGAAGCATGAGTCTTCCATTTGATATTTATGATGTTTCCCCTACCAATTTTCACCCACATGAACTGTGTTCACACTCTTCTAGCCCTTACCATAGTTTAGGTGATTGTCCACATTGGGGACAATTTTCTAATTTTTCAAATGAGCAATTGAACACCAGTTTCTCCAATTCCGGTGTGAATCAAACTCAAATTTTTATAACCTGACTGGAGCAACCATTCTGATTTTTCGTGCACGATCATGCGAAAATTTTGCTCCCTGAGTTGACACCACCACGAATATCCTGATTCGACAACCATGTTTCTTCCCATTCATCATATGATTATCCTCCTGAGAAATCTTCCTTGGAAGACACTCTTAAGGAATTCATGGAACTAGTCGGCCAACCCACCATTCCTGCGTCGCATGAACCATCTTTAGAAGACACACTCGAGACGTTTAGGAAAACAATAAACCAACCTTGTCATGGAGTCATAGATGCCATTGTGGCAAACACTGAAGCAATTGCAAGGTTGGAAGGACAGTTTGGTCATCTAGTTGCCGAATTCAACATAATGGAGGAAGAGGAGATTCAAAGTCATGAGATGGCTCATCCTCCCCAAGAGTCATTAGAGCAACATTTTCCAACTGCTCATATCAATGACTTTGAGGAAAGGGTGAACCAACTCATGGCAGCCAAACATGCCCATACCTAGCTTTCTCACACTCACATACCTCATCAGTTATGTGAATATTGTTATCATCATTTTCACCAGTTTGATGATTGCCCTTTCATTAATCATTACATGACTGATGTTAACAAGTCTGCACTTGAAAATGCCCAAACCACCATCATACTTGTTAATGAGGAAATTGGAGATGAAATTGCAACTGAGTGTAGCTTAGAGGACCCTGAGTTCCTCGAGCAAGCCGTGAGGTTTAGAAAGCCAAGTTTGGAGGATCCTTTGGAAGAGAGCTTTGCTCAATTTGAGTTTGATTTGGACCTTGACGTAGTACATGAGCAAGTTAAGGCCTTATTGGATCCCGCTCCTGAGATGCGAACTGAAAATGGAGAAGAAGAAATGGAGGTGCAAATTGAGCCCCCGCCAATTTCAAATTGGCCCAATGACAAGGAAAAGAGTACTGAAGCTCACTCTTAATTGCAATCCCTCTCGAGACACAACAAATTCCATCTTTCCAATGTCTCAAAGAGCCATCTTATGTAGCAATCTTTGAGGATTCACACACAGAAAATCACAAACCTAGGAACCGTGTTCCTAAGTGGATCCCTCGAAACAAGGACAACTACATAAGATGGCGGAACATCCTTCTAGAGGGGTATCAGTCTATAAAGAAGCAAGGATGGAAGGGATTGATTGGACACCCTTATGAGCGGGGTAGGCGTGGTTTTGCTACTTTTTATTTTTCTGTACTTTGTTTTTATTTCATTTTATTTTATTTTTTCTTATTGAGTCATTTCTCTTTCCTCTTTATTTTTCTGGTCATTGTGTTTTATTTTTCTGTCATTTGTCTAATTGTTCATTGTTGTTTTTGTCTGTATATATTGTGTTTGTTTGTATAAAATTTGTGGTGTGTTTGTTTTGAATCTTTTTGTTTTCATTTTCTGCAACTTACGATCGAGTGCAGATATGTAAGCTCGATCGCATGCGTGGGTTTGCGTTCACGCATGCTCGAGCGCATAGAGCCACACCGCACAAGCCCACAATCCACTCAGCGCGCGCACCACAATATGCACGGTTCTGCTCGAGTGCAATCGAGCGCACCTTGGTGAGTTCGAGCGCACTCGTTTCAGAACCCTCACCTGACCTTTTTAGGTCATTTCTCTTTCCCCCATTTCATTTCCCCTCACGCCGTACAGCTCTCTCTCCTTTCCTCTCCATTTTTTCTCTCATGCCCAAGACACCCAACCACCATTTCACCACCCAAAACACACGGCCATCACCTCCACCCATCCTCCAGCCACAGCCACTGCACTGCCCATCGCCACCGCCGGTCCCATTTCCCGATTTCACCCCCATTTCTATTGTTTTCTCACCCAAACCCAATTTCTCCAAATTCGTTCTTATTGTCCATATTTTTAGTCTCCAAAGGCACAAACCCATCCACGGGTTGTGCCATTTTTTATTTCTATGTTGGTTTATTGTGTTTTTGCAGGGGGTTGGGGTAGATTTTAACGGGGTATTCAAACCTTTGTTTGTAGAAACGCCCACCACATGTTTGATAAAATTCCCCAACCAATTCCAGCATGCCTAGAGGCCAAGCTTCCTCTTCCAGATCCTACGGCACCCATGCCCCAGTGGCCCGACCATCTCTCTAGTCTCGAAAGTTGATTTTGGAGACGTCTTTTGCCGTCAAAAAGGACTTCTCAAAATTTGAGGCCACTAGTTGGGTAGTTCAGGAGTTAAAGCGCCGTGGCTTGAAGCGGCTGTTCAAGCCAGTTACATCCACTGCCTACGAACATTTGGTCCGATCATTTTATGAAAATTTGAAATATGACTGCAACCGGCCAGACGTTCTCACATCCTCCATCGACGATAAAGATGTTGAGGTGATCGTAGCTGATATAGCTGCGGCCTTGAAGTGCAGTGCAGAGCAGCCCGAGGCAGATAACCAGTGGATAGCCCGTCCCCCCATGCTCACTGTTGAGCACATTGTCTTGGATATGTGCGAGGGGAAATTTGCAGATCGTCACAAAAATGCTGCCACCAAGTCAAGACTGCCTCCACAACTTTGGTTTGACAATGCCGGAAGAATGTGCCCCTTGGGACACAAAACACAGAGACGGGATCTATTCCTCACAGCCCTGTATTCCTTTTATAGAGGCCATTGGTGCTCCATTCCCAAGATCGTCTGGACACAGTTGCATAAATTCTGGGATGGGGTGCACTATCGAGCTTCGGACATCACCAGAAGCTGGGGATTACCATTCCCATTCCTCATCACGTATATGCTCCGGAAGAAGGGGATCAAAGGTACTCGGGCGATGGGCCCATCCTTGAGCATCATTTGGCGGATTGTGGAATCAGAGCTATTCACACATGCCTCGAGAGCATCGAGCCAGAGCTCTAGACAAGCCAAAGATGATGAACATGGATGAGCCAGCAGCAGCAGCAGGGAGAGCCGCCCAGTTGAGCGATGGCGAGCCACATGTTGGCGATGAAGAAGAAGCGAGCGGAGCAGGAGACGATCACGCTTTCGAGCATCGATTTTGAGGCTCTGCAGACACCCTAGAGGACATCCGATTCGGATAGGCGACATACAGAGGATGTGCGCCAGAGCTTGAGACACGGGGACTGCTGCGAGCCATTCTAGGCAGTGCCATGACCCGTGGCGCTCCGTGACGTGTTGGTTATTTTATACCCTTGCATCACTTTTGTATTTTCTATATCCGCACACTGTGGACATTGCAAATTTTGAGTTTGGGGGTACCATTTGTGCACATTTTATTTTTTATTATGCAGTTTATGTTAATTATGGTTCATTTTCCTTTGTGAGCTTAATCTTATGAACACGTGATTACTTTGTGAAGAGAATTTTGATTGTGTTACTTTCTTTGGCAAACTTGAGATATTGCATTTCAATTTGATTTTCACGAGCACATTTGGCTCGTAGTCTATGGGATTAAATGTTGAGTTTGGTCATGCTAGTTTTGTGAGCTTAGATGCAGTTGGATAGCATGTTGGGAAATAACCGTGGTTTATGTCAAAAAAAAAAAAAAAAAAGAAGATCATTTTGAGCTTTCCACCGAGTAACCGAATCTCGTGCCTCAGTAAGCATTGAGCATTCGCGTAAAAAAGTGAGAAGTTAAATTTGATTAGCAAAGCTTCATAGCCTTTTTGACTCGAGTAGTAGGTCCTTAGGGGTGTCTTTACACCTAATGCCCTAAAACCTTCTGGTTTGGGAGTCATTGACCTAACGCTTGATACATGGGTCAACTAGACAGCTTAAGGGAGCTATGCAATAATAAAAAATAAAAATAAAATTTAAATAAACCTTGGTTATTGTTTCCGATGAGTGGTCTGATGAATTTGAGTGTCAAAGCATGCATGAATAAGTTTAGTGTTGAAATCCCATGATTATGTGTTGAATTCACTTTCACTAGAATTGATTATTGTGATATCTCAGTTTGCCATGCTTGTAGCCTGATTAGAAAATTCCCTGAAAATTGTGAAGATGGTGTTTGTGTGATTAAGCTTACTCTTGAATAAGGACCATGATTTTTATATTGTTGCATTGTTGAGAATAAAATGAGTGTACAAATGTTTGTGGGTATCATTCCTAAAAAACCCTCACGAGACTTCACTCGTCCTCTAGGGAATCCCTAGGGGTTTAAAAGGCTTGTTGCATACGCTAAATGCAATCGTTTCTCCCACGAAAGCGGACTTATGTTTCTGTTTTAATTGTGTTTTTCATTTTGTTTTGCTAAGGGACTAGCAAAATATAAGTTTGGGGGTATTTGATGAGTGCCTAAAAATGCCTATTTGGACCCCTTCATTTATATTCGTTAGGCTCTTAGTTTAGTTAATATCTAATGTTTTAGTTTATTTTAGTGTTTTGTTGTGCTGTAGGTCCTTGTTGTGAAAACGTGGCTTTAAAGGGAAGAATTGAACTCAAATGAGTGAAGCCCCTGTTGGTGCACTCGATCACACTACATCTGCGATCGAGCGCAACTGCAGCAGAGCTCGCCTGCTCTCGAACACAGGAAGCAGCGGTTGAACACTTATACGATCGAGCGCATTATCAGCGATCGAGTGCACTCCACGTAGACCATGTTTCACGCGTCACCCTAGCCGCCATCGCTTCATGCTTGTGGAAATTCCAGAGCGGTTACGTGCGCTCGATCGCACACCTCATGATCGAGGGCAGTGAGATCGAGCGCAGCCTATGCGATCGAGCGCACCTGACCTGGCAGCAACCCTAATCTTTTCATATAAATAGAACATTTTGTATAGAATTTTATTTTTACGCTTGGGAGACAGGTTGAGGCGCCCTCAGTGGCTCAAAACCTCACTGTTCTTCATTGTAAACACTCCTAAACGTCAATTTTATTTAAATGTTTTCATTTGTTTCACTTTTATCTCTTATTTCCCTCACTATAGATTTGTTTATATATTTTCATGTTTAGTTTATATTTTCTGTCTTTTAATTTAACGTTTGTTCGGTTCAATCACAATCTCATGACAAGATTGTGATTGGTTGTTGTTTATGGATCATTTTCCGTCCAATATTTGTTGTGATTTATCCGGGTTACATCGGATGGTTCAACCGAGTCCAATATCCGTTGTCATCAACGACACATCGGATGATTTGATCTCGGCTCAACATCCGCTGTGACCGTTTATGGGTTAATACATCAAATGATTAGACTAGATTTCGTAAAGGGCAAAAGAACATGTGTAGAGCTAGGCCGTATGATGGATGTGTGCACTATTGTGAGAATAGAACATGCATTTTAGCCTAATTGAATGATGGATGTGTGAATTAGCATGTTTATATTTTAATTAATTTACTGTGAGGTTGATTTGGGATTTAGTTATTTTTATTTCTTTATTCTATTGCATTTTTAGCTTAGTTTATTTTCTGCACGTTACCTGTTTGATGTTGGGACTAGGTTAAGGTATTTTTAGTTTAGGCATTTGAAAGTTGATTTTTAGCAATACCGATTCTCTGTGGGTTCGACACTCGCACTTGCACATCCACTCTATTACAATTGACTCGTGCAATTGGCTGAGTACTATTTTTGGTACGACCACATGACCAATCCAATGTCATCTCCTTTTGTCATGATCATGCTTGTGGAGGCCACTTTAGTGCTAAGAAGATCGCTACAAAGATTTTGTAGTGAATTTTATTGGCCTATCCTGTTCAGAGATGCACATGCTTATTGCACATCTTGTGAGTGTTGCCAGAAGCTAGGGAGTATTTCTTGGAGGAATATGATGCCCTTCAATTCCATTTTGATTGTTGAGATTTTTGACTTGTGGGCATTGATTTCATGGGACCGTTCCCGAACTCCTTTGGCTATCTGTACATCTTGGTTGCTGTGGACTATGTGTCCAAGTGGGTGGAGGCGGTTGCATGCAAGACCAATGACCATAGAGTTGTGGTCCAATTTTTGAAAGACACTATCTTTGCTCGTTTTGGTACACCTCAAGCAATCATAAGTGATAGAGGCAAGCATTTCTACAACTGGATTTTTGAGTAGTTGATGAAGAAGTATTTTATCACACATAAGGTTGCCACTTTATATCACCCACAGACGAGTGGATAGGTTGAAGTTTCCAATCGAGAGATCAAGCATATTTTGGAAAAGATAGTGAACCCTAATAGAAAAGGCTAGTCTCTAAAATTGAGTGATGCATTGTGGGCATATAGGAAAGCATTCAAGACCCCGATTAGATGTCACCCTATCAGCTTGTGTACGGTAAGGAGTGTCATCTTCTCGTGGAGTTGGAACATAGAGCATATTGGGCCATTAAGGAGCTAAACTTCAATCTTTTGAAGGCTGGCTCACAAAGAAAGCTCCAATTCAATGAATTAAAGGAGCTGAGGAATGATGCATATGATTGTGCAAGGATGTACAAGGCACAGATGAAGATGGCTCATGACCAAACATTTTGAGACGATCTTTTGAACCTGATCAGAAAGTCCTTCTTTACAATTCACGGTTGCATCTATTCCCAGGAAAGCTAAAATCTCAATGGACAGGCCCATTCATCATTCGGTCAGTTTTTCCTCATGGGGCCATCTAGATTAAGGATCAAAAGAATGGTAACACCTTTAAGGTGAATGGATAGAGATTAAAACCATTCTTAGAGTTGAGGAGTATGGAGGTTGAGATAACTTTGTTGGAGGATCCGAGTTATTTAAAGTGAGTGTCGTCTCTTGTGGAGAGTCTGTGTAACACCCCAGTCCCACATTGGGAAGATAAGAAGAAGCACACATAGTGTGGGTGGTTTACAAAGATGGTCATGGGTAGTAAGTCCCATATTGCCTAGTTACTAGGTGAAACTAGGCTTTATAATGATTTCTAAGGAAGCTTCAAATTGACTAGTCCTTTTGGGGTGATAGTGCAGATGTGGCTAATGCTTTTCCCTAGGTTGTTACAAGTGGTGTCAAAGCCACCTAGTAACATCAGGTCATGTGGTACTGAGCACTGCATGACATGGCCTTGATGAGGACATTAGGAATTTAAGAGGGGGAGTTTGATGAGGACGTCAGGAATTTAAGAGGGGGAGTTTGTAACACCCCAGTCTTATGTTGGGAAGATGAGAAGAAGCCCACATAAAGTGGATGGTTTACAAAGATAGTTATGGGTGCTAAGTCCCACATTGCCTAGTTACTAGGTGAAACTAGGCTTTATAATGATTTATAGGGAAGCTTCAAATTGACTAGTCCTTTTGGGGTGATAGCGCAGATGTGGCTAGCACTTTTCCTAGGTCGTTACAAGTGGTATCAGATCCACCTAGTAACGTCAGGTCATGTGGTACTAGAGCACTACATGACGTGACCCTCATGAGGACATCATGAATTTAAGAGGGTGAATTTGTAATACCCCAGTCCCATATTGGGAAGATGAGAAGAAGCCCACATAGAGTTGGTGGTTTACAAAGATGGTTATGGGTGCTAAGTCCCACATTGCCTAGTTACTAGGTGAAACTAGGCTTTATAATGATTTCTAAGGAAGCTTCAAATTGACTAGTCCATTTAGGATGATAGCGTAGATGTGGCTAGTGCTTTTTCCTAGGTTATTATAAGATTGTGATGTCCCACATTCCCTAGGTATGAATTATATGATGTGTTTATATAGAATATGCTCTCTCTAAATGGTCTGAGGTCTTTTGGGGGTAGACCCAATACGAAAACCGTGCTGGCTTGGCCCAAAGTGGACAATATCATATCATTTAGAGCAAGATGTTACATGTGGTATCAAAGCCATAGCCCAGCCTGAGATGGGGGAGCGTACACAAGCCCATAGTGGCCAGCGAGGATGCTAGGTCCTAAGAGGGGATGATTGTGACATCCTACATTGCCTGGGTATGGATTATATGATGCGTTTATATGGAATATGCTCTCTCTAAATGGTATGAGGCCTTTTGGGGGTAGACCCAATACTAAAACCATGCGGGCTTGGCCCAAAGCAGACAATATCATATCATTTGTAATACCCCAATCTCATATTGGGAAGATGAGAAGAAGCCCGCATAGAGTGGGTGGTTTACAAAGATGGTCATGGGTGCTAAGTCCACATTGCCTAGTTACTAGGTGAAACTGGGCTTTATAATGATTTCTAGGGAAGCTTCAAATTGACTAGTCCTTTTGGGGTGATAGCGCAGATGTGGCTAGCATTTTTCCCTAGGTTGTTACAGTCTGGCTGAAGACTTTAAACTTAGCGCTTGTGGGAGGCAACCCTCATCATTTTCCTTGTTATTTGATGTTGGTTTGTCTGTTTTGTTTTTGTTTCTGTTGTGTTTTTTCAGGTCAAATGTCTGCTATTCAAGTTTGGGGGAGCGTTCTCCTACATTACGCCTGACTTGCGCTCCTCTAGTATTGTATTTCTAGACACATTGGGGATAATGTGCCATTTTAGTTTGAGGTTGGGGTAGACATTTCTGTCTTTTTTTTTGATTATGTGTTAAAAAAAAAAAATTGCTATGTTGTTGATTAGGCAAGAGTTACATCATAATTGTGGATTGCATGTTATTGGTGTGTTTAACTTGTTTGAACACTGCTTATCATTAGAGATCTCAGTGTTTGACTCATGTGTTGGATTAGAGAGACTTCACTTGTTTGATTGGTCTTTCACATGCACACTAGCATAAGGTCTGTGAGGTATAAGATTTGACTTAAGAAGTGTCTCTTGAGAGTTGTAGGTTGATGTGGTGATGAAAACCTTGGCTAAAAAAAAAAATCATGAGTTGAGCTTCTAATTGAGTAACGGACCTCTTGCCTCACCAGGCAATGAGTGTTCGCATAAAAA
The DNA here is from genome assembly GCA_013348765.1 of Carpinus viminea. Lineage (NCBI taxonomy): Eukaryota > Viridiplantae > Streptophyta > Magnoliopsida > Fagales > Betulaceae > Carpinus > Carpinus viminea. Next base: position 19,942,126 of record CP054674.1, read on the forward strand.
GATGAGAAATTCAAGCTAAGTGATTGTATGGCTAGTTAGGCTTCGTAGCCCTTTTTGACTTGAGTAATTAAGCCCTTAGGGATGTTCTACATTTAGTGCCCTAAAACCACTTGGTTTGAGAGTCACTGGCCCAACACTCATTACATAAGTCAATTAGAAGTTTAAGGGAGTCAAGCATTGCACAGCCTACACAAAAAAATACACTTTTCGATTCAAGCCTTGGTTGTTTTCATCATATTGCATTCCTATGAATTTTGGAGTACACTTCTTTTGAGAATAATTGAAACCCCATGAGTCTGTCCTAGTCCATTTTGCACTTTTTGGAGCATGTGTTGTCTTAATTTTCCAACTATGAGTTGAATGATGTTTGGATGCCTGGATGATATGGTCTATATGTTCAACTTGTTAAATTTGCTCATGATGTATGAACCATGTGTTTGTGTGAAAGGCTTTGTTTGTAATAACATAGTACCCAAAAAAAATATTTGTGGGCATCATTGCTAATAAACCTTCACAAGACTTCACTCGTCCTCTAGGGATGCCTAGGGGTTTAAGAGGCTTGTTGCATATGCTAAATGCAATCGTTTCTTCCACGACAACGGACTTATGTTTCTTGTTTTTAGGTGTTTTTCATTTTGTTTTGCTAAAGGACTAGCAAAATGTAGGTTTGGGGGTATTTGATGTATGCCGAATATTGTATGTTTGAGCCCCTTAACTTATATTTGTTAAGCTCTTAGCCTTGTTATTTTCTAATGTTTTTGTTAGTTTTGGTGTTTTGATGTGTTGCAGGTCATTGAGAAAGAAATGTGGTTTGAGGATGGAAATAAGCAAGGAATGTGAAGAACCCTAGAAGTGCGATCGATCACACATCCACATCAGCCCTAGTGTTGTGCCAAATACTACCTAAATTAATAGATAATATTTAGTACGTTTTAACTCGCAAGTGCACAAGATCAAAACAATAGAATAGCAGGCAAATACGAGATCATTCCCACGAGGATTGTTAATTTTGCTTAGAATTAAATAACTAAATTAAAATATCAAACTGTCACAAAATTGATATTATGAAAAATAGATAAAGATAAATTAAAGTGTAAGGCTTTGATATCCACCACTAATTATGCTCAATTAATAAATCAATATGCCAATGCTCTAATCATATTATGAATACCTAATGGTTGCCAACCTAAGGGCATGGTGTATACTCCTTAAGCTATTGGTTTCCCTAAGCAACGAATTAGGCATGGTGTATACTCTAACTCTTTTCTTTCCTAAAGGATTTAGCATGGTGTATACTAAGTTGTTCTCTAGGAAAGCATATGAACTGTGAAAACCGACAACCACATGAGACCTAGGGCATGGTGTATACTCCCGGTTTCCCATGTTGATTAACCCAAGAACCCGGCATGGATTACTTATGTTACTTATGTTAAACCTAGGACTCGGTCATCCAAATTGATCTAACTAACAAGTCCATATCACATGCATATAATGGTCAATCACATACATATGAGGAATTCAATAAAACAGGCATTAATCAAGTTAAGCAACATAATATGATTATCACAAAGGCGTCAATATTGAAATATTAAATAAACATAATTATGGTTTCAATCCAACCCTACTAAAATAATTAGTTACACATAATTAAAATAAAAACTAAAAAGAAAAGGAAAAGAAAGAACCGAAAACCGCTGCTAAAAGTAGCCTCCAAATTCTCTTCTCTGAAATTGTGTATCTAATTGTGAGGCTTAGAGGTCTATATATAGGCTTATGAGAGTCCTAGAAACCCTAGTAAACCTAGGAAATTCAGAATTCCATCTCCTAGACAAATTAGGAGACAATCCTATTACAAATCGGAATAGGATTTGTCCAAAATTGCTTTCCTATCTTGCAGAGTGATTTTGGCATTGCGGCAGTCCGAATTAGGAAAATGCTATTTTACAATTATTTGTATAATTTGGAGTTAGATTTCTAATACCACTGGAATCGCCTCAATCCGATATTTGAGCTGAAAGTTATGGCCAAAATACCGAGACATGTGCTGAATCCAAATGCAATCCAATTTTGACTCCAATTTGATAAATTCCGATTTAATCCTTTCCACATCTTCTAGGTCTTCCCAATTTGCCCTTTAAGCTTGGAATATTTCCAGAAACACTTCCTTTTCTTCCATGACCCACAAAAACACATAAAACACAAAAGGAAATAAAATAATCAAAAACTAAGAAATTAATAAATGTAAATTAAGGGCTAAAATATGAATATTTTGGCACTTAACACCTAGCATGCAGCGCCTAAGTGTTGCGCCGTAGTAGCCTTGAAGACCCTGAGTGCACTCGAGCACACAATGAGTGCAATCGAGTGCACTCACGCTAATCTCGTAGCGCAGAACCCTAATTTTTTATTATAATTTATAGCACTTTTTCTTTTGTAAACCCTACATGAAGGGGCGCCATAGAGAGCACATTTTCGACTTTGTGTCGTTCTTGAACTTTATGCACAATTCCCTTTGTAAGTTATTCATTTTTTATGTTTTTTATTGAATTAATCATGTTGTTTTTAGTCATGAGAGGCCAAACCTTCAATTAAGGTTGAAGATGAAGCATTGTCATTGATAAGCACTCATGTTCTTGTTGTTTTATGTATACAATTCGACTTTTAAATTAAAGTTTGTTTGAATTCAATTCAATTGCGTGATTAATTTCGTTTGATTGAATATATTTTTGTTATTCATGTGACGTTTAATCTTCATTGTATTTCATCTGGGGGTGCATCGAATGATTAGATTGAGACTAATATACATTGTGATCTATGGATACAATGGATGATTTGATCTCAATTAAATATTTGTTGTGATTCTTTTGACGGAAGGATTCACTAAATGATTTTATGTGCGTGTTTACAACTTTTGGACATTGTGTAAAACTCATTGCTTGTCGAATGTATGCATAAAATGCGAGAATATGTTGTTTGATTTGGCGAGGCGGATTCTGAAAACCTTAATGCTTTTCCTTTAATTTTCAAAGCATTTAGTTTAGTTTATGTTTTTGCACGACAAAATCACTCAAAATTTGGATCTATGTTAAGATAAAATTTGGTTTAAATTAGAAAGTTAGTTTTTACAAACACAACTCTGTGGATTTGACCTTGCACTTGCACACACTTTACTGCACACGACTCGTGTGCTTGTGAGTACAATTAAATTTTTACATCAGCACACTTAGAGTCCTCCAAGTGAGCGATTGTGATCCTTGCAAGCAATTTTGACTGAACCATTAGGTTAGCCAAGTGTATGGGTGCACCTTCATTTACTACTTCCAATCTCATCCCAGCAAATTCCTTAATCAACTAGGGTTAAGAAATTTCAAGAGTGGCAAGCTCCACCGTTGATTTCCCGCTCAAAGTATATGCCACTACGTTAACCTTGCTAGGATGATAACGGATCTCACAATCATAATCCTTGATCAGCTCCAACCACCTTCTTTGCCTCATGTTAAGCTCTTTCTGGGTAAAGAAGTACTTCAAACTCTTGTGGTCCATGTAGATCTCACACTTCTCGCCATACAAGTAGTTTCTCCAGATCTTCAAAGCAAACACGACTATTACCAACTCCAAGTCGTACATAGGATAGTTCTGCTTGTATGACTTTAGTTGGCGTGAAGCGTAGGCAATAATATTTCTATTCTACATAAGCACGCACCCTAAACCCTTCTTAGAGGTGTTGCTATACACTATGTAATTGCCAGATCCTATAGGTAATGCCAACACTGGAGCAGTTATCAAGCGCTTCTTCAGCTTTTGAAAACTCTTCTCACACTTATCCATCCAAATGTAGTGAGCGTTCTTCTTTATCAAGCCAATAAGTGGTCCCAATAGCTTCGAGAAACCCTCAATGAAGCGTCGGTAATAACTAGTGAGTCCTAAGAAACTTTGGATCTCAAATGCGCTAATTGTTTTCTCAACTGTGATACCAACTGTGACGCCCCGCCCAATGGGAATATCAATTAACCAGTAATCAACCCCATGCGCCATCCCAGCCATGTCCCTCCGAGACACGACCTCCGGAAAATCATTTTTCTCGTCGTAACGAGAAAATTGCAGCGAAAGACTTTACCAAAACTATGGGATTTTTAAGAGATAGTAAATAAAACATCACAAAACAATACTAGAGATAGAATACTACATCCATAACATAACAAGTAGTCATCAATGTACCGGTCATCAGACCATCAACAAGAGAAATAGATACATCCCAAAATATGTTACATTAGCATAGTTCTCAAAAGATCAACAGATCAAAGCCTAGACTTAAGTTTTAACAAACCTAATGAAATCAAAATCTCAATCATATCGCACGGGCAGATCCTCCATCCTTCCACATCGTCCTAAGCCAAACCGGGTCCATGTCCTCGAAAATTACCCGTATCAGGTCCTGAGCAATCACCCACGTAACCTTCGATGGCATCTTCGTCTAGTGCAGCTAAACCGCACAATTAATCGTAATGATGGGGAAAAACATAAACAAAAGGGTAAGTCTAAGACTTAGTGATTTTTAATGCAGATAATGCACATGCCAATTTTTTTGGAAATAAATTCAGGTATTTATTGAACAAAACAGTTCCTCCATGACAGATTATTTATGCATGATATATGTATAAGAATGATACATGCATAGGATGTCAGCAATAGTCGTAGTTCAACAGCATGGTCTACCCGAGATATTACCCCTTCTTAGCAGGGTTGATGTTGTCCTGAGGGACCTATAATACAATGTCAGTGTCTCAACCATTGCACAACATACCGTACGTAGCACTAGTGGCACGATCGGGTCCAACCCCAAGTGGCCCACACTAACTAGTGACGTCTGTCCTATAGTGACCAAACCATTGGGAATGGTTGCATCAAGGTCACGAAACCAATGGATCCATAGCCTTCACATAACACACATTTAACCATAAAGCTAACATGTATAGTAAGCCAATGGCCATTACTACCGCACATACCGGTGTACCATGTCATACAATGCAAATTATCTTATCTGTATTTTACATGCATGTCTTTTTACAAGTCTCACTTGGTTAATAAATTTAGCACAACGTTTTTTCCAAAATGACAGAGTTCATGTGCTATAAGTACAAGCTGTGAGAGTTGTAAAATATGCATGTTTTCTCGGTACACAAAATAAACGTGCAGTGCATGGAAAATAACAATGCGCATTATGTGAGTTAAAACTCACTTGGGTCGATACGTGTCTTTGAAAACTCCAAATGGTCCGGGTTCTCCAAATCTGTGAAAAACCTTTTATTAGTCCTATTCCCACTATAACAGCCCTAAATCAAGGAGATCATAAGCTATTGAACTTTTGGCAAAAATAGGGCTTCCTCGCCACAGTGACCAGACATCCGACTTCTCGTGCGTGACGTCTGCAACGACAAGTCACGTCGTCCTCTGACACCGTCACGTCATTGTATGGGTTCTCGGGGAGAACCTCATTTTCTCTCCATTGTCCGCCTATCCTCCGACTTCTAAGGCTACTGGGTACTACCTAAAGCCCTTTAGTCCAATTTAAAACCTTCATGCAACGTAACAACGCTAAATTAACCAAACGTTAACCCAAACGGGTTTTAAGGTGGAATTAGGCTAACCACTACATCTAAACAATAACCAAGCAGCATAACAATGTAACAAAAGCTTATGGATCAAATGTTACCTCCTTGAAACAAACTGCGAGAGTTTCGCTTCACAAACGCTCCGAATTCGCGAACTTCTTGTACACACACACTCACCAAACACTTACAAGCTTGGAAAACACTTTGGAACAAATTGGCAACCTAGGGGCGTTCTGAAACTATAAAAAATACGAGGGTTGGGTCCTATTTATAGGCCCAGAAAGCAGCGGACGTCCGGCCAAAGGGGCATACGTCCAGGTATTATCCAAAGGGTACTCAAAAGTAGCGTCGTCCGTGGTCAGCGTCGTCCACCAAGATGGATTGCAGGCGTCCGTGGTGGTCCCCCACATCGTTAGCACTACGAGACAACAATAATGCGTCCGCCTAACCTAGCGTACGTCCGCCCAAAAGTCCAAATCACCCTTCTAGCAGCCTTAGTGACCCAAAGCCCAAATTAATTCCCCCAACTAAGCCACTTATGCCTAGTTAGTAATTTGGGTCACTACATTCTACCCTCCTTATAAGAATTTCGTCCCCGAAATTTCGAAACAAATACCAAAAGAATAGCACTCAAAGAGATGTAGAATGTTACCTCCTGTCCATACGTCATTCCTGCCGTGCTCAGTAGGTTCCTGAATTATCTCGTCCCATCCATTAATCGATACATTCTCTTCTTCAAACAGTTGCGAAAAATCACCCCGTAAGTCATCAAGTGCATCGTATTCGATGTTGCCCACACTATACCAATCCTCATCGATTTCTACTCCCAGATCTATCCATTCGCAGAAAGAGTAGTTCCATATGCAATCGTGATCGATTGGTATAGGTGCCATAATTCTGAAGAGAAAACAACCCTTCATTGTATTTGAGATCCAAAGTTTCTTAGGACTCGCTAGTTATTACCGACGCTTCATGACCAAATGTGTGTGTTATGTGAGGGCTGTGGATCCACTGGTTTCGTGACCTTGATGCAACCATTCCCAATGGTTCGGTCACTTCAGGACAGACGTCATTAGTTGGTGTGGGCCACTCGGGGTCGAACCCAATCATGCCACTGGTGCTACGTACGGTATGTTGTGCAATGGCTGGGGTACTAGCATTGTATTATAGGTCCCTCGGGACAGCATCAACCCTGCTGAGAAGGGTAATATCTCGGGTAAACCATGTATGGGAGTTATGACCTATAAAGCATTATCTTTTCCGGCATCAAAACAACTAGGCAGTTATCGCCGGTTTTACACCATAAGGCTTTAAAACCCTAGAACTTATGAAATGGTGTATTAGCGGAGGTAAACGCCCTTATTTGATTATTACTCGAATAGCATGTTTACTTTTATTAATCAGGCTCATGTTATGCTTACATGTGGGGTCTACTTACTAAGTCATTAGACTTACGCAGTTATCGTTCCTTAGGTAATCTGATTCGCTATTAAGAAGGTGGCTAAAGTTGCCATTACCTGACCGATTGTGCACTATTTACAATTCCAGGTTTGTTTTAATTGTCTAGTAGCTCCATGTTCTTATTTGATGATTCATAATACTCTCAGATTCATTCACCTTTCTTGTATTACTCTAACAAGTGTTTTTTTATATAAGGGCGGTTGCCTATTAACCATACGTGGATTAAATAGGTGAACTGCCAGTGACTCCACCTGATTAGCCAAGGCTAATTTTGGGGACGTTACAGCCTAGTCCACTCCACCACTTTGAGTCATGTTTAAAATGACATGTTTTTAAAGTATTTTGTTAAGATAATGTTGCCTAGCCACTTTATCTATCTTACATAATTTAGAGTACCATATAATTTGCAACTTCACAAACTTCAAAATATAGTTTGTAGTTTGAGAGGCAAATAGCATTACTTGTTTTTAAAAATTGAGTAATGTTATACATGATATACGGAAGCTATTAGTGTTAGGTATACCGTATATACAAGAAAGAGCACCATTCTCTTGTCGAATATTAAATTGGGTTCGTACCAAATAAAAGAACATAATCAAACAAATTAGAAGAAAACCAATTATTTATGGACATTTTTAATGGTTTTGGGGATGTCATGCTTGTACTAAAAACTTGCCAATGATATCTTTTCGATCCAAAAAATTAACAAGGTTTTACAAAAGAAGTAAACGTTATTTAGTAGATTATTATAGGACTGTTATATAATTTGGACGATGTAACAATGAAAATCATTCATTCCTTATATATATATATATATATATATATAATTGATTTTCACTATCACATCATAAAATTGTATGACAATGATATGTTGCCAATGATATCTTTTCAACCCAAAAAATTATCAAGGTTTTACAAGAAAAATATTTAATAGATGGATATATGACTGTCATATAATTTGGATGATGTAACAATGAAACTCATTTCTTGGTATATATATATATGATAAGTGCTTAAATATTCATATTTAAGCTCCTTAATTTATATTTGTTAAACTCTTAGTTTGTGTTATTTTATTCTATTTTATTTCCTTTTGTGTTTTCTATGTTTTATAGGTCTCTGGAAGAAAAGGAAGCATTTCTGGAAATATCAAGCTTAAAGAGTAAACTTGGGAAAGCTGGAGTCTGTTAGAGTGATCGAGCGCATGGGATCTGCGATTGAGCGCTCTAGCACTCAAGGCAAGGAACGAGCGCTCCTGCGCTCACATGCACAAGAAGAGGATCGATCATAGAGTTGCGATCGAGTGCACACAATCTGTGATCGAGTGCAGTCGTGCGTGAAGAGAAAAGCAGTTGTAGCCCTATTTTGTGAAATGTTATTTTATTAGGGTTTTGTAGAGTCCTAATTGCACAAGGACTAAGCCTTACAATTTTTAGGGTTTCCTTAGACTCTATAAATAGGTTTGTAAACATAGAAAAACACACATGATTTTGGAGAAGAATTTACGGCTCTCAAGGAAGCGATTTTCTGGGTTTATTCTTTTCCCTTTTATTTTATTTTATGAAAATTAACATCAAACTCATGTGTAACTAAACCTTTTAGTAGGGCTATATTGAAGCCCTGATCATGTTTACTTAGTAATACAATATTGGTGCCTTTGCAATAATTACATTATGATACTTAACTTAATTAATACCTGCTTTCTTGAATTTCTCATATGTGTTTGCCTGATCAACATATGCATATGGTATGAACTAGTTAGTTAAACCAATTTGGATGATCGAGTCCTGAGTTTAATAAAAGTAACAAAAGATATCCACGGTTCTTGGGTTAATCAACATAAGGAACCGGGAGTAAGCACCCATACCCTAGGCCTCATGTGTTTGTCGGTTTTCATAGTTTTTATGCTTTCTTAAAGAGCAACTTAGTAGACACCCATGCTAAATCCTTTAAGAAAGAAAAAAAAAAAATTAAAGTAGACACCCATGCCTAATTTCTTGCTTAGGGAAACCAATAACTTAAGGAGTAGACACACATACCCTTAGGTTGATAGACATTAGGTATTCATAATGTGATTAAAGCATTGACATATTGTTTTATTGTGTAAGCATAATTAGCGATGGATATCAAAGCCCTACCTCTTTCTCATTATTAAGTCAAACCTACTTTTGTTCACAAAAGATAGCTCAATCAGCTAGGAACTATATCTTATGAAGTAGAGGTCACTAGTTAGAAATTAGAATCCCCTCTTCCCCTCTTATGTAGACATGTCAAAAAAAAAAAATTAAACCTAATTTTTCTCTTTTGTTTTACATTGTAAAATTAATTTTAATCAAAATATACCAATCCTTGTGGGAATAATCTCGCACTTGCACATTATGTTACACTTTTGACATTGTGCACTTGCAAGTAAAACTGCAATTATTTACCTATTAAATTAGGTAGATATTGTTACAACAATATATTAATTCAATTACTGATTTTCACTATCACATCATCAAATTATATGACAATTTTATAACAATGTACTAAATAGTATTTCTCTTTACAAAAATAACAATGACACATAAAACAACAAATTACTTCCCAGCAATTATAACCAATAAGCCTCATCTTTTGGTTGATTCCTTCCCTACTCAAGGCTCTAAATGGGTTTGCTTTCCAATTTAGAACGAAAATTTTTGGTTCAAATACTTTTTCTATGGATCCTGGGCTAACTCATAGTTGGGAACCCACATATGCTGGCCTCGTCCGGCCCGTAACTCCAAGGCCGACTGGATCTACGTGCGGGCCACAGAACCATTTATTTGAATTAGACCTGAATGTCAATTAAACAAATTTTCAAGGGCATTTTCGTAAACCCAACGCATTCAAATTTGGTAACTTTGCAAGATGCAAGCGAAATAACCCACCTCAGATCAAGGCGAATCAGAAACAGGGAGAGAGAGGATAACCATAATTGGTCCCTCGGTCTACCACTTTTTCAGAAAAAAATAAAATAAAATTGTAGATAGGTTATGCACAACATAACTACGAAGGGTATGGATAGACATTAACTTTCCACATCTTCTATCCACCACTCGCACATGCATATACAAATGCAGTTAGCAAAAATCACTATCTAATAGCCGCATCCGCATATCTTTTATATGTAAATATATTTTATATACTCTTTTTTATTTTAATAAATTCACCAAAATAACTTTCTCACCCGCTCAAAGGACACAACACTTGTAGAGATTACGTTGAAGTTTTTCCTACTTAAATCCGGCAGAAGAAATGACCAATCTGCCGCAAGAGCACTGCCAAGCCTTGCTGATGAATCTTCAATAGATGTTTGGACAAGATTTAGGCAATAAAAATCTAATGGAAGGCACTTCAGTGAGGAAACATGCCCTGAAGCCAGAAGTTGATTTCTTCTATCAACCCGGATCCTTTTAACCTCAAGTCCAAGGGCAAAGAACTTTAGCTTCATTTTTTCTTTTTTCTTTTTTTATCATCAATTCAAACGCTGTAAGGGAAAAAGAACTTTATCTATTCTTCCTAGAAAACTCACGTAAGTTTAAACATAGCCCAAATTCAATGTAAGGTTAGTTTCTTTAGTTTTTAATGAAAAGAAAATTTTATTTAGCAATGCTACATGTACTTCCAAGTGCTTACTCCTTGATGTGGTAGTACAAAACACAATTGATATATCATATACAAATGAGAAATGCTACATGCACTCCCGAGTCTACTCTCAACTGCAATCCTAACATGACAGTAAAAATCACCGTTGAATTTCAGGTGAATAATCATTAAATTTTAAATCCAATAGTAATTTTCATTGTCATGTTTAGTACACTTTGGGAGTAAGAACTCAGGAGTGCATATAGCATTTCCCTATGCTAACCAATCCAAAATTCAACAGTACTTTTTACTATCACATGAGAGAGTAAGCACTTATAATTACACGTAGTATTTCTCATGTAACAACTAGGTATCTCAAACTGGTCCTTTTACTATCGAGAGCACTAGCCATTAACCACAGCATCCTCGTTCCAAAACAGAGGCATCTTTTCAAAGCCACTCTCGACAACAGCAGTGTTATGGTAAGAGCATATTCTGCTATAAACATAAGCAAATTAGACATTTACCTTGTTTAGTGCTATGCATTACAAGCAACAGCTACACTATTCACAACTGTTTAGTGAATAAATTATGTATGTAACTATCCACAATTTGCACAAGTATTTTCGTTCAGGGAATCCAGTGTTGGCAGGGCGAAGGAGGATGAAAATCAGGCAGGCTGCTTATACATTGAGATTGACAGTAACAACCCATCTACCTGCGTACAGCTTTTGTCATCTGATCGCTCCGAGCAAGTTGGCACCATCAAGTTTTGCACCTTCCAGATGCTAAGGCAAAAATTATCAATATATAATTGCTAATTAATATAACTAAGACAAAGGATAAAAATTCCCATAGCTTAAGGTCAAGAGGTTAGGAGCAGTTTGATAGATCCAAAAAATATCCAGTTCAAAAGGCCCAAGACCCAATCGAACAAAAGGCCAACTATCATGGCCCAGAAAAGCCCAAAGGCCAGACCCTGCTGGAGCCTGAGAAGGCCCAAGAGAGGCCCTGAGAGAACAAATATAAGGTCTATCTTCTCACACTTAGGTAAGCTCTCAGACTCTCTCACAAGACACCATTCTCAAATTAGAGAAGGAGATCTCTCTTTCTCTCACTCTCCATCATCTTTCCCCCGTTAGAGATCAAGACACTGACTTTGGCGCCGGATTGCCTCCAGTTGCAGGACCGAAGGCTTATTGACAACCCATTCTTGGTTTTTCAGGTAAAGTAGACAACATAAAAAAATTCATCACAAATTAACCCTGGTTTGCTTCACTTACTGTATCCCGAAGATTGACCTGCCGTAAATAAGCTCGTTGAAGGTTTGCACCCTTTAAGTTGGCATTACTCAACTTTGCCCCCTGAAACATGCAGTTGATATGAAAGAATCAAATAAAAAGCTGGACAAACTATCAACAAGGAAAAAAGAAATCACCTTTATAATTTTTTTGATAGTATGGCAACCTTAATGTTGTCAAATGTAGTGTGACTACCTCTCTTCTCACTCTTGCTTAGCGGAATATCATCAGTTACATTTATCAACACACATAAACACAAGGCAACTACTATCCAAAATATCGTGAAGGACATTTTCATCCCAAAATCTAGATCACACAAAACACGCACATGTAAATATGTATACACTGCCAAACAAATACAATAATAGAGAGAAGCAACAAGACCCTCAACCCCCACCCACCCCCCTAAACAAAATGACCAAAAAAAAAAAAAGGAAACAGCAACAACAACGACAATGTTGGCTCCAAATACAATGGCAGATCACAGAAAATCAACTTTTACAAATCTCTCTTTGCATTTTCCCTTTCATGTTTCTTAAAGAAGGCAATAGAGGAGCAAGCTGGCTGTGCACGCTATATAAACTGCATAATGACACTCCATTCAGACTAATAGAAGGAAGACCATTAGGATAACTCCTCAAAAAGGTTCTGCTGTAATGGATGTCCCACCACACATTAAACCCCAAAATAGGACCTTCGTAACATGTCTACACTGCAAGCCACTAAAACAAATACCTCACAAATAACTCTAGCCTAGGGGTATTAAATGAGCGAAGCGCTTCGCGAGCAAGCTCGGGCTCGGCTCGCATAAGCTCGACTCGAGCTCGATTCGAATATTAAATGAAGCGCTTCGTGAACACCGATTCTTGGCTCGAATAATAAACGAAGCAAGCTCGGCTTCACTCGGCTAAGCTCGTGAACTGGCTCGTATAAGCTTGTATATATATTTATATATATATTATATATAAAAATATATTTATATTTATATATAGATATATTAAGAATTGTAATATATAATATATAATATATATTAAGAATAATGACCCAACCAAAACTGCAAGGAGGAATGTTTAAAGAAAAAAAAGGGCCCAAAACTAGTTCAGTGTTCAAGATATTCCTTATATTCCTAATATAAAAAGATATTCCTTATATCGTTGACCAAAACTATGAACAATCGTTGGATCATGACTGTTGATTTGGTCCACCCTTTCTAATTACTGGCTGAAGACATAGCCAAATGTTACAGTACCCCTGAAGAGTAAAGACTCTCTTCCTCTTCTTCGTCCCAGGCAAATCAAGAGCACCCACCCACCATGCTGCCTTATAACATGGATTTGCAGAAATCAACAACTAAACCAAAGTGGCATGATAAGATGCGCTGGGGGTGTACAGGATAACGCGATAATTAATTGGATGATGCTCAGATTTGGGATCGGATTCCTTTCCCGATTCTATCAGCGGAGACCGGAGATCGAAGCTCCGGTCACTATGATCTGATGCTATCGTGGCGGGCATATCTGGGAATATTTTTTGGGGGCTATTAAGAGGTTCTCTGTCGCGCTTCGCATGGAGAAGGGAAGCTTTGATCGTGGTAATTTTCCACATGGTTTCTTCATCAAATGAGAAGATCAAATTAGCATTTGTGAAGATGGGTTTTGTTTCTTCATTGCTGGAGATTATTTTTGAATCGGAGAAGAGCATATGTGAGAGGGCTTTGGGTGTCTTTGACGGCCTCTGCAGCTGCAAAGAAGGGAGAGAAGAAGCTCAAAGTAATGCCTTGACCGTGCCGGTGTTGGTGAAGAAAATCTTGCGGGTGTCAGAATTGGCAACTGTGTTTTCCATTTCTGCAATTCTGAACCTCTGCAAATATGGAAGAAGCTCGAGGTCGATGAGACGGGCTACGATTTCAGGACGTGCCATGAGGTTGAGTGTGAGAGAGAGAGAGAAAGAGAGAAGCAGAAGGTTATGGCCTTATGGGAAGCCATTCTCAGAAAACACCCAACCTTTCTTAGTCCCACATTGCTAAGGAAAGGGAACCTCTCACGCATCCTTTTCTATAAAACGATCCACCCCCCCTCCTTTAAACCCAGCCATTTAAGCTTCCCCCAAGAGTTGGGCTGGTCAAGCATAAGCTAGAATACTGGGCCGGTTTAATTAATTGGCCTAGGAACAAGTTAAAAGTTTGGATTTGAATGTGGGCCGGGCTTGGGTTTTAGAGCTTGACTTGCTTAATAGGCAAGCTCGAGCCGAGCTCGAGCTGAAGTTAAATTTTGTCGAGCTCGAGCCGAGCTCGAGCTTGGGTTTCTCTTTGTCGAGCCCGAGCCGAGTACGATATTTAGGCTCGTATAAAAGCTCGGCTCGAGCTCGAGCTCGACTAAATATTAGACGAGCCGAGCCCGAACAGCCTAGACTCGGGCTCGGCTCGCTCGTTTAACACCCCTACTCTAGCCTGTCCTCTACAAGTCCCTAATCTTCAACGACTACTTACATTCTATTCCTTCCAAATGCACCACATACTTGAGGCCAATCTTGAATGTAGATTGCTGTACACGTCAACACCAATCTACGAGTTGGCTCTATTCGTTCCTTTTTTCTTTTTTTTTTGACACGTCCACACAAGATGGGGGGATTCAAACTAGTAACCTCTGCTTCATGAGACGTGGTTCCCAACTGATTGAGCTACCTCTTGAAGACAGCTCTATTCATTCCTGTTGCAACATCAATGTTAACCTAAGGTCTTGAACTGCAAATATAGATTCCCCAACACAAAGCTATAATTGTGCAGTTGAAACCATCTAGCTAGTCACAAACACCGTGTCTCCACCAATGGAATATTGAAATTGCTTCAATTCTCGAATTCAGGAAAAAAAAAATGAAGTTGAGATAACAGCAGCAGAAAGATGTCAATCTATAATGAGACCACTCAGTGCAGTTCCCTGTTTCAGTTGTGTTTTAATTCTCCATTTCCTGTGCATGAAAGGTCCATTTTAACCACAAAGACAAACATTGTTTTTAATAATTAATCTGAATTTTATTAAAAGGGGCAAAGAGGCAAACCCAATACACAAGAATTATACAAGAAATACACCTAGCCAGAACAAGAAAAAAAAAATCAATAAAATTAGGCAACTTAGTATCACCTAAAGTGGTTGTCCAATGATAAAGAAAATTGAAGAGAGACCTTAGATCTACTATTGTCCTCTTGCGGTTTTCAAAACTTTTATTCAAAAACCACAAATAGGTAAGACGGAACCATCTTCCACACTGTTACACTCTGATGATCACCACACAGCCCTCTCCAACAAGCAAAAAGGTCTACACCTCATCTTGGCATAACCCAAGCGAACCTAATGTGGCTAAAGAAAGCATTCCATAAGCCCACAACAATCTTACAATGGAGTAGAAGATGATCCACATAATCTCCACTCCTCTTACACATACAATACCAATCAACCACAAAGACATGATGCTTTCTTAGGTTATACATGGTCAGAATTTTTCTTAAGGCAGCCGACCAAGCCAAAAACACCACTCTCATGAGGACCTTGTTCCGCCAAATACTCTTCCATGGGAAATGAAGTACTATCATGGGGAACAAGGACATTATAGAATGATCTAACGTTGAACAACCCTCTCTTGGAATGGCCCAGCAAAGCTTCTCTTCACATCCTTGTCTCAATCTGAAGCAATACAACAAATTGAAGAATGAAGCAAAAACATCCATCTCTCAATCGTGCACAACTCTGACAAAGCTTACATTTCCCTTATGAGCGTTATTACACAACTCCAAGTGGCCCGCCACATAAGCATACTTAATGCAAGCAATACCATACAAATCCAAGAATGCTTGCTTTAGGTAGTGATGGCAATTCTTGTTAACATATCGGGCTCAAATCACGTTATAGCATAATTATAATTATGACTATATAAAACCCAATCAATTTAATTAAACAAGTCAGACCTCTCAGCTCTAACCTGCTAATTTTGTATTAAGCTCATGTCAGGTTTGCAAGTTGTGTAAAAAAATTTTAGTCCTCGATGTCGTGTCAGATTCGGGTCGTGTTAAGCTATAGGTATAAGAGTATGTAAGTCAACCTTAATCTGACCCATGTAATTAAACGAGTCAAACCCCATCAACCCTAACCCACTAATGGTTCACAGATGTCAAAAATTGAAAGCCCTATCTTTAGGATCTTACCCCCATGTCAGGTCATGCTAGAATTTAATCTGGAACCTTCACTTACCTTAAATCTAGCATGACCATAGAACAACCCTAGCCCCTCTTGATATTTTTCCATAACCCCACTCACCCTATACAACCGACAAACCTCATATGAACACCACTTACCCCACGAGTTTCCATATTTAGAATCCACTTCAACTCTCCATAAGGGCTCACTATCATGTAGATAGCACCAAAGTAACTTCCCCAAAAGAGCATGATTGAAAAAAGCAAGTTTTGGACCTCCAACCCTCAGAGACTAGATAACAAACCTTAAAACCACCAGCTTACTAGGAGCAATTTGAATTCTTCACCAAGCCCACACCATAAGAAATCTCACTGTAACTTCTTTATACAATTGGCAACACAAACAAGCAGAGGAAAAAAGAGACATAAAATACGTAAGCAAATCGGAAAGAGTGCCCTTGATCAAAGTAATTCTACCACCTTTAGACAAGTACATCCTCTTCTAGCTAGCGAAATGACGCTCAATCTTCTCAATAACAACATTCCAAATAGATTTGGTCTAAAAAGAAGCTCCCAACGAAGGTCCAAGATATTTTTCAAGGCAATGAAGGAACCCCACAATCCAAAATATTCGCCAGACTATCAACATTACCCACATTAATTTTCAGCCTGGATATAGCTTCAAAGCATAAGAACAAGGCTGCGAGTGGAGGTGATGTGGGTTTGCCTCACAAAAAATCAAGGCATCATTTGCAAGCAGTAGTTAAGTACACCAGCATTCCTAGACCCCAAACAAAAGACCTAAAAGGAAACCCCCATATAGAGCATTTTCCTTAAAGCCTCCATGACATAACAAATAGTAAGGGAGACAAGGAATCTCCCCGCCTCAGACCACGGGAAATACTAAGAAACCAACGGGGAGCCATTCAATAAAACAGAAAAGCGCACCAAGGAAATACAATGTGCTATCCAAGTATGCCATTTCTCCCCAAAACCTCACCCTAGCAATTATAACAAGAAACTCCAATTGACATTATCGTAAGCCTTCTTGATATCCACTTGCAAGGCACACCTGGCTCATTGAATCTAATCCTACTATCCAAACATTCATTATCTATAAGAACAGAGTCCAAGATTTGCTTACCAAAGACAAACGCATGCTGAGGCTTTGAGATATTCTTTTCAACAACCATTCTCAACCTGTTAGCTAGAACTTTGACAATAATCTTGTAAACATCACTCACTAGCCTAGTTGGGCGAAAATCCTTAATGTCGACAGCCTGATTTTCTTCGAAATAAGAGCAATAAAAGTGGTTTTAAGGCTTCTTTCAAACTTTGCCTCTGGCATGAAGCACATGGAATATACTCATCATGTCTACTTTAAGCACATCCTGGCGAGCTTGGAAGAACGTCATAGTAATACCATCAAAGCCTGATGCCTTATCCTTGTTCGTACCTTTTACGACCTCAAGGACCTTTCTAACCAAGTGGCCTCTTCGTCAATGTAATCAAATGTAAGGCTAGCCAACTTGGGTCTCCAACTGAACTGTGAAGTAAACAATCTTTCATAAAAATGCACAATGTAGTCCTCGATCTCATCTTAGCATGATCAAAAGTAACTAAGCCATTTACCAACAATGCAATGAAGTTGTTTCTCCTACTCATGTTAGCCACTGAATGAAAACAAATTTGTGCATTTGTCAGCCTTGATTTCTGCCTCCAGCTCATCTCCTCTAACAAAATATCCCTCTCTAGATCACTAATCACTTTGTCCTTCCTCAATTCTCTTCATCACATAAAGCTCTCTTCCTCCAAACTATCAAGAGCTTGCAATTCATCCAAGAAGAGCCGTTTTGGTTTCTCCACATTACAAAGCACCTGTTCATTCCATACTCTTTAAGTAAGCTTTCAAGGCCTTGAGTTTGTGAGCCAAAATGAAGCCTCAGGAGCCTTGAAAGTCACCAGAAGACCACTATTGTTTCACCCAAACTACAAAGCCTTCATACTTTAACCACATGTTCTCAAACTTAAAATATCTTTTACCACCCTAAATGCCTCCACAATCAAGAACTGGAGAGCCAAAACCTATCAACTCTATATGAAGAAAGGGTATCCCGGTTGTTTGACCACGAAAAAATCCCACCTCAAGGGGGATATCCATAAGGTCCTAATCAAAATAAACTCCAAAAAATCCACATTAGTGGAACAAAAACAAGCTTCACCCAATCTTTCACTAGGAAAGTGGATGACATTAAAATCATCCCCAATGCACTATGACAAGCTCCACCAACTAAGCAAGCCAGCCAATTCCTCCTATAAATATCTTCTATCACAATCCCTACAAAAGCCCAAGAGAATCCATCCATCTTTGATATTTCAAAAGGGCAGGCAACAGTAAACTCCCTTGCACACTCTTCGATTTTCTCCACCACTCTCCTATTAGACATAAGCAAGTTTCCACCGCCCCTTCTAGAAGCAGAATAACACCAATTTACGTGATGACACTCCCGCAAACTACGCACAACACTGTTGGTAATGAATTCCAATCTAGATTCCTGCAGATAAATAATAAGTGCCTTCCATTGCCTAAGCATGCTTTTGACTCTAAGACGTTTGTACCTTCATTCAACCCCCTCACATTCCAAGATAACAACTTAGGCTTCACAAATCATCGATCATAGCCCTTCACTTAACTCTACCTCAGCTAGAACTACCACCTTTCAAATCATAGTTGATGGAACATGATAACCTTTTTAATTCTCCACTTCCTTTGTTAACCAATTTGGAACCAGAGATGGATTCCTTCTAGGAGTGGCTCGCTTCAATGGTCATAAACAAGGCCATAAACTCTTCTTCAAAACCCTCACATGATGATGGATTTCCTTACCTTCCATGAAACCCAAGCTGATGACTTTGCCCCTGTACAATTCTCTTTCGCAAATGGAGGGAAAGAGGTAAACAAAGTAGCCTCCTCCATAAAACACTTCCATATCCAGGCAAGACCGAGTTACATTGACAAGAGGACACCTCCTACATCACACTCATCGATCTCAGCAAGTACAATACCTTTCCCCTTATCAACATTAACACTACACCCCCACCCCCTAACTCCTCAGTATAGGATAGCAAGGAAGAAAGAAAAAAATCCGACAAAGAGATCCGCTTCCTCCCTTTTAACAACAATACCCCACTCTGAGCGGTGAAGGATTGTGACAACCCCAACAAACCTAGGCTTGGGGCATGGAACTTCTTTGGCATTGTAGGAACTAATTTAGCCCTTAAATCCTCATTTATCAAGCAAACAGGATCCACATCACCTATACTAGAACCCATTGCCGAGACAGACAAGGCAACTCTCCATTTCCTGCAAATGTTACCACTAGTGACCAAATCAGAGAGCTCAAAGTTGATGGGGACCATCGCAGCCTCATCACCAGCAAAATCTAGCAGAGACAAATTGTTGCAGCTAGGCATCCAAAAGTTCCACCTTGGACGATAAACCTAGGGCGAGCAAAAAACCTAACAGCTGCAACCCCTGAAATATTCGGTGCACCTCATACATTGGCATCCAAGTCACTGAGGGCTGCTAGCAAGTCCACTGAAGGACCATTGGGTTGGGCAGATCTAGGACCTGAATGACCAACAACCATGATCTCTTGGCCCACCCCACAACCAGGTTCTTTACCCGAAAATGAGGCCTCCCCAATCCATCTCTTCATTACCCACATACAAGTAGGCTTAAGATGAAACGATCATTTTACATGTTGGAAAGATGGGCCTTTTTCTTTTAGCCGCATGACAAGCTTTGTCCTGTAGAGATGGGCTTTGAATAATAGTAGGAGAATTAAAAGCAGGTTGAGCCCTCTCTGTAAGCATAGGCTTCTTCTTAAGAAAATCGGCATGTTCCAAATTACAAACCTTCTCGGCCCAATAAATTTTCGGCCCTCATCCATTATTGCAATAACCCATTCCACTAACCCTTTCATTTTCATTAGCGAACTTCTCAAATTTCGTAAGGCCCTACTGACTTCCAACACCTTACTCCCATGTTCTGCCACACCTCCTACTGCAGCATGAAAGGAGGGGATGGTTTCCGATGCACTCCTTCCACATGCAATATCCTTTTAGGCCTAATGTAAATACCCAACAATCCTTTTGTGGCCCTCCTATGAGATTAAGTGCATGTTGTATTATGCCCCCAAGGGGCCCGTATCATCATAGACTGTCTCCTCAAAGCAAGCTCAGCCAGCGCTCGCTCCAACATCACCACCAATGCCAATGGGCATCCCTGAGTATCCCCCGCCAAATCTAAAACCTCCACATAAGACCTTCTGCTAGTACTCACTCTCCAGCACCTTTCCCATTGACATTAAGTCAGAGCCACCCATATAATTTGACTACAATACACCAATGGAATGCCATGGATACAAGGTTCTGCTCCTCTCATCAGGGGATGGTTCAACAAAAGCCACCACCTTTCTCATATCAACAGCACAAACTCTCCAACCACTCCCTTCTCTCCCCTTCGGTATTACAATAAAACCTCTATGCTCCCCACCACCGAATATTGGCCAAACCTAATAGAGCCTCTCTAAGCTAAAAAAAGCCTTGTTCCCATCCCTCGACGATTTAATAAACTTAGCCGACTCTTTTCCTTGAATCAATCCTTCATTGTGGCCAATAGCCAAGCAACACTCACTTTACCCAAAAACACCACTCAAGATACACCACTGTACCTTTCAAACAAGTACCAATGGGATGCCATGGATACGAGGTTCTGCTCCTCTCACCAAGGGATAGTTCAATAAAAGCCACCACCCTTTCTCATCTCAACAGCACAAACTCTCCAACCCCTCCCTTCTGTCCCCTCCGGTATTACAATAAAACCTCTCTGTTCCCCACCCCTATACCCCCACCACCAAATATTGGCCAAACCTAATAGAGCCTCTCCGAGCTAAAAAATGCCTTGTTCCCATCCCTCGTCGATTTAATAAACGCAGCCGACTCTTTTCCATGAACCAAATCCTCCACTGTGGCCAACAGCCAAGCAACACTCACTTTACCCAAAAACACCACTCGAGATACCCCATTGTACCTTTCAACCAAGTGTAAAACAAATCAACCCCCACCCAAAATACCAATGGGCTGCCATGGATATGAGGTTCTGCTCCTCTCACCGAGGGATAGTTCAACAAAAGCCACCACCTTTCTCATCTCAACGGCACAAACTCTCCAACCCCTCCCTTCTCTACCCTCCGGTATTACAA
This sequence comes from Carpinus viminea, assembly GCA_013348765.1. NCBI lineage: Eukaryota > Viridiplantae > Streptophyta > Magnoliopsida > Fagales > Betulaceae > Carpinus > Carpinus viminea. Next base: position 19,963,565 of record CP054674.1, read on the forward strand.
TAAAACCTCTCCGTTCCCCACCCCTATACCCCACCGCCAAATATCGACCAAACCTAATAGAGCCTCTTTGAGCTAAAAAAGCCTTGTTCCCATCCCTCGACGATTTAATAAACTCAGCCGACTCTTTTCCTTGAACCAAATCCTCCATTGTGGCCAATAGCCAAGCAACACTCACTTTGCCCAAAAACACCACTCAAGATACCCCATCATACCTTTCAACCAAGTGTAAAACAAATCAACACCCCCCCCCCCAAGCTAAAAAATGGCCTCTACATAGAACCAATTCAAGAAACCCATCTCAAATGACCAAGAACCAAGGACTACAGCCATGCTAGCACCCGAGGATAAACACAGAAGAAGGAAACATCAGAACGTGTCATTATATATATCATCATACCTTTTAAATATATATATATAAGGAAACATCAGAACGTGCTGTTATATATATCATCGTACCTTTTATATATATATATATATTGCATCATCAAAATCTCCAAGTAAAAAGTAAATGTATGGCATTATAATTGTCTTCTAATTATTAAATGGCAAACTACAAAAATTCACCCATCTCATTATCTAAACAGAATATAGCATGAATGATATTGCATCAAGTAGAAGGAAGCTTGGTTGGGTTGCTTTAGTATGTCAATCCCCAAACCTCATTGAGGCATTGTTGTCGGTATGAACTGTAACAAAAGCATCATAATCAAGATTTGACTACAAAGAAAACCATCATTGATTGCAAAAATCTATGGAAATGAAAAGTGCTAATCAGTTCCTTGGTGCTAAATAGCAAACAAGAAATATCATTCATAAACAAAAGATTACAAAATAAATAAATAAATAAAAAGAAAAGAAAATCAAAATGGTTTTTCTCATCCCATTAACCTACTCCCCAGTTATGTCAAAGAAAAGACCTTAGAGAGGAAAAAAAAAAAACCCAAGGTATAAGATTCTTTCCTCACCAATCTTACTAGGTAAGCCTTCTTAAATTCATTTTATAATGACATCCAACTATTTTCAAATTAATCTTAAGCCTTCAATCCTCACAGTTCCCACTCTGATAATGCAAAAATCCTTTGCATTGCACTCTCTTTCCAATACGCTAAATACAATGCTAAACATAACATTTACCTTTAAATTGGCTCCTTCCAGAATAGCATTCTCCAAATTGGCATTAGTAAGATCAGCATTCTGAAATATGAGTAAACAAATAATTATGTCATGACAACTTTGAAGCAGAAAACCCCAAGGGATGAACATCCCAATCAGGAAATGAGTATTATTTCAGTGCTCAGCACGAAAAATAAACCCTCCTTTGAACTATGACACAACATAAAATACAAATTAAAAAAAGAATCACACGTGTAGCCAATGTAAATAGGAGTAATAGTCCAGCAATAAGCATAAAATATCAACATTTTCCTCCCGCTGGGAAAAAAGAAGAAACTCTTGTTCAACTATGAAATTTCACAAAAAATTCATAGATATCTACATGTGGGTGATGTGAGTCTGTGTCCCTGCATGGCATATAGGCAGGAATAAACTATAAAAATGAAGCACAAACCAACAAGATCAACTATGAAATCATATAAAATATAAAATACACATTTCACAAAAAATTCATACATATCTACATGTGGGTGATGTGAGTCTGTGTGCCTGCGTGGCATATATGCAGGAATAAACTATAAAAATGAAGCACAAACCAACAAGATCTTTAGAACCAGAAGAAACACTATGTAAACAAATCTACATGTTCTTGTGAACATTATTAGTCATTTGCTTTCAATCTATTATAATAAATCACATGCTAGATATTCAAATTGCTAAATGTTATTCCAACTTTTTAAAGGCAGATTAGGTTGAATTTGTCTCAACTCCATAGACTTATGAACAATGGTGTATATATCTGAAACAGAAAACAATACGATAAATACGTTTTATAAAAAATTTTATGAATATAAATGTTTTTTTGATAAATATATTTTTTATGAATATAAATTCTCACAAGAATATCAAATAGTGTACAACATTCTTCCAATCCTAATCAAAATTACAAAACCTAAGGCACCGAAACATTGTGCATATGTCAAGAAAAAAAAAAAATTTGATAAGTCTGTGCATATGTCAAAATACGGTTGAGACAATGTTTTTACTAGATTTACTTCCTTACAATCCACAATATATTTTATCGATTTCTGGGAAAACAGGTTTAAATCAAATTTACTCCAAATCTAACAAAAATATCAAAATAAATTATTCTATGAAAGTACTCAACCAAAAAAATAGATTACGCTGTGAATTCTCGGTTCCTCAAGCTTAATCACTATTGAAGTTTAAATCTTAAAGAGGTAGCAGAGAAATATGTTAGTATAGTTAGCTAACTGTAAATAATATCGTAGTTGTTCTCTTCTTCTTCTTTTTCCCCCTTCTGTTAGAACATAGTTGTTACCAGTGTCTTCCATCTAAAGCCAAAAACTCAGCACATTAATCATGCAATATCTTCAGAAGACTAGTAGGTTTTGTTTGTACAAAGGCCATTGCCAAAATGATACGCTGTTGTTACTAGCTCATTAATCAATGTCCCAAAAAACCAGAAACAAAGAAACAAAGGGCTCCGAGTCCAAGATAGCATAAAGGTTGAGAAAAGCTGAACCTGTAGGTGTGCAGAACGCAGATCTGCTTCAAAGAAACTACAATCCACCAAACAAGCATCTGTAAAATGACAAGTTTAATGTTAAACTTGAATGAAATTTCACCGCAGATAATGTAAGCTCTAACTAATGATATAAATAGAAAATGTCATGGCTCAACATTTTGTTTGAGCTTAAATAGAAAAATCAACCATTATTAAAGTATGAGCAATGGGAAAAATGGGACAAAAGAACTATGGCACACCATTCCAAGCATGGGATTCCACTTCGTCTTTTATGGAATTACTCCTCTAAACAAACAATATATTTTAGGAGAACTACACTCACCCCCTGGATGGCCAACCCTATTTGCAATGTCCCTTCAAACTTCAAAAAATAGCAATGTGGAGAGCTATTCTAACAGCCCATTTCAATTACACCCTACCATTAAAACTTTTCATTAATTTAGATGGCTAACGCATCACTTGATGTAAAAAGTCAATTATAACCCTCATAAAATTTTATGAAAATACAACTATGCCCTTAGATAAAAAAAAAAAAATGATTTGACTCAAGGACTGGCCATGGATCCTTTTATTGTTTTTGCTTTTTTTCTGGATTTTTTATTTTATGCAGGTGTACTTTTGTCATTTTGCTTCCTCCGTTAGGGTTTAACAAAAAATCTTAACAAATGAGCATAACTGAAAGGGGCTGGTAGAATAGCTGATAATTTGTTATTGCAAATAAGGTGGTAGTTCAGAGGGTAAGTGTAGTTCCCTATTTTTACAATTCTCTCTGTTTATCAACAAACTACTTACAATTAGAATATGAAGTTCTGATCCAATTTTTACCTGACAATGATTTCTTTAATATCATATTGTATCAGGGAGCCAAATCAGAATAATAACTTCTTTTAAATTGTACTTAATGAACTCCATTCACTCTTACCCATCTTCAATTTATTTAGCCAAAAAAAGGAGAAAGGAATAATTTCTTGCATCTTACATTACTTAGATAATTTGTGTTTTCCATACCCAATGCGATAAACATAAACATAAACCAATATAATAAATTTGTAGTAAGTTACACTTTAACATTCCAAGCTATGGGGACTTTTAATTCAAGCAACCAACCCTAGAGTTTCAACCTTTGTGGCAAAAAGCCAGTTCATTCGTAATTAACATTGAAACTAATATTTTCTTGGAACATGTGAGATTCGCACAAACCCATCTTTGAATATTAAAGTGTTAAACTAATGATTAAATGATTAAATTTACTTATTCCTATCTGCTTAAACTTTTGAGATAATTGATAGTTTAACATGATATCAAAGCCAAAGATCCTAAGATCGAACCTTAACTCCATCAATTCACCCCCTTTTAAATAAATATTCCACGTGTTAGATCTTACCTATTAAAAGGGAGTTTGAGCCCACACGTAAAAAAAGTGTAAAACTAATGATTAAGTGATTAAATTTATCTCTTCCTATCAGCTTAAACTTTTGGGATAGCTAGTAATTTAACATAAAGAGTGCCATTCAATTCAAAATGTCCATTGTGCCCTTCATCTATCCATTAGCACCATTTATCACCTCTTTGACAGGTTCCCTCATTTCCCCCAATCTGCAACTTGGCTAGGATTTCAAAGGAAGAAGGGAGGGGGGAATCAATATGGTGGTTGATGGTAGCAGCAATGTTCAAACAATTTACCATTTGTGCTTAGTCCTTACAATTTTTTTTTTTTTGGGTGGCAGCACAACGTCTTTTCACTCTCCTCCCTCACATTGTTTGAGTTGAGGGGAAAAATATAAACAATTTGAAGAATTGAGGAGAAAATGAAGCATTTGAAGCAAGATAAGTAATAAACAATTCGCTCACCCTCTACTCCTAATGGAGATTAGGAATAAATATATCCCAACTCAAAGATGTGCTACTAACATTTGAGTGAATTCCAAAAAAACTAGTCACTTGGACTCTCCGTGCATCTTTACACAACTTTAATCGACCTAATGCATGCTTGATATAAGATTCAGCACACACCTGCACAATACCTTCAATTCAAATTGCCAAATTTTTTAGCATCCTTTGTTTTGACTAGATGCTGTAAATCCTCACCACCCTCATTCAATAAACCATTGTTATGCTGCAATGCCTCAAGGCAATTGGTATAACAAGGTTAGGTCTCATAATATTTATCACAACCTAGGGACGCATAAGTGATTCCCAAAAAAGCTAGTCATAATTGGAGATCTCCATACCCACTTATTTAGTCCATCTTGACCTAGCATAAGCCCAATGTGGCAATCACCATATGCCCCCTAAAATACTCTTGCACTATCTTCTCTAATACCATTTGTGACGACCCAAGAGCATACTAGGCACAGCTACAGAATATCAGAAAAATACTAGTCATAAATGGAACTCCATATACCCATTCCTAAATGCAGATGAATATAGTAGGCACCACATGTGAGACTTGGAACATGCCATACACTGCCCTCACAACAAATCTTCCTTCTCCCTAAGGGCCACAACATGAGTCATTTCTACTGGTTCATTGTTATTCCTTCGCATATATGAGCTGCAAAGCCAGGCTATCCCACATGGCTAGAAAGAACAGTGAGTTACTGGCAGTAATTAAATACAAAGTGTACTATTTTCTACAAGGGTTTAATGCTCATATCAAAAGCTTACGAGAAACATTATGACTGACCCCATAGTTTGAAGTGGCGAAGGGTAGTTCATCAGATTTTACCTATCTTTTTATCAAGTTCTTCATACCCACATGCAATTCTCTATTATTGACAATTAATAATATTTAATTTAAATACTTGTTTCAAAAGGGACTCTCCATCATTTTTTTAGAAGAGAATAAGTAACACTAGATGCACTCGACCAAAACCAAAATAAAAATGATAATACATGTCACTAACTTCAATGCATTATATCAAAGATAGAAGTACTATAGTTGAAAGCTGAAAAAAGATTGCCTTGTAGATTAGCACTCTGAAGATTCGCTCCAGCTAATAAAGCTCCTCGAAGATTTGCCCCATTAAATTCACACCTTCCCTAGGCAAGATAAAATCATTATGAAGGCCATCTATATAATTTATAATCTGGACAGTAAAGCACCGCATTAGTTTCTTACTCACGCAAAGTAGCATTGTGAAAGATGGAGCCCTCAGCATCCACATCCTGTGATAAGCAAATGAAAAATGTTGAGGTGGCGAAATAAAGAATCCCAACTTCATGCTCAACACATAAGAGATAGGTTGGACAATAAATCTTCCAAACTAAACCTACCCCAAAAATAACACATTGAAATTTGCACATAAAAATGAGCAAAGGCAGTCAAGAACATTAATATATAACTTGTAGAAAAAAGTGGTTACCTTTCATGACAAAGAATGCAAAGTATTAAAATTAAACCTACCCGGAACTTAGCACATTGAAGGTTTGCACGTGAGAAGAACACATTTTTAAGACAAGCATAGCTGAAATCCACAAACGACAGGTCCTGCATCAAAAAGATTGTTTCAGATAGAGCAACATCCCATAAATATTTTTCTTGATTTTTTTTTTTTTAATAAGCCAAAAGGATTTTATTAAAAAACGAAAGGCGTCCCAAAAGTACATAGGATATATACAAGAGGAACCCTTAGCTAGAAAAAGAAAACTGGAAAAGAAAATCCGCATAACTAAGAGACAAAGAGGACAGGTAAGCCGCAGTCCACGAATATAAGGAATATAACAAAGAGGTTAGAATCTCTTCCATAGAGCTTTCCAAATCCTCAAAACACCTATTGTTTCTCTCCCTCCAAATAGACCAAAAAATACAAATAGGCACCATCTTCCAAACCACGGCACTCCTAGTCCTGTCAGAGGAACACCAGCAAGCACACAGTTCCAAAACACTACTAGGCATGACCCAAAAAAGACCAAGCTAGCTAAAAATATTGCACCACAAAGCATGGGCCACCTCGCAAAGGAGTAAATGATCGATCGATCGACTCTCCATCTTTCTTGCACATGAAGCATCTATTGATAACAACCACTTGTCTCTTCCTTAGATTATCCAAAGTGAGAATTTTTCTGAGCGCTGCCGACCACACAAAGAACGCAGCTGCCTTGGGAGGGACTTGGTCCTCCACACACTCTTCCAAGGGAAGCCTCTCCCTTCCACCCTAGTTAAAGCTCTGAAGAAATCTTTGACCTTAAAAGTTCCTTTTTTGGAAGGGATCCACCACAATTTATCTTGATTCCCCCTTTGAATAGATACAAACTACAATTTCTAAAAAAGAGCAGTAACAACATCCATCTTCCAATCATGAACTTCCCTGCTAAAGATAACATTCCACTGAGGGGCTCCATCTAAAAATTCCACATTGGCTACCAATGAAGCATCCTTCTCACGAGCAATACTGTAGAGCACAGGGAAGTCCTCTTTAAGCTTCGTATCCCCACACCACCGATCATGCCAGAACAGGATCCAAGACCCATCCCAAGCACTAGTCTAGTGTGACTAGAAAAATTCTCCCACCCTAACCGAATATTCTTCCACAAACTTGCTCCCGACACTCCTGTATGAGGAACAGGCACCAACCACCCCACATGCTCCCGTATTTGACCTCCACCACAACTCTCCACCAAGCCTAACTCTCATGCCCATAATGCCACAATCATTTACCTAGTAAAGCACGGTTGAAATCCACCAATTTCCTTAAACCAAGCCCACCCACGAAAGTGGGGAGCAAACCTTGTTCTTGAATTTGTCACCACCACATAGAAGTTTTTCAACGGGGCAAATTAGAATTTATATCCAGGATTTAGATTTCAAAATCGTAACGCTTCCTCATAAAATGGAGGTTACTACTTTGAATCCCCTCTTCCCCCTTCCTCCCGTTGGTGTCAAAAAAACTTACTTACCAAAAAATTAAAAATAAATAAGTGAGCCCCATAGTTGTTGCAATAATAAATATGTAAAAAGCAGCCACAAAGTGTTTATCAGCAATTAAATCAAACCCAATATTAACCAAATTTAAGTATTAAAAATTCTGTATAATGAAAATTGCATCAAAAAACTTGAACGAAATTCTATGACGCAGAAACATGCACGTGATTTTAACAGTAAATTATTCCAAGTACACAGCAAAAGGTAGAGTTACCAGTTTTGAAAGATCAAGACCAGAAAGATTAACCCCTCGAAATCTGACTCTCTCAGATTGTATACACTTGATGATATCAGTCCGTGTCAATTCCGTATTAATCTCATCGTCTTCCTTCCTCTTATTTAGAATTCCATCTATTAGTCCCTGAAAGATTTTAAAGTTTTGCACTTAGTGTAATGAATTTGAAAGAATGTCAACTACGTTAACCAAAAAAAAGCAAAGAAAAAAACAAGCGACATATACCAACTACATAGAAGTATGGCTTACACATAGCTGATAGTATTCTGCTTCCCGAAGAAGCTCTGAATATTCAGAGTCTTTTAGTGTGGGAACAACACCATCCCTCAACCAATTGAGAATATGCCGAAAATGCTTCCCATCCCTATCAACAAAAACATATCCCTACAAGAATCCAACATGATAAAATATTTAGAAAAAAATTTAATTAAAAAAAAAAAAAAAAGGAAGAGAATTTGATTTCAGAAATCCTCAACCCCAATACCAAAAAGAGAGACTATAGATGCTTGGAAAATTATGTGGAGGCTATAGACTAATTTAATTGCAGGCACTTCAATCACTAACATTAGCCTTATAGAAGAGTTATTAGGGTATGTGAGTCATTAGGGTTTGAGGGTATTTTGGTCATTGTAATATTTCTCTAATCCTATATGATAATATGTGCAGTAGGCTATAAAAAAAGTTTAATAGCCTCCACCTTTTGTGTCTAAACCGTTCATACAAACTATAATAGTAAGAAATCTAAGGATTGCAAATTTGATACATATGTACATATATATAATATAGGGGAAACTTCACTTACCCCCCTGAACTTTGGTCACTTTTGCAAATACCCTCCCAACGTTAAAATCCTCTCACTTAGGTGTATCAAAGTTTGGTTTTCTCTCACTTTACTCCTTCCGTACAGAAAATCCTAACGCAATGTCAATTTTACCCCTAACTTCAAAACTAAAATCATGTCACTTACTCCCCCAATGTTCAGGGGGAGTAAGTGAAGTTTCCCTTATAATATATGTTTATAAACACATACACACATAATACACATATATATATATAAGATTTATGTATTTATATGTATATATAAGATACTGAACTAAACCAGCAAAACAAAGAATGTATAATCTCATATTTGGTTGCAATGGCTAACAGGAAAGAATAAAAATGAAAATAAAAAGATAAAGGTGTCAAGCCATGGAGGCTCTGCAGCTTCAGCGTAGGTACACTTAACATCACCATCATCATCATCATCAAAAAATTCAGACACAGTCACTCAGGTAAAGAAGCAAACTTTTTTTTACTTTTGAGATGACACAACCATAAATTATTTGAACTCATTTTTGTCTATCAAATAGACAAGGTGGGGGGTAGAGGCGCCCTTAGCAATCAGCTATCCAGTATCCAAGCAATCAAGCATTAAGGTAGAGGATAAAGCTTGGTTTGTTTTCATGTACATAACAGTGTCCTTACAATGTTTAGAGACTATTTCTTAGAAGTACAGCAATTTTCACCGTTTAGAGACTATTCCTTAGAAGTATAACTTCAAACATAGAATCGATTATAAAAGCATGCCTACTATCTTGCTACATCTCACATCTACCTGGGTTGTTCAATTAAGGATAAGAAAGGAAGGAAAAGCAAACCCACACACTTTTGGTAACGCAACTGATTTCCCAATGCTCTGAACATAATTATATACAGGAGAAAGACAAAGGTGGACTCACATAGAATGGATTGTGAAGTCGTGGTTCAAGACCCACTGGACGTATGTGTGTCACTTACCAATTCAAAAAAGACTTCCGGTAGTTCTGTTACAAATGCAAACTAAAGCAATATTGTTTTCAAATCTAAGACGACAAATAGGTTAATGGCAATTTCATCCCAAGACGCCCATAATGCGCGTAATTTAAAGTAAACCTTACACTGAATAACTAGTATTCAAAGTTTTACATCAAATCGCATAATCTTGATATTATCCACAGTTAAATTAGTTTTGTGCAATAAGCTGAGATCTAATGAGCATGAGCTGCAGACCTTCCACACCTCCCACAAAAACTCCCATATAAGAAACTTTAGCATGTTATGCTTGCAAATAATGGGCATAATTCTCTTACGAACAACAAGAATTAGTCATACTTTCATGTGCAAGCACGTAATAAGAATTTGAAAGGCTAATTTCAAATGATATTTCTACCTTTTGGGGGTCCTCGCACACTGTGTGGCGACCGCTAAACATCGCAGCGAGCATCGAATCAGGCTCGCACTGAGTCAATGTATCAACAGTAGTGCAAAATTTCTTCCCTCCTGCAAAAAGAGCACAGAAGTTTCAGCAACTGCAATCCCAACAACTCTAGTGCTCCGTTTAGTTATTGGAAATAGTTTCAAAATACAACTATTTCGCAAATTTGTAAACCACAGACCAAGCAAGATAAAAACAAGAAGATTTATTAGTTTTCAGCTTTCTTCGGTTTTCTTGGCAACCAAACAGAATTTAAGAGAGAAATGAAAATTAAGGTTCTCATTTTGTTACGAAAACGATAACTACAAAGAGGCAAGAGAGAGAGAGAGAGAGAGAGAGAGGGAGGGAGGGAGAGCTGACCAATATTTAGATGAACCAGAGAAGAGGAATCAGACCCCTTCGGCATCGCTCTGATCAGAAGTCTCTAAGAGAGAAATTGGGCTCTACTGGCTGGCTCATTTGTAATACGTTCAAGGTATTTATAGTTAAGTCTAAATTACACCTGTCTCCCCCGTTCCGTTTAATTTGAGACATAACCTTCGATCCATTGCAAGGCATTTACGATGGATAAGCTAATTTTTTATTGTGGTTGTATTTTTCTTAAATATTTTATTTTTTAATTTTTGATAAAAAAAGTGATGTGGAGAGATAAATAATAGGAAAAAATTTTGAAAAAAATGAGATGTAAAAGAGAAATAGTATGAGAAAATTTTGAAAAATGAGAAAACATATGAGAGAAACAATAAAAAAAAATGTAGAAATAAAATTTTGGGAGAGATAATAGGAGAAAAAAAGACGTGAGAAAAAAATTTAGGAAAATAACTCTTTGAATAGTGTCATTACATGTAGCTTTTTTTTATCTCATTTAATAAAATACTAATTCTATATTTTTTTTAGCTTCTCCAATGTAGATATTTTATCAATTTAAGAAGCAATTTTAGATAAAAATGTCATTTAGCTCCTCCATTGTAAATACTCTAAGATCTCTAATAATAATTTGATCAAATAATTATAAAAATACCATCCTAACAAAATGATAATATATCTCCTAAACTTCAATGTAAATTCTTTTTATAAAAATAAAAAAATAAAAAAAAAAAAAAAAAGGTCTACTTACCTCAAAAACTGGTATCAACTAAAAAAATAATATTGAGAAAGTACATACTCCTTTCAAATTACTGTTAAATTAACAATGTTCTCCTAAATTATCAAAATATTGTCAATGTCCCCTAATGACATAACTACCCTTAGTAAAATTAAAATTAAAAATATAATAAAATAATAAAATTAAATTAAAAAAAAACAAAACAAAAACTTATAAAAAAAAAGGCCAAATTTAAAAATAAAAAATTCTTTTTTATAAAAAAAATTAATTTTTTATATAAAAATTGAAAATTTTCCTTTTCTTAATTTTTTTTTTTTAAATAAAAATTTCAGTTTTAAAAATAAAATGAATTTTCGTTTAAAAAAATAGTTTTTTTAAACAAAATTTTAAAAAAAATCATTTTTTTCAAAATAAAAATTTGCGTTTTTAAAAAATTAAATATATATATTTTTTAATGAAAATTTTCTTTTTTAAAAAAATAATGTTTTTATTATTTTTTCGATTTTATAAAGATATTTTTGTCTTATTGCAAAATATGTAAGAGTATTTTTATCTTGTTGGTAATCTTATGGGGGGACACTAACAATGTTTTGGTAGTTTGGGAGGGTATTATCACAATTGAATATAAGGGCTGGCAAAATAAGTACTCGGTCGACATGACACTTGGGGACCTGTTACACAATTAACCTATATACGAACACTACCCATTTAGTTAAAGGAGTCAATGGGTCTAATACGATTATAACATGAAAAATAGCCGAGTAATCCGACATGACCCATTTAACCCGTTTAAAATAATCGGGTCATATCGGGTAGTGATCGTACCAAATTTGGGTACTCGCAAGAGAACGAACCGTTAGGTCGTATAGCGTTGCGCAAGTACCGAGATCGAACCACAGAGAACGGAGTTTTGTAATTAAAAACCAACACGACTCTTAAATTTAATATATCTTAACCTAGCCCCAAGGTAATAGATGATGTCGAACAATGAAATTGCAGAAATTAAAAATGCAAATGTATGGATAAAAATAACTAAGGTTAAAAGATGAACCTCACCCAATAAAGATTAGCTTAATACATTTTATGCTCATTTTCCGTTTTTAAACTTTAAACCCTTCAACACACTCTATCGTGGTTACTGACACAAGTCAAGCCGAATGATGTGTTTACCGTTAAGGAGCTACAATGAGTGTTGATTATGGATAAAATCATCCACTGTATCCTTGGATCACAGTGGATATTAAATCACAACCAAGAACTCGTTGTGCACCCGGCTTGGAACACATCACCGGATGACTATCGATGTATCAACAACACACAACCATTCAATTATTTGTCACAGAAATTAAATGACGAGTACGGAATTAAATGACAAAATAAAGCATAAAATGTAAAGGCAGAAATGTAAACTAAGGGTGAGGCTTCATCTTCAACCTAAGTTGAAGATTTAGCCACCCATTGAATAACAAAGTAAAACTAAAGTAAGGGAATGCATTAAAATTAAATTTAAAGTAAAAGGTTACAAATAAAAAGGGGCAGAGCAAGGCTACAAACGCAAATGCTCTCTAAAAACGCCCCCAAGAAAAACTAACTCCCAAAACAAATGACCAAGGGCCTATTTATAGGCCGCTGGAAAATAGCTCGCTCGAACGCAGAGTAGTGCGTCGAACGCGTGCGGTTATCCACGGTCGAACGACAGACACGGTCGACGCGAAACCGCCAGGCCGGGCTCCGGAGGCGGCGCTGATCATGTCCCCATTTTGCTCCCTCGGTCAATTCATGATGCAAGGACCATTAAAACAAAACATTCAAAACAAGTCAAATTAGTAAATATTAACAAAACTAATGGCCTAACAAACGTAAATAAAGGGGTGTGAACGAGCACTAAAAAGCACTCATCAGGTAGACATGACCCGTGTTCTTAGAAGGTAACATGACCCGACATGACCCGTTTAAAAAACCCTAAATGAAAAATAGAAAAAAAAATATATAATAATACCAATGCCTTTGTTAATCGTTAATAAATTGTCATTCAATAAAAACACTCACAAAGATTAGCAACTATCAACTCTATACATATTAAATTGTCAATTTCCATCATAGCAATAAAGAAGAAGAAGAAGGAAAAAAAAAACAAAAAAAAAAAAAATAATAAAGATAAAAGAAACAAAAGTTCACCATCATTAGATTCATTACAAATTAGGTTTCCATGAGCCATTATGCAGGGTGTTGTTGTAATGTCCCATAAATTAATTAACTGGTAATTAATTCTATTGTTTTCTTTCAACCTTACTCTTCTTCGAACAAAACTCAAAGGCCTCTACTCATCGAAAACAAAAGATACTAAACAGTAAAAAGTACTAAAGTTTTATAAGCATTTTAATTATTATAATCAAGCATCTACCAATAAACATCAAAGTAGTTAAAATCATACTATATATATTATCGTTACAATGGATCTATGCGAAACCTTAATAAGCATGCATGTATTAAGCCCTAAGTTTACAACATAACTCAAAAGTACTAGTTACCATTAGTACCCATCTAAACTACAATATGTCCTTAAGCATCTCCTAGGTCGAATTCTCCACAATAATTGAATACTTCGTGGTATCCATCTTCTGTTAAATTATCTATAACAACATAATTGTACATATAGAGAAAAAGAGAAATAATATAAGGGTAAGTCCAATAACTTAGTGAGTATAAATATACATGACGTACCAGTTATTAAATGGTGAATTCAGTTATTTATAAAGCACATGCAATATTATGAGATGAAAGTTTATCGTAGATGTGATATAGATATAATATATGCTTATAATCATGAGTAACAGTAATAGTTCAATTTGAGACATAACCTTCGATCCATTTTAAGATCTCTAATAATAATTTGATCAAATAATTATAAAAATACCATCCTAACAAAATGATAATATATCTCCTAAACTTCAATGTAAATTCTTTTTTGTTTTTTAGGAAAAAAAAAAGAAAAGAAAAAAAATGTCTACTTACCTCTAAAACTGGTATCAACAAAAAAAATTAATATGGAGAAAGTACATACTCCTCTCAAATTACTGTTAAATTAACAATGTTCTTCCAAATTATCAAAATATTGTCAATGTCCCCCAATGACATAACTACCTTTAGTAAAATTAAAATTTTTTAAAAAGAACTAAAGCAAAAACTTATAAAAAAAGGCCAAATTTAAAAATAAAAAATCTTTTTTATAAAAAATTAATTTTTTATATAATAAAATTTCCCCCCTCTCAATCCACTTTTGATCAGGAAATTAGCTTGAAATTGGATCTGGAAAACCTTCTTGTTAAGGAAGAGATTCTCTGGAGGTCAAAATCCAGAGACACTTGGCTTACATGCAAAGATCTTAATACAAAATTTTTTCACACCTCAACCATTATCCGAAGGAGGTCAAATGTAGTCAACTTTCTCAAGTTGGACTCAAGTGTTTGGGTGTCTTCTAGAGCAGAAATTGGTGGAAATTTCTCCTCTCATTTCACAAATATCTTCACCACTTCAAATCTTCCAATTGATTCTGAAATGCTGGACCTTTTTTCTCCTATCATCTCTGTAGAGGAGAATGTCATCTTAAGCTCCATTCCTACTGAAGAGGAAGTGGTAGAAGCTATGTCCTGTCTTGGTTCCACAAAAGCTCCAACGCCTGATGGATTCACAGCATTGTTCTACAAAAAAAATATTGGGATTTTGTCAAAATTGAGGTCTTGCAGAGCATTTGGAATTTTTTCCAAAACAACTCCCTGACTAGGAATCAAAACCACTCTTTCATTGCTTTGATTCCAAAGCTCAGTGGTTCCCACACTGCAAATCAATTTAGACCTATAAATTTATGTAATATTGTCTATAAGATCATTTCAAAAATTCTGGCAAACAGATTGAAAGTCCACCTTCATAGGATTATCTCTCCTATGCAGTCTGGTTTTGTGCCTAATAGGAACATACAAGACAATACCATTTTGGCTCATGAACTCCTTCATTCCTACAAATCCAAAAGAGGCAAAGGTGGTTTTATGTTCCTAAAAATGGATATAGAGAAGGCTTTTGATGAATGGAGTATCTTTTCTTTTGGCAATTTTAGGAAAACTTGGTTTTAGTCCAATCTGGATTTCTTGGATCAAAACTTGTATATCTTCTGTCTCATTCTCATTTTTGAATGGAAGTTCTTTTGGTCATATTTTCCCTGAAAGAGGTTTAAGACAAGGAGATCCCCTATCTCCTTCTCTCTTTATCCTTGGTACTGAAGTGTTCTCAAGGTTGTTGTTCAAAGAAGAAAGGAATGGTTGTATAAATGGTCTCAGAATTTCCAGAAATTGCATTTCTATTCACCACCTTCTATTTGCTGATGATCTGCTTATGTTTGGGAAAGTATCTATGAGTGAAGCAGCTTGTTTTAAGTCTTGTTTCGATAAGTACTGCTCCTGGTTTGGTCAATCTATTAGTGCATCCAAATCTTCCATCCGTTTCAACAAAAATACCAGTCCAGTCACTACTGATTCCATCTTAAATATCTTTCCTTACTCCACAAACCATTCCAAATCCCTCTACCTTGGCCTACCTATCCTCATGGGGAACTCAAAAAATAGAGCCTTTCAAGGTACCATTGACAAAGTGCTGAGTAGGATTGAAGGTTGGAGAGTTAAAACTCTCTCTCAAGCAGGCAGGCTAGTTTTGCTCAAGTTAGTGGCAGCTGCTATCCCCTCTTATGCTATGAGCTCTTTCTTGCTTCCTATTAGTTGCTGTAAAGAGCTTGACAAGGCTTTTAAAAATTTTTGGTGGGGTTTTCCTTCCAAAAAAACAAGAAATCTCTCCTTAAAGGCATGGGATTCCATCTGCAATCCTAAGGTTTTAGGTGGTTTAGGAATTAGAAAAATGAGAGATGTCAATCTAGCTCTCATTGCCAAGCTTGGCTGGAAAATGCTCACTAATCCGGACTCACTGTGGGTGGCTCAGCTGAAAGGTAAGTATCTCCATTCAAAATCTTTTCTCTCCCCCCCTTCCTTTTCTTCTTCTTTCTCATGGCTATAGAAAGGCATTCTTAAATCTCATTCCTTCATTTCCAAAGGTGCCTGCAACCTCATCCATAGCTCCTCTTCTCTTCCTACATGGAGCTCTCCTTGGATTCCTACCTTAAGACTCCTTTATTCCCACTCCTTCCCTTTGCTTCAGCCTTTTCCTAACCTGTTAATCTCGGATTTATTCATTTCAAACCCTTCTCTATCAGCTGTTTCTTGGAATATGCCTCTGTTATATTCCCTTTTTGAGCCTGCTACCATTAGGGAAATCCTTAAGATTAATTTTTCCTCTCTTCTTGAGGATAAACTCATCTGGACCCCTGCTGCTAATAGTTTATTCTCTACAAAATCTGCTCATAAACTTATAAGTAGTCAGAGAATAGTTTCAACTGTTTTTCCTCTTTCTCCTTCTCAATGGAAGCTTTTCTGGAAATTGAACTTAAATGATAGATTGAAACTCTTCCTTGGGAAAATTGCTTGGGACATAGTCCCTTCCAAGAGTAGATTAAATGCTATTTTCCCGATCCCTACTTCCAATTTTAGTTTGTCCCTTATGCAATGTAGGAGAGGACTCTCTTTCTCACCTCTTCTTCAATTACTTTTTTGTTAGGATAGCTTGGAGATTTTCTTATTGGTCTCTTGATTCTATGAAATGGACTTCTCTTAGTCTAGCTGATTGGATTAAAGGCATTCTAACCCCAAATATCTCGTTTGGTATTCCACTTGCAGATTTACACCTGTTTCAAATTTTTGCAGCAATCTTTTGTGATTTACTTTGGTTTCTAGAAATCAAGCTGTCCATAAAGGAGTGATTCCTGATGCTTTAAAGCTTGCTGAAAACATCAAAAAGGTCTCTAGTGAACATTTTGCAGCTTGGTCACACAAGGAAAAGGTTGATAAGGAGATATGGTCCAAGCCTCCTGTTGGTTTTTGTAAGGTGAACTTTGATACAGCCATCCGGAAAGACTTCTCTGCTCAAGCTGCTATATGCAGCGATTCAAATGGTGTGATTCTTAAAGTTCTCTCCCAAATCTGGCCCTCTTGCAGTCCAGTTTTTGGTGAAGCACTTGCTGCTCAATTGGCAAGTGATTTGGCATCTTCCTTGAAGCTTGATAAAGTTATTCTTGAAGGGGACTCTTCTGTTGTAATTTCCTCTTTACAAAATCCTTCTTGTGTTTTGGATTGGCATATTGATCTTATTATTCAAGATACTATCTCTAGCTTTCTAGCCTCCTCTTTGTGGAAGGCTAGAAAAATTAACAGAAGTGCAAACTTCTGCGCCCATTATGTGGTATATAGGGCCGCGGGTTCTCCCGGGCTGCATTCCCTCCTTAGTCTCCCCTAGCTCTATTCCCATATGTAATGGAAAGGATCCTCCTTTCTCTCCCATTTCCTTTCCTTATGTTGCTGGTTTCTGATGTTTCTATATATGAGTTTGTTTAAAAAAAAATGAAAATTTTTGTTTTTTTAATTTATTATTTTTTAAATAAAAATTTCAGTTTTAAAAAATAAAATGAATTTTCACTTAAGAAAATAGTTTTTTTAAACAAAATTTTCAAAAAAATAATTTTTTTCAAAATAAAAATTTGCGTTTTAAAAAAATTAAAAATATATATTTTTTAATGAAAATTTTCTTTTTTAAAAAATAATGCTTTTATTATTTTTTTGATTTTATAAAGGTATTTTTGTCTTATTGAAAAATATGTAAGAGTATTTTTATCTTGTTGGTAACCTTGTGGGGGACACTAACAATGTTTTGGTAGTTTTGGAGGGTATTATCACAATTGAATATAAGGGCTGGCAAAATAGGTACTCGAGTCGACACGTCCTGTGGAGACCCGTTACACAATTAACCTATATACGAACACTACCCGTTTAGCTAACGAGTCAGTGGGTTTGATACAATTATAACATGGAAAATAGCCGGGTAATCCGACATGACCCGTTTAAAATAATCGGGTCATATCGGGTAGACATGACCCATGTTCTTAGAAGGTAACATGACCCGACATGACTTGTTTAAAAAACCATAAATGAAAAATAGAAAAAAATAATATAATAATACCAATGCCTTTGTTAATCGTTAATAAATTGTCATTCAATAAAAACACTCACAAAGATTAGCAACTATCAACTCTATACATATTAAATTGTCCATTTCCATCATAGTAATAAAGAAAAAAAAAAAGAAAAAAAAAACCCTAACAAAAACAAAATAATAAAGATAAAAGAAACAAAAGTCCATTATCATTAGATTTATTACAAATTAGGTTTCCATGAGTCATTATGCAGGGTGTTGTTGTAACACCCCATAAATTAATTAACTGGTAATTAATTCTAGGAAAAAGTATAAAATGGCCCCTTAAACTACCACTCATTTGTAATTTAGCCTCTTAAACTTTTAATTGGTATAAAGTAGCCCCCTAAACTACTAACTACTTATAAAATGGCCTCCTCTGTTAAATGAAACCGAGAAAATGGACAAAAAACTCAAAATGACGTCGTTTTGGGTGTTAAAATTACTAAAATGCCTATGTTATAATAATAAAAAAAAAACCCCAAAAAAAGGTCGTCGTTTTGCTGCACAAGGGAGAAACAAAACCCCCCTTCTTCCCCTTCCTCCCCCCGTATGTGTTCTTTCAATCTTTCCAATTGCAACTGGATTCTAGCGACGCATAGAGATTCTAAAGCCATTTTCGAGAAAACTATTTGTCCAAGCAAGTAGGGACAACCTGCCCTGTTTTTCTTTACATTTGGCCAGCTATAAATTTGTGAGGAAATAATAACTGTGGCAAAAGTATAAATGTTACTCAGGTTTCTTTGACACATTCATTCTGCTATTAAATTACCCTTTCCAATTCAATATTATTCATAGATTCCATAACAAAAATGAATACACAAATTCAGTGATAGTTTTCTGGTCAGACAAAGAGCAGACACAAGAAGAGGATTTGAAGAGAAATGCAATGAAAGGGAAAAGAAAAGCAGAGCAGGAGTAGAAAAGGTGTGTAGGGGGGGCGCTGGAGACTGGAGAGGGATGTTTCACTTTCAAGTTTCAAACAACAAATCCACCATTCACACTAATGACCTACCCATTAATCCACTCCCCAGCATCAGTAGCTAAGAAACCCAGGAGGTGAGTTACATCCATGGCCTCCCCAAGTCGGCCTAGAGGGTAGGCATCCGCAATCATCTTGATTGTTTCCTCATATTTACCCTCAAAGAACAAGTCTGTTGCCATAGGCCCCAGTGCAATAGCGTTGGCAGTCACTCCTGTACCCTTGAGCTCCTTAGCCACTATCTTTGTCCTTGTCTCTACGGCTGCCTTGGAGGCTGCATAAGATTGAAAGAACATGGGGAAGAAGGGTTGTAGACTTGCAGTGGGAAAGATTGAAAGAACACGTATGGGGGGAGGAAGGGGAAGAAAGGGGGCTTTTGTTTCTCCCCTATGCAACAAAACGACGACGTCTTTTTTGGATTTTTTTTTTAATTTTTATTATAACATGGGCATTTTAGTAATTTTAACACCCAAAACGACGTCGTTTTGAGTTTTTCATCCATTTTCACGGTTTCATCTAATGGAAGGGGCCATTTTATAAGTAGTTGGTAGTTTAGGGGGCTACTTTATACCATTTGAAAGTTTGAGGGGCTAAATTACAAATAAGTAGTAGTTTGGGGGGCTATTTTATACTTTTTCCCTTAATTCTATTGTTCGTCTTTCAACCTTACTCCACTCCAAACAAGACTCAAAGGTCTCTACTCATCGAAAACAAAAGATATTAAACAGGAAAAAGTACTAAAGTTATATAAGCATTTTAATTATTATAACCAAAGCATCTACCAATAAACATCAAAGTAGCTGGAATCATACTATATACATTATTGTTACAAGGGATCTATGCGAAACCTTAATATGCATACATGTATTATGCCCTAAGTCTACAACATAACTCAAAGGTACTAGTTACCATGAGTACCTGTCTAAGCTGCAATAAGTTCTTAAGCATCTCTAGGTCGAATCCTCCACAATAATTGAATACTTCGTGGTATCCATCTTCTGCTAAACTATCTATAACAACATAATTGTACATATAGAGAAAAAGGGAAATAATATAAGGGTAAGTTCAATAACTTAGTGAATATAAATACACATGACGTATCAGTTATTAAATGGTGAATTCAGTTATTTATAAAGCACATGCACCATTATGAGATGAAAGTTTATCGTAGATGTGATATAGATATAATATATGCTTATAATCCTGAGTAACAGTAATAGTTCAACCGTATGGTCTACCCGAGATATTATTCATTTCAGCAGGGTTGGCACTGTCTTGAGGGATTTGTAACACAATATCAGTGCCCTTAATATTGCATGCCATTGTACATAACACTAGCGGCACATCCGAGTCCGACCTCGGTTGGCCCATACTGCTAATGATGTCTATCCTATAGTAACCATTCATTGGGAATGACTGTACCTTGGTCACAAAACCATTGGATCCAAAGCCACCCCCCCCACAAACACACACGCATGATCATAAAGTTAACCTATATATTAAGCCCATGGCCGTTATCCCGTACGTACTAGTGTTCCATGTCATACAATGCAATTAATTTTATCAGTCTTTTGCATGCATAGTTTTACAAGCCTCATTGTTATCTTATTAATCAACACATGTTCTCATAAAAGGAAGTTTATAGTAGTTCCAAAATGTATTTTATGAGAGTTGCAAAACATGTATGTTTGATATATATATATATATATAATAGATGTGCAGTGCGTGAAAAGTAACAACAAGCATCCATATGAGTTTGTATTCACTTAGGTTGTAAGGCTCCTCCATAAAATTTCATTGAGGCTCCAGAACCTCGAATACTGAGAAAAAACCTATCTTTAGTTTTAAATCCAAATAAAATGAACCTAGAATATGAAGACAGAGGTTATCAGACGACTGGCCAAAGTGGCGTTCCATGGAGCACTTTTAAATGTACATCTCGTCTTGTGGCCATACGTCTACTTAGAGGATTTCAGGTAGAACCTCATTTGGTTTAACCGTCCTCCTATCCTCCTAAACTGGTTTTAAGGCTACCAAAAGCCTTTCCTATGACCTCCTATCTCAAAACAACATCTCCATGTAAGAGGAAATATGCCCAACAATAATTAAATGCTAACCTAAGCTTAAACCAAGATTAAGGACAACAACATAACTAAAAGCTACAAGCTAATGACTAAGCTAACTATGAAAATAATTTAAGCAGCATTACGACTAAGGAAACGAGCTAAGCTTAAAAGATTACCTCCTTGAATCGAAACCTCCAAGAAATATCTCCTCCTCCTCCAATAACACTTACAACTCACAAAATCCTCACAAAGACACTCACACAGGGGTTCCACAAGGTTCAAGGATTCAGGGGTTCCACAGGGTTCATGGGTGTACCATGTTATACGATGAAACTAAAACGACACATTGTCCCCAATGTGACCAGAAATACAATATTGATTGGGTGGTGCAAGTTTGGTGTGACATAGGAGAGTGCTCCCCTAAACTTGAATAACATACATATTTCCTGAAAAACACAACAAAAACAAAAACAAAACAAGCAAAACCAAATCAAATCACAACAAAAACTAAAAGTAACAACAAGTTGCCTCCCACAAACACTAAGTTTACAGTCTTCAGCCAAACTTCCTACAATAGGTGTGTTGCACGGTCTAGACAGTATGCAACAATAGGCAAACACACCAAAGGCAAATGTAAGAATGGTGTGCTCTGGCTTGCCGGGGTCCAAAGGGTAATGGTTATAGTTGGAATAACTACCAAACACACAGAAGTAAAGATGTCCAGCTAACCATTTCACAAACTGATCAATGAATGGGGAGGAAATGATCTTTCATTGTAATGGCTCTCATCTTGCTGTAATCAATACACCCTTGCCATCCTGTTAGAACTCGAGTGGAGAACCCTCGTTATCCGTTTTCCTCCCCACAATCACACTTGGCCACCTAGGCCACACATGAATGGGTCCAATCCATTTGCTCTCAAAATTCAACTCAAGAGACTCAACTTCTGATGAATATGGTGTGGGGAATGATAACTCAATGGTTTCCCCACATTCCAGCTGCATCTTAGGAATAGGATCCAAAAAGGCCTCAGCTTGCTAAACTAATTCATCAAAGTCCACATCATATCCTAATTGAGCAAAACCTTCTAGCACAGTGTCCTCCATACTTGGCTCATTTACACCCTAGCTGGCTTAAGTAACCTATCAAAATCCATGTCTCCTCTACACTGAGCAAAACACTCTATCTCAGGATCCTCACTACTTGGCTCATGCACAGTCCCAGCCTACTGAAGTAACTTACTAAAATCAATATCACCTCCAGATAGTGCAAAACACTCTATCTTAGGGTCCTCCAAGCTAGCCTTATACAAAACACCATCTTACCCAAATAGCCTGTCAAGGTCTAGGTCATCTTCCTCTTGAGTAAAACACTCCACCTTAGGATCCTCCAAGCTAAACTCACTTACAACCTCATCAGTGATTTCTTCAATTAAGCACACTTGGTGGACCTTGTCATAATCGAGTGGTTGCTTATTGATGTCAAATATGTTGAGCTCCACTATCATATTCCCAAATGATATTTTCATTACCCCCATCTTACAGTTTATTAGGGCATTAGCCATAGCTAAAAAAGGTCGCCCTAAAATCATTGGAATCTAGCTCCTAACATTATGCACTGCTCCGTGTCTATCACTATGAAATCCATAGGGAAATAAAACTTGTCCACCTTGATCAATACGTCCTCAATTATTCTCCTTGGTCTCTTCACTAATCTGTCAGCCAATTGGAGTGTCATAGAAGTAGGCTTCAATTCTCCCAACCCCAGCTATAGATAGACTGAATAGGGTAAGAGATTCACACTTGCCCCCAGATCCAACAATGCCCTTTCAATTTGATTGACTCCTATTATGCAAGAAATGGTTGGACACCCAGGGTCCTTATACTTGATGGGCAACTTGTACTAGAGGATGTAACTCACTTGCTCGGTCACAGATGCTTTCTTTGGGACATTTGTTTTTCTCTTGACCGTGACCAAATCCTTCAAGAATTTAGCATATGATGGCAATTGCTGAATTGCATCAAAAAACGGGATATTTATTTGAACTTGTTTAAACACCCCCAAAATTTTCAGCAAACTGTGCATTTTTCTTTGGAGCTTTCAATCTCTCTCAATATGGAGCTTTTGGGATAAACAACCTTGAGGAATCCTCCATAGTGGGTATGGCTCTAGAAGGCTCAACTTTTCCCCCCTTATCTTTGCCACATTTTCCCTTGCGGAACAATCGAGTGTTCTTCTTCTTGACCCACTTTATTGTCCACTTGTCTCCCTAACATAAGTGTGACAATGGACTGCACTTGTTCATGCCGTGCATAGAATTTGAAGAATTTCCAATCGCATACGCCTTAGGATTGGGCAAGGCTGGCTTGGGAGCTTTCCCTATCTCTCTCACCCAGGTGATTGGCTAATTAACCTATCTGCATCTCTAACTTGGCAATTGCCTGGGTGTTTACCATGGTGGCACTCCTCACGTCACTGATGGATTGACCAGTCATTTTCATAAAATCCTTAAGAGTCTCTTCCAATGATTGTGAAACCGATGCTAGGGCTTGAGTGAGAGGTTGGTAAGTAAATGTTGATGCTCGCTGGGCCAAGTGACCATGACTTGGGACTGTTGGAAGGAATCCGGGAGGATAATGATTGTGAGCATGATGAAAGGCTCCTCCCTGATTTGTTTATTGGTTTTGCTTCCAAGAAAAATTAGGGTGGTGGAGATTGTAGGTCTCAAAATATGGTCCATTTGACTACTTTCGATAATCATTGGAAGCATTCACTTGTTCCATAGGGTACTCAACAAAAGCCGGCATAGTTAGATGGAATAGCTATCACTATTGAAAGTATTGGCAGCATTGATGGACTTGCCCATAGCGAGGGCATCGACCTTCTTGGGGAGCGCATCTATCTTCATCTTCAACTCAGTTTCTCCTTTTAACTCATAGATGCCTCTTTTCTTGGGGATACGAGCAGATTTATCCTGACAACTCGAAAAATCCCACTGTTGTGAGTTGTCGGACAACTTGTCTAATGCCTTATATGCTAAATCCCCCGTCAAACTTAAGAATGTACCCCCCCCCCGCGTTCATTGACTCGATCATACTACAGTTGGATTTGGTCAATCCTTGGTAGAAAAACTGAATGAGTCTCCACTTCTCATATCCATGTGGACATGTGGAGGGCATCTTATCAACAACTCCTTGAACCTCTCCCAACTTTCAAAAAACTTCTCATCCTCCTCTTGAGTGAAAGAGCTAATCTCCTTTCTGCATTCGTTTACCTTTGACATTGGGAAAAACTTGCTATAGAATTTACTCAACAAACCTTCCCAAGATGCAATGGATCCGGGCATGTTGGAATCCAACCAAGGAAATAGTCTAAGGTCGACAGATTCTTCAGAAAATTTTTGAAATTTGAAGGTGGTGCACATGTCCGTGAATTTCTTTACATGATTGTAAGGATTTTCAAGGTCTAGGCCATGGAATGATGGTAGGAGTTGGATGACGTGTGACTTTAAGTCAAAATGGGTGGTGTTGGTTGGTGGCAGTACTATACACGAGTGAGAACTAGTAACAACGGGCGCGAACAAATCCCTAAGTGATGTACTGAAGTCCACATTCCAAGCTCTAGCTTGCTCAAAATTCTTAGGTCTCACATCCTCATTCACAAACCTAGGTTGCTCCATATTCTCCGATTGATTCGCATTCCTTAAATTTTCCCCCATCTCAACCGTCTCTCTCTCAACAGGTGCTCTACGAATTCTTCTAAGAGTTCTCCCTAAGTCGGGATCTAAAGGTATTAATTCTAAGTTCTAGGATCTCCAACCAAGCATACACCAATCAAAATGGTTTTTTATTTATTTATTTATTTATTTTAAATACTAACTGAACAAAAATAAATTATTCAAAAAAATAAAGAACAATAGACAAAATATAATAAAAAAAACAAGATATCAACAAAAGAAATTGCAAAAACTTGTGCTTAGCTGCTTCTGGTGTGCTGATGCTTCCTTTGGAGGTGCGCTCGATCGCAGGTAAGGTGAGATCGATTGCAAATGCGCTAGTGCACTCGAGCAGCAATGTCGTGCGCTCGAGCGTTCACCTAGTATGTGCTCATGCGCAAATGTGGAATTGTTGAGCACATGATTGTGGAGGGTGCCATGATAAGCACGATTGCACCCGATCGTAGGTAGTCTGCACTCGATACTCTGGCAGAGGCCGATTTTCACCAAATCTATAGCAAAACTCAAAACACAAAATACCTTTTTTCTTTTTTCTTTTTAGATCAACTTAGAAACAAAATTGAAAATAAACCAAAAACAATTGCAAATAAAACAAAAAGCTACCTAAACTAGTAGAAAAATAGAATCAATATAAATAAAAAATCAATTTTCATAAAAACAAACAACTCCTCGGCAACGGCGCTAAAAACTTATTGTGGGTTTTAAATATTACTTGCAAGTGCACGAATCGTTTGTAATATAGCTTTGCACATGAGAGGTCGAACCCACAGGGAATTGTGTTGTGAAAGCTAATTTATATCTAAACTAATTTTACTTTAACCTAGTTACAAACTTCTAAAGGTTTTGTCATGCAAAATAAAAATAAACTGAAAACAAAACTAATTATATGAATAATAAAAAAGGTACTAAGGTTTTCAGAATTCACTTCACCAAATCAAAACTCATACTCTCTTGTTTTGTTCATACATCCGTCAAGAAATTAAACCCTAAGCATGTTCTATCGTTTTTATAAAATCCTATTGAAAGATTCAATGAATCCATCTCTATTACAAAATACAACAAATATCAAATTAAGATCAAAAGATCCAATGTATATGTTCGAACAACAAAAGACAATGGGTATCCAATTTCAATCAAAAGATTCGATGTATCTGATGTACAAATTTACTTGTATTTGTAATAGTACGAATTGTTTTGCAATAAAGTGGTTGTGCAAGTGCGAGGTCAAACCTCAGGGAATTGTATTCGTTTAAAATTATCTATAAGTTTAGCCTAACACTATCTTAACTAGTTCCGAGTTGGGTGTTTTTGAAATAAAGGAAACATAAACTAATTAAAATGCAGTGAAATAAACAAAAGAAATACTAAGGTTAAAGACTCTACTTCACCAAATAAAAAATGCAAGTTAAATGCACTAAGTTAAATAATCCATCTATCGATTAAATCAATGCATACTTTATTGTGCCTATTGAAGGATTCAAAGAATCCGTCCTTTTGACGAAAGACAAAACATAAACAATTTAGTCCAAAGGATCCAAAGTGAATGTGATTAACACAAACGACAATGGATAATTAGACTTAAATCAAAAGATGAAATGTATCCATCGGACAAAAGACAATGAATAAACAACTATGGCACAATCAAACTCGATCTTGTCACTAAACCAAATTGAAACGAGAAAGCGATATTAAATGACGGAATCAAATAGACTTAATGTAAAAACTAGCATAAGATTAATGGTGAGGCTTTACGTTCAACTTTAGTTGAAGATTTAGCCTCCCATGTTAAAGGGAGACACAAGCAAACTAAAATAAAGCATTAAATTAAATTAAGCAATAAGGTTTGACAATTAAAATGGGCAGAGCAATGCCAAACAAAGGCTGGCGCTCTCAAAAAGCGCCTATAAAACGTAAGACTAAAAATATTACACAAGGGTCTTATTTATAGACAAACTAATGTGCTGCCAGGTCATAGGGGTGTGCTCGAGTGTAGGTATATTTGTGCTCGATCATAGAAGGTGCACTCAATCGCTCGTAATTGCTTAGAATTTCCACGGTGCAAGGTGAGAAGGCGATGGCGGCTAGGGTAACGCAAGGTTTGCAGGATAACAAGGCATGCGCTCGATAGTACCCCTTTGGCTCGAGTGCAGTATGCTCGATCGCACCTAGTGCGCTCGAGTGCACTGGTAGGGAACAAAACTTCACTTTTTGCCCTTTTTCACCCTTGTAACCATGGTTTGAATGCAAGGACCTACAACACCATAAAACCCTAAAACAAACTAAAACATTAGAAATTAATTAAGTTAAGAGCCTAACAAATATAAATTAAGGGGTTTAAATGTACAACATTATGCACTCATCAATATCCATTGGATGAAACACATCGAATATCCAATGTTTCAACAATTTTATAAACAACAACCAATACAATTTTTATCACATAACTGGATTGAAACAAAAATACTTCATTTTAAAGTCGGAATTGTACGAACAAAAACATAAGAAATATAGAACTAATCAATGATAAGGCTTCATCTTCAACCTTAGTCAACCTTAGTTGAAGGTTTAGCCTCTCAAAATAACAAAAGACATAATTAAATCAATTGAACTCATAACAAAGCTAAAACTTACAAAGGAAAACGTTCGAAAAGCTCAAGAACAACTCTAGGTCGAAGTTTAGGACTTAACGGGGCCCCTGTTATGTTTACAATAAAAAATGGTATTTATAAGGTAATTTTTGGGCTTCAACGCTGCCAGGTCGGCCGAGTGCACTCGATTTCACTCGAGCATGAATTTTTCACATTCGATGGGCATGAGTGCGCTCAATCGCACTATATATGTGCTTGAGCACACTACCTTCAGAATTAGTCAATTCTTGTGAAATATGACTTTGTAGATCTTTGATTTTGCTTTCCAATGACACCAAGAACACTCCAATTGAAGTTCTACAACCCTAAATATGGCCTTTTTAGTGGGACTTATTGGGTGCAAATCATCATTCAACTCAAATTTGTTGCCAATGCTCCCCAAACTGTCTTAAGCCCCAGAATTAATGGAATTAGCTATAGATGCACCATAGCAACTTGCAAAAACACTAAAATAGCAAAACTAACCAAAAAATTAGAAAATAACAAAACTAAGGGTTTAACAAATACAAGTTAAGGGGCCCAAAATATGCAATATTTGGCGCTCAACACCTTCCCCCATCAAAACTTCTTCCAATTCCTCGACTAGCTCACCCTTTGGTTCACCTTCAATTTTGCTACACACATTACCGATGGTTAAATTAGCAAAAGTCGAGGGTTTCTATGAGGAAGAGTTGTAGCATTTCCTTGCAACCACTTGATCTCCCTTAACTTCTCTAACCATTTCCTCGGTTGGGAACTTCATTTTTAGATGGTATGTTGAAGTCGCAGCTTTTAACTTATTCAGTGATGGATACCCTACGATGGCATTGTATGCAAATGGATGATTAACCTCTAGAAAGTTCACCATTATCGTTGCTTGCTTGGGGGTTGTTCTCACTGTGACAAGAAGGAAAATCATTCCCATTGGTTGCACCTTTTCTCCAACAAATCCAACTAGTGGTGATCCGAACGGCTTGAACATTTCCTGATCAATTTTCATCTATTTGAAAATCGGCCAATACAAAATATCAGCTGAGCTTCCATTATCAACTAGGATCTGATGGATACCGTGGTTGGCCACTGTCATCGTCACCAACAAAGCATCATCATTGGGCATCAAAACTCTGACTTCATCCTCCTCGGAGAATGATAGAACCATCGATTCCTTCTTTAAGGCTTTCAAAGGCCTTTCAAGAAGAAGAATCTCTGACGTTCAATCTTTTGGCATGAGCCTTCTTGGCGGAGTTGGATTCTCATCCACTAGCAAATCCTCTCGAGAATGTGTGGATCTCGACTATCACATCTTGATTTTAAGGGTTTTGCTAGTCATCTTGTAACGCCCCCAAAATTAGCCTCGGCTAATCTAGTGAAGTCACTGGCAATTTACCCATTTAAGCCAACTTATGACCAAACAGATAATCACCATTATAAAACTGTCAAAGTAAATGCAAAGGAAGGTGAATAAATCTGAGATTTACTATAATCCATCAAGTAAGAACATGGAGCTACTAAGAAATAAAGACAAACTTGTAATTATAAGTAAAGCATAACCAGTCAGGTAGTAGCAACTCTTACTACTTCCATAGCAGTGAATCAGGTTACCTAAAGAATAATAACCACATAAGTCTAACGACTCAGTAAGTAAACCTCTCACTTAGGTATGACATAAGCTCAATTAATGAAAGTAAACATGCAATTTGAGATATAACCAAAAGAGGGCATTACCTCCGCTAATACACCATGTAATAGGTTTTAGGGTTTTCAAAACTTATGGTGTAGAACCGGTGATAATTACCTAAGTGTTTTAATGCAGAAAAAGCTAATACATTATAAGTCATAACTCTTATACATGGTTTATCCGAGATATTACCCCTTTTCAGTAGGGTTGATGCTGTCTCGAGATACCTATAATACAATGCTAGTGCCCCAGTCATTGCATAACATACCGTACGTAATAATAATGGCACGATCGAGTCCGACCCCGAGTGGCCCACACGAACTAATGACGTCCACCCTATAATGACAGAACCATTGAGAATAGTTGTATCAAGGTCACAAAACCAATGGATCTAAAGCCTCGTATAATACACACATTTGACCATAATATGTAGTTTATATAGAAAGCCCATGGCCGTTCATACTGCATATACTGGTGTACCATGTCTTATGATGCATCTTAACAGTTTATTTAATAACACAGTTACCAAGTAATTACAGAAAATAGACATGCTCATATCATACGTGATGTACAAAAATAAAAGTACTCGCAATAGCACGAGTCGTTTGTAATAAAGTGTTGTGCAAGTGCGAGGTCGATCCACAAGGAATTTGTGTTCTTGCAAAAATCAATTTCCTAATCAAATTGACTTTATCTTAACCTAGTTCCGAAGTTCGAAGTTGGTTGTGCAAAAATATAAATGAAGTAAAAATGAAATTGCTTAAATAATAAAAAGGCACTAAGGTTTTCTGAATCCACCTTATCAAATCAAAACTCACTCTCATGTTTTGTTCATACATTCGTCAAGAATTAAACCCTAAGCATTTTCTATTGTTTTTTATAAAATCCTATTAAAAGATTCGATGAATCCAACTCTATTGCGAAAGACAACGAATATCCAATTGAGATAAAAAGATCCAATGTATCTGTTTGAACAACGAAAGACAATGGATATCCAATTTCAATCAAAAGATTCGATGTATCTGCTGGATGAAACACAACGAATATCTAACGTTTAAACAATTCTATAAACAACAATCAATACAAGTTTTGTCACACAACTAGATTGAAACGAAAATACTTTATATTAAATTCAAAATTGTACGAACAAAAACATGAGAAATAATGACTTTATCAATGATGAGGCTTCATCTTTAACCTTTGTTGAAGGTTTTAGCCTCTCATGATGACAACAGACATAAACATATCAATTGAAATCATAAAGAAACAAAAACTTACAAAAAAAAGCGTTCGAAAAGCTCAAGAACGACTCTCGATCGAAGTTTTGGACTCTACGGCGCCCCCTAATGCATTTACAATGAAAAAAGAAAGTATTTATAAGCTAATTTTAGGGTTTCAGCGTTGCCAGGTTGGCCGAGTGCGATCGATCGTACTCTAGGTGTGATCGTTCGCACTCGAGCATTCATTTTCAGTGCTAATGGGCGCAAGTGCGAACGATCGCACTATATGTGCGATCGATCGCAAACGCTTCAGAATTTGCCTAATCTTGTGAAACATGAATTTGTAGATCTTTGAGTTAGCTTTCCAATGACACTAAGATCACTCCAATCGGAGTTCTACAACTCAAGATATGGCCATTTTGGTGGGACTCATTGGGTGCAAGTCATCGCTCAACTCAAATTTGCTTCCAATGCTCCCCGAACTACCTTAAGTCCCAGAATTAATGTAGTTAGCCCCAGATGTACCTTAGTAACCTGTAAAACACTAAAACACCAAAACTAACCAAAAACATTAGAAAATAACAAAACTAAGGGTTTAACAAATACAAGCTAAGGGGTCCCAAATATGCAATATTTGACACTCATCAATACGCGTGGTCAGTCAACTAGCATAAATCACGTTTTATGTAAAAGGGGTGTAAGTGTCTACTTACCTCACACATTCTAGCGAATCCTCTGATGAAACTAAGTTCTGTCATAACGGATACAAGACACCATTATTCTAGGCCCTTCTTAACCTAAAAATGTAACTAGGCCAAAGCATGCACGTGTGAAATCCAAAACTAGTGCTTTGCCCACTGACCGTACGTTTGGCCCCGATGGCATACGTCCGTTTAGTATGTTAAGCACACCGTTTCAAGATTCGGACAGTGCATGATTCCTACTTCACTCCTAGACCTCTAAACATCCTCTAAGCAAATAAAAGAGCACATGCAACGTAAGAAATCACAACATAACGGGATTTGAAAGAGTTCTTTGCAAACATTATCATTTTCAAGAAGAAACTAGATGAACACTTTGAAAACTCAACAAGGCATAAAACAAGGGCTATAACATTGTTAAATACAAGGAAATATGTGGAAGGGGTTTTGGAATATCCTAGGAGCACACTAGAGGGTGGGAATGGGCGTGAGGAATGAAAGGTGGGGGTGGGTATTTATAGGGAAAATCCGCTACCAACTCTTTGTCGGACCTGCAGACATTCGGCAACCCTAGCGTACATCCAGTGGTTCTTACACAGTGGTCCAAAGAGTGTCTCATATGTCCAAGTATTATCCAAAGGGTATTTAGAAAGTAAAGTACATCCAGTGGTCCCAAATACGTCCGCTAGTACAGTATGCAGAGCGTACGTCCGGTGGTCCCCCCTCATTCGTCTACACTACAGACAGTAGTGTACATCCGCCAGACCTAGCATCCATCTGCCTCCTAAGGATCAGTGTTTGGCTTCTATTTCTTAAAGGCTCAAAGTGTGTTTAGGTTAGCACTAAGGGTCGTAAGCCTCGTCTAAACAGTTTTATCAAAGGCTCTTGTTAAACGTTCTAGTGGAAAGATCTCCTTAATTAAAAATGTTATTCTTATTGAGGTATTACACATCCCGACCACCTCTCAACTCAAGTCGCCTTTGCCTCTGCTCACCTTATCCTCGCCTGGGACCTTCATTGTGTTGCTCTATTTGCAGAGGCTAGTTCTCCTAAGGGTTCCTTCTTGATGAAATTCTCTATTTCCAACCGCAAGGATATGCAATCCTCGGTTATCACGCCCCTAAAGAAATAAAAAGGGAAAAACGCGAACTAAAGAATTATGAGTAATTAAGGAAAATATTAGACACATCAAAGCAAAATTAAAAGAGACAACTAGGATAATAAGACTTTACTATATATATTTAAGCTATTGTTTAAGTAAATACAAAATTTGATGTACAAATTTAATTGTACTCGCCAATTGCACGAGTCGATCGTAATAGAGTGGATGTGCAAGTGCGAGTGTCGAACCCACAGAGAATTGGCTTTGCTAAAAACTAATTTTAAAATGCCTAAACTAATCCTATCTTAACCTAGTTCCAACATCGAGCATGTGGCGTGTATAAAATAAAACTAAACTAAAAATGCATTAAAATAAAGAAATAAAATAACTAAAGTCCCTAATCCACCTCACAATTAATTAATTCACATATAAACATGTTTAGCTCATATTTATTAAACATTTATGCTACACGGCATATTCTGAGCGTTAACACATTGTTCATATTTCCGTCTATCGATAAAGTTCATATGTATATCCTATTGTTGCTACACAATCTTGTCAAACTACTCGAAGCAAACACTGTTACAAGAGGTCACAACGGATAATGGTCATGACGAATATCCGATGTATCTCCGTTGCAAAGAGTGTTGACGTTTACGATTGTAAACAACAATCAATACACTTTTGTCACTAAAATGCATTGAAACGAATAAACATAAATCTTAAAAGACAGAATAATACGAACTAAACATAAATATATATAAACAGATTAAAGTGAAGGGAATAAGAAACTAAATAAAAGTAAAATAAAACATAAATTAAATAAATGACAATTTAGGAGGGATTTACAATGGAAAACAGAGGGCTTGAGGCCCTAGGGGCGCCTCCCAAACGTGCTAAACAAATGAATGCACGAGGTCTATTTATAGGTGGCAGATTGGAGTGCGCTCAACGCACTACACTGCGTCGAACGCACGATTATTTGTGGTTGAACGCAGCACATTCGACCGCAAATAATCGCGCTAGGGCTGGCTAGGCGTGCGTCGATCGAGGCACTGCTTGAACGCATATAACTGCTAGGGCCGGCTGCTGCGTGCGACCGTGGGTGATGCGCGCGTCCATGTGCTGCGTGCGTGCGTCCGTGCTGCTGCAGGCTGCGTGGGTGGGTGCACCAAGTGCGGTCGAACGCACTATGGCAGGATCTTTACTTTAAGTCCACTTTCTTGCCCTTGCTAGCCCATGATTTAATGCAATGTCCTGCACAACACAAAATACTAAAAACAACACAAATAATTAAATATTAACAATACTAAAGGCCTAACGAATATAAATTAAGGGGTCCAAATAAGCACTTTTAGGCACCGATCAAATACCCCCAAACTTACATTTTGCTAGTCCCTTAGCAAAACAAAATGAAAAACAATATAAAAACATAAGTCCGCTTTCGTAGGAGAAACGATTGCATTTAGCATATGCAACAAGCCTTTTAAACCTCTAGGAATTCCCTAGAGGACGAGTGAAGTCTCGTGAGAGTTTTTCAGGAATGATACCCACAAACATCTATGCACACATTTTATTCTCAATCATGCAAAAATATATCAATCATGGTTTAAATTCAAGAGCAAGCTTAATCACACAAACGCCATCTTCACAATTTTCAAGGAATTTTTAATTAGGCTACAAACATGGCAAACTGAGATATCACAATAATCAATTCTAGTGAAAGTGAATTCAATATATAATCATGGGATTTCAACACTAAACTTTTTCATGCATGCTTTGACACTCAAATTCATCAGACCACTCATCGGGCACAATAACCAAGGTTTATTTCAGTTTTTTTTTTTATTGCATAGCTCCTTGTCGCCTAGTTGACCCATGTATCAAGTGTTAGGTCAATGACTCCCAAACCAGAAGGTTTTAGGGCATTAGGTGTAAAGACACCC
This sequence comes from Carpinus viminea, assembly GCA_013348765.1. Lineage (NCBI taxonomy): Eukaryota > Viridiplantae > Streptophyta > Magnoliopsida > Fagales > Betulaceae > Carpinus > Carpinus viminea. The sequence goes on from CP054674.1 coordinate 19,997,910, forward strand.
CTAAGGACCTACTAACTCGAGTCAAAAAGGCTACGAAGCTTTGCTAATCAAGTTTAACTTCTCACTTTTTACGCGAATGCTCAATGCTTACTGAGGCATGAGATTTGGTTACTCGGTGGAAAGCTCAAAATGATCAAAGATTTTTTTTTTTTTGACATAAACCACGATTATTTCCCAACAAGTTATCCAACTGTATTTAAGCTTACAAAACTAGCATGACCAAACCCAACATTTAATCCCAAAAACTACGTGCCAAATGTGCTCATGAAAAATCAAATTGACATGCAATATCTCAAGTTTGCCAAAGAAGGTAACACAATCAAAATTCCCTTCAAAAAGTAATCATGTGTTCATAAAATTAAGTTCACAAACGAAAATAAACCATAATCAACATAAACTGCATAATAGAAAATAAAATGTGCACAACATGATAAAACTACCCCCAAACTCAAAATCTGCACTGTCCACAGTGTGGTGATATAGAAAATAGAAAACATAGTGCAAGGGGTATAAAAATAAACCAAGACGTCACAAAGACGTCACGGGGCTGGTGGTGGTGCATAAGGTCCTGCTGCTGGAGGTAGTCTGTCCATGATGGCTCGGAACATCTCTCGACCTCGAGTCCGCCCCGACGAACATCCCTCTCGCAAATCTGCAAATGAAATCAGACGCCCTCGATCTGGGATCAGATGTCCACGAGGGTGTCCTCGAAGTGTAACAAGTCCGAGCGCCTAAGTGATACACTCCTCATCCTCGACTCTCTTAGCTCGCCTCCGCTTCTCTCTCGTGGCTCAAACGCCATCTCATGCTCAGCTACCAACTCTAGAATGTCCATGGGCTCGGGCTCAGTGGGCTCTAGCTCGCTATGGTGGGTGCGGCTGCCTGGCATGTGAGATAGACTCTGACGCCACTAGATCGAGCCAAAGTATGGGCTCTCAGTGATCGGCCCGTCCGCTGGTGTGCCTCTGATCCCCACCTTTCTCAAAATGTGTGTGATGAGAAAGGGGAAAGGCAATCCCCACGTCTTCGTGTGCTCCACTCCTCGATGGTGCACTCCCTCACAAAATTTCTGGATCTGACGCCAAATAATCTCTGGAATAGAACACCAGTATCCTCTGTGGAATGAGTAGAGGGCATTGAGGAATAGGTCCCGTCTCTGAGTCTTGTGTCCCAAAGGACACACATTTCGGTACAGCACCATATCGATAAAGAGAAGATTCCAAGGAATCTTCGTCTTGTTGACTGCATTCTGACGGTCATCGGCATACTGCCCCTCACACATATCGAAAACAATATCCTCGAGTGTGAGCATGGAGGGGCACTCAATCCAAGGGATGTCTGACTCAGGCGGCTTATGGCTGCATTTCAACAAATGAATGCACGAGGTCGTTATTTGTGGTCAAACGCAGGCTACACGTCCGACCGCAAATAACTGCTGTGGCGGTTAGGCTGACGAGCGTGCGTTAAACCAGGCACTTGCGCTCAACGCATATAACTACTAGGCCGGCCGTGCTGCGGTGCTAGCGTGCGTCGCCGCGTCTTCGCTGCGTGGGTGGGTGCATTCGAACGCACCAAGTGCGGTCGAACGCACTATGGCAAGATCTTTACTTTAAGTCCACTTTCTTGCCCTTGCTAGCCCATGATTTAATGCAATGTCCTGCACAACACAAAATACTAAAAACAACACAAATAATTAAATATTAACAATACTAAAGGCCTAACGAATATAAATTAAGGGGTCCAAATAAGCACTTTTAGGCACCGATCAAATAGGACATGAGATTCCCACAAAAAAAAAAAAAAATCAAAAGTGACTTTACAATAGATTACATCTTCCAATTCAGTGCCCTCCTAATACAATATCAAACTGTACAGTCCACAAAAAAACAAAAAGACTGCACTGTCAGGGGTTAAACCAGCTATCTAAAAGGAAATCCCAGGTTCTGTAGCCCTTAAGGATCTACAAAGCAGTATGTGAAGGTATACCAATCATATGGCCATATGTCGGCGTCCATTATCACATAGACTGCTAGTGGAAGCCCTTCCCTCAAAAGTATTATGAACAGAGCCATCTAAAAAAAGATTAAAGGGAAGAAGGTTAGTTCGGCAACTCAATAAGTAGCCATAACACTAAAATGTAATAAAATATGCTATGCAAAATTTTGATGTCATAACTTAATAAAGCAAGAATAATAAGAAATAAATAATTTAATACAAGAATGGCCATTAATTATAAAATAAGCTAGCACTTCCTTCATATTTTCTTTTCTTAATGTTCTTACCCTTTGACCCATTGTTGCAAGTTTACCATGAGCGGCGCACGTTTGGCTTGTCCCGTAGGACTCCTCGGCTCACCCTATCATCATAGGGGAGAGCTACCAGGTTGGGAACTACTCCTAAGTGGAGGTCACCTGGCCGGTAGCGAGACTGGACGTACGTGTAGTGACCCAAATTACTAACTAAGCATAAGTGGCTTAGTTGGGGGAGTTAATTTGGGCTTTGGGTCACTAAGGCTGCTAGAGGGGTAATTTGGTTTTTGGGTGGACGTACGCTAGGTTAGGCAGATGTACATTGTTTTCTGTAGTGTGAACGTACACGGGTGGACCATCGGACGTACGCTCTGCAAATCGTACAAGCGGAAGTACGCGGGACCACCGAAAGTACGCTACTTTTTGAATACTCTCTAGATAATACCTGAACGTACGAGGCAACCATTGAACCACCGGGCAAGAACCACCAGATGTATGCCCCTTGGCCGGACGTCCGCTACTTTCTGGGCCTATAAATAGAGCCCTACCCCCTTCATATTCCTCACAAATTCAGAATACCCCTAGGTTGCCAAAGTGTTTCCAGTGTGTTTTCCAAGCCTTGTGAGTGTTTGGTGAGTATATGTGCGAGGCGAAAATATGAACAATGTGCTAGCACTCAGAGTATGCCTTGTAGCATAAATGTTTAATTAAAATGAGCTAAGTATGTTTATATGTGAATTAATTTATTGTGAGGTGGATTAGGGACTTTAGTTATTTTATTTCTTTATTTTAATGCATTTTTAGTTTAGTTTATTTTTTGCACGTTACTTGTTCGATATTGGGACTAGATTAAGATAGGATTAGTTTAGGCGTTTTAAAGTTGATTTTTAGCAAAACCGATTCTCTATGGGTTCGACACTTGCACTTGCACATCCACTCTATTACGATCGACTCGTACAATTGGTGAGTACTATTTTTGGTACAACCAAATTTTGGCACCGTTGCTGGGGACATTCGGTGTTTTGTTAAAATTAATTTTGTGCTTAGATTAATTTTATTTTTCTACTAGTTATTTTAATTTCTGCAATTATTTTATTTATTTCATGCTTTTGTATAGATAAAATTCAAAAAAATTAGAGTAGTGTTTATTTTGGTATTTTTTTCATTTCTGTTTTTGGTTTCTGGAAAATCAGGCGTCGACTGTGCGGTCGAACGTAGATCTTGCGGTCGAACGCACTGCCGCCTATTCCAGGACATTCGAGCACTTGCATTCACCTAGCATGCGTCAGCGTGCGAGCACGCCTTTGAACAGACAAGCAGTGCAGTGATACGTTCGAACGCACTTCAATTACGTTCGAACGTACTTGCAGAGCCTGCTACATATGCGTGTATACGATCGAACGTGCTGCCTGTGCTCGAGCACACCTCCGCGGTCAGCACCAACAGACCTGAAGCAGCTAAGTTTTAATTTTTGATTTTATTTGTTTAATTATTGTTTTATCTTTAATTATTTATTATGCCTGTTTTTATTTATTTACTTGCTGTTTTTAGTTTTAGTTGGTTTATTTTTATTTTTAGTTATTTAATTAGTTAGTTTATTGTTTAGTTATTTGTTTAAGTTTGTCTTTATTAGTTTTTGTTTATTTTATTTTTGTATTTTGTTAATTGTTTCATGTGGAATATTTTGAACTATTTGGGTGAAGCATGAGTCTTCCGTTTGATATTTATGATGTTTCCCCTACCACTTTGCACCCACATGAACCTTGTTCACACTGCTCCAGCCTTTACCATAGTTTAGATGATTGTCCACATTGGGGACAATTTTCTAATTTTTCACATGAGCAGTTGAACACTAGTTTCTCCAATCCTGGGTTTGAATCAAATTCAAATTTTTATAACCCGGACTGGAGCAACCATTCTGATTTTTTGTGGCATGATCATGCTACAGAAAATTTTGCTCCCCAGGTTGACGGCGCACCACCACGAATATCCATGATTCGACAACCATTTTCTTACCATTCCTCATATGACTATCCTCCTGAGAAATCTTCCTTAAAGACACTCTTAAGAATTCATGGAACTAGTCGACCAACCCACCATTCCTGTATTGCATGAACCATCATTAAAAGACACACTCTATGCTTTCAGGCAAACAGTCAACCAACCTTGTCAAGAAATCATAGATGCCACTATGACAAACATTGAAGAAGTTGCAAGGTTGGAAGGATAGTTTGGTCATTTAGTTTTTGAATTCAACCTAATGGAGGTAGAGGAGTTTCAAAGTCCTGAGATAGTTCATCCTCCCAAAGAGTCATTAGTGCAACATTTTCCTACTGCTCATATCGATGACTTTGAGGAGAGGGCAAACCAACTCATGGCAGCCAGACATGCCCATACCCAGCTTTTTCACACTTACACACTTCATCAGTCATGTGAATATTGTTATCATCCTTCTCACCAGTTTGATGATTGCCCTTTCATTAATCATTACATGACTAAAGTTAACAAGTCTGAACTTGACAATGCCCAAACCACCACCATACTTGTTGATGAGGAAAGTGGAGATGAAGTTGCAAGTGAGTATAAGCTTAGAGGACCCTAAGATAGAATGCTTCACCCCATATGACTGTGACCTAGACCTTGATAGGCTAGATGGTGTGTTGCATGATTTGAGTTTAGAGGATCTTGAGATGGAACAATTTGCTCCAGATAGAAATGACCTAGACTTGGATAGGCTACTTGATCATGTTGATACTTTTAGTGAGCCTAGTCTTGAGGATCCATCAGGAGAGTGTTTTGATCAAATTAAATATGAATTGGGTATGGACAAATTCCTCGAGCAAGCTGTGAGATTTAGAGAGCCAAGTTTGGAGGATCCTTTGGACGAGAGCTTTGCTCAATTTAAGCTTGATTTGGACCTTGACATGGTACATGAGCAAGCTAAGGCCTTATTGGATCCCGCTCCTGAGATGCGGACTGAGAATGGAGAAGAAGAGAACCTAGAGCAGATTGAGCTCCCGCTAATTTCAAATTGGCCCAATGTCAAGGAAGTGAGTACTGAAGCTCACTCCTTCATAACAATCCTTCTCGAGACACAACAAATTCCATCTTTCCAATGTCTCGAAGAGTCGTCTTATGTAGAAATCTTTGAGGATTCACACGCACAAACTCGCAAATCTAGGAACCGTGTTCCTTAATGGATCCCTCGAAACAAGGACAACTATATAAGATAGCGAAACATCCTTCCAGAGGGGTATCTAGTTCTAAAGAAGAAAGGATGGAAGGGATTGATTGGACACCCTTATGAGCGGGGAAGGTGCGGTATTTTTTCTATTTTATTTTCTGCACTGCATTTTTGATTTATTTTGTGTCTACCGGTCAAATTTGGGGAAGCATTCTTTTATGCTATACCTAAATTGAACCGTCCCCTAGGTTTTGTTTTTTCAGTCACATAGTGACAATGTGACATTTTGAGTTTGGGGGTGGAGTAGACGTGTTCTGTAAATATTTTATTTTGTGTGTTTTATTGTGTAAATATTCTTTTTTGTGTGTTGTGTTTATAAAAATCTTGTATATTGTGTGTTTTGTGTAAATTTTGTAAAATTTTTTATTTTTGTTTACTCTCTACGTTCGAACGTACTCTTGTACGTTCGAACGTGTACTAGGCGCTGTGCCTTGGTGAGTTCGACCGCAGCACCACAACACATGGACACACTCATGCACGATTGTGGTCGAACTTACCCTGTAAGTTCGAATGTCGAGCCCTTTTGCACCATATGCACTACGCACGAGTGCGGTCGAACGCACTTATGTACGTTCGAACGCACTCGAGCTGAGCCGTTCAGGACCTGTTTTAGGTCACATTTCCCTTCTCTCCCCCATTTTTCCCAGCCAGCCGTACAGTCCCCGAAACCTCTCCTCCGTCCCTCTCCTCCCTAAATCCAAAACCACCCACACCCACCTCTGGCAGCCACCTTACCCCACCGAAAGACCACCACCGGCCCTTCTCCACCACCCATACCCACCGTGCCACCAAAATCCCCTTTATTCCCCATTTTTTCCCACAAAACCCGAAATCCAACTTCTCCAAAAAACCCCCAATTTTTTTTTTTATTATTTTTTGTTCAATCAAAGGGCACAAATCCACTCTTGGATTGTGCCCCTTGATTCTGTGTTGGTATTTTCTTGTTTTGCAGGGGGTTGGGCTTAATTTCAAAAGGGTTCTCCAACCCTTTGATTTCAGGCTGCACACAAGGTGTTTGATAAATTGCCCCAACGAACCTCCAGCATGCCTAGAGAGCGAGGTTCGTCGTCCCGGTCATCAGGATCCCATGCCACTGTAGCTAGGCCATCCATGGAGAGCCGAAAGCTCTTGTTGGAGAACACTTTTGCCATTAAAGAAGAGTTCTCCAACAACGAAGCCATAAGTTGGGCGGTAGAGGAATTGAAGCGGCGGGGTTTGAAGAGGCTTTTCAAACCTGTCGCCTCCACTGCATACGAGCGGTTGGTCAGAGAATTTTACACTCATCTGAGGATTGACGGTGACCAGCCGAACACACTTTTCTCTTCCATTGACGGAAGAGAAGTGGAGGTGACCATCACCGATGTAGTGGCTGTGTTGAAGTGCAGCCATGAGCCACCTGAGTTGGACATCCCTTGGCTTGAGTGCCCCTCCATGCTCACACTCGAGAACATCATTTTTGATATGTGTGAGGGGCAGTATGCCGATGATCGCCGGAATGCAGCCAGCAAGATGAAGATTCCTTAGAATCTTCTCTTTATTGACATGGTGCTGTATGAAATGTGTGTCCGTTAGGACACAAGACACAGAGGCGGGACCTATTCCTCAGTGCCTTCTACTCATTCCACAGAGGATTCTGGTGTTCCATTCTTGAGATTATCTGGAGTCAGATCCAGAAATTCTGTAAGGGAGTACACCATCGGGGGGCTGAGCACACGAAGACGTGGGGATTGCCTTTCCCTTTTCTTATCACGCACATTCTGAGAAAGATGGGGATTAAAGGCACACCAGCGGACAGGCCGATCACTGAGAGCCCATACTTTGGCCCCATCCAGTGGTGCCAGAGTCTATCCTACATGCCTAGAGCTGTACCAGAGCCAGCACCACAACTACAGCCAGAGCCAGAGCCCGCATTGGAGCCCGAGCCCATGGACATTCCAGAGATGGCAGCTGAGCATGGGATGGCATTTGAGCCACACAGAGAGGCAGAGCAGGAGGAGCAGCTAGAGGAGGATAAGGAGTGTATCACACTCAGACGCTCAAATCTATTACACTTCCAGGACACCCTCGTGGACATACGGTCCCAGATCAGGGACGTACGATCTCAATTTGGCGATTTTTGAGGGACGCTTGTCTGGACAGACTCGAGGTCCAGGAGATGTTCCGAGCCATCATGGATAGACTGCCTTCAGCAGCAGGACCTTATGCACCACCATCAGCCCCGTGTTGTCTTTGTGATGTCTTGGTTTATTTTTATACCCCTTGTACTATTTTTTTTTTAATTTTCTATATTAGCACACTGTGGACAGTTCATATTTTGAGTTTGGGGGTATTTCTATCTTGTGTGCACATTTGATTTTTTATTATGCATTTTTATTTTAGTTATGGTTTATTTTCATTGGTGTGTTTAATTTGACGAACATATGATCACATTGATTAAGGGATTTTCAGTTATGTTACTTTCTTGGCATAATGAGATATTGTAGTTCAATTTGAGTTTCACGAGCACAATTGGTACGGAATTTGTGGGATAAAAATTTGATTTTGGTCTTGTTAGTTTTGTAAGCTTGAATGCAGTTGGAAAACCGTTTGGAAAGATAACTGTAGTTCATTTAAAAAAAAAAAAAGAAAAAAAAGGAGAGATCATTTTGAGCTTTCCATCGAGTAACCGGATCTCTTGCATCATTAAGCAATGAGTATTCACGTAAAAAAAAAGTGAGAAGTTAGATGTGGTTAGCAAAGCTTCGTAGCCTTTTTGACTTGAGTTAGTAGGTCCTTAGGGGTGTTTTTACGCCTAATGCCCTAAAACCATTTGGTTTGGGAGTCATTGGCTTAACGCTTGATACATGGGTCAATTAGAAAGCTATGCAATAAAAGACTAAAGGAAGTTATGCAATAAAAAAAAAAAATTTTGATGAACCTTGGTTATTGTTTTTGATGTGTTATCCAATGAATTTTGAGTGTCGAAGCATACAAGACTAAAGATTAGTTTTCAAATCTCATATTTTTGTGCTAATCTCACTTTCAATAGAATTGATTTTTGTATCTCATAATGCCATGTTTGTATCTTGATTGTTAATTCCCTGAAATTTGTGAAGATAGTGTTTGTTTGATTAAGTTTGCTTTTGAATTTAAACCATAATTGATATATTTTTGCATGATGGAAAATAAAATGTTTGCACAAATGTTTGTGGGTATCATTCATGAAAAACCCACACGAGACTTCACTCGTCCTCTAGGTAACTCCTAGAGGTTTAAAAGGCTTGTTGCATGCGCTCAATGCAATCGTTCTCCCACGAAAGCGGACTTATGTTTTTATTATGTTTTCCATTTTTGTTTTGCTAAGGGACTAGCAAAATGTAAGTTTGGAGGTATTTGATCGGTGTCAAATATTATTTATTAGACCCCCCTTTACTTATGTTTGTTAGGCTCTTAGCTGCGTTAATAACTAATATTTTGTATAGTTTTTAGTTTTTTGTGTTAGGTAGGTCATTGCAATAAACATGGCTAGCAAAGGGCAAGAAAGTGGACTTAAAGTAAAGATCCTGCCAAAGTGCGTTTGACCGCACTTGGTGCGTTCGAACGCACCCACGGTCACACGCAGCACTCAGCCAGCCCTAGCAATTATCTGCGTTCGAACATAAGGGACCTGCGGTCAAAACGCCGGCCGTATAGCATACAGCGATTATTTACGGTCGAGCGTGTGCCGCATTAGCCCACAAATAAGCGTGCGTTCTCTAGTGACCCGTCAGCCTATAAATAGGACCTTGTATATTCATTTGTTTTTCACTTTTGGGAGGCGCCTCTAGGACCCAAAACCCTCTATTTTCCACTGTAAAGCCCTCCTAAATTGTCGTTTATTTAATTTATGTTTTATTTTACTTTTATTTAGTCTCTTATTCCCTTCACTTTAATTTGTTTATATATATTTATGTTTAGTTCGTATTATTCTATCTTTTAAGATTTATGTTTATTCGTTTCAATGCATTTTAGTGACAAAAGTGTGTTAATTGTTGTTTACAAATCACCAAACGTTAACACTCGTTGCAACCGGAGATACATCGGATATTCGTCTTTAGACCATTATCCGTTGTGACCTCTTGTAACAGTGTTTGCCTCGAGTAGTTTGACAAGATATTGTAGCAACAATAGGATATACATATGTACTTTATTGATAGACGGAAATATGAACAATGTGCTAGCACTCAGAGTATGCCTTGTAGCATAAATGTTTAATAAAAATGAGCTAAGCATGTTTATATGTGAATTAATTTATTGTGAGGTGGATTAGGGACTTTAGTTATTTTATTTCTTTATTTTAATGCATTTTTAGTTTAGTTTATTTTCTGCACGTTACTTGTTCGATATTAGGACTAGGTTAAGATAGGATTAGTTTAGGCATTTTAAAGTTGATTTTTAGCAAAATTGATTCTCTGTGGGTTCGACACTCGCACTTGCACATCCACTTTATTACGATCGACTTGTGCAATTGGCGAGTACTATTTTTGGTACGACCAAAGATGCCGTCGGAGGTTACGTGGGTGATTGCTTAGGACCTGATACGGGTAATTTTTGAGGACATGGACCCGGTTTGGCTTAGGACGATGTGGGAAGACGGAGGATCTGCCCGTGCGGACATGATCGAGATCTTGATATCTTTAGTTTTGTTGAAGCTTAAGTCTAGGCTTTGATCTGTTGATCTTTTGTGAACTATGTTGATGTAACGTATTTTGGATGTATCTATTTCTCTTGTTGACGGTTTGATGACCGATACATTGGTGACTATTTATGTTGTTATGGATGTAGTACTTTATCTCTGGTATTGTTGTATGATGTTTCATTACTATCGCTTAAATCCCATAGTCTTGGTAAAGTCTTCGCTGTAGTTTTCTCATTACAACGAAAAAGGTGATTTCTCAGAGGTCGTGTCTCGGAGGGACATGGCTGGGATGCCGCGTTGTGGGGTCAATTACTAGTTAATTGATATTCCCATCGGGCAGGGCGTCACAGTTGGTATCAAAGCTCTTTGCTCTGAGAAGACTATAGGTTAGGGGGAAAAAGAGAACTTAGGCCATGATCACACCAGAGATTAGGCTAGATAAGCGATTAGGACTTAGCCTCTAGGTTTGTTCGCTTGGTTCTAATAGAGTCAATTCTAACTCTGCTCTTCACTGCAGAGAATGTCGCCTCGAAGGAACCCTGCAACCAGACCTAATGCGTTGGAGATCAAAGAAGGAAGTGTTCACCCGGAACCTGTGGACATTCCTGTTGAGGAGGCGACACTACCAGGAAGTCAAGTGATGGAAGCAATTGGCCAGTTGGTTTTGGCCATCGATTGCAATAGGGTTGAGAGATAGCCAGTTGAAGGAATTGGATGCTCATTGAAGGATTTCTGCAGTCATCACTAGAAAAGTTTTGACGGGAAAGGTGACCACACTAGTGTTGAGAATTGGCTGAACGATGTGGAGGAGTTATTAGTTACCTTCAGATGTACCAATGAGCAGAAGGTGGCTTATGCTGCTTATAAGCTGACTAGGGAAGCTAAGCTAGTGGCAGGATAAGAAAGTGGTGCTTGTCACTGACTTGGGTTCAGAGACTACCATTTCTTGGGAAGTCTTCAAGCACAAGTTCAATCGGCACTTATTTCCTAGAGTCGTGCAGGAGGTGAAGGCATGAGAACTTTTAGATTTGGTCCAAGGAGAAATGTCAATGATTGAGTATGCTACGAAGTTTCTATAGTTGTCGTGCTTTGGACTGTACCTCATCCCGACTGAACAAAAGAAAGCTAAGAAGTTCGAACGAGGGTTGAACTCTCGCATTCGATTATGATGAGCTATTTCGATATTTGGGATTTCTCCCAATTGGTTGATAAGGCATCAATCTATGAGGAGAGTTTGAAGGAGAATGCGGTTGAGTACGCGGATCGAAAGAGGAGAACTCAAGGAACGGGTACTTTGGTCAAAGGAGCCGAGCCAGCTAAGAGGATGGCAGTGGGGAGTTTTCACCCCAGAGGTCACAAGGACATACCTCTGGTAACCCTCCAACTTCATCGCAAAGGAATCAGGCATCGGAGCTATGTAAGAAGTGTAACCATGTACACTGGGGGCCCTGTAGGATGGCAACCGGGACTTGCTATCACTGCGGCCAGTTTGGGCACTTCAATAAAGATTGCTTGAGCAAAGGGGCTATTCAGAAGCCTTCGGCACCAGCTAGGGTTTACGCACTTGTTCCAGGAGAATCAGAAGGAGGATCGGAAGTGGTGACAGGTACTGTCCCTATACTTGGATTTGAAGCTTCAGTTTTGTTTGATTCAGGGGCTACCCACTCTTTCATATCTGTAGTATTTGTAAGATTGTCTAGACTTGTAGTGAGAACTTTGGAACCTGGTCTACTTGTAACTACACCCATAGGAAAAACTGTGGTTTGTAAGCATGTAGTTTGCAAATGTCCTGTTAGCATTTGTGGAAGAGTACTTCCTGCAAACTTAGTTGTTCTCCCTATGTTTAGTTACGATATTATTCTCGAATGGATTGGTTAATGAAGCACTCGGTGATTATCGATTGCGTTCTAAAGCAAGTGACGCTTACGCCCTGGGGAGAAGGAAAAGTGATGTACGTTGGAACGCGAGCGAGGTCTTTACCTCCAATGATTTCGGCTGTGCAAGCGAGGAAGCTTATCGTCGGAGGCGATCAAGCATTTTTGGCATTCATTGTCACTCCATCGAAGTAAGCAAAGAAGAATCTGGAAGATATTCTTGTGGTGTGCGAGTATCCAGATGTCTTTTCGTCGGATTACTCTGGATTACCACCACGGAGGGAGGTGGAGTTTGGGAATGAATGTGTGCTAGGCACTAATCCTATCTTGAAGGCACCATATAGGATGGCGTCCCCAGACTTGAAGGAGTTAAAGGAGCAACTCTAGGAGCTTTTGGATAAGGGTTTTATTCACCCTATTATATCACCGTGGGGAGCACCGGTGTTGTTTGTTAAGAAGAAAGGCGGGTCAATGAGGATGTGCATTGACTATCGGGAGTTGAATAAGGTGACAATCAAGAATCAATATCCTTTGCCAAGGATTGACGACCTGTTGGATCAGCTGCAAGGAGCGCGGGTGTTTTCTAAGATCGATTTGCGCTCAGGCTATCACCAAGTAAGAGTGAAGGAAGAGGACATTTCTAAAACAGCCTTTAGGACTCGTTATGGACACTACGAGTTCTTAGTTATGTCCTTCGGACTAACTAATGCACCAGCAGTCTTTATGGACACGATGAACAGAGTCTTTCACGACTATTTGGATCAGTTCACCGTTGTCTTTATTGACGATATATTAACCTACTCAAGGACGTCGAAGGAGCACGAGGAGCACTTACTAAAGGTATTGGAGAGGCTTAGGAACGAGAAGCTCTATGCTAAACTCGAGAAGTACGAGTTTTGACTGGATAGCGTGTCTTTCCTTGGACATGTTATTTCTGGAAAAGGAGTAGCAGTTGACCCGAAAAAGGTGAAGGCTGTGGTTGAGTGGACAAGGTCATGATGTGTTTGAGATTCGGAGTTTCTTAGGACTCGCTGGTTACTATTCGATGCTTCATCGAAGGTTTTTCGAAACTGTCGAGACCACTCACTACTTTGACTAGAAAGAATGCTCGGTTTGTCTAGACGGATGAGTGTGAGCAATGTTCCAAGAGCTGAAGAGGCGATTAGTAACCGCTCCAGTGTTGGCATTGCCTATGAAATCTGGTAATTTCATAGAGTATAGCGACGCTTCTAAGAAAGGATTAGGTTGTGTGTTGATGCAGAACGGCAATGTTATTGCCTATGCTTCACACCAGCTGAAACCGTATAAGCAGAACTACCCTACACACGACCTGGAGTTGGCAACGATTGTGTTTGCTCTTAAGATTTGGAGACACTACTTGTACAGCGAGCGGTGCGAGATCTACACGGACCATAAGAGCTTGAAGTATCTCTTTACTCAGAAGGAGCTGAACATGAGGTAGATGAGGTGGCTAGAGTTGACCAAGGATTATGATTATGAGATCAATTATCATCCTGGTAAGGCTAACGTAGTGGTGGACGCGTTGAGCAGGAAATCAATGGTGGAGCTTGCGCTCTAAGGATCTCTCAACCTCAGCTAATTAAGGAACTCACTGAGATGGGCTTAGAAGTAGTAAGCAAAGGCATGTCTATACACTTGGCTAACCTGATGGTTCAGTTAGAGTTGCTTGCAAGAATCAAGGCAGCTCAGCTTGAAGATCCTGAGTGTGTCAAGATCAAGCAACTACTTACAGAAGGTAAGGCAAAGGAGTTTTGTCTTAAGGAGGATGGGCTGCTCACCCATTTCAAGCAAGTATTTGTACTAGGAATTGGAGAACTGAGGAAGGAGATAATGAGCGAGGCTCATCATTCTCCATACACTGTGCATCCTGGAGGCAACAAGATGTACCGTGACGTGAAGGGGTCATATTGGTGGAATAATATGAAGAATGACATTGCAAAGTTTGTAGAATAGTGTTCGACCTGCCAACAAGTAAAGGTGGAACATCAGAGGCCGGCAGGAACACTTAAGCCTTTGCTTGTACCAAAGTGGAAGTAGAACGAGATAGCAATGGATTTTATTTTGGGGCTACCTAAGACACCCATTGGTGAAGATTCCATTTGGGTTGTTGTCAATCGATTGATGAAAAGTGCTCACTTTATTCCCATAAAGGTTAAGGATCCAATGGATAAGTTAGCCAGACTATATGTCCAAAATTAGTCTGTTTACACGGGGTACCATCGGCAATCATTTCGGACAGAGACTCTCATTTTACCTCGAGGTTTTGGCAAAGTCTTCAAAAGGAAATGGGGATGGAGCTAAAGTTTAGTATTGCTTTTCATCCTCAAACAGACAGTCAGTCTGAGCGGACGAACTAGATCCTAGAAGATATGTTGCGGGCATGTGTGTTGGAATTCAAAGGAAGCTGGGTTCAGTACTTGCCTTTGATCGAGTTTCCCTACAACAACAGTTATCAGGCGACTATTGGAATGCCACTGTATGAAGCACTTTATGAACGAAAGTGCCAGTCACCTTTGTATTAGGACAACATTGGTGAAAGATAGACGTTAGGACCAGAGTTGATTCAGGACACTCATGAGAAGGTGCGTGTCATCAAGGAACGCATGAGTGCAGCTCAAAGTCGGCATAAGAATTACGCTGATAACCGAAGAAGGCCTTTGGAATTCGAAGTGGGAGATCGGGTGTTCCTGAAGGTATCACCTATAAGGGGAGTAATGCGATTTGGGAAGAAGGTGAAGCTTAGCCCTAGATTTGTTGGACCATTTGAAATTACTCAAAGAATAGGGAGGTTGGCATATAGGATTGCCTTACCCCCAGATCTAATTGGAACACATGACGTTTTCCACGTGTCGATGCTAAGAAAGTACATCGCTAACCCCGATGTAATTGTGGAGTATGAGTTGTTGGAAATCCAGGAGGGATTAACCTACGTGGAAGAACCAGTTAGAATCATGGATAAGAAGGAGCAAGTGCTACGTACTAAGACGATTCCTATCGTCAAGGTACTGTAGCGTAATCATGGAGTGGAGGAGGCATCATGGGAAGCAGAACACGATATGCGGAGTCACTACCCGCATTTGTTTGAATGATTGTGTATGACTCTTTCATTTAAGATTTTACTTGGAAGATATACCTATTTCCATTTTTGGATGAGGATATAGCTGACTGAGAAAGAGTTGTTTTCTCTTCAGGATTATGGAACTACTCTTTCTGCAAGTGGATAGATTTGGGAGTAGAAATTGACGAGGATTGGTGTAGTGTGGGCAACATCGAGTACAATGCACTCAACGATTTACAAGGTAACTTTCCACAACTGTTTGAAGAGGATGACATACCGATCAATGGATGGGACAAGATAATCTAGGAACCTACTCAGCATGGCAGGAATGACTTATGGATGGGTGGTAACATTCTACATCTCTTTGAGTGTTGTTCTTTTGGTATTTGTCTCGAAATTTCGAGGAAGAAATTCTTATAAGGAGGGTAGAATGTAGTGACTCAAATTACTAACTAGGCATAAGTGGCTTAGTTGGGGGAGTTAATTTGGGCTTTGGGTCACTAAGGCTGCTAGAGGGGTAATTTGGACTTTTGGACAGACGTACGCTAGGTTAGACGGACGTACGCTGTTGTTTGTATGTATGACGTCACGGGGGACCATCGGATGTATGCTCGCAAAACCCTTTGGATAATACAAGATATGCGAGGCAGCCATTGAACCTTTGGGCAAGAACCACCGGCGTCGCCCTCGGCGGACGACGTCTGCTACAGGCCTATAAATAGAGCCCTACCCCCTTTCGTATTCCTCACAAATTCAGAATGCCCCTAGGCTGCCAGAGTGTTTCCAGTGTGTTTTCAAAGCCTTATGAGTGTTTGGTGAGCATGTGTGCAAGGCGTTTGTAAGTTCAGAATGTTCGTGAAGCAAAACTCTTGCGGTTTTGTTTCAAGGAGGTAACATTCGATCCATAGTTTTAATTTATGTTGTTTTGCTACTTGGTTATTGTTTAATTGTAGTGGTTAGCTTAGTTACACCTTAAAACCTGTTTTGGATTAACGTTGGTTAGTGTAGCATTGTTACATTGCATAGAGGTTTCGAACTAGACTAAAGGGCTTTAGGTAATTCCTAATAGCCTTAGGAGTCGGACAATAGGCGGACAATGGAGAGAAAATGAGGTTCTCCCGAGAACCCATACAACAGATGTACGGTGTTGAGACCGGATGTACAGCTTGTCATTATACAGCGGACGTACGCACCCTTCACCCGGACGTACGGTCACTGTGTGGCCGGGAAACCCTATTTTCATTAAATGTCCCGTAGCTCTGTTTTCCTTGATTTAGGGTTGTTATAGTAGAATTAGGACTAATAGAAGGTTTTCCATAGATTTGGAGAACCCGGACCTTTTGGAGTTTTCAGAGACGCGTGTAGACCAGGTGAGTTGTAACTCACATAATGCGCATTGTTATTTTCCATGCACTACACGTTTATTTTGTGTACCAAGAAAACATGCATATTTTACAACTCTCATAGTTTGTACTTGTTGCACATGAACTTTGTCATTTTGGAAAAACATTATGCTGAATCTGTTAACCAAGTGAGACTTGTAAGATAACTTGCATCGTATGACATGGTACATCGGTACATGCGGTAGTAATGGCCATGGGCTTACTATACATGTTAGCTTTATGGTCGAATGTGTGCGTTATGTGAGGGTTGTGGATCCATTGGTTTTGTGACCTTGATGCAACCATTCCCAATTGTTCGGTCACTACAGGATGGACGTCATTAGTTGGTGTGGGCCACTCGGAGTCGGACCCGATCGTGTCACTAATGTTACGTACGGTATGTTATGCAATGGCTGGGGCACTGGCATTGTATTATAGGTCCTCCGGGACAGCATCAACCCTGCTGAGAAGGGGTAATATCTCGGGTAGATCATACTGTTGAACTATGATTATTGTTGACACCATATGCATATATCATTCTTATATATATATATCACGCTCGATTAAACTATCATGAAAGAACTGTTTTGCTCAATAAAAACCTGAGTTCATTACTGAAAACTGGCATTGGTATTATCTGCTTTAAAAATCACTAAGTGTTAGACTTACCCTTTTATTTATGTCTTTCCCTATCATTATGAATAAATTGCGGTTTAGCTGCACTAAACGAAGATGCCGTCGGAGGTTATGTGGGTGATTGCTCAGGACCTGATATGGGTAATTTTTGAGGACATGGACCCGGTTTGGCTTAGGACGATGTGGGAAGACGGAGGATCTGCCCGTGCGGACATGATCGAGATCTTGATATCTTTAGCTTTGTTGAAGCTTAAGTCTAGGCTTTGATCTATTGATCTTTTGTGAACTACGTTGATGTAACGTATTTTGGATGTATCTATTTCTCTTGTTGACGGTCCGATGACCAATACATTGGTGACTATTTATGTTGCTATGTATGTAGTACTTTATCTCTGATATTGTTGTGTGATGTTTCATTACTATCTCTTAAATCTTATAGTCTTGGTAAAGTCTTCCACTGCAGTTTTCTCGTTACGACGAGAAAGGCAATTTCCCAGAGGTCATGTCTCAGAGGGACATGGCTGGGATGGCGCACCGTGGGGTCAATTACTGGTTAATTGATATTCCCATCGGGCGGGGTGTCACAGTACGGATTGTCGTTACATGGCGGACATACGCTCTCGAGCCCGGATGTACAGTCACTGTATGGCAGGGAAACCCTATCTTCACCAAATGTCCCATAGTTCCTATTTTCCTTGATTTAGGGTTTGTTTAGTGGAATTATGACTAATAGAAGATTTTTCACAGATTTGGATAACTCGGATCTTTTGGAGTTTTTAGAGACACCTATTGACCCAGGTGAGTTTTAACTCATATAATTCGCATTGTTATTTTCCATGCACTACACGTCTATTTTGTGTACCAAACAAACATGCATATTTTACAACTCTCACAATTTGTACTTATTGCACATGAACTCTGTCATTTTGGGTAAAACGTTGTGCTGAATCTGTTAACCAATTGAGACTTGTAAAATGACATGCATGTAAAATACAGACAAGATAATTGCATCATATGACATGGTACACTGGTACGTGCGGTAGTAATGACTATGAGCTTACTATACATGTTAGCTTTATGGTCAAATGTGTGCGTTATGTGAGGGCTGTGGATCCATTGGTTTTGTGACCTTGATGCAACCATTCCCTATGGTTCGGTCATTACAAGATGGATGTTATTAGTTGGTGTGGGCTACTTGGGGTCGGACCCGATCGTACCACTAATGTTATGTGTGGTACATTGTACAATTGCTAGGGCACTGGCATTGTATTATAGGTCCCTCCGGATAGCATCAACCCTGCTGAGAATGGGTAATATATCGGGTAGACCATACTATTGAACTATGACTATTGTTGACACCATATGCATATATCATTCTTATATATATATCACACATAATTGGATTGTCATGATGGAACTACTTTTCTTAATAAATACCTGAGTTCATTACAAAAAACTAGCATGGGTATTATCTGCGATAAAAATCTCTAAGTCTTAGACTTACCCTTTTTATTTATGTCTTTTCCCATCATTACGATTAATTGCATGGTTTAGCCGCACTAGACGAAGATGCCGTCGGAGATTACTTGGATAATTGCTCAGGACCTGATGCGGGTAATTTTTGAGAAAATAGACCCGGTTTGGCTTAGGACAATGTGGGAGGATGGAGGATCTTCGTGCAGACATGATCGAGATCTTGATATCATTAGCACTGTTGAAGCTTAAGTCTAGGCTTTGATCTGTTGATCTTTTGTGAACTATATTAATGTAACGTTTTCTGGGATGTATCTATTTCCTTGTTGACGGTCTGATGACCGGTACATTGGTGACTAATTATTATGTTATGGATGTAGCACTTTATCTCTGGTATTGTTGTGTGATGTTTTATTTACTATCTCTTAAATCCCATAGTCTTGGTAAAGTCTTCCACTGCAGTTTTCTCGTTACGACGAGGAAAGTGATTTCCCGGAGGTCGTGTCTTGGAGGGACATGGCTGGGATGGTGCGTCGTGGAGTCAATTACTAGTTAATTGATATTCCCATAGTTAATTGATATTCCCATCGGGCGGGGCGTCACATGTGAGGAGATAAGAGAAGCTTGAGGTATTTATAGGAGAAAACTCGGACAGAATAGAACCTAGGTGTCGTTGAAGGTTCATGCATGAAGCACGGGTGGTGGAAATTCAGGAAGTGGCTACGGGCTAAATTACAAGTGTTCTGCGAGGTGTCTTAAGAGAGCTTAAGTCTCAAGCATGGTTTACAAGCGTCGAATGGAGGAAGAAGAAGCTAGCTGGTTTTTCTTGTAACTATGGGCTACACAGATTCTAGAAGGAAGAAGGCTGGCTTTTCTTGTAACTAAGATTCTAGAAGGAAGAAGGAATTAACTCTTTTTTTTTTTTTTTTTTTCTTAAAGCAACACTCTGATAGAAGTACACTATCATATATATATATATATATATATATATATAAATATTCGTAATAGTAATAAGAATGATAAAATAATAATAAAATCATAACAATAATAATGATTTATCTATAGCACTTATGATCCATAAAAAAAAAAATGTTATAAATTCTATTTTAAATCTATAGAATTTATTTGGTATCACACTCTCCTCCCCCTTATTAAAATTCCGTCCCCAGAATTTGCTTAGCCTATATAAATGGAATGTAGTGCAACAGGAAACATACACCTATATAGATCTACTCGCTAGCTCATACCTTATATTCTAATCATTTTCGTCAAACAAAGACGGGTACTTCTTGCGTATTTCATTTTCTAATTCCCACGATGCTTCTTCGATTTCATGATTCCTCCACAAAACCTTCACTAATGGGATACTTTTCATTCGCAACTCTTGGACCTTGCAATCTAGTAATTTTACCAGAACTTCTTCATACACCAAATCTCATTGTAGCTGCAAAGGTTCGTAATGAATTACGTGAGAAGGATCCGGGATGTATTTCCTCAACATCGAAACGTGGAAGATATCATACATATTTGCAAGTCCATGAGGCAAAGCTAGACGATAGGCCACGGGACCTACTCTCTCCAAAATCTCAAACGGTCCAATGCAGCGAGGATTTAACTTCCCTTTCTTGCCAAATCTAATGACTCCTTTCATTGGTGCCACCTTAAGAAACACCTTGTCACCTTCTGTAAATTCCAAGTTCCGTCGATGTATATCCACATAACTTTTCTGTCGATCTTGAGCTGCTGACAACCTTTGTCGAATTAATGCAATTTTGTCGATGGTATCTTGTACAATATATAGGCCTAAAATTCTTCTTTCACTGAGCTTGTCCCAATAAAGTGGGGAACGCCATTTCCGTCCACATAGTGCTTCATATGGTGCCATCCCAATGCTTGCCTGATAACTGTTATTATAAGTGAATTCTATCAAAGGAAGGTAGCGTGCCCAACTTCCACAAAAATCCAATACGCAGGCTATTAACATGTCCTCTAGTGTTTGGATGGTTCTCTCGACTGTTCGTCCATCTGAGGATGGTATGCAGTGCTAAATTATAATTTAGTCCCCATTGCTTTCTACAGACTCATCCAAAATCTTGATGTGAAACGAGGATCTCTGTCTGACACAATTGATTTAGGCACTTCATGTAATCGAACAATCTCCTATAAATACAATTCGGTTAGCTTCTCTAGTGAGTATTTCACCTTTATTGGAATAAAGTGAGCGGCCTTAGTTAACCTTTCCACAATCACCCATATTACATCGTACCCAGCTTGAGTTCGTGGTAACCCCACTAAAAAGTCCATGGCTATTTCTTCCTATTTCCACACTGGTATCTCCAGAGGTTGCAATGGTCTTGTAGGTCTTTGATGTTCTGCTTTTACTTGTTGACACGTCGAGCACCACTTTACAAATTCAGCAATGTCCCGCTTCATTTTGTTCCACCAAAAACACTTCGTAAGATCCTGATACATTTTAGTGCTTCCAAGGTGTACAATATATGGTGAGTGTTGTGAAATTATCTACCTAAATTAATAAGCAAATAATCACAGTTTTACTTGCAAGTGCACAAGGTCAAAAATGTAGTAAAGAGTGTAAGTGCAAGATCGATCCCACAGGGATTGGTAAATTATGCTTAAAATTAAATTCGCAATATAAAGTAAAAGAGATAAAAATTGAGTTTGATTAAGCAATAAGAAAGAGGTAGGGCTTTGATTTCCACCGCTAATCATGCTTATACAATAAATCAATATGCCAATGCTTTAATTACATGATCAATATTTAATGGTTGCCAACCTAAGGGCATGGTGTATACTCCTTAAGCTATTGGTTTCTACAACTAATTAGGCATGGTGTATACTCTAATTCTTTTCTTTCCTAAAGGATTTAGCATGGTGTATACTAAGTTGTTCTTTAAGAAAGCATATGAACTGTGAAAACCGACAACCACATGAGACCTAGGGCATGGTGTATACTCCCGGTTTCCCATGTTGATTAACCCAAGAACCAGCGTGGATTGCTTTTGTTACTAATGTTAAACCCGGACTCGGTCATCCAAATTGATCTAACTAACAAAGTCCATACCACATGCATATGTTGATCAAAGATACACATGAGGAATTCATGAAAAGCATATTAATCAAGTTAAATACTATCATGCAATTATCGCAAAAGCGCCAATATTGAATTAAAATATAAACATGATCGAGGCTTCAATCTAGCCCTACTAAAAGGTTTAGTTACACATGAAATTGATGCTAATCATCTTCATAAAATAAATAAAGGAAAAGAATAAACCGAAAATTGCTCCTTGAAAGTCGCCAATTCTTCTCCCAAAAATCGCTTCTTCTGTTTACAGGCCTATTTATACATCTAGGAGGATTCTAGAAACCCTAAAATTGTAGGGTTTGAATCCTTGTGCAACAAGGATTTACAAAAACCCTAAAATTAAAACTACCAAAATGGGTCAAGCTGATTTGGGCTTCACGCCTATGTAAAATATCGATCGATCGATCGATGTCAATCGATCATAAAATGATCGATCCGGTTCTTTCATCCTCTTCTTGACGCCTCCTTTGATCTACTTCCTAGCTTTTCCAAATTCCTTGTCCATTAAGCCCTAGACTTCCAAAGTGCTCTCTTTTCTTCCAACAGGCCTATAAAATAGAGAAAACACAAAAAGAAAGTAAAATAGATAAAATAACATAAACTAAAGGCATAACAAATATAAATTAAGGGGCTTAAATATGAATATTTAAGCACTTATCAGTGAGAAATGTGCTTCATCCAATATTAGTTTCCTTATCTCCTCATTATTAGGTACACAAACTCTATTATGATATCTGAACAAACCATTTGGTATGACACCGAATCCCAAGACTCGACCTTCTCTGGCTCTCTCCTTGATTCGATTGATCTCCTCATCTTTTTCTTGGGCCATGTGAATATCCTCCAGTAGTGTAGATTTAACTTCAAGTTACGCCATTAACGCTTGCACTTCTCCTATCACGATCTCCATATCAAGCTTTTCAATGTCTATCTTTAGATTATGAGGCAAAGCTTTTAAACATGCTATCTCACTTCTTGATTTTCTACTTAGGGCATCTGCAACCACGTTAGCTTTCCCTGAGTGGTAACTAATTACACAATCATAGTCTTTTATTAACTCCAACCATCGCCTTTGCCTTAAATTCAACTCCTTCTGCGTGAACAAATATTTAAGACTCTTGTGATCTGTAAATATCTCACTTTTCTTCGTAAAGATAATGTCTCCAGATTTTTAAAGCAAAAACTACTGCAACCAGTTCCAAATCATGGGTGGGATAATTCAGCTCATAACCTTTAAGTTTCCAAGAAGCATAAGCTATGACTTTTCCATTTTGCATAAGGACATAGCTGAGCCCCTTTCTGGAAGCGTCACTATAAATAACAAATCCGCAAGATTTTGATGGAAGCATTAGGATTGAAGCAGTTACCAACCGCCGTTTTAGTTCTTGAAAACTTTGCTCACCTTCATCCATCCACAAGAAACGAGCATTCTTCCTTGTCAAAGCAGTTAGCGGCCTAGACAATTTTGAAAAACCCTCTACAAAACGCCTATAATAGCCAGCCATACCTAAGAAACTTCTGATTTCATGTGCACTGGTAGGTCTTTCCCAATTTAATATAGCTTCAACTTTCTTGTGCTCTACCGAGATACCATCTTTTGATACTACATGTCCAAGAAAAATAACCTTATCCAGCCAAAACTCGCACTTCGAGAACTTTGCGTACAACCGTTTCTTTCTAAGCCTTTGCAAAACCCATCTCAGATGGTCCTTATGTTCATCCAAGCTTTTGGAGTAGATTAAAATATCGTCGATAAACACTATCACAAATTGATCTAAGAAATCATGAAACACCCGATTCATCAAGTTCATGAATGTTGTTGGCGCGTTTGCTAACCCAAATGGCATTACCACATACTCGTAATGACCATATCGAGTGCAAAAAGCCGTCTTGGAAATGTCTTCTCTCCTTATCCTCAACTAGTGATAACCCATACGAAGGTCAATCTTTGAGAAAATTTGAGTGCCTTGCAGTTGGTCGAACAAGTCATCTATGCGAGGCAGTGGATATTTATTCTTGATAGTGATTTTGTTGAGCTCCTGATAATCAATGCACATTCGAAAAGTGTCATCCTTCTTTTTCACAAAAAGTATAGGCGCCCCTCAGGGCGATATGCTAGGGCGAATGAATCCTTTGCCTAATAATTCTTGAATCTGCGCCTTCAATTCTTTTAATTCCGCTGGTGCCATTCTGTGAGGTGCTTTGGATATTGGAGTTGCTCTTGGAATTAAATAAATACAAAATTCTATCTCCTGGTCAGGTGGAAGTCCTGGAAAGTCTTCTGGAAAAATATCAATAAATTCTTGCACCACGGGTATCTCCTCCATCTTCCGCTCCTCCTGAGGCAACTCTCTTAAGCATGCTAGGTAGACTTGACATCCTTCTAGAAGTAATTGCTTAACTTGTGTTGCTGAGATTAATTGTGGAGTAGCGCCCACCTTGGTTCCCACAAATTTAAATTCAGAGTCGAAGGGTAACCTGAATATTATTTCTTTGTTGTGGGAATTGATGATGACATGATTGTTTGATAGCCAATCCATTCCACGGATGATGTCAAATCCTTCCATGTCGAATACTATCAAATTAGCTGTGAGGGTTCCCCCCTCAATGTGAATTGAGCAACCCCTAAATAATTTCCTACATATCACTAATTTACCCACCGGGGTAGATACTACCACTCCTACTTCCATTGGCTCTAAATTAATATGAAATCTCCTAGCATACTTAGCTAATGTAAATGAATGAGTAGCACCAGAGTCGAATAAAATAACAGCATTGCCAGTTGATAGGGGTAGAGTACCTATGACTACTCCATTCTCCTTCTCTGCTTCACTGGGTGTAAGGGCATAAACCCTGGCTTGAGTGGGTGGTCTATGGTTATTCTTTCTGTAGTAATGCAATGCCTCCTTTAGTCTTTGGGCAATCTCGAGCAAAATGGCCGGCTTGTCCATAACGGTAACACATGTTAGTTCCTGCATGGCATGGTCCATTGTGAAGGCGTTGGCATTTGGGGTAGGGTGTGCCGTTAGCTGAACTCGATATGTTTTCGATGGGTTTGACTCCCTAATTATCTCCATTCGGTCTATGTTTCCATCCGACTTGGTTTCAACTCAATGGAGGTGCTGCCCTTTTTCGTGATTCCACCGGTGCCAAAGCATTTATCTTCACACTCTCCTTAGCTATAGAGGCCTTGTTGACCAATTCCACAAAATTTCGAATCTCAAAGCATAAAACACGATCATGAATCCATGGGTTAAGACCTTGTTCAAACTTTCTTACTCGGTTCTCTTCATTTGCCACCATGTAAGGAGGAAAACGGGCCAATTCATTGAAAGCGGCCAGCATACTGGGTGACTGTCATATTACCTTGAGTGAGATCTATGAATTCATGAGCCTTTGCATCTCTAAGTATCTTGGGAAAATATTGTTGGAGAAACTCTTTCTGAAATCATGGCCAAGAGATTGCTTCTTCACTGCCTAATTCTTGAATCAACAGTACCTTTTTGGCGGTCCACCAATGTCTGGCTTCACCTGAAAGTCGATAAGCAATGTATTGCACCTTCTATTCTTTTGTGCAGCCTGCAAGTCGTAAAATTTCTTTCACATCCGTCAGCCAATTCTTGCATTCCATAGGATCTCGTTTCTTGTCGAATGAAGGAATATAGAGTCGCTCGAAACGTTTGAACGGGCAACTACGCTCTTCTTCACAAGGTGCTTCCCTCCTAAGATCAATTATAGCCGTGACGAATTGCCTAGCCATAACTTGAAACATCTGAACCATATATGGGGTAGCCTCAACTCCCACACCTTGTGATGAACCTTCTCCTCCTTCAGCCATGCTCTACATTGCGTTATAAATTAGGGTTTCCTATTTTAACTAGTTGTAAAAATATAACTTCTAAGCGTAGTGATGCATCCTAATCTAAACCTGGGTTTCCACATTGTTTACTAGATTATTAACAAGTCAACTTTGAAGTTAACCTTGCTATGATACTACAATTATCACGCCCCTAAAGAAATAAAAAGGGGAAAACGCGAACTAAAGAATTATGAGTAATTAAGGAAAATATTAGACACATCAAAGCAAAATTAAAAGAGACAGCTAGGATAATAAGACTTTACTATATATATTTAAGCTATTGTTTAAGTAAATAGGACCTGAGATTCCCACAAAAAAAAAAAAATCAAAAGTGACTTTACAATAGATACATCTTCCAAGTCAGTGCCCTCCTACTACAATATCAAACTGTATAATCCACAAAAAAACAAAAAGACTGCACTGTCAGGGCTTAAACCAGCTATCAACAAGGAAATCCCAGGTTCTGCAGCTCCTAAGGATCTGCAAAGCAATATGTGAAGGTATGCCAGTCATATGGCCATATGTCGGGGTCCATTATCACATAAACTGCTAGTGGAAGCCCTTCCCTCAAAAGTATTATGAACAGAGCCATCTAAAAAAGATTAAAGGGAAGAGGGGTGAGTTCGACAACTCAATAAGTAGCCACAACAACAAAATGCAATAAAATATGCTATGCAAATTTTTGATGTCATAACTCAATAAAGCAAGAATAATAAGAAATAAATAATTTAATACAAGAATGGCCATTAATTATAAAATAAGCTAGCACTTCCTTCATATTTTATTTTCTTAACGTTTTTACCCTTTGACCCATCGCCGCAAGTTTACCGTGAGCGACGCGTTTGGCCCGTAAGACTCTCGGCTCACCACACGTCATAGGAAAGCTACCAGGTTGGAAACTCCCCCTAGGTGGATGCCACCTGGCCGGTAGCACACACCTTCTTGTAACCGTCCTTCTAAGTGCTTGCCATGCTACCCTTGCAATCCACTATCGACCATTTCTTCAGTGCCTCGGGGCTAAACAATAATTATCATGAAAGCTTATGTATATTTATTTTATCAATTCATAAGCTTATTTGTAACATACCATGAAGCATTGGAAACTAATTCCATTTATAATCATAGTCGTGTAAAAATTAAAGTAATTGTAATGCATAAATAAACAATGAAATAAAATTTAGGAAGTGTATTTTTAAAGAATATCATGAATCATTTATAAAATAACCAACATTTTATTTCAAAGATTTATAGTAAAATTTGTTTGGGATTTTGGCATTGTGTCCCCACCAATATTCGATGGTGGATTGAAGCGTCCTTCTTCCTAAGTAAAAATGCAAGATGAATTTAGAGAATTATTATGAAGTTTAATCTAAATTTAAGTCAAACAAAACTAATAATAAGCACCTTAGATAAATATATAAATATACATGTACAGCTTTTCAAAAAAATATACATGTATATCAAATTATTACCCCTCTTGGTCCACGATGGAGGGTCAATGTATATATATAAAGTATACCCCTTAACCCATCTCACCGTAAATATATATATATATATATACCTATAAAAACCGGGCCCCAAACTCAGAACCCGAAAGGAAACATCTCCCTATAAAAGTCTATATATATATATATATATATATATATGTAGATATATATAAAATCCAACCAACAATAACTACATATATATAAACATCCACCGTAAAAATATATATCTATATGTATGCTCATTCTATATATATAGATATATATAGAACTTACCCATAAATTAAAAATAATGTTAAAAGTAACAAGCTACTTAAACAGGACAACCACAAAACTCATTGTCCCCTTCAGCAAACACGGCTTCAGCCATTTAAAAGAAAACAATTCCAAAAGATTGAACTCCTCGATTCAACACAACCAAATTAAAAACACTGTCCTCATTTATGAACAAGCTTTCAGTGACCTACCTCCAATCTTATTCGAACAAATACAAGCCCAAGAACCACAACTATCAAGAAAGCAATTTCACAATCATTTTTGCTTCAGTCTCCATTTAAGCAATAAAAGCCTAGTAAAAAAGTAACACTTTTACAAAGATGATTGCAGAAACAATTTCTTTACAGGAATCGATATTATAAACTAAAACCCATTTCAAAAGAAATAAAAAGAGAGAATAAGAAATTATGTACAAAATTTGATTCAGGTAGTAAACTTTACAGCCAAGAGTATCATTGCAAAAAATCTAATTAATTAATTAATTATCTCAAATTTTGCCTTGAACAAGATTTAGATTTCAATGTTTCTCATAGCGAAGAGAAAGGCGTACTAAGACTATGAAAATAAGAGATAATAATTGAAACATCACATAACATGCACCAAAGAAAATATAATAACATACACCATCACATAGATAAACATCAAATATATTGGTCATTGGACCATCATCAAGTAGGGGGTACATACCATAAATAACATAACAACATTATTCTAAAAAAGGATCAACGGATCACAGCTTAGATCTAAGCTTAAGTAGGGCTAAAAAGATCAAAATCTCGATCATATATGCATGAGCAGTTCTTCCATCTTTCCACATAGCTCTAAGCTAGATGGAATCTATATCCTAAAAAATGACCCGAATCAGATCCTATGCAATTACCCAAGTTTGCTCCAACAACATCTTCTCCTAGTGCATCTAAACCGCGTAAGTATTCGTAATGATGGAAGAAAGATAAATAAAAGGGTAAGTCTAACACTTAGTAATTTTTAACGCAAATAATGTCCATGCCAGTTTAATAATGAACTCATATGTTTTTATAAGAAGATGACAGTTTGATGCAGTGCAACTTAGTGGGCTACAGCAAAGAATAACAAATAACGCAGCGGATAAATAATTCCAGATCTTGAGTCTATCAATGATCCGAGAATTCTTCTTGAAAATTTATATACTCTCTAGTATTTTGAAGGAAAAAGAGGAATAAATTCAACTTTGAGTATTCTCATTAATAAAAATCAATAATAATCATAAACTGACTTGTTTGGAGGCTATAAGCATATATTTATAGCCACAAACCCTAAACCTATTAAAAAGATTACATAAATAACCCTCATAACCCTAAACCTGATAAAACTACGAAATAAAGACTCTCAAAACCCTAAGACTACTAAAACAATTAAATAACATCAGGTTTAATAATTAAAAATGCATAAATATAACATAGATTCCTATGTGCGATCGATCGCAGGGACGAGTGCGATCGTTCGCAGATGGGCGAATGATCAGACAGTCGATCTCCCTTCATCAGTCGCTTCCACAGAAGGTTTGGACATTTGTGCGCAAGTTCTACAATTGTTCGCTGGCGTGGTGCGATCGTTCACTAGCGTGTGCTCGATCGTGCGATCGATTGTAGTCACAGAGGAGCTTCGAACTATCTTCTGATCTGCATCATCCTCCCCAGGTTGGAGAGAATTCATCCTCGAATGTCCGATCAACTCATTCCAATCGCCCTTCCTCAATATTAAAACAAGGCAACATCCCAAAATAAATGTGACGCTTCTCATCATCGGAATACCTTGATGTTTGTCGTGAACACCCCATATACCACTTGGCAATATTTCAGATTTGCCAAGCTTCTGTCACTCTTCCACGTGCCATGAAAATACTCAAGAATGGGTCAACCACTGATTTCCTTATGAACATATAATTTTCCTCATCCTCATAAAATTCACCATAATCATCATGAGGAGAATTTAAAATATTATCAATACCAAGGAAATCGACATAATCAACATCTTCACCATTAAAATTAGGCACTTCACCTAGAAGGTCTTCATCAACATCTTCATCATTGATGATGTAGTCTTCTTCAGAATCAGCGATGTCATCAATGGGCTCTTCATCTTCCAGTTGGCCATCTTCATCAGGGTAAAGGCCGCTAAATATGGGATGCAACCCATATTTTTCATACTCTTCCTCTAGGTCAGATGCCAAATGTTTTTCAATTGGCTCTTCTTCATTGACGTCATCATCATAGACTGATAGAGTATCGCAATCTACAAACCCTTGTGAAGGATCTTCATCTTCATGCTTGAATTCTTCATCAACGAAGTTGGATTCCTGAAACTCTCCATCCACAAATTCTTCTTCCTCCTCCACGTAATATGGATTCAGTTTACGAATTTGTGGTTGGCAAGTAGAGGTCCAATTGATCTGTCCTGGACTCTTTACCTTACTCCATGTTTCCTTAAACGCCTTTTTTTTGTACAATTTTTCAATTTTCTTCATCACTGCTATAGACCCTTGTCTCCAATTTTGTGGTTGTTGCTCCATGGTATAATTATGGGGCAAGAAAGCAGCTCGCATCTTTTTCAATAGGTGTTCCTAGTTATTGATCTTCAATTTGCCTTTCTGAACTCAATTTTGCTTCAGTTGTTGCCACCACACATCAACTTTTCCCCGGAATGTGTGTACCTCGTCGTTCATCAGGCACTCCGTTGAACTCAAAAACCTCTTCAACAGCCAACACCCAATCCAAAAATTCTTTAGGTTGGAATTTCATGTGGAATTCTGGAATGTTGAATTCCAATCTACTCACCCGCTGATTTGTAGGAGCTTGCGCAAGGAGCTGACGTCCTTATGTTCGACGCTATGTACACGGGTTCCTAGATCCACTCCCTTTGTGGCCACGCAAGTTGGATAATTGGGTAGTAAGGTCTTCAATCTGATCCCTCAAAGCTCGGAATTAATCCTCCTTGTATTGCCAACGTTCAGCGATAAATTTGTCTTCCACCTCCGTAAATCGTGGTCTTGGTTGGCTACGACAACTGTCTGACCCACCACTCATGTGCCGCAAACGAATTGCCGGATGCTCCTTACGTGCTGTCTTCGTGTGCACGTACACCTCATTCATATCTGCAAAGCGGTTGCTCCTCCCCATTCATGGAAAGTAACCTGAGCTCTGATACCAACTGATGCAGTGCGACTTAGTGGGCTGCAACGAAGAACAACAAATAACGCAACGGATAAATAATTTCAGATCTTGAGTCTATCAATGATCCGAGAATTCTTCTCGAAAATCTAGATACTCTCTAATATTTTGAAGGAAAAAGAGGAATAAACTCAACTATGAGTATTCTCATTAATAAAAATCAATAATAATCGTAAACTGACTTGTTTGGAGGCTATAAGCATATATTTATACCCACAAACCCTAAACCTATTGAAAAGATTACATAAATAACCCTCATAACCCTAAACCTGATAAAACTAAGAAATAAAGACTCTCAAAACCCTAAGACTACTAAACCAATTAAATAACATCAGGTTTAATAATTAAAAATGCATAAATATAACATAGATTCCCGTGTGCGATTGATCACAGGGACAAGTGCGATCATTCGTAGATCGGCGAATGATCAAGCGATCGATCTCCCTTCATCAGTCACTTCCACAGAAGGTTTGGACGTTTGTGCACAAGTTCTACGATCGTTCACTGGCGTGCGCTCGATCACAATCACAAGGAGCTCCAAACTATCTTCTGATCTGCATCACAGTTCCATCATGACAGTTTATATTATGAGTGATATATATATGATACAAAGTAACAGTCATAGTTTAACAATATGATCTATCCGAGATATTACCCATTCTCAGCAAGGTTGGTGTTGTCCCGAGGGACTTGTAGTTCAATGTTGGTGCCCCAACTATTGCACGCTACCATACATAACACTAACGGCACAACCGAGTCCGTCCTCGGGTGGCCCACACCGCTAATGAGATTAGTCGTAGTGGTCTGCAAGTGCAAATACCATAACAACCATTGGATCCAAGGCCCATATAATTCACACATTTGACCATAAAAGTAACATATATAGTAAGCCTATGACTATTATACCATACATACCAGTATACCATGTCATACAATACAAATTATCTTGTCTGTATTTTACATGCATGTTCCTTTTACAAGTCTCACTTTATTAACATTCAACACAATGTTTTTCTAAAAAAATACTAGATTTCATATGCAACAAGTATAAACTATGAAAGTTGTAAAATATGCATATTTTCTTGGTACACAAAATAGACGTGCAGTATATGAAAAAATAATATCAAGCATTATGTGAGTTAAAACTCACCTAGGTCGAATAACGTCCCCAAGTAATCTAACTGATCCAGGTTCTCTAAATCTGTAGAAAACCTTCTATTAGTATTATTTATACTAAAACAACTCTAGAATAAGGAAAATAGGAGCTATGGGACGGTTGGTAAAAATGGAGTTCCCCTATCACATTCTGACCACACGTTCGGGCTCGGGGCTGTATGTCCAGTCTCGATATTGTATGTACGCCCAGATTTTTAGAGAGAACCTCATTTTCTCTCCACTGTCCGCCTATTCTTCGACTTTTAGGGCTATTAAAGACTCCTAAGGCCTCCTAACTTAGAATATAACATCCATACAACGTAACAATGCTAAGTTAACAAAACGCTAACTTAAACAAGATTTAAAACGTAACTAAGCTAACGACTACAACTAGTTGCACAAAACAACAGTCGAGCAGCATAACAACGTATTAAAAAGTTAGGTAATTGAGTGTTGCCTCCATGAAGTGAAACCTCAAGAATTCCTCCTCTAGCAGTACTGAAACACTCACAAAACCTCACAAACGGTCTACTGGCAGCCTGAGGGCGTCTAATAGCGTGAGAAAACACAGGGGTAGGGGCTATTTATAGGAGAGGGTTGCTACCAACTTTCTGAAAAGTAGCAAACGTCCATCCAACCCTAGCATACGTCCGGCACTTTTGCACAACGGTTCAAAGAGTGTCACGTATGTTCAGGTATTAACTAGGGGGTATTTTAAAAGTAGCATACGTCTGATGATCCCACGTACGTCCGCTGTACTATTTGCAGAGCGTACGTTTGATGGTCCCCTATCGTACGTCCACACTAAAAACAGTAGCGTATGTCCGTTGTACTATTTACAGAGTGTAGGTTCGGTGGTCCCCTATCATACATCCGTACTAAAAATAGCAACGTACATCTGCTTAACCTAGCATACGTCGCGCTTTAGTCTAAATTACTCCTTAAATGGTTTTAGTGTCCCAAAGCCCAAATTCATTCATTTAACTAAGTTACTTATGTCTAGTTAATTATTTGGGTCACTACATTTATACCCCTGACTTTTGTATAAAATTTTAACTTCCAAAACATTTTTTTATGTAAAAAAAAAAAAAATGAAAATCAGATATATTTTGGTCTTTTTTTTTTGTATTTTTAATGGCTAAAATTGACGGAAGTGTTCTAATTGAGAAAGTGAAAAATTTTAAAATTTAGGAAAGTTTTTAAGATCACATGAAAGTTCAAGGGACAAAGTAAAATTTTCCCAAATAGTTCGGATCTGCTGCACCTATGCGGTTAAAAATGAAGGGTTGAGATTTAGTCTCTAGTTAGTTCTACCTAGTTGGGAAGTTCACTTCATATTGCTTACTTGTACCCGTAATTGTTACTACATCAAAACTATTTCAAATGGGCCAAGGCCCAGTAGACACGTATATTGAGCAACACCGGGAACCAGGGGCACGCACCAGGTGTTGCATGGCGATCTCTACGTGGTAACGTGGCAGTCCATCAAGAGACCGCGCACCACTCTTTCCCCCTACTAAACGGAGCTCCCTCCCACTGCGCTTTACAGTTGGACAATGGCGAACTTGAAGCACCTTTCCACCGTCGCCAACGACGTCGTTCAGAAGTGCGCACAGTGAGTCTCCTCCCTCTCTGTCTTATAAAATTCATCCGTTTACTGAATTTCTGGTCCATAAGAAGAATCAAATACTGTTGCAGGAAACTCGACACCGTGTGGATGAATTGGTGGAAGAGTTTGAATCCGAGTGGAAGAAACTTCCGCCCGAAACAAGCGTCGATGGATATCCGTATTCGAGGAAATTTGTGGAGTTTTGCAGTGCAAAGGCCCTGGCTGTCGTTTGCCAAAACATACAAGAAAAGATCAGCGACGGGTCGTTTAGCCGCTTCACCTTTGACATGATGCTCGCTTGGGAGACCCCGAGCTCTGCTTCTATGGTGCCCGCCTCAACGCGATCTCTCTAATTAATCATCAAATATATATATATATGGAGATAATTTATTGTTGTTAATTAATTTCCTGTCGATCTTATTTCTTTGTTTTTTGTATTTAGTTATGTTGTTCGTTTATGGTTGGGGTTGCAGGAGTGTTTGGCGAAGGAGAAACATGAGAGGAAGACACCGGCAAAAGTGACTAAACAAGAAGAAGAAGATGAGATTCCACTTTTCTATTCGGACCTCATGCCACTCCTTGTAAGCTATACAGTTTTTCTCATTGATATATATATATATATATATATATATATATATATATGATCCGTTTCAATTTGCAATTTCATTTCTATCGGATAAAAATTTCATCCAAACCAAATATGAAGGAAATAACCCATGTAAAAGGTTACAAAAATGCTATTTAAATTGAAGTTCAACGTTTGATAAAATCAATTTTTAGCAGTCTTTAAAATAGTCCACTTTAAAAACGTTTTTAAATCATAATTTTTTTTTAAAAAAAAAAAAAAACATTTTTTTGTGATTTTGTCTAAAGTTACATTTTTTTTAATCTGCAAAATTAGAGTGACAAATTATATCTTAATGCTACTACTAGGAAGCATTACCTTTATTCAACAATCATGAAAAATACTTAATGAAGCTTAATTTTATTGGATGTAAACAATTTTTTAGGACTAGTCCGCCAGCAAAACTGGAGTATTATCTAACCCGTAAGGGCGGACTTAGGAATTTTTTCCTAGGGTGCCGGATCCCAAATTAAATGTATATTAAATTACTATTTTGCACCTGGGGATGCCTCCCTCCCTCCCTCATTATTTTTTCTTATTTTTTGTCCTCTCTCTCCTTTCAATTCATTGCTGACAGAATGTTATGATTTTTCATTTTTGTCCTAGTTCCGACCTGCTGCGTGAGGCTAGGGAAAATTTATAAAAACCACAAAACACACACACATTGGCCCTAAGTTTAACCAACACCCTTGGCTAGCTATAGTGTTTTCCAATGCATTGTAACTACCGAATGCTTTATTATATTGTGAAAATCGTTCTCTCTCCTATCTCTTTCATGTGTCCCATGTCTACTTTTATTTTTCCTCCATATGAAAGAGAAAAATAATAATAAAATAAGAGTAAAGAAAGAGTATTTAATTGATATAGAGAAATGTAAGGGAATATATTGTGATGTGTATTTTTATAAGGAAACAAAAAGTAATTTTGTTCCATACATTTAAGGAAAATAGTTGGGAAGCTGCACGCTGCTAGTACTCTTAAACTGTTGTGAGAAGCTAGGGACCCATCATAGGTTTTTTTTTTTTTTTTGGCATTCATATTCTTCTGGGAATGTGTTTGTTGATAAAAGCTTATATTTTTATTTTTATTATTATTAAAAGTGGGCAAGTGGCCCAAGCTGGGTTTTTTTAATTAAGGGGTAACATTTTTGGGGGGAAAATTTTTTTGGGGGGTTTGAACGGTAATTTTGGAAGGGCCATTATATATATAAATATATATATATATATATATATATTTAAAAGGGCTTAAGGGGAAGAAAAAAAATTGGGGTTGTCAGGGACCCCCGGGTCTGTCCCTACTGATCCATGTGGAAGAAGGGACGCTTTACATGGATTGAAGGTTTACGTGACATGAGTGGATACATGAACTAACTCTTTTCCTTGTTATATAATATTTTAAAAAAACACCTCATGAAGCTTATGGAACTAAGGATCTAGTCTTGTTAAGATTATCAAATGATTAATTTGGTGATATAGGTAATTAATTGAAACTATCACTCTTCCTCATTGGATGAGGGGGGTTTTTTTTAAAATTTTTTTTTTTTTTTTTTTTTTATGGGACTTATATAGAGTTTCTGCACTGGGCTTGTAGGTTGATAATGAACAAAACGTTGGAGAAGATGCATTTGCGTGGATGGCATCACTAGTTCCAGTAGTTGCAGATCCTGTTAATGCAAGATTTACCTTTGAAACCCTAACTGCACCAACAGGCTACCGGCTGCATTTTCCTGCCTATGACAAATTTCTGAAAGAAATTGACAAGTACGTAATTCAACCACTTTTTTCCTCTACTTCTTTTAAGGGGTTAACTTGGTTGGTTGAAAATGAGGACCTGGGGAAAATAAAGATCATGCATAAAAAATGGTTTTTATTCTGCAAAAGAAATTTAGAATAGTCTCTCTTAAGCTATATTTTAAGCTGCAAAATAAATTTTCTCAGGCTTTAACGTACAACATTTAGTTAAAACAATAATAATAATAATAATAAATAAAACACATCCGTTTTCTTCTACAATGTTTTTTTATTTCATCTATTTGTTCTCTTTCTGCAACTCGCATGTTAGAGAGTAAGCAATTGACAGTATAAAAAGAGGGAAAAGAGGGAGTTCGTGTGATATTTCTAATGAAGTCGAACTCAATCAAGACAAATACTGCATTCATGATTGGTATAAGACTCTTCTTGAAATAGCAATTGCAGCTAGCTGACTTGGCCTTTCTTGTGGGGATTCTTGGTTTTATAGATGCATAAAACATTTGCAAAAACAAGCAACACCAAAGGGTGTGGAGCTGGCTGATGATGAATTTATATTGCATGTGGAAGGAACTGCAAGCTCCCAAAGAGTGGTGCGCCACATTGGAGGAACAAGTTGGCCTGGTTTGTCTAATAATTTTCTTTCATTGATCATTAAATGTTGGAGAATTATGTAAGTGATGGATTATTCCTTGAACTTACTATGAAGGCTGTTTATTCAGGTAGGCTTACACTAACCAATTATGCTCTCTACTTTGAGGCTTCTGGACTTTTAACATACGAAGATGCCCTTAAAATAGACCTTTCAAAGAACGAGGAACGTAGTGTGAAACCAGCTTCCACGGGTCCATGGGGTGCTCCACTTTTCGACAAGGCCATAGTATATGAGTCGCCTGAATTGTAAGTGTTAGAAAATATTGATTTATAGGTTAATTCACTTCTTATTTATTCTAGGGTTTCTTGTTCACCCCTCCAAATTTTTCTATAAATACCATTAATTGTAATAAAGTTTAATATACTTTCAATACAATCAAGAAGTAGCCCTACGGACCTTTGTCCGTCTCTTCCACTCTCTCTTTCATATTATATAGTTTTACATTAAGGATACTTGAGCTGCATATGAAATGTATTGATATCATAAGTCACATATGCTTAAAAGTGGATAAGCTTGCTTATATATTGATGCTTTAGAGGATGCGTCCCTTCTAGTTTGGTCTTGCTATGACATCTTTTTTTTTTTTTTTGTCATAAACACTAAACATAGGTGTTAATTTTTAATCATGATAATTTTGGTCTAGAACATTAATAAGATGTGTCGTGCGACTAATACGGATAAAGATCTTCAACAATTTAAATAGCACATGTAAGAGAGCTACATGAGACGACTCATGTGCTCGAGGAAATGGCCGGATAGCCCAAAATTTATTTGGGCAAGTAGATCTCATATGCGCTCTCTCACAATGCGCTGCTCAAATTACTAGAGATCTCAATGCCGGCTAGTATACCTCATACTTGTGTGTACAAATGCGCCACCAAATAGGCAAGCTTCTCAATTAAGTCTTAAATTTTTTTTATATGATTTGCGAGTGATGCGTGTCAATTTTCTAGATCAGAGGGACTTGTGCTGGAGTTTCCTGAGGTAACAAGCTCTACAAGACGGGACCATTGGCTTGCAATCATAAAGGAGATTATGTTCATGCACCGATTTTTATCAAAATACAAGGTGGAATGTCAAATCCAAGCATGGGAAATGCATGCAAGGACAATATTGGGAATCATAAGGCTACATGCAGCGAGAGAACTGCTACGAATATCGCCCCCTGCTCCAACAAAATTCTTGATTTTTGCGTTGTTTGATGAGTTGCCAAAGGGAGACTATATATTGGAAGAACTTGCAGCGAGTCTAAAGAAGGTCAACAGCGGGCACCCATGCAGCGCAAGCTCAACCCTCAAGGATTTGAACATGTCGCAGTCGATCATCTCTAGTGCAGAAGTGAAAGAAGTTGGAGAGGAAAACGTGTACCTAAGTGGTCTACATGACAACCAGTCCTCATTGGAGACTACTATTAATCAAGCTAGAGAAGAAGAAAAGGATACTGCTATTGCCAAAGCTACCACTGAGGGGTTGAAAGAGGAAGGAATTGCTGAAAGTGCCCTTGTTCTTAAGGTAATTAAGCACATAAACTCGCATTCCACAATTATTATTATTTTTTTCTATTTGTCTCGATTCGTTTGGTTTGCTCGTTCTTAGCCGAACGATTAGAGTTAAGATTGTGGTCAAGGGGAATGTGTATTATCCATATAGGGGATCGTTCAATTTAGAAGATTCATTCACCCAAGAGATGAATAGAAAAGAAATGATTGTGGGTGTGTTATCATTATACAGCATGCCATGGTTGGTGTAGGTCAAGGGAGATTAATGAAATTTGGCTCGCTTAATATTATTTAGTATGCTTTTTTTTTTATTAAAAAAAAAAAAAATCCTATTTTTTAGGCATAAACGCATCTTTTAATCAATCGAAGATATTAAATATGCTCTAAAAATGACCTCATAGAGTGTCACCTAATTCTGCCATGTAGGAGCTACTAAAGCCACTTCAAAGTGGTTTGCTTTGGTTTCAAGATATTCTCACATGGGAAAGACCAGCAGCTACCATCATCTTTATTGCTGCATCCCTTATAACCATCTACAAGTAAGTTTTCTCTCACCTTATTTCTAGTTTGCTTGTTTGGTGAAAATTGGAGGTGCTTAATTGTGTTTATTAGAGTGAGCACGATTTGAAATGTTAAAACTACAATTTTAAACGTTAAACTGCGATTTTTAAAATTGCACGTTTTGAAATCGCAAATTCAAACGCGTTCAAAGCTGTTGAGGAACATGAATAACAATTTCTTGGTGTTTTAGGGAGTGGATTGGCAAGGCAATAGCATGTTTTTGTTTATGGGTTGTAGCAAAGATGGTTGAAGCAAGACGAGAAAGGATTAATGAGAGGTGCAATGAGATTGTAGTCAGCACAGCCTCCGACCAGAGTACAATGGAGAGCATAGTCTCTGCCCAGCACGGATTGCAAACTGTTCATCAGGTGGTGCAGACAACAAACATAGCATTATTGAAAATATGGTCAATATTTGTCTCAAAGACTCGTAAGGTACTATGCTTCAAATCCCCCACACAATTTACTTTCTTCTTGCTACTATTTATTCTCTGTCATATTCTCTATTCACATGCTTCAGATTAGCAACTAATGTATTCTTTTTTATAAGTTACTATTTCCACATTATCTTGGTATATCTATCTCTTGGTAAAAAATTATTTCTCTTAGAGAAAATTGATGCCATGAAAAACATGGGATTTGGCCCTTCGGATTTTTCACTGCGTTTCCGTGTGATTGACTCACAAGTGTAGCCCCAACAGCAATGGCATGACAAGATGGGAACTACTTCCCTTCACTCGAAAATTGCATTGGTAACTTTATAAAAAAAGAAAATGTATTGGTTAATTGCTAATTTGAAAAAGAATAAATACAAATGTTAG
Organism: Carpinus viminea; assembly: GCA_013348765.1. Lineage (NCBI taxonomy): Eukaryota > Viridiplantae > Streptophyta > Magnoliopsida > Fagales > Betulaceae > Carpinus > Carpinus viminea. The sequence continues at coordinate 20,037,110 of CP054674.1, forward strand.
GAGTACTAAATTTTTTTATCAAGAGATGGATATGAAGATGATGTGGAGCTTATTCATTGGAAATGATCAAAACAATTAATAAAAAAAAAATGTTATGAGTACTAATAAATAACCACATTATTTTGGTACCCATTTTTTGGTAAAAGATTTAATACCTATAGCATTTCTCTTTCTCAAAACATACAAATAATTTGTATGAAAATTAAGGTTTAGTCGGTGTGAGGGCGAAGAGTGTGGGCATTCATCACACTAATCTTTCCTAAATAAACGCCTATCCCTAGAGTCCTAAACTTGGCAAGCAAGTTTTCTTTGACTCCTAAGTAGTAGCCCTCCACTTCAAGAGGAGGAGGAATTCTATTAGCTTGACGAGAGACCTTAAAGAGAGAACAAATCTAGCTTTAAAGGGCTCGGGACACGCGTCATTCCATGACATGTCCTAATATACCATTAGTTATAATTTAGATTTGTGTTTGGTTGGTTGCAGCATGCAGATATGGTGATGATAGGGATGATTGGAATAGCAATGATAGTATCAATGGTTCCAATGAAGTTTATCATCATGTTCATCACGTTGTGTTGCTTCTCCACCGCCTCAAAGCTTGGGAAGCGCGTGGGAAACAAACAAGGGAACAGACGCCTCAAGGAATGGTGGGACTCCATTCCGGTCATCCCTGTCCGCGTTGTAGACAAGCCTCTTGACAGCCCTACCTGCAACTAGCTTCTTCTGCTTGTCTTATTAGCAGTTAACGACATACAGAGTGCACATGGACATGGCTTTTCATGTTTTGTTGTTTGGTTGGTTGGTTGGTTTTTTTTTTCTTCTTTTTCTTTGTAACTCTAGACTCGATTTCTATTGCCCCCACATGAAATTACGAAGTTTTGTATTTTGGGAAGATTTGTTGTAAAATTTCTAGTTTAAATAAGAGTCATTGGCCACATGATTTTTGCAAGGACATGAAATTCAATAACACCCAACAGGATATGATATGCATATATATATATATATATAACTGTAAAAACATTTATGCTTATGTGCGGAAGCTAGCCTTTATAAAGAAAAATAAAAATAAGGGTAAATATATTATAAGTCTTTAAGTCAACCCGCCAAAATTAGAAATTCCCTAGGTTTTTTTTTTGACAATTTATTCCTTGAGTCGATCAAAATGACAATAAATTTCCTACCATCAAATTTTGTTAACTGCTGTTATTTTTGTTTAAACAAACCGTTTCACTTAAATCCATGTTAATCTATGAAACCACTAAACCTCCTCAAGCGCAAAACCCACCAACGCACCCACGGAGACCCACCGGCACAGACAAACTGAACAACAAACTGAACCATTATCCTTCACATTCTCACAGACAACACCATCCCATTTGCAACAATTGGATTCACCGGACCAGGCTGTGACGATGGACCCATTTGTGAGGTTTCCTGCAAACTCCTTCAGCGCCACCAGATCATGAGGATCGCAAGATGAGGCTGGGCTTTTCAGACCCATAGATGAATAAAGAAAGAAAGCCAAGAATACCCATCAGAAGAAAGTCATTTGAATTATGAGTGTTCAAATGGCTATAACCGACGGTTATTAACAATAACTGTAACCGCAACTACCTTAGACGGTTATCGATTTTTAGTAACTGTAACCGCAACCGCTTAAGCGGTTAGCGGTTATTCAATTCAATAACTGATGGTTTTATAACTGCTTTTTTTATATGGGCTTTTGAGATTTTTTTTAGTGTTTTAGGCCTTTAATGGCCTATTTTTGGGCTTATTTTAGGGGATTGGCCTATTTTTTGGGTTTATTTTAAGGGTTTAAGACTAAAATATTCCAAAAAAGATAGCGAAAAAAAAACATGATTTGAATAAAGCTTAGCCCAAACATCATATACCACATTATATATTTCATATACATAAATCATAAATAGCCCAAATCTATTAATCCAAATACAAATGAAAAAATTAATATATATTTTATTAATAAAAAATATTTAATATATATTTATATTATTATATATAAATAAAGGTGGTTAGCGGTTATAACCGCCTTTTCTACCCCCTAAAACTACTAACAACCGCCCTAAGCGGTTAACGGTTTTTAATAACCACCCACCAAAGCGATTATCAGTTAGCGGTTATAAGCGTTAGCGATTTGCGGAGCGGTTACTAAAGCACCACCATTGCTAATATCACAGAAAATTTCCCAGCTCAAATCAAGGCCAACACTTCCATGCACTGCTTTTCAGAAGCAAGAAGAAATTCAAATGAAGAAACTCGCATACCAACGTGCCTAAAGAAGTGCAGCCTGCAAATGAAGCAAGAATTACAAATAAAAGACAACTGAGATCACAAATTCCCACCAGAAATCGAAAGTCTTCAACAAACACTGCCCTCTATAGGAGGAAAGGACGCCCAAATGAAGAAAACCACCTCAGAAACCACTAAAGGAGAAACTAATAACCGCTTGCAAGTGAAGCAATTAAAATGAGTCTACGTCTGTGGGTTTTGTTGCCGGTGGGTTCTGCACTTGAGGTGGCTTGGTTGTTTCACGGATTGATGTGGACTCAAGTGAAACGGTCCATTTAAACAAAAATAACAACAGTTAACAAAATTTGATGGTAGAGAGTTTATTGTCATTTCAATTGACCCAAAGAGTAAATTATCGAAGAAAAAAAAAAAACATAAAGAGTTTTAAATTTTGATGTTAAACTGAGGGACTTATAATATATTTACCCTAAAAATAAACAATTCATAATTGAAAAACAGTAATGCACAACCACCATGATGACGGTGGCAGCTGTGGTGACCGTTGGATTAGCATGGTGGGAATGGCAACCACCATTATGGTCGATAAATTTTCCAGAAACGCATGGCTTGGTTATGTTGAATTTAGGTCTATTTGTTGTTCATTTTATTTTTTTGAAAATGCTTATCAATCTTATGATTTTAATGATAGCAGTTAATTTACAATTTTTTTTTTTTGAACCCTACAAAAATAATTTTTTCTCAATTTTCACATTTTTCAAAACTCAAAAACTTTATCAAACCAGTCTGGTTATATCCCTTTATTTCTAATGATTCCTATGCTTGTAGGTAAAGGGAAACAAATAGTTTTCAATAGTTGGGTGCCAAGCAAAAATGAACCTGAAATTCCTTTGAATTATAATTAGATTATTCCAAGTTGGAAGTTCTCAAGATCCAAATTGACTACTAAGTTTTCATTAATGGTAAACCAATTCTTAAGTTGAAACTAGAATTGTGTTGGGTTAAAATTTGGATGGATTTGGTACTAGAAGATCTAAATGTAATCAAATATATTAATTGTATAATAATAATAATAATATATCAATAACCAAGCTTGTTAGATAAGAACATATGGGTACAATTACAGACACATCCAATGCAAATTGAATATAGACTTCAAATAGTTTTATGTTTGAGTGGCAGAGTCAGATCTAAACTTGGATTATTGTAAGAATGTAAATCTGTTCAAATAAAGATTAAATCTGATCGCCATTACACTGTTTGCGTTTATGCTCACCAAGATGTCAATGTGGTTTGGGTTCCTCCATCCTGCGTTTAAACTAGTAATATTTTATAGTATGTACTGTACACCCCTTGAGTTCAAACTTTTATCTAACGCATAAATACAAGGAAATACAAAGAAAATACATAAGAAGAAAGCAAAAGGCTCATTTTATAATTTTTGGTTTATGAAGAGAAAAAATAATAATAATAAATTTGCCAAGAAAAACCCCACTTTCTTCCTCTAAAGCCCAACAATTTTTTTTTTTTTTAAAGATGAAATGATAATATAAATGAGAATAGTAAACAATAAAAATTTTATTTCCATCATGATTTTCAGAAAAATACTATATATAATAGGAAAATGTTAGGCTTACAAACAAATTTTACATAAAAAATTTTACAAATTGATATAGCACAATATGATTAGGTTTTTTAAAATTTGAATTTATATCATTTCTAATCATGTTGTGCCACATCAGTTTATAAAATTTGTTTATAAGCCTAGCATTCCTCTATATAATATATTTCTAGCCGAACTCTAGACTCGTTTTGCCTCTGATCATCTTTATTGATGGTAATTGCCAATTGGCAAATCCATTGATGCAAAATGTTGCCTCTTAACTATTATATGTCAAAGCTGTGAGGGGGAGGTCAACCACCCCTTAAGGCTTGAGTATGGGTGTGCTACTCTATTGGGTGATTTGTGAAATGCTGACGTGTAAGCACGAGATTGGAGGGTGTAAAACAGGGGTTTCGGTAATGATTTAGAGAAAAATGCTAACTACATCTGCACTAATACTCCAAACGACCAGTCAATTTGGAGCTTTTAAAATTTCTTAGAAAGCCCAATTTTACCCAGTAACCAGGCAATGTGAGACTTAACACTTATAACTATCTTTATAAACTAGCCACTTTATATAAGTTACCCCTCATCTTCCCAATATGAAATGTTATAGTTTTAGTGAGGGGTGGCAAAACGGGTTGGCCTGTCGGATTTGGATCGATCTGCTTGACCCGCCAACCCGTTTAATAAATGGTCAAACATGTCAACCCAAACACAACATGCTAATTTAACGGGTCACACAACAGAACCTATGTGACCCATTTAATTAACGGGTCGTGTTGGGTTGACACAACCCGAATGACCCAAACTTGAAGTTTTTCTTTTTAGTTTATATATAATGAGTCAACCTGCAGGTTGTCACAACCGACTCATTTATGACCGAATCCGTTTAATATAAGCCCTAACCATAAAATTATGTGTTGGTTTCATGGGTCGCAGAGGCCTAGTTTCACACCCATTCTTATTTGAAGTTAAACTCAACAATAAAATCACACCATCTTCTCATCAAAGAAACTAACCAAATTCGCCCCCAAGTTATCAGATTCATAGTAGCAAAATATCTGCACGAACGAGTAGTACTCTGAAGCCAATAAATGAAGATCCTAGGAGGTCTTCAGAACTAAATTCTAAAGCTTCTTGAAACATACCCTACCCAGCTAAACAGGTGGAAAACGTATTCGTTGCAGAGATATTCTAGTCTATAAAACATAAATAGTGGAGATGACCATAAGATTGAAATAGCAATCTATGTAAGTTCATCTCCTTTCATCAGTAGGCATAAAAGATCTAAGCACTAAATTTTGTAAAACAGGAACCTAATATTAAAAGTCTTGTGTGGTCAATGAAAAGCTAGGATGTTGGGCAATGGAAGCTCTTGTGAACACATTATCCTTACTTCAGTTAAACTGATAAAAGAACATCAAAAACCACACAATGAGCCCTTAGAACACCATAAAGTAGTAACCAGACAAACCTGGTCAGACAACCAAGCATACAGGCCCATGCAATCAAAGGTAACCCAGAAAATCAAAGGTCCGACTACTTTTTGAGCATGAGTTCAATCAGATGTACACAAACATGAGTCATGGTCACTAACCTTTCCCTCATTTACCTATTTCTAAGAAGAGTGGTCGGAACATAAAAACCTGCTCCATGTTACATATCAGTAGTCACAGTTGCTAGTTTCCTCTTGCCTTTTCCAAGTCAGGAAGATCTGCCAATGCAATACCTTCCATGTTAGTTAGAGTGGAGGAGGTAAAGGACAAGAGAAAAAAAAATATAAAACATATATGTTTATTCTAAAGAAAATTAAAGAACCAAAAACGGAAAAAGATGCATGCATACACGAATGAAGCAAAAATAGTAATAGCCTACACATTTAGTATTGATACCCAATGATTTGTTCAAAAATGCATTCAATTAGCAACTTTTAAAATGCACCAAACAAGTTTCTACTTTCATAGGAAAATGGATTGACTGACACTTAAAAGAGCATATACCTGAGAGAAAGTTCTTGTAGTTCTTCAGAAAGAAAGACCCATTTCTCTTAAAACAATACAGACAATGAAATACCCCCAGCCACTTCACTTTTTTATAGCTTGGAATATATATATATATATATACACACACACACACACAATGAAATAACTCAATTAAAAACATGGATTTCATGATTTATACCATTAAAAGTGTAAAGAGCCCCCAAGGCCACAAGTACACATAAAGTTTATAAGAGAGCCACCTAGCTAGTTGGGGTGAAAAGAACAAGAAAATCAAACCATAGATTTCATGGTTTACATAAAAGATTAATGGAAAATTATAAAATTATTCCTTAGGTTTGCACTCTATTACCACTCAGCACTCTAGTTTCCAATTTCAACAACTAATTCCGTGAGCTTTTACTCATTTCCCAAATCATTCCTTCCATCACCTTTTCCTCCAAATAAATAATGGATATGTGACCACTTGTCCAAAAAGCCACATCAAAACTACCACCTCACTGCACCTGTCTAACCAGCAACATTAAATTTGTTGAAAAAGTTTTTTTTAGTTCCATAAAGAAAAGAAAAAAGAAAAAGAAGCAGCCGAAGCAACAATCTCGCCCCTACCATAAGCAAAATCAATAAATTCTTGAAAGCCCACAAAATTCACAACATCAAGGTTGGGACTCCCTCCTCAATGGACGTCCTAGAATCTTCATTTCCACTGAATGGCATATTCCGGTCTGATACTGCGGGTTGGGCCATAAAATCCATGTTGCAGTTCTTAAACTGGACCAAGTCCTTGGATGTGTACCTATATTTCCCTTCGTCCTCCGTCCCAGACAATATCAAATTAGACTACAATATTTGAGGCCAAGAATATGACCTACACAGATCTGGGTTCGGGACTTTCCTACACCAAACTCTTTGACCAAATGGTGGATGTTGTGATTTTCCTATGAAAAGAGTCGAACACCTGGATATCCAGATCTTTATCACCAGAACTGGTTGGCCCAACAGCGACAATATTGACCAAATCATATGCAATATTCACAACACTACCACCTATAGTCGCAAATCGCAATGTGATGAAGAAGTTCATTTCCAAACTGCCAGTTAGGCCAGGTATCTGGATCTTCTTCTTCTTCTTCTTCTATCTTTCCTTCTGCTTCCCTTTTTGTGTGTGTGTGTGTGTGTGTTTTAATTCCTTTAAGGGCATAGTAATTTTATTTATTTTTTACCTTTTTAACAAATTTGGAGTGGTTGATTGGCTACATGGCAATGAGGTGACAGCTCTAATGTGGCTTAGTCCACACGTGGCAACATTTCCATTAATTATTTGGAACAAAAGGAGATGGAATGAGCAGCTTAAAAAAGAGGCAAAAGCAACAGAGTTAATTGTTGAAATTAGAAACCCAACCAACAATTTGTAATTGAGTGAAAACCAGGGAGTAACTTCAAAATTTTCCAAACTGAAAACAGAAGGAATTTTGAATTGCAAAAAACAAAAAATAATTTTCTAAGCATACATGAAATGCAACCAAGTTATTTCAAAATGCTATTATACAATATTCTCATAAAAGGGATTAAATTTAAGACTCACAGAGCATTCCTTCGTCATCAGTGCTTCCATCATCTTGACCATCATACTGCACAAGAACAAAATTTGTGGTACATGATCAGGTGATGAAGTGTAAAGTCTAGTCACTACATTACTCATTCTTTACAGTAAATAGAAGGAATAAAATTACCGCAGCAGCGGCATCATCATCTGAGGCCAAATCAGCTGCAAAAGACCACCAAAAAATCAGTCTTAGTACAAGTAAACTACTCTCTACATTAGCCAAATTCTAATTTAGTCTTGATGCAACACTGCTAATCTGAAGAAAACAATAGAACAGTCTAAATGACAGAATACCATTTACTAGAAATTTAAGGCACTTGATGCTAAAGTGAAGATTCAACCTAAAAAAAAAATCAAGTAGCGTGTAGATTTGATCATGCAACATTCTAAGGTTACTTTTCACACTTTTTTTTTTTTTAATGTGGAAGAGTATAACAGAAACAGCAACGGGAGAAGTTCCAGGGGATACTGGCGTGGATCTTGTCCAAATCTCCATCCAAACTAGTCTTCCATCATTGGCTCAACTTGTCAGACTTATTTAATGTAAGAAAATTGAAAGTTTCTGAAATTTTAATAAATAAGTGGAATTTATGGTGATAGAAAGGGTAGGCAAAGCCCATGCATCAAGAGAGAGAGAGAGAGAGAGAGCAAAGTAATAAAGGAAAGCCTAGTAGGCCCTATCCTAAAAGGTAATCCATAGATGAAAAGTTGAAGTACAAAATTCTTTGACAATACATCTCAAAGAAATTCAATGTTGCCTCTTGTAGATATGTAAAAAGATGCAAAGCAATAAGAAATAATGATCATATACTTATACATTTATTTTCAGCCTTAAGCCACCACGTACAGATGCGCTTCATAATCTTAGCATCACCTAATACATGCAGAAACATGAAGGCAAGATAAATCTTTAACTACCAAGATAGGCCCTTTCATTGGATGCATGGATCTAGAGTTATTTGAGAAAATAGTTCAGAAGCAAGTTATTTGTCCATTTGAGCAGTGTTTGAGGAACTTTATGCCACCTCATGCTTTTTTTTTTTTGGCTTTTCACCATCCCTACTTTCATGGTTTTCTTCTTGTACAGTTGTTTTCTCTGGAGAACTTAACCTACGTGTAAATTATATTTTCCTTTCTTTTAAAAAAAGAAAAAATCAAATTATGTTTGACACACATGGATTCATTACTCTCAATCTGTAATTCACACAAGAAGCAAAAGTAAGGGGAAAAAACAGGGTGAAGGATGGGTGAGTGAGACATCAGCTATCATCTGTGGGTCTCAGTAGGGGAAGGACTACAAAAAGTACAATTGATGAGAGTTCAGGGAAAATAGTTGTAAGGTTTTTCTTAACGCAAAGGTACAATGACATAACAAGTCTAGTGAGGTCTCTTTTTTTCCCGCTTAAATTTAACCAAAACACAATTTTTCCGACAGTACATGTAGCTGTCACCAATTTTTTGAAAAAAAAAAAAAAATCAATGGAACCAGCCCCTTGTAATTAAGGTATAGTTGAGTTGAATAGACCTGAATACAAATTTTTCAACAATACCACATGGTTACTCAACAAGTGAGTTGGAGAAGGGTACAAAGCATTGCAACAGACAAGGTGCCGGAAACATTTGTAATTAAACAGTACAACATAACATGCAGCAACATGGTTGAAACAGCAGAAACAGGGAAGAGATTTGGTATGCCAGCTAAACAGTTGGTGCATGAAATTTATAAGAGAATAAGAAAGAAACATATGATGGCACCAGCCTATTAAAACAGATAAAACTCATATTGCATGAATAGTAAATGCTATCCTACTATGTGAGGCAAAACCACCTCAGTGAAGTGTGAAAAATAAAAGAAAAGAAAATCATCCAGGTCAGAAGCAGCCCATGATTGCAATGTATATTTGGAGTTGTGCAAATATTCCAAGATTGAATTGCAAGGGAAACATGTACTCTTGTCTTTTGTAAGTGGTCATGCCAAATAAGGTGGTTAAATCATTGCGTTGCTGGAAATAACACTTTAATAGACATTGTAGTGGTGCAATTTAGGAGGTAATTCCTTCGTGTTTAATGTGATGTCTTTAAAGAAATGCATGCACTTTTGAAGGATGTAAATCTCCCATAATGAGGTCAATTTTGTTATTGAGATCTCTTTACAATTGAAAGCAGCTACTTCAATCTTTAGAATTTTAGATATGAGATTTGCTTGGATGTCCTCAACACACCTTTTCAATGAAATTTTATAGATATAAAATTACTCGAAGATTGAAAACACATGCACACAAGAGAAGGGGGGAGGGCAAACCATACCAACAAAAAAAGGAAGAAAATCTGTATCAATGTATCAAGCTAAAAAAAGGGGGCATCGAGAACTCATAAATTGAACTCAGTTCTGAAAGACCACATTAATATCCAAATAAATTTGATCACCACCTCACAAAATCAAATACAAGATAAAACTATCATAAGAGAAAATTATAGATTTCCCTGCCAATGATCCCTAACTGAAATAGCACCTTCTCCTCTTGTAAGCACGGGATAGAGACCAAGGATGCCCATTCAGAACCCATTTAATGTGAGTAACCACCAATAAAAGAAAATTATAAATGCACCCAAGCTTATTCCCCACCCCCCCCAAAAGAAATGGTAACACTCCACCCATGTGAAATCGTGAATAAAAATCAAGTCAGAATCCTTAAAATATAAAAAATAAATAAAAAAAAAAATAACAGAAGAAAACCACAACACAAGCGTGCAGTCATTGAAAAATGCTCATATCCAAAGCCAGTGCATAAACATTGTCTGACATGGAAATATCCATATCATAAAACCAAAACCCAGAAACCATTATCTGAACTTACAAGTTGACTCTTCCTCATCCTCGTCGCACCATTTGTTCCAATCAACCTTAAGGTAAGGAGCAGGTTTTACTTCTGACTTTAACAGTCCTTTCCACCAACCTTTCTGCTCTTTCTGGATTGAGCACATGATGTTCCTTAACCCAACTTTAGTTTTACAACCCTGCACCATTAGAGTAAAAAAATCAATGCATCTAGAAACCTCCACTACTTTCAAAAGTTAAATTGGAATGAACTTGGAACATCACAACCACAAAATGGCCATCATTATAGATGCTGCTGTTCTGAAAAACTAAAATACTGTTCAAGACTTGAAGTCTCTAATGAGCTAACATTCATTTATCATAGTTAAGCAAAAGGAAAGTCAAATTCATCAAATGATCTACAATCTACATATCATACAAGAAAATTACAATTGTAAAGTACACGCCTTAATCACTGGATGCCAAATGGCCACAAATTCTTAGACAAGACTGACTTTTTAATTCTTAAATAGAAAGCATATATGGTTTCATTAATGCAATAAAAACCACCAGCTTTAACAAGCTACAACATTTCTTTATTTTGGCCAAACTCCAAGCACTAGACATACTCCTGTGTTTGAACAGCACCAAAGGCACTTGATGTGTTCCATTTTAGATGCTTAAATGGCACTTAGACAATTTTGGAAAATCAAAAGCTGGTCTAACCGTGCTGTTGAAAGGTTAACAGCCATTGCAACATGGCTGCTTCATGGTAAAACCTGAGGTGACAGATGGTAGTGATGTAGTTGCAAACAGATTGATGGCCGAGGGACTAGGTGTAAGCACCACAGCAACCATGGAGGAAGAGGTGGTACGGCAGAGAAAAAATAGATAAGGTTGATGGGTAGAGATGCAATCCATGGTTGCGAAAAAGTGTAAAGGAGGTACTTAATGGTAGGTTATGTGTGAACAATATTTTTAGGGAAACGGAGAGTATCAATTTAGTGCATTTAGGAGGACAAACTTGTCCAAAAAATTTGCCCCTAAAAAATAAGGACAATATTGCCCTCCTAAATGCACTAAATGGATACTCTCCATTTCAAATGAAATGGAGAGGATCCTTTTCCTATTTTTAGTGATATTGACAACATGGCGATAAAAACAAAAAATTAAAAATTAAAAGGTCATATCATGCTTAATTTTGATAAGAGGAAAAGAAAAAAATCAAACAAAGTATTAATTGAAGCTTCCTTCACTATAGTATAGATATCTGTTTGGACAAGGCACATATGTTCTATGAATATAGTTTTCAAATTGCACAACTTCAATACTCTACCAACTTGATTTTCTCCGGAAACCGATGATATAATTACCAAACATTGTGTTCACACAAGCATACCACTTAATCAAAAAATGAAATCACACAAGCATACACACAAACATTTAGGGGCAGACAGAAAGGAGATGTGAAATTGTAAATAATCTAACCCCAAATGGTAGTACAATCAGTTAGAAACCACGCCTTATGAAATACAGGTTATTGGTTCAAATATCTTCCTCCACCTCCCCTTAGAGCCAAACTCACTCATCCAAACAAAAATATTTAAAATAATTTACTAATAGGTAGGCCATATAAATGTCAAAACAAAGTATGATGAAAATAAGCAAGTGAAAAGCACTCTCACCTCAGGTAATATAGGGCCATACAATTCCAAGCTGAAGTCAAAGGATTCTCCTTGCACCCCTTGAGCAGAGAAACTGAACAAGCCCTGAGGCTCACACTTCACAGAAACGTCTTTTGCATCAGGTAGAGCAACGGTCAGATAAACCTTATCAGAGCGCTGAGCCCAAAGAACCTCTGGATGGCGACTGCATTCAAGAAAAATAATCAATTTTATATTTCACTAACAACCTCATCAAATCACTTTTTTTTGTTGGACTATGGTGCATAATATCTCTTATTTTTCTACTTTTCTGAATTTGTGGATTTTTGCTTTTCTTTTAGCATGTGGGGGACTTTCTTTGTATACTTCTCATTTACTAGGGTTGCGCCTTTCTGTACTTTTCCATGAAATTAATTAATTAAAAAAAAGAATTTAATGATTGCATTTGATACTTCACCTCTATTAAATCAGATTTATAAAAAAAGTAGTCTCTTACATTTTTCACAACCTTACATTTCAATCCAGAGTTACTGGATTCCTCTACCCACCATAGGAAAACCTGAAAAGGATCATGTCTCCCAATTGATGATATTTCTAAGTTCCAATTCACCAAAACCCCTACCATATATCTTTGTTGAACAAATACATGAAATTCAACTAAAACTTTATAAGAGAAATTATAATATATGTGGAAGATAAAGAGCAGAAAAATAGCGATAAAGACCACCTATCATTTTGTAAATTTAAGTCTTTATTCATACATACCAACATAATAGAGTGTCTGCATATCTATTTATATTGGTATCTACATATATGCATGTCAATCCCACAAGCCTCTTATCAATTCTCATAAGATCACGGCGGGAGAGCAAGTCAAAATAGAAATTATTGGTCATTAGGGCATATTCTCAAAATACCTATAACTACAGCTGTGGCCAATAGACGCATGATTGGGTAATATGCAAATTTGTCCACTATCAGTAGATAAAATGATTTATCATACCAAAGGAACCCAATTAAACGTTTGATGCAGAGCATGAGCCCAAATAGTGAACCAATAAAGCCTAGCCCCCAACGTACAGAGTATCAAGTTTAAGAGCCAACAATGTCCCTGTACAAGCAGCACAAACCCAAAGATACCACCACGTTCGGTGGTACCAGGTAAAGTAGCCATATGTTTTAAATCTATTGGTCATGTTTCAAATCTATTGGTCCATTATCAGGTGCTAATTGAGATGCAACGTCAACCTATCTTAACCAAGTAAAACAACACAGACAATACTGTTAATATCCCACGACAACATTACAATGCCGCAAACAAGCAATGTAGCCTTCTGCACAGCATCTAGAACATCAAAATAATGCCTCCCGATCACAATGCTTTTTGTTATTAAAATCCCTCAACACATCACTAATTTCTCTTCCTTTAGCTTTCTTTCTACAGTTGCTTAGCCTCCACCTCTGGTTCTAATTTGGTTTGGTCATATCCCCCCAAAGAATTCAACAAATTAAATTCTCCCTCAATTGCATTGTCTACAATGTCGTCTAAATCCTCCATTAGTCCCACGCCCTCCACCAGCAACACCACCCCCCATTTACCAAAAAATCCCTTCTCTGAAGTAGCTGCTTTTCCAAGATTCAAGGGTTCGAAATTCCCTTCATCTTCATGACTTCTTTCGGAACCCACATTTTCGTTTTCCCAATGTACCTTTTCACAACCCACATCCCCTATGCCGAAATTTCCCACAAAGAAGGACACCAAAAAGCTTCAAATTAGGCACCCAATGAACCCAAAAAGATCAATAAAAAATGTGGATTTAAGCAGAGCCGTTACATGTGCAAATATTGGTTAACCTAAATGTTTATGGTAGCAGGTGAGAAAGAAAATAGGGTTTTACAGGTTCAGATATGGGCGTACCTCATTTAGATTTGAGACTGAAGGCAGAATCGGAGGCCGTCTAAGAAAAGAATGAAGACGAGAGAACTCCAAAGAGGGACGAGTGGCCTCCTGACGTACTTAAAACCCCAGCTTCAAGTCATCCACGGCCAAAGGTGTCAATTTTTGTCAACAAAAGTTATTCCCTCTTTTTCCGATCTCGAGAATGTCGTGTGTGTTTTTTTTTTTTTTTTGACATCGAGAATGTTGTGTTAAGTTAATGCGGTGCTTATTTTGTCGACTTTTTTGCTTTTCCGTTTTTTATGTGGGTGCTTGTCTTTTCATTTTATTCCGTCATTTTGTTTTTATGCTTCTTTTTTTTCTTTTCTTTTTTTCTCACTTATAAGTGAGGCACTTTTTGCAAACACTCTTAATTTTTAAGTCTCTCATTTTAATATATCAAACTTTTATTTCATTTCGGTTACCCTCTTCCGTTAGGACTATTTGTTAAATCCTAACGAAGGAGTATAAAATTCTAAAATGCCCTTATTTTTTATTAAAAAATAGGATTAAAATGACCTTAGGGTTTCAAAGTCTTTTTTCTTTTTTTTTTCTCTTTAGGGTTTGGAAAGTAACCAAATTAGTCTTTGTGGTTTTGAAAAGTGACTAAACTAGTTCTTCCATCAGTTGACCGTTAGTTGACTTAACAGATTGAAACGTGAATGAATTAGAAATTGAAACTTAGCACTTAATTAAATTTTTTATTTTAAAAAAATAAAAAAGACAAAAAAAAATGGGGTGGCTGATAGTGGAGACGAGGACAACGACGATGTTTCCTCCAAGGAGATGTGAAGCGGTTTCAGCGAAGGAGGATTTGCTTTTTTGGGTTCTTTGGAAGACTCTCTTCCCATCAAGTAATTATTCTTTCTTCTTGTGATTTTATTGTTTTGATTTTTGGAATTTATTATGGTTTTTCTAAAATAGGTTTTGTTAATTGGTATGCAGGACAGGATTATCAAGCCATTTTAGTGGGAAATCAAAGTTGTTTGCGAATCTATCAGATGCTTGCACAGTGAAAGACTCGGAGAAATCTGAGAACCCATTCAACAAGAGGAGAATTTTGTTGTCGTCAAGGAGATCTTCCTTCTACAGCTCCTTCAACCCTAAATCCAAGCCTCTGTTGGCTCTCAAGGGGTGGCTCACCCCTTGGTGCCAATCACCCCTAATTTTTTGTCTTTTTTTTTTTTAAAATAAAATTTAATTAGATGTCAAATGTCAACTTCTAATTGATTCATATATTAGTTCATTAAGTTAGCTAACGGTCAACTGACAGAAAGACTAATTTAGTCACTTTTCAAAACAACAAGGATTAATTTGGTCACATTCCAAACCCTAGGGAGAAAAAACTAAAGTTTTAAAACCCCAAGGGAGTATTAGGTATTTAGCCCTAAAAAATAGTTTAAAAAAATGGAAAACACCTCCCCAATCTTCAAACACCTCCTTTTGCATCTTTTACAAACACCTCACAATCTTCAAAGTCACTCACTTTGGTGTATCGACCTTTCGTTTCGTTCCGATTACCCTGTACCATTAGATATTAAAGTTAAATCAAACAGTAAAATGAATAAAAAACTTTTATACCCCTAATTTTTAAAAAAATTATAAATTTACCTTTATTTATAAATAAAAATTATTATATTAAAAAAATGACCCACGGCGGGTCACAAGTTGTGACCCTTCGTGTTCAAACTGTTAGAATGCAGTGCTACTCTGATTCTTGAAAGTGTAAAGGAGGGGATAGAACACCGGTAAACCTACGGGTCAAGAGTTTTTTTTTTTTAAAAAAAAAGAAATATATATAAGGGCATTTTAGGAATTCACACCCCTCCGTTAGGATTTAACAAAAAATCCTAATGGAATAAGATAACTAAAACAAAACAAAAGTTCGATACATCAAAGTGAAAGACCTTAAAGAGTGGGGGGTGTTTGCAAAAAGTGTGTAAGTTCAAGCGGATAAGTGAAGTTTCCCATAATTATTATAATAATAATTTTTTATTTATAAATAAGGGTAAATTTGAAAATTTTAAAACAATTTAGGGATATAAAGGTCTTTTATTCATTCTACCATTTGATTTAACTCCAATATCTAATGGTAGGGGGTATTTTGAACGAAATGAAAGTTTGATATACTAAAGTGAGAGACTTTGAAGATTTGGAGTGTTTGCAAAAAGCGCGTAAGTTCAGGGGTAAGTCAAGTTTCCCTCTTTTTTTTTGTCAATTTTTTTCTCATGAAAAAGGTTGAAGACTCCAACATGTGTAAATGAACCAAAGAGTATCCAATTAATTATATTTAAAGGGTATTTTTGTCTTTTTACTTTTTAAGGGGACAAAAATATATTTTCAATATAACTAACTATATATTCTCCATATTTGAATTGGAGAAAATCCTAATTCCCACCCACTAGGGAGAGAATGGTTCGCTAGAGACTCTCCACCTTCGTGAGTCTTTGGGAGGCAAGAGAAGGTGGTAGTGGGCTTGGGTTAGTTTGGGAAGAAATGCTATGGATACTAAATCTTATTTTAAGAAAGGTTTACCAAAGGCTTACCAAACTAATGTGTAGCACATATTTGGAAAAACCAAAATCATAATTTCCTGGTACGTTTTACGGTTATGGAACCGGGTCAAATATATATTTTTTATGTTTTATATATTTTATATATATTTTTTTAGTTAGGGCTTTACATGTTTAGGGTTTACATTTTTTTTTTCGAGAGATATTCCACACCATCCAACTCATCGCACTTTGAGTGATTCAGATAATGAAATGTCAGAGGTTCTTCCAATTTGTACATCTGAAAATCTAGTCAAATGTATAAGAGAGAAATATATATATACATATTTATCAAACCATTACCTCGGGTTGTGCAGCGTAAAGCATGTAGAAACAATAATAATTTCTCCCAGGATGAGACACATTGCAAACACATGATCTTTCCTACAAATAAGTTTTGATAGCTGCACCAGAAATTCTCCCCTCCTTGTCAAATTGAATCTCCATGAACTTACCGGCCAAAACGACTGCAACATTGACAACACATGCATGCACATTGCACATAGAGATCTTACCAAATTAAGCAAATAGATCATAGTACGTACACATCACATCAAATTTGCAATATACACAGTAATATCTTTAAACCATCTGACCTCGAGTTAATTTTTGCAACAGTCTTTGCATTACCGAATGCTTCCAAAACAGGAATTGACTGCAAATCATAGAAAAACCCAACAAAAGCATGTAACAGAATACAGAAAATTAATGGCCAATAATTAAAAAAAAATTGGTTACCGACGGATACAACCGAATCGGCGGTAATGGGACCTTTTACTGGGTCCCGGTTCGAGGCTTTCCCAAAATAAGAAATTGGTATTTGGTTCCGTTCTCGTTTTGGTCAAAAACCGGGAAACCGGACCGGGTTGACACCCCTAGTAGCACATTTATTGGAAAAAAACAAAAAACCAAAAAACAAAACAAAACAAAACCAAAAAAACAAAACAATTAATTAAGAGAAATGTAACATGTATTATTCAAGTTTTCATTGTAACAATAGGGACAAGAAAAAATAAAAAATAAAATTCAAGGCATCAAGTGTCATGAATGTTTTTGTTTTGGACATAGTCAAGTGTTTTGCCCAAAGTGTTTGTGGTCCAAAATGAAAGCCAAGAAAGCCACTTTGGAGAATATGATCTCCAAGGCTTCATTCACTTCTTTGATAAATGGTAGTAGGTCTTATGTGGTTAACCCATGTGATTTTTGTGACATCCCACATTACCTAGGTATGGAGATGGGGATGTGCTTATATGTATACTTACACCCTTAATGACAACAATACGTTTTAAAACCGTGATGGTCAAGATCCCATCAGAACTTCGCAGTTAAGGTGGGGTGTTACAAATGGTATCAGAGCCATTGCCCAGCCTAAGATGAGGGGAACGTGCACAAGCCCATGAGGGTCGCCAGCGGGAATGCTGGGTTCTAAGAAGGGGTGATTGTGACATCCCACATTGTCTGGGTATGGAGATGGGGATGTGCTTATATGTATACTTACACCCTTAATGACAACAACGCGTTTTAAAGCCGTGATGATCAAGATCCAATTAGAACTCCGCAATTAAGCGTGCTTCGCGAGAGTAGTACCAGGATGGATGACCTCTTGGGAAGTCTGGTTTGGGAGAGCCAAAAGTGGACAATATTGTGTGTCATTAGGGTGGGGTGTTACAATTTTAGTGAATCGTCTCAAGAATGCATGTAAGGTTCCTACTTCTAAATCAGTACGTAGAAAATGATGATCCTAATAGGTACATAAACATATAATAAACCATAACAACATGAAAACCTAAGAAAACAAGGGGTGTTTTAAAATTTTGAAACTTTTTTGCTTATTAAAAATAGTAATAGCATAAACTCATCATAACATTTTTAAACAAGAAAATCATCTAAACGACATGAAAACGAGCTTGGTGTAGAGGAATTTACCTTTGAAGATGGAAAACTTGTAGTGACCCAAATAATTAACTAAGCTTATGTAGCTTAGTTAAGGGGTTGGGGCTTTTAGACCGAATGTACGCTAGGTCTGGTGGACGTACACAGGGGGACCATCATTCGTACGCTTTGCAAGTAGTACACAAACGTATGCAGGACCACATGGACGTACACTACTTTTTGGAATACACTTTGGTTAATACCTAGATATACGAAGCACCATTTGGACCACTATGTAAATAGTACTGGAGTATACTAGGGTTGGTGGATGTCTACTGCTTTTCTGGAAAGTTGGTAGATCCTCTTCGCAATAAATACCCCCACCCCCTCTTTATTTCTCACGCACTCTCAAGCCCCTAAGCTACGAAAATCCTTCCTTTGTTAGTATGTGTTCTGAGTTTGTGAGTTTTCAGAGCTAGCGGTGAGGAGATTCTTGAAGTTTCGCTTCAAGGAGGTAACGTCACTTTACCTAGCTTGTTTTTACAACTTGCTAATGAATGAGAACCCTGATTTTTAATGTTTCATTTTGGGATAATATGATAGTAAAATGTTTGTGGGTATCATTCCTGGAAAACTCTTGCAAGACTTCACTTGTCCTCTAGGGAATTTCTAGGGGTTTAAAAGGCTTGTTGCATATACTAAATGCAATCGTATATCTCACGAAAGCTGGATTTATCTTTTTGTTTTTTAGTATGTTTTCTGTTTTGTATTACTAAGGGACTAGCAATATGTAAGTTTAGGGTGTGAAAACGTTGAATGTTGCACATTCAAGCCCCTTAACTTGCATATGTTAACTCCTTAGCATTGTTATTTGTTTTATTTTTATGTTTCATGTCTTTATTGGTCATATGCAAGAATTCCATTGGAAATCAGGCTTAAAAGGTAGAAATTGGAGGCATTCTAGTACCAAGATCGAGCGTAGCTGCACCTGGGATCGAGCGTGCATGCGCTCAAGCACATGCAGCCTAGGATCAAGTGCACTTCTACACTCGCACACATGTCAACTAAGCTTGAGCGCAACTACGCTCGAGCACATATCCTTAGGCTCGAGCGCACTCGATTGTGCTAAATATGGGAGGAGCACTTTTACAGCCTAAAGAAGGTTTTTAGTCTCCCATTTGGACTGGGAGACTGACCTACTATTTTTTTAGGGTTTTTAGGGCTTATAAGGTTTTCCCAATTCCTATAAATATGCCTCTTAACTTGTAAAAAAGACACACCGCTTCCTAGAACTAAAAATCAGAAAACTGTCTTTGGAACTTAGAAGATTATGAGCGGCTAAAACCCTTTTGTAGGGTGTTGATGTAACCCTATCGAAGCACAATGGTTTGATTGTATTTAATTTGTAGACCCTCACAACAATTACTCCATGTATACTTAGGGCCACAAAACCAAGATCAAATAATTCACATTCATTCAAAATTGATTGGAATGCTTTCATTTGGCTACTAGACCTCCCATTGCCGCCCCATTTTTCTGATAAAAAGACAATTTCGTTGAAATCTCCTATACAAATCCATGGGGATGGAGATAGATTGCCCAAAACCTTAAGCAATTCCCAAGCCTCATGACATTTAGATACATCCGGATGTCCGTAGAAACCCATGAATTTCCAAGGAACATCAGAATTTTTAGTTTGGATAATGCCATTGATGTGTTGTTGGCTAAAATTTTGAATATCCACTACAATCTCTTCTCCCCAAAACAAAGCCATTCCCCTACTTTTCCCCACACTATCAACCACAAACATGCTGGAAAAATCCAATTTATACCTCACCAACTCCATCTTCTCATTTCGCATTTTGGTCTCCATAAGGAAACCCATCAAAGGGTGCCAGCAAAGGTTTTGAACTAACTGTCCGAAGGTTCCTAAGCCCTCGGCAAAGGTCATCTTCAACCTTCAATTTTTGAAAGTCTCATAGTTCAAAACAGAAAAACAAAAATTAATAAATGATCCGAAGATGGAAAGCCTCATTCAAAAATTATCCTCTTCTCAAATTTCATGGTTCAAGTCCTAAAATCATTCCATAAAGGATCAGAAATAAAAAATTTAATAAATTTTAATTTGCAAAAACTCACTTAGCCACTTGTATTAAATTTTTTTTATTTGAATATGTCATGAATTATTGAATTTTCATATATGAGGAGTACAACCAATTATTCACTTAGTATAAGCGTTAGATCTATGGGTGTCAACCTGGTCCGGTTTTTCAGATTTTGGCCAAAATCAGGAACCGAAATCGGGGTACCCAGGTTCTTGATTTTGGGAAACCAAAACTGGGAACCAAGTCCCAGTTACCAGCTGATTCTAGTTATATACCCGGTCCTGTAATCAATTTTTTAAAAAAAAATTACTTTTTTGGCTTATTTTAGGTATTGGGCCTAAAATAAGCCCATTTTTTTTTCACACAATTGACCCATTTTAAAAAAAGTTATTAGCTTTTTCCAATATGTTTTTTTTTTTTGTCCAATTTGTCTTTTTGTCAATTTTTACCATCATTTATCTCCTTTAATTGTTTAATAATCACCCTGTAATCAACTAAGGTTTCATTTTCCTTGACTTACTCCTATCATGCAAGAAATGGTTGGACATCCAATGTCCTTATACTTGATTGGCAACTTGCACTGGGTAATGGAGCTCACTTGCTCGATTAGATATGCTTTCTTTGGGACATTTGTTTTCCTCTTGATTATGATCAAATCCTTCAAGAATTTAGCATATGATGGCACTTGCTGAATTGCATCCAAGAACAGGATGTTTATCTGAACTTACTTAAACACCTCTAAAATTTCAGCAAATTGTACATTCTTCTTTGGAGCTTTCAATCTCTCAGAATAAGGATCTTTTGGGACAAACAACCTCGGAGGGTTATTAACAATGGGAGTGACTATAGATGGCTCAACACCTCTCTCCTCCTTGTTGTCACTCTCTTTTTCTTCTTGCCCAACAAGGGCTACTTTTGGCTCTACTTCATGATCTACTTCTAGCTTGGCATGGTCTGATTCTGGCTCAATCGTATGATTGTCCACTCGTCTCCCAGATCTTAGTGTGACAATCGCATGTGAATGCTCTTGATTTGAAGAATTTTCGATAATGCATGCCTTGGGGTTATTCACTGGTTGGCTGGGGAGCTTAACCTTATCTCTCTCACCAAGGTGATTCGCCAACTGTCCCACCTACGTCTCCAACTTAGAGATTGCGTGGGTATTCACCATGGTGGAGTTTCTCATGTCATTAATTGATTGACTAGTCATTTTCATGAACTCCCTTATTGTATCTTCCAATGACTGTGTTGATGACGCTAGGACTTGAGTGGGGGCCTAATAAGATGATGACGCTAGCTGAGCCGAGCATCCATGATTTTGATATGTCGGAGGAAATCTTGAAGGATTTTGATTTTGAGCATGAGGAGCTCCTCCTTGGTTTATGGGTTGGTTCTGCTTCCAGGAGAAATTAGGATGGTTCCTCCACCTTGGATTGTAAGACTCAGAATATGGGCCACTTGACTGCTTTCTAAAATCATTGAAAGTGTTCGCTTGTTCCATTTGGTTTTCAGAAAAAATCAACAAAGATAGACAAGTCTGTGCTAAGTGCATAAGACTAGCACAAATAGAACAACTCTCGACAGTGAAAGTATTTGCAGTGTTTATGAACTAACCCACATTTGGAGCATCGAGTCTCTTGACAATCGCATACATCCTTAAGTTGAACTCTGCTTCACCTTTTAATTCATGGATGCCTCCTTTCTTAGGGTTTCAGGTCGATTTGTCATGACAACTCGTAAAATCCCACTGTTTTGAGTTGTCGGCCAATTTATCCAAAGCTTCATAAGCTAAATCTCTCGTTAAGTTCAAAAATGCCCCTCCATTCATCGACTCTATCATGCTACGGTTGGGCTGAGATAGCCCTTGGTAGAAGAATTGCACAAGTCGCCATTTTTTGTAACCATAAGGAGGGCATCTGATAAGCAGATCCTTGAACCGCCCCCAACTATCGGAGAATATCTCCTTTCTTGCCTCATTTACTCCGGACATTGGGAAAAACTTGTTGTAAAACTTACTCAACAAGCTCTCCCAAGAGGTAATAGAGCCAGGTGCGTTGGAATCCAACCACTTTGTGGCTCTATCATGGAGGGAAAAAGGAAAAAGTCTAAGGTGGACAGATTCTTCAGAGAAATTTTGAAACTTGGTGGTAGCACAGATATTTTTGAATTTTTTTACATGGGCTGCAGGTTCTCATGACCTAAGCCGTAAAAAGATGATAAAAGTTGGATCATGTAGGACTTTAGATTATAATGGATTGCATTAGTCGGTGGCAACATTATGCACGAATGGGAACTAGTCACAACTGGTGCGAACAATTCCAAGAGTGACGTAGTGAAATCCACATCATATACTCATCTTTGCTCCCCATTCCCAGCTCTTGCATCTTGGTAATCTTCTTGCTCCTCTTCATTCACATTTCTCGAATGTTCCTCCATCTCAACGTGTGTTCTAAGGGATCTCCTAAGATTCCTCTCTAAGTCGGGATCTAAAGGTGTTAACTCTAAATTCAAATATCGCCGACCAAGCATGCACCAATCAAGAATTTAACTAAAAACTTAGAAAAACAACAAACTAACTAAGCATGTATGAACAAAAACAGCAAAACAAGGACACAAAATAACAAATGAAGAACAAAAACAGTAAACTAAAAGAATTTAAAATACTAAATTAACAATAAACTACAAAACAAGACTATAAGCAATAAATGAATAAAAACTAAACAATTTAAAACAAATATTAACAGATGCAGATTACAAAGCAACAAAAATAGAAAAAATAAAAACAAACTAGCTTAGATAATTAAAAAGTAACTAAAATATATCAATTAAACAGCTAACTTATTTAATTAACTAAACTACTAATTAAACATATATAAACTAATTTAAACAATTAAAAACAAAAATAAACTAACACAACTAACTATAGTAGTGAACAACCTCAAAATAGGCATATTAAACAATTAAAACTAGGCTAACAATTAATCAAAGCTAAAAGAAATATAGTTTGAACATACTGCATTGGGTATGTTAGTGTTGTCAGCAGAGGTGCGCTCGAGCGCAACGCAGTATGATCAATCACATATAGGCAACTATGTAGCAGGCTCTGCAAGTGCATTCTATCGCAACAAAGGTGTGATCGAACGTATCATTGCACTGCTTTTTTGTCAGAGATGCGCACTCACACGCAGCTGCGTAGCAAGTGATCGCATGTACGCGACTATGAAGGAATAGGCTCAAGTGCATTCGATCACAACAAGGATGTGATCGATCACACTATCAATGCTTGATTTTCCAGAAACTATAAACACTAAGAAAAACTGTCAAACACTAAACCAAAGTGAATATGACTTAACACAAACTACAATGGATAAATAAACGTAAATCGAAGGATGTAATGTATCCATCGGACGAAAAACTAAGAATAAACAACTATGGCACAATCATACTTGATTTTGTCACTAAACCAAATTGAATTGATAAAGCTATATTAAAAACGGAATTAAATACGCTTAATGCAAATAACAAGCATAAAAATCAATGGTGAGACTTCATCCTCAACCTTAGTTGAGAATTTAGCCTCCTATGTAAAAGGGAGACAAGAACAAGCTAAAGTAAAGCATTAAAATAATTAAAGCAATAAAGTTGACAATTAAATAGGTAGAGCAGAGCCAAACAAAGGCAAAAGATCTCAAAATGCACCCATAAAAATGTAACTATCAAAATTTTACACTAGTGTCTTATTTATAGAAAACTAATATGCTATCAAGTCATAGGGATGTGCTTGATCACATCCATTGCGCTCGAGCGCAGGCATGTTTGCGTTCAATCGTAGAAGCTGCGATCGAACTCACGTAACTGCTCAGAAGTCCCACAGCACAAGGATAGAAGCGATGGCGGCTAGGGCAACGTGTGAGACGCAGGTTGACAAGGCATGCGCTCGATCGTAGGCCTTTGGTTCGATCGCATGCGCTCGATTGCCCTTTATGCGCTCTATCGCAGTGGCAGGGAACAGAACTTTACTTCTTTTGCCATTTTTTCACCCTTTGCAACCATGGTGTGAATGCAATGACCTGTAACAACATAAAACACGAAAACGACATAAAACGTTAGATCTTAACAAAATTAAGATTCTAACAAACATAGGTTAAGGGGGTCAAATAACAATATTTGGCACTGATCATGCCTTTTCACAGCTTAAACGCGATTTTGAGTTTCTGACTTGAACTGGGAAACTAACCTACGGGTTTCCTAGGATTTTTAGGGTTTTCTTAGTCCCTATAAATAGGCCATTATACATTGTAAAAAGGGTTGGTTCTTCCTAGAGGGAAAATTGCAGCAAAGTTCCTTAAGAGTTTAGTCGTCATCATGAGCGGGTAAACCCCCTTTGTGGGGTATCGATATAACCCTCTCCTAGCATAATGGTAATTGCATTTGATTCTAGTTAATTTGTTGTATGTATGTTGATTGCATAACTATGAGGATTGCAACATTTGAATTCTGTTCTTAATATTAATGCAATTGTTATTCATTTACAAAATCAATATTTGCAAAATTCTCTTCTTGTCTTAGAAATTATTTTGCCTATATTGAACTCAATTCAATCTTATTTTTTGTGATCATAAGCTTGATGGTTATGCAATAGGTTTTAACCGACATATGATTAATAAGATTAGATAGACCATGCTTAGGGAAAACGGGTTGTACTACACCATAGTTTAGAGTAATTTAGGTAGACGATCCGTGCTAACCGAAGATGGATTATACTATTCCGTTAATTATACAAAACTTATTAAGGGATTTTATAGTTTATACCTAGGGAAGACGGGTCGTGTTGCATCTTGTGGTTAGGTGGATGATCTGTGCCAATCGAAGATAAATTATTCATATTCTTTAATATGTATTTTCTTGTCCTTTATAACATACATATTATGAGTTTCTAGAATTGAATACGGTTACCATTGTTGTGCAGAGTGTGGTGAAATTGGTACCTTACTCTCTCTTTCTCTTATATATTCACTTTTTACTTTTGCGTTTACTTT
This sequence comes from Carpinus viminea, assembly GCA_013348765.1. Taxonomy (NCBI): domain Eukaryota; kingdom Viridiplantae; phylum Streptophyta; class Magnoliopsida; order Fagales; family Betulaceae; genus Carpinus; species Carpinus viminea. Next base: position 20,062,574 of record CP054674.1, read on the forward strand.
CATGCACTTAAAATTTACAAAACAACCAAATTCTTTTGCTAATTAGGTTAAATTTCGTCTTCCAAGTTTAATAACGACACCCCCACAGTCCTTGAAGGTTCAACACCCTCAATATAGTTATATCCTACGGGATTCGTTTTATTTCGAGTGATAAATTTTATTATTAATATTTTTTGTCATAAGAATACTACATTAGCGTGTACTGAATATTTTCAATGTTTCACCACCACATTCTAGGTATTTTATCGTAGATGCATTACAGAAAAGTTTTCAAGAATGGGGTATTGAGAATAAAATATCTTCAATTACAGTTGACAATGCAAAACCGAATGATACAACAATTAAGACCTTAAGAGATGTATTTAATTTAAGAAAAATTTTGCCGGTTGATGGTAAATTATTCCATGTGCATTGTTGTGCCCACATTACTAATTTGTTGGTGCAAGATGGACTTGATGAGGTAACTGTGATAATTGACAGTATAAGTGATAGAAGTAAGTACTTGGTTGCATTAGAGGGAAGGTTGCTGAAATTTGCTAAAATTGCAATGCAATTGCAATTGCCTTCCAAGAAACTATTCTTGGATGTGCCCACTTGGTGAAATAGTACATATTTGATGTTGGTTGCAGCACTTGAGTTCAAAGAGGCATTTCCCATGTATTCATACATGGATTTTTCTTTTCAATGGTTGCCATTAAAAGAAAATTGGAAAAATTTGAGAATGTGTGCCAACTATTGGGGTCTTCAACCAAGTAACAAACATTGTGTTCGGGAATGACTACCCTACTTCTAACTTATTCCTCCCACAAGTGTGGAGGATGAAAGATATCTTGAAATCAAAGTGTGGAGATCCGAATGAGTACATTCAATCAATGGCATAAAAATAAATGTGAAGTTTGAGAAGTATTGGGGAGATGTCAACTTACTAATGGGAGTTGCTATTGTGTTGGACCCAAGGTATAAGATGACTTTGATATAATTTTGTTACCCTATAATCTACTAAGATGGAAATGCTAAAATGAATATCAATCATTGATGTACAAATTTAATGTACTCGCGATAGCACGAGTCATTATTCATGTAACGCTACACAAGTACAAGATTGAATCCATAGGGAATTGCATTTGTGAAAAACTAATTTTATGCCTAAACTAATTATATCTTAACCTAGTTCCAAATATCGAACATATGGCATGTATAAAATGTAAACTAAACTAAATGCTTTAAAACAAATAAATAATAAATAAAAACACTAAGGTCTTAGAATCCACTTTACCACATTAATAAACATATTGTCATGCCTTGTTCATAATTTCAAAACGATTAGGATACACCTACTCTGATCGCTATTACTGTGTTCATACATTCGTCTATCGATTAAACATATATGCATATTCTATTGCTATTATTAAAATCTAGTCGAATCATCCGATATTTTATCGTTAAAGAATCACAACGAATATTTAATCAAATAAATCGATAGAATCATCCGATGTACCCCCAAACCAATTACAATGGATATTGGGTGTTTAACAATTTACAAATAATAATTAACACAATTTTGTCACGAAATTGAATTAAAATGAACAAACAAAACATTAAACGATGGATGGAGTATTAAACTAAACACAAAAACATGAAGATAAATAAATGGTAAGGCTTTATCTTCAACCTTAGTTGAAGATTTAGCCTCTAATCATGAAGAAACAAAGGATAATAAAATAAATGACGATTTAGAAGGTTTACAATGAAGAACAAAGAGTTTTTTGACCTTCAAGGCACCTCTCAAAACATAGGTTTAAAAAAATTACAAGAGGTCCTATTTATAGACAAAATTAATGTGTTACCTGTCACGTGAGTGTGCTCAAGCATAAGCTTGCGTGCACTCGATTGCGCATGTATGTGCTTGATCACACGTAACCGTTTTAAAGTTCCCATGACGCAAGCAAGTTAGCGGGACTCCGATATTATCAGTTATATTTAAATTTTAACTTTTTTTTTCTCATTCAATATACATCTGACACAAAAGATAGAGAAGAATTAGGGAGATAATCTATTTACTGGAAAAGTCGATTTGTGAGGAGACTTCATATTGAAAAATGAATAAAATAAAATAAGTCATAATCATGAAGGAGATAAAATACATGTGAAGGAGAAAGTATGGTCAGACAATATAAATGAGTTAGTTGTACATTGTCGCATTCAAATGAATACACAAACAAATTAATGTTGTTTTTCTGTATGTTAGTATTTAATAAAACAATATATTTTCTAATACTCACAAATTTTATGTTGCAAATAATGCTTTGTAAATGTTAGGTAAAATTAATTTCACAAACCTATGTGATATAATATAATTAAATTTCTTAAAATTTAAATTTTATATTCAATTATATTATGCGACGAAAATTTATTAATTTTTTTTTATAAATGTATCTTATATTTGTAAGCTTAGCATTCTTTAAATGCTTTTGGTATTAAAAAAAAAAATCATTAAAAAATTGTTAATTACTATGTTTTTATATGTTTTTTATTTTTATTTTTTACACTTAGATTTTAATTTTTATCATATATGGTATAAATGTTATTTTGAAATATCAGGTGTCCTATAAGTTGGACAAATCATTGATTTTTTTTTTTTTTTTAAAATTTTTTGACAAATTAGTGATAGATGTGCTAAGCTAATTTTTATAAGATAACGCAGGTACTGATACAAATAAAAACATTTTTGATTTAAAGAGAAGAAACAATAGTTCCAAAACAAAATGCAAAATATCTTATCATTAATTCAAGTGGTGTCAATTTATTTATAAAAATATAATTCTAAATTAAGGTGAATTTTTTATCCGTATTTGTTTTGTTCTTCCATTGACCTAGGTGAGGAAAAAATGGCTATATGTCACTCCTTCTCCTTAGACCATATTTGGATAAAATAGTTTTCTAGTTTTATGTATGATTGCTGAGCAAAAAGTTTCTTCATTTTTAACGAAAATCTCTAACATTTTATCAAAAAGATCATGTTTATCATAACATTTTCACTTGTAAAAAAACTGAACTGCCGACTATTTTTTTTTTAATGTTATTTTTGGATAGGTCCTTTTATCAAACCAAAGTTTTGTTTTAATCATGGATTCGAGATAATAATAACTTACATCCCTATGAACTAGAGAATACATTCTCGCGTTGAAAACAAGATAATATGCAAGTGAAATTGTTTTGAAAATAGAAATATAACAACTACAAAGACACGTAATTTCTAAACAAGGAAATGCCTTTGAAGCTTTTGCTTTATGTTAGATTGCTTATGTATTCTATCGGAGTTGCTTACTTAACCTGAATGAAAGCTTTCTAAGAATTTGCTTTATATTTGATTGCCTTGCATTCTAATGAGGTTACTTACTTAACCGGAACCACTCTTAGCACGACCAACTCAACAAAATTCTAAATCAGTTATACATGCATCACTATCTATGTCCTTCAATTTTTCATAAATTTCATAGAACAATTCCAAAATATAATTGTGTGTATTTTGATTAATGTCTTACCTTCAATATTTCTAATACTTGCCATAACATCAAGGTTATATAAGCACTGCTAAAATTCAATAAAATGATGTGTATTTTAAGAGTTGTTGCATTACAAAATCACGTCCAAAAATGTTTCAAATCTAAATACAACATTGCTTGTAAAATTAAACAAATGAATTCCGACAATATAATCTTATAGGTTTTGTTAGCGTTTCATATTTTTATGGTTTATGCAAGCTTGAGTATTTCGTTCAAACACTCTTGAGAGATCTTCCTTAGAGCAATGCTTGTAAGTTTATGCTTTCTTAACGTGACTCATTTGATTCTCCTACCACTTTATAAATGAAGGTTTGGTACAAAAAATTCAAATCAAATAAATTGAATAATATCATGTATGATTATAATTATTACAAACAAGTTTTATGTAATTACTATTTAAATATACCAACTAAAAAACAAGAGCATCACAGAGTGTTAAACTTCATTTGTAGAGTGCTAAACTTCCTTTTGAGGTATGTTAGAGCAAGTGATTCTACAAAAGCAAAAAAACGCATTAGCGCTGTAAGAGAGAACATTAGGGAAAATAAGAAACTGAGAGTTAAAACTAACCTATTTGCCCATTATCATCTACCGTGATAATAACAAAATTCCCAAATAACTAACTCATTACTCTATAAATAAGATGCTTCTTTTCTATTTTCCAAATTGTGGTTTAGTGTAAAAAGCTAAAAAAATATATAGAAATTAAAAAAAAAAAAAGGGAAGAAAACTTACTAGTGCATGGTGTGGTGGAGTGCATGGTGTGGTGGAGGAACATTCGTCAACAGGCTGACGTGGAGTGCGCTCGATCGTAAGTCTTACGTTCAAGTGCAGTTGTGCTTAAACACTGGCTCTACATGCTCGATGCAGGCACACTCAATCTTGTCTGCTGGGCTCAAGCGCACGGTAAGGGACCAGATCCTCATTTTGGCCAAATCCACCTTTTAAACCACATTTCGATGCCAATGACCTATAACACAATAAAACATTAAAACTAAACTGAACATTAAAAAACAACAATGCTAAGAGCTTAACAAACATAAGTTAAGAGGGGTCAAATATATAATATTTGGCACTGATCAATCGTCTCATTTTAATTTTAAATGAGTTGTATAATGATTATGTTTTATAATATAACTTAAGTGTTATAGAACAAAATTCACAATGCAATGCTCTCGAGAGCTCTTCAAGTATTGGTTCGATTAGTGTGGCCAATGTCCAAAGTGGTGTGGATTTGTATGACTCATTTGTCCGAAGCACTGAAACATTGCAGCATCCTATTAAAACAAAATTGTAATTATATTTAGAAGAGAATGTACTCATGTGTGAAAAGGGTGTGGAGTTTAATGCATTAGGTTGGTGAAAAGCATATGCACTTAAATATCGCATTCTGTCTATTTTGGCCAATGATGTATGTCAACTCCAATTATCACTATGAGTTTAGAGTCCACATTTAGTGTTGGTGAAAGGAGAATTGATCCTTATAAAGCTTCATTAACTCCAGAAAATGTACAAATGTTGGTATGTGGGGTAGATTGGGTTAGGGCATTACATGGGCTAAAAAGGACGAGTGATGTAAGTTTTAATTATGTTTTGTGAAAATTATTATTTTCATTTGAAGTTACAAGGTATTGCCCATATTTTTCTAGTTCTTTTTTTTTTTTTTTTTTACCTTAGGTAGAAGATGACATGGAGGAGATTACCTTACCAACGATATCATAACTCTTTACTTTTGTGACTATTAGACAAATTGTTAATTAAGTTTTAAAACTATTTTCAATTTGTAATATAATTGCACTACTACCACTATGTGTTTGGTTGGGGAATTTTGATAGACAATATGATTTTGTTGAAATCTTGAAGCTCTTTTTTATGAGGTAATGTATGATTTCCTATTTAATAATTATGGCATATTTTTCATTTACAAAATACTAAATATTATATTTTTTAAAAACCCTAGGTGGAAGGTTGGATGCTAAAATGGAGATTGCCAAATTGTCTTACAACTTTTACCAACTTTTCTTTTGCAACTTTACATTTATATTAAGTTTTAGAGATGATAATATTATTGCATCTTTGATGTTTGACTTCCTATTTAATGATTTGTTGGCCAAAGTAATTGCACATTTATTTGTTGATTATTAATTGGATTTATCTTTTTATCCAAAATACCATACATTCTGAGTCTGCAATGTTCCTCTAGATATTGGGTTTGGATATATTTGTTTTTCGTTAGGTATGTGGGAAAGTTACTTAAAGGATAGACAGTTTTAGGGAGCAATCCTTATAAACTGCAGTTGGGGGCTTGTCGTCGATGAAGTAGCTCTTGTGGAACATTTGAGAGAGAATCCTATGTTTCAAGTTGGTCTTGATGTCTTTGAGGTAACCTCCACACCTTTTGCCTCTTGAAATTAGGTCCATTAACAGAAGAAAGATATCTTCAAGTCATATATTATTTCACCAATCATTGTTGTTGTTTAGGATGAACTCTACATGAAACCTGGGCTTGCTGGCATGAAGAATTCGATTGTGGTACCTCACATTGCTTCTACATCCAAGGTAATATTGATAGAATGATCTTTTGTGTGAAGATTTACACACAAAATGGTGGAAACATATTGATATGTCCACCTATCAGCCTGGTTCTTTTAAGGTTTACAAAAGTTAACAATAACTGCTCATGGTTTATGCAGTGGACTCGTGAAAGAATGGCAACACTAGCTACTCTGAATGTACTAGTATGATAATGAAAGTTGAAAAAAGAAAAGAAAAGTTAACATCATTAATTAAGTTCCATTTCAACAAGGCTTTGTTCTTTTGGTATGGCTAGTGATTGACTTAACTTTCTTATAAAACTATTGACTTTATCTACCTTTTCAAAAATATAGGGAAAGATTAAAGGATATCCAGTTTGGTATGATCCCGATAGGGTGGACCCATTCCTCAACAAGAATGGTCCACCACCAGCAGCAAGTCCAAGCATTGTCAATTCTAAAACCTTGGGTAATTTCTTCCTTCAAACACTGCTAAAATCATAGTGGGGAAACTCTCTCAAGTCTTACCTTCAAGTTTTGTTTAATTAAAAGTTTACCTGTTTCAAAGCTATAAGTATGATGCTGATCACCTAAAGGCCGTAAATTGTCTAATTTTTTTTTTTTCCTAATGTTGGAGCATGGGCTCTTATCAGATTCCTCTTGAGGAGTACCAGTATATTTGCATATGAGTTGTTGCTCACAATGTATACCTACTTACTGCCTCTATATATATATATATATATATATATATATATATATATTATACTGGCCTTATAACTATGCCAATGCATTGGCTTAGTCATAAACCTTTCACATCTATTTGCAGTTTTGAGTTAGGAATTATTTGGTTCAATTTGAGGCCTTTTATGCCGAAGTGGCTGAGCCATTGCTGGATAGCTTTATTTTTGGGGTCTTTTAGTTCCAAAGCTTAAGCTTATGGGTTTGCGCCCAGTTATGCGATTGTGATACCTCATATTTCTTCTGCTATAATTTCAAGGGAATATTGATGGAATGATCTTTTGCATATTTAATGGTTGATTATTTATTGGATTTATCTTTTTCATCCAAAATACTATACATTTTGGGTCTTCTTTTTCTTTTTCATTTCCCCCATTTTTTATTCTTCTTTTGTCGTTGGGCAAATGGGAGGGGAAGGGGGATGCTTAGCTTGCTTAGGATTGGTCTCATCTCCAGAACAGATTTATTAATATGATAAGCTCGGTACATTTGGCTCCATCTAATTTAGTTGCTTGACAATGTCAAATGTTGAAACTTGTGGACTTTGTGTTGCAAGTTGCAGGTTGTTTGATTTTTGCATTTGCAGCTTGCAGGTTTCAATCTTGTGTTGTGTTGGCAATTTTTATATTTGATTTGTAATTTGTAATTTGTAACTGGTGTAGACTATAATGGTTGCGATGTACCAATACCATCATTTGAAATGCCTTGGATCTTTCGGTACATAAATTGAAGGCTTGAAGCCTTGAATTTATAAGATTGTATTTATTAATTGTAATTGTTTAGAAGGGTTAAGTGAATGATAAAAGAAAAGTGTAATTATTAATTTGTTTGATTTTACTTTTTGTAATGGATGGGGCCAATGGCATTTGGTTTATTGTATTTAATTGTTGATTGTTTTATTTCTAAATTCCAACCGCGGAACTCAATTTTGAAAATTGGAATTGGATTTTTAAGAATTTAATTTCTTGATTTTTTTTTTTTTTTAATTTAAATGAGCCAAGCGAGCTGGGTGCTCGATAAGACACTTGGCTCCGATTGTGGACAAGCCCAAGCTCGATTCACACAATATTTTAATGTTAGCTAGCCGAGCTGAGCCCACCATTTAGGGCTCGTCATGAGCTCGAGCTTTTGCACAGTACATGCGAGCCGATCCTGGACACCCCCAACTCACTTGAACTTAGCTCGTTTACAGCCCTAAGCTTGGAGTAGGGATTTAATATGAATTTCATGAGATAAGACCTATCCTGGAAACTAAGGGGTTGAGACCAAGATTCACCCATCCTAGGTTTAATGGATAACAATTCTTTGTACCTTTCATACTGAAGTGATTAATTGACCCTCCTAGGAGGTGTTTGTCTCGGGACTTGAATGTAGTGGACGAATCTTAGTTCCAAGACGTGTATAATCTCGGGACCCAATTTGGTTGCCATTTGCTATAATATCCTCTCGGGATGACTTTGTTCCCGGGAGTAACCCACCAAATGTTCATATCTCCCGGGATACGACCCTCCCAAGAGTCTTGCTATTTGGGTCCTTAATTGGTAGTTTCTATGGGCCAGTCTTTGGTATTGAAGCCCATTATCTTTTGATGGATTGGCATTGGCTTTGAGGCCCGAAATTTATCTGATGGGCCGAATAAGTGGGATTATTCCTAACACCATTTTTCATAACCTATTTTCTCTTGATTTCTCTCAACACAAACACTTCCAAAGCAATTTTCAGCCATCTCTCCTCGTTACTTGAAACCCAAGCTTGGTTTAAAACAAAGGTATGCGAACCTTCACTGATTAAATTTTTTTTTAAAAAAACGAAGTTCTCAGTTTTAGATTGGAGGATTTTTTTTACTTTCTTGAATTCTTGTTAAATTCATGGCATATAGGCTATAGAATTGCATTAGAGTTATTGGGGAGTAGTTGGTAGCTTAATTTCAACACCCATAATCTCATATTTGGACCCATTCGTATTTGGGGATATTTTTTCCCGAATCTGAAAATTTCTTTGAACTTCTTGATTGTATGTTGCGTTTAATACATTGGGTTGTATCCCATTGAAGTTATAATCATGTTTGGACCGAGGCCCATTGGCCCGTACCCATTCCCATTCGAAGTTGGATGTTTTATGCTTTCAATCCGAATCTTTCCCAACCCGTATTAAAATTCTTGTCAATTGATTGAGATTGATGCATGATAAATGATAGAGACAAACAATTTTGGTCTAATTTTTATCTTATGTGATTATTTCTTTTAAAAACAAAATAAAAAATATTTTTTTTTTTTAAAAAGTAATAACGTCCTAGTAGTTCCTTTTCTATTTGATATTAAAAAAAAAAAAAAATCTTTCTCTTCGTAATGATGACCATTGATGAGTAACTTCTGGTGGTTGTCGACATCCTCCCCCGTATTGGTCTATATCTACTTTAAGCTATCTTGGAACCTACAACAGGATAACACTCCCAAGCCTGTCGGCAAGGTATCATAAATATCTGACTACAGCGTTTAAACAAGTTGTTCAGATTTCATAAATATCTATCTAGAAAAAAAAAAAAAAAAAATCTAGAAAAAAAAAAGATTTCATAAATATCTGCCCTCGACATTTACACGGAAAGGTTCTTCCTGATCCTGAGTGGACGGTACGTGTCGTTGCTTTATTCGATGACATGTGTCAGAAGCACGTGAATATCTCTGAAATGTTAGTGGTCTGTGGCCCTCAAAAAGGTCAAAGTTTCTCGTCTGCATCTCTGCCGTGACCCACGGCTTTATCGACACCTCAATCACTTTCTCTTTTGAACCACCGGAAACTACTCCTCTCTCTCTCTTTTCTTTTTATAATAAAAATATATTCTTTTACTGTTTTTCTTATCCTGACACATGCACGATCTGATCATCAAGCAGTCCGTAACGGCCGAAATCAAGTCCACGTGTACACGAAACAATGGCATGAATGTAATTTCGAAACATGGATTGGATATAATTTTGTGTTTTTTTCTCTTGTGACGTGGCAACTGCACCCCGCATCTCCAATGCTGTATATAAAGGAACCATGGAGCTTCATTATCTCTTCAGATCCGATCACAACTACAAGCAAAGACTTTTTTTCACACAGAGAGAAAAGAAAACAAAGAATGGCAGGAATCATACACAAGATTGAAGAGACCCTCCACATGGGAGGCAACAAGAAGGAAGAGCAGCTCAAGGCCGGAGAGCAGCACAAGGCCGGAGAGTACCACGGCGAGCACAAAGCCGGAGAGTACCACGGCGAGCACAAGGCCGGAGAGTACGGCGGCGACCACAAGACTGGGCAGCAGTACCAGGGCGAGCACAAGGAAGGGTTCACCGACAAGATCAAGGACAAGGTCCACGGCGGTGGCAGCGAGGACAAGGACGGAAAGAAGAAGAAGAAGGAGAAGAAGAAACATGAAGAGGGACACAAACACGGTGATAGCAGCAGCAGCAGCGACAGCGACTAGATGTCTCAAACATCAAACACCATGCCTAGGTATTTTCAAAAGCATCAAACTTCGTTTTTTAATTTTTTTTTCTCTGCATTAACTAAACTAATTTGGTAATATTTCTTGTTTTGTGTTGCAGGTGAACGGTGTGAACGTAGGAGTTCCTTTCTTATCGGGAGAGAAGGAGGGAAATAAAATAAAACAAAATATTTGCCTAAATTTGTCTCTTGCTATATTTAGTAGTAGGAGTGATCTTCGCTAGCCTAGGCAAGCTCTTGATGTAACACCCTCTTTTTACGATGTAATGGCTATTATAATAATAACATGTTTGCCCTTATAATCCATCGGTTTTTATCTATATTTGTTATTATATATTTATTATATTAATTAAATAATTAATATAATATAGAGGAAAGATTCTGAATATTGTGCTAGAAGTATCTTCTGCATATTTTTTCGACTTTTCGTTACGAAAATTTTGAACTTCTCAAGAGCGTGACAATTATCATCGATAAGCGAAATTTAGGATCAAGATTTTCTATAATTTTGCAAAAATATATATATATTTACAAGTTTTTAAACTGTGAAATGTTAGCACTTGAAAAATGAAAGTCCATTAAAGTTAATACGAGGACTTACAGTGATAGCGGCAGACATACACCGGTAACAAAAAAAGATTTAAAAGTTCCCTGGTAAAAAAATTTCGGTTTTCTAGCCGGATGGGGTCCATCATTTTAATAATTTTAATAATAAACAATTAGCCCATAGTGAAATACAACTTCTCTTATATTAAAAATAATTTTCTACAAACAGTTGGATGCTATTCTACGGTTTTGATGTTATGAACCAAAAAAATAATAATAAAGAAAGAAAGAATAAAAAAGGAATAGATAAATAATAGAAAAAAATCTAAATTAGATAATAAAAGTAATAGGTTAAAATGTTGAGTAGATGTGGGTGTTTTAAAAAAATAAGTAGTTAAAATGGATAAAAATGATTTTTTTTGTTAAATTTAAAAGTCTCTAAATTTTAAGTCTCTTTTATGTAGACTCTAGTCTTTTAATGTGATTTATGCTTTGAGATTTGAAATTTTTTTAAAAGAAATAGTTGCAATTCGCTAAAAGGTATTTATTTTTCGTAGATTAATAATTATTTAATTGTATTTAGTTTATTTCACAAGTAGTTTAAATTATTATATATTTTTGATGTCATTAGTTGAAGATTTTTAATAGTTACTTTAATTTTTAATAATATTTTTAGATAATTTGATAAGTTTGATTTGTTTGAATTACGTGATACATATAATGTGGTATATTTTATTTTTTATTGTATTTATTATATTATAATAAAAATATGATACATATAATATGTGATATAATTTATTTTTTTTATTGTATTTATTATAATATAATAAAAATATAATACATAAAAAAAATTATAATTATATTTTATTACTTTTTTGGCCCGTAGTAACTCTAATTCTTAGATCCTTCTTAGATCATCTAATTCTTAGATCCGTCATTGCTGAGGCAGTGGATCATTTCATTTTGTCTTTAGTTAACATTCCTCTACGTTCCATTGAAGTGAATAATACTCTTTTAAAGATCATTATTCTTAGTGGTTCCTTTAAGTTTGTCTTTAGTTAACTCTTCTCTTATCCAACCGACAAAAATCAAAATCCATAAAACCAAGAGAGGATACTATTTTAACCTTTATTCTATCCTTTCGATCTTTTTTTAAAGATGTGCCACAACATGGAGGGGAAGTTCCATTAATTATGGGTCTCTCAACCTTCTTTACTAGGGACTAAGATTCTCTCCAACCTCCTTTATTTTTTTTTTTTAAGAAAGCCTTGCAATGCTATTTTTAAAGACCTTTGGGACCATCTAAGTCGCCTAGGTATCTAACGGCACACAGTCCACAGATGCCACCATTGGCTTTGCAGCTGGACACTTGCTGTTGTTTCACTTTTAACTTCAAAAGAGAAATGTTAAGATCACAACATAAATTTAATGAAGATTTAATTTATCTTTTATGTGTTATTTTAAAAATTAAAATTTAGTGTTTTGAATTCAATTTTTTTAAAATTTTTTTTAAATGACATGTAGGAGAGAAGTTGAGTCTTTGTTGAATCTATATTATGACTGTATCACATCTCAACTCCAAAATAAATAGGCTTATTTAAGGATAAAAAGGTGAGCAATTAATAATTGTTAGTTAATCACTAAAGCGGTTAAGAAAAATTGCTGACCATCTTACGATTAGCGATTTTAAATTTTTTTCAAAACTATTAACCGCTAATTACCTACCTATATATATATATATATATATATATATATGACATGGTGTTATTTTTTTTGTTTAAAATTTTAAATATATATAAAAATGTATAAAATTTTAGAAATAGTGTTATATTTAGTATGATATTATCGTATTACCATAAAAACATTACTTTGATATTTTTTTTTTTCAAAAAAAAAAGAAAAATTTTTCTCTAAAAAAGTTGTTTAGAGTTACTAATCGCAAATCATCAGTTAACAGCCAGGTGGTTTAGGGTTTAGGCCTAAGTAGTTAATCGAGGCAATTAATGAATTTTATTAAGCGGTTGTAGTTAGCAATTTTAGTCAATAACTACTAATTGTAACCGCATCTTCACACATATCGTTCACTTTGATCTTGTACACTAAAAAAAAAAGTGTCTGATCTAACCAATAGCTATGAGAGGGACATATGACACATATCCTCCAAAGGCTATGAGGCTATGAAAATTTTATGTATCATGTTGATGGGCTGCCTCTTGCTCTCTCTATTTTTGGCCAACGTTCATTTGTTTTACGGCTGCGTTAGTACTTCGATCCGTCCAAATTTCTTGAGTTGAGTATCCGAATTACAAACAATAAGCATCTGCAATAATTATTTGTCGGAATTAATGATAATTTGAACAAATAATATGACAAACTTTATATGAAATTGACCGGATTGGTTTATAGTTAAATTATAAAAATCAATATAATAAAATGACGTATGTCCCTTGCAGAGACGGAGGAGAGGGGGGACCGGCTGGGGCCATGGTCCCCCCCCCCAATCCAGAGATAAAAAAAAAAAAAATCAATTGCAACTACTTTTTTGTTGTTTTATTTTTCTTTCAATTAATACTTTTTTTTTTTTTTTACTTTAAAAAGGGCATGCAGGAAGGGAACAAATTTAAGAGAATTATTTTTGTATTTAAAATATTATTTTTTTTCATCTCTTGGAATGCAAAATCATTAATTAAATTTTATATTGAAGTTTTTTCTAACTCGCATGGATATGGGAAACCAATATTTATATAAAGAGAAAAGAGGCATATTAATTGGACATTGGCTAATTTTTTGGGAGAGATAATACATTATGATTTTGTTTTTGCGTCTCTTTGTGTGTGTTTCTTTATTCTAAATGGTTGTATATGACCCTCAAAAAGTAGCTCAATCAGCTATGAATCATGCTTTATAAATTGAAAATCACTATTAAGCATTTTTCTACCATATGCCTTAAGTTACTACCTAATTTGCCTAAATCCCCAATCTCTACTATCATACTCATCCAAAGACAGAATGAGGGGGGGACCGAGGTCACAGGGTGGGCCATGGTCCCCCAATATAAGGAAAAAAAAATTATAAGTAAAAAAAAAAATGTAAAGTTTTGTTTTAATTTAAGTCATCACTTAGCCCCCCTCCAAAAAAAAAAAAATGGCCATATTTTAAGATTTTTTGGTCATGTCCAATAAAATTTTTTGGCCCAATTCTTAAATATTTTTGGGCCTATACCCATTAATTTTTTTTTTTTTTTTTTTAATTTTTGACCCTTACTTTCAAATGTCCACTTTTTTTGCCCTTACTTTCAAATGTTCACTTTTTTTTTTACCCTTAGGTAGTATTTAGTTCATAAGAAGCAACAAAAATATTTTTTTTAATAAAAAAATTTTAAAGAACCGTTAAAAAAAATTTTGGCCGGCCCCCTCCCAAAAAATTTCCTGGCTCCGTCCCTGGTCCCTTGGTATGTGAAAAATGTTTGGGAGATAAACAGTTTCAGAGTTTTTACCAAAAATACATTAATATACATATTTAAACATTACTCTAGCAAAAAAACCTACACTAATGAGATTGAGTTTACTTAGATATATTAACTATTATAGGTTTTTCTTTATATTTTCTCAATATATGGCTCAACACTTATAAGTATATATACAACAAAAAATACATGTTTTTTTTAATAGCATTTGTTTATCACATGTTTATTTAATTTTTAATAGCATTAAGAAGAAATCATGTGCTTCTCATATGCTATAACAACACATGTGCTTCTCACTAGTCGAATATACCTACCCAAATAAATTTTAGACTATTTGGCCTCATATTCAATCAGATGGGTCTCATGCGGAGTATCTCACTTTATCTACTCAAATTGCTAATAATTTAGACATTAAATTACTAGAAATCCCATTCACTTACTTAGGAATATGTGGCTTTCATAATATTTAGGGAAAACTTAAGAAAGTCTTCCCATCTTCCAGCGTTTTGCAAAAGACATTCATGAACTAAAATTTCTCACTTACCCTCATTGATCTTTCATTTTCTTTTATTTTTGACCCCCAAACTTTAAACTCACCGTTTTGAGACCCCAAAATAACACCGTTTTTAAGCATCAAAACGATACTGCTTTGGGCCGTTTTGGGTATTGAAGGGTCCAAAGTGGAAAAAAAGGAAAAATTAGAGGGGAGTAAGTGAGAAATTTTGTTTATAGGTATTTTGTGCAAATCGCTGAAAGATAAGGGAAATTTTCTGAAGTTTCCCCTAATATTTATGATAAGTTACTTATTATGATTTTATTTTATTTATACGTATAAAATAGAACAAGGACTCTGAGTTGCTTGATCTACAAGAACGAGCTAGTGATCATTTTATTGTAGGGCTACCAACAGATTCCTTGGCAGGATGATACAAATCAATACATGTGCAACTTAATTCATTTAATTTTTTTTTTTTTAAATAACTTATAATAACAACAATATATATGTATTTTGCCAAAAACAAATATCCATTTTGACGGCCGCGCCGGAAGTGAAAAACCTCACACATTCTCTACTTGCTCGAGCACCGCCAACGGCAGCGACAGATCAAAGCTACTCCGAAGCGCTCTAGCTCTACTGGGCTTCTTCTTCTTCACGTCCCTCCCCACCGCCTCTTTTGCCGCAATCTTCTTGTCTTCGAACGGACCCGGGCCGTGGTCGCCGGGTGCCGGAAGCACTATCATATTTTATCTTTGGTGGCGCCGCCATGGATGAGTATTCTTGTGACGCCAATGTAGTGCAGGGATTCTGCTATTTGCAGCGGAGTTACGCCCTTGTTGGTTCGCGCTTCCACGTCAGCTCCCTTCTTTACAAGCATTTCTATGACGTCAGTTTGCCCCGCCTCCACCGCACAGTGCAACGCCGTGTAACCATCTTCATCTTTAGCGTCGATGTCAATGCCTTTCTCCATTAGAGCTCGCACTGCATCCACTTTTCCTTTGAATGAGGCTCTGTGCAGCGCTGTCCATCCGTGCTGGTCTCGCGCGTTGATGGCTGCGCCGTTCTTGACGAGCTTTTGGATTGTTCTCACTTCGCCCTTCCGAGCAGCAACGCACAGGCTGTCTCCGAGCCTTAGCGCGTCGAAAAGCCGGTTTTGGCCGTACTCTGCCGCCACTTCGTAGGCCGTTTTTCCTACCCGGTTTCGGATGTCTTTGTTGGCTCCCTTTTGTAGCAACAACTTTACCATGTGCTAAAAAAAAAAAAAACTTTACCATGTGCTCGTCTCCTAAGCTTGCCGCGATGTGCAACGGCGTGTTAGCTGTTAAAATATAAATTAAATTGTTAGAGCATCCACAATAACTTCTTCAAATTTTTCTCTTCAAAATAATAAAAAGTACACTTTTTATTATTTTGACAACTCACTTTTAAAACACTAAATTTCAGCCCCTCTACTTTAACCATTTACTTTCATTATTTCATTAAAATATTATTTTTCAATAAATTTGTTTTTTCTTTCTCTCAGTGCTTGAGGACCGCCGGCGCACAAAACAAACGGGTGCCGCCACCGCCATCAGCAAGAGCCCCAACAGAAACCCATTGTATTGGAAATGCATATGGTCCACAATCACAAGCATCGGGGACCAAATGATCAATACCCAGATCGAAATTCGCCTCCTTGAATCCAAATCCTTGGTCGATCTATAAACCCCATATAACAAGCACAAATCAGACAAGATCACAGTGATTATTTGGAACAAAATCATAGTGGGGTTGGCAAAAACTGAGAGAATGCGCTCGAAGTAGGCAAAGAAGGGAGGGTAGTCGAGGGTCCAGGGGCTGGTCTCGTCGGAGTACCATTGCGAGAGAGGGAAGGAGTGGGTGAGAGCGAGCTAGTGGCGGTGGACCTCGAAGTCTATGCTATGGTAGAAGGGATGGCGTCCTGGCCTTGAGACGATCGTGGCTCCGACTTTGACTTCGACTCACCCACTCTGCAGTCTTCGTCTTCGACGGTGATGGCCTCGAGAGAGGAAGAACAAAAACAGAGACTGCGAAAGAAAAACGGAGAGAGAAATGAAAAGGAGAAAGGAGGAGAGAGTATATATAATTGTTTAAAGAGTAGAGAGGGAATAGTAATTGTTAAGTTTGAAATAATACTGTTCACAATGTTAACTTTTTTATTAAAATGAAAAGGCTGAAAAGTGGGGTTTTAGGCTTTTTTTGTTAAATTAGCTCTTCAAACTAACAAAAAAATGAGTTTGAAGAGCCTGTAGTGAGTGCTCTTACAATTATCGATTTCAAATTAAAATATTGAGTTCGAGCTCTAAATATTTCATGTGAACGATATAAATTTTAAAATAATTTATAATTTGGTTAAACTTCACAAAGTTGCTCTAAAATAACATACATTTTGATTCGTCAATTTTCAATACAGTTTTGCCGAAAACCGAGAAAAATATCAAAATACCCTTGATTTACATTTGTTTTTTTACCATTGGATTACAACCATAAATTATAAATTTTATAAAATAATTTAAAAGCATAAAAGTCATTTAATCATGTTTAAGGTCAGTTTAAAGCAGCTGAAAATGACAAAACCGATATATTGCATCAAATTAAAACTTAGAGGTAAACTAATTAAATTTATATTTTTAAAAAATTTTAAAATTTTGAAATAAGTGATCACCTTCTCCGGTGTTACGGACATCGGTCCTTGCACCGCTTGCCAACAAAAGCCTGGCGCAGTCCCTTCTTCCTTCCTCGACGGCGAGGTGCAAAGCCGTGTTCCCGTCGTTCGTGAGCGCGTCCACATTTGCCCCCTTGATCAATAGAAGCCTCAGCACATCGATGTGACCGGCGCCGGCAGCAAGATGAATCGGGCCCGAAGCAGCAGACTCCGACCTTTCTGTACTAGCCCGATGAGCCAATAACAACTCCACTGTCAGGGATTCTCCAGCCGCCGTCGCCGCCTCAAGCGGGCTCGACCCTGAACGGTTTTGAGCCTCCACGTCCGGCTCAAATTCTAGAAGCAACTGCACAAGATCGGCTCGGCTCTGAGCAATCGCCAAATGAAGCAACGTTTGTCCATGCACGTCCACCGAGTCCACCGCCCTTAAATCAAGCTCACTCTTCTCAAGAACGTCCCGAATATCATCCATGGAGCCGTCGGCCACAAGCTGAGCCAAAACCGGCGGGCCGACGAACATGATTTTGATGCCGCTGTCTATAAAAACCTGCTTCTTCTTGGTCGTAAACCAGTCGTTTGGGACGGCGTCAAACATGGACGACGGCTCCTTAATCGCGGCTCCGGGAACCACCACGCTGTGCAAGAGGAACGCGTCGTCGCAGAGCGGAAACGAGTGCGGAAGATTGGAGCCCGGCGGGAGGTGATAAACAATCTCAATAGTCAACGTTGCGAGAGGAGATATAATCCCCGCCTGTGGCCTGACAGTGTAACGGGTCTTGATAAGCGGCTGAAGCCGGAAGGCGACCGGCATGGTGTACATGACGTTGCGCAAGGTGAGCTCGCCGGAACATTTGTGGCCGTGTTCGATGCGGACAGCTACGAGGTTGGAGGGCTCTAAGCTGATAAGCCTGTCCATTGGTGTTTGTGTAGGTTCAGAGGGGAAAACCCATGAAGGGGGGGGAGGGATCGATGGGGATTCGGGGAAGACGAAAGGGAGTGAAGGAGAATATAAGGGGAAGGTGAGGGGGAGGGCCGGCGGTGAGGAGAAATTGCCAAGTGGGGGGGTTGAAAACAATGCTGACTTGTTCTATTCGGCGTCTCAACTGCATGACTCCAAAAACAGTTTTTTATTTTTTATTTTAATAAGTAAAACTCCAAAGACAGTTGTGTACGTTAAAGTCGATTTCATTTGCCATTAAAATATCTAGTTTACAAAAAGCCACTTTTTTTCTTTTATCTCTACCAAGGCTCGTGATCGTACAAATTTAATTGTACTCGTCAATTGGACGAGTCGATTGTAGTAATGTGGTTGTGCAAGTGCGAGGTCGAACCCACAGAAAATCGTATTTGTCGAAAACTAACTTTTAAACTTTTAAACTAATAAAATCTTAACCTAGTTCCGATTTCAAACACGTGGCGTGCATAAAATAAAACTAAGCTAAAAAACAATAAAATAAAGAAATAAAATAACTACAGTCTCTAATCCACCTCACAATGAATTAATCTAAAATATAAACATGCTTACCTCATATGTATTAACATTTATGCTACAAGGCATATTTTGAGCGTTAACGCATTGTTCATATTTTCGTCTATCGATAAGCACATATGTATATCCTATTGTTGCTACACAATCTTGTCGATCTACTCGAGGCAAACACTGTTACAAGAGGTCACAACGGATAATGGTCCGAAGACGAATATCCGATGTATCTCCGATAACGATATAGTCGACGTTTGACGATTGCAAACAATAATCAATACACTTTTGTCACTAAAATGCATTGAAACGAATAGACATAAATTAAATGACAGAATAATATGAACTAAACACAATATATATATAAACAAATTAAAGTAAAGGAATAAGAGACTAAATAAAAGTAAAATAAAACATTAATTAAATAAATGACAATTTAGGAGGAATTCGTGAAAAAGAGGGCTTTGGGCCTTAGAGGCACTTCCCAAACGTGCTTCACAGCGAATAACTAATGTGACTAGTATGGGTGTGCGTTCGACCGCGAGGCACTTACGTTGAGCGCACATAAGCTAGGGCCGCTGCTGCGTGCCAAATGGTGCGCGCGTCCGTGGTGCTAAATGCGTGCGTCCGTCTGTCGCTGCAGTGCGTCGGCGACCTTAGTGCTGCAGCGTCCGTGGTGCGTTGAGCGCACCAAGTCTTGATCGAGCGCACTTTGGCGGTGTTCTTCACGAAATCCACTTTCTTGCCTCGCTAGCCATGGTTTAATGCAATGTCCTGCACAACACAAAATACTAAAAACACTGAAAATGATTAAATATTAACAATGCTAAAGGCCTAACGAATATAAATTAAGGGATCCAAATAAGCACTTTTTGACACCGATCAGCTCACATCACATTATTATTATTATTTTTTATATGTTGCTTAAAAAATAATATTTTGTTTTTTTGAGAAGTGATATGGGTATTTAATTTTTTTACCAAGAAATGAGTACCAAATGATCAACCCTACGAGTCACATTTCTCTATCTTTAATGAATAAACTACACTTCATTTTAGTAACCATCGCTTAATAAAAAATTTGGTACCCTTATCTATTTTTATTTTTATTTTTTAACAAAGTGGGATCAGGGCAGATGCACATTGGCAATTTTATTGGGGTAGTTACAGATTATATTAAGTAAATAATGTAATAAAAATGGGCAAAAGATCGAGCAAATCCATTACCTAATTATTTAGTTTTTTTTTTTGTTTTTTTTTAATACAAAAAAAAGGGGTTTGTCACTACAATGCTCATCAAATTTGCTACGCAGTAGCGTAACAATACATAAAATGAACTAATTATGAATCAATCTAATTATTTCTCCTCATTAAGAATAATAAAAGTGGATTGAAAAAAGAATACACTAAACGGAATATTAAAAAATGGCAGTTAAATTAGAGAGCAAGATATATGTAGGTGCTTTGAAAAGTATGTAGCTAAAGTAGAAAAAAAAAAAAAATTTGTTAACTAAAATTTGCCTAATCGATCAGATGTGTGGACTCAAACTCTTTCTCGTAAAACAAGATACGATCTTGACACTTTTACTCCGATAGTATGATTAAACTAATAATAAAAAATGAAATTAATTATTTAATTAATATTTTAAAACTCAGAGAAAAAAAAAAAAAGAACATTGAGATCATAAACAAATTATTCAAAAGTATAAGAAGAGAAATACATATAAAATAATGTTTTGGTGGGTTTGGAAAGGCCACCTAGGAGGCCTCCTCCAAGTGGGACTCTGTGGGAGCATGAGTTTTCATGGAACAACTCTGGTGCGACTACTTAAAAAGAACGAATAAACAATGAATAGGTCGCACAATCATTTGGTTGGGGCCAACAGTAACGCTTTATGGGTTGTTAGATTTGGTCCTGTTGATTTCTTCTTCGTACGATTTTTTTTTTAATATTATTTTTTATTTTAGAAAACGTGAGAAACAAAAGAAATCAGACAAGTATCATCATTTTCACTAATTAATTAAGCATTATTATTTGTTGTGTGTTTATCAAATTTAGTTTATTTGTTTCCTTCGCTCCCGCCAAACAGCATAAATCTATGCCACTTCGATTGAGAATTCTAAGCTTGAGGGTCCCCTCTACATAGGATTTTTTTTTTTTTTTTTTTTTTAAATTTTTAATTTTAATTTTAATTTGTATTATTATTATTATTATTTATTAATTAGATCTTCACCTTGCTGAAAATCATCGTATGGATCATTTTGATTGTGATGTTGAATATAGGTGGATATATATATATATAAAATCGCATCACTTGCAGCCATTCTTGTTTTTCTTCTTTCGCTTCTTCTGTTCTTCGTTGTTTTATTTTTATTTTTATTATTTTATTTTTGTAGATATAATAATTTTTTAAAAAAATTTTCTGACGTAATTAACTGGATACTTGATATTTATGATTTACTTTTGTGCAACATTATACTTAGAAAACTCATGCACAACCGTCACACTATTGACGCCATCTAATTATATGATAATTATATAAGAGTTTACTAAATGTAATTATTTGACTCTTAAATGAATGGAATGAATGGTTTAAAAATCCGGTAAAACTCATTGAGTTAATTTTAAAAATTAGGAAAATTTTTACTTAATCCCACAAACATTCATCATTTTTGCAATTACCTTTCAAAGTTTAAAATTTCTCAATTTAGTGTATCGAACTTCTAATTTTTTCTAATGTCGCCCATTTGTTAGGTTTTCCTGTTAAATCATGACAAAATTTTCAAAATACCATTTTTTTTTAATCATAAAAATATAAAATACAAAACTGCAAAGATTCAAGTGTGAGTATTTTTGCAAATTCCTTTAAATCCTAACCATTGCTTGAATCTTTGCAATTTTGTTGGCAATTTTTTTTTTCCAACAAAAAAAAGGGTATTTGAGTAATTTTGATGTTACTCTCCATTAGGATTTAAAGGAGGATGTATGACATTGTAAAAAATTTGAAGTTTGATATTTTAAATTAAGAATTTTTTTAGGTGTAATTGCAAAAATGATAAAAAGTTAAAAAGGGTTAAGTGAAATTTTCTCCTAAAAATTAACAACTTAAACGTCAATTTATAATGAATTTTTCATTAATAGAGACACATGTGGAGAACCGAATTGTACCTGCTAATTGGTACAGTAGGATCATAACTTTTCTATCTCTTTCACAAAGATTTATTGTTAAAAAGACTGTCATTTTAATGAATGACAATTTGTTATGTTTTCTTTTTAAAAAAAAAAAAAATTATTTGTTATTTTATTTGTTATTTTTTTTCTCCTCAAAACAAAAACATTAACAAATAACTCAAACATAAAATACTTTAAAAAATATAAAAACATTTTTCACGTTTCCAAGCTAAATTGATGTTTATTCATGTTCGTTTAAAAATATTTCTGGAGGCAAATAGAGCCCAAACAAAAAGGGGGACACCATTAGCAAACATTTTACTCATATTATAAATCTTATAAGAAATACTTTGTATATTAGTTAGTTTATTCAGATAAGTGTTTTTTATTTTTAATCTAAATAATAATTATAAAAAAAAGTTTTAACGTGACAAAGTATTTTTTTTAGTTTATATTTGATTTTTTTTTTTTTTATATAAAATACACATGCTTATTTTTAAAAAATCCAAACAAATGTAGAGCGACTCTTTATATATATATATATATATATATATATAAAGTGGTCGTATGTTACACATATTGTCTCTCCCTCAACTTTTCTTTGTTTTCTCTCTTCTCTCCTCTTTCAATGGCCTCGTTTAGCACAGCCTTCCTTTGTAATTTGGAGACTTACTTTCTCCAATAAGAAAGTTCATCTACATTCCATTTTTGTTGAAATGCCGGTAATATTGGTTCCCATTGTTATCATGTGTAACATCCCGATTTTAGTCTTATAAATAAATTCGAGTGTTACGCTAAAATAATCTCACACAATACATATGAGCTGATTGAGATATCTCGAGGTGATATTTATTTAATAAAAGTAGAATTATGGTTTCCATTACAACACTTGTATGCACTAGGTGTACTAAATATGTGCTGCAGACGGCATCAAATCATTATAGTAATATTCATCAAGTTTACACACATTACAATAAAAATGATTAATATAATTGAGACTTGCTCCATAGAGTAAACATCAATCCTGCAGCAGATGGTCTATCAATCATCAAAACTAGTAAAGAAACCATCGTCTTCACTTTCTATTCCTGCATCAAGGTCTATGTAAAGATGGTGTTATCGTATTTACATAAACAAACAAGTGAGTAATCTATTTTCCTAGAGATAACGACCAAAAGACTAGTTTGGAACAAAGTAAGATTAAAGAATAAAATATATAATGATAAATGAGTTGTGAATGCAATGTAGTGACATATTAGTTTGTGTTTTATGATAATCTTTCTTCATACCTCTCGTCATGAGCTCTTAGTCCATTCACGTTCGTTATGTCCCACACACTTTAGAATTTTACTTGTTTGGTGCTGGTGACTACACTGCCCCAGCTTAGTTATATATTAGGCCAGTTGGACGGTTATATACCCCCATTCACTGAGATACTGACAGTTCTTCGCAGCAATCCACCCAACTTGTTCTTAAGGTGGCTATCTTATTAGCCCATTTTATTTTACACATTATACAACAGTTGTAATGCAAAATTATATTGATAAGACAAAATAAGAATTCCTATAACAATAAAACAAAGTTAATACTTAGTAAGTACATCCATACTTACACTCCTTAGTGTAGTTCTGATCCACTTTTGCATATAAATATATACATACAACAATATATACAAATTCGTTTATTCTCAAATAATATCATTGTTTAAAGATCCCCATCTTTTTATATTTTATTTATTATTTGTCACTTCATTCTTTACCTACTCATTTTATTATATTAATCAAAGATAGTCGCTTATAAATAGCTTTATGCCTGAATTCCTTTTTGGTGATGAGGCTACTGGCCATTATCACTAAATACAAACCAATATTATATATATATATATATATATATTGAATTCATATTTTGGGGATGAGACTAATGGTCTATACTGCCACAAATATAAACTAAAATTTAAATGATAATAAAAGAAATAACTGTATGTAAATACTAAATTCATTTTTCGGGAATGAGACCAATGGTCCGTATCGTCATGAACTAAAATTTAAATGACAATAAAATAAATAACTGAATTAAAGATTGTAAAGTAAATACTATATATAATAAATATAGAGAATATCATAAGCCCATAATCGATTTTGTCCACTAACTCATTATTATCAATTCTCTTGTATCCATTACTTATTTTACATCATAAGCTTATTGGGTCTTAAATAATTTAGACGAGAACAAATAATACGAACAATAAATCATTATAATTACACAAGAAATATTTACCCAATAAACCTTAAAGTAGAACTCCACTAAATCTTCTCTAGGTAGGTAGTTTAGAAAAGTAAGAACACTTGAACACAACAAGAAGGATCTAGGCCATATGGTTTTTGACTTAGAGCTAAGAAATAGAATGAAAGGAGGAGCAAGCAATCTTTACTTTGTTCTAAGATTGTAAATGAAAAGCTTAAGTGAAAATGACTTAGCTTAGACTTCTATTTATAAGAGAATGAATGGCTATGATTCATTTTCACACTTTTGATCCAAGGGTTAAATACAAGCTTTTATCTATAAAAGAATGAATGGCTAGGTTTAATTTAACACTTTTGATCCAAGGGTTGAGGTGTATTTAACCAAAAGAATGAACCTAATTCATATTTCATGATCTATACCACTTAGCAAATTTGTCCAAAATGAGGGTAGTATATTCCAATCTATTTTTTGATGTCCAAACATATTCCAATTGACATGAAATTTTGAGTGTAGATAGAGGACTTAGAGACGAACATTTTATGTTTTTGGTTTGACTTCATCTGAGTTTGTACAACGTTTCCAATTCAATAACACCCTAACCACCCACTTGCTTTTTATTAAATGATTATTTTCATGATATTTCTCATAATCATCATACTAGATGACTTTAAGCTTCCATAAATGGTTATCCTTGACATCTCTCTTCAACAATTTTTGTAACACCCCAGGTTTTAGAGGGAGAACGATTGGGAGAAATTGTAACATATTCTTACTAAAATAAAATATTCTCATAAGATGTCCATAAACATAACATTACTAGAGTACTATTATCCCAAATACATAATGTGCTAGTATACAATAATCTCATAAAAATACAGTTATACCATCTATACTCGTCCCAAGTGGTCTAATCCATAAAATGGAGTCCCAGATACTTCTGCTCCTGCCAAACCACAAAGTAATAAATCCATGTGTTCTAGCCTAACCCGTGTCCTCAGTACTACCATTTATAAGATAATCTGAAAAAGATGTATAGGGAGAAGGGGTGAGTTCAACAACTTAGTAAGTAACCACAACACCAAACGCTATAAAATATGCTATGCAGAATTTTTATATCATAATCTCTGTCATATACAACAATAATTTATGCGGAATAAAGCATGATATTTGCAAAATGAATAATTAGTACTTCCTTTTTCTTTTCTTGGTTGTTTTACCCTTTGACCCATCCCTGCGAGTTTTCTATGTCCGGCGCATGTTTGGCTTGTCATAAAGGACTCCTTTGGCTCATCCTGTCGTCACATGGGAGAGCTACCAGGTTGGGAACTCCCCCTGGGTAGAGGTCTATAATACCCCGATAAAAACCCACCTTTTTATTAGACAAAATCTTTTTCCATAAGAGCGATCAACAAAGGTTTTCAATAAAGGTGTTTAACGAGACTCAAAATCCTTAGCGTTAACCTAAACACACTTTAAACTTTTAAGAGAATAAAAGCCAAACACTGACCCTTAAAAGGCGGATGTACGTTAGGTCTGATGAACGTATGCTGTTGTCTGTAGTGCGGACGTACGGGGGAAACCACCGGACGTACACTTTGCAAATAGTACAACTGACATACATGGGACCACCGGACGTATGCTATTTTTTGGAGTACCCTTTGGGTAATACCTGGACGTATGAGACACCTTCTGGACCAATGTACAAAGACCACCGGATGTACACTAGGGTTACCGGATGTCTGCTACTTTGTTAGAAAGTTGGTGGCAAACTTTCCCTATAAATAAGCCATTCCACTTCCCATTTCTCTTACCCATTCCCATCCCCTGGTATGCCCCTAGGCTGCCAAAGTCCTTTCCTTGAGTTTTGAGTGAGAAATTGGTGAGAGTAAGCTTTAAAGAGGAGTTTCCGAGAAGGGGAGACCATATCCGCACTTAGCTTCAGGGTAAGCTCTGTTCCCTTTGTATTTAGCATTGTTTTATCTTGTATTTCTGCCTTGATGAGGTTTTCCAAGTGTTCATTAAACGTTCTTTAAAGATAATGATGTTTTCAAAGGATTTTCTCAAAGAATTGTTGTTCGGTGATTTCTTGCATTGCATGTGATGTTTTGCTAGCTTAGGAAAGGTTTAGAGGTCTATGAATGTCATTGGAAACAGGCATTGCCCGAATCTTGAAACGGTGTGCTTAACACATTGAGCGAACGTACGCCATTGAGGCTGGACGTACGGTTAGTGGGTAGAGCACCTGTCCTTAAGTTTCACACGTGTATGCTTGGGCTTAGTTATATTTCTAGGTTTCATAAGACTTAGAATAACGGTGTCTTGTATTCATTATAATAGGAATTAGCTTGGTTGGAGGATTCGCTTGAGTGCGTAAGGTAAGTAGACACTTACACCCTTTTTACGTACAACGTGGGATATGTCAGTTGACTGACCACGCGTATGGTATGAACATGTCTATTTTTTGTAATTACTCGGTAACTGTATTATTAAATAAACAATTAAGATGCATCGTAAGATATGGTACGCTGGTATATGCAGTATGAATGGCTATGGGCTTATTATATAAACTGTGTATTATGGTCAAATGTGTGTGTTATACAGGGCTTTGGATCCATTGGTTTCATGACCTCAGTGCAACCATTCCCAATGGTTTGGTCACTATAGGACAGACGTTATTAGTTGGTGTGGGCCACTTGAGGTCAGACTCTATCGTGCCACTAATGTTACATACGGTATGTTGTGCAATGGCATTGTATTATAGGTCTCTCGGGATAGCACCAACCATGCTGAAAAGGGATAATATCTTGGGTAGACCATGTATGGGAGTTATGACTTATAATGCATTAACTTTTTCTGCATTAAAACACTTAGGTAATTATCACCAATTCTACACCGTAAGATTTGAAAAACCTAAAACCTGTTTAAATGGTGTATTAGTGGAGGTAATGCTCTCTTTTTGGTTATTACTTAAAATGTATGTTTACTTTCATTAATTGGGCTCATGTCATACCTAAGTGTGATGTTTATTTACTAAGTTGTTAGACTTACACGGTTATTATTCTTTAGGTAACCTGGTTTACTACTATGGAAGTTTACACTTGCTCCTAAATCCAACAGTGCCCTCTCAATCTGGCTAACTCCTATCATGCAAGTGATTGTAGGACATCCAGGGTCCTTATACTTTACGGGTAACTTGCACTGTAGGATAGCACTGACCTGCTCGGTCATGAATGCCTTCTTAGGGACATTCGTCTTCCTCTTCACTGTGACTAAGTCCTTTAAGAACTTGGCATAGGAAGGGATTTGCTGGATGACGTCCAAAAAAGGAATGTTTATTTGGACTTGCTTGAACACCTCCAGAATGTCCTCTAATTTCCCTCCATTCTTGGGCGCTTGTAGTCTTCGGTATGGTGCTTTTGGCACAAGCGCCTCTAGGAGGTTCCTTTATATCTTGGGTGAGATGGCGCAAGATCTGCTTCCTTTTGATTGTCACCTTCTTCTTCTTTCTCTTCGCTTCTTCTTCCTCATTTCTTGGGTTCACCACCATATTGTCCACTCTCTTCCTCGACCTCGTGAGTGACAATTGCCTGCACATGCTCCTGATTTGAGGAATTTCCACTGTGGTATGCTTTAGGGTTGTTCACAGCTTGGCTAGGGAGCTTTCCCTTGTCCCTCTCACCTAGGTGATTCGCTAATTGTCCCATCTGCATCTCTAACTTTGCGATCGCCTGGGTGTTTACCATGGTAGATTGCCTCACATCACTGATTGATTGACCAGTCATTTTCATAAATTCTCTCATGGTCTCTTCCAGTGACGGGGTAGATGAGGCTGGAGCTTGGGTGGGGGCTTGATAAGATGCTGATGATGACGCTGGTGGAGCCGAGCGTCCATGATTTTGATAAGGAGCAGAAAATCCTAGAGGATAGTGATTTTGAGCATGAGGGGCTCCTCCTGGATTTGTGGTGGGTTGATTCTGTTTCCAAGAGAAATTAGGGTGGTTCCTCCACCCCGGATTGTACGTCTCAGAATATGGCCCACTTGACGGCTTTTGGAAATTGTTGAATGCGTTCACTTGTTCCATCTTAGTATAAACTGTCATCGATGGACAACTCTGTGCTTGGTGCATGGGACTAGCACAGATAGAACAGCTCTCAACAGGAAAGGTGTTTGCGATTTACGGACTTCCCACACTCGGGCATCCAATCTTTGAACGATGGCATCCATCATCTGTGCCAATCGCTTTCTCCTTTGATTCCGTGGATGCCCCTTTTCTTGAGGTTCGCTGATTTATCACGACAACTTGTGAAATCCGGTGTTGGGAGTTGTTGGCAATTTTCTCGAGCCTTGTAGGCTAAATCTCCGTTAAGTTGAGAAAAGCTC
Organism: Carpinus viminea; assembly: GCA_013348765.1. Taxonomy (NCBI): domain Eukaryota; kingdom Viridiplantae; phylum Streptophyta; class Magnoliopsida; order Fagales; family Betulaceae; genus Carpinus; species Carpinus viminea. Next base: position 20,091,368 of record CP054674.1, read on the forward strand.
CCCATTCATTAGCTCAATCATACTACGGTTGGGTGAGACAGCCTTGGTAGAAGAATTGCACTAAACGCCATTTCTCATATCCATGAGGGGACATTTCATCAGCAGGTCTTTGAACCGTGCCCAACATTCGGAGAACTTCTCATCCTCATCCTGAGTAAAGGAACTGATTCCCTTTCTTGCCTCGTTTACTTTGGACATTGGGAAAAACTTGTTGTAAAACCGCTTTGATTCTTCCTAGGATGTGATGGAGCGGTGCAGGAATCCAACCACTCCGTGGCTCTATCATGAAGTGAGAAAGGAAAGAGTCTGAGGTGTTCAGATTCCTCAAAAAAATTCTGGAATTTGGTGGTCGCACAGATGTTTTTGAATTTTTTAACATGCGAGTAAGGGTTTTCGTGATTAAGCCGTAAAAGGAGGGTAACATTTGGATTACGTGGCTTAAGATCGTAGTGGGTTGCATTAGTCGGTGGTAATACAATGCGAATGGGAACCGACGCAGAGTGCGAACAATTCCGGAGTGACGCTTGTGAAATCCACGTCATAAGCTCTTCTCTGCCTCCCTGCTCCTTCTCTTGCATCCTGGTGCTCCTCGTGCTCCTCCACTCTAGGATTTCTGATTATCTCCCATCTCCACTTGAGCTCAACGTGCTCTCCTAAGTGTTCTTTCTAAATCGGGATCTAATGATGTCAACTCTAAGTTCACGGATCTCCGACCAAGCATAAACCAATGAAAATTTAACTAAACTACAAAGCAAAGAGCAATAAGCTAGGAAAGTAAACAATGCAGGAAAATAAAGAAAACAAAACAACAAAACAGCAAACAAAAAAGATGGCAAGAATAGCTATGCAAAATTACTTTAACAATATATCTAAAGCAACAAGTCAAAATAAATCAAAGCAACAATGATGCAGTAAAAACAGAGCAGAATAATAAAAACAGAGAAAAAAAATAACCTAAACAGCAGCAAAAAAAAAAAAAAAAAAAAAGAAATAAAATAAACAACTAAAAATTGCAACTAACAAGGTTATTAACTAAACACATGCAAATTATTAAACAACTAAAAAAAAAAAACTAAACACAGCTAAACTCAGCAAACAAAATACTCAAAATTAGCAATCAAAACAATTAAACTAAGTCTAGCAATTGATCAAAACAAAAGGAAATTAAAACTGGTCATCTTGTCTTTCCGGTATGCGATGCAGAAGCGAGAGGTGCGCCAGCCTTGACGCTCGCGTTCGCCTGCAGCAAGAGTGTGGCAGTTTTCTGCAAGTGCGTTCGTTCGCAACTCCGGTGCGTTCGAACGCAACACTGCATTGCGTCTTTGTCAGAGGGGCCTGTGCTCGCACACACACGCGTGATGAGCGTCATAGCGAAGCGTCTGAATAAGCGGCGTATGCTCGATGCAAGAAGCGTTCAATCCGGCCGCTTGAAATTTCCGAAACTGAAAGAATGCTAAAAATAACTAAAAACTAACCTAGAAAATAACGAAAATAAACTAAAAATGCAAAATAAACTATGAACAAAATTTAAAATGCAGAAAATAAAAACTAGTAGAAAAATACATCAATTTAAAAATTATATTAATCTTTAAACAAAAACAACCGTTCCCCGGCAACGGCGCCAAAATTTGATCGTACCAAATTTGGGTACTCGCAAGAGAACGAACCGTTAGGTCGTATAGCGTTGCGCAAGTATCGAGATCGAACCACAGAGAACGGAGTTTTGTAATTAAAAATTAGCACGACTCTTAAATTAAATGTATCTTAACCTAGTCCCAAAGAGAATTGATGTGAACATGAAACGTGAAATTAAATTAAAGTGAAAATGGGATAAAAATAACTAAGGTTAAAGATGAACCTCACCCAATAAAGATAAACTTAATACATTAAACACCAATTTTCCGTTTTTTAAACTTTAAACCCTTCAACACACTCTATTGTGATTATTGACATAAGTCAAACCGAATAATGTGTTTACCGTTAAGGAGCGACAATGAGTCTTGATTATGGATAAAATCATCCACTGTATCCTTGGATCACGATGATATTGAATCACAACCAAAAACTCGTTGTGCCTTGGAACACATCACGGATGACTATCAATGTATCAACAACACACAACCATTCAATTATTTGTCACGAAATTAAATGACGATGCGAATTAAATAACGGAAAATAAAGCATAAAATGTAAAAGCAAGAAATATAAACTAAGTGAGGCTTCATCTTCAACCTAAGTTGAAGATTTTAGCCACCCATTGAATAACAAAGCATAATTAAAGTAAAAGAATGCATTAAAATTAAAATAAAAGGAAAAGCTTACAAATAAAAGGGCGAAGCAAGGCAACAGACGCAAAATGCTCTCTAAAACGCCCCCAAAGAAAGTGTGTTCACCAAATGGACCTAGGGTCCTATTTATAGACTACAAAATCTCTGAGTGCGTTCGAACGCATGAGGTGCGTTTGAACGTACTGCTAAGTTGTGCGTTCGACCACACAATGTACGTTCGATCGCAGAAAACTGTAACGGCGCAGCTTGGAAGCGAAGGACTCCTAGGGCACCCGCGTGAGAGATGCGGGATCGGGGCGTGTCGTGTCCTGCGTTTGACCGTCAGTGCGTTCGAACACACCAAGTGCGGTCGAACGCACTTGGCAGGGATCCAATTCTTCACTTAGTGTCTTTTTGCTCTCTTGTGGTCAACTTTTGTTGTAAAGACCTGCACAACTCAAAACACTGAAAACACTAAAAATAATTAGAAATTAACAAAGCTAAAGGCCTAACAAATATAAGTTAAAGGGGTCAAATATACACAATTTGACACTGATCAACCAACCATGCTGAGAAGGGATAATATCTTGGGTAGACCATGTATGGGAGTTATGACTTATAATGCATTAACTTTTTTTGCATTAAAACACTTAGGTAATTATCACCAATTCTACACCGTAAGATTTGAAAAACCTAAAACCTGTTTAAATGGTGTATTAGTGGAGGTAATGCTCTCTTTTTGGTTATTACTTAAAATGTATGTTTACTTTCATTAATTGGGCTCATGTCATACCTAAGTGTGATGTTTATTTACTAAGTTGTTAGACTTACACGGTTATTTGGTTTACTACTATGGAAGTGGCAATAGATGCTACTACTTGACTGGTTATGCTTTACTTATAATTACAAGTTTGTCTTTGGAGAAAATACTATTTAGCCTCCTCAACTACCAGCCATTTACGTTTTAGCCCCCTAAACTATCAAAGGTTGTTAAATGGCCCCCCAACTATTAAACAGTTACGTTTTAGCCCCCTCCATTAGTTTTTGCCGTTAAAGTGGATGAAAACATCCAAACTACGTCGTTTTGATAAGTTCAAGTTACGAAAATACCCTCCTAGCGAGAAAAAAAAATTTAAAGCTCTTACCTGTGTGAGTGGGGTCGGCGTGGACGTAGATGTTGAAAAGGTTTTTGCTGGTTTGGTTGAAGTAAGGTTCCCACAGTGGCGCAAATGGGAGAGGAACAGTGGTTAGGAACATGAAAGCTAGCTTTTTAGGTGAAGCGGGTGGCCCGGGCTTCGGGTTCACTAGCAAAGCAACACGCAAGAGTGGCTTGCCATCGCTTGGCGGCGATGGTACTGGAAGTGGTAGCGCAGCGGTACTGGATTGTTGGCGCCTTATTTCCTGGTTGATTTAAAGCTCTTACCAAATTCGTGTTTCTCCTAATGAACTTGCTGGCATGGGACCTACATCACCCCTTCTTTGGCTGGCTAGAAGGCACGGTTTACCTCTTCCCCTTGTGTTTGCTTATACTCTCTTTTGCTTGTCGTGAGCATGATGGACCAACTTTTTACATATCCAATACTCGCAGGTTTGCTATTCTATACAGACCAACACTTCCTAATATTGTTGGTGAAGGGTTTAAACGCGATGAGAAGGCAAATGACAGGTAACTTGCATGATACAATGTTTTCAGGAATATACAAATAGTTTCAAGGATATGGTGTACTAACTTTCTCAGAATAAGTTAGTACACCATATGATAACTTTCTAATCTATGATAAAATGCTTCAAAATATGCATCAAAACTTGAAGGAACAAAACAAATAGGTAATGAAATTTGAGATGTCTTAGAAATGGGCGAGAAATAAGTGAGAAATGAAATTGCTTTTATAGTGGCTTGACAAAAAAAATCTAAGTATTACAAGCCATAAACAACTGCAACACACGAGAATGACGAGACGATGAACCCTCAAATCTGCTACAACCCCTATGCGTATACATGTGAGGCACCACCTCATCGATCTTTGCATCTGCATGCATGCCCACCACCTGTTCATGCTATCCAACAACCCCGTTTCACGTTTTTGTGACCTGAAAGGGAAAGAAAGTTGCAGAAAACCAACCACTCAGGCGAGTCAAAGGCATTGGGACTTTCGTCCACCTCTAATCTGAACCCTCCATTTTACACAATCATAAATAGGACCGTGTTCGTCTCGAAAGTATGATTTAGAAATTAAACTCGGTCTTAATTAGCGGGGGTTTTCAAAATTATGTCTGCCTTATCTCCGTCATTGATTTAGCATACTACTTTTGTAGTCTTTTTTCTTTTTTTTCTTTGAACAGTGAACAGTGAGAAATATGCTATCTCCCACTCCGCTCTCCCTCTTTTGCACTTTGTTGCACTGCTTACCCCTCGCCGTTGTCTTTACCGTCAAAAGCCCCGCCGCCTCTACCGCCACCACCTCTGTCATTATTGACAGCAATGAAAACCCACCTACCGTTGTTGTATCCATCACTCATAGCACCAAAATCAACCAGGAAATAGGGTGCCAACAATCTAGTACCGCAGCACTACCACTTCCAGTACCGCCGTCGCCAAGCGATGGCGAGCCACTCTTGCGTGTTGCTTCGCTAATGAACCCGAAGCCCGGGCCACCCGCTTCACCTAAAAAGCCAGCTTTCATGTTCCCAACCACTGTTCCTCTCCCATTTGCACCACTGTGGGAGCCCTACTTCAACCAAACCAGCAAAAACCTTTTCAACATCTACGTCCACATCGACCCCACTAACCCAGGTAAGAGCTTAAAATTTTTTTTTTCTCGCTAGGAGGGTATTTTCGTAACTTGAACTTATCAAAACGACATAGTTTGGATGTTTCCATCCACTTTGACTGCAAAAACTAACGGAGGGGGCTAAAACGTAAATGGCTGGTAGTTGAGGGGGCTAAATAGTATTTTTCCCTTTGTCTTTACTATTTAGTAGCTCCATGCTCTTACTTGATGAATTATAGTGATTTAGATTTATTCACCTTTTCTTGCATTCACTCTGACATTTTTATAAGGGTGGTTTCCCGTTTGGTCACAAGATGGCTAGAACGAGTAAATTGCCAGTGACTCCATCGGATTAGCTGAGGCTAATTTTGGGAGCGTTACAAGACCACCTGGTCGGTAGTACACACCGTAACCGTCCTTCGGTGTGCTTGCCATGCTACCCTTGCGATCCAGCCAATCGTTGCTTCAGTGTCTTGGGGTTAAAACATTTATTATTCATGAATGCACATATAACATTTCATATAATCTTGTAAGCTCATCCATATTTGTGTAATATATTATGAAACCTTTGTGAGCTCTTTCATTCATAATTGCATTCATGCATAACTCATAAAAATGAGGTAATTGCAATACGTAAAATTCTTAAACCATGCAATATGATTGAGTAAAACTTTGCATTAAAAATATGAAAGGAAGTGCATTTGAAATTCATGTAAGTGAATTCTTCATAAAATTCCCAACATTTTCCTTTTTTCAAAGATTTATAATAAAATATGTTGGGGTTTTTGGTGTTGTGTCTCCTTACCTAGCATCACATGCCCTTATTTTGAATCCACATCCAACTCATAATTGCTACAACGTAGGTAAAAAGTACCTTAATCATCAATTCATTTATCCTTAACATCAAACCCCACCATACATTGATTTATATATCTCCCATAAAATTCTAATAATCAATTCATCTAAGGCCTCAATAAAGCATCCAAAATTATCCGACTATAATTAAGAAGTCTACCTACCCATAACATCGCTCTCTTCCTAAACCATTTAATTTAGCAACTTACTCACAATATCAAAAGCTTAGAAATGTTTACAACAATTACAACTAATTTGTCCGACTAGCAATTCAAATATTCATACCCTAAAAACCTCAATTTAATGCTATAAATTTAGCTTCATACTAAAAATACCATAAAGGGTATGAAAATATTACCTTGGAGTTCTCCTATTTTTCTTTCCTCTTTCTCTCCTTCCTTTCTTCTCTTCTTTTTTCTCTTCTCTCTTCTTTTCTCCTCTCTTCCTTTCTTTTCTTTCTCTCCTTTTTTCTTCTCTTCTCTCTCTTCCTCACGCTCACTTGGCTGTGAGTAAATGGGGAGCAAAGGCTTCCTTAAATACCATTCTTAAGCTGCCGAATGTTGGACAAGTGTCCAACCACTTGTCTTGATTTCCCTCCTTCCGTGGCAGCCAGCTGCCTTCAATCAAAATGCCTCTTGACACCTTTTGGCCCATGTGTTTATGTGAGAATGAAAGCAACATGCTGTACGACACACCTGCAGCCTAAGCAACCTAACTTGATCTCATGCAACGCCATGTGTCCACTTTCAGCTTGATGACTTGTCAAGCTCCTCATGCATTTACAATAAAATGTGGTCATAAAAATATAAAATTAATCCCTTATGAACCTAAACATGTTTACTAAAATATATCCAAAATTTGTGGCCTAAAGAAATCATTAACCCATTCAATTAATTCCCAAAATCTCAAGTGCTTTAATTACTTGACAGATTAACCTATTACACTTCAAAAATTCATAAATTTTTTAATTTAATTCCAAATGACACAATATTTGCCTTGAAATTTTCCTCATTCAAAGGCCCACAACATATCCAAAAATTATAGCAATCCATAACTTTTTGATACCTCAAAAGTCCCTCGAAATTTAGTGCCTTTGCTTAACCAAAATTCCAGTTTTGATACTTGCATCTTCTAAAAATCATAACTTCTTCTACAAATGTCCAAAAATCATAAAACCACTTTTAAAATATTCATTTCTCATCATTATACAAGGTCTTAAAACAGCTTTTCTTAAAGTCTCTCATTTAATTTTTGGTGCTCAAAACAATGTGACTTTTCTTCCAATAACCCACTAAATTTCAATTTCCACCTTTCTTCACATCAAATCTATATTTACCTATGAAATTGTAAATACTCCTTATGTTTGATATTAAGATCACCTTTATTCTAAGGTATAAATTTTGGGGTATTACAATTTTAATCTCATTTAGATAGTATGAAAATTAAAACACTGATTTGTAGGCCAATATCTAAAAAGTTTCAAATCGATTTCTGACTTCACTAAATACTAAATTTGAGATTAAAGTGATACACAAAAAGGGGTTAACAATCAATGTAATATGTCCTCTATACCAAATAGTTATTTAATATCATTAATCCTTATATTATTTTTCTAAATTATTTATTATTCTTTTAATTTATTTAATATTATTAAAATAAAAGTTTTAAAATCTAGGTCGTTACATTCTACCCACCTTGTTGGAATTTCGTCCTTGAAATTAAAGCATTTAAATTATCATATAGCCTTAATACGAGTGACTTAGATTTTTATCGTAATGTCTAATCCTTAGTCGTATCTTACACTTAATCCCTAACCTTTATCATATAACAATATTCTAAGAAAAAGGGTGTAAGAAAATAATATTTTACCATTTTTATCCATATACTCTATAGCTCCGGCATATTACTTTCAAGATCTTAACATCTTCACTTAGGTACTACCCTTTTACACAGTACCATGATTTATCTATTAACTCAAAACATATGTATCATGATTTATCCATCCACTATTGACTGATACATGTGTGTCTTGATGGGTTATAGAAATTGATAATTGATAAGCTAGTAAAGTAGGATACAAGTAAGTTTCCAAGCTGGAAGGCCCAAGACACTTATGTTATAAATTCTCTCTCCTAGGTCTTGCAAGGTCAAGAAAAGAAAAAGAGAAACAGATAGTACTACTAAGCCGCTAATATAAGGGCTTGGTAAACAGCTCAGGACATGATATGTATGGACCTTCTTGCTGAGGTTTTTGGTACATACATGTCAAGTGCTCTCTCTCTTCAGTCATGCAAAACCATTACTAAAGAGAGATATTTAGCCTAAGAAGCATGATCAAGGATAATCTTGCTTTCTCAAGACATGATCAACGATAATCTTGCTTCAATGATTTAGTATAAGAGTATAAAAATTTGGGTTTCATGAATCAATTCGTGATGCTGCATCTTTCTTCTTCTTTTTTTTTTAATAAGATGAAACTCAAACTCGAAGAAAATTTGAGTTTAAGTACATGAGAAAATGTTATAGGAAGATCAAAGATGAAAACTTTGATAAGAAGTCTTACGTTTCAGTAGCGAAGATGCATGAATTTATAGGACAGGTTCTGGAAGATGGACAAGCGCACGCGATGCGTGTTGGCATGATATTTCAAAGTCATTGATTGAACAGTTAGTTTGAAAAGCAAGCGTTGAAAGTTGTTCATAAGTAAAAAAGGTGTCGGTCAAATTTATGATAGGTGACAAGATCCAAATTCAATAGGATCTTTTTGACAAAAATCCCTCGCCGCCCAAGGTCTTCTTTCATACGCTTTTTTACTGTAGCTTTAACCGAAGTGATTTTTTTTTTTAAAGCCAAACATCTGTTACTTTGAGAAGCATAATAATCCGCTCACCTTGTGACGTTCAGCCTCTTAGCACACTTGTCCCCAAAAGTTCACCTCTCCCAAATTATTCGTATTCTCAAATATTTTCTTTACACCAAAAATGGCTGATTCATTATCCTCTATCAACAACATTGACTTAAATGTTGCTCCTACAACACAACCCATTGTTATGCCTAATGTACAACTTGACGTGCCTGATGTTTACCTTGAAGTGCCTGTTGTACACCCTGACATGCCTGCCATGCCTCTTAACATATGGCAGCCAAACTTTACTTCTGAAAACCATCCTATCATAATTCATGATTCTGTCATGTTACATGATTCTACTGCCGTGGCAGTGGCTAGAGGTCTTCTAACTCCTCGTGATCAAATTCTATTAACAGGTTGATCTAAAACAAAAACTATCAATGACTCATTGGCATTTTCTGTCCAGTGTGTTGCTTCTTTGTCCAACATGGCTCGATGTTTAAGGGTCTGAAGTATAGAGATTCAGCATTTAAATAACCATGTTAAGATTTTACAGGGTTTACTAAGAGATTCCAAATGAATGGTTACAAATCTCTACGCTGAAAATAAAAGACTGGGTAACATGTTGGAATCGTATGCCAATAATCTAGAAGTAAGATTAGTAGAAATAGAGAAGAATACTAAATGTTTTCAAGAGCAGACAAGGAGTCTTCAGATTGACCTACAGAAATATCGTGAGGCTTCTCTATCAAGTTCTAGCAAGGTAATACCTATAAAATAGTATTTCCATCAAAATGTTTATTTATTTATTTATTATTATTATTTTAATCATGCTAATCCTTCTATGTATCATGCAAAGATAATTTACTTGGAAAGGTTTCATGAAGATGTCTGCCTACATACAACTTTATTTATACAGTTCCCCTTGTACAAAATTCTTGTTTATTTAATAATAAATTTCTTTTATGTATTGTAACGCCCTGAAATTTGTATCAGCAAATTACGTAAACATGACGTTGCAACATCAAAGATTTCTAAATAACCTCACAACGAAAAACTGTATATAATGTGCTAAAAGGGTACTTTTACAAAGATGACATAATATTCAACTGAATATTCCAGAGCTTTTAATTTAATATTACAAAACAATACAATTAAAACATGTTCATACTATATTTTATCAATACTGCAATGCACTCTCATTAATACATACCAATAAACAATATGCTCACTATCTACATCAATTAGTCATTATATCTACAATACAAAATCATTACTAAGAATAACTACAATTTTGCCATCAAAACACCCCACCTATCCTTCAACAAGCTTTCACACACTCTATTACCTTTTATCAACACAAGAAAACCAACCTCAATCGGTTTCCTCTACAGAAAATCAGCCCAATATTACAAGAATTACAACTTAGCTTAATTCCAGAACATCCAGAAAATCTACTCAAACTCCTTAGACAACAAGTTGCAATTGAAAGAACTTCTCAACATTGTAGTTTCGAACAATACTTATATACAATACATGTGAATTGTATGTATATTCTATCCTTAAACTCTTAATATTTTTAGGCTCTTGATGCTCTAAGAAATCTTCATAACTTATTGATTTAAATCCTACTCACCAAACGATTCCAATTAATAATCCTCAACAATATATTTTTCTCTAATTTTCCAAAGTTTATCACATATATTTAAAACCTCAACATTCAATCTCTTGAATCTAAAGTTGCTCCAAATATTAACAATCACAGAAGTATATGTACAGGAAGTATCACTATGATGCTTAGTTAATTTATCAAGCTTATCATTTCATAAATCTGCAAAAATAATAATCATCAGCATTCTGCAATTTATATTTCCACAAATATCATTCATGACTAAACCTCAAAAGTGACCTTAGATATCAAATTATTTTTGAACATGTAGTAGTTTCTATTCCTGTGCCTTAAGTTTCTTATTCACTGTATATTGAGGTTGGAATCTAGCTTGTAATCTCTCTACATTAAAACAACTTGTTAAACTCCACAAAGAATACTTATCTAACTATACTATTTTCTTTTATCAAACGATAGTCTACTCCAATCAGTCACTTTATTTAAAGCATGAACATAAGTAATACCATTTATAAAACCATACATACTAAAATCAAATATATTTATTTATAAACATAATCTAAAGGTAACAACATATCAACCTATCATTAATGTAAAAGTATATCATTTCCAAAAACTATTATCATCTTGCAAATATTTTAACAATATAAGAAAAAGTCTATTGTTAAACATGCACACAATCATATATTATCCAATAAGTTTACTTATAGAACACAAATAATCATACATTAAAACTTTTTTTTTTAATATTTAATACACAAAAAATAATCAATGTATAAAATATTCAATATAAAAAATAGCAGTGACATTAATTAATGCATACATATTAAATTGAATTAACATATTTATAAGTTATGAAAATGTAAACACAAAATTTTAAATCATACATATTTATTCATTTTAGTTACCTTAACAAAATAAAGTTTTAAGGTTTTTAAACTAATTATACCCTATGCTTAGGGGTGGAACTAGGATTTAGGAGTGGGGGGACAAATTTATATAAATATATAGATATATATGATGAGATATAATTTCATAAGTCATTAATGTATACAAAAGTTACATGTCTATAAAATTGTTTTCAAGGAAATCAAAAGAACCTTCCTTTCGGAATACACAAGCTAGTTTTCTACCTTGCTAGACAATAGACAACTAGACATGTACAAAAAAGAGACACAAAAAGAACTTAGCATCTCCTACAAAAAAAAAACTCACAAAAAGAACTTAGCATCTCCTTTTAATGGAATAAAATTCATCACTTATCATCTTTGAAGTGAAAGAATTAGCATTTTCTTTCTCAATATAAACTATTAAATTATCTGCAAGAAACTCATCTTCCATTCTTGTATGTAATCTAATTTTTACAAGGTTCATGGCAAAAAAAGCTCGCTCTGTAGTCGTAGTAGAAACAGGAGTCAACACTAAACGAATCAACCTATCAATCAAAGGATAAATCTTTGACTTTCCCGAAACTGCTAATCCTTTGCATAACTCAGATAATGTAGACATATTTTGAAAATCTGCATGATTTGGCACATCAAGCAAAAAATGCTCCAATTGGAATCTCAAACAAAGTTTTTCTTACTTAGTGAAATCTCGGGGATAAAACTTCTCAGATAACTTGCATATGTTACCAATTTTAAATGATTTGTATGCATCTTTTGGTCTTAAAGCAGCACTAAGAATGAGGAGTTCCACAACTTGCTCATTAAATCTATTTTTTTAGTTCTTGCAATTGGAAGTCTATTGCAGCAGTAAATATATCAACTCTAAAATGATGCTCAACTGTTGTTGAAGACTCTTCATCTTGACGACGAGATCTACCTCGAGCTCTAGTATAAGGAGCATTCATATCAGGAATATCAATGTCATATTTTTCACAAAATGATTTTACAGTAGCAAGCAGAGACTCTTACCCATCTTCTCTCCTCTTTTAAAGGAGTGATTGTGTAGTTGAAACTTGACTCATGGCATTTAAAATGTCCATGGATTTTTGTTGCAAAATTTGACAAAGCATATTAGTGATTCCCATAGTGTCTTTCATCAAATGCAATATCAAAATAAACTCAAATGATGTTAATACCATGTAAGCCGCATCAGAATCACCATGTCAAGAGTAATTAGCTCCATCCTTTGAGACAATGTTGAGAACTGAACAACTTGCATTAAACATTGTTATCAAGCTACAAATAGAGTGAAAATGAGATGACCATCGAGTATTTCCCACCCGTTGCAAAGTACCAATTTGATTTCCCCCCCTTCCAGTCTCAATTTCATTAGAAGCAATTAAACTTTCAATGTCATCAGCATAAGTAGATTGCAATAGATCATGACGTTTAGAAGAACCACCAACAATATTGACAATAGAAGCCAACTGGATAAAAAATTGATGAATATGCTTTGCTTCTCTAGATGCTGCAACTAAAGTTAATTGTAGTTTATGAGCCAAGCAATGCACATAATATGCATATGGACAATCTCTAAGAAATAAAGCTTGTAAACCATTTCATTCACCACGCATATTACTTCCTCCATCATATCTCTGACCTCGAATATTCTCAACTAGGAGGTTGTTATGAGAAAGAACACCACATATCTCATTTTCCAAAGTTGATGCAATAGTATTTTGACATGTACAATATCAAAGAATCTCTCCCTAATGAAGCCATCTTTGTCCACAAACCTCAAAATAATAGCCATTTGCTCCCTTTTTGACTCATCCTGAGCTTCATCAACGAGAATGCAAAATTTGGCATCCCTAATTTCTTTGGGAATTGCATCCCGCACTTTCTTTGCAATGATATGCAAAATTTCCTTTTGAATTTTGGGTGATATATATTTGGCATTTTTAGGAGCATTTTCTAAGAAAATTTTAGCAACATCATCATTGTAAGTTGCTAGGAGCTTCACCAATTCAATGAAATTACCTTGATTTTTTGAGTTTGAGCTTTCATCATGATCTTTAAAGGCACAGGCTTGGAATGCTAACCATTGAACACTATCTATTGAGGTTTTGAGCCGCAGCCGATTCTTCTCCATTTCTTGTGATGATTGATTTTCAACTAACTTATCAATATGCTGTGAATAATTCATTAGATCTTCACAACATTTCACAACAATTTTATGTGGTGAATTTAGATCTTTTCCCACGTCCCAATAGAGCACTATTCATTTCGTCGCTTGCATTTTTCTAATTGTCAAAACCTTTCGCTGTAAATGCATTTGATCCTGGACGACCTATCGGTTTCTTAGCAAAAACATAGCATTGAAGACAAAATATGGCATCCTTTGATTCTGAGTACTCCAACCAAGTTGAGTATTTGTTATACCAAGAACGTTGAAATCGGCGACGATTCTTACCTTCACCTGAAAATGGAAATTCTGAAAGCTTGGGTTGACATGGACTAGCTTTAATATAAGTACACCGGATTTCATCTTGTAAGTTAATAGGAAATTCCCATATTTGTCGACGTAATCCAGGATCAAGTTCTAAAGAGGTAACATCAATTTCTTCAACTTAGAATCATGGACATTTGGAAGGATGCTCATCAATCACTGGAACATCAATATTTATTGCTAAAGGTCTATCTAAAGGTGTATTGACCTCTGACTGACTCGCCTCTTTTCTCTTAAAGAATGAATCAAGTGTTTTTGGCTTGCCTAATTTTCAATATTTATCGATCAAAAACTAACCCTGAAATTTTTAGGGAGTATAAGATTTTTCTTAGAATTTTATTATAATTCCTTTTACCACGGCACAAACAAGTGAAAGAATGCCAAATAAATAAATTAATTAAGAGTTTAAAACCCATCAAAGTAACCAACAATGAAAGCTAAAAACAAAACTTCTATAATTTTTTTACATCAAAATACAGTAAATCTGTAAATACTTATTCAAAATCTTAATCTTATGGCATTAGAAACATACAATAACATCAATTTTTAGCAATATAAACCAAACACAATCTATATGGTTCAATAAAAATGGTACCTTTGAGGGTGAATTGTTTCTCCTAACAAAATGCCGTAACCCTGAATTTTCGAGCTTGAGAGTATAAGATAAGCCATTACAACTTGCAGTCTGCAATAATTCGAAACAAAGCCCATTGTAAACCGGTCATTAATTAACCGATGTAGGACAACATTTGCCTACATCCTTAACAAATGTGAAAAAAAATAAAAATAAGGAAAAAAACACAAATAATGTGGGAGCAATGCTGGTTGATCAAGATTCTACAATGGAAGTATAAAAGAAAATCTACTCAAGGCAATAATATAACACAAGCTTTGATCAGGAAAAACATTTTTAATCCATCAGTGGAAGTTTAAGAAATGTGTAACTGCGTCAAAGAACAGCAAAGGTTGTCATATACATACACTCTGCCTTTTTTAGAGTCATTGTTTCTTGAGTGAGGCTCTCAAGTGTGGTTGAAGACTAGTAGAATTTGTAGCCATCTGAACCACATAAGATAGATCTCCACCAATTAACTGAAAATCCTTGGTTATGTCTTTCACTTGAGCAGCAGAAGACAAAAGCAACATTGATTACTTAGCACATTTTTAATCGAGGGAAAATTTATTTTTCTTATCAAAGCATCCAAACTTCTTTAATATGAATTAACAACCATCAGCAATTTCTAGTCAGAAAATAATTTGTTCTAGAAGGATGTAGATTAATCAAGATCAACACACAGAGACATGCATACCTTACACAATTTTATAATTCTCTATTTCCAAAAGGCCTTTTGATAGAGTAGGAAATGAGGGTTCTCGCAACTGGTCTACTTCAGAACATATTTATCCAACTAACTGAGTTATGCACAAAATTGGCATGTAATTATGTTCTCTGGTATTCCAATTCCTAATATATATATATATATATATATTTAAAAAAAGACTCAAGTCTCCCCATCCTTTCCTTCTATGTCTTGCATATTTTTCATTAACCAAACAGAGCAGAAAAAACCTCCAAAAAGGGGGAGAAATCACACTTTTCAGTTGACGAAACCATGCGGCCCCATGCTACTTTTTGAGCTAAAATCCAAGAGACTCTAATGGGCTCCCATTGCTACAAACCCAAACAATCAACAATGGCTTTGCAAGGCCCAAATCGTAGAAACCATCTTTACCCGGAGGTGCCCGACACCTTCTCAAAGCCTAACTCTTCCTTAAATATCTACAGACTCTACCCCTCCATGGCTCCATCGATAGACTAACCATTACTCGAAAAAAAATGAAAAGAAAAAAGATGTGGGAGATGAAGAACCTAGATAGTGGATGTCGTTGGGTGAGACTGGGCGGCGTGGGCGTGCACTTTAGGAACGAAAATTTGAACGAGTTTTGGGTTGTGCAAGAAAAAATAGGTCAAGCTGTTAAGGGGAGTCACTGTGAGGCGGGACAATGCTTGAGAACCTTCTCCTGGAAGTCTTAGTCGAAGATAAATGCCAAAAGGGGACAACCAAGTTCCAACAATGCTTTTTTTTTTTGGATAAAAAAAGGAGGACAATGCTTTTGGTGAGAGAGAATCTGAAGATTAATGAATAAAAAAAAATTAGTGGACTTGCTGGAGCTTGGAGTCTGTGAGAGAGAATGGAGGGACACTTGTCAAAGATTTGAGGGGACAAAATTTTTAGATTTTAAAAATATATATATATATATATATATATATATATAAATGTGTACTATAGCAAAATTTTGGAAGTTTTGGGGGGACATTTGTCCCCCCACCTACATACGTAGGTTTGCCCCTGGACTAACCATTAATCGAAAAAGAAAATGAAAAAGAAAAAGGATGTGGGAGATGAAGAACTTGGACAGTGGATGTCGTTGGGCAAGACTGGGTAGCGTGGGCTTGCACTTCAGGAGCAAAAATTTGACCAAGTTTTAGGCTGTGCAAGAAAAAACGGGTCAAGTCGTCAAGGGGAGTCACTGTGAGGCAGGACAATGCTTGAGAACCTTCTCCTGGAAGTCTTAGTCGAAGATAAAAGCCAAAAGGGGACAACCAAGTTCCAACAATGCTTTTTTTTTTTGATAAAAAAAGGAGGACAATGCTTTTGGTGAGAGAGAATATGAAGATTAATGAATAAAAAAAAAAATTAGTGGACTTGCTGGAGCTTGGAGTCTGTGAGAGAGAATGGAGGGACACTTGTCAAAGATTTGAGGGGACAAAATTTTTAGATTCTAAAATATATATATAAAAAATGTGTACTGTAGCAAAATTTTGGAAGTTTTTGGGGGAACATTCGTCCCCCCTCCTACAAACATAGGCCTGCCCCTGCCTATGCTCTGGTATACTTAATTTATACCTAAAAACTTAGATCATAATGTCTAAACAAGTTTAATCTTATGTCTAAGTCTTAAACTTAGACACTGTAACTTACTATCGTTACGTAACAAAACAAAACTTCTATCCGCTCACAAAACAAAAACCTTAGCATGTCCCCAAACTCAGGCAATGTGAGACACTACAAACACTCTTCTTGGGAACTAGTGTCACCGTTAGCAACCCTCATGGTATTACCCCACTCTTGGCATCTTAACCTCAGACCCTTATGAGGTAACCCACTCTTGGCATTCCAAAGCATGACATTAGTGACCCTCATAGGCTCGCATGCTCCCACCATCTAAGGCTGGGTAATGCTCTGATATCATACTGTTAGGGGTGTCAACCCGGTCCGGTTTCCCGATTTTTGACCAAAATCGGGAACGAACTCAGTACTCCGTTCCTTATTTTAGAAACGAATCGAACCGGGACCTCGGTAAAACCGGGGTCCCGGTTACCGGCCGATTCCGGTTGTACCCGGTCCAATAATCGGTTTTTTTAAAAAAATTACTTTTTGGACTTATTTTAGATTCAATTTTTTTAAATAGCCTAAAAATTCAGTTTTTTTGTATATGTAATACACTTTTGTTGATAAGGATATAAATCTTTATGATAAATATATGATCATGATTTGGTTACCTTAAATTAAGAGATTTGTTTGTATTTGAAAATATTCAAATCACCACCATCTAATTAATATGAAATTTTAGAATTTCTTAGTAATCTAAGAATTAGGATTTGCAGGTAATCTAAAGGCATGGTTTAGACTTGTTATTATTTATTCATAATCAATAATATTTGAGTCAAGTTTCTAGATTCTAGATCTCTTTGGATTAAGTATTTAATTTATTTTCCTACACCTTCCACTCCATCCTATTGTTAACATATTTTAATATCTTTTTGGGAGAAGGCATATTAATTAAAGAGATTTTATGATGCCAGCTTGGTGGACATTCACATAACAAAGTGGTATTAGAGTTGAGGCCGAGTTGTTTATTTAATTTGTACGTATTTGAAACTATTTCGGTATGAACAGAAATTTTCTCAAACCAAAAAACTAAAATATAAAGCCCTAACTAAAAATATATATATGTATATATAAATATATATTTAACCCAGTTCCCGGTAACCCGGTAAAAACCGGGTACCGTAATCGGGGTACCGGTTTTTAGTTTTTTCAAACCGAAACCGGAACCTGGACCCCGGTTTCCGGTTTTTCGGTTTTCCAGTTTTCCGGTTCTGGTTCCGGTTTCCCGGTTTTTTTTGACACCCCTACATACTGTTATATCCCAATTTTAGTTTTATAAATAAATTCGAGTGTTATGCTGAAATAATCTCATACAACACATATGAGTTGACTGAAATATCTCGAAGTGATATTTATTTAATAAAAGTAGAATTATGGTTTCCATTACAACACTTGTACGCACTAGGTGTACTAAATATGTGCCACAGATGGCACCAAATCATTATAGTAATAATCATCAAGTTTACACACATCACAATAAAAGCGATTAACATAATTGAGACTTGCTTCATAGAGTAAGCATCAATCCTGTAGCAGATGGTCTATCAACCATCAAAACTAGTAAAGGGACCATCATCCTCAATCTATATTCCTGCATTAAGGTCTATGTAAAGATGATGTTATCATATTTACATAGACAAATAAGTGAGTAATCTACTTTCCTAGAGATAACGACTAAAAGACTAGTTTGGAACAAAATAAGATTAAAGAATAAAATATATAATGATGAATGAGTTGCAAATGTAGCGTAGTGACATATTAGTTTGTGTTTTATGATAATCTATCTTCAGACCTCTCATCATGAGCTTTCAGCCCGTTCACGTCCGTTATGTCTCACACACTTTAGAGTTTTACTTGTTTGGTGCTGGCGACTACACCGTCCCATCTTAGTTATATATTAGGCCCGTTGGACGGTTATATACCTCCATCCACTGAGATACCGATAGTTCCTTACAGCAATCCACCCAACTTGTTTTTAAGGAGGCTATCTTATCAGTCAATTTTATTTGACACATTATACAGCAGTTATAATGCAAAATTATATCAATAAGACAAAATAAGAATTCAAATAACAATAAAACAAAGCTAACACTCAGTAAGAACATCCATACTTAAACTCCTTAGTGTAGAGTTCTAATCCACTTCTGCATATAAATACATACATACAACAATATATACAAATTAGTTCATTCTCATATAATATCAATGTTTAAAGACCTTTATTTTTTTATATTTTATTTATTATCCGTCATTTCATTTTTTATTTACTCATTTTATTATATTAATCAAAGATAGTTGCTTATAAATAGCTTTATGCCTAAATTCCTTTTTGGTGATGAAGCTAATGGCTAGTATCACTAAATACAAACTATTATTATTATTATTATTGTTGTTATTATTATTATTATATATACTAAATTCATATTTTGGGGATGAGACTAATGGTCCGTACCACCAGCAATATGAACTAAAATTTAAATGACAATAAAATAAATGATTGTATGCAAATACTAAATTCATATTTCGGGGATAAGACCAATGGTTTGTACCACTAGAAATATGAACTAAAATTTAAATGATAATAAAATAAATGACTATATGTAAAGACTGTAAAGTAAATACTATATGTAATAAATATAGATAATATCATAAGTCCATAATCGATTTTGTCCACTAACTCATTATTATCAATTCTCTTGTATCCATTACTTATTTTACATCATAAGCTTATTGGGTCTTAAATAATTTTGATGAGAATAAATAATATAAACAATAAATCATTATAATTACACAAGAAACACTTACCCAATAAACCTTGAAGTAGAACTCCACCAAATCTTCTCTAAGTAGCTAGTTTAGAAAAGTAAGAACACTTGAACACTACAGGAAGGATCTAGGCCATATGGTTTTTGACTTAGAGCTAAGAAATAGAATGAAAGGAGGAGCAAACAATCTTTACTTTGTTCTAAGATTGTAAATGAAAAGCTTAAGTGAAAATGAATTAGCTTAGACTTCTATTTATAAGAGAATGAATGGCTATGATTCATTTTCACACTTTTGATCCAAGGGTTAAATATAAGCTTCTATCTATAAGAGAATAAATGGTTAGGATTTATTTTCACACTTTTGATCCATGTATTTAACCAAAAGAATGAACCTAATCCATATTTCATGATCTATACCACTTAGCAAATTTGTCCAAAATGAAGGTAGTATATTCCAATCTATTTTTCAATATCCAAACGTACTCCAATTGACATGAAATTTTGAGTGTAGATAAAGGACTCAGAGACGAACATTTTATATTTTGGTTCGACTTCATCCGAGTTTGTCTGAGTCTATTTTTGTACAACATTTCCAATTCAATAACACCCTAACCACCCACTTGCTTCTTATTAGATGATTATTATCATGATATTTCTCATAATCATTATACTAGATGACTTTAAGCTTCCACAAATGGTTATTCTTGACATTTCTCTTCAGGAGTTTTAATCTCATTTAGATAGTATGAAAATTAAAACATTTCTTTTTAGGCCAATATCTAAAATGTTTCAAATCGATTTCTGACTTCACCTAATACTAAATTGGGTTTAATCATGCCCATAAACATATTTGTGAAACTAAATTTGAGAATAAAAGTGATACACAAAATGGGGTCGACAATCAATGTAATATGTCCATAACATAAAATAGTTATTTAATATCTTTAATCCATAAATTATTGTTCTAAATTGTTTATTATTCTCTTAATTTATTTAATATTATTAAAATAAGAGTTTCAAAATTTAGGTTGTTACATCGCGATTCATTTTCATTCCTCAACATTATTGTTATTGTTTTGATGTTGTTCTTTCTGCCCCAAATGGATTTTAGACCAAGAGAGCATGACCTGAGAGGGCATAGATTTCTCGACTGCTTTGACCCAAAAGGGTATGGCTGGTAATAAAAGTCATATCGAGGAGAGGAAGAAGGGGTTCGTGTTGTTGATGAGAATTGAGAGATGCTTCAAATCAATGATGATTAATGAAGACTAGAAAAAGAAAATAATAAAGAAAGATTAAAAAATAATATATATATTTTTAAAAAGTAGAGAATGAAATAAAAAATTTGATGGAGTTGACATTAAAAAATGAGTAGCTAAAATAAAGAATTGTACTGTTTAACTATGTAGAATATCTTTTATTGCTGGAGATGCTCTAAATAAAAAATAAATAAATAAATAAAAACAAAAAATTGCAGAATTGATGCCTTCCAAGTCCCCCCAAAAAAATAATTTTTTTCACTTATTTCAATGTTGACATCCATTTCCTCGAAACTGGACATTTCAACGACCCCGTGTCATTAGTTTATTTCCAAAGGGCTTTAGAACACTACATCTATTACATATATGCTTTTGTCGTGGCATCTTCAGGGGACAATATAAAGATTGCTTGCCTTGGGAATTTAAGGTGCTTGCGTATAGGTTTTTATTATTGGAGGTAAATTATATATATATATATATATATATATATATGTCATATGTGTGTGTTTATGATAATTTCTAATATTGGTTTGTTTTGGCATAAAAAATTTAGTGAGGAATATTTATTCTCATTTTCAAGTGTTTTTGGTGGGGGATTTGTTCTCCCCATTGCCTTGGATGCGTGTGGGGGATTTCAATCAAATTACAGATCTTTCAGATAAATATAAGGTTGCTCTACGACTTGACAGACAAATAAAAGTATTTAGAAAAGTTTTGGAGAATTGCAACTGTAGTGATATGGTATGTGTGGTCCAAGTTTATGTGGTGCAACAATAAAGAGGATAATAATTTTACTAAGGAAAGACTTAATTGTGTGGTGGCCAATTCAGAGTGGTGTGATATTTTTGGGGAGGCGAATATTTTCATTTTGGCCGCCAAGAGCTCAGACCATTGCCCTTTGTTCATTACTTATGGTGAAAGAGGGTCGAGATTGGGGATTCGGGTGAGAATTTCAAATTTAAAAACAAGTTGGTTGGTCAATGACGCATGCTATAAAGTAGTAAAAAAAACTGAGAAGTTAGTGAGTTTGAAGGGGACCCTCTCGATAGCATGTAAGATTTTTTTTTTTTTTTTTTTTTTGTTGAAAAATGTTTTGTTGAAATTATTTTTTTGGGGTTTGGCTTGTATGAAAACTTAGTGAATATTTCTTATATTTTCATTCAATCATAAATATCGATCTTTATTCACAACATAAAAATATTAATATAAAAAAAAAAACTAAAAACAATCAACCTAAAATTTATATTGAATTAAAAGATATAAATATTGACTAACAATTATAATATATTTTCAAGTTAAGAGAGCTATAAATAACTTCCAACAATACATTTAAAACATCAATAAAAGTTTAATCATAAATATTACCATTCAAGTTTAACTACGAATAATATAATTAAGTATTAACAAACAATTTAATACTACAAAAAATAAAACTAAGTTTACCTTACTTCTCATAAATCTACTTTTAAATGCAATCCACATTATGATTTCTCATCTAAGCTTTTGAATGATCTTCTCTTCTGAGAGTAAATGGTTGCCACATTTTCTGTTCCTTTCCTTCAAAGTGGCATAAAATGAACCACTCAAAGTTTAAAAGTGTGTTTAATACTTAAAAAGTCTGTTTGACAAAAAAGTACCAGTTTGATAAAAAAAAAAAATTTGAGAGCGCTTTTAAGTGTCTAAAACACCTAAAAATTGCCAAAACATACTTAGACAAAAGCTTATGCCTTTTCTTCTTCTTCTTCTTCTTCTTCTTTTTTAAAAAAAAAACTTTAAAACTCTATTTCTCAAATACAATCCCAAACATTTTCTTACATGGCTAGCCAATTTGATGCAGATCAGATCCTGTTCGAAGGACCCTCTAGTACGACGCTCGATCCTGCGATTGAGCGCATATGGGCTCTCGATTGCACCCATTATGGCGCTTGAGCGTACATAGAGAGATTATTTTAATTTTGTTTTTATTGGTTTAAATCAACTTTATTTCATTGTTTTATTAGGTTTAGGGTTTTTGGGGGTATTTATGTCATATTTTATTAGGTTTAGGGTTTTAGAGTCTTTAATTTGTGTTTTGTTAGGTTTAGGAGTCTTGGCTATAAATATATGCTTATAGCCTCCAAGAAAATCGATTGTTGTTAATTATTGATTTTTTGTTGAATAAGAATTACTCATAGGTCAGTTTTCTTTATATTTTTTTCTTGAAATCATAGATCGACTCTATATTTTAAATCGTTGATAGACTCAAGATCTAGAATTATTTATCTGTTGCGTATTTGTTGTTCCCCGCTACAACCCACTAAGTTGCGCTGCATCAATTGGTATTAGAGCTTAAGTTACTTTCTATGAATGGGGTGGAGCAATCATTTAGCAAACGTAAACGAGATGTACGTGCACATGGAGACAACACGTAAGGAGTAATTGGCAATTCGTTTGCGGCACAAGAGTGATGGGCCAAACAGTTGTCATCACCAATATCGCGATTTGTGGAGGCGGAAGGCAAATTTATCGCTGAACATGGGCAATACAAGGAGGATCAACTCCAGGCTATGAAGGATCAAATTGAAGACCTCACTCCTAATTATCCAACTTGTGTCGTCACAATGAAGATGGATCTAGAAACCTGCTTAAGGAGCATCGAACGTAGGGACGTCAGCACCTTGCGCAAGCAAACGCCAATCAGCGGGTAAGTAGATTCAAACTCAAGATTCCAAAATTTCAAGGGAATCCACAACCCAAAGAATTTTTGGATTGGGTGTTGGCTGTTTAAGAGGTTTTTGAGTTCAACGGGGTGCTTGGTGAGTGACAGGTTTCTTTGGTGGCATACACATTCTAGAGAAGAGTTGGTGCGTGGTGGCAACAACATAAGCAAAAACGGGTGCAGCAAGGCAAATTGAAGATCAATAGTTGGGAGCACCTATTGAAAAAGATGCAAGTCACTTTCTTGCCCCATAATTGTACCATGGGACGACAGTCACAAAATTGGAGACAAGGGTCTATGGTTGTGACAAAGAAAATAGAAAATTCCTACAAAAAAAAAAGGTATTTAGAGAAACATGGAGTGTGGCGAGGAGTCCACAACAGGCCAATTGGACTCCTTCTTGCCAACAACAAATCCATAAACCGAATCCATATTTTGTGGAGGAGGAAAGAGAATCTGTGGATGGAGAGTTTCAGGAATCCGAATTCATTGATGACAAGTTCAAGCATGAAGGTGTTGAAGATGAAGATCCTTCACAAGGGTTTGTAAATTGGGATTCTCCACCAATCTATGATGATGACATCAATGAGGAAGATCCAATTGAAGAACCTTTGGCATCCGACCTAGAGGAAGAGTACGAAGAATATGGGTTGCATCCCATGTTTGGTGGCCTTTACCCCGACGAAAATGACCAATTGGAAGAGGAAGAGCCCACGGATGACATCACCAATTATGAAGCGGTTGATGACGACTTTTTAGGTGAAGTGCCTAATTTTAATGGTGAAGAGGGCAATTACGTTGATTTCCTTGGTATTGAAGATATTTTAAATTCACCAAATAATGATGTTGATGAATTTTATGCGGATGAGTAAAATTATATGTTCATAAGAGAAATAATGACTGACTCATTCTTGAGTATTTGCATGGCACGTGGAAGGGAAAAGGAACAAGAAAAATATAGCAAATCCGAAGTATTGCCAAGTGGTGTGTGGCACTTTCATGACAACCATCGAGGTATTCCGATGATGAGATGCGTCACACTTATTTTAGGGTGTTGCCTTATTTTGATCTTGAGGAAGGGCGAGTGGAATGAGTTGATTGGGCATTCGAAGGATCGTGGAAAGAACCAGCTGAATTTGAGGATGAATTCTCTCCAATGTGGGGAGAATGATGTAGATAAGATCTTATTCGAAGGACGCTCTGGTACAACGCTCAATCCTGTGATTGAGCGCATATGGGCGCTTGATTGCACCCGTGATGGCGCTCGAGCGCACAAGGGGGGATTATGTTATTTTCATTTTTATTGGTTTAAACCGACTTTATTTCATTGTTTTATTAGGCTTAGGATTTTTTAGGGGTATTTATGTCATATTTTATTAGGTTTAGGGTTTTGGAGTCTTTAATTTGTGTTTTATTAGGTTTAGGAGTCTTGGGTTATAAATATACGCTTATAGCCTCCAAGAAAACAGGTTGTTGTTAATTATTGATTTTTTGTTAAATAAGAATTACTCATAGGTGAGTTTTCTTTATATTTTTCCTTGAAATCATAGATAGACACTATATTTTAAGAAGAATTTTTAGATCATTGATAGACTCAAGATCTAGAATTATCTATCCGCTGCATATTTGTTGTTCTTCACTGCAGCCCACTAAGTCGTGCTGCATCACAATCCTATTGCTAAAATTGCATTGAAAGAAAAAAGTGAGATTTTTATTTTATACAACCTCTACAAAAAACACAAAGAACATTCCTACTTACGATAACCCCAACTAAGCAATTGGTCCCCTGTTGTAAGGATAACCAATCACATCATGAAATCTTACTTTGGAATTGCAAGAGGGAACCAAATTAGCCTCGACAAAGTAATAAACTCTTATATTTCAACATAATTACAAAATGGCCTTTTTTTTTTTTTTTAATGCTTCAAATGGGTTGATAATAATCTCCAACACTAACCAAAGGCAACTTGCTTTAAAGCGAAACAAGAGCTTCCAATCTAGCAGGAGGCTAGATCCAAGTTTTATCACGAAGTACACCGGATAGCTTAGCATTAAGTTGGCTTCTAGCATAATATATATATATATATATATATATATATATGTTGGGGAATTTTTGTAAATAAAAAGGATGCAAGAATCTTCACATCTAGACAACCGATATTCATCCTATTACTATTATTAAATTCGAATACTACGCTTATTAATTATGTAGGGTATTATATAATTCCTCAATAAAATTAATTAACTTGTAATTAACTTCATAGTTTTCTTATGAGTCTTATTCTACAAGGAATAAAACTTAGAGATTTTATCCTCTCCGAAGAGAGTGTGTAGCGGAAGACTTTTCACTTATGAACAAAGATAGCTATGAATTAAACCACAATTATCGAATGTAAAATCTAAAACATCAAAAGATAAATAATTGTCCAAATATAATGGTAAAGTACCAGTCACCAAAATAGGTTACATGATTACAAATCCAAATCTAATTATCTTAGAGCCTACTCTTAATAAGATAAAGCATGTAAATGATCTCAATTATGTCTTGGCGAGTGGCTCTGTCAGCATCCCAAGTGTACTTGAACGACATGAGGTCTAATTCCTAAAAAACGATCATGATCAATTCATTCAAGATAAGTGGTTGCTTTCTGGGATCCATCGCCAGCTTTACTATCAATAAACAAAACATGTTCATAAGTGGAAAAAGATACATGAATAAGTCCACGACTTAGTGAATATAAATGCATATGATGTATAGGTTATTGCATGGTGAACTCAGTTATTTATAAACAACATATAACAATATAAGGTCATAGTTCATCATTTTGATAATATTGTTGTGAATGTAATATAGATATAAAATATACTGTAATAAGAGAATTATGTCATAGTTCAACTCCATATGGACTGTTGGGTAATGGATTGGCCACTTGCAGCCCAACAAACCTCTAGGCCTGGTCCAATATATGAGCCCATTTAAGATAGGTCCAGGTTGAGGCAAAGCTAGCCTACTGAGGGTATAATAGTCTTTCGATGGGAAAAGGAAAGCCTCGTTCATTAATAAACATGGTGTATTCCCAATGTCCAAGCCAAGTCCCACATTCACCAGAACGTGGCCTAGCTATTAGCGTCAAATCGAGACACGTGTACCAGAGGATAGCTTGGGAGCTCACGTCCAACATAAGTGTGGCCAAGCCACTCTCCAAACCCATGATCTACATTGTGCATAGCGGATCCTCGAGAACGTGGGGCTGAGAATTTGGGGATGATAATTGCTACCTAATGCCTATAAAAGGGAAGCTCCAATTCATTATTTGGTAATCATAGATCTCTCTCAAGTTTATCCTAAATTTCCTCTTTCTACAAATCAACAATTCCTTGGATTTTGTGCAGCATCATCCCTCGAAAAACTATCTTCAATAGTTTGGCATCGTCTGTGTGAACTTTGATTTTCATTAGTTCTTAACATACAAAATCCGATATGGTGACTACACGTTCGATTGAGCCAAGAGTTCAAGCTAACTTGGGAACCTTGGTTGATTCGAATAGTTGAATCGCTTCATTAGAAGAGCATATGAAGTGCATCTTGGAGACTCTGAAGGCTCTCAAGTAGCAGAACAAGGATCTTGCTTCCCCACTCATTGTAAGAGTGGAATGAGAACATGAAGAGAGGCGTAAAGAGAAGCGAGCTGAAGGCGATGCAGAAAGCTCTGCTTAGGATGCCCACGACACCACTGTTCAAGGTGGTTTTCACCATGAAGTCCATAACGTTGACGATGAGGTTTAAGATTTGAAGCTAAAGTATGCGGAGATTGCGAGGCAGATGGCTCAAAGAGGAGAGGATCAATTTATTGAGGAAGATCTGATGCAAAAAACAAATTTGCCCTTTACTGATCAGGTAATGAGGTTTCCTTCATTCGAGAAGTTTAAAGTCCCACGCGTGGATAAATATGATGGAAGTGGAGATCTGATGATGCAATACCCTGAATAAAACAATCTTTTTAAAAAAGAAAGATTTTCTACAAAAGAGCGGTTAAAGCCTGGTTTTAACAAAGAATACCCAAGCCCCTAGAATGGCCCAAAAATAATTCCCAGTTCTTCCTTGAAAACCAAAGTTTAAAACATAAACTTGGGGAATGGACGTACATTAGAGTTGGCAAAAATATGCTCATGTTTCTAGGGCGGACATACGCGAAGGACCACCATAATGTACGCTTTGCAAATTGTAAATGGACGTATGTAGGACCATATGGATGTACACTATTTGGAATACCCTTTGGATAGTTCCTGGATGTATACTGCACCCTTTGGACCGCTATACAAATAATACCAGACGTACACGAGGGTTGACGGATGTCCGCTAGGGTTGACGGATGTCTGCTGCTTTTCTAAAGAGTTGGTAGCACCCTTCCCCTATAAATACCCTTTCATTCCCATTCGTTCTCCCACCTTATTATACACTGCTGGCATGCCCCTAGACTGCCATAACCTTGAGAGATTGTGATTTGTGAGTTTGAAGGAGAGTTTATGAAGAAGAGCCTGTGTTTTCCACTAACTGAGGTAATCCCTACCCATTTCCATGTTTTTTTAAGTTGTTTCGCTATATTACAAGTTTTGAAGATATTGCGTCAAGTTATGTTCCCATTTTCTTAGAAAAAACAAGGAATGTCTTTAAAAAGAGTTTTAAAGCTTCCCCAAAAACATTATAAAATAGCAAAGCTAAGAACTTAACAAATATAAGTTAGGGAGCCCAAATATTTGGCACTCATCAACTATCCATTGGGAATGGCTACTCCTTGGTCATGAAACCAGTGGATCCAAATCCCCCCCTCCCCACACACATTGTCCATAAAGTTAACCCGTATAGTATGCCTATGACTGTTATCTTGCACGTACTAGTGTACCATGTCATACAGTGTAATTAATCTTATCAATTTTTTATATGCGTAGTTTTACAAGTCTCATTATTAACTTAATAATCGACCCATGTTTTCACAAAAGAGAGTTCCTAGTGGTTTAAAATGTATTTCATGAGAGTTGTAAAATATGCATGATATATATATATATATATATATATATATATATATATATATATATATATAATAGAAGTGCAATTTAGGAAAAGCAACAACAAGCATCCAAGTGAGTTTGTACTCCGCTGGATCATAAGGCTCCTCCATAAAATTCCTTTAAGGCTCCATAAGCTTGAATATTGAGAAAAGACTTATCATTATTTCTAAATAAAAAAAAAACGAACCTAGAACATGAAGACAGAGGCTATCGGATGACTACTGATGTGTGCCAAATAGTGTTTATTTGGACCCCTTAATTTATGTTTGCTAGGCTTTTTGTTTTGTTAATATCTAATGTTTAGTTTAGTTTTAATGTTTTATGGTGTTACAGGTCCTTACAATCAAATTACGGTTTAAAGGTGAATTTAGTAAAAGGTGAGGAAGTTGTCAAGGAGATTGCTAATAAGCCAATTCTAGAGTATCCTACTTTTGAGGTGAAAACGGAGAAGGGGGAAACCACTGAGATATCTTGCCCTAACTCATCTTCATTAGCAACTAAGCCTTTCATTGTGGATAACCACTCTTCTTTGCCTTCATCATACAATCATCCTCCTCAAGAGTCATTAGTGCAACACTTTCCATCCGCTCATTTTGATGACTTAGACGAGAGGGTGAACCAACTCATGGCAGCTAGGCATGCCCATACCTAGCTTTCTCACACTCACGCACGTCATCAGTCATGTTCATATTGTTGTCATCCTTTTCACTGGATTGGTGACTGCCTATTCTTGAATCATTACGTGACTGAAGCTAACAAGTCTGCACATGAGAATGCCCAAACCACCACCATACTTGTTAGTAAGGAAAAAGCTGTTAAAAAGGTGGAAGAAAACCAGGAGCAAATTGAACCCCCACCAAATTTTTCCAATGACAAAGAAGTGAGTATTAAGCTCATTCCTTTGTCACAATCCCTCTCGAGACACAACATGAACCACTAGCTTCACATTTTCAATGTCTCGAAGAGCCATCTTATGTAAAGATCTTCAAGGAATCATGCACACAAAGGTGCAAATCTAGGAATAGGAATCCCTAGAAGATCCTATTGAGCAACAAGGTTAGCTACATAAGATGGAAGGGATTGGTTGGACACCCACATTTTAAAGAAGAAAGGGTGGAAGGGATTGGTTGGACACCCACATGATCGGGGAAGGTGCGGTATTCTTTCTATTTTATTTTCCGCACTTTATTTTTGAGTCATTGTCTTATTTTTATTTTATTTTGTTTCTAATAGTAATAAGCCTTTTAATGTTTGTTCATACGAGAAAATATTGCTATTAGTTGTTGATGTGTTTTGGTGTTCAAGTTCGGGGGATGCCTTGGCCTTTGCACATTTCGGTTCCTCATCCCATGGTATTGTATTTCTTGCCACATTGGAGACAATGTATCATTTAAGTTTAGGGGTGTGAAAAAAACACATTGTTTCTTTTTGTTTGTTTTTATTGTTGTTTGTATAAAATTTTTAAATTTTTAAAATTTTTGCTTTGTTGATTTTTATTTTTGTTTAAAATTTCTGCACTTTGCGATCAAGAGCCCTAACAGTATGCTCGATCCCAGACACGGGCCTACTCTCGAGCTCACTCATGTTGGCTCGAGTGCATAAGCCCAACTCACACACACACTCTTCCACGAGTGCAATTGAGGACACATTGCTGCGCGCTTGAGCGCACTGTCACCGTACGCCCTTGTGTGCACGAGCGCACCACACACACTGTGCATGCCTCTGCTCGAGTGAGATCAAGCGCGCCTTGGTTTGATTGAGCACACTCGTTTAGAGGCCTCATGTGACCCTTTTTAGGTCACTTTCCCCCCTTCCCCTTTCATTTTTTTTACCTTGTGCCGTACTCTCCCTTTCTCTCTTCTCCCACAAACACCACCATCTCCAACACCACTGTCCACCCACCGCACCACCTTTCACTACCACCATGCCACCACCACCACTGTCCCCAACATTTCCCATTTCCATTTTTCTCCATTTTTTCCACCTACCCACTACAACCCATTACCACCACTTTTTCCCCCAAATTTTTTGTTGTTTAACGGCACAATCCGTTGGTACGAATTGTGCTTTGTATTTCTGTGTTGGAATTCTTTGTTTTTGGTAGGGCTTGGGTAGTTTTGAAAGGGGTTTTGAAACCCTTGTTTTTAAAAGTGCACACCAGGTGCTCGACAAAAATTCTGAACCAACTTTTAGCATGCCTAGAGGCCAAGCTTTTTCTTCTTGGTCCTCCGGATCCTGAGCCTTAGCAGCCAGGCACACTTTTTAGTCGAGGAAGCTCATATTGGAAACCTCGTTCGCCATCAAAGAAGACTTTACAAATTTTGATGCGACGAGATGGGCGGTGCAAGAGCTAAAGTGCCACGGTTTGAAGCGGTTGTTCAAGCCAGTCACCTCTTGTAATACCCCAATAAAAAGCCAACCTTTTTATTAGACAATCTTTCTATAGGAGTAATCAACAAAGGTTTTTCAATAAAGGTGTTTAACGAGCCTTTAGCGTTAACCTAAACACACCTTGAACCATTAGAGGAAAAGAAGCCAAACGTTGACCCTCAGGAGGCGGACGTACGCTAGGTTTGGCGGACGTATACTGCTGTCTATAGTGCAGACGTATATGGGGGGCCACCGAACATATGCTTTACAAATAGTACAACAGACATACATGGGACCACCAGACATATGCTACTTTTTGGGGTACCCCTTGGGTAATACCTGGACGTACAAGACACCCTCTGGACCAATGTGCAAAAACCACCGGAGGTACGCTAGGGTTGCCGGATGTCCGCTGCTTTGTCAAAGAGTTGGTGGCAAGCTTTCCCTATAAATAAACAGTCCCACCTCCCATTTCTCTTGCCCATTCCCATCCCCTGGTATGCCCTTAGGCTGCCAAAGTCCTTTCCTTGAGTTTTAAGTGAGAAATTGGTGAGAGTGAGCTTCAAAGAGGAGTTTCCAAGTAGGGGAGCTCATGTCCGCACTTAGCTTTGTGGTAAGCTCTGTTCCCTTTGTATTTAGCACTGTTTTATCTTGTAATTTTGCCTTGATGAGGTTTTCCAAGTGTACATTAAGCGTTCTTTAAAGATAATAATGTTTTCAAAGGATTTTCTCAAAGAATCATTGTTCTGTGATTTCATGTGTTGTTTTACAAGCTTAGGAAAGGTTTAGAGGTCTATGAATGCCCTTAGAAATATGCATTGTCCAAATCTTGAAACGGTGTGCTTAACACACTGAGCGGACGTACACCATCGAGGCCAGACGTACGATCAGTGGGCAGAGGACCTGTCCTTAAGGTTTACACATGTATGCTTAGATTCGTTCCGTACATGGCTCAGGGGGACAATGATAGAGGTGACCCCTACGCTGATCAGCAAGATCATTGGAGCACCTCACGTACGTGACCCGACTTACCCCTATCCAGTCGATCATCTCCCCGCTCATGCTGACCTAGTAGCATGTTTCACCGAGGGGCGCCCTCACTAGATGGAGCTAGAGGGAGAGGATAGCTTCCAGATGAGCGACTTCAGCAACGATGCCCGTTGCATCTACCACATCCTAGCTAGTCGAGTACTTCTGGTCATTAGCCACATGATGACCACTATAGAGAGGGCACGCTGCCTATACGCCCTGTTAACCGAGACTCCCATTGACTACGGCTCTGTAGTCACTTCCACCATAATGTTTGTCCGACTCCTGGACAAGGGTTTTGTGTTGCCATATAGGGCCCTGATCACTCGGATTGTGGAGTGCTTTAGGGTGGACATGACAGGGTTGAGGGAGGTTTAGCCAGAGAAGGGGGCTATGGGTGTATGCTTCCTTAATGTGAGTTAGGCTCACTTACGGGAGGCAGAGCAAGAGTCAAGAGCGTAGCGACCACGGAGGGCAGCCTGAGCTGGCAAGGCACCTGTTAGGGTGAAGGAGCGCTTGGACCGCCTCGAGGCTTCACTCTGAGATATGTGGGAGGATATATAATAGGCTCTCCAGACAATGCAAGGAGCTAGAGCCGAGGATCGTGCTATCTTGGACTGGCTGTACGAGCACCTCATGGGGCCTCTGGACATCAGAGACTATGGTATCCACAACTTTAGTTTTAGCAAAGGCCGAGGGAGCCCTGGGGCAAGAGGGAGTCCTAGTGCCCGTGGGAGCCCAAGCACAAGAGGGAGCCTGAGCACGAAAGGGACGCTGGTGCCAGCATTTGCAGAGCCGACTTTGAGGAGACGACCCTGCTCGTAGTTTAGTGTTTATTGATGTTTGTTTTACTAGGCGTTATTTTTATTCTTTTTGGCTAAGTCCACCATTGCGGTGGCAATTTTGGATGTATTTTGCTACAGCTTAAGTCCACCATTTTTAGGGTGGCAATTTTGAGTTGTGTATATTGATGATTGTTATGTTTACTGATTGATGTGATGCTTGTTAATCCGTTCTGCTCTTTCTTTTAAAGGTTGTAAAATGCTATCTAGTACGTTTTCTTGACGTTTTCAAATTGCGAAATTTTTAACATGATTTACTTTCTCCTTCCAAGTTCCGATTTGCAAAACCTTTTTCAAAATGGACGTTTTATCCTTAGTTTTTTGAGAGATCTAAATTTTGAGGATGAAATTTCTATAAGAAGGAGAAAGTGTAATACCCCAATAAAAAACCAACCTTTTTATTAGATAAAATCTTTCCATAAGAGCAATCAACAAAGGTTTTCAATAAAGGTGTTTAACGAGCCTTTAGCGTTAACCTAAACACACCTTAAACCTTTAGAGGAAAAAAAACCAAACACTGACCCTTAGGAGGCAGACGTACGCTAGGTCTGACGGATGTACGCTGTTATCTGTAGTGAAGACGTACGGGGGGGACCACCAGATGTATGCTTTACAAATAATATAATAGACATACGTGGGACCACCAGATGTACGCTTTACAAATAGTATAATAGACATACGTGGGACCACGGGAAGTACGCTACTTTTTGGGGTACCCTTTGGGTAATACCTGGATGTACAAGACACCTTCTAGACCAGTGTGCAAAGACCACTAGATGTACGCTAGGGTTGCCAGACGTCCGTTGCTCTATAAAAGAGTTGGTGGCAAGCTTTCCCTATAAATAGACCGTCCCACCTCCCATTTCTCTCACCCATTCCCATCCTTTAGTATGTCCCTCGGCTGCCAAAGTCATTTCCTTGAGTTTTGAGTGAGAAATTGGTGAGAGTGAGCTTCAAAGAGGAGTTTCCAAGTAGGGGAGGCCATGTCCGCACTTAGTTTCGGGGTAAGCTCTGTTCCCTTTGTATTTAGCATTGTTTTATCTTGTATTTCTGCCTTGATGAGGTTTTCCAAGTGTTGATTAAGCGTTCTTTAAGGATAATAATGTTTTCAAAGGATTTTCTCAAAGAATCATTGTTCTGTGATTTCTTGCATTGCATGTGTTGTTTTGCTAGCTTAGGAAAGGTTTAGAGGTCTATGAATGCCATTAGAAACATGCATTGTCCAAATCTTGAAACGGTGTGCTTAACACATTGAGCAGACGTATGCCGTCGAGGCCGGATGTACAGTTAATGGGCAGAGCACTTGTCCTTAAGGTTCACACATGTATGCTTAGGATTGGCTATATTTCTAGGTTTCTTAAGGTTTAGAATAACGGTGATATGAACTCCACCAACAATTGTGATGAAACCTGATAACAATGATGGCATGGAAGCCCAAGATCGTGAAGACAAGATTTGTTGAGCCTTGACCCGTCACCTAGCCAGATGAAAACCAAGACTACGAAGGATTGAAAATGCCACACCAAGAAACCTAAGAATCTCTCAAGAATCAAGGTGATAAGTTTGGTTGTTTGAACGCCACAAGATTAACTTGATAAATTCAAAGAGTTCTTTCAAAAAACCAAGAGGAACACAAGACCTCACAAGGATAATAGTTTTTCTGAAAAGCAAAGATTACCATTAAAATTCGTAATAATCCACCTATATACTTGGAACAACCCTCCAAGCATAGGAAAAGACATAACTATAGCTTTAAAAGCTACACAAATATTAACATAAACAAGTCCCCATGTTTTTAGACTTATTGGACTTCTAGAGACAACCAAAAGATGGCTAGATGGCTAGATTCATTCTTCTACTTAATATCCTAGAAACTCAACAAATTCACACCCTTCAATGGTCAAACCATGCTGGAAAACCATGCTAATTAACCTCATCAATTGCTTTGATGACATGGACTAAACCTTGATTATTATTTGAGCCCATCTTGGTCTTTTTAGAGTCAGCCCCATTTTCTTGGATTAGCCCATTTAGTGCTTCCTTGAAATGTTTGGCTCTAAGTCTTGTAATTGGGCCACTAGGAAGTGACAAAGGGTCATGTGGAAATTCAGCTCCACTTGTAATTGGGCCACTAGGAAGTGACAATGGGTCTTGTGCAAATTCAGCTCCATTCCCATGTGTATGATTAGCATGTCCAGCTCCTTGGTTTGCATCAAACGGTGTCTTGTATCCGTAATATCAAGAATTAAATTGGTCGGAGGATTCGCTCAAGTGTACGAGGTAAGTAGACACTTACACCCATTTTACGTAAAATGTGGGATATGTTAATTGATTAACCACACGTATGATATGAACATGCCTATTTTCTATAATTACTCGGTAATTGCGTTATTAATTGAACTGTTAAGATGCTTCATAAGACATGGTATGTCGGTACGTGCGGTATGAATGGCCATGGGCTTACTATATAAAATAGCATATAATGGTCAAATGTGTGTGTTATATTGGGGGGCTTTGGATCCATTGGTCTCGTGACTTTGGTGCAATCATTCCCAATGGTTTGGTCATTATAGGACGGACGTCATTAGTTGGTGTGGGCACTTGAGGTCGGACTCGATCGTGCTACTAATGTTACATACGGTATGTTATGCAATGGCTGGGGCATTGGCATTGTATTATAGGTCCCTTAGGACAGCATCAACCCTACTGAGAATGGGTAATATCTCGGGTAGACCATGAATGGAAGTTATGACTTATAAAGCATTAGACTTTTCTGCATTAAAACAATTAGACAGCTATCGCCTGTTCTACACCATAAGTTTTGAAAACCCTAAAACGTATCGGATGGTGTATTAGCGGAGGTAATGCCCTCTTTTTGGTTATTACCCAAATTGCACGTTTATTTTTATTAAATGGGCTCATGTCATACATAAGTGTGAGGTTTACTTATTAAGTCTTTAGACTTACGCGGTTATTATTTCTTAGGTAACCTGGCTCACCGATGTGGAAGTGGCAAATGATGCTACTACTTGGCCGGTTATGCTTTACTTATAGTTACAGGTTTGTCTTTACAATGTAGTTGCTCCATGATGCCACCTTCCTTTGCATTCACTGTGACCTTTTTATAAGGGTGATTTCCCATTTGGTCACAAGTTGGCACAATTGGGTGAATTGCCAGTGACTCCACCGGTGTAGTGACCCAAATATTTAACTAAGCATAAGGGACTTATTTAAAGGGTTAATTTGGACTTTAAATCACTAGGATCTGCTAGAAGGGCATTTTGGGGAATTGGACTTTTGGACTAGATGTACACTACTTTTTGGCAGACATACGCTCTTATCTTTTTGTGCGGACGTATGTTAGGTAAGGCGGACATACGCTACTTTTGGCAAACGTAGCCTCTAGAGTTGTTTAAGGCATGTGGGTTCGCATTATTTTGTAGCCATGGGCTGGGTTGCTGGATGTTGCTCATACATTAGCCAGTTGCATTTTGTCTTGTACTTACACTTGCTTTAGTGTTTTGGACTTAAAAGTCTAACATTAACTAAGAGTTTTGTTAACGCATGAAGCTGTTACGCTTTGTTGGTGTGTTGATAAGATTTTTGATTTTGTCAATTGCCCATTAGAAGTATGTTAAGGCAAGATATTTTTGGACTTGGATTCTGGTTTAGGGCAATTAGTGAATCTTGTATCCATGGATCTTGTAATGGATTACATGATTTTGGGTTACTTAAAAGATAAGAGATTCTAGAGAATCTTTCTGTACCTAAATGGACTAAGGAGTTCCCAGTTACAGTTGTCTATGGAGACAAGGAATTGGCTAGAGCTGATCTTAGGCTTATGATTAGGCTAGCGTAGTAGCTGATGCCTTGAGTAGAAAGGTGACGGCCTTGATCCAATAGCTTATCACTCTTGGAATTTTCCAACCTTAGTTAGTTGTGGAATTCGCTAGGATGGGAGTAGAAGTGGTAAATGAGGGTACGTCTACACGCTTGTCTAACTTGGTGGTTGGATTAGGATTGCTTGCTTGAATTAAGATCGCTCGGTTAGAGGACCTTAAGTGCACCAAGATCAAGCAGTTGTTAAGGCATAAGGGTTTTGCCTTAAGGGTGATGGGTTGTTCACCCATTATAGATGTGTGTGTGTTAGAAGGTGAAGGACTAAGAAAGGAGATCTTGAGCAAGATTCATAATTCTCTGAATATTGTACCTCTTAGAAGTACCAAGATGTACAAGGATGAGGAGAGGTTAGGAATGGAGTTTAGTACTTACCTTTCATCGAGTTCGTTACAGGAGACTTTTGGAAATGCCACTTTACGAAGCACTTTGTGGACGTAAGTGTCACTCACCCTGGTATTGGAACAATGTTGGAAGGAAAGAACGTTGGGGCTAGAAATGATTGAAGTGCTTACTGTTGAATGAAGGATGAGTGCATCCTAGGGTTGGTAGAAGAGTTATGCCGATAACTAAAGATGACCTTCGAAACACGAAGTAGGAGATTGTATGTTCCTTAAGATATCATCGATAAAAAAAGTAATGCGACTTGAGGAGGAAGGGGAGGTTGGCATACAGGTTTCCTTACATTCAGACCTGATAACTCTTTTCTCAAGGTTATACTTGGACAGTATACCCATCCCTATTTTGGTTGAAGGGATAGTCATGTAAGAAAGAGTTTGTTTTCCTTTATAGGGTTATGGCTTGGATACCCATTGACCCGGACTGTATGTGGAATTAGTTGACTTGGGTGTCGAGGTTGACAAGAACTGGTACAGTGTTGGAAACACTATGTATGATGTTGGTACATTGAGGTTTAAGGATTTTATTCATATGGTTAATTTCTTTTGGGTTGTGTGCCTATCTATTACGGTTTTGGGTAACCATTACATTCGGATTCTCTAAGAGTAGTTGATCAAGGTAAAGTTGCTTCCGGCTAGGAAGTATG
This sequence comes from Carpinus viminea, assembly GCA_013348765.1. Lineage (NCBI taxonomy): Eukaryota > Viridiplantae > Streptophyta > Magnoliopsida > Fagales > Betulaceae > Carpinus > Carpinus viminea. Next base: position 20,129,061 of record CP054674.1, read on the forward strand.
GAATCATGTCAAAGATACCCATGAGCTTGACTCTGTTTTGGTGTATTTAGGAGTCGTAGGTCTAGCGATGATTGATATAGAGTGTGGATAATATCGACTTCGACACCCTCGGTAACTTGCAAATGGATTTGCTATAACTTGTGAGGATACCGGCATTGATCTCTTTATATTGGACGAAGGAGGTTAGTGCAAGGAGGTTAGTGCTTTAAGGATGAACGGGATAAGATTTTTCCAAGGACAACGCTGAGTACGAACCTTGTTAAACTATGGACGTTAAAAGAGATGTTACTATTTCTTCTTGTGTTTTAGGACTATAAAATTTCGAGAATGAAATTTTTATAAAGAGGGGAGAATGTAGTGACCCAAATATTTAACTAAGAATAAGTGACTTAGTTAAAGGGTTAATTTGAACTTTGGGTCACTAGGATCTGCTAGAAGGGCATTTTGGGAAATTGGACTTTTGGACAGGACGTACGCTACTTTCTGGCAGACGTACGCTCTTGTCTTTTTGTGAAGGGTTAATTTGGACTTTGGGTCACTAGGATCTGCTAGAAGGGCATTTTGGGGAATTGGACTTTTGGACTGGATGTACGCTACTTTTTGGCAGACGTACGCTCTTGTCTTTTTTCGCAGACGTACGCTACTTTTGGCCAACATACGCTGGGGGACGACTTCACATATGCTGACATATAGTATGTTGTATTCTGTGAATAGTACACGGACGTACACCTAAAAGTACCGGACATACGCTACTTTTTGGAATACCCTCCTGGTAATACCTAGACGTACAAGACAGCCATTGGACCGCTGTGGAATAGTACCAAACGTACGCCCTTAGGACCGAACGTCTGCTACTTTTTGGCCTTATAAATACCCCCTCACCCCCTCGCCCATTTCACACCATTCTCGCCCCTTAACCCCTCTCTTCGCCCCTAGGCTGCCCTTGGCCATTTGTGGGTATTTTGTGAGGTTTCATGAGTGTTTTGGTGTTGCCGAAGGAGGAACTCTCGAGGTTTCGCTTCAAGGAGGTAATGCTTGGTTGCTTATCTCTTTAGATACGTCGTTATGCTGTTCGATTATAGTTTTTTGTTGCTAGTTGTAGTTGTTACCTTAATTATACTTTAGATCTTGCTTAGGCTAGCGTTTTGTTGAGCTTAGTGTTGTTACTTTGCATGGAGGTTTCGATCTGAGTTAGGATGCCTTAGGTAGCCTTTGTTGGCCTTAGGAGTCAGAGAATAGGCGGATAGTAGAGAGAAAATGAGGTTCTCCCTGAAAGACGTCGGAGCGGAAGTACGGTCTCGTGGGATACAAGACGCAAAGACGGAACCTTTTCCTCACTGCCCTATATTTGTTTGATAAGTGCCAAAATATTCATATTTTAGCCCTTAATTTACATTTGTTAATTTCTTAGTTTTTGTTATTTTGTTCCATTTTATTTCTTTTTTATGTTTGCTATGTTTTTGTAGGTCATGGAAGAAAAGAAAGCGTTTCTAGAAAAGTTCCAAGCTTAAAGGGCAAATTGGAAAGACCTAGAAGATGTGGAAAGGATTAATTTGGAATTCATCAATTGGAGTAAAAAATTGGATTGGATTCAAAATTTGGATTCTGCATATGTCTCGGTATTTTGGCCATAACTTTCAGCTCAAATATTAGATTGAGGCTATTCCAGTGGAATTGGAAAGATAACTCAATATTCTACAAATCATTGTGAAATATAATTTTCCCAATTCGGACCATCACAATTTCAAAATTACCCTGCAAGATAGGAATGCAATTTTGGACGAATCCTATTCTGATTTGGACTAGGATTGTCCTAATTTGACTAGGAGATGGAATTCCGAATTTCCTAGGTTTACTAGTGTTTCTAGGACTCTCCTAAACCCTATAAATAGACCTCTAAGCCACACAATTCCACAAACAATTTTATAGATAATTTTAGGGAAGCTTTGGGGAGAGGAATTGGAGGCTACTTCTAGGAACGGTTTTCAGTTCTTTCTTTTCCTTTTCTTTTAGTTTTATTTTAATTATGTGTAACTAAATAATTTAGTAGTGCTGGATTGAAACCCTAATTATGTTTATTTAATATTTCAATATTGGCGCCTTTGTGATAATCATATTATGTTATTTAACTTGATTAATGCCTGTTTTATTGAATTCCTCATGTGTATGTGATTGGCCATTATATGCATGTGGCATGGATTATTTAATTATATCAATTTGGATGATTAAGTCCTGGGTTTAATAAAAGTAACAAAAGATATCCACGCCGGGTTCTTGGGTTAATCAACATGGGGAACCGGGAGTAGACACCCATTCCCTAGGCCTCAAGTGTTTGTCGGTTTTCACAGTTTTTATGCTTTCTTAAAGAACAACTTAGCAGACACCCATGCTAAATCCTTTAAGAAAGAAAAGAATTAGAGTAGACACCCATGCCTAATTCGTTGCTTTGGGAAACCAATAGCTTAAGGAGTAGACACCCATACCCTTAGGTTGGCAAACATTAGGTGATCATAATATGATTGGAGCATTGGCATATTGTTATATTATTTGAATATAATTAGTGGTGGATATCAAAGCCCTATACTTTCATTTGTCTTTATTCTATTTCTTTTTCATAATATCAATTTGGTGACAAAGTTGATATTTTAATTAATTCTAAATAAAATTAACAATCTCCGTGGGATCAATCTCGTACTTGCTACACTATATTACTGTTTTGATCTTGTGCACTTGCGAGTTAAAACGTACTAAATATTATCTATTAATTTAGGTAGTATTTGGCACAACATTGTTCCACAAGGGCTATTGGTGCTCCATTCCTGAGATCATCTGGAGGCAGTTGCATAAATTCTGGGAAGGGGTGCACCAACAAGTTGCTAAGGGCACCAGAAGCTGGGGATAACCGTTCCGATTTCTCATCACTTACAAGCTCCGGAAGAAGGGCATAAAAGGCACTTTGGCAGATGGGCCCATCACTGAGCATCCATAGTTCGGCCAGATCTAGTGGAATCAAAACTATTCCCACATGCCATGGGAGCATCGGGCTAGAGCCGCAGATGGAGCAGAACTGATGGACATGGATGAAGCCCAGGCAAAAGAAGAAGCAGCTGAAGAAGTAAAGGCGGAGCAAGAAGAGATGATCACCATCAATGCTGCAGATTTTTATGCCTTATAGGAGACCTTGGCAGACATTCAATTTGAGCTTGCTGATATGAAGAGAGATGCCCGCCATGATAAGCTCGAGGCTGATGAAGATACGAGGCACAACAAGCCATGCTGTGAGCCATCTTAGCAAGGTTGCCACCTGCACCAGGAGCATCTTCATCAACACCGTAGTAATGTGTCAAGTATTGTCACCCCTTGCATTACAATGTTTTATTTTCTATATCCACACATTGTGGACATTGTACAATTTAAGTTTGGGGGTCTGTATACACATTTTGTTCTTAACTATGTAGTAGTTTATTTTAAATTATGGATTGATTTTCATTTGTGAGCTTAACTTGATGAACATGTGATTACTTGATTAAGGGATTTAAATTGTGTTACTTTCTTGACAACATGAGTTATTTCATGATTCAATTTGTCTTTCACATGCACATTAGCACGTAGTTTCTGGGATATGAATTCTGGGATCAGTCATGTTTGGTTTTCATTGCTTGGATGCAATTGGGTAGCCTATTGGAGAGATAACCTCGTTAATAAGGTAGTTTCTTGTTTAATTATAACATGCATAGAATGAATTTCTGAAATTGAATCTGATTAACCATTGTTGTGCGGATAGAGGTGAAGTCAATACCCTACACTCTTTCTCAAACCTAATTTCTCTTTTATTTTTATGCACTTTAGTTTTAAGAAAAACAAATCAATCTCTGCTGCTTAATTAGGTTAAATTTCGTCTGTTGAATTTAATAACGAAACCCCTATAGTCCTTGAGGTTCGACACCCTCAATATAGCCTTATCCTACGAGATTCGTCCTATTGCGAGTGGTTAATTTATTATTGATAATTTTGATCACGAAATTACCAAATCAATTTTTGGCGCCGTTGCCGGGGATTGTTCAACGATTTTGTTATTAAATTTTAAGGATTAAGTTTTGCTTGATTTTTATTTTTGTTTTTCTTTTCGTTATTTTTAATTTTTAGTTTGTTAATATCTCTTTTCAAGTTGACGTTCGGCTCCGTAGGTTGCAGTCCCTGTAATTGTGATCGATTGCAACCCGTGTGCGATCGAGCGCAGTTCTGAGCACAACAAGCTACTGCGATTGAACCTTTTGCCCTTGCATTTGCTCTCATCTTCTGTAGTGCGATCGAACGCACCCTGAAGTGCGATCAAGCGAGCTCTTGACAGAATCTTTTTCAACCCCATTCTAGCGCATCTAAAGGCCGTTTGTGAGCTTTTATTTTCAGTTTAATTTTCATTTAATTTTCAGTTTTTGTTTCTATTTCTGGTTTTTATTTTCTATTTTCTATTTTTGGTTTAGTATATGTTGGGTCACCAATCTTTGTCTTTGCCCTTAATCACTTGTGACCCCAATGTTGAACACACTTTTAGACAAAATCAGGCCGAAAGGAATTCTGATTTGCCAAAAGAGCACACCACTGATACCATGGATGGAGTTCCTCACATAGCTTTGCAAGATCACTATATCCCTCCCACATACACTACCCCTTCATGTCTCAGGTTGCCGGACATCACGGCAACCCACTATGAGATCAAGCCTAGCACCATACAAAGTTTACCTACTTTCCTAGGGCTAACCCATGAAAATCCTTATGACTTCCTCAGCGAATTCCAAACAATCTGTTCTACCATTCAATTGACGGGATTCATTGAGGATACCTTAAAGATGTGTCTCTTTATTTTCGCCCTCAAAGATAGAACCAAACATTGGTTCCAATCTTTAGAGCCTAACTCTATCACTTCTTGGGATCAATTACAATAGGTTTTCCTCAAACAATATTTCCCCATAGGAAGGACTAATGACACTAGGAGAGCTATCACTAGTATCACCCAGTATGAGGGTGAACCATTCCATGAGATGTGGGAAAGGCTTAAGGACTTGCTTAGATCATGTCCACACCATGATGTCCCTAAATGGCAGCTAGTGCAGAGTTTCTATGATGGTCTGACTGAATCTAGTAGGAGTATGGTAGATGCATCATCTAGGGGGACATTTATGTTGAAAGGTGAAGATGAAGCATGGGCTATGTTTGAAAATCTGAGTAACAACTCTCGTCAATAGGCTTCTAACAAAAAGCTCCAAAGACTGAGAGTCTTTTTGAAGTAGGACACTCTTCAGACATGTCCACTCAAGTAGTTGAGGCTATCACCAAAGTTGATGCTATTGCCAAGAAACTAGATCAAATAATGATTGCTGGTTTTGCTCCTAATACTGCTCACATAAGCACATAACCTGAATCACGTTCATTTTGTTCTAGTACTATGCATCATGTAAATGACTGTCCTAGTGCTGGAAATTATACTGATGTTTCTCATGAGCAGGTTAATGCAGCTTTCTCCAGACCGGGTAATGATCCATACTCTAACACTTACAACCCGGGGTGGAGAAATCATCCCAATTTCTCCTAGAAGAGTCTAAATACAGAAAACTCAGCACAAGGGCCACACAATCAAGCTCAGTCCAACAGGCAGCCCTACAACACTTCTTCCACATACCGGCCTCCACAAAAGCAGTACCAAGCCGCACCACCTCTTCAGTCAGACTTGAACTTTGAAGATCGGATGCTAAAAATGATAAGTGACATGTCCGACAGAATGGTGGGCAAGGTGACCAACATGGTAGGTGAAATAAATGGCAAGGTGGGTGACTTGACTTAGACAGTAAATTCGAAAGCTCAGTCCATTGCCAAGCTAGAGGCTCAGGTTTGACAAATAGCTAACTCCCTCAACAAAAGGGAAAAAGGGAAGCTTCCAATTCAACTGGTCGTAAATCCTAAGGGACTATACATGGTAGAAGGAAGCACTTCTCATCTGGAGCAAGTTCAAGCTATTACCACATTGCAAAGTGGAAGAGTGGTAGACAATCTTGTGGAAGAAAAGAAGAATGAGCAACTTGAGGCCCCATAGATTATGCATCAAGAGAGGGGTAAACAAGTAAGTATTGAGGCATCTACACCATCCACCTTCACTTCAGAGATACCATATGTGCCTAAAGCCCCATTTCCAGAGCATCTCAAAGCACCCTCCCACTTCGGGAAGCAAGGAGAGAAGATACAAGACATGATGGAAACCTTCAAGCAGGTTAAAGTCAACATTCCGCTCCTAGATGCCATTAAGCAAGTTTCAGCCTATACAAAGTTTCTCAAGGACTTGTGCACTCAAAAGAGGAATAATCGAAAGCACATTCCTAAGAAAGTTATTCTCACTGAACAAGTGAGCTCTCTGATTCAGCATAACACTCCTCCCAAATTCAAGGACCCTGGAACACCTACAATTTCATGCGTCATTGGAAACACTGAGATTGAGAGAGTTCTCCTTGACTTAGGAGCTGGTGTAAATTTGATTCCATACTCAGTGTATCAGCAACTTGGCTTAGGGGAACTGAAACTGACAAGTACTGTCTTGCAACTGGCTGACCGATCCATTAAGAAACCCCAAGGACTTGTGGAAGATGTCATCATCAAGGTGGACAAGTTCTACTATCCAGTTGGTTTCATAGTTTTTGACACAGAACCTGTCCCTTATCCAGAGAAGCAAATTCCTGTCATCCTGGGGCGTCCTTTCCTCGCAACAGCCAATGCATGCATAAATTTTCGGACAGGAGTAATGAAGATTTCCTTTAGGAATATGAAGATCAGGCTGAACATTTTCATTGCCTTCCAAAATGCACCTGATCAAAAGGCTTGTTTCTTCTTGGATGCCATTGGAGAAGCTGTTGAAGATCCACCACCTGAGTCTCTATACAAAGCCCCATCATGGAGAAACCCACCAGAGCCTATGCCCCTTACTTCAAGTACTCCTCCACCTGATGACAATCCCACAGGGGACATATTTCATGCAAAGGTTAATGAAGTAAACTTTATTGGGGTGGACAAATTTTTAGCAAACTCTCAGGTTGCCCCAGTTTTTGAGGACCCCTACAGAGACAAAAGGTTGATCATGGAACCAGTTCGGGACAAACATCTAGAGTATTGCCATGGGGAGACTCAAGACCTTTCATCTGAAAGAAGCAGTTTCAGAATAGTAAGGAGATTTCTCTTCCTTGTGGAATGCTACATGATCATAAAGAAGAATGGATGGAAGAGCTTGATTTGACTTCTGAAGGATCGAGGTAAGATCCTTCGGGACTCAGAATTATTTTGAGCATTACCTCATAGCATCAAGCGCGGACCCTGCGCACTTGACTCCTCACTTCATAGGGTACATGATCTTCATCCAGGTTTATTTTATCTATTGTTGTTTCATTCTTTGAGTATATTTTTCCTTCCTTAGTTAATTTCATGGTTCACTCAAAGTGGGAAGTGACATTCTGTTCCTACGATCGATCCCCCATCCTTAGGCGATCGAGCGCAGAAACCCCTTCAATAGTGCTAAACCTTCTGAGGAAGCGAACGATCGCTATGTAAATGGCGATCGATCACTATCTTGTTGTGCGACTTTAGGCGTGCGAGCACTGCAACGCACGAACTCACAACCCTGCATGAGTACAATCAATCGCACTTTATGTGGGATCGAGCACACTCAGGACAAAATGTCACGTGACCTACTTATAGGTCACTTCCCTCGTTCCCCCCATCACTTTTACAACAATGTGTTGCACTTGATTGTTTCTTGGTTGGAGTATCAACTTCTTTTTCAAGACATGTGTTTTTGGATACAAGTTTGGGCTTATGATATACCCACATCTACTCATTCAGTTACTCCTATACCCTTAAGCTTATTTTTCAATTCTATACATACATTGGGGACAATGTATGATTCAAGTTTGGGGGTATGAGAGACATTTACACACACTTGTCCTATTTTTGGAAAAAATAAATTGCATGTTCATGTTGTCCTAAAATTTTGGTTGACCTTAAAATTTGTGATTTGATTTCGTCAGTGAGCTTAAAATTTTGAACACATGATCTGATGTTGGATTTTTATGTTTGTTACTTACTTTAGGAAATTGAGAATTCACATATTTGATCTGCTCTGACACAAGCACATTAGGACATGATTTGTGGGGTATGACGTGTGGTCTTAATGTGTATGTCTCTATGTTTTGGGTGACATTGGATGACTTATTGGTTGGATACATTGGCATAAGCACACACACACACACGGATATATATAAATGATCATTCATAAGATTTTCACTAAGTAACTGTACCTCTTGTCTCAAAGCATTGTGTGTTCACGTCAAAAGGTGAAAAGATTTGATTTGGTTAACTTTATGAAGAAAAAAAAATGATGATAATCGTTGTTAAACTTTTCACTGAGTAACTGGGCCTCTTGCCTCATTAAGCATTGATTGTTCATGTCAAAAGGTGAGGAGTTTGATGTGGTTAACATTACGGCTAGTTTACTTGAGTTTGTAAGTCCTTAGGGGCGTCTTTACACCTAATACCCTAAAATCATCTGGTTTGGGAGTCATTGGCTCAACACTCGCTACATGGGTCAATTAGAAAGCTTAAGGGAGCTAAACACTGCAGAGCCTAATAATAAAAGAAGAATAAGAGCATCCCCAGCAGACTCCCTATAAGGGAGTCTGTTCCTTATGTATAGGGAATAGGTCCAAAAAATCACAAAAAACACCTCACAGCAGACTCCCTATAAGCTTCCCTAAGTCATCAGATGCTACAGTAGAGCCTTATATATAAGGCTCTACTGTAGCGATCCAGGTGAATATAATAAACATAAAAAAAACTCCCTCTCTCCTCTCTGCACATCTCTCGCCTCCCTTTCCTTCTCTCCTCTCTGGAAAACTTCATGACGGCCGGTGACCTTCGTGATGGGCAACGCCAAGAAGCTTGAGGAAGTCTGAGCCATCTTGGAAAACGCCATGGGGGAGGGGCTCTGTTTGTGGCAAACTCGTCCTCGTCGTCGGCATACTCATCGTGGCTCTGTTTGTGGGTATGATCGTATGGGTGATTTTGATTGCGGTTGGTCTGGCCAGTGGGTCTTCTACGGCTTGGATTGAATTGTGGTGGGGTTTGGAGATCGTGAGCGCCGATTGTGCTGGTTGGTAGACTTGCTGGGTTGGGTGGCAGGGAAAGAGGCGAGAACATACGGGTAATTTTGATTGCGGTTGGTCTGGCCAGTGGGTCTTCTACGGCTTGGATTGTGTTGTCGTGGGGTTTGGGGATCGTGAAGCGCCGAGTCGAGACCCAAAGGGAAGCGCCGATTGTGCTGGTTGGAGGACTTGCTGGGTTTGGACTGGAGGGAAAAGGAAGAAGATGGAGGTGAGATGAGAGAGAGAGAACGAATTAAAATAAAGGGAAAAAAAAAAGTAATAATAATATTTGAATGTTATAGGGAATGATTAAGGGAAGCTGTTGGGAGACAAATTGACATAGGGAAGCAAAAAGTGGTTTGGATCCTTAAACATAGGGAATAGGACGAGGAAGCTGCTGGGAATGCTCTAAGAAAAGTATGCCAGTGTTGTTCATTCTGATAGGACTTTCAGTGAATCTTGAGATATTGAGACATTGCACATTGAAATTATTTGGAAGCTTCATAGTCTTGTGCTAGTTCACTTTACACTATTTCGAGCTTGTGATGCCTTAACTTGCCTGTTGTAAGTACTTAGACTTTAAAATCCAATTCATTGTGAAGATAGAGTTTAACTTTTTAAGCTTGCTAATGAATGAAAATCGTGGTTTTTGAGAGATGCTTTATTTTTTAGATAACATGAACTGTGCATAATGTTTGTGGGTATCATTGCTGGAAAACCCTCATGAGACTCCACTTGTCCTCTAGGGAATTCCTAAGGGTTTAAAAGGCTTGTTGTATACGCTAAATGCAACCGTACATCCCACAAAAGCCGGATTTATCTTTATGTTCTTCAGTCTATTTTCTATTTTGTATTGCTAAGGGACTAGCAATATGTAAGTTTGGGGTGTGATAAGCATCGAATGTTGCACATTCAAGCCCCTTAACTCGCATTTGTTAATTTCTTAGCATTGTTATTTGTTTGATTTTGTGTTTTTAGCTATTTAATAAAGATGCAAGAAAAACCATTGATTTTGGGCTTAAAGCACAATTTGAGAAGACCTAGAAGATATGATTAAGCTTAACCAATCATAATAGAAGACATATATGATGTGGTTAAGTTCAATCAAATCAAGGAAAGGATAAAATCGGCATTTCTCCAATTTGAGTCAAAACAGGATCGGATAAAATTTCATATTCTAAACACGTCTCAGTATTTTGGCTATAACTTTCAGCTCAAATATCTGATTAAAGTGATTTCAGAGGCATTAGAAAGCTAATTCAAAATTATACAAATCATGACGAAATAGGATTTTCCTAAATTGGATTCCCACTATGCCAAAATCATCCCGAAAGAGAAGAAGGAAAATCTGGACGAATCCTTTTCCTACTTGTTGCTCCCTATAAATAAGCCTCTAAGCTTCAAGAGAAGATATACTTAGTTTTAGGTACAAAAATATTCTTGGAGGCTTAGCGGAGTCATGAGCGGCTAAACCCCTTCGTGGGGTGTTGATGTAACCCTATCCAAGCACAATGGTTTGATTGTATTTAATTTCCAGATTTTCAATTTATATATGTTGATTATATAACTGTGAGAATTTTTACAATTGAATTCTGCTATTAATTATTAAATGCAATTGTTCTTAAATTCCAAAATCAATATTTGTGAAATTCTTATCTTGTCTTATAAAGTATTTTACTTTTATTGAACTCAAATAATTCTTATTTTTTATGACTATGGGCACGATGGTTATATAATGGGTTTAATAGGCATATGATTAATAGGATTAAGATAGGCCATGCCTAGGGAAGACGGGTCGTACTACACCCTAGTTTAGTGTAATTTAGGTAGACGATCTGTGCCAACCGAAGATGGGTTATGCTATTCCATTAATTATATTAAACTTATTAAAGTGTTTTATAATTTATACGTAGGGAAGACGGGTCGTACCGCATCTTAGTGGTTAGGTGGACAATCTGTGCCAACCGAAGATATATTATCCTTACTCTTTAATAAGGTAGTTTCTTGTTTAATTATAACATGCATAGAATGAATTTCTGGAATTGAATCTGATTAACCATTGTTGTGAGGATAGAGGTGAAGTCAATACCCTACACTCTTTCTCATACCTAATCTCTCTTTTATTTTTACGCACTTTAGTTTTAAGAAAAACAAATCAATCTCTTTTGTTTAATTAGATTAAATTTCGTCGTTTGAATTTAATAATGAAACCCCTACAGTCCTTGAGGTTCGACACCCTCAATATAGCCCTATCCTATGGGATTTGTCCTATTGTGAGTGGTTAATTTATTATTGATAATTTTGGTCACGAAATTACCACATCAGAGTGTTCACGTCAAAAGGTGAAGAGATTTGATTTGATTCAAAATTATGACTAGTTTAGTTTTGTAGCCTTTTTTATTCGAGTTAATAAGTCCTTAGGGGTGTCTTTATACCTAATGCCCTAAAACCGTATGGTTTGGGAGTCATTGGCTTAACACTCACTACATGAGTCAATTAGAAAGCTTAAGGGAACTAAACATTGCAGAGTCAAAAATAAAAGAAAGAAGAAAATAAAATTATGCTATTGTTGTTCATTCTGATAGGAAATTCAGTGAATCTTGAGATATTGAGACATTGCACATTGAAATTATTTGGAAGCTTCATAGTCTTGTGCTAGTTCACTTTACATTGTTTAGAACTTGTGATGCCTTAGCTTGCCCATTGTAAGTAATTAGACTTTTAAAATTCCAATTCATTGTGAAGATGGGTTTATCATGTTAAGCTTGCTAATGAATGAAAATCATAGTTTTGAGTGATACTTTAATTTTTGGATAACATGAACTGTGCATAATGTTTGTGGGTAACATTCCTGGAAAACCCTCACAAGACTTCACTCGTCCTTTAGGGAATTTCTAGTGGTTTAAAAGGCTTGTTGCATATGCTAAATGTAATCATACATCCCATGAAAGATGGATTTATCTTTTTGTTCTTTATTTTTCATTTTGTTTTTAGTTTTGTATTGCTAAGGGACTAGCAATATGTAAGTTTGGGGGAGTGATAAGTGCCAAAATATTCATATTTTAGCCCTTAATTTACATTTGTTAATTTCTTAGTTTTTGTTATTTTGTTTCATTTTATTTCTTTTTTTTGTGTTTTCTGTGTTTTTGTAGGTCATGGAAGAAAACAAAGCGTTTCTGGAAAAGTTTCAAGCTTTAAGGGCAAATTGGGAAGACCTAGAAGATGTGGAAAGGATGAAATCGAAATTTATCAAATTGGAGTCAAAATCAGATTGGATTCAAATTTGGATTCTGCATTTGTCTCAGTATTTTGGTCATAACTTCCAGCTCAAATATTGGATTCAGGTGATTCCAATGGCATTGGAAAGCTAACTCAACAAAATACAAACATTGTGAAATAGTATTTTCTTAATTCGGAACGCCACAATTCCAAAATTACCCTGCAAGATAAGGAACACAATTCTGGACGAATCCTATTCTAATTTGGACTAGGATTGTCTCCTAATTTTAATAGGAGATAGAATTCCAAATTTCCTAGGTTTACTAGGGTTTCTAAGACTCTCCTAAAGCCTATAAATAGACCTCTAAGCTTCTGATGTAGATTGGACTTATCGTCAATCTATCTATCTTATCTTTCATTATTGTATTTAAATTTCGTATTTTATCTTTATTAAGTATTTATTAGGTTTAGGGAGTCTATAATTTGTATTTTATTAGTTTTAGGGTTTTGGGGCTATATATACATGCTTATAGCCTCCAGAAAAGACAGTTGTTGTTTATTTGTTGATATTAATTAATGAGAATACTCATAATTAAGTTTATTCCTCCTTTTCCTTCAAAATGCTAGAGAGTATCTAGATTTTCAAGAAGAGTTCTTAGATCATTGATAGTCTCAAGACCTAGAATTATCTATCCGCTGCGTATTTGTTGTTCTTCACTACAGCCTACTAAGTCGCGTTACATCAGTTGGTATTAGAGCTCAGGTTACTTTCTATGAATGGAGAGGAGCGACCGTCTGGCAGACATGAACGAAGTGTACGTGCATACGAAGACAACACGTAAGGAGCAAACAGCGATTTGTTTGTAGCAATGGAGGAGAAATTTGGTGGTCTCACTGTACAGAAGAAGGGGCGTGCGCGCACCTAACACGGAGTCCTTACCAATCAATTAGCCGACATGGATGGTCCGAACGTTCGTCGTCGTCAACCAAGACACCGTTACGCGGGGGTAGAAGACAAACTTATCGCTGAAACTCGACAACACATGGAGGAGCAATTCACGGTTTTGAGAGATCAAATCAGAGTCCTCACTACCCAATTTTCCAACATGGGTGGTCACAATGGGGATGGATCTGGAGACCCTTCTGCGGAGCGCGGAATGTATGGACCTCAGCACCATGCGCAAGCTCATGCCAATCAATAGGGAAATGGACTCAAACTCAATATTCTAGAATTCCAAGGGGATCTACAACCTGAAGAATTTCTGGATTGGGTGTTGGCTGTTGAAGAGGTTTTTGAATTCAACGGGGTGCCTGATGAACGACGAGTCTCTTTGGTGGAACACACATTCCGGGAAAGAGTTTCTATGTGGTGGCAACAACTAAGGCAAAGTAGGGTGCGGCAAGGCCAATTGAAGATCAATAGTTGGGAAAAACTATTGAAAAAGATGCGATTCGCTTTCTTGCCCTATAAGTATACCATGGGCCGACAGTCACAAAATTGGAGACAGGGGTCTATAACTGTGATAAAGAAAATAGAAAATTCCTACAAAAAAGAGGTATTTAGGGAAACATGGACTAAGGCGAAGAGTCCACGACAAGCCAATTGGACTCCTACTTGCCAACCACAAATCCATAAAGTGAATCCATATTCTATGCAGGAAAAAGAATCTGTGGATGGAGAGTTTCAGGAATTCGAATTCATTGACGAAGAGTTCGAACATGGAGGTGTTGAAGATGAAGATCCTTCACAAGGATTTGTAGATTGGGATTCTCCACCAACCTATGATGATGATGTCAATGAGGAAGATCCAATTGAAGAACCTTGGATATTCGACCAAGTGGAAGAGATAAACCTTTCAAAGAGTATCGCAATTTTTTATGAAGAAGATGAACCCTTGGAAGATGTAAGTCTTTCGGAGAGTTTTGCAATTTTTCATGAAGAAAAGGTACTTCAATGATGAGAAACGTCACGCTTATTTTGGGATGTAGCCTTGTCTTGATCTTGAGGAACGACGAGTGGAATGAGTTGACTGGACACCCGAAGGACCGTGGAAAAGATAGTTTGAATTCGGGGCGAATTCTCTCCAACCTAGGGAGGATGATGTATATTGGACTTATCGTCAATCTATCTATCTTATCTTTCATTATTGTATTTAAATTTTGTATTTTATCTTTATTAAGTGTTTATTAGGTTTAAGGAGCCAATAATTCGTATTTTATTAGTTTTAGGGTTTTGGGGCTATATATACATGCTTATAGCCTCAAGAAAAGACAGTTGTTGTTTATTTATTGATATTAATTAATGAGAATACTCAGAGTTGAGTTTATTCCTCTTTTTCCTTCAAAATGCTAGAGAGTATTTAGATTTTCAAAAAGAGTTCTTAGATCATTGATAGTCTCAAGATCTAGAATTATCTATCCATTGCGTATTTGTTGTTCTTCGCTGTAGCCCACTAAGTCGCACTGCATCAGCTTCACAATTGGAGAGACAATTTTCAGAGAGGAGAAATTGGAGGCTACTTCAGGAGCGGTTTTCGGTTCTTTCTTTTCCTTTTTCCTTTTAGTTTTATTTAATTATGTGTAACTAAATACTTTTGTGGGGCTAGATTGAAGCCCTAAGTATGTTTATTTAATATTTCAATATTGGTGCCTTTGTGATAATCATATTGTGTTGCTTAACTTGATTAATTCCTGCTTTCAATAATTCCTCATATGTGTGTGACTGGCCATTCTATGCATGTGGTATGGACTAGTTAGTTAAACCAATTTGGATCGAGTCTTGTGTTTAATAAAAGTAACAAAAGATATCCACATCGAGTTCTTGGGTTAATCAACATGGGGAACCGGGAGTAGACACCCATACCCTAGGCCTCATGTGTTTGTTGGTTTTCACAGTTTTTATGCTTTTTTAAAGAACAACTTAGTAGACACCCATGCTAAATCCTTTAAGAAAGAAAAGAATTAGAATAGACACCCATGCCTAATTCGTTGCTTAGGGAAACCAATAGCTTAAGGAGTAGGCACCCATACCTTTAGGTTGGCAAACATTAGGTATTCATAATATGATTTGAACATTGGCATATTGATTTATTAATTGAGCATAATTAGTGGTGGATATCAAAGCCATACACTTTTATTTATCATTATTTTTATTTCTTTTCTTAATATCAATTTTGTGACAACTTGATATTTTTAATTTAGTTCTTTAATTCTAAGCAAAGTTAACAATCCTCGTGGGATTGATCTTGTATTTGCTTGCTATACTATCGTTTTGATTTTGTGCACTTGCAAGTAAAACTTACTAAATATTATCTATTAATTTAGGTAATATTTGGCACAACAAGAGTCAAGCATTGCCCAACCTGCACAAAATATATATATATATAAATAAAACTTGGTTATTGTATCTGATGGGTAGTCTAATGAATTATGAGTGTTCATCCATGGATAATTGAGATTAATTTTTAAAATCTCATAACTATGTGCTAATTTCATTTTCACTAGAATTGATTCATGTGGCATCTCATAATGCCTTGTTAGTAACTTGATTTATGATTCCCTGAAAATTGTGAAAATGGTATTTGTTTAGTTAAGCTTGCTCATAAAGGAGAGCCATGATTTTTATATTGTTGCATTTTTTAGAATAATATGTTTGTACAATGTTTGTGGGTATCATTTCTGGAAAACCCTCACTAGACTTCACTCGTCCTCTGGGGAATTCCTAGGGGTTTAAAAGGCTTGTTGTATATGTTAAATGCAATCATTTCTCCCACAAAAGTATACTTATGTTTCTTGCTTTAATTGTGTTTTTCATTTTGTTTTGCTAAGGGACTAGCAAAATGTGAGTTTGGGAGTATTTTATGTGTGCCAAACAGTGTTTATTTGGACCCCTTAATTTATGTTCGCTAGGCTCTTTGTTTTGTTAATATCTAATGTTTAGTTTAGTTTTAATGTTTTATGGTGTTGTAGGTCTTTGCAATCAAATTACAATTTAAAGGGTGAATTTAGCAAAGAAGGGCCTTGGAAGTGCACTTTAGCGCACTAGGTGCGATCGAGCGCACTGCACTCAAGCCTAAAAGGCACGATCGAGTGCATGCCACGTTCACCCGCATTTCCCGTATTGCCCTAGCCATCGCTTCCATCGCTGCGTCATGGGATTTCTGAGCAATTGAGTACGCTCGAACACACAAGCTGCGATCGAGGGCACATAGGCCAATGCTCGAGCGCACCACTAACCTGGCAGCACATTAAATTTTGCTTATAAATAGAACCTCTTTGTTATTTTGTAAACTTACGTTTTGGGAGGCGCCTTGGAGGCTAGAAACCTCTCTGTTCTTCATTGTTTACCCTCTAAATCGTCATTTATTTTATTAGCCTTTATTTATTTATGATTAGAGGCTGAATCTTCAACTAAGGTTGAAGATGAAGCCTCACCATTTGGTCGTACCAAAAATAGTACTCGCCAATTGCACGAGTCGATTGTAGTAATGTGGCTGTGCAAGTGCGAGGTCGAACCCACAGAGAATCGTGTTTGTCGAAAACTAACTTTTAAACGTTTAAACTAATAAAATCTTAACCTAGTTCCAACATCGAGCATGTGGCGTGCATAAAATAAAACTAAGCTAAAAAGCAATAAAATAAAGAAATAAAATAACTAAAGTCCCTATTCACCTCACAATTAATTAATTCACATATAAACATGCTTAGCTCATATTTATTAACATTTATGCTACAAGGCATATTCTGAGCGTTAACACATTGTTCATATTTCCGTCTATCGATAAAGTACATATGTATATCCTATTGTTGCTACACAATCTTGTCAAACTACTCGAGGCAAACACTGTTACAAGAGGTCACAACGGATAATGGTCCACAGCAAATATCCGATGTATTCCTCATTACCGAGTGTTGACGTTAGCGTGTAAACAACAATCAATACACTTTGTCACTAAAATGCATTGAACGAATAAACATAAATCTTAAAAGACAGAATAATACGAACTAAACATAAATGTATATAAATAAATTAAAGTGAAGGGAATAAGAGACTAAATTAAAGTAAAATAAAACATAGATTAAATAAATGACAATTTAGGAGGGATTTACAGTGGAAAACAGAGGGCTTGAGGCCCTAGGGGCGCCTCCCAAACGTGCTTCACAAATGAATGCACGAGATCTATTTATAGGCTGGCAGGACACTAAAGTGCGTTCGAACGCACTACCTGCGTTCGAACGCACCAGTTATTCGCATTCGACCGCGCACCCCGCGTTCGACCGCGAATAACATTGTGTGACTAGAAATTTGGTCGGTGTGCGTTGACGCGAGATAACCGCTAGGGCCGGTGGGCATGACTTGACCCGTGGTTGCTGCGGCGTCGTCTGCGCCATGCGTGCGTGCATTTCACCCAAGTGCGTTTCGACTTCTTCTCTTTAAGTACACTTTTCCCTTTGCTAGCCATGTTTTAATGCAATGTCCTGCACAACACAAAATACTAAAAACACTAAAAATAATTAGATATTAACAATGCTAAAGGCCTAACGAATATAAATTAAGGGGTCCAAATAAGCACTTTTAGGCACCGATCACCATTCATTTATCTACATGCTTTTGTGTTTAGTTTAATACTTCATTCGTTGTTTAATGTTTTGTATGTTCGTTTCTATTCAGTTTCATGACAAAATTATGTTGATTGTTATTTACGAATCATTAAACGTCCAATATCTGTTGTGTTCCAATCCAAGGGTACATCAGATGATTCTATCAAGATTCAATATCCACTATGATCAATGATACAGTGGATGATTTTATCAAGATTAAATGTCCATTGTGACTCTTTAACGGTAAATACATCGAATGATTCAACTAGATTTTATAATAGCAATAGAACATGCATTGTACTTAATCGATAGACATATGTATGAACTAAGTAATAGAAGGCATAATATGCCTAGAAGCATAATCATTTTGGATGTATGAACTAAGCATGATCATATATATGTTAATGTAGTAAGGTGGATTCTAAGACCTTAGTGTTTTTATTCATTTGTTTTTAAGCATTTAGATTAGTTTATATTTTTGCACGCCGCATGTTCGACATTTGGAGCTAGGTTAATATAGTGAGGTGGATTCTAAGACCTTAATGTTTTTATTCATTTATTTTTAAGCATTTAGATTAGTTTATATTTTTGCACGCCACATGTTCGACATTTGGAACTAGGTTAAGATAGAGTTAGTTTAAGCATAGAATTAGTTTTTCACAAACGCGATTCCTCGTGGATTCGATCTCATACTTTCACAACGCTACACTACACACGACTCGTGCTATTGCGAGTACATCAAATTTGTACAATAACTACCAAAGTGGCATTCCCTGGAACACTTCTGACCATACATTCGGTCTCGTGGTTGTATGTCTGCTTAGAGGAGGTCGAATCCAAAGGGAGTCGTGTTTGCAAAAATCAATCCTCTATCCAAATAAAGTTTTATCTTAACCTAGTTCCGAAATTCATAGTTGTGTTGTGCAAAAATATAAACTAAACTAAATACTTGAAAACAATTAAATGAAAAGCACTAAGATTTTTGGAATCCATCTCACCAAATCAAAGCATACATTCTCATACTTAGTCCATAAATCCAACAAACAATTAAAAACAATGCATGCTCTATTGTTCCTATTGAAAGACTCAAAGAATCCATCCATTTGACAAAAGACAATGCATATCCAATTTAGGTCAAAAGATCCAATGTATCCATACTTTGCACAAAAGACAATAGATATCCAAAGTAAATCAAAAGATGCAATGTATCCGTCGGACCAAAAATAATGAATATCCAACTTCGACACAAGCAAACACAATTTTGTCACACAATTGAATTGAAACGAACATACATGACATTAAGGGCGGAATTGTACGAACTAAACATGAAAACATAAAACTAATCAATGGCGAGGCTTCATCTTCAACCTTAGTTGAAGATTCTAGCCTCTCATGATAACAAGAGGCAAGCTAAAATCAAATGAAAGCTTACAAAGAAATGATGTTTTAAAGGCTAAGGAATGATAAACATAGGAGTTTCTCCTCCCAAAGGTGCCTCCCAAAACGTAGGGCTTTACAAAAAATAAGTCCTATTTATAACAAAATAAAACTAGGGTAGTGTGCTACCAAGTCATGCGTAAGTGCACTCGAGCGCACTCAACCACTTCAATATTCCCACGGCACAGGCAAGTAAGCGATGGTGTTAAGGCAACGTGGGTAACTCGAGCTAATGTAGTTGTGCACTCGATCTCAACCTATTAGGCTCAAGTGCATATGCACTCGATCGTGTCATGCTTAGGCTCGATTGCACTAACAGGGACCTCAAACCACATATTCTGTTAAATGACTTGCTGCACATTAAAACACTAAAATTAACAAAAACATTAGAAAATAACAAAGTTAAGAGCTTAACAAACATAAGTTAAGGGGTTCAAATATATAATATTTGGCACTCATCACTTACCATAGGTACCATTTGTGATATTTTTGAAAACCGATGTGGCTATTTTATTCTGGTGCAAAGCACATGTACTAAAAATGCATTTAACCCTTAAGTTTAAGTCATTTTATAAATTAAAAAAGAGAGAATGAAATTAAATCTAAATAATAGAAAAATTACAATACATATGCCAAAGTTTTTTACAAAACCTAAGTCAAATTTAGAAGAATTTTCTCCAGAAATTACAGGCTTCTTGGCTATGCACGTAGATTTTTATATATATATTTTTTAAATCAAATAGGGAAAGGGATACAAGTGATCAAAATACCAAAACCGGGTGGGTTCCCCTACATCATACCCAAAACGAAAATCAATAGTGCAATAAAACTAAATTAAAGTAGGAAATGTGCCAAACAAATAACTCAATCCTCTCCAAGGGACTGCACATTACTAAAGCAAGATGGGCACAAGAAGAATAATGAACCTCAAGTGTTTCAATAACCCTAATTACTGGTAAAAGAACCTCAAGAGGTCCAAACTCATTTGCATCCCCGCCACAAAACACTATCAACTACTGAAAGAAAGTTAACGTAAGAAAGCACTGTCAAGATTTGAATTTGGAACCAAAGAGAAGAGAGTATTATCTCCAGTAGCACTAATCTCCACAACAACGAATAACCATAAGAACAATGAGAGACTAAAATGCACAAAACCCAAACAAAACATTAGGAAAAAAAATGGGAAAAAAAGGAAAACAAATACAACAAGTGAAAAAACAACAAAAAAACCCACGAACAATAGTGATGGTGGTGGAGGAGCAACATTAGATACCTATTGACCGAGGCATGAGGAACACGCGTCGGCACATGAATTGCTGGAGGCCAAGCAGAAGGTGACAGTGGGGAGCTAGGAGGTCGGCGAGGACAATGGACTAGTGCGTGAAGACTTAGGTCTACTGGAGGAAAATAGATCTAGTTTTAAAGAAAACCCATCTACGAACCATGGTAGGTCTGGGTTGCAGATTGGAGGACAGTGAATAGCGATTGGAGGGGAGCTAAACGGAGAAGGAGGCAAGTAGCCCAAGGTAGCAGCGTGGCGTACAGAAAAAGGTGGAGAAGAAACACTGTGTTGGAGGGCGGAAATGAAATGGGAAAGCCATGAAAACCGAAGAGAAAAAAGGAGAGAGGAGGAGGGAGAGAAAAGGAACCTTCCCTCCTCCCCAAACAACCACACAACTGGTGGTAAAAAGTGTCACAAAGGAGGCAAGTTTTCTCTACCTAGAGAGAAGGAAGAGCTTCTTTCTCAATATATATATATATATATATATATAATTGGATTTCATTTTTAAAATTTGAAAAATGGAAATAGATCTTACATTGCTACTAATCAAAGCACAAAGTTGTTTGATATTTAGTCCTTCACAGAAAACCTCATTTATTTGGTCAGAAATCAATCTTGAATTGGTTGTTATCATGACCTTGTGAGCAATATGAATATATTAATAGCATTTAAAAGTGGTAAGCAATTTTACAGCCACGTCTTGGCCTCAACTATAGAATTCATCCCTTCCTTTATTATGATGAAACATGCAAGCAACCCCCCAAACAATTATATCAACTTCACTTCACAACCTGATGTAAGACCAAAGTTTGCATAGCTTTAAATACTGCTTGTCAGCTCTAATGATATTGGTAGGCATTCTAATGGTCTAACTTTCTCATATATTTTTTTTTCTTCCTAGGCAAACACTATAACTTATGTATTTTAAAAAAAAAAAAATATTATTTCTCTCATTTTTTTTTTCTACAGTCATTTCTATCTCTTATCTCTTGATGGTTTAGGAAACAATAAAATAAATATATTTAGAAATAAAATAAAATATCTGTCAGAGTTATTATTAAAAACAGTATATAAAATAAAAATATATATTTTTATTAGCTAAAATGCATAACAGGCTCTAAATCAAAACACATATGAGAATTTTTGGTGGTGCAATAGAAAGTATAGGCATATTATTGCATTCACATTTGAATCAACAAAATAACCCAAATTTTTGATTAGCTTTATAGCAAAAATTTCTTAAAAAGACTTCACATCTTGCTTAACAGAATATTTAAAGATTTTAATTTGTTACCGTGCTCAACAAATTTTTTAAACATGGAAACTCAACAAATCCTTAACTATATTAATAATAAAAATTAAATAAATAAATAAAATAATGAGCCAAACAATAACATAAGTGTTCTGATTTTAGGGTCCAGCTTGTACGCTGTAGTTAAAGTTACAACATATATGCTATTAAAAAATGATAAAGTTTTCCTTCAAACTAGGTTGGAGGAATTTCATCCAACCTAATCTGTAAAAGTGATATGTGTCCTTTTTTTTAATGGACAAAGTTTTTCTCCAAACTGGGTTGAAAGAATTTCCTTCAACCTAGTCTATAAAAGTGATATATATCCCTTGAACGTGTGAGATGCACATATTTTTTAATAGAATGGACAAAGTTGAAATAAATTTTATTAAAAACTCATGTGTATCTTACATGTTATTAAAAAAAGTAACACATGTCACTTTTATACATTAGGTTGAAGGAGATTCCTCCAATCTAGTTTGGAGGAAAACTTTGTCCTAAATATTTAACTAAAATAATTGAAGGGCATAGATTTGTCATAATAAATATCAATTTTCTCTTTCATCTATCACTTTATCTATTTACTAATATTTATTTTGATAAATTCGAACACTTCAATTAAATCTCCACTTTTTAATTTTTAACATGTATGTTATAGTTAAAACAACATACAAGCCTGATCCTTGATTTTAAACTAAAATTTAGTTAAAAGTTGGTGCGTGGAGTTTCCTACCTGGCAGTTACGGCGTGTTTCCACGCGCCCCAGAAGCGCTTGCACCTTACAATGTCGGAGTCCAAAAATGGTCCAGATTTTTTGTTTCACAAGTAAAATGGTCCAAATTTAGGTAAAGCTTTGAGTTAATTTTCTAAGAGCCACGTTAAAAATTTATGAAGTAGGAAAGTTGGTGACCAAAGAGTTGGCGGGGTGGTGGGGCACACTTCTCTGCTCTACGGTTGGTGAGATATCGTTTTTGAATCTTTATTTCGTCTATTCTATGGACTTCTATTTTATTTTTATTTTTTTGAAGAAAAACCCATTTGATGTGGATTCGCTCGAGGGGTAGGTGAGCTGAGCCTGATTTTGCACTTCAAACACTGATGATGTGTATACGTTGACGACGGGAGCAGCATGATTCGGGTCTTTTCAGAAATGTTGTTGAGAAAAATTGATCCCTGTGTGAACAGATTTTGGATCCTCTCCATTTCACTTGAAATGGATAGGAACCATTTAGTGTATTTAAAGGGGCATACTTGTCCATTTAATTTTTGAACAATTTTTTTTTGGACGATTATACCCTCTAAATAGACTAAATGGAGACCTCTCCATTTCAAGTGAAATGGAGAGGATCCTTTTCCGTGTGAACAGATAGAGAATATAGAGGACATATGAGAATTTTTGTTAGTGTTACACATATTCTTGAGATTAAGGCCCATGGGCCTTAGTTCATAGTGATCCAAGGGAAAGAGTCCAAATATCATGAAAGTCCCACCCCAATAAAGCCTGAAACCCCGGTCAAAGGTCAATTGACCTGCAATATCTGCTATGTCGAGAATGCACATCCGAGACCAACACCGGCCATCAGGAATGCTCAAAGTAACGGACATACATTAAATCATCCAGTCGGTTGTGCATCATTCAAAAACTCACATTGATGAAGAATAAGAGTTGCCTCAAGGAGAAACATGGGTAGTATGCGTGGACGGGTCTTCAACCCGAAAGTACAGCAGAGTTGGTGTCATACTTACGGGGCCCAATGGAGAAACATGCGAAGCAACAATATGTTTGAAGTTCATAACCACCAACAATGAAGTCGAGTACGAAGCCATTATTGCTGGAATGGATATGGCTCGAGAAATAGGAGTGAGAAATTTAGAAGTTAGAAGCAATTCTCAAGTGGTGGTCGAGCACATCAAAGGAGAAGATGAAGCCCGAGGACAAAAAATGAAACTGTATCTAACAAAGGTGAAAGAGACTATTGAGTTTTTTTGACAAAATAGTATTCACAAAAGCGCCTCAGGAAGAGAATGCAATGGAAGATGCATTAGCTCATATTGGCTCTTCTACAGATGCGAACCCTAGACGAAATATGGTAGGGAGATTACCTTAGGCAAAAACATATATATTCACAGTTCAAAAGCTCGAACCTACTTCAACTAAAGTCGAGAATGTTCAAATCCGAGCATAAAATTCAAAGACGACTTCATTAAAAGATAAATTCGTTACAAGAAATTTCAACCACTACTGCAAATGCTACAAGAAAGTTCAACCACTACAACAAATGTTACAAGAAAGTTGGACCACTACAAAAGATGTTACATTTGGACTCGATGTGGTACTCAACATATTGGGAGACGTTGTACAAAGAATCACAATTGGGTAAACACCCACGAATATGATGAATAAAAAAAATGAGAGCTCCTATACGGCCGAGCCTCGAGACTTCGTTCTGAGGACTATGCCTCTCTAGAGCTCTTGCTTTCCATAGCCAACATTTTCTCCTAAGTCTCTTGCATTTCTCTTTCGCCTTCAGAAACAGATGGGTAGTGGAATAGATGTCGGGGGTATATGTAATGCCCCCAAAATTAGCCTTGGCTAATTTAACAAAGTTATTAACAATTACCCAAGATAAGCCAACTTGTGACTCAATGGGGAATTGCCCCTCTAGCATCATCAAAGTAAATGCATAGGAATGTGATATAAATTTGAGTTAACTATATATCATCAAAACAAAGACATGGAGCAACTAAATAATAATAACAAACCTATATTTTTAAGCAAGTCCTAAACCATTCGAGCAGCAGCAACCATGCCACCCCTAGAGTGTAGAGTCAAATTCCCTAAGAGAGTAGTAACAACGTAAGTTTAAGGACTTAGTAAGTAAACCTTACAACATATGTATGACATGAGCCTTGATTAAATGAAAGTAAACATGCAATTTGAGCAACAATAAAAAGGGGGCATTACCTTCCCTAATACACCATCTAGTAGGGTTTTGGGTTTTTAAAGATTATGGTGTATTACTGAGGATAATTGCCTAGCATTTTAATGCAAGAAAAACTAATGCTTTATAGGTCATAATTCTCATATATGGTATACCCGAGATTTTTATCCCTTCTCCCTTCTCAGTAGGGTTGGTGCTGTCCCGAGGGACATGTACAATGCCGATACCCCAGCCATTGCACGCTGCCATACATAACATTAGCAGCATGACTGAGTTCGACCTTGGGTAGCCCACACCACTAATGATGTCTGTCTTATAATGATCATCCATTGAGAATGGTTACACCTTGGTCAGGAAGCCATTGGATCCAAAGCCTCTACATACACACGTTTGACCCGAGGGACATGTACAATGCCGATACCCCAGCCATTGCACGCTGCCATACATAACATTAGCAGCATGACTGAGTTCGACCTTGGTTAGCCCACACCACTAATGATGTCTGTCTTATAATGATCATCCATTGAGAATGGTTACACCTTGGTCAGGAAGCCATTGGATCCAAAGCCTCTACATACACACGTTTGACCATAGTATGAAGTCTACATAGTAAGCCCATGGCCATTTATACTGCATATACCGGCATATTATGTCATATGATGCATCTTAACATTTAGTTTATAATACAATTACCAAGTATTTACAAAAGTAGACATGCTCATGTCGTACTCGTTGTCAATCAGCTAACATATCTTACATTTAAGTAAAAAGGTTATAAGTATTCACTTACCTCGCACATTCGAACGATTCCTCCGATATAGATAAATCTTGTTATAACAGATACAAGACACCATTATTCTAAGCTTTATTTAACCCAAAAAGGTGGCTAAGCTAAAACGTATGCATGTGAAACTTAAAAACTGGTGTTCTACCCACTGACTGTACATCTGGCCCCGATGGCGTACGTCTTAATATGGCTTGGTAGCTTCAACCAGTATGCGTTTGGATTGATTTTCGCGATTATCTCTACCGGACCCACTTTACGAGCTACCAGCTTGTTGTATTCTCCCACAGGGAATCTGTCTTTTGTCAAGATAGCCCACACGAAATCTCCTTCCTCAAATTCAACACTTCTCTTCTTGTACTTGCCTTATACTTGGCAGTGGACTCTTGTAATTTCTGGATTGTTAATTTGTGGCCTTCCTGGATTTGGATCATCAGGTCTTCTGCTATTGTGTTTGTTCTCGTCATGTATGGGATAGGTGCCAAGTCTAGTGGGGCACGAGGATTACTCCCATAAATGATGGTAAATGGGCTTAAGCCTGTGCTCCGGTTTGTGGAACGGTTGTAAGCGAACTCGGCTTGGAATAATTTTGTATCCCATGACTTAATGTGTTCCCCCACCAAACTTTGAAGTAGAGCTCCCAATGATCGATTAACAACTTCTGTTTGTCCATCTGTTTGTGGGTGGTAGGCACTACTGAAATCAAGTTTTGTGCTTGATAACCTCCATAAGCATCGCCAAAAGTGGCTAAGGAATCTTGTGTCGCAGTCCGATACTATCGACAAAGGTAAGCCATGGAGGCGGTATACCTCTCTAAAGTATAATTGTGCCACATTGACTGCATCGGCGGTTTTCTTGCATGCAATGAAGTGCACCATTTTAGAGAATCTATCAACAACTACAAAGACGGAATCATTACCTTTTTGTGTCCTTGGTAAACCCAACACGAAATCCATGCTCACATTTGTCCATGGTTGTTCTGGAATAGGGAGAGGTAAATATAGGCCAGCATTGGTAGCCGCTCCTTTTGATACTTGACATACCCTACAACTCTTCACTAGTTTGTCCACTTCTCTTCGCATACTTGGCCAATAGAACTATTTGGCCACCAGTTGAAGTGTTTTATCTCGCCCCATGTGACCCTCATCATGGCGTTCTTTGATAATTTTCAGTCGTAGGCTCCCTTCAGGAATGCACAGCTGAGTGCCTTTGAAAAGGAACCCATTATGCAATACAAAGCCTCCTTGTGCTCTTGTGGACACATCTTCTAAAATAGGGCCAAAAAACGGGTCACTAGATAAGGAATCTTTCAATAATTCAAACCCTATTACCTTCGATTTCATGGTAGTGAGTAATGATGTCTTTCAGCTGAGGGCTTCAGCCACTTTGTTCAATGCCCCTAATTTGTGCTTGATGGTGAAAGAAAATTGCTGCACGAAAGTGGCCCATTTAGCATGTCGAGCGGATAACTTATCTTGACTGTTGAGGTGCTTCAGCGCTTCATGGTCAGAGTACAAGATGAAGTCATTATAGGCGAGGTAGGAATTCCAATGCTTTAGCGACTGCACTAATGCGTAGAACTCAATGTCGTAAGTACTATAATTGAGTTGTGCGCTCTTCAACTTCTCCGAAATAGGCCAGTCGCTCAATTGGCTAAGCACCGCTCCAATGCCTATCTTGGATGCATCGCAATGCAATTCAAACGGTATGTCAAAGTTGGGAAGGACTAATAATGAAGTTGTGGTCAATTTGACCTTGATCAACTCGAAGGCGTTAGTAGCTGCCTCATTCCATGAGAATTTTCCCACCTTCATGCATTCCGTGATTGGTGCCAATATGGTGCTGAAATTATGAATAAAACGACGATAAAAGGACACCAATCCATGAAAACTACGTACCTCATGTAGTGTAGTAGGGAGAGGCCAATCGCGAACCGCTGTTACTTTAGACTCGTCCATTGCTAATCCATCCTTGGATACCACATATCCAAGAAAAAGTACTGAGTCGGTCATGAAAGAACACTTGGCCAGTGCTGCATAAAATTTCTCTTGTCGTAGCACAAGGAGTACTTCCCGTACGTGCTAGATGTGTGTCTCTAGGTCGGAGCTATAAATGAGGATGTCGTCAAAGTAGGCGACCACTGATTTGCCAATGAATGGGCGAAATATCTGGTTCATTACTCGCATAAAGGTACTGGGAGCATTAGATAATCCAAACGGCATCACCAACCATTCATAAAGTCCCTCACGCGTTTTAAACGCTGTCTTCCACTCATCGCTAACCCGTACTCGAATTTGGTGGTAACCACTCTTCAGATCCAGTTTGGTAAATATAGTTGCCCCACTCAATTGATCCAATAAATCATCTAATCGTGGAATGGGAAATCTATATCGTACCGTAATTTTGTTGATGGCACAGCTGTCCACGCACATCCTCCATGTCCCATCTTTCTTGGGTGTGAGCAATGCTGGAACTACACATGGGCTCAGGCTCTCCCGAATGTGCCCTTTAGACAGTAGTCCCTCCACTTGTCTTCATAATTCTTCATGCTCTTTGGGACTCATGCGGTAGTGTGGTCGGTTGGGAAGGCTAGACCCGGGTACCAAATCAATTTGGTGTTGAATGTCACGCAGGGGTGGTAGCTCCTCCGGTAGGTCTTTTGGGAATACATCAGCAAATTCCTCTAGCAAACCCGTAACTGCCTCTGGTACGATCTTCATTGGGCTACATTCTTTGCCGTAGAGTAGGTATACTTGATCAGCATCGAGCATTTCTCTTATGAACTCTCTTTTGGCTAGAAGTGTTTGGCCCACCTCTTTTGGTGGTTTGGTTACGTCTCCTGGGTTAGGTAGGAGAGTAAGCTTCACATTATCCACCAAGAAGCTGTAGGTGTTCTTCCGTCCATCGTGGTGTGCATTTCGGTCATATTGCCATGGTCTCCCCAGTAACAGGTGGCAGGCATCCATGGCCACCACGTCACACCAAGTGTTATCTTTATATTTGGTACCAATAGAAAAATGTACAAGGCAACGTTTTGAAACTATTACCTTGTTTCCCTTCTTGAGCCACTCCAAGCAATAGGGTGTGGGGTGTTTTTCTGTGTCTAGGGCCAACTTCTGAACTGCTTCTTCTGCTACCACGTTCTCACAACTGCCTCCATCAATGATTAGTTTGCAAACCTTACCTCCAATAGTGTATGTGGAGTGAAAAAGGTTGTGTCGTTGTTCGTCATCTCCTTCCATCTTTCGGGGTGTAAGACATATCCTCCTCACCATTAAGCTAGGCCCGTTATCTCCGGTAATGAGTTCTTCTTCCACGTCCCCGTAGTCATCAAAGGTTTGTTGCTCTTCTTCATCGCCTTGCTCATCGAAGGCGTTTCCCGAGTCAATGAGTAGACCCTTTCCATATTTATCTCCCTTGCGGCAATCCGCAATTCTGTGGCCCGGTTCACCACACTTAAAGCATTTAGGCCCATTTGTCGTTGCACTCCGGTTAGATGGGCCGGTTGTAGTTGGAGCCCTGTTTGGGATTGATGATTGGGTGGTGTTTCGAGGTGTGAACGACCTGTTGTAGCGAGTCGTGCTGCCCCCTGTGCCACGCCCAAAGACTCCTGTGGATCCTCTGGCTGCTGTTTTCTCCAATAGAATGGCTCTTTGATGAGCCGCAGATACGTTAACGGGATCAAAAAGATTTAGTGAATCTTGAATGTTTTGTCGCAGCCCCCCGATGTATTGGGATACTAATTGATCATCCGTCTTGGCTAACTCAACTCGTGTCAAGTATTTGTAGAACTCCTCCGTGTACTCATCCACGGTCTTCGAACCTTGGCTTAAATTCTGTAGCCACTGATACATGGTTCGGGTGTAGTTGTATGGCAAGAAGGCCGGCCGCATGTGCTTCAACAGTTTCTCCCATTTGTTGATTTTTGATTTGCCTAGCCGAGTCCTAGATTGCTTCAGTTGCTGCCACCACACTGCAGCTCTTCCCCGGAACTTGGTTGCGACCAAAGAAACTCTCGATCCTCGGTACCCTTTGAAATCAAGAACTTCTTCAATGCCGCTATCGGTCCAAGAATTCCTCGGGTTGGAGACCCCGTTGAATTCGAATAAGTTTGAAACCGGATTCCCACCGATTGGCCCGAGCTTGTACCAGAGGTTGATGTCTGCAGGCACTCGGCCCGCAAAAGGGTTTCAGATTCATTCTCCACACGCGCCTTCCTCCTCCGAGTCGTACGGTGAAGGTATATGCCGACGTCTATCTTGAACATTCTTGATGGACAACTGCCTTGTGAGGACTGCAATTTGTTCCCTCAAGCTGGCAAATTGTGCCTCTGAATGTGCCTGATAGGCTACCGGTGATTCTTCTCTAACTGGTTCTTCGCGATCATTCCTGTCCTCCGAGTGTGTAAAGCGGTTACCCCTTCCCCTTGTGACTGGTGCCATGGAAAGAAACTGGGCTCTGATACCAACTGATGCATGGTTAGAACGTAAATAATCAAGAAAACAGTAAACAGGAGGAATAAATATTCCTAAGATTGTGAGACTATCACAAAATCAAAGAAATCTTCTCTAAGCAGTAGATGCTATCTAAGCCTGAAGGAAAAAGAACCAAGAAACTCAACTCTAAGTATTCTTATTAAACAAAACCAATAATAATAATAAACTGTTTTTCCAATGGGTCTAAGCCTATATTTATAGGCTTAGAGGCTAAAGCATAAAAGAGATTAACATAAACTAGGATTACACATCCTAGAAAGAAAAGTAATCTAAAACCATGTACTAGAAGGAAAAGTAAACTAAAACAATTAAAAGACTAACAAAGAAACCTAATTTAAATAAAAGACTAAATAGATAAGATAGGTCATCCTAATCTACATCACTAAGACATTGCTATCATGATTCCAACAAAAATCATAAACCAGTAATCTCCGCTTCGAAGGCTCAAGGCACCCTATGACAAATTTGGCCAGCCTGTGGCCTGGTCAAAAGCACCACCTCCTCATAGAGCAAATAAACAGCTAAGCCACTAACAATTCTTTATCTGCTAAACTGCCAAAGGAAGAAGAAGAAGCCATCAAAGAAGAAGCATGCAAATCTTGAGAAACTAGGAAAGTGATGAAACAAAGAAAAGAAGCTAGTCGAATGAAAAAACATGAAGGAACAGGGGATATTTATAAAACTAAATCCTCAAGAAGATGAAAGGTCGTCTTTAATGAAGAAAGGACGCATGCAGACATTCCTCGGGAAGTCAATCGGGGGCACCTGGAGACCAAATGAATAAATTCCACGTGTCATGCTATAGACAAGCGTGCAAAGCAATAATTACCCTCGATACCTAAAACGTCAACGTACAGGTGGTAGCAAGAGTTATTAAATGACCAAGAATAAAAATAACTCTTTATCCTCGGTCATTAAGGGGGGGGAGGGGTAGTGCAATCATAGAAAAAACAAAAAAGATTCAAGTCCAACCATAGAAAATAGCAAATTCAAAAATAAGATCCATAAACAAAAGATAAGCAAGCAAAGCAGTCCATGATTATAGAAATCAAAGTAAAAGAAAAAATGTTCTTTATACTGACAAAAATAAAAGAGATTGTATGACTAAGAGGCCATGGAAACGAGCTCGGTAGCAAGATCATCATCATCATTGTCGTCGTCGTCGTCATCATCATCAATAGTGACCTCGAGGTTGAGCGGCTCAAGAGGTAGATTGGCCTCCGGTCGAAACCCATAAACATTGACCTCCGGAGCATCTAGAATCAGCTCCCTGCCAGTATTAGGCAACTCATCAATAGCGCAAGCCAGAATCATTAGAATATTATAATGTATTGTGGTTGGGTCAATATTGAACCTCTCTCGGTTGATGATCAAGTATTGGCAATTCTTGAAACCCAATGAAAACCTTGACCCCAAATCAAGTCCTGGAGCCAAGGAACAAGGGACAACTCTTTGAGGTAACAAACAACTTTAGCCCTCTAGTGACAGTACCCTTGACGGAATAGATTGCATCTGATAGATTACAGCTAAGCCTTAAGAGTTTCAGAAAACTTCCAATAACCTTCCTTGAAGGCTTGAGTCTGATGAAGAACAAACAACCAAACAAATAAAAAAGATATGTTGTGGAGTACCTCCCATGAGTGCTAAGTTTAACATCTTCAGCTAGACTATTGTCCTCTTAAACTTGAAGCTCTAGTCTTTTCTTCTGTTGCACTAAAGAGAATGAATTTTTTCTATTGCAGGGGGATTCCAAGTGTCTGTAGATCGAGGTGAACCACTCTGAGTCTTCTTAACCAATTTCTCATCTGAAAGGGAAACATGAACTGTAATAATATAAGGAGAATTCTCAGGCAGTTTTTCCTTCTTGATATCCTCAATTTGCTCATCACATAACCCCAACCAACTTCTCTCTTGGGCTCTTGGTAATTCGTGAAAGGGAGCTACTGTTAAAGAAGTCTCAGTGCTCTTTTCATTCTCTCGATGTGGTTCCTATGGGTCCTCCATCTGCTCCTCCTTCCTCTCATCCACTTGATTTTCAACCACTTCTTCACTCCTCAATGCGGTGATAGCTTGCTCTTGATAGTAAGTGCACATTGGGATTGGCCACCAACTGACTTTGACACTCTTCTTCTTCAAGGATTTCTGATATTTTCTTGAGGTGAGCCTCCATCTTTGCCATGGTGGATTGCAACAGATGATTATATTTTTTACTGTGGCTAAGAAAAGCTGACATCGCTTCTTCTAAGGCAAAACTCTTTCGAGGATGTGGTTCTTCTTGGTATTGTTGATATGGAGAGGAATATGAATGATCATATATGGGAGATGGCTCTTTTTCTTGAGCTTCTATTTTGAAAATGGATTTCTGTAGATTGGGGCCAAGACAGGAATATGAATGATCATATATGGGAGATGGCTCTTCTTCTTGGTATTGTGATGGGAGATGGCTCTCTTTGTTGTGCAAATTTATTTAACTCGCAAGTTCACAAATCATTTATAATTTAATGGATTGCAAGTGCGAAGTCAAACTCAAAGAGAATTGTATTTTTGAAGAACAGATTTATATCTAAACTAATTAAATCCTAACCTAGTTCCAAATGGGGTTTTGAATTGGATTTTAAAAAAAAAAAAAAATTAAAAGACTAAACATAA
The DNA here is from genome assembly GCA_013348765.1 of Carpinus viminea. NCBI lineage: Eukaryota > Viridiplantae > Streptophyta > Magnoliopsida > Fagales > Betulaceae > Carpinus > Carpinus viminea. Next base: position 20,161,941 of record CP054674.1, read on the forward strand.
AATAAATAACTCAATAGATAAAGGTCCTCATGTTTGGGAATTCACACTCACCACATCTTAACAACATACTTTATGCTCATCAATATCAATCCGAAGTTCTCACAATTAAAATATTAAATATGTTTTACTACACTTCAAAAAATTAATCAAAATCATCTCATGTATCCTTTCATTGATCAAATCATAAAAGGAATCTAAATTCAATTGAAACACCAGATGTATCCATAAAACAAATCACAAGGGATATCTAATTTTTATAAGTTAAAAACCAAGCAATCAATCATATAAAATTATCTCAAATCATCACATGTATCCTTGAATCACAAGAGATATCCAAGAATTACTCCACATAATTGATTAGGAGTAAAACAATTGAAATAATAAACTCAATAAAATCATATCAATAAAACTTACGTAACAACAATGTTGTTCTTCAATGGTGGGGCTTCATCTCTAACCTTAGTCAGGGATTTAGCTCCACATGACTATGACAACTAAAACCTAAACCTAAACCTAATGAAAAACTAAACTAAAGAGAAAAAGCTGTGAATTTTTATCTCCAAGCTTGTTTATTTTTCTTGAATGCAAAGAGGTCTATTTATAGGTTTAGAGAAGTCCTAAAAGCCCTAATAAACCTAGATAATTCGGAGGTCAGTCTCCTAGTCCAAATAAAAGTCTGAAATCGGAATAGGATTTGTCTAGATTTTCATTCTCATATTGCGGAACAATTTTGGCACAGTAAACATCTAAATTAGGAAAATCATATTTCACAATAAATTGTATCATTTTGAGATAGCTTTCCAATGCCATTAGAATCACTCCAATCCGATATTTGAGCGGAAAGTTATGGTCAAAATACTAAGATGTGTGCAGAATCTGAATTTGAATCCAATCTGAATTTGACTCTAATTAGAGAAATTCCGAATTTATCATTTCCTTGATTTGGTACTTAACCATATCCTCTCGGTCTTCTCAAAGTTTGTTTTATTCCAAGACTTTGCAATTTTCCCTTCTAAGATGCAATTTCTCTTCAACAACCTATAAATCATTTAAACACAAATCTAACACATAATATTAGATAACGACACAGCTAAAGGATTAACTAATATAAATTAAAGGGTCCAAATATGTAATATCTGGCTCTTATCAAACACCCTCAAACTTACATTTTGCTAGTCCCTTAGCAAAATAAAACAAAAAAATAAAATGAAAGCAATAACATAAATCATCTTTCGTGGGAGAGACGATTGCATTTAGCATATGCAACAACCCTTTTAAACTCCTAGGCATCCCTAGTGAACGAGTGAAGTCTCGTAAGAGTTTAACATGAATGATATCCACAAACATTACAATATTATGTTGTTAACAAGAAAGAAGTTTCACATAAACCATGGTTCTTGTTCATAAGCAAGCTTAAAAAGATAAATACCATCATCACAATCAACGGGCATCCAAAATCAAATAACTCATAATTGGACAATCAAGACATCACAAGTTCTAAAAAGTGCAAAGTGCAAATAGCATATAACCATAAAGCTTTCAATTTAAACTCAAAACAAGTTCCACAAAATTTGTAAGAATCTCAAACAGATGAAACAACCAAGGCAAGATAAACATATATTCTTTTTATTTATTTATTTTATATAGGATGTACAATGCTTAGCTCCCTTAAGCTTTCTAATTGACCCTAATATCGAGTGTTAAGCCAATGATTCCCGAGCCAGTTGGCTTTAGGGCACTAGATGTAAACATCTCTAAGAGCTTATTAACTCAAGTCAAAAAGGTTACGAAGCCAAGCTAGCCATACCATCAATCAACTTTAAACTTCACACCTTTTGACGCAAACACTCAATGCTTAATGAGGCAAAAAGTCTGATTACTTAGTGAAATCTGAAAATAATTTTTTTTTTTTTTTTTTGCAAGCCAAGGTTATTCATCAATAGGTAATTCAACAAATCTAAAAAAGAATAAGCTTAAGCTCAAACATCATATCTCATAGAAAACATGCTAATGTTCCCATAAAAATTTATCTCAAAACAAGTGAAATCTCAATTATCCAAAAAATGAATCAAGTGACTCAGGCTCCTACTGACATAATGATGTGTTCAACCCTTTAAGCAAGTCAATGAAATGTAAATCACAGTCACAATTTAATTCAAACTTGACAAAAACATAGCACAATTTTTTTTTTTTTTCAAAAGTTTTATCACAAAAAGACAAATAAAAATAAACAAATAAAAACAAAAATAAATAGAGAATGTTTTTCCATACCCCCAAACTTGAATTACACATTGCCTTTAATGTGTAGTATAGAAATACATTACTGGAAGTAAGGAAATGTCAAGGTGTGAAAAAGGCCAGGGCATCCCCCAAACTCAAACACCAAAACACTTGTCAACAAAATTAACAGCAATATTTTTTTCATAGAAACACAACATCAAAAGATTAATTGCTGTAAAAAACAAAAGCAAAACTAAAATCAACATGTAATGAAAAAGGAAAGAAAGAATTTGTGGAGTGAAGTGTAGAAAATAAACTGGAGGAGAAAACTTTATAGCTCCTCCCCCTATCATACTGTGTCCAACCAATCCCTTCCACCCTTTCTTCTACAAAACTTCATACCCCTCTGAAATGATGCTTTGAGTGTGTCTTCTATAAAATTGCTTGCTTCAAAGGATCTTCTTAGGAAAATGGTTCCTAGATTTTTGCGCTTGTGTGCATAGATCCTTGAGTATCTTGACATAAGATAGCTCTTGGAGACATTCTAAAGATGAAGCTTTGGGCTCTTGATGTGTCTCCAGAGGGATAATGATGCAGGCAGGAGCTTCAGTACTCATTTCCCTGTCACTGAGTAAATTAGGATATGTTGGGGGTTCACTTTTCTCATGGTGCTCAATGTGCTCAACTTGCTCCTCTTCATTATCCACAACTTCATCCTCATCCACCAAGTAGTGCCTTTTAGTCATCAATTGACTTTGAAACTCTTCTTCTTCTATTCTATTTAATTCAACAAGATGATTCATCTATCCTTCCAACCTTGACACTGCTTGATGGAGTCCTTGTATGTCTCTGGTATTGGCCATGGTGGCATTCTTAAACTCTTGCATGTATTTGCTATTTGACTGCATGAATGCTTTGAGTGTGTCTTCTAGAGAAGATTTAGATACAGGCTGTGGCACTCGATAAGCAGACGGTTGAGCTTGGTGATCGAATTGTAGATAGTCTGAATAGTACACTTCATCAAATTGATGTGCATAATTTCCTATAGCCTGTGCTTACCACGAGAAATTAAATTGGTTGCTCCAGTTCAGATTGTAAAAATTGGAATTTGAATCACATCCCGAATTGGAGAAACTGGTGTTCATTTGCTCATATGAAAAATTAAAAAATTGTCCCCATGATGGACAATTATTATCATTATGATAAGGATTTGAGCAATATGAACATGGTTTATGTGGTGTGTAAGTATGAGAAAAATGGGTCGGGGTAGATCTGACTGCTTTGATTTGGTAGAATTTGTCACGTAAGTCATTGAACTTAGCTTGTAGATCTGGGCAATTGTTTTCTTCATGATAAGGATTGAAATAATATGAACATTGTTTATGTGGGTAAAAATTTTGAGGATAGTTGATAGGAATGGGTGTCCTACAACTTGGGGAAGTATGTTGTACAAAAAATTGATTAAAATTATCAAACGGAAAATCCACCCTCACTCTTTAACATGCAACTATCCCACTTAAACATTAATCATCTCTTTTTTTTTTTTTTCAAATAAAAAATAAATTTAAAAAAAAAACAACTAACTAACTAAATGAAAATAAAAATAATTTTAAAAAAAAAAACTCACAAAAGGACTAAAAATAAATTTTTGGCAAAAATCTATGGAACTACTGCAGTTGATGCCTTTGCTGTGAGTGCGCTCAAGCGTACTGCAGTTGCACTCAATCGTACTCGAGTCAGTGCACAAATGAAGATGCGGTAGTTAACAAGCGCAGGTGCGCTTGACTTGCTGTTTTGGCTGCAAGTGCGCTTGATCGTAGTAGGGCTACGATTGATCGCACTAGCAGGGGCATGCGGAAGGTGCTATGGCAAAACTATAAAACAAGCCAACAAAACAAGAAAAAAAAAAAAAATTCTTTTCTTTTCTTTTTTCTTTTTTATTAGAAACAGGGATAAAGAAAAATAAAATAATAACTTGCAGAGAAATAAAATTCTAATTATAACGAATAGAAAGATAAAATCAATTTAGACATAAAATTGTTTTAAAAAAATAAACAATTCCCCTGTAATGGCACCAAAAACTTGTTGTGCAAATTTTAATTACTCGCAAGTGCACGAATCGTTTGCAATATAATGGTTTGCAAGTGCGAGGTCAAACCCACAAGGTATTGTATTCTTGAAAGCAAGTTTAAACCTAAAGTAATTTAATTCTAATCTAGTTCCCAGTTTTGAATGATTGTTGTTTGAATAAAAACAAAAGCATAAAACTAATTAATTGAAAGTAATCTATTGACAAAGCACTAGGGTTTCAGAATCCACACTCACACATTCATAACAACATAGTTCCATGATCTATAATATTCCCCAAAGTTCTTACATAGAAATCTTAGGTATGTTTGACTTTTGCTTCAAAGAATTAATCAAAACGTCACATGTATCCTGATAAGCACCAAATGTTGCACATTCAAACCCCTTAACTCGCATATGTTAATTCTTTAACATTGTTATTTGTTTGGTTTTGTATTGTTTTTGTGTTTTCAGGTATTTAATAAAGATGCAAGAAAAACCATTAATTTTGGGTTTAAAGCACAATTTGAGAGGACCTAGAAGATATGATTAAGCTTAACCAATCACAATAGAAGATATATATGATGTGGTTAAGTTTAATTAAATCAAGGAAATGATAAAATCGGAATTTCTCCACTTAGAGTCAAAATCGGATCGGATAGAATTTTAGATTTTGAACACGTCTCAGTATTTTGGCCATAACTTTCAGCTCAATTATCAGATTAAGGTGATTCCAGAAGCATTGGAAATCTAATTCAAAATTATACAAATCATGATGAAATTGGATTTTCCTAAATCGGACTCCCGCTATGCCAAAATTGTCCCGCAATAGAAGGAAGCAAATCTAGACGAATCCTATTCCAATTTGTACATGGATTGACTCCTAATTTGACTAGGAGATTGAAATCCGAATTTTCTAGGTTTCCTAGGGCTTCTAGGGCTTGTTTACTCCCTATAAATAGGCCTCTAAGCTTCAAGAAAAAAGAAGGATACTTAGTTTTAGACAAAAAATATTTTTTGGAGGCTTAGTGGAGCTTAGAAGATCATGAGCGGCTAAAACCCCTTAGTGGGGTACCGATGTAGACCCTTTCCAAGCACAGTGGTGATTGTATTTGATTCTAGTTAATTCATTATATGTATGTTGATTGCATAACTATGAGGATTGCAACTTTATATTTCTGTTCTTAATATTCAATGCAATTGTTATTCAATTCAAATTCAATATTTACGAAATTCTATTCTTGTCTTAGAAATTATTTTGCATGTATTGAACTCAAATCAACCTTATTTTCTATGATTATAAGATTGATGGTTATGTAATGGGTTTTAATAGACATATGATTAATAGGATTAAGATAGGTCATGCCTAGGGAAGATGAGTCGTACTACACCCTAGTTTAGTGTAATTTAGGTAGATAATCCGTGCCAACCAAAGATGGGTTATGCTATTCCATTGATTGTATGAAAACTTATTAAGGGATTTTATAGTTTATGCCTAGGGAAGACAGGTCGTGCTGCATCTTAGTGGTTAGGTGGACGATCCGTGCCAACCAAAGATAGATTATCATTATCCCTTGATATTGTATTTTCTTGTTCTTTATAACATGCATATTCTGAGTTTCTGGAATTAAATATGGTTACCATTGTTGTGCGGATCGTGGTGAAGTCGGTACCTTACTTTTCTCTCTCATATATTTACTCTTAATCTTACGTTTATTTTTATGCACTTCAAATTCACAAACAATCAAAAATTCTCTTTTGTTAATTAGGTTAAAATTAGCCTTTTAAATTTAGTAACGAAACCCCTACAGTCCTTGAGGTTCGACACCCTCCATATAGTCCTATCTTACAAGATTCATTCTATTGCGAGTGGTTCATTTTTGGCATAGCGGGAGTCCGATTTAGGAAAATCCTATTTCATCATGATTTGTAGAATTTTGAATTAGCTTTCCAATGCCACTGGAATCACCTTAATCTGATAATTGAGCTGAAAGTTATGGCCAAAATATTGAGACGTGTTCAAAATCTGAAATTCTATCCGATCCGATTTTGACTATAAGTGGAGAAATTTCGATTTTATCCTTTCCTTGATTTAATTAAACTTAACCACATCATATATATCTTCTATTGTGATTGGTTAATCTTAATCATATCTTCTAGGTCCTCTCAAATTGTGCTTTAAACCCAAAATTAATGGTTTTTCTTGCATCTTTATTAAATACCTGAAAACACAAAATCAAACAAATAACAATGCTAAGGAATTAACATATGCGAGTTAAGGGGCTTGAATGTGCAACATTCGGCGCTTATCATATCCATTCATAATCCAAATCACAAAAAAAAATCTAATATTCAATTAAATCATTAATTGTATCCGTAAATCACAAGAAAATATTCAATCTTTATCAAAACATCAATTGTATCCAGAGAATAAATCACAAGGAAGATCCAATCTTTTAACCAAGAAAACCAAGTAATCAATTGTATTAAGTTATCCTAAATCATCTAGTGTATCCTTGAATCACAAAAGATATCCAAGAATCATTCAATCCAATTAATAAAAAGTAAAACAATAAAGCAATTGAATCATTAAATTGGAAAATATTAATTACATGTAACTACGTTGCTAATCATAAGTGAGACTTCATCTTCAACCTTAATTGAAGGTTTAGTCTTTCATGTTATTAAAAGACAAAACATTCTTGATGGAAATCGTCATAAAAAATGAGTACTTACAAATAAAGAATCACCAAGCTGAGATCCAAAAGCTAGGAAACCCTAGAACTCTCTTCTTTCTCCTTTAAAATTTTGTAATTCGTAGTCTCCTTAAACTACCCTGATAATTATGTATTTATAGGTCTAAAACTAGGGTTTACAATTTTAATTAAGATAAAATTCGCTGCCAGATCGGACGCGTGCGCTTGAACGCACACTTGGTGTGCTCAAGTGCACTCAGGCATAAGGCTTCCCTTTGCTATGTAGTATTCGCACTTGTTGTTTGGCCTTGACGTGTTTGTGCTCGATTGTGGCTGTCCTGGGCTCGAGCGAATGTGCGCTCGATCGCAGAGACCTGTGCTCAATCGCTCTAACAGGGACTTGCACTTTTCATCCAAAATAAGCACTTCCACATAAAACCTACAGTTTTCCTTTATGGACCTATAAAACACTAAAAACATGAAACTAAACTAAAACATCAAATAATAACACAGCTAAAAGACAATAGTAAATTAAAGGGTCCAAATATGTAATATTTGGTACACATTACTCTTCATGATAATGTTGGGACAAATTGATGAGAGATGACTCATGATCTACAATTGAAAACATGGGACACATCTTAGTGGTGTGGTCAATATGGGAACATATGGTCCATACCTTGACTTGTGTAACTTGTTGAACAGAAGCACTGCTATGACTAGTCATAGCTTTCACAAGCATGTCTAGCTTTTTCTCCAAGGCAGCCATTTGAGCTTGAATTCCACCATTGGTGCTCTCTTCATGTATGCCTTTTCCTTTGAATCCTTGTCTCCCGTTATATGGGAATTGTTGGGAGTTCTCACTTAAGGTCTCAAAGAGTTCTATGGCTTCCTCGCTACTTTTCTCCATCAACATGTAACCATAAGCTAAATATACAAGACTCTTGTTATGATCATTTAAACCCTTATAGTATACCAGTACCTAATTGTCTTGAGATAAATTGTGATGAGGGCATCTGAGAAGTAGTTCATTAAAGTGCTCCCATGCCTCAAAGAAAAGGGCTTCATCTTTTTGTTGGAAAGTCAAAATTTCCCTTCTCAATTGCCTTGTCTTGTGGGCTGAGAAAAACTTCTTTAAGAACTTTGTGGTCATCTAATCCCAAGTATGAATAGAACCTGCAGCTAAAGAATTGTAAGATATCTAAGCATTATCTTTTAAAGAAAAAGAGAAGTGGATTATCCTAATTTCATCTAGAGTTAAATCCTAAACATTCTAAGTCCTGCAGAAATCAAAAAATTCTTGAATATGCCAATACGGGTTCTCTGTAGATGTGCCTTTATAGTGTGGACTCCTATTGAGCAGCTGTGGAGAAAAATTGTAACTCCTCTGCACAGTGGGCTGGAAATTAATGCATGATGGCAGGTCGAGGATCTAGGAACTAAATGATCTTTTCATAGGTCTTCACACTTGAGTTGTATTGTCTCTCAACATGATTAAAACAAAAAGAACATTAAATAACAAAAGAAAAATAAGAACAAAAATAAAATAAATAAATCAAATCAGAATAAATACGTTTCAAATTGTTGTCCAATGTGTGATTGATCAAGATTTGAGGTACGCTTGATCACACTAATGCGCTCAAGCGTACCTCCGAAGAACAGAACAGAACTATAAAACTAAAGATAAAAATAAATAAAATTAACTAAGGAAAATAATTCTAAACAAAATTAAACAATCACCGGCAACGGCGCCAAAAACTTGTTGTGACAAATACTACCTAAATTAATAGATAATATTAGTTGCGTTTTAACTCGCAAGTGCACAAGATCAAAACAATAGTATATCAAGCAAATATGAGATCGTTCACACGAGGATTGTTGATTTTGCTTAGAATTGATTTTATAAATTAAAATACCAAATTTGTCACGAACTTAATATTATGGAAAAATAAAGATAAATAAAAAGGTAGGGCTTTGATATCCACCACTAATCATGCTTAATTAATATAACAATGTGTCAATGATCCAATCATATTATGAATACTTAATACTTGCCAACCTAATGGTATGGGTGTATACTCTTTAAGGTATTGATTTTCCTAAGCAACGAATTAGGCATGAGTGTCTACTCTAATTCTTTTATTTCTTAAAAGATTTAGCATGGGTGTCTACTGAGTTGTTCTAGAAGAAAGTATAAATCTATGAAAATCGACAAACACATAAGGCCTATGGCATGGGTGTCTACTCCTGGTTCCTTATGTTAATTAACCCTAGAACTCGTGGCAAGGTTCTTTTGTTACTCTATTAAGCCCAGGATTTGATCATCCAAATTGACCTAAATAACTAATCCATATTGTTGTGCAAATTTATTTAACTCACAAGTGCATGAGTCATGTGCAATATAATGGTGTGCAAGTGCGAGATCAAATCCACATGGAATTGTGTTCTTGAAAGCAAGTTTAATTGGATTTTGGACTCGTTATCTTGGTGACCTTTTCGGCCATGGATTGGATTTCGGACTCGTCATCTTGGTGGCCGGAGAGGGATGAACTGTCAGAGATGGTGTCGGACTGCGCTGAGCTTTCCGTTTCCTAGTGGTCTCGAAATTGGAATTTGGATAGGAGAGAGAGACAAAGACGGAGAGTCGAGAGGCTGAGGGAGAGACTGAGAGAGATCGATTGTGTCTGTGAGTGAGGCTATGAGCAACGGCTTGGATATTTTAGGGTTGGAGACTTGGAGTTTTAGGGTTAGAACTTGGAGTTTTAGTTTTAGGCTTTTTTAAAAAAAATAAAGGGGGGGGGTTAAACATGTCGACCCGCAAACCCAACGGGTTGACATGACCCGACACGTTTACTAAACGTGTCATAAACGAGTGACCCATTTATGACCCAAACCCGTTTAAGCCCAACCCTAACCCAAATTTTACGTGTTGTGTTCGTGTCGGGTTTGTGTGTCATGGGTTAAATTAGCAACCTTACTTTAGTGTATCAAACTTTTGTTTTATTCCAAATATCTCCTACCGTTAAATATTGTAGTTAAATTTTTTTAAAAAAAATGAGAAAAATTACTAAGGATATTTTAGTAATTTCACACATTTCTGTTATAATTTAACAAAAACTTCTAACGAAATGGGAAAAGTGGAATGAAATCAAAGTTTGATACATTAAAGTGAAAGATTTTGAATATTGAAAGTGTGCTTACAAAAAATGCGTAAGTTTATGGGGATAAGTGAAGTTTCTCCTTTATTTTATTGAGTTGACGTGGTATCAGGACCGGCTCATGCCCTAGGCGAGTTAGGCCCTTGCCTAGGGGCCCCAATTTAATAAAGTCCAAAAAAAAATTTGTTTGGAATAAAAAAAAAATTTATTTTGAACCAAAAAAATATTTAAGGCCCATTTTTTTTTTTTCAATAAGGCCTAAAAAAAATTTTCTCCTCAATTTAATAAGGCTCTAATTAATAAGCCTATTATAAATTCTAAAAATAATTAAAAAAAAAAAAACCTGACAAAACATTTAATACACCCATTAACCACCATGCAGTGCCTACACTGCTACACACCTACTGCACAGTGCGGCAGTGCACACATACTCTTGACATTTGTGTGTTTTTGGTGAGAAAAAGTTATCATCAGTCATCATTACAAAGAATATATTTGTTTATTTATTTCTTATTATGTACTCTTTCTCCCGTTTGTGTGTTTTTTATGAGAAAAAATTATAGGGAATAGGAATAGGCAACAGCAAAAGAATGGCAACGGCCAAAAAAATAAAATGGCAACGGCATTTCCTATTTTATTATCTGGGGAACAGCCGAATAGAATTGTAACGGCCAAAAAATAAATTCTTGAATGTTAAAATTGATGGCTACTATGAGTATTTTTAAATACTATAGTGTTAGTCTATTTTTCACCTCTCCTCTTTGCTCATCCTTTTTTGAGTTTATCTGCGTTGCCTATCTCATTTGTTAAGTGCTAATTTTCTCTTCCTCTTCAACTCCGAGTCTCCAGTCTCCAAGAGCTGCTTCATAATTTTTTTTGCCAAATCAGGTTTTATTGTTCTATTTTTGTGATTTATTTTATTATAGTCATAATTTTTTTTTGATAAATTGTGTTTGTTTAATTTGTTAGTATTTTTAATTAAATATGTCTGCTAGAAAATATGCATCGGTATATGAAAAACTTAAAAAATAAATAAATAAAAATTAAAATTAAAAAAATAAATTAAAAAAATTAATAAAAAAAAAAAAGAGAAAAGTAAACAAATTGATTGAATCTCAAAGAGGGGCTCTAAATAAATTTGTTATTAGCAATAATCAAAGAGAAGCTCTAAATAAATTTGTTATTAGCAATAAACAAAATACTGAGGATAATTTAGGTGAAAAACTCATAAATGAACAAAAAATTCATCGATGTATCTAACTCTATTGTTACAAATATTTATGACCCAGGCCAATGGAAAAATATTGATGCAAAATTAAGAGATTTGTTAGTAGAAAATGGTCCAATAAGATTTTCCTATAGATTTTCCTAAAGATGAGAACTCTAGTCATTTTTCTAATACATATTATATACAAAAATTATCAAATGGAGAGCAACATAGTAGAAAATGGCTAGTCTATTCAAAAGATGTAGATAGAGTATTTTGTTTTTGTTGCAAGTTGTTTAATTCAAAACCTAATAGAATGCAACTAGCTAATGAAGGAACTAATGACTGGAAAAATTTTAGTACTAAACTAAAAAGTTATGAAATAACCAATTGATTTAGAAATGAGATTGTTAAAAACTTAATCAAAAATTTTGCATCTCAAAAAGTGAGAAGAATAAATTTTAAATAAAAATATAATATATATTTTTTACTTAAAAAAAAAAAAATTAGGCCCAATTTTAAAATTTCGCCTAAGACCCCAAAATATATTGAGCTGGCCCTCGTGGTATTGTCCATCTACATTTTAAATAAACCAATTTTATAAAAATAAAAAATTAAAAGCTAACATACAGTAACAAATCAACTCAACAAGTTAGATATAAAAAGATTGTGTCCTATCTATCATTTTCTCGTGACCAGACTTGGGCCTTGCTTAGTAACAATATGCCCTTTACAATGCATTGTTTATAATTAGTGAGTAAAAAAATGAATGTAATAATTAGTATAAAAAGTGAAAAAAAAAAAAAAATTGTATTAGAAAGTAGAAAAGTTTTATTTTGAAGTGATTTTTTTAATTTAAATAGTAATAAATAATAAATAATGTAATATAAAAAATGATAATATTTTGATATTACTTTTTTTTTTTAAATGAGATAAATAATGTGTCGGTGTTTGGTATTTGGTATAGTTTGCCAAAGAAAACCTGATGAAAGGGTAGAAGGAAAGGAACCAGGTTCAGTGGCAGAGAGGAATTACAGAGTGGCGGACAGACTCAGTGGTACCTCAGCTTGGATCGTGTAACTGGCACTCTATGGCCAAAATAATTAATTACCACTCTACTTAAGGGAGCGTGGAACACGCGCTCTAGGTCATGGGAAATTAGGAATTTGGTTTTTTTTTGGTAAAAAATAATCTCTTTTTTTTTTTAACAATACAAAAAAAATCTATTAAATACAAAGAATATTACAGAATCATCGGGGCCATTTGCTCCTATCTGGATCCTCTCTCCAGTCCATATGGACTGAGACTGAAGAGTATCCAGTTTGCGGTCAAAATTTAACTACAGAGATCAAAGGTTAAAAATAAGACAACTCATCTCTCAATTAAAAAAAAAAAAAAAGAAAAGAAAAGAAAAGAAAAGGAAAGAAAAGATAACGTGTGTAAACGGAACATTTACGTTATGTTAGAAGCAAATAGTAAGTCTGCAACTTCGACAGAAGAGACAAAAAAATAGGAAGTCACATAGCAATAGGAAGTGACCTCCCCTCTCTCTCGCCAAGCAAGAAAAAAACATATCGGCTTAGAAAGAGGTCACAGAGCAATAGGAAGTGACCTCTCCTCCTTCGTCGGCCGACTTAGAACTCATCGTTGGCGAGTTGGGGCCCATAGGTCCTATGGTTTCGAGGGTCAAGGTTGATCTTGCCAGCATCGATCGTCCTATGGTTTTGGGGGTTAGGGTCGATCTTGCCTGTGGGGATGAACATGAAGCTGACTTGGGAGCTGCATTGGTGCCGTTGAGTTTTTTTTTGGACATTTTCCAATTGTGGGGGTGTCGTTGAGTTTTTTTCTAGGTTGTTTTTTTTTTTAACTTTTCCGATTGTGGGGGTGCCGTTGAGTTTTTTTTTTTTGTGTATTTTTTAGACTTTTTCCGATTGTGAGGGTGCTGTTGAGTTTGTTTCTTGTTTTTTATTTTTGGACTTTTCAGATTGTGGGGGTGCTGTTGAGTTTTTTTTTTTTTTCTGGGTTTTTTTCATATTAATATATAATATGAATTTTCTAATATTTATATTAACAAGGTTCCATTGAGTTTTTTTCTCTGGGTTTGTTTCATATTAGTATATAATATGAATTTTTTAATATTTACATTAACAACTAAGGACTAAACTCTTAAAAAAAAACTGATGAACACGTAATCACCTAAACTCTTAAAGAAAAGAAAAGAAAAGAAAGTGCTCAAAATAAAGTTGCAATTGTAGACTTACTTTTTGCTTTTTGTTCAGCGTTTTCCTATTGCACTGTAACCTGTGTCTAAGCTGATTTGTTTTTTTTTTTTTTTTCTTGTTCGATGAGAGACTTTTCTTTTCTACCGAAGTTGCAAACTTACTTTTAACCTAACGTGTTTTCGCTTCATGGTTCTGTTGCTTACGTTATTTTTACTAACGGTATCTTTCTTTTTTTTTTTAATCAAGAGATGAGTTGTCTTATTTATAACCTTAAATCTCTGTAGTTAAATTTTGATCATAAACTAAATTCTCTCTTGTCCATGAAGGACCCTTTTCCCATTTGCTCAGACCACAACCACCAACGAAAGGATTTTTTTTTTGGGAAAAAAAAAAAAAAACGAACAAAAGGAGGATTTGACCAACAACTAATTGTGAAAATGAGAGCAATCAGGTTCGTTGGTATAAATTTGATTTGAGATTGATTTCAACATTTTTTTTATTAAAAAAATAATGTGCCATGCAAGTCAAAGCGATATTCTTTCAAAAGAAATGATACACAATCTCTCACATTTGCACGGGCAAAGTGTTTATTTTTTATGTGGTAATAAAAATTATTATTACATTTTAGATTTAATTGTAATTTTTAGAAGCATGTATGATAAATATTTGGAAGTGTAAACTAATAAGTTTGTAAGAGCATTTACAATAGGTTCACCAAATTTACTAGCCAAAACAATAAAAAATTATATTTTTCTATTTTAGCCATTTACTTTTTTAAAACATTCTCATCGGCCTAAACATTTTAGTTATTAATTTTTACTATTCTATTTAAATATTATTTTTTTAAATACTTTTTTATTTTTTTTCTAACAATCATATTTTTTAATATTTGTTCTATCCTAATGATCATATTTTTTAAAATATCTTCATTGATTCTAAGGATATTTTAAGGCTTTTGTTAATTTTGTCATAAAATGTATTCTATAAAAAAATATTCTCAACAAGTTAATTAAAAACATTTTTCAATATTTGGCTTGTACAAACGTACAGCAATCTTTTTGGTACAGAAAAACACTTTTTCAATAAAAATAAAAATAAAATAAAATAAAACTTAAAAACACCATTTTGTACAACTTTTTAACCAACAAAAAAAAAGGCAGATAATTTGACCAGTCATGCTTTACCAATAAATTGTGTAGTTTTCAACGTAGTACACTTTTTTCTTGGACTAAAGACAAACAAGGATTTTGACAGGGTCGAAAAATAGAGTATATTTTAATGGCTATAGGCAACAACGTGTCAAGAATTTGAAAAACATGTAAAAGAAGTATTGACAAATATAATACAATCAGTAATCTCGATTTCCAAATGAAAAAGACTCGTGTTGAGGAGATAATGATGAATATTATTTGTAAGGCCGCCAACGTAACTAGTTTTATGGGTCGAGATTTCCTAAAAAAAATTTGAAATTTGATATTCTTAAATTTATAATTTTAGCTATTCAACTTATTTTACAGTCTAAAATATGTCACTTTTTAGCAATTTATAAAGAAATATGACTTATTAAATTCATTGAGTGTAACTTTCTTATTAAATTTTCTCATTAAATATTAAAATATGACTTATTTTAAATGCTTACATAAAATAAATTACTGAGCTTAACAATATCAAAATTTTTAAAAAATCTAGAATATTTCAATCCTCAGTCTTATCCCTTTTACGATTTATCTTCTCAAATTACCAGTCGTTTACGATTTAACCCCTAAAAGTTTCAAAAGTGATAAAATAACCATTCAAACTACCAAAAAATTGTATTTTGACAACTCCATTAGTCAACATCGTCAAATTGGATGAAAAATACAAAATGACATCATTTTTTGAGGTTAAGTTACTAAAATGGCCTTTCGAAAAAACAAAATAATTTAAAAACTACCCCCAAAATGACGTCACTTTGAGGGGGGAGGGGGGGAACAACAACAACGGTTCGGGGTGACCGTCGAAATTGAAAACACAAGATTATTTTGCAGCCTTCTTTCTTCTTCACTGGAAACTCCATAGCCTTTCTTCTTCATCTTCTTCTTCATAGCCAGAAACTCCGTAGCCTTTCTTCTTTATCACCGGAAATAATAGTAATTTGCAACACTTTTTTATTTCTTTTTTCCTTCTGTCGACACTCATATCATTTCACTTTTCTCTCAATTTTTTTCTTTCTTTCTTCTCGATGCTTGCTGCCCCCTTCTTTTCTTCTTCTTATTTTCCAAGTTGCAATAGTGGACCCGAAGGCAAAAAAAAAAAAAAAAACTGAATCTGGTGAAGATGAAGAGGTCTAGCGTGGGTTGGCAAAATCCATGCTTTGGTCTCCTTCTCTAGTGCCGTGAGTAACATTCTCCGGCGCCAGAGAGTAATTTATCCGCTTTACGATGTATCGCCACCAGACCCATGGCTTCGCAAATCCGCACTCCACGGCCAAAGCCCATATCTATAACGCCACCAACTTCACCAATCTGCACTCCACAGCCGAAGCCCCAGCTCACAACGTCACTGACTCACAATCCCGTTACCCTTAAACCCTATATATATATAAAATTAAAAAATTAAAAAAAAAAGGAACAGTGGTTTAGGGGTGGCCGGCAAGCCCTAAACCCCCATTCTTTTTCTTCTTCTTTTTTTTTTTTTTCAAAATGACATTGTTTTTGTGTGGCATTTTTTAAATTATTATTATTTATTTTTTTTTAAAAGAGCATTTTAGTAACTTTAACCTCAAAAAACGATGTTGTTTTGCATTTTTCATCTAATTTGACAGTGTTGACTAACGAAGTAGTCAAAATGTAACTTTTTGGTAGTTTGGGGGGGGTTGCGGGGTTGCTTAGGATTCTCCCCATTGCGTTCTCCTGGATTCTCCCAGACTTACGTAAAACATTATTTAATAAAAAATAAAATTGCAGTACCATATTTTTGTCAACAGATTAATTTTTATGAGTTAATATTTAGGTTCTAATGCTTCAAAACTTGTTTTTTGATTCAAAACTAAAACTTAAAGGTAGAAGGTTAACCCTTTAGGGATGATATCACCAAAAATGGATTTGATCATCCTAAATTTAGTCATAATGCCTCAATTTTGATGTTAATACCTCAAATTTAGTACTAATACCTAAAAAAATGGTGGTGGAGGTTATTACAATTTTATTTTTTCTTAAATCATGTCTTACGTAAGTTTGGGAGAATCGAGGAAAATACTATAGGGAGAACACCTAGTATTTTCCTTTAGAGAGCTACTTTATCACTTTTGGAACATTAGGATTTTAGGGGGTTAAAACGAAAATGACCGGTAATTTGGGAAATTTTTTTATATTTTTCCAAAACAAAAAAAAGTCACCAGTTTTGTGGGAGGTTGTGACGTAGTACACCAATCACTACCTAACCACCAACCCCACCTTCAAATTACATCGCGCGTGGTTGGTGGCGATGTATGACGTGGTGGCTTTTCATAACCCCCTTCACCAACAACTGATTATTATGTTTTTACCAATTCTACGCCAATCCTCCTCAGTACTCAAGGCCAATATATATATTCTTTATGTTCTATTCTATATTATAAGTTATATATAGGTGAAACTTTGATTACTATTTTTAATCTTTTATTATTTTTGCAATTATATTGTTAAATTTTAGGATTAAATGTCTTTTTAGTATTTAGGTTTTAACGCTTTTATTTTTTTCACTTAGGTTTCATTTTGTATCATAAATTATACATTTGTTAACCGTAAAACCATGTTAGTACCGCCATCTACATTCCGTCAATAAAACTAACAAATTTTCACGTCAAACCAATTACAATGTGCCACGTGTCACACAACCTAATAAAAAATACTTTGAAAATGAATTAAAAAAAAGGATTTTTTTTTTTTTTAAAGGTTAACCTGTTTGATATGATGTCCAAAACTCCAATTGATTGGATGATTTTTGATAAACAGTATTTATTATCTTATCATTATTATAAAACAATGGACATATACACTTGACAATAACTTCAATGTGGTCTTTGCACAAAACTTCTATTTTGTGTACACCATTCAGTAATTGTCACATCAGCATAACATATAATAAGAAGATAAATACAACTACACCATATTATTGAGATAAAAAATAAAACAATTAATTAATGAGAAAACCGGTTGGCTGGGTAGTGGGTCAAGCTAGACCAATGGGTCTAGTCATTTTTCTATCGCCAGAGCTCCTTTTTTTGGCCTTTAGGGTGATAAAATCTTTAAAGGGTTCACTTTCCATCACTAGGTTTTAGTTTTGAATCCAAAAATGAATTTTGAGGCATTAGAATCCATTTCGAGGCATTAGAATCCAGTCTTGAGGCGGGGTGTTGTGAAACCCATGACTAAGGTGGCTGGCGAGCCACCCCAGATCCAGTTGGGGTGGCCGGCGAGCCATCCTAGATCCGATTGGGGCGGGCTATGTGATAAGTGCTTAAATATTTATATTTAAGCCCCTTAATTTACATATGTTAAGCTCTTAGTTTGTGTTATTTCAATCTATTTTATTTTCTTTTTGTGTTTTCTGTGTTTTATAGGTCTTTGGAAGAAAAGAAAGCATCTCTAGAAGTCTAGAGCTTAAAAGACACAAGTGAAAAAAAGATGGAGTTTGTTGGAGCGATCAAGTGCACTAGCACTCGAGCACCCAAGAAAAGGAACAAGCTTACTTGTGCTAGTGCGCGCAAGAAGAGGATCGATCACAGTGCGGTCGAGCGCACCTGCGCGTGAAGACCAAGTCAGCTATAGCTCTATTTTGGAGAGTTTCATTTTTAGGATTTTTTGTTGCAACAAGGACTAAACCCTACGATTTTTAGGGTTTTTAGGGTTTCCTTAGACTCTATAAATAGGCTTGCAAACACAGAAAAACACACACGTGATTTTAGAAAAGAATTTATGGCTCTCAAGGAAGCGATTTTTCGGGTTTATTCTTTTCCCTTTCTTTTTATTTTATAAAGATGATTAGCATCAAATTCATGTGTAACTAAACCTCTTGGTAGGGCTAGATTGATGCCCTAATCATGTTTACTTAGTAATTCAATATTGGTGTCTTTGCGATAATTGCATTATAGTATTTAACTTAATTAATTCCTGCTTTCAATAATTCCTCATATGTGTTTGTCTAGCCAACATATACATGTGGTATGGACTAGTTAGTTAAACCAATTTGGGTGACCGAGTCTTGGGCTTAATAATAGTAACAAAAGCAATCCACACCGGGTTCTTGGGTTAATTAACATGAAAAACTAGGAGTATATACCATGCCCTACGTCTCATGTGTTTGTCGGTTTTCACAGTTTTTATGCTTTCTTAAAGAACAACTTAGTTTATACCATACTAAATCCTTTAAGAAAGGAAAGAGTTAGAGTATACACCATGCCTAACTCATTGCTTAGGGAAACCAATAGCTTAAGGAGTACACATCATACCCTTAGGTTGGCAAACATTAGGTAGTCATAATGTAGTTAAAGCATTGGCATATTGTTTTATTGTGTAAGCATGATTAGTGATGGATATCACAGCCCTACCCTTTTATCATTATCAAATCAAAAATCAATTTTTTTTCTCTTTTATTTTACATTGTGAAATTAATTCTAATCAAAATTTACCAATCCCTGTGGGAATGGTCTCATACTTGCACATTATGCTACTACACTGACCTCATGCACTTGCAAATAAAACTGCAATTATTTACCTGTTAATTTAGGTAGATAATTCCATAACCTTCATTGGCCACCCGGATGGCTGGTGGCGATGGTGAGCCACCCCAAATCCGGATTTGGGGTGACATGCCACCCCATGGCACTGGTGGCTCGCCACCACCGCTTGATTGAGAGGCACGCGAGGCAGTGGCGTTCGGTGGAGGCAAGTTGTGAATCAAATGTATGTGAGAGAAATAATCCAATGTTTTGCTTACATATATTTTTCTTGCAATTTTCTTTCAATGATGACGTATAAAACTCTGAGTAGATTGCACAAAACCTATGTTTTGTGCAATGACCACACAAAAGACACTCTCTATACACTTATATTTTATATGACATATATTTGTGATTGTGTATTATCTGATTCTATGCATGTGAGATCCCTAAGATGCATTATATTTGAGCTATGGTGTGGATAAATGTATTATCAAGATTCATGCAGAAGATCATACTCAAAGCTCTTGCAACTTTGTAAAATTATTATTCGTAGTCGTAAATGGAACTAAAAACTTCATTTAAATTATAACATATCGAACCTCAACGACTTAGCTTGGTTAGGAGTAGCAAGTTGGCTTTTGGTTGATGTGTTGGAGTATTGGTGGGGTTGTGCCATACAATAAATAGGCCACATGAATCATCATTCATTTATAAATGATATCGTAACAAATAATGTACGTGCACCACAACTTATAGCATTTACTCTAAATCTTAAGGAGTTCATGAACTTATATGTGAAGTGTAGGTTGCTTTGTTATATCAAATAGTGAGACTTATCATTAGTCAAAATAACCTCGATACATTGTATAATTGCATGTAGCATCATAGGAACATTAACTTCAAGAAGGAATCCAAATTTTTTGACAGAGAACAAAGTTATAGGGGATAATCACCTTATTTTAGATTTAATGGAAAAGACTATCCTAAAGCTTGGGCTTAAGTGTTTCAATGGGTGTATTAAAACTAATACATGTACAAGGTCAGATGCATTCTCACAAGGTACTCATGACTTTTAAATTAGTGATTCAGAGAAAAGAAATAGTGAACAAAGTGACAGTACATAGACTTTGGTTTGACTATGAAATGATTCCATAGAAGGGTAACATGCAATATATAAATACGTCATGGGGATTAATTGATTAAATAAAAAAATACTTATTAGAGTGTAGTCACAATTATTGAATGTAACTAATTATTATTAAATAGAGTCGTGTGACATGATCGAGGTACATGATCACATGCCCATTAGAGCTAATAGTATTTTTCCTTGAGGTTCCTCTTTGAGTTGATGTAAATTGACTAGTATTTGTATTGGACTTCAGTTATATATTTATTTACTTGTGATGTTTTATTTTAATAAAACACATGTTGGAAACCAATTAACTGGTAACTAACCCATGTTTCGCATCCCAGCCTTGTACCTCACATGACAAGACTTAGAGATCGTAACCTCTCCTAAGAGAGATACTACAGTGAAAGACTTTCAACCATAAGAATAAGAAAGCAATAACTAAATACCACAATCATACTAACCAAAGTAACGATAAAACATCATAGCATAAATAGATCATCAAGTATGTTGGTTAAAGATCGATCATCAAATATTACAAATCATAGATAATTGTTTGGAAAGTAATAAGCTCAACACCTAAGCTTAAGTAGTGCTAACATGATGACAATCTCAATCATCTCCGCCCTAGTGGTTCCTCCATTGTCCCACATGGACTTGAACTTGTAATTACCCCGATGGAAAAAATCAAATAATTGGTAATTTACTCCACGATTCGTCCCTGTAGTGATTAAAATAATTAACTAGACATTAGTAACTTAGTAAGGGAGTTAATTTGGGCTTTGGGTCACTAAGGACAATTGATAAGCGCTGAATATTGCACATTCAAGCCCCTTAACTCACATACATTAATTCCTTAGCATTGTTATTTGTTTTGTTTTGTTTTTGTGTTTTAGGTCAAATGCAAGAATTCCATTGACAATTGGGCTTAAAAGGACAAATTGGAGCCATTTTGGTACCAGGATTGAGTGCAGCTACACTTGGGATCGAATGCGCATGTGCTCAAGCACATAAATCCTAGGATCAAGCGCACACCTGCACTCGCGTGCACATCAGCTAAGCTAGAGCACGCTTGCACTCGAGTGCATATTCTTAGGCTCAAGCGCACTCAGAAGTGCATAGTACAGTAGGTGCCCTTTTAACAACATGGACTAGGTTTTAGTCTCCCACTTGAGTTGGGAGACTGACCTACGATTTTATTTAGGGTTTTTCTAGTCCCTATAAATATGCCTCGTAACTTTTAAAAAAGGGAGACCGCTTCTCAGAGCTAAAAATAAAAAAATTGTCTTTGGTGCTTAGAAGATCATGAGCGGCTAAAACCCTTTGTGGGGGTATTGATGTAACCCTTTCTAAGCACAATGATTTGATTGTATTTGATCTCTAGGTTTTCAATTTATGCATGTTGTTTGTGTAACTATGAGAATTGCAACTATTGATTTTAGTTCTTAATTTTAAATGCAATTGTTCTTAATTTCAAATCAATATTAGTGAAATTGTCATTGTGTTTTAGAAAATCTTTTATTTTTATTGAACTCAAATCATTCTTATTTTTTGTGATTATAAGATTGATGGTTATACAATGGTTTTTAATTGACATATGATTAATAGGATTAGATAGGCCATGCCTAGGAAAGATGGATCGTACTACACCCTAGTTTAGTGTAATTGAGGTAGACAATCCGTGTTAACCGAAGATGGGTTATGCTACTCCATTGATTGTCTGAAACTTATTAAAGAATTAAATAATTCATACTTAAGGAAGAGGGGTTGTACCACATCTTAGTGGTTAGGTGGATGATCCGTGCCAACCAAAGATGAATTATTCAAATTCTTTAATTAAGTGTTTCTTGTTTATTTATAACATGCATAGAATAAATTTCTGAAATTAAATATAGTTAACCATTAATGTGCGGATCGTGGTGAAGTCAATACCCTACTCTCTCTCTCATATATTCATTCTCTTTTTACATTTATTTTATGCACTTTAAATTTACACAAACAAATCAATCTCCTTTTTATTAAGTTAACTTTAATTCTTACAAATTTGATAACTAAACCCCTGCAGCCCTTGAGGTTTGACACCCTCAATATAGCCTTATCCTACAGATTCGTTCTATTGTAAGTGGTAATTTTTATTATTGATATTTTTTGTCACAAAAATACCACATCAACAATTGAAGGGTAATTTGGACTTTTAGGACGAACGTACGCTTGGTATAGTGGATGTATGCTCCTGTCTTTACTGGCAAACGTACGAGGAAACGCTGAACTGAACATACACTGCTATTTGTAGTGCAGACTTACATGGGGGAACCACCGAACGTATGCTCTGCAAATAGTACACGAACGTACACGGGATCACATGAGCGTACACTACTTTTTGAAATACCCTCCAGTTAATACCTGAATGTACAAGGCAGCCTTTAGACCGCTATATTAAAGTGTCAGACGTATGCTAGGGTTGGCGGACGTCCACTACTTTTCTGAGGAGTTAGTAGAGCCCCTTAGCTATAAATACCCCCTACCCTTTTCAGTTTTTCAAGCCTCTCTTCCACCCCAAGTTGCCAGTTGATCATTTTGTGAGTATTGTCTGTGTTTCGGGGCTGCTGGAGGAGGAACTCTTGAAGTTTCACTTCAAGGAGGTAACGCTCGGTTATCTAGTTTTTTAAATTACGTCGTTGTATTGCTCAATTTTTGTCTTGCATTGTCAGTCGTACTTGTTAGCTTAGTTCTACTTCAAATTCTGTTTAGGTTAGCGTTTTGTTAACTTAGCATGGTTACATTGCACAGATGTTTTATTTCGACTTAGAAAACCCTAAGAAGCCCTTTGGTAGGTTTAAGGTGATAAGTGCCAAAATATTCATATTTTAGCCCTTAATTTACATTTGTTAATTTCTTAGTTTTTGTTATTTTGTTCCATTTTATTCTCTTTTTGTGTTTTCTGTGTTTTTGTAGGTCATGGAAGAAAAGGAAGCATTTCTGGAAAAGTTCCAAACTTAAGGGGCAAATTGGGAAGACCTAGAAGATGAGGAAATGATTAAATCGGAATTCATCAATTGGATTCAAATTTGGATTCTGCATATGTCTCGGTATTTTGGCCATAACTTTCAGCTCAAATATTGGATTGAGGCGATTCCAGTGGCATTAGATTGCTAACTCAAAATTATATAAATCATTGTGAAATATCATTTTCCTAATTCGGACTGCCACAATGCCAAAATTACCCCGCAAGATAGGAGCCCAATTCTGGACGAATCCTATTCCGATTTGTAATAGGATTGTCTCCTAATTTGACTAGGAGATGAAATTCCGACTTTTCCTAGGTTTACTAGTGTTTCTAGGACTCTCCTAAAGCCTATAAATAGACCTCTAAGTCACACAATTATAGACACAATTTCATAGACAATTTTATAGACAATTTTAGAGACAAGCTTTGGGGAGAGGAATTGGAGGCTACTTCTAGGAGTGATTTTTGGTTCTTTCTTTTCCTTTTCTTTTTAGTTTTATTTTAATTATGTGTAACTAAATATTTTAGTAGGGTTGGATGGAAACCCTAATTATGTTTATTTAATATTTCAATATTGACGCTTTTGTGATAATTACATTGTGATGCTTAACTTGATTAATGCCTGCTTTATTGAATTCTTCATATGTGTGTGACTGGCCATTATATGCATGTGGTATGGACTTGTTAGTTAAATCAATTTGGATGGCCGAGTCCTGGGTTTAACATAAGTAACAAAAGCAATCCACACCGAGTTCTTAGGTTAATCAACACGAGAAACCGGGAGTACATGCCATGCCCTAGGTCTCATATGGTTGTCGATTTTCACAATTCATATGCTTTCTTAGAGAACAACTTAGTATATGCCATGCTAAATCCTTTAATAAAGAAAAGAGTTAGAGTATAAGCCATGCCTAATTCGTTGCTTAGGGAAACCAATAGCTTAAGGAAACTAATAGCTTAAGGAGTATACGACATGCCCTTAGGTTGGCAACCATTAAGTATTCATAATATGATTAGATCTTTGGCATATTGTTCTATTAATTGAGCATGATTAGTGGTGAATATCAAAGTCTTACACTTTTATTTATCTTTTCATTTATTTTTATTTCTTTTAACAATATCAATTCCGTGACAAGTTGGTATTTTAATTAATTAATCTAAACGAAATTAACAATCTCTGTGGGATCAATCTTGTACTTGCTGCACTATATTCTAGCAAATAAAAACAAACAAACAGATAATGTATTTGTCCACACTCCCAAACTTAAATGACACATTGTTCCCAATATGGTAAGAGATACAATACCGTGGGATGAGAAACTGGAGTGTGCAAAGGCCAGGGTGTCCCCCAAACTTAAACACCAAAACACTTGTCAACAACTAACAGCAATATTTTCTCACAAGTACAAACATCTAAAGGTCAATTGTTGTTGAAACTAAACCAAAATGACAAGAAAAGAAAGAAAGAAAATGTGCAAAAATCAAAATGGGGAAGAAATTTTTACAGTGCTTTCCTTGATCATTTGGATGTCTAACCAATCCCTTCCACCCTTTCTTCTTTAGAATTCGAGACCCCTTTGGAAGGATGTTTCACCATCTTATGTAGCCAATTTGCTTGCTTCGAAAGATTTTCTTCGGATGCCTATTCCTAGATTTGCACCTTTGTGTATATGATTCCTTGAAGATCTCAACATAAGATGGCTCTTTGAGACATTAAAAAGATGAAGCTTGTGGTTCATGTTGTGTCTCAAATGGGATTGTGATGAAGAAATGAGCTTTAGTACTCACTTCCTTGTCATTGGATAGATTTGGGGGCTCAATTTGCTCCTAGTGCTCAACTTGCTCCTCTTCTTCCTCCTCGTCAAGGGTGGACCTACGTTTATTCGTCCCCCCAAAAATTTCCAAAATTTTGCTATAGTACACATCTTTTATATATTTTTTAAAATCTAAAAATTTTGCCCCCTCAAATCTTTGACAAGTGTCCCCCCCATTCTCTCTCATGGACTCCAAGCTACAGCAAGTCCACTAATTTTTTTTATTCATTAATCTTCAGACTCTTTCTTACCAAAAGCATTGTTGATCGTCCCCTTTTTATCAAAAAAAAAAAAAAAGGCATTGTTGGAACTTGATTGTCTCCTTTGTCTTCGACTAAGACTTCCAAGAGAAGGTTCTCAAGTCAACTCTCAAGCATTGTCCCCTGACTTAGTGACTCCTTAATGACTTGACCCATTTTTTCTTACCTGACCCGAACTTCGTTCAAATTTTACGCTCTTGAAAACACGCCCACGCCGCCTCTTGTCTCAAGTTCTTCATCTCCCACATCTTTATTCTTTTTCATTTTTTTTTCAATTAATAGTTAGTTTGTCGATGGAGAGGTAGAGTCTGTAGAGATTTAAAGAAGAGTTAGGCTTTGAGGAGGCATCGGGCACCTTCGGGTAGAGATGGTTTCTGTGGTTTGGGCCTTGCAAAGCCATTGTTGATTGTTAGGGTTTGTAGTAGTGGGCTCCCATTAGAGTTGTCTCTTGGATTTTAGTTCAAAAAGTAGCATAGGACCGCTTGGTTTCGTCAACTGGAAAGTGTGGGAAAATGGAGAAAAGCAAGATTCTAGATTCAGACTTGAACTGTTGTTGTAGTTAATTCTGCTTGATTTCTTTGGATTCACCAATCTATGTATGCTTTCTCCCCCTTTTTGGAGGTTTTTGCTACTCTGTTTGGTTAGTGAAAAATATGCAGGACATGGAAGGAAAGGACGGGGAGACTTGAATCTTTTGTGTGTATACATATATATATATATATATATATATATTAGGAATTGGAATACCAGAGAACATAATTACAAGCCAACTTTGTGCATAACTCAATTAATTGGATAAATATTTTCTGAAGTAGACCAGTTGCGAGAACCCTCATTTCCTACTCAATCAAAAGGCCTTTTGGAAATAGAGAATTATAAAATTGTGTAAGGTATGCATGTCTTTGTGTGTTGATCTTGATTAATCTACATCCTTCTAGAACAAATTATTTTATGACTAGAAATTGTTGATGGTTGTTAATTCATATTAAAGAAGTTTGGATGCTTTGGTAAGAAAAATAAATTTTCCCTCAATTAAAAATGTGCTAAGTAATCAATGTTGCTTTTGCCTTCTATAGCTCAGGTGAAAGAAATAACCTAAGATTTTCAGTTAATTGGTGGAGATCTATCTTATGTGGTTCAGATGACTACAAATTCTACTAGTCTTCAACTACACTTGAGAGCCTCACTCAAGAATCAATGACTCTAAAAAAGGCAGAGTGTATGTATATGACAACTTTGCTGTTCTTTGATGCAGTTACACTTTTCTTAAACTTCCACTGATGGATTAAAAATGTTTTTCCTGATCAAAGCTTGTGTTATATTATTGCCTTGAGTAGATTTTCTTCTATACTTCCATTGTAGAATCTTGATCAACCAGCGTTGCTTCCACATTATTTGTGTCTTTTTTCTTATTTTTATTTTTTTCACATTTGTTAAGGATGTAGGCAAATATTGTCCTACATCAGTTAATTAATGACTGGTTTACAATGGGCTTTGTTTCAAATTATTGCAGGCTGCAACGGCTTATCTCATACTCTCAAGCTCAGCAATTCAGGATTATGGCATTTTGTTAGGAGAAACAATTCACCCTCAAAGGTACCATTTTTATTGAACCATATAGATTGTGATTGGTTTATATTGCTAAAAATTGATGTTATTGTATGTTTGTAATGCTATAATATTAAGATTTTGAATAAGTATTTACAGATTTATTGTATTTTGATGTAAAAAAAATTATATAAGTTTTGTTTTTAGCTTTCATTGTTGGTTACTTTGGTGGGTTTTAAACTTTTAATTAATTAATTTATTTGGCATTCTTTCACTTGTTAGTGTCGTGGTAATAAGAATTATAATAAAATTCTAACAAAAATCTTATTCTCCTTGAAAATTTCAAGGTTAGTTCTTGATCGATAAATATTGAAAAAATGGGTAAGCCAAAAACACTTGATTCATTCCTTAAGAGGAAAGAGGCAAGTAAGTCAGAGGTCAATACACCTTTAGATAGACCTTTAGAAACAAATATTGATGCTCCAATGATTGATGAGCGTCCTTCCAAATGTCCAAGAACCCAACTTAAAGAAATTGATGCTACCTCTTTAGAACCTAATCTTGGATTACGTCCGCAAATATGGGAATTTTCTATTAACTTACAAGATGAAATCCAGCGTGCATATATTAAAGCTAGTCCATGTCAACCCAAGCTTTCAGAATTTCCATTTTCAGGTGAGGGTAAGAATCGTTGTCGATTTCAACATTCTTGGTATAAGAAATACTCTACTTGGTTGGAGTACTTAAAATCAAAGGATGCCATATTTTGTCTGCAATGCTATGTTTTTGCTAAGAAACCGATAGGTCATCTACAATTAGATGCATTTACAGCGAAAGGTTTTGACAATTGGAAAAAGGCAAGCAATGGAATAAATAGTGCTTTATTGGGATATGTGGGGAAAGATCAAAATTCACCACATAAAATTGCTATGAGATGTTGTGAAGATCTACTGAATCATTCACGGTATATTGACAAGTTAGTTGAAAAGCAATCATCACAAGAAATGGAGAAGAATCGGCTGTATCTCAAATCCTCAATAGATAATGTTCAATGGTTAGCATTCCAAGCTTGTGTCTTTAGAAGTCATGATGAAAGCTCAAAATAAAAAAATCAAGGTAATTTCATTGAATTGGTGAAGCTTCTAGCAACTTATAATGATGATGTTGTTGAAATTGTCTTAAAAAATGCTCCAAAAAATGCTAAATATACATCACCCAAAATTTAAAAGGAAATTCTGCATATCATTGCAAAGAAAAGTAGGGATGCGATGCACAAAGAAATTGGGGATGCCAAATTTTGCATTCTTGTTAATGAAACTCGAGATGAGTCAAAAAGAGAGCAAATGGCTATTATTTTGAGGTTTGTGGACAAAGATGGCTTCATTGGGGAGAGATTCTTTGATATTGTACATGTCAAAGATATTATTGTATCAACTTTGAAAAATGAGATATGTGGTGTTCTTTCTCATAACAACCTCCAAGTTGAGAATATTCGAAGTCAAGGATATGATGGAGGAAGTAATATGCGTGGTGAATAGAATAGTTTACAAGCTTTATTTCTTATATATTGTCTATATGCATATTATGTGCATTGCTTGGCTCATAAATTACAATTAGCTTTAGTTGCAACATTTAGAGAAGAAAAGCATATTCATCAATTCTTTATCCAGTTGCTTCTATTGTCAATATTGTTGGTGGTTCTTCTAAACATCTTGATCTATTGCAATCTACTCATGCTGACGACATTGAAAGTTTAATTGCTTCTAATGAAATTGAGACTAGAAGTGGGGCAAATCAAATTGGTACTTTGCAACAGGCTGGAGATACTCGATGGTCATCTCATTTCCACTCTATTTGTAGCTTGATAACAATGTTATAGTAAAAGGATGGAGCTAATTACTCTTGTCAAGATGAAGAGTCTTACATGGTATTAACATCATTTGAGTTTATTTTGATATTGCATTTGATGAAAGACACTATGGGAATCACTAATATGCTTTGTCAAATTTTGCAACAAAAAATCCATGGACATTTTAAATGCCATGAGTCAAGTTTCAACCTTGATGTAAATCATTTTGTGAAAATATGACATTGACATTATTCGATATGAATGCTCCTTATAAAGAGCTCGAGGTAATCATTTGGAAAGATGTTGACTCTCTATGTTTCTACTGCGACTACAGAGCGAGCTTTTTCTACCATGAAGCTTGTAAAAACTAGATTACGTACTAGAATGAAAGATGAGTTTCTTGCAGACAATTTAATAGTTTATATTGAGAAAGAAATTGCTAAGACTTTCACTTCAGAGATGATAATGGATGAATTTTATTCCATTAAAAGGAGATGCTAAGTTCTTTTTGTGAGTCTTTTTTTGTAGGAGATGCTAAGTTCTTTTTGTGTCTCTTTTTTGTACATGTCTAGTTGTCCATTGTCTACCAAGGTAGAAAAATTAGCTTATGTATTCCGAAAGGTTCTTTTGATTTCCTTGAAGACGATTTTATAGACATGTAACTTTTGTATACATTAATGACTTATGAAATTATATCTCATCATATGTATCTATGTATTTATATAAATTTGTCCCCTCACACTCAAAATCCTAGTTCCGCACCTACTCCTCGTTGTTATCAATAGTGAAAGGCTCAACTACTAGTGAAGATGGGATATGGATTGATATCTCAATGGTTTTCCCATTCTCAATTCTCATCTTAGGAGTGGAATCCAATAAGGCCTCAGCTTGCTCATGTGTCATGTCAAGGTCTAGATCAAATTCAAATTAAGCAAATCACTCTTCCGAAGGATCTTCCAGACTTGGCTCATTGGAAGTCTCAGCTTGTTCACGTATCATATCAAGATCTATATCAAATTCAAATTGAGCAAATCACTCTTTTAAAGGATCCTCTCAACTTGGCTCATTAAAATTCCTAGCTTGCTCAATGAACTTGTTAAAGTCTGGGTTATATCCAAATTGAGCAAAACACTCTCTCAAAGGTTCCTCAAGATTTGGCTTAGTAAAAGTCTTAGCTTGCTCAAGGAACTTCTCAAGATCTTGATCACATTCAGATTGAGCAAAGTATTCTCCCAATGGATCCTCAAGACTTAGCTCATCAACAATTTTCTCACTCCCACGTGTGGTGGTGGCTTGGACATGCTCATGATGAGGATTGCTGTTGTCATCCTCATCAATCATGTATTGCCCTCTTGCCATCTCCTAACTTTGAAGTTCCTCTTCCTCATTGTTATCCTCTATGCTCTCATTATCCCAATATTGTGTTATTGGGTCAAGTTGATGTTCAAATGGATGTTCATTTTCACTCTGGCCAATTGATGAGTGCCGAAAAATGCCTATTTGGACCCCTTAATTTATATTCGTTAGACTCTTAGCTTTGTTAATATTTAATGTTTTAGTTTATTTTAGTGTTTTGTTATGCTGTAGGTCATTGTTGTGAAGACGTGGCTTAAAGGGAAGAATTGAGCTTAAATGTGTGAAGCACCTGTTGGTGCGCTCGATCGCACTCCATCTGCGATTGCTCAAGCAAAGCGCGCTTGCGCTCAAACACGGGAAGCAGCAATCGAACGCCTCTGCAATTGAGCGCATGAGTAGCGATCGAGTGCACTCCATGTAGACCGTGTTTCACACGTCGCCCTAGCCGCCATCGCTTCATGCCTGCGTCGTGGAATTCCAGAACGGTTACGCGCGCTCGATCGCACACCTCGCGATCGAGCGCAACCTATGTGATCGAGCGCACCTGACCTGGCAGCAACCCTAATTTTTTCATATAAATAGAACATTTTGTATAGGATTTTATTTTACGCTTGGGAGACGGGTTGAGGCGCCCTCAGTGGCTCAAAACCTCACTGTTCTTCATTGTAAACACTCATAAACGTCAATTTTATTTAAATGTTTTCATTTGTTTCACTTTAGTCTCTTATTTCCCTCACTATAGATTTGGTTATATATTTTCATGCTTAGTTTATATTTTGTCTTTTAATTTAACGTTTATTCGATTCAATCACAATCTTGTGACAAGATTGTGATTGGTTGTTGTTTATGGATCGTTTTCCGTCCAATATTTGTTATGATTAATCCGGGTTACATCGGATGGTTCAACCGAGTCCAATATCCGTTGTTGTCAATGACACATCGGATGATTCGATCTTGGTCCAACATCCGTCGTGACCGTTTATGGGTTAATACATCGAATAATTTGACTAGATTTTGTAAAGGCAAAAGAACATGCGTAGCGCTAGGCCGTACGACGGGTGTGTGCACTATTGTGAGAATAGGACATGCATTTTAGCCTAATTGAATGATGGATGCGTGAATTAGCATGCTTATATGTTGGTTAAATTGTGGTGAGGTAGATTAGGGATTTTAGCGTTTTTATTTATTTATTTTATTGCATTTTAATCTAGTTTATTTTTATGCACACCAACTGTTTGATTTTGAGACTAGGTTAATGTAAGATTAGTTTAGGCATTTTAGAATTGATTCTTAGCAACGCCAATTCTCTGTGGGTTCGACACTCGCACTTGCACATCCACTTTATTACAAACGACTCGTGCAATTGATGAGTACTATTTTTGGTACGATCACCAATTCATTCTTTCAACCTTATAGTAGCTTGAGTGTTAGCATCTTTGAGTACTTGTCGGGATTGTTTCAAATCTTGTATGCACTGGCTAGCTATTTGCCTGAACGCCTCGAGTGTGTCTTCCAATGATAGTTCTTGTGATACGGGACTGGTGGATTGGCTGATTAGTTGTATGAATTTCTTGAGAGTTTGTGAGGTCTGAGCTTGCAATCCTTGAGAGAATCTACTAGCAAAGATTATTTAGGAGGATAGTTGTATGATGATGGATTGGAAGATAGATTATCTAACTGCAGATATTTTGGATGGTGCAGTCCATAAGATTGGGGAGCATAATTTCTCGTAGCATGGTTGCTCTAGTCCAAGGTGTAAAAATTTGAATTTGATTCAAACTTCGGGCTGGAGAAATTGGTGTTCATCTGCTTATATGAAAGTTTGAAAACTTGTCCACAAGATGGACAGTTACCAAAACTATGATAAAGACTAGAACAGTATGAATATGGTCTATGTGTGTGGAAATTTTGAGAGTAGTTTGTAAGAGCTGGTGTCCTACAACTATGGGAAGCATAAAAATTACCAAAACGGAAAATTCATGCTTCACCTTCACTCTATAAACAAACACACTTCCACATGAAACATTAACCAAAATGTTTTTTAAAAAAAAAAAAAAAATCAAAACAACAACTCAATGGACCAAACAGAAGTTTGGCTAAATTTTAAGGACTAGTCCATTTTGGTGCAGTTTATGGGGTTACCCTCAAATGCAGGTGATGTGCGATTAAGTGCAGATGCACGCAGTTGTGGAAAGGTCAAGTGCAAGTGTGCAAGCTCCTTACTGCGATATGCTCGAGTGCGCTTGAGCGTCTTGGCCTGGGCTCCTCCAAAATTGCAGAAAAAGAAAGAATAGCAACCAAAACACTTTTTTTTTTTTTTTATTAGTTTCACAAATAGAATCAAAATAAAATAAAATTGCACAAAGAAAAAAAAATAAAACGAAAGAGCTAAATATAACTAGTAGAAAAATAAAATCAACTTAAACAAAAATCAATTTTTACAAACAAACAATTCATCGGCAACGGCGCCAAAAACTTGTTGTGAGTTTTAAAAGTACTCGCAAGCGCATGAGTCATTTGCAATATAGTGTGTGCAAGTGGGAGGTCGAATCCACAAAGAATTGTGTCATAAAAATAGATTTCTATCTAAACTAATTCTATTTTAACCTAGTTTCGAAGTTCGTGTAATTTTGTCATGCAAAATATAAAATAAATAAAATTGAATTTAAATTAAATGATAAAAATGCACTAAGGTTTTCAGAATCCACCTCATCAAATTAAGGTAAACATTCTCATGTTTTAATTCATACATCCGATAAACAATTAAACCCTATGTATATTCTATTTTTCCTATTAAAAAATTCAATGAATCCATCTATTGTATGAAAGATAATACATATCCGATTTAGTTCAAAAGATCCAATGTATTTATGCTTTGCACAGAAGACAATGGATATTCAAAGTAAATCAAAAGATGTAATATATCCGTCGGATGAAACACAATGAATATCCAACCTGTGCATAATCAATCACGGTTTTCTTACATAATTGAATTAAAACGAACATACATCACACTAAACGTCGGATTTGTACAAACAAACACATGAGAAATATAAAACTAATCAGTGATGAGGCTTCATCTTCAACTTTAATTGAATAATTAACCTTTCATAACAAAAGGAATCATAAAGAAACTAATTAAATTCATTAAAATCAAATACTTACAAAAGAATTCGAGTTCAAAGTGACAAAATGCCCAGAAAACACGAAAATGACAAAGAACGATGCCCCTGGTGCACCTCCATACGTTTTCCTAGAGAAAACATGATATTTATAACCCTAAATTAGGGTTTGAATGCTGCTGGATGGTCAGACATGGGCTGTCCAAACGAGCTTGTTGGCTGTCCAGACCTTCCTCCCGAGTGCACTCGGGCACACGTATTCGGATGGTCTGCTAACATAGGCCTTTTTTACCTAGTAAATGTTCGAATCGGCAAACTCTCATGAAAAATGACTTTGTATATCTTTGAATTAGCTTTCCAATGTTGGCAAGAATGCTCCAATCCGAGTTCTACATCTCTAGATATAGCGTTTTTAGTGAGACTTGTCTGGTGCGAATCATCGCTCGATCCAAATTTGTTGCCAATGCTCCCCAAAGTGTCTTAAGCCCCACAATTAATGGAATTAGCCATAGTTTTCCTTTACCAACCTACAAAACACTAAAAAACATAAAACTACACAAAACATCAGATAATAATAATGCTAAATGATTAATAAATGAAAATTAAGAGGTCCAAATATGCAATATTTGACACCCATCACAGATAGTAATGAAGTTAATACCCTACTCTCTCTCTATTATATTTCAATTCTCTTTTACATTTATGCACTTCAATTTCAACCAAAATCAACAAACTTTCTTTTTAAGTTACTTTTAATCTTTATTGGGTCATGGATCAACCTTTGATAGGCCCAATAGTTCTTCAGCCCAAGTCAAAGCCCAAGAAAGTCAAAGCCCAAGAACATTTCAAGCCTCGAGCCTCCGAGACTAGGTCTCGGATCCAAGACGGAAGGATCCGAGACCAAGGACTCGAATTCTAGACTTGTAAGTCTGAGACCTCCGAATTTGAGGCTGTTGCATCTGAGACCCTGGAATTTAGGGATCAAGGATTTAAATTCATTTGAAATGATATGCGATCTCTTCTTTTCCATTAAATTCAAATGGCGAGCACCTGGAAACACAGATCAGATACAATATCTACAAGTATTTGAAATACGAATGTCATAACAACCAAATCCTATATTGATCTCCTAAGATCTCGAAACGGATAACTAGTCAAATCCCTCAATAACAAATGTCCAGCAAAAAATCAAGGAAAAGTCAATAATTGGTTAGGGGACTACCACTCTATGCCTATATAATACAAGTCGCAGCCTCACATTTGGGTAATGACAACTCTTGAACTTTATGCTCTTGTTGCTTTCTCATACTCCATCTTTCAAACATTGACTTAGGCATTGGAGTGTTCCCGCTGGCTCACCCCCGATCTCTTTGATCATACTGTCTTTCTTCATTGTGCAAGTTCGAATAGGAATCGGAAGGCGTGCCATGTCACCAATCGGAAACTATACATCAACAATCTTAAAAAACTTGATAACAATTTTCACGTAGTCGTTGAGGTTCGATACCCTCAATATATCCATATTCTACAAGGATTCATTCTATTGCGAGTGATATTTTATTATTGATTATTTTTGCACGCAAAAAGTCCACATTAGTGATGACGAATACCAAAAATTATGCCACTTATTTGTGTCTCACGTAATCCACCATCAGATTACATGTCCCCACACTTATAAGCAAAATGTGTATACGGAGCGCAATACTGCTACATCGTTAAAATGGGCATCCATTCCTAGCTCAATCCTTATATATATATATATAAAGGTAAATTGCAAAACCGAAATAAAAATAACAAAACCACAACACAAGAATTTGTATACGAATTGGAAAACCATTTGAACAAATCAAAGGGAAAAACCACTATGGGGCAGCCAAACTCGAGAAATCACTATACGAAGATGCAGATTACAAACATTAGAAATACTCACAAACCCCTTGCAAGTTCTAAACTTTGTAAGATCAACAAGCCTCTAGCTCGTCTCTTAGCCAGCCAATCTTCATGGAGTGCATTTCCTTACTATCCCACCAATAGACTTTTTTACGGTTTCGAAAGCGAAGGGTGTGATTTAAATCTCAACAAAATACCCAAGTAAGCGAAAGCATGAAGCTTTTTAAGAATCTTTACTTGGTACAACCAACAACAAAGAGTATCATCTCTTTGAGGAAAAAGATCATGAACTTCTTCGCCGGGAACCTCCAAACTCTTAAGAGTGTAGTCATAAAAGTTTAACAAGTTCTGAAATCAAGACAAGTATTTATAGCACTATAGCTTTCTTTCTTCATGTCTTAACGAGAGCTAACTCACGTTCTAATGGGAAGAGCAAAATACTATAGATCTGACATTTTGAAAACGTTTCGTTATAACATGAGTTAATTCTCGTTAAGACGTAAAGAGCAAAATAAACTATATCTAAATACTTGTCATGATGATCATCCAACGAAAAGGCAGAAACACCTATCACATCCACATTCTGTCATGTCATCCAACGGCGAAGGCTGAGACCAACTCTTGGTATCCCATCACATCTACGTTCTAACGTGCTATTTAATAGGGAAGGTCGAGAGTAACTCTTGCTATCCCATGACAACCACGTTTTGACATCCATCTAACGAGGAGGTCCAAGAGCAACTTAGTATGTCCCATTACTTGCCCATTCTGACGCCCATTTAAAGGGGAGGTCTGAGAGCAACTCTGTATGTCCTATTACTTACCCATTCTAACACCCATCGAACAGAAAACATAGAGACCACTGCTAAAACATCCAATCTCCCCAATACTTAGGGAATGAATGAAAAATACAAACAATTGTTTTGATCACTGAACAAGGCCAAAATAAACCTAACAAATGTCTCCACCTTACCTCCAAATATATTTACATTGGAATGCCATCTTGTACGAGTATTTCTTTCTCTTTGCAACCAAGTCCACTACCTCCGATGGTTCCTCCCCACAATACACCATCCTTTATTCACTCATCGTAGACAACCATAGTTCCTTTTAAGCTTGCCACCTGCATACCCTCGCTAATGACACAATCTCCTCTCCCACAAATTCTCACACCTTTAGACAAACTGAGAATGTAATGGCTACTAAATTAATCCTTTGGGGCCTGGGATCGATCTCGAATAATGGAGGATCAATCCTAGCTGCTTAGGATCAATCCTCAGAGTGCCTCAAAAACTTACCCGAACCATCCCAACTTGATCCTGACTAACCCTAGGGTTAGGGTCAGGGTATTACACTAGGTCTTGTCCCGAAGAATCCAAATTAGATTCCTACTCAAAGTTGAATTGGAGTAGGAGACACAATCTGGGTCCAATTGGATTCTTTGAGACAAGGCAAGACACAATCTGGGTCCAATTAGGACTCCTTGAAGAATTCGGTCTAACAGTCCTACTCCAAATTGAATTGAAGTAGGAGTCCGAGTCCAAATCAAACTCTCAATACTCCCAAGCCAAGTTAAAGTAAGAGACCTAATTTAGGTCTAACTCTAGTTCTCTAACTATAAATAGGCCTATACCGTAGGTATAAACCTCATATTGAAATTTTGTTCTTTAGGCATACATATTCTTCAAGAAACTGACTTAGGCATCGAAGTGAGACCTTAGCAAGCTCATTTTCTTATTCTCTTGTTTTGTAGTGAATGTGGGAGCATCAAGAAACACATATTGGAAGCTATAAATGCATCAAAGAACGTGGAGTTCACTCCATCTAGAAACTAGTCTAACGAGAACTATTTCTTCACTCTTGAAACTGTTTTAACAAGAACTATTTCTTCACTCATGAAACTATTCTAACAAGGACTATTTCTTCACTAACACACACTATAGGGGTGGCAAAATGGGTTGGCGTGCAACCCAAACTCAACCCGCTTAACCTACCATTCGGAGACAACCCGTTTAGATAAATAGGTCAAACAACAAAACCCAAACACAACACGGTAAATTACCGGGTAACTCAACACGACCCTTTTAAAATAACAAGTCTTGTTAGATTGACATGACCCAACATGGCTCGTTTAACTTATGGGTCATATCGGGTTAAATATGACCCATTTAGCTACGGGTAGTGTTGGGTTGTGTCAACCTGACACAACCCGTTTGAAAGGAAAAATGTTGATAATTGACATTTAGTAAAAACATTCACAATGTGATAAAAACATAATAGGTTTAATTGTCTATTAGATTAGCAAATTGACATTTAATAAATGCATTTACAAAGATTAGCAAATTTTCATTTCCATCATAGCAAATAGCAAATTTCAAACTGTAAGGTTTACATGGTAAATGCTATAGGAATTGTTTCTGATAGGTTTAATAAATAGTAAATAGCCACTCCATCATCTCTTGGAATTGAACCCATAACACTAAATCACTAACCAAGTAAGGTGGAAGTTCGAACCACATTAAGAAAAAGATAGTCAAAGAGAGCTAGCAAAACTAAAGTAACAAAGAAAAAAGAAACAAATGTCATGGGTTTAGGTTTAGATTTTTTCTTTTTTTTTTTTTTTAAACAAAAAAGGGGTAGACAGGGTCACTTGCAAGCAGGGACAGAACTGGGGGTGGCTGGTGTAGGCCATGGCCCCCCAACCCAAGGAAAACAAAAATTATAAGGTTTTTTATTTTTTATTTTTTTGGCCAATTGGAGGGACTCACTAAAATTTTTGGCCTTTGGCCTCTACCCAGTGGTGGAGCCACATGTTGACCAGGGGGAGCCAAGAAGTTTATATATATATATATATATATACTGGTAAGAAAGTTTGGAAGACAATTTATTGAAGTACTAAAATTAATTAGTATGGGAGGAAGTTTATAAGATAATTTAGAAGATAATTTTTGCTTTTGTTTTTGTGTTCCATAATTTCTTTTTCTAATTCATTATTTGTTTTTATTGGTTTACAGCATTTAACTAGACTTTATTATGTTTGGTTTATTTTCAAGAAATCCCTCAAGATATCTCTGATTGCCCGAAAGGCATTAATTTTTCTTAGACACTATTAATTGTGCTCAAGTTTAGAAGATAATTTTATTTATTTATTTTTTTGTGTTCCATCATTTATTTTTCTAATTCATTATTTGTTTTTATCGGTTTACAACATTCAACTAGACCTTATTGTCTTTGGTTTATTTTCAAGAAATCACTCAAGATATCTCTGATTTCTCGAAAGGTACTCATTTTTCTTAGACACTATTAATCGTGCTCAAGTTTATTTCGTAAGTAGTTTGTATTGTTATGTGTTTGTGATAGTTAGATAATATTTTGAATGGTTACTTTGACTGTTGAAGTTCTTGTTTGAATTTTTGTTGTTGTTGCTCATGTCTATAGCAAACTAGAACACTTTTGTATTCGGAATTAATGTGAGTTCTTTCTAATGTTTATTTTGTTGCTTATATCTGTATAAACTTTGATTAAATATTAATTTATTTTCACTATTAATTTGAATGATTGAATAAACTTGAACATCCATATGATTGCTTGTTTTGTTGTTTAATGTTTATAAACTTTGATTGTCTCTTATGAGATAGTGATTTAACTTGAAAATTTTAGGTTTTATGAATTATGCCAGAACTTAAAACTATTGATTCATTTTTCAAAAGGAAATAACCTGACATTTCGGAAAATCATACACCGTTAGATTTTAATGCCGAAACTTCAAATCCCAATGAACGTCATCTTAAATCTCCAAGGGTTGAATATATTGTGTGAATTACCAAATTTTTAAGTTAGAGAAAATTTTGTAGGATGCCAAAAAAATTTTAACAGCATCCCTAATATTAAATCTCTAACTCCGCCATTGCCCATACTCTAGCTTTGTTCCTGCCTGTTGGTCAAGCGAGTTTACCTATCTGACACAAAAAAAATTGACCCATTTTTTACCAAAACTTGCTTAAATTAAATTCAAATTTTGAAACTTCACATCATGTTAATGTGAAATTTGCGAGTCATATAAAAATTGCCACTCCTACCGACAAACTCATTTACTCTTTTGCTTCTTTTACGTATCACTCCATGTGTTTGTTCATGGTGTCCCAAAGACATCGCCCTGGGACTAATAGCAGTAGAAGTACAACACACGATACAAGTCTGTGTCATCACCTAAAACTAATACTGGGGCCCTCCCTATTCACCTACATCCTCATCGAGCTACAAGAGCGCGTGCAAAAATCAAACAATTTTATAATTTTTATTTTATTTTATTATGTAAGTGACAGTAATTTATAAGAGAAATGCTAGAATGCAATATTTGACCCACATTTTACCCATAAAAATCCTAGGTGTCATGGTTAAGTGAACCATAGTTATCATCTTTTAAAAATAAATCAAAACCAAAATAAGAGTAAAAGCGTGATAATCAAGGTGGTTTAAAAAATTTCATTTTTTCTCCCAAAAACTTTTCCCCCCTCTCTTCTTCTTCCTATGCTTCTCCCTCCCCCAACACCTTCTGCCACCACCACCTTCAACCACTACAACCCCCGAATGCACCGGCGACACCCACCCACCAAGTCTCAGCAGATTGAGGCGACCACCTTACACCGATGTCGCCCCCACCCACAAAGATGATTCACCAAAAATGCCCATAAAAATTTTTCTTGGTTGCTTCTTGCTAGGTTGATTTGTTTGTCTGTTTGTTCTTGGGTTGATTTGGTAAAATTTGTTGATGATTTGGTGGGATGAATTTCCTGCCGTTGGCCAAAACTTGCAGGAAATACAAAAATTGATGAAAAAAAAAAAAAAAATTAGCCACTTTCGTTTCCTTTGTCTTAGCATCTTGGAATTAGATGAAAATTTTTAATTCACAGTAGTTCAATTCTGTTGGTTTCTTGATTTTTTTTTTCTTTTTTTTTTTGGTATAGATGAAAAAAACAAAGTGAAAGCAAAATAACAAAATTTGTTGATGATGAATGCTTGAAGGTAGACTCTGAAAGGGCTAGCTCTCAAGAGAAATATCTGGTAATGTGGAGGGAAAAGCAGCAAAGAACTCAAATATCTGGTAATGCGGAAGCAGAAGGTGTTGGGGGAGGGAGAAGCGTAGGAAGAAGAGGAGATGGGGGGTTGGCGTTTTTGGGAGAAAAAATGAAATTTTTGAAACCACCTTGACTATCACGCTTTTACTCTTATTTTGATTTATTTTTAAAAGTTGATAACTATGGTTCACTTAACCATGACATCTAAGACTTTTATGGATAAAATATGGGCTAGATATTGCATTCTAGCATTTCTCAATTTATAATTGAACATAGAAAAAAGCGGCCATCACCATCGTAGATCTACCCCCCCAATCATGCAAATCGGCTATAAATAAACCCGAAAGCCTCTCCTTTCAACTCGCGCTTAGCTCTCTCTGTTCCATATCTTGTATTGACTGAGAACTTAGAACCGCCGTTCTCTCTCACCCAAGCGGTTCTCCCTCCGAAAGGTACGGTTCTACGCTCCTTTCGTTGCTCTCAGTCCTTCATTTCCCATGCGAGCACACGATAACCCCTTCCTCTTCTTCAATCATTCGTAAATACATTTGATATCATTGGAACTGATCTAGGAGTTGTTATTCTTGGTCCTTCTCTTTTCTTTATTGCTCTCTGTTAGTCTGAAGTCTGTTTTCCTCGCTGGGATCTATTGGTGAGTGTGCCAATGCAAGGACCGTTTGTTTTTTCATTGGGTTAGCATTTCTGGGATTCGTTTGTTGTTGTCGGTGGCTGGTTGCTGTGCATGTTGGGTCCACGGATCTGTTGGTTTCTGGCTTGTAATTGTAGATCTAGTACTGGGTTTTGCTTTTTGCAATAGATCTGAAGTGGAATAGCTTCTGGGTTTATAAAATTTACTGAACTGATTGTTGACAGCCATTTGCAATTTGAACTTGCTCTGTTCTCCAATTTCCTATCAATGCCCTGCTTTCGATATTCGATCTGTGTTCTATATAGCTTTACTTGATTGAATTTCCGAAGATGGCACAGCAAATAAGTTGATTGTTCCTTAAACAACTCCTTTATGAACCTACAAATTGCATTAGTGTCTGATCTCGTTAATCTTATTGCAAAACAATCTTATAGGTGAAACATATGGAATCTGTTATGGGGCATAGAAATTAGAAATTAGAAATGATCTTCCTTAATACTGCACCGTAGATCTGTAATTTCGATAGCGGCTTAAATTGTAATTTAAAACTGCATGTTTCATAATTTACTGTTATAATGAAAGATTTCAAGAATCTGCTATTTGAAACTTTTTGTACTTTGAAACTTTTAGTGTATTATTGTACTTTGGAAGATGTTTCATTAAATAGTATCTGTTAATTAATAGTTTTTTAGTTTCACTTACCTTACTTGCTGCATGCATAATGGAAGATTTCAAGAATTTATGATGAGCAAGCTTCTCATTTGCTACCAGCAGTTTGGGTCATTACAACTGAATTTTGTTTTTGGTCTGGATCTTGTGATTTAGTATAATGGCGTCACACATTGTTGGATACCCTCGCATGGGCCCCAAGAGAGAGCTAAAGTTTGCCTTGGAATCATTCTGGGATGGGAAAAGCAGCGCCGAGGATTTGCAAAAGGTGTCTGCTGATCTCAGGTCTTCCATCTGGAAGCAGATGGCTGATGCTGGGATCAAACACATCCCCAGCAACACTTTCTCTTACTATGATCAGGTGCTTGACACTACTGCACTGCTCGGTGCTGTTCCACCAAGATATGGTTGGAATGGGGGTGAGATTGGATTTGACACCTACTTCTCCATGGCCAGAGGAAATGCATCTGTACCTGCTATGGAAATGACCAAGTGGTTTGACACCAACTAGTAAGTGCTGACCTTCCTTTACGTGTTGCGTTGATGAAGATATTTATACTATCGTTATTGGTTTTTGTAGTTTTGTATTGATCTATTGTTATTGTGTTGATTTAGCCATTTCATTGTCCCGGAGTTGGGACCTGATGTGAAGTTCTCTTATGCCTCTCACAAGGCAGTGGAAGAATACAAGGAGGCTAAGGCGGTATGTCTCTATTTTAATTTTATGGTTCATTTGTTCTATCCGTTAACTAATTGGATATATAATAAAATTGGTATATCCTGGCACTTCATCAAGATATGAGGACAATAAATGTAGCAACTTTTTCTTTGCCGAATGTAATTAAAGTAGAGGGGATTTATTTTGAAAATATCAAATAACTTCGTATTGAATTTAAGAAATATATAGGAACAAACATAGCATGTAACTGCTATGTTATTTGATATTTTCTTATGATCATAATTACAAGTTTTCCCCCCTTCACCTTTTCTTTGGTAGGAGGGGGCGTTGGGGGGTATTCCTACCATGTGGACCCAATGAACTGTTGTACAACTTTAATCTAATGTTATTTTTTTTCTGAATGATTTTCTTGGACTTATTTTACTTTAAATAAGTTTATTAATAATAGTTATGAGTATCAAGTTTCTCTCTCTTTTGTAGCTTGGAGTAGATACCGTTCCTGTCCTTGTTGGCCCTGTGTCCTACTTGTTGCTGTCCAAACCTGCCAAGGGTGTTGAGAAGAATTTCCCTCTTCTCTCCCTTCTGGGCAAAATCCTTCCTATTTACAAGTAAGATGTTGTTACCTTGCATGTATGTCATTTTGATTATGGATCTAAAATGATTTTACTTCTTAAATTTACTGTTGTATCAATGAACAACACTTTAGGGAAGTGATCTCTGAGCTTAAATCAGCTGGTGCTTCCTGGATTCAGTTGGATGAGCCTACCCTTGTGATGGATCTTGATTCTCACAAATTGAAAGCATTCACCGATGCCTACTCTGAACTGGAGTCATCTTTCTCTGGCTTGAATGTTCTCATCGAGACCTACTTTGCCGATATTCCTGCCGAGGCATACAAGACACTCACTTCTTTGAAGGGAGTCACTGCTTTTGGATTTGATTTGGTCCGTGGAAGTAAGACCCTTGATTTGATCAAGGGTGAATTCCCTAAGGGTAAATACCTCTTTGCTGGAGTTGTTGATGGAAGGAACATTTGGGCCAATGATCTTGTAGCTTCTCTTGGTACATTAAAGGCTCTTGAGGGCATTGTGGGCAAAGGTACACATTTTGTTATACAAAAAAAGAATATTGCAGAAAACGAAAATGCTCCTAAAGTATATTACAATGTCACTTTTCTTAAAAAAATATTTGCCCCCACCATAATTGGTATGCAACAGGATTATAACAAATTTTTCTCCAGGATATAATGGAGCCTAGAAACTTCTGTGTTTTTAATTGCATTCAACACAAACAAAATTAAAACCCAAAAATACCATCAGATTTTAAAGACCAAAAAAGAAAGGATAATTCTAATTTTAAAAAAATTCAGGCAAGAGTATTAAAGATAATTGAATTATCTATAGATCATTTCAAATTTCAAAATTCAACTGCTGTTTTGAATTTCGAAAATAAAACTGTTGTTTTGAATTTTGAAAATAAATTGTTATTTTGAATTTTGAATTTCAAAAATAAAACTATTGTTTTGAATTTCGTAAATCGTGTAAACTGCTAATCCAACTGATACTTAAATTTGACTGTTAGATCAACAATCTATTAGATCTAACCAGTAGATCTACTTCAGAAGCATTCTATGGTTTAGATCAAATGATTTTGACTGTCCAAAAATGAATGGTCATGATCAGATCGCTCCGAGCTCCAATTCCAAGTGC
The DNA here is from genome assembly GCA_013348765.1 of Carpinus viminea. NCBI lineage: Eukaryota > Viridiplantae > Streptophyta > Magnoliopsida > Fagales > Betulaceae > Carpinus > Carpinus viminea. The sequence continues at coordinate 20,205,953 of CP054674.1, forward strand.
GCCACTAGCACCTTGCAGCCCACTCCACGCACGTGTGCATCCGGTTTAATAGCTTAAATTTGTTGGAACTTATAGATGCCAACAAAATGTTCACTCTTTCCAATGTGGGACAATTTTCATTCAATGCTCTTTAAAACTTTCCATTTAAAATATTCTCCAAGACACAAAATAATATATATTTATTTTGAAAATATTTCAACACATTTTTCGTGCAATTTGTTGCCCATGGTGATAGATGCTTTGATTGTATGAAGTTCTATTAATGTTTTTATCTTGCCTGTGCAGATAAACTTGTGGTCTCTACCTCCTGCTCGCTTCTCCACACTGCTGTTGATCTGGTTAATGAGACTAAGCTGGACAAGGAAATCAAATCATGGCTTGCTTTTGCAGCACAGAAAGTTGTTGAAGTGAATGCATTGGCTAAGGCATTGGCTGGTCACAAGGATGAGGTAGCCTTCCTTTCTTCATATTACCACTGGAAATACAAGGTCCCATTGTGGTGGTTGGTTCCTAATCAATAATGAGGATAATGGTAAAGATTGGTTAGTAGAGTTATAAATTTAGAAGGGACAATTGGCTATGTAATGCGGCATTGTTTGCTTTGAAAATATAGTTGAGGTCTTTGTTTGTACTTCTGAGAGAAATCTCTTAAAGCAGCAACCTTGAAGGCAACTTGACCTTGAATTTGTTTATTATTTTTCTTTAGTTGATATAAATGCAATGTACTCACTGTTTGTGGTTATATTTTCAGGCATTCCTCTCTGCTAATGCTGCAGCTCTGGCATCAAGGAAGTCGTCCCCAAGGGTGACAAATGAGGCTGTTCAGAAAGCTGTGAGTGCATTTTTCATTTTTCACTTTTCTGCATTTTAAGTGGCTGTGCTGCATGGCTCTGTATTTACTGGTGACTTGATATCTTTGCTTTATCAGGCTGCTGCTTTGAAGGGTTCTGACCACCGCCGTGCCACAAATGTGAGTGCCAGACTGGATGCTCAGCAGAAGAAGCTCAACCTTCCAATTCTCCCAACCACCACCATTGGGTCCTTCCCCCAGACCATTGAACTCCGAAGGGTCCGCCGTGAGTACAAGGCCAAGAAGTAAGCAAGCTGACAATTTTCCTTTTTTCACTCACCTAGTGAGGTTTTGACAATTTATCTAATATATTCCTGATCAATGTTATTCTCTTAAGGATCTCTGAGGATGAATATGTTAAGGCCATCAAGGAGGAAATTAACAAAGTTGTCAAGCTCCAAGAAGAACTTGATATTGATGTTCTGGTTCATGGAGAGCCAGAGGTGGGATTACCCCATATTAGTATCTCAGTTTATTTTGTGCATTTCTTGTGATTTAAAGTTTTAATGAACACCATATATGACTGAGCTACCTTATTTATGTGTGGTTTCTGACCTATCCATGTGTTGATAATTGTGGAAAAAAATTTCATTACAGAGGAACGACATGGTTGAGTACTTTGGGGAACAGTTGTCAGGTTTTGCCTTTACTGTCAATGGGTGGGTGCAATCTTATGGATCTCGTTGTGTGAAGCCACCTATCATCTATGGTGATGTGAGCCGTCCCAATCCAATGACTGTATTCTGGTCCTCGGCAGCTCAGAGCATGACTGCTCGCCCAATGAAGGGAATGCTTACGGGACCTGTCACCATTCTCAACTGGTCCTTTGTCCGTAATGACCAGCCCAGGTATAAAAATCCTTCATCACCCAAATGCCAAAAAAAAAAAGGGATGTCAAAATCTATTTTTACTGGTTGATCTTTTCTAGACGACAGCTCTTTAACATGATATATTTTCCTATTCCCAGACATGAGACTTGCTATCAGATAGCTTTGGCCATCAAGGACGAAGTGGAGGATCTTGAGAAAGCTGCTATCAATGTTATCCAAATCGATGAGGCTGCTTTGAGAGAGGGGCTACCCCTTAGGAAATCTGAGCAATCTTTCTACTTGGATTGGGCCGTTCACTCCTTCAGGATCACCAACTGTGGTGTCAAGGACACTACCCAGGTTTATTCCCTTTTCACTCCCTAGCTCATACTTGGAAGTACAGCTTTTCATTTCCTTCTCTTGGTTCCATCTTTTTGCATTATGCTCATCTTCTAACAATCGACAGATCCACACCCACATGTGCTACTCCAACTTTAACGACATCATCCACTCGATTATTGACATGGATGCCGATGTGATCACCATTGAGAACTCCCGTTCCGACGAGAAGCTCCTTTCAGTCTTCCGTGAGGGAGTCAAGTATGGTGCTGGAATTGGGCCTGGTGTCTATGACATCCATTCTCCTAGAATACCATCAACCGAAGAGATTGCTGACCGGATTAACAAGATGCTTGCTGTGCTTGAGACAAACATCTTGTGGGTTAACCCTGACTGTGGACTCAAGACTCGCAAATACACTGAAGTGAAGCCGGCTCTCAAAAATATGGTTGCTGCTGCCAAGCTTCTCCGCACCCAGCTTGCCAGTGCTAAGTGAGGAGTCATTTACAAGAAAGAGGGGAGTTGAATCGCCAAAATCTATCAGTCACCAGAATTGAGAAAAAAAAAGGGGGGAAGGAAATTCCTGCTTTATTGTTTGAATTTTTTTTTGATAAGTAAATTCAACGGTAATAATTTGTTTGAATAACTGTGTGATGAAATATTTTAGTGGGCCTAATATGCTCTTGAGAGCAATTATTTCTTCTTTTTTCTAATATTCTTGTATTTTTGGGGCTATGTCCCTTAATATCTGTTAGAAGAATGTATTAGGGTTTGAGGGCAGTTTAATCATTATTGTATTTCTTTAAGCTTATATAATAATGTGTGAGGTAGGCTACGAGCCTCTTCTTTTCTCTAAACCTCTCAACATGGTATCAAAGCCTAGGGTTTATACATTTTCTTGATACTTTGTTTTTCTCCTTTTCTTCTCCAAATTTTTATTTTCCCTTTTTATTTTTTATTTTTTTCTTTTTTCTTTTTAACCTCTTCTCTTCCATTCATCTTGCTATTGATCGAAGGCAATTGAATTACTGGGCTTCCAGCATGTGGTAGGAGATGGCACCAAGTTCACCATCACCAATGGTGTGACTGGACCGTCATCTCCATGGTTGGATTGGTCGTGTACTCGTGATTGGTGGGTCTTAAGTCGTCGTTGATGGTTGGTTGGCACTGTCGGTAGGTGCTATTTGTGGTGATTGATACCATAAATCACAGTGGATATTAAATCAAATATTAATTATTCGTTGTGCACCCGGCTTGGAACACAACAAGGGATGACTTACAATGCCTCATAAACGACAACCACTCAACTTTTGTCACATAAATTGAAATGAACGAGTATAGAGTATAGAAAATAAGAGATGGAAAGTAAATGCGTTAAATGTAAAAGCATTAAATAAGTGCTAAGGGTGAAGTTTCATTTTTAACCACCCATGTAACAAGAAAGTAGAGAACAGGTAAAAGAATGCATTAAATTAAATTAGAAATAAACTATTACAACTAAATGGGCAGAGTAGGGCCTAACAATGGCAAATGCTCTTAAAAACTCACCCAAAAGAAAGAACTCTCGAAAAAATGGACTAAGGGTCCTATTTATACAAAACAGATGTGCTGCCAGGTCACAGGGCTGCGTTCGAACGCAGGCCGTGCATTCAAACATACTGATGCATGCGTTCGATCGTAGGCTTTGCGCTCGAACGCAAATAACCGCTTATGGCGATAGAATGGAATCTTAGGGCGCTTAGGGCAACAGAGTGAGTTTGGGTTGATCAACTCGCATTCGACCTCGCCATACCGATTACACCAAGTGCGATTGAATGCACTGGCATGAACTTTTCACTTGACTTCAAGTCCATTTTGCTCCCTATAGCCATGTTTTGATGCAATGACCTGCACATCACAAAACACTAAAAAAAACTAAAATTGTTAGATATTAACAATACTAAAGGCCTAACAAACATAAATAAAGGGGTGTAAATAAACACTTAACATCACTTATCAAATACCCCCAAACTTATATTTTGCTAGTCCCTTAGCAAAACAAAATGAAAAATACAAATTAAACATAGGTCCGCTTTTGTGGGAGAATGGTTGCATTTAGCATATGCAACAAGCCTTTTAAACCTCTAGGGATTCCCTAGAGGACGAGTGAAGTCTCGTGAGGGTTTTCCAAGAATGATACCCACAAACATTGCACAAACATTTTATTTTCAACAATGCAACAATATAACAAATATGGTTTTATTCATGAGCAAACTTAACCAAACAAACAATATCTTCACAATTTTCAAGGAATTATCAATCAAGCTACAAACATGGCATTATGAGATATCATACTAATCAATTCTAGTGAAAGTGAATTCAACACATAATTATGGGATTTCAACACTAATCTTAGTCATGCATGCTTTGACACTCAAAATTCATTAGACTACCCATCGGACACAATAACCAAGATTTATTTCAAAAAAGTTTTATTTTTTTTATTTTTTATTTTATTATTATTTTCTATTGCTTAGCTCCCTTAAACTGTCTAGTTGACTCATGTATCAAGCGTTAAGTCAATGACTCCCAAACCAAAAGGTTTTGGGGAATTAGGTGTAAAGATACCCCTAAGGACCTACTAACTCGAGTCAAAAAGGCTACGAAGCTTTGCAAATCAAGTCTAACTTCTCACTTTTTTACGCGAACACTCAATGCTTAGTGAGGCACGAGATCCGGTTACTCGGTAGAAAGCTCAAAATGATCTTTTTTTTTTTTTTTGAAAGAAGCCACGGTTATTTCCCAACAGGTTACCCAACTACATTTAAGCTTACAAAACTAGCATGACCAAACTCAATATTTTATCCCACAAACTACGTGCCAAATGTGCTCGTGAAAATCAAATTGAAATGTAATATCTCATGTTGCCAAAGAAAATAATATAATTTAAATTCCCTTAACAAAGTGATCATGTGTTCATTAAATTAAGCTCACAAAAGAAAATAAACCATAATTAAAATAAAATGTATAATAAAAAACAAAATGTGCACAAAGAATAACCCCAACCTCAAAATTCGCACTGCCCACAGTGTACGGATAAAGAAAATATAAATGTAATGCAAAGGGGTGTGAAAAATATAACCAAAACGTCACGAAGACGTCACGGGGTTGGTGGTGCAGACGATCCAAAGGATGGTGGTAGCCTGTCTAAGATGGCTTGGAGCATGTCCTGGGTCTCAAGCCTGTCCTGGCGTGCATTCCTCTGCATATCTACGATCTGAGATCGCATGTCCTCTAGGATGTCCAGGAAAGCAACAAAATCAGAGGCTCTGAGCGTGATCGTCTCCTCATACTCTTCCTCTTCCTCTTCTTCTGGTTGCTCTTCCTGCTCTCTCGCTCTCTCTAGCTCAACTGCTCTCTCCTGCTCAGCTGCCATCTCTGGAATGTCCATGGGCTCTGGCTCTGGCTCTGGTGCGGCTCTGGGTATGTGGGAACAACTCTGGTTCCATTGGATGCTGCAGAAGTATGGGCTTTCAGTGATCGGCCTGTACGTAGCATTGCCTTTAATCCCTTTCTTTCTCAGTATGTAAGTGATGAGAAAAGGGAAAGGCAAACCCCATGTCCTTGTGTGCTCAGCAGCCCGATGGTGCACTCATTCCCAAAATTTCTGAATCTATCGCCATATGATCTCGGGAATGGAGCACCAGAAACCTCTGTGGAATGCATAAAGAGCACTGAGGAACATGTCCCGCCTCTGTGTCTTGTGTCCCAAAGGACACACGTTCCTGTACAGCACCATATCAATGAACAGAAGATTCCGAGGAATCTTCGCTTTGCTGGCTGCATTTCGGTGCCTGTCCACATATTGCCCCTCACACATGTCGGAAACAATGTCCTCGAGGGTGAAGATGGAGGGGCACTTGAGCCAAGGAACATCTGACTCAGGAGGCTCGTGACTGTACTTCAAAACTGTTGCTACATCAGCTATGGTCACCTCCACTTCTCTTTCGTTGATGGAAGAGAGAAGAACATTCGGCCGGCTGCAATCATAACTCAGATGCTCGTAAAAAGCTCTGACCAGACGCTCATATGCAGTGGAGGCGACGGGCTTGAATAGCCTCTTCAAACCCCGGTTCTTCAGCTCTTGGACCACCCAACTTGTAGCTTCATTGTTGGAGAACTCCTCTTTGATGGCAAAGGTGTTCTCCAAAATGAACTTCCGGCTCTCAAAAGGTGGCCTAGCAATCATGGCTCGGGTCCCAAAGGACCAAGAAGTCGACCCTTGCCCTCTAGGCATGCTGGAAAGTGGTTGGGGCTTTTTGTCAAACACGTGGTGTGCAACCCAAAACCAAAGGGTTTGAAAACCCTTTTCAAATCAGCCCAACCCCCTGCAAAAATCAATCAAAAACAAACCAACAACCAAGGGGTTGTGCCCTAAAACAATGAAAAATGGAGAAAATGGGGGTTTTTTTGGGGGGTTTCAGAATTTTGGGGAGAAATAGAAGAAATGGGGAAATAAAGGGGAGGAGGTGGTGTGGCGGTGAGCGATGGTGGCTCAGAGATGCCATGATGGTTATGGGAAATGGTGGGTGGCGTAGAAATGGAGGTTTTGGGGGTGTTTGGGAGAAGAGAGACGGAGATGGAAGGGGAGAGGTGTGTACGGTGCAGTGGAAATGGGGAAGAGAGAGTGAACAGTGACCTAAAAGCAGGTCACGTGAGGGCTTAAAACGAATGCGATTGAATGTACAGGGTGCGACATTCGTGCTGCGTGTGTGTGTGTCAAGTGGGCTCTGCATTCGAACGTACAGGTGCGTTCGAATGCATGTGTGTAGGAGTGTGTGTGTGTGATGGGGCGCTGCGGTCGAACAAACGCAAGTGAGTTCGAACGCAGCTCCGTGTCTACGTTCGAACGTAAAGGGTGCGTTCAAACGTAGAGTGCAAAGTAAATTTTTTTTTTTTTTTTTTAACAAGGATATTTACAAACAGAAAATACAAACAGAAAATATTTACAACCACACACAAACTAAAATAACTACACAAACACAAACACACATCTGCTCCACCCCCAAACTTAAAACGTCACATTGTCCACAATGTGACCGAATTAACAAACCTAAGGGATGGGTCAATTCAGGTATAGCATAAAAGAATGCTTCCCCAAATTTGACTAGTAGACACAAATGTTGGAAATAAAGCAAGAAACATAATGAGGGGTGTCTCCTACAAGTGCTAAGTTTAACGTCTTTAGCGAGATTCGTGATATGAGACTACAATCACTCTGTATAAATCGGATCATCCAACAGAGTAGCCTCAACTTCTAAACTCCTCAACTCCAAGAATGGTTTTACTCTTTGTCCGTTCACCTTAAAGGTGTTACCATTCTTGGGATCCTCTATCTCGATGGCCCCATGAGAAAACACTGTCCTAATGATGAAAGGGCCCGTCCACCGAGATTTCAACTTGCTAGGGAATAAATGCAATCGAGAATTGTAAAGAAAGACTTTCTGACCTGGCTCAAAAGATCTCCTCAAAATGCTCTGGTCATGAACCTTCTTCATGTGTTCTTTGTACTTCCTCGAACTATCATAAGCATCATTCCTCAGCTCCTCTAATTCAGTGAGTTGGAGCTTTGAGAGCCGGCCTTCAAAAAATTGAAGTTTAGCTGCTTGATGGCCCAGTATGCTCAATGCTCCAACTCAATAGGAAGATGACAAGCTTTCCCATACACCAACCGATATGGTGACATCCCAATCGGTGTCTTAAATGCCGTCCTGTATGCCCACAAGGCATCATTCAATTGCAGAGACCAATCTTTCCCCGCTGGGTTCATGCTTTCTCCAAATGTGTTTGATCTCGCGATTTGACACTTCAACCTGCCCACTCATCTGTGGGTGATAAGGGGTGGCAACCTTATGTGTGATGAAATACTTCTTCATCAGCTGCTCAAAAATCTGGTTGCAGAAATGCGTACCTCCATCATTGATGATTGCTCTAGGTGTACCAAACTGAGTGAAAATAGTGTCCTTAAAAAATTTGACCACAACTCTATGGTCATTGGTCTTGCACGAAATCGCCTCTACCCACTTGGACACATAGTCCACAGCAACCAAAATGTACAGAAACCCGAAAGAGTTTGGGAAAGGTCCCATGAAATCGATGCCCCATACATAAAAAATCTCAACTACCAAAATGGGATTGAGGGGCATCATATTCCTCTTTGAAATACTCCTGAGTTTCTGACAGCGCTCACAAGATGTGCAAAAAGCACGAGCGTCTGCAAACATGGTGGGCCAATAAAATCTACACTGCAAAATCTTTGTAGTGGTCTTGTTTACACTGAAATGGCCTCCATATGCATGATCATGAAAAAAGGAGATGACATTGGTTTGGTTAAATTTAGGTATGCATCTCTTAATGATCTGATCGGGACAATACTTGAACAAATAAGGATCATCCCAAAGAAAGGTTTTCACCTTGGACAAAAATTTAAGCTTATCTTGTTGCCCCCAATGCAAAGGCATTTGGCCGGTAACAAGATAGTTCACTATGTCAGCAAACCAAGGTGTGGGATTGTGAGCAATGTGCATCAATTGCTCATCAGGAAAGGTCTTAGAAATGGGAGTGGCGTCCTCGGTGAAATCCATGGTCAACCTAGACAAATGATCAGCCACCACATTTTCAGTCCCTTTCTTATCCCGAATTTCTATGTCAAACTCTTGAAGCAGCAAAATCCATCGGATCAAACGAGATTTAGCATCTTTCTTGGAAAAAAGATACTTCAATGCCGCGTGATCCGAATAGATAATGATTTTAGATCCCAACAAATAGGATCTAAACTTGTTCAGCGCAAAAACGACCGCCAACAACTCCTTTTCTTTGGTGGAGTAATTGAGTTGTGCGTCATTCAGAGTCCTGCTCGCATAGTAAATCACATGAGGAAGTTTCTCAATGCGCTGCCCCAAAACAGCTCCAACAGCATAATCCGATGCGTCACACATGATCTCAAATGGTTCACCCCAACTGGGTGGTCTAATCACTGGTGTGGACGTCAGAATCTCCTTCAAAGCCCCGAATGCTTTCAAACATTCTTCATCAAATTCAAATGGGGTCTCTTTTGCCAACAACCTACACAAGGGCCTGGCGATCTTGCTGAAATCCTTGATGAATCGCCTGTAGAACCCTGCATGGCCCAAGAAGGAATGGATTTCCTTCACAGTACGTGGGGGTGGAAGGTTAGAGATCAAATCTACCTTCGCCTTGTCAACCTCAATACCCCTTTGAGATATGACATGCCCCAGTACAATCCCCTGCTTCACCATGAAATGGCATTTCTCCCAGTTAAGCACAAGGTTCTTCTCTTTGCATCTCACTAACACCAAAGTGAGACGGTGCAAACACTCCTGAAAAGATGAACCGAAGACAGAGAAGTCATCCATGAAGATCTCCATAAATCGCTCTACCATGTTGGAAAATATACTGATCATGCACCGCTAAAAAGTAGCAGGTGCATTGCACAGCCCAAAAGGCATGTGACGGTAGGCAAATGTCCCAAAGGGACATGTAAATCTAGTCTTCTCCTGGTCTTCGGGGTCCATTGGGACCTGGTTATATCCGGAATAACCATCCAAAAAACAATAATACTCATGCCTAGCTAAATGCTCCACCATCTGATCAATGAATGGAAGAGGAAAGTGATCTTTCCTAGTGGTAGCGTTCAACTTACGGTAGTCTATACAAACTCTCCATCCTGACTGAATATGAGTTGGCACCAACTCATTATCCTGGTTCTTCACTACCATCAATCCAACCCGCTTGGGCACAACATGTATCAAGCTCACCCACTTGCTATCAGAAATGGGATAGATGATCCCAGCATCCAACAACTTAATCACTTCTGCTCTAACAACCTTCTGCATTGCTGGGTTGAGCCTTCTCTGTGGTTTCCTCGATGGATTGGAATTCTCCTCAAGATGTATCTTATGCATAACCAACGAGGGGCTGATTCCTTTAATGTCCTCAATAGTCCAGCTTATAGCTTCCTTATGCTCTCTCAAAACTTCTAACAATTCCTTCTCTTGAGCATTTATCAAGTCTAAAGCTATAATCACTAGCAAAGACTCAGCTGGACCTAGGAACTTGTACTTAAGACTGTCAGGTAAGGGCTTAAGTTCTTTTTTCGGGGAATCAGGTACTGCTTCCTTCTCTTCGCTCACCAAAGGAGCAGTCTCCAAAAGTGCATCCACCTGCTCCATAAGTTTCTCCAAATCCAAATCTTCACAAAATTGAGCAAGGCATGCTTCCAGGGGGTCCTCTATGCTTGATTCTTCAATGACTTCATCAAGGATTTCCTCAATCAAGCATACTTGATTCATTTGGTCATAATCAAGTGGTTGTTTTCTGATGTGAAAAATATTCAACTCCACTGTTATATTTCCAAAAGAAATCTTCATCACCCCCAACCTACAATTGATTATGGCGTTAGCCGTAGCTAAAAATGGTCACCCTAAAATCACAGGGATCTCAGTCCTTATCATCTGAACTGGCTCCGTGTCCAACACAATAAAGTCCACGGGGAAATAAAATTTGTCCACTTTAATCAATACATCCTCAACTATTCCCCATGGAATCTTCACAGACCGATCAGCAAGTTGTAGTGTCATGGATGTGGGCTTCAACTCTCCTAGCCTTAACTACAAATAGACTGAGTAGGGCAACAAATTCACACTTGCACCCAAATCCAATAGTGTCTTCTCAATCTGGCTAACTCCTATCATGCAAGTAATTGTAGGACATCCAAGGTCCTTGTACTTGAGAGGTAACTTGCATTGTAGGATAGCACTAACTTGCTCGATCATGAATGCCTTTTTAGGGACATTCGTTTTCCTCTTCACTGTAATCAAGTCCTTCAAGAACTTGGCATATGAAGGGATTTGTTGGATGGCGTCCAAAAATGGAATATTAATTTGGACTTATTTGAACACCTCCAGAATGTCCTCTAACTTCCCTCCATTCCTAGGCGCTTGTAATCTTTCAGGGTAAGGTGCTTTTGGCACAAGTGCCCTAGGAGGTTCCTTAACAACTAGGGTGACCGTAGATGGCTTAGCATCTCCTTCCTTCTGGTCGTCACCCTCTTCATCTTTTGGCTTTTCTTCTTCAACATGGTCTGCTTCTGGGTTCACCACTTTATTGTCCACTCTCTTCCCATACCTTAGAGTAACAATCGCCTGTACATGCTCCTGATTCGAAGAGTTTCCAATACTACATACTTTAGGGTTGTTCACTGCTTGGCTCGGGAGCTTTCCCTTGTCCTTCTCACCAAGGTGATTTGCCAACTGTCCCATCTACATCTCCAACTTTGAGATTACCTGGGTGTTCACCATGGTGGAATGCCTCACATCACTAATTGATTGACCAGTTATTTTCATAAATTCTCTCATGGTCTCTTCCAGTGACTGTGTTGATGATGCTGGGGCTTGAGTGGGGGTTTGATAAGATGATGATGACATTGGCAGAGTCGAGCATCCATGATTTTGATAAGAAGAAGAAAATCCTGGGGGATAATGATTTTGAGGATATGGAGCTCCTCCTTGATTTGTCGTGGGTTGATTCTGCTTCCAAAAGAAATTAGGGTGATTCCTCCACCCTGGATTATACGTCTCAGAATATGGCCCACTGGACGGCTTTTGAAAGTTGTTGAAAGCGTTCACTTGGTCCATCTCAGCAAAAACTATCATCGATGGACAATTCTGTGCTTAGTGCATGGGACTAGCACAGACAGAACAACTCTCAATAGGAAATGTGTTTGCCACATTGACAGGTTTTCCTACACTCAGAGCATCCAATCTCCTGACTATTGCATCCATCCTTTGGGACAGCTTTGTGTCTCCTTTTAACTCAAGGATGCTCTATTTCTTAGGGTTTCGAGCATATTTGTCTCGACAACTCATGAAATCCCAATGTTGGGAGTTGTCGGCAATTTTCTCCAAAGCTTTATAGGCTAAATCTCCCGTTAAGTTTAGAAATGCCCCTCCATTCATCAACTCAATCATACTACAGTTGGGCTGAGACAACCCTTGGTAGAAGAATTGAACCAAATGCCATTTTTCATAACCATGAGGGGGACATTTCATCAACAGATCTTTGAACCATGCCCAACATTCTGAGAATTTCTCATCCTCTTCCTGAGTAAAGGAACTGATTTCCTTTCTTGCCTCATTTACTCTGGACATTGGGAAAAACTTGTTGTAAAATTGCTTCAACAGTTCTTCCCAAGATGTGATGGAGCCAGTGCGTTCAAGTCCAACCACTTCGTGGCTCTATCATGAAGTGAGAAAGGAAAAAGTCTGAGGTGGATAGATTCCTCAGAAAAATTTTGAAATTTGGTGGTAGCCAAGATGTTTTTGAATTTCTTCACATGAGAATATGGGTTTTCACGATCTAAGTCGTAAAAGGATGGTAACATTTGAATCACATGTGGCTTTAGATCATAGTGAGTTGAATTAGTCAGTGGCAACACTATGCACGAATGGGAACTAACCGCAGTAGGTGTGAACAATTCCCGGAGTGACATCGTGAAATCTGGTGTACAAATTTAATTGTACTCGCCAATTGCACGAGTCGATTGTAATATAGCGGGCGTGCAAGTGCGAGGTCGAACCCACAGAGAATCGGCTTTGCCAAAAACCAACTTTAAAATGCCTAAACTAAAAATACCTTAACCTAGTCCCAATATCGAACACGTGGCGTGCATTAAAATAAACTAAATTAAAATGCAATAAAATAAAGAAATAAAAAATAACTAAAGTCCCTAATCCACCTCACAATAAATTAATTCACATATAAACATGTTTAGCTCATATGTATTAAACATTTATGCTACAAGGCATACTCGCGGCTAACGCATTGTTCATATTTTCCGTATCGATAAGCACATATGTATATCCTATTGTTGCTACACAATCTTGTCGATCTATCCAGGCAAACACTGTTACAAGAGGTCACAACGGATAATGGTCCGAAGATGAATATCCGATGTATCTCTGGTTGCAACGATAGTCGACGTTCAACGATTATAAACAACAATCAATACACTTTGTCACTAAAATGCATTGAAACGAATAGACATAAATTAAATGACAGAATAATACGAACTAAACATAAATATATATAAACAAATTTAAGTGAAGGGAATAAGAGACTAAATAAAAGTAAAACATAAAATAAATAAATGACAAAACAGAGGGCTTGAGGCCCTAGGGGAACCTCCAAACGTGCTTCACAAATGAATGCACGAGGTCTATTTATAGTGGCGGCAGATTTGAAGTGCGTTGAACGCCACGCGTTCGAACAGATTATTCGCGTTCGACCGCGCTGCTCGATCGGCCGCGAATAACTGTGGCGGCTAGGTCGGATGCTCAAGCAGAGAGCACCTGCGTTGAGCGAATAATCGCTAGGGCGGCTGGGCATCGTTCGACCCTGCTCATGCGTGCGACCGTGGAGTGCGTTCGACCGCACAAGTGCGTTCGAATGCACTTGGCGGAATCACTTCTTCACTTGGTGCATTTTGCCTTTTGCTAGCCATGTTTTAATGCAATGTCCTGCACAACACAAAATACTAAAAACACTAAAAATAATTAGATATTAACAATGCTAAAGGCCTAATGAATATAAATTAAGGGGTCCAAATAAGCACTTTTAGGCACCGATCAAATACCCCCAAACTTACATTTTGCTAGTCCCTTAGCAAAACAAAACGAAAAACACAATAAAAACATAAGTCCGCTTTCGTGGGAGAACGATTGCATTGAGCGCATACAACAAGCCTTTTAAACCTCTAGGAGTTCCCTAGAGGACGAGTGAAGTCTCGTGAGGGTTTTTCAGGAATGATACCCACAAACATTTGTTTGGCACTATGTTATTAATGGACAAAGCCCAACACTTAAACACATGGTTCATACATCATTAGTAGATTTAACATGTTAAACATATGAACCACATCATCAGGCATCCAAACATCTTTTCATTCAAAGTTGGAAAATTGAGACAACATGTGCTCCATAATGTGAAAAGTGAACTAACAATAAGATCATGGGGTTTCAATTACTCTCCAAAGATGTGTATCCCAAAATTCAAAGGAAAAACAATGTGATAAATACAACCAAGGCTTAAATTGAAAGATGCAATTTTTTTGAGTAGGTCAGCAATGTTGACTTCTTAAACTTCTAAATGACCTATGTAACGAGCGTTGGGCTGACTCCCAAACCAAAGCGGTTTTAGGGCACTAGATGTAGAGACATCCCTAAGGGCTTAATTACTCAAGTCAAAAGAGTTACTGAAGCCTAACTAGCCATACAATTTTTAACGACAATTTCTCATCTTTTGACGCTAACACTCATTGCTTGGCAGCATAAGAGGTCCGTTACTCAATGAAAAATTCACTTTATTATGATTTTGATTATTTTATTATTATTATTATTTTTTATTTTATTTTATTAAAGCCAAGGTTTTCATCATCACATTGCAAAAACCTAAAAATTTCAAGACACACACTTCAAAGTCAAATCTCAAACCTCATGCACTCTACGCTAGTGTGCATGTGAAATATCAATCAAACAAGTGGAGTCTCTAATCCAACACATGAATCAAAAACTGTGATTTCTAATGATAGGCAATGTTCAAACAAGTTTAAACAAACCAATGACATGTAATCCACAGTTACGATGTAAGTCATGACCAATCAACAACATAGTAACAAACAAAAAGAAAAAATTTTATATACATGGCAAAATCAAATATATACATGCAAAAAAAAACAAACAAATAAAATAAAACAAACAAAAAAGACAGTATGAATGTTTGTCCACACCCCAAACTTAAATGACACATTGTCCCAAATGTGGCAAGAAATACATTACAAAGGATGAGGAACCATGTGCAAAGTCCAAGGTGTCCCCCAAACTTAAACATCAAACATCAAAAACTAACAGAATCTTTTCTTCTCAAAGATCAAACATCAAAGGTTAATTGTCATTAGAAACTCAAACGCATAAAATATATACAGAAAAATAAAATAACAAAAGAAAATAAATCAAAATGCTGAAAAATAGTTGCAGTTGCTAAATAAAAAATTTGAATTTGATTCAAACTCAGATCGGAGAAATTGGTGTTCAACTGCTCATTTGAAAAAAATTAGGAAATTATCCCCAGTGTGGACAATCACCTAAACTATGGTGATGGCTGGAGCAGTGTGAACATGGTTCATGTGGGTGCAAAGTGATAGGGGAAACATCATAAATATTAAACGGAAGACCCAAACAGTTCAAAATATCCCACATGAAACAATATCAATTAAGAAAAATAAAAATACTACAACTAATAAAAATAAACTAAACAAATTAATAAATAAACTAACAAAACATTAAACTAATTAACAATAAACTAATTTAAACTAACAACATATTAAACTAATCAAACAAATAAAAATAAATTTAATCTAACAAAAACTAAAAACAACAAATAAAAACAGGATAATAAATAATTAAAACTAATAATTAAAAAAATGAAAACAGATCACATACACCTCGGGTATGTCTGCGGTGAGAGGTGCGCTAGAGCGCAAGTCATGTTTAGATTCATGCAGATGCACAAAATGTGGAGCTTTGCGATGCGTTCGAATAGCGCGCGTTCGGCGTATCACACTGCTGCGTACTTGAACAGATGCGCCGCCGCGAGCAGGTGGCCGCAGTGCAGTAGTCGGAATAGTGAAATGCGTTCGACCAATACTGCGTTCGACCGCACTTCCGGCGCCTGATTTTCCAGCAACTCAACAGAAAAATAAAACAAAAACTAAAAAGCTAATAAAATTAAATGAACAAAATTAAAACTAAACGTTAGCGCGCCAAAAGATGTGGCGATTTTGCGAGTGCGTCAACGACAGCACTGCGTCTGTCAAGGGGCTATGCTCGCCAGAGGCGTGAGGCGTTGCGCTGTTAACGCCCGGAATAGTGGCGATCGTTCGACCGCAAGAACTACGTTCGACCGCATCGGCTACCGATTTTCCAGAACTGAATAGAAACTAAAAAAAAGTAAACAAAAACGCTTAATTTTTTTTTGTTTTTAAATTTTTATAATTTTTTTGGATTTTATCTATACAAAAGCACGAAATAAATAAAATAAATGCACAATTAAAATAACTAGTAGAAAGATAAAATTAATCTAAGCAAGAAAAATCAATTTCAACAAAACACCGAATCCCCGGCAACGGCGCCAAAATTTGGTGTACAAATTTAATTGTACTCGCCAATTGCACGAGTCGATTGTAATATAGCGGGCGTGCAAGTGCGAGGTCGAACCCACAGAGAATCGGCTTTGCCAAAAACCAACTTTAAAATGCCTAAACTAAAAATACCTCAACCTAGTCCCAATATCGAACACGTGGCGTGCATTAAAATAAACTAAATTAAAATGCAATAAAATAAAGAAATAAAAAATAACTAAAGTCCCTAATCCACCTCACAATAAATTAATTCACATATAAACATATTTAGCTCATATGTATTAAACATTTATGCTACAAGGCATACTCTGAGCGCTAACGCATTGTTCATATTTTCCGTCTATCGATAAGCACATATGTATATCCTATTGTTGCTACACAATCTTGTCGATCTATCCAGGCAAACACTATTACAAGAGGTCACAACGGATAGTGGTCCGAAGACGAATATCCGATGTATCTCCGGTTGCAACGATAGTCGACGTTCAACGATTGGCAAACAACAATCAATACACTTTTGTCACTAAAATGCATTGAAACGAATAGACATAAATTAAATGACAGAATAATACGAACTAAACATAAATATATATAAACAAATTTAAGTGAAGGGAATAAGAGACTAAATAAAAGTAAAACATTAAATAAATAAATGACAATTTATGAGGGATTTATAGTGGAAAACAGAGGGCTTGAGGCCCTAGGGGCACCTCCAAAACGTGCTTCACAAATGAATGCACGAGGTCTATTTATAGGCTGGCAGGACACTGAAGTGCGTTAGAACGCACTCACTGCGTTCAACGCAGATTATTATTCGCGTCGACGCGACCGCTCGACCGCGAATAACCGCTGTGGCGGCTCGGGCTGAGTCAGGTGTGCGTTCGAACGCAGAGCACCTGTGTTCGAACGCAGATAACTGCTAGGGCCGGCTGGGCATGCGTTCGACCCCTGCTCATGCATGCGACGGTGCGATCACACGCACCCAAGCGTTCAACGCACTTGGCAGAATCGCTTCTTCACTTGGTGCATTTTGCCTTTTGCTAGCCATGTTTTAATGCAATGTCCTGCACAACACAAAATACTAAAAACACTAAAAATAATTAGATATTAACAATGCTAAAGGCCTAACGAATATAAATTAAGGGGTCCAAATAAGCACTTTTAGGCACCGATCAAAATCCACATCATAAGTTCTTCTATTCTCCCCGTTCCCATCTCTTGCATCTTGATAATCCTTGTGCTCCTCCCTTCTTGGATTCCTTTGATCATCCTGGTGCTCCTCCACCCATGGATTCCTTTGATCATCCTGGTGCTCCTCTACCCATGGATTCCTTTGATCATCCTGGTGCTCCTCCATCCATGGATTCCTTTGATTATCCCCCATCTCCACTTGAGCTCGATGTGCTCTCCTAATGTTTCTTTCTAAGTTGGGATCTAATGGTGTTAATTCTAGGTTCAAGGATCGCCGACCATGCATAAACTAACAAAAATTTAACTAAACACTAAGGAAAAACAGCAAGCTAAACAAGCAAACATGCATGGAAAAACAATAAAAACAAAAAATACAAACAGAAAATAAAGGACAACTACAATAGCCTAGATGAAAATAAACACTACTTACAATAAAACTACGAAAATAGAAACCTATATGTACTTAAAATTAATTAAGACTAAACAATTTTAAACAAATATGAACACAGGCAGAATTAATAGAAAGAAAAAAAAAATATTGACAACCTAGGTAAAACAAATAAAAACTAACATGGCAAAACAATTAAACACTTAAGTATAAATTTAGCTAAACTACTAAACTAACAATTAAAACTAATTAACCACTTAAAAATTAAAATAATCTAAACACAACCAACAATAGCAGAAATTATGCTAAAAACAGATAGAAAGATCAATTAAAACTAAGTTAACAGTTAATTAAAATTGCTAGGAACAGAAAAATACATACTGCCTCGGGTATGTTGATGCAGGAAGCAGATGTGTGCTCGAGCATAGGCAGCACGTTCGATCGCATACACGCATATGTAGCGCCGGAAGTGCGTTGAGCATACAGGGTACGCTTTGAATGTAGCACGCACTCATTCTCGACAAGGGCATGCTTGCACGAAGCGTGTTAGAGCGCAGCGAAGCAAGAAGCAAGTGCGTTCGATCGCAAGAACTGCGTTCGATCACACTGTCGGAGCTTGAATTTCCAGAAACTATGTACACTACCAAAAACTGCCAAACACTATTCTAAAATCTAACCAAAAATTAATTGAAATGCAAAAATAAACTAAGAACAGAATTGAAATTGCATAAATTAAATACTAGTAGAAAAATAAAATCAATCTAAAAATAATATTAATTTAAACAAAAAAAACCGTTCCCTGGCAACGGTGCCAAAATTTGGTATGCAAATTATATTGCACTTGCAATAGCACGAGTTGTTGCCCATATAGCTTTGCGAAGTGCGGGATCGAACCACAGAGAACGGTGTTTGTTCAAAAAAAACTAATATTACCTAGATTAACCCTATTTTAACCTAGTTCCAAAAGAGGGTCGTATAGTCAAACACGAAACTTGCAGAAATTAAAACTATTCTAAAAACGTAAATGAATGAAAAAAAAAAAACTAACTAAGGTTAAAGACTAATCTCACCCAATATAAAATGTTAGCTTAAACATAAAACACACATTTCTGCCTATCGAGTTAGCCCTTAAACACACTCTATTGCCTTTTTTGACACAAGTCAAACCGATTGGTGTGTTTACCGTTAAGGAGCTACAACAAATATTAATTCTTGATAAAATCATCCACCGTATCCATAGATCATAGTGGATATTAAATCAAATATTAATCATTCGTTGTGCACCCGGCTTGGAACACAACAAGGGATAACTTTCGATGCCTTACAAATGACAACCACTCAACTTTTGTCATAAAAATTGAAATGAACGAGTATGAAAAATAAGAGATAGAAAGTAAATGTGTTAAATGTAAAATCATTAAATAAGTGCTAAGGGTGAGACTTCATCTTCAACCTTAGTTGACCTTAGTTGAAGATTTTAGCCACCCATGTAACAAGAAAGTAGAGAACAAGTAAAAGAATGCATTAAATTAAATTAAAAATAAAGTATTACAACTAAATGGGCAGAGTAGGGCCTAACAATGGCAAATGCTCTTAAAAACTCACTCAAAAGAAAGAACTCTAGGAAAAATGGACTAAGGGTCCTATTTATACAAAAGCAGATGTCTTTGCGGTCATAGGGCTACGTTGAACGCAGCCGTGGCTCAAACGCATCGATGATGCGCTCGATCGCAGCTCTGCTCAATGCAAATAACCGCCACGGTGCATAGCTAGAAGCAATGGAGTCGTAGGGCTGGCCAGGGCAACAGCGTGAGACGCGGGCTTACTGGACCTACATTTGAGCCTAGTCCCTGCGTTTGACCGCAGTTGCGCTCGATCACACCAAGTGCGATCAAACGCACTAGCAGGAACTCTTCACTTGACTTCAAGTCCATTTTGCTCCTTGTAGCCATGTTTTAATGCAATGACCTGCACATCACAAAACACTAAAAACAACTAAAATTGTTAGATATTAACAGTGCTAAAGGCCTAACAAACATAATAAAGGGGTGTAAATAAACACTTAACAGCATTTATCAGTGGTGGTTGGAGAAAGTAGTGGGGTGTTTTTCGGCACGATCTGGGTGTTCCAATGAGGTTTGGTTGTCGTCGATAGCTCCGTTCGTCGCAGTTGGGTGGTTTTTCCGGCAAGATCTGGTTGTCACCGGCATGTTTGGTTGTCGTCGGCGTAGTCTAGCAGTCTCTGACGCTGTTCTGGTGGTTTTTCATAGACGAGTCTAGGTGTTTGGCTCCAGGTGTTTGCTGTTGCGTATTCGGGATAAGGATATCCTAACCTCAAACTAGGATAAGTTTGTCCGTGTTTTGGTTTCCCTTGGTCTAGTCTGGTTCAGACTATTTTTTAGGCCGGTTCAATCTGGTCCAGTTCCTTTTCCGGTTGGTTCAGCCCAATTCAAGCCATTTTCGATTGGCCCATACCAGATTCAAGCTGGTTCAGGTTGGTTTTTTGACAATTTCTCTTGGTTCTTTCTGGTTCACTATGGTTTAGACCTATTTTGCTCAAGTTATCTTGCATCTGCCAGGGTTTGAGTTGTTTTTAGTTGATATACATTCTTGGCAGCAAGTTTTGCTTCGAATTGGGGTTGTTTTGTGTAAGTTTTTGCCTATTTCTACTTGGTAGTTTGTCTGTTGGTGGGATTGTGTAGTTGTTTGCATCTTGTTACCACATTATGGCTTCTAACTCTGATTTAATTGCTTCTACTTTTATAGGTCCGGCTACTATGACACTTGTGAAACTAAATGGCGAAAATTATGGTTATTGGTCAAGATCTGTAGAAGTATACTTGAGAGGGAAAGGTCTATATTCTCACTTGGAATTCAGGCAACCTTCAGAAAATAGCAACCAAAGCCATTGGGACCAAGCCAACAATTAGATTACATCTCTTATGTTGAATAGTATTGAGCCTCACATTGGATCTTCATGTCTCTATCTTCCTATTGCTAAAGCAATTTGGGATCATCTCCAACATATGTATTCGGGTACTAGGAACATCACTCGAATTTATGAGGTGTGTCAACAATATTTTGGACTTGAGCAAGGTACTCAAACTGTAGATAAGTGCTACAATTAGGTTGTGGCCATTTGTAAGGAGAGGGACATGTATCAGCCACTCTCCACTAACTTGAAGAAAATGGAAAAGCAACGTCAAGATGTGGATGTGGTTCAGTTTCTTCTCAACTTGAAACCTGAGTATGAGTCTATTCGTGCGTAGATTTTGGGTGGTTCTGACCTCCCGTCGCTTCCTGAGGTTTTTTCTCACATTCAGCGTGCTGCTATTTTTGATCTTGGTCCTTTGTTGAGCACAGAACTTAATGGTGATCGTTCTGTTTTATTGCTGCCCGTGGTAGTTATAGTAGTTCCCATGGGGGCGTGGCAGTCGAGGTGGCCGTGGTTTTTGTGGCGGACGTGATTTTCAGAGAGGTAGTTGCATTGGAGGTCGGGGCCTCACAAATGCATTCATTGTGGCCGTACCAATCATTCTGTGGAGTTTTGTTGCGACTTACATGGCACACCATCTGGATTTGCCAATCAGGTTGCTTCTCATGAGGATTTTCTGGCCTCGACTAGACCACTTGTTAGTTCGAGCTCAACTCTCGAGAATGATCTCATCTCCATTCCAAAAGATGAGTATGCACAGTTCTTCACCCATAAGCGGGCTTCTTCCTCTTCCACTACTACTCTTGCTTAGTCAGGTACTACATCTCATTGTCTTTTATCCTCCACTAGCAATTTGTGGGTTATCAATTCTGGTGCCAATGAACATATGACTGGTTCGTCTACTTTTCTCTCTGATTATCATCATGTTGCATCACCAAGAAGTGTCACCCTAGCTAATGGTTCCCTATCCAAAGTGGTTGGCTCAGGCATTACCCATCTGAGTCCTGACATTGAGTTGTCGTCTGTTCTTCATGTTCCTGGTTTTCCTTTTAATTTGTTATCTATTAGTAAAATCACAAAAGCCCTTATCTGTTTAGTTAGTTTTTATCCTTCTCTATGCATTTTTCAGGATCTCAAGACGAGGAGGATGATTGGTATGGGCATGAAGTTGATGGCTTATATTATCTCAATCTAGCACCTACACCTCCCTCTCGTGCATTGCAGTCGTTGGCTTGTGCTCTTCAGTGGCATTGCCGTCTTGGTCATCCTTCGTTTTCTATGTTGAAGCATCAAGTCCTGAGTCTTCATCATGAGTTGTATGTGCCTTGCGAAGCTTGTCAGCTTAGTAAGCATCATCGTGTCTCATTTCCGTCATGTGTTGTTAGTAGGGTTTCTAGTGCTTTTGAGTTAGTTCATTCTTGTATGGGGTCCCATTAATGTAGCATCCAATAAATTCCACTATTTTGTGACCTTTGTGAATGATTTTTCCCGTATGACATGGTTATTTTTAATGAAAAATTGTTCCGAGTTATTTTTTATTTTTCAAATTTTTCGCAATATGATAAAGACTCAATTTGCACAGAAAATTCGTATCTTGCGTTCAGATAATGCTAAGGAATATACATCTCATTCTTTTGCCTTTTATTTGTCTGATAAAGGCATTATCCATGAGACATCATGTGCTCACACTCCACAACAAAATGGGGTGGCTAAACGCAAAAATCGTCATTTATTGGATGTTACACGTTGTCTCTTGATTCATATGCATGTTCCCAAACAATTTTGAAGTGATGTTGTTCTCACTGCTTGTTATTTAATTAATAGGATGTCCTCCTCAATCTTAAATGGTACCTCTTCTCATTCTCTCTTATATCCTTCTTCATCCCCGTTCTCCTTGCCATTGAAAGTTTTTGGGTGTGTTTGCTAAGTTCATAATTTGGGTCCTAGATTTGATAAGCTTGACCCTTGTGCTACTAAATGTGTCTTCCACAACACAAAAGGGATACTGTTGCTATAGTCCTGTTCTTCGACACTACTTCACTAGTGCCGATGTCACATTTGTTGAGTCTCTCCCCTATTTTCCTACTACTACCACTTTCGGTGACTCTTCCCTTGAGCCTGATGTCGAGTCTCTTCCGCTGCTTGTTCCTCTTCTCTCTGCATCGGACTCTCCTACTTCAGTTGTGCTGCCTCATCGCCAACCTACTCCACTCCAAGTTTATCAACGCCTGCTTCGACCATCAACTCATGCACTGCCATCATCATCCTTAACGTCTCTAGATCTGCTGCCTCCAACTCCATTTGACCACTTGCCTATTGCCCTACGAAAAGGTAAACATTCTTGCACTACCCAACATCCTATCAGTTAGTTCGCCTCCACTAGTTCTTTATCTCCTACACTTTCTTGCTTTATTTCCCATCTCTCTAGTGTTTCTATTCCTAAGACGGTGCAGGTTGAAATATCTGACTCTGGTTGGAGGCAAGCTATGGAATTGGAAATGAAGGCCTTGCATCACAATAGGACGTGGGATGTAACACCCCGGTCCCATATTGGGAAGATGAGAAGAAGCCCACATAAAATGGGTGGTTTATAAAGATAGTCATGAGTACTAAGTCCTATATTGCCTAATTACTAGGTGAAACTAGGCTTTATATTGAATTCTAGGGAAGCTTCAAATTAACTAGTCCTTTTAAGGTGATAGCGTAGATGTGGCTAGCGCTTTTCCCTATGTCGTTACAAGTGTAACATCCCTAGCCCAAAAGGGTTAGGTTTGTTAATCATCTTTCTTACTTGCAAAGATTCCATAAGGTTTATCAATTAATAAAGGACTAATATAAAATGAATACATGAAACTCTAGAATATCATATCCTTAAAAGTAAACTGAAATATTCCTGCTTAACAAAAATGTGTCTCACGAACAATAATAGCATTCCTTATTAAAATAAATTCATCAATCTCTAAAAGAACTGTGCCAACACATTTATTAGCTTAACTAATGTGAAATCATAATGAAATTCCTAAATACACCCGCCCCCATTCCGGTCTCCTAAAGCAACCTGATCATCACCTAAAACAAGAAATAAAACTGATGAGCCCAAAGGGGGCCCAGTAAATGAAATCCACAACCATAGGCAATTTTACTCCTTTTTCTGTTTTGAAAATGGAACTCATAACTACGTATATTTCTAGTATATTTTTAAATAATAAAATAGCATAAGGAACATAAAGTATAATAAAAACATTATCATCAATAAAATTTTTGATAATCTTTATCTCATACTAGGGCCCATGTATATTGTTACCCCCGCATACTAGGGTTGCGCAGTCCTTGCGACCTGGGATGAGATACTATGGCCGCAGCACCATCCCTTGGCCAGTCGATTAACTTTGGGTGCACTCAGCATGGCAGAATAAAACTGTGATGGAACCACCATCTAGTAGAGCCTCTTTCAGTGGTTGCGCCTCCATCCTTAGCATCGATACCAAGCTTCTTTCTTGTTTCTCTTGGGCCCAAAAATACTCTCCTCCATGCATGTGACCTCATTGTAAAACTTTTTCTCATTTCTTGTACTTCTCTTAGTACTTCTTTAGATACATCATAGGGCATCATGTAGAAGGGTTTATCATTATTTCTCAAAATTTCTTAAAGACATAATTTTTTTTTTCTGAACATTACTTTTTCTCAAACTTATCATGCATGTAACATAATTTGGTAATATAAACAAAATGATTATTTGCAATTTGAAACAAAAGCATGGCATGATAATTTTTCTGGAATGGATAGTAAATTCACTTATCTCTTAACTGTAGCCAATAATTTCCTCTGATTGCTAACTAATCTCCTGAAGGAAATACAGACATGTTACTACCCTCATACACGTCATACTAATGCATTCTATTACTTCTATGAGTTGGCTTGCTAATTAATTGAGAATGAACTTTCTTAGGTAATTAGGTATGCTTTCACATAAAATTCCATATTTGGATTTATATACATATATTTATATAATATATCTTAATGTACTTTGAATTGTTTGTTTATAAAATTGTTTTTCTCTCATTTATTCTATATTAATCTATATAGATATATAAGAAAACTTTAATCCTACTGTACATATATATACAATCCGAGAAAGTACATGCATACATATATATATATATTTATGAATACCTTGAATCATTATATATATATCCATATGTTTTGAAGCAGTACATATATTTAAAAATTTACTTCAAATCATTACGTACATATATATATACTTTAAAGTATTCCTCATGTGTGTGTGTATATATATATATATATGAGTCCTTCATATCGTTATATATATAGATGATTGATGGTGAATGTTTGCATGTCTACGGCTAGAGTGAAATAAGACAAAATAATGTTTCACTAGGACATCCTACTTAAGTGCTAACAGAGAAGGTGTGAGACAGATATATGTTGCTGCACGTGAGGAGTAAAAGCAAGAAATCAATTCTCTCTTTCCCACTACAATACAAAACAATAACTTTGAAACAACTTTGACTCCCTGCTCTATGTTGAATATATATATATATATATATATATAAATGCCAAAAGCAATTGCAACATAAGGAAATCCATACCTGACTCAATTGAGAACTGTAGGAATGAAAAGCTGTGTGCGGCGTGAGGAAAAAAGTGAGGAGGCATAGGCTTGTCATTCAGTTAAATAGGCTAGACAAGAGAGAGAGAGACATGGTTTTAGGGTTTTTCTTTGAGTAGGCGCTTAGGGTTTTATTTTATTTTATTTTATTTATATATATCTTTACTTAATTTAATTGATACAATTAATACTATCATCTTATTTTATTAATTATTATTATTATATACTAACATATATACCTATATAGATATAACTACATATATATATTTTTTATTAATATATATATAAATATATTTTTCAATGGTCCATTCTCAATGTTAACTTAAGCCAACTCTTTTTTCTTTTTTCTTTTTCTTTTTTTTTTCTTTTTTTTAAACCTATGAGCCCACTAAAAATACCCTAAAAAGATTTAGGATTGTCACATGGGAGCTTATTCCCTTACCACCTAATAAGAAAACTGTTGGTTGCAAATGGGTCTACACAGTTAAATTTCATCCTAATGGTTCGGTCAAAAGATTGAAAGCTCGGTTGGTTGCCAAGGGCTATACGCAAACGTATGGTATTGATTATAATGACACTTTTTTCCCCAGTAGCCAATTATAATCTTGATTGGCCGCTGTTTCAATTGGATGTCAAAAATGCCTTTCTACATGGGGACTTGAGTGAGGAAGTTTATATGAAGCAACCACCTGGGTTTGTTGCTCAGGGGGAGTCTCAGGGCCATGTCTGTAAATTAAGAAAGGCATTGTATGGTCTCAAGCAATCACTGCAAGCATGGTTTGGAAGGTTCTCTAAAGTGGTATTGAAGTTTGGTCTTCAGAGATGTCAGACAGATCATTCAGTATTCCACTTACATACTAGTGCAGGCTATATTCTACTTGTGGTATGGAGATGATATTGTCATTATTGGAGATGATTCAGGAGGCATTGCCCGATTAAAACAATTCCTACAAGATCAATTTCATACAAAGGATTTGGGCAAACTTCGATATTTTCTAGGTATTGAAGTTGTTAGATCTCGAACATGTATCAACTTATCCCAAAGAAAGTATGCACTTGACTTATTAGAAGAGACAGGTCTTTTGGGTTCTCGACCAGTTGATGTTCCAATGGATCCAAATAAGAAATTATTAAAGGATGAAGGTGAATTATTTGAAGATCTAGGCAGGTAATTTGTTTAAAGCACAATTTGAGAGGACCTAGAAGATATGATTAACACAATAGAAGATATATATGATTGGTATTTAATTAAATAAGAAAAAGGATAAAAGATTTCTCCACTTAGATCAAAATCGGATCGGATGAATTTCAGATTTTGAATATGTCTCTATTTTGCTTTATTTAGGTCAATTATCGGATATATTTTTATGTGGCATTTTCGTGCAAAAATAATTCAATAATTATACAAATTATACTGACAGAACTAAATCTGAGGATAGCTATATTGAGGTGTCAAACCTCAAGGACTGAGGGTTTCATTACTAAATTAAAGACTAAATTTAACCTAATTAATTAAAAGAGATTTGTTTGATTTTGTTTTCTAAAAGTAAATGCATAAAATAAAAGATAATTAAAATATAAGAGAGAGTGTAGGGTATTAACTTCACCTCTATCCACACAACAATGGTTAATCAGATTCAATTCCAGAAATTCATTATATGCATGTTATAATTAAACAAGAAACTACCTTATTAAAGAGTAAGGATAATCTATCTTTTCAATACATGTCTGATTATTAACCACTAAGATGCACAATTGTTCTTCCTAGGCATAAACTATAAAATCCTTTAGTAAGTTTCATACAATTAATGGAATAGCATAACTCATCTTTGGTTGACATGAATCATCTACCTAAATTACACTAAACTAGGGTGTAGTACGACCTGTCTTCCCTAGGCATGACCTATCTTAATCCTATTAATCATATGCCTATTAAACCCATTATATAACCATCATCCCCATAATCACAGAAAATAAGAATGATTTGAGTTCAATAAAAGTAAAATACTTTCTAAGACAAGATAAGAATTTCACAAATATTGATTTTGGAATTTAAAAACAATTGTATTTAATAATTAAAAACAGAATTCAATTGTTGCAATTCTCACAGTTATATAATCAACATACATAAATTGAAAATCTGGAAATTAAATACAATCAAACCATTGTGCTTGGAAAGAGTTACATCAACACCCACGAAGGGGTTAGCCGCTCATGAATCCGCTAAGCCTACATGAAAATTTTTGTATCTAAAACTAAGTCTATCTTTTCTTAAACCTTAGAGGCTTATTTATAGGGAGCCACAAGTCCTAGAAGCCCTAGGAAACCTAGAGAATTCGGATTTCAATCTCCTACTCAAATTAGGAGTCAATCCATGTACAAATCGGAATAGGATTCGTCCAGATTTGCTTCCTTCTATTGCGGGACAATTTTGGCATAGCTGAAGTTTGATTTAGGAAAATCATATTTCAGCATGAATTGTAGAATTTTGAATTAGCTTTCCAATGCCTCTAGAACCACCTTAATCTGATAATTGAGCTGAAAGTTATGGCCAAAATACTGAGATGTGTTCAGAATTTGAAATTCTATCCGATCCGATTTTGACTCTGAGTGGAGAAATTCCGATTTTATCATTTCCTTGATTTAATTAAACTTAACCACATCATATATATCCTCTATTGTGATTGGTTAAGCTTAATCATATCTTCTAGGTCCTCTCAAATTGTGCTTTAAACCCAAAATTAATGGTTTTTCTTGCATCTTTATGAAATACCTGAAAACACAAAAACAACACAAAATCAAACAAATAACAATATTAAGGAATTAACAAATACGAGTTAAGGGGATTGAATGTGCAACATTCGGCGCTTATCACACTCCCAAACTTACATATTGCTAGTCCCTTAGCAATACAAAACAGAAAATAAACTGAAGAGCAACAAGATAAATCTAGCTTTCGTGGGATGTATTGTTGCATTTAGTATATGCAACAAGCCTTTTAAACCTCTAGGAATTTCCTAGAGGACGAGAGTTTCATGAGGGTTTTCCAGAAATGATACCCACAAACATTATGCACAGTTCATGTTATCTAAAAATTAAAGCATCACTCAAAACCATGATTTTCATTCATAAATAAGCTTAAAAGATTAAACTCCATCTTCACAATGAATTGGAAATTAAAGTCTAATTACTTACAACAAGCAAACTAAGGCATCACAAGCTCGAAACAGTGTAAAGTGAACTAGCACAAGATTATGAAGCTTCCAAATAAATTCAATGTGCAATGTTTCTATATCTCAAGATTCACTAGAAGTCTTATCAGAATGAACAACAATGACATGTTTTTCTTATTTTTTATTTTATTATTAGGCTCTGCAATGTTTAGTTTCCTTAAGCTTTCTAATTGACCCATGTAACAAGTGTTGAGCCAATGACTCCCAAACCAGATGGTTTTAGGGCATTAGGTGTAAAGACACCCCTAAGGATTTATTAACTCAAGTCAAAAAGGCTACGAAACTAAACTAGCCATAATGTTAACCACATCAAAACGCCTCACCTTTTGACATGAACACTCAATGCTTAATGAGGCAAGAGGTCCAATTACTTAGTGAACAGTTCATCAATGATTATCATCATTTCATATATATATATATATATATATATATATATATTATATTAACCAAATCAAACCCCTTCACCTTTTGATGTGAACGCTCATTGCTTTGAGGCAAGAGGCCCAGTTACTCAATGAAGAGTTTTATCAATGGTCAATTTTTTTTTAATTTTTTTTTCTATTTATGCCAATGCATCCAACCAATAAGTCACATAGTGTCACCCAAAACATAGAAACATACACATTGAAACCACATGTCATACCCCACCAATCATGTGCTAATGTGCTTGTGTCAGAGCAGATCAAACATGTGAATTCTCAATTGCCCAAAGAAAGTAACAAACTAAAAAAATCCAACATCAAATCATGTGTTCAAAATTTCAAGCCCACTGATGAAATCAAATCACAATTTTTTCATGTCAACAAAAATTTCAAGACAACATGAACATGCAGTTTTTTTTTTTTTTTTTCAAAAAAAATAAGACAAGTGTGTGTAAATATGTCTCTCATACCCCCAAACTTGAATCATACATTGTCCCCAATGTATGTACAGAACTGAAAAATGAGGTTAAGGGTATAGGAGTACCTGAGTGAGCAGATGTGGGTATATCATACCCATAAACTTGTATCCAAAAACACATGTCCTGAAAAAGATGTTGATCCTCCAACCAAGAAACAATCAAGTGCAACACATTGTTGTAAAAGTGATGGGGGAAACAGGGGAAAAGTGACATTCTTTCCCAAGTACGTTCGATCGGCCAAGAAGGTGCGATCGTTTGCTTCCTCAGTAGGTTTGGTGCTTTTGAAAAGGTTTCTGCGAACGATCGCCCAAGGAGGTGCGATCGATCGCAGGAGCAGAATGTCACTTCCACGAAATTAACTAAAAATTAAAAGAAATTAAGCAAAAGTTGAAACAACAATGAATAAAATAAACCTGGATGGAGATCATGTACCTTGGTGGAGTGAATTTCAAGTTCATAGGGCTTGCACTTGAATCTAAGAAGTTGACTCATCTAGTCAAAATATATGGAATCCACTGAATCAACAGAATCCATATCCTTGATGCGCTCAATGTTCTCTGACCCTTAAGTTTAAATTTGAAACACCAATCTTTTCTTCTCTTGGACCACAAAGAATGGATTTTACCTATAGATAGGTAGTTTTGAATTTTTGCATATTGAGGTAGATCCTTTTGAGTATTCTCAAACATTTTCTCATCCGATAGGGAATTATGAACTAGAGTAAAATGAGGAGAATACTCAGGAAATTTTTCTACCGTGGTGGTCTCTTTTTTCACTACTAACAGCCCTAACGGTCTACTCTCATGGCCTCTTGGTAAGTCATAAGAACTAATGACCGGGAGAGTGTCATCTATATCTAAAAATGAAATTTTTAGATTACCTGAAATAAGGGCTCGAAGCTCATATGGCACCTCGTGAATAAGAATTGATGGTGAAGAAGCCTCAACGCTCACTTCCTTGCATTTTTCCCGAAGTAGATCCTGTGGGGCTTCAATGTGCTCCTCCTTTTTCTCCTCCTTCCTCTCTTGCACGTGGTTTTCGACCACTTCTTCACTTCTTAGTGTGGTGTTAGCTTGCTCAGGAAAAGTACTCTCATCTACCATGTAGTGTTCATTAGGATTGGCCACTGGTTGACTTTGAAGCTCTTCTTCTTCTCTATCGAGGATATCAGCTATTAGTTCTGCCTGAGCCTCTAGATTGGCAATGGATTGAGAGTGAGAATTTATTGTCTGAGTCATCTCGCCAGACTTGTCGTTCAACTCACCCAACCTACCGTTTATCTCATCAAACCTGTCAGTTATCTCACCCATCATTTGCAACACCCGATCTTCAAAATTCGAATCATACTGAGGAGGCGGTGCGGCCTGGTATTGCTGCTGTGGAGTTGCTTGATATTGAGAAGAATATGATTAATCATTGAACCGCGAATATGACTGATGGTGCAGTTCATGACCTTGTGGAGCATACTTTCCATGATCTTGAGCTTGCTGCGAGAAGTTAGACTGGTTACTCCATGCCAGGTTATAAGAATCAGAATAAAATTCATTTCCCGGTCTAGAGAATGGCTTGTTCATATGCTCATAAGAATAATTAGAAAATTGTCCTACAGTAGGACAATCTTTAACATAATGATAAGGACTATTGCAATATGAACATGGTCCATGGGGTGTTGGAATGTTTCCCCACATGAACTAAACTAAATAAAATAATAAAATAAAAATAAAAACTAAAACTAAAACTAAAACCAAAACTCACAAACGGCCCTTAGGTGCATTGGAATGGAGTTGTAGAAGGTCCTATCACGAGGGTGAACGATCGCCCAAGGAAGTGCGATCGTTCGCACTGCCGAAAGGGGGAACGAACGCAGGGGCTTAGGTACGATTGCAGCTGCTTGTTGAGTGCAGAACTGCAAACGATCGCACATGGGATGCGATCGATCGCAGTTACAGAGAGTGGAACCTACAAACTTGATAGTGAACTTGAAAAGAAGGATTAAATTCAAAAAATTGAAAATAAAGAAAAACAAAAACAAAAAACAAAAATTAAAATTAAAATTAAGCTAAACTTAATCCTTAAAATTTAATAACAAAACCATTAAACAGTCCCCGGCAACGGCGCCAAAAATTGATGTGGTGATTTGTTGACCAAAAATATCAGGCTAACCCCTTCGTGGGGTGTTGATGTAACCCTTTCCAAGCACAATGGTTTGATTGTATTTAATTTCCAGATTTTCAATTTATGTATGTTGATTATATAACTGTGAGAATTGCTACAATTGAATTCTGTTCTTAATTATCAAATGCAATTGTTCTTAAATTCCAAAATCAATATTTGTGAAATTCTTATCTTGTCTTAGAAAGTATTTTACTTTTATTGAACTCAAATCATTCTTATTTTCTATGATTATGGGGATGATGGTTATTTATGTTGATTATATAACTGTGAGAATTGCTACAATTGAATTCTGTTCTTAATTATTAAATGCAATTGTTCTTAAATTCCAAAATCAATATTTGTGAAATTCTTATCTTGTCTTAGAAAGTATTTTACTTTTATTGAACTCAAATCATTCTTATTTTCTATGATTATGGGAATGATGGTTATATAATGGGTTTAATAGGCATATGATTAATAGGATTAAGATAGGCCATGCCTATGGAAGATGGGTCGTACTACACCCTAGTTTAGTGTAATTTAGGTAGATGATTCATGCCAACCGAAGATAAGTTATGCTATTTCATTAATTGTATGAAACTTATTAAAGGATTTTATAGTTTATGCCTATGGAAGACGGGTCGTGCCGCATCTTAGTGGTTAGGTGGACGATCCATGCCAACCGAAGATAGATTATCCTTACTCTTTAATAAGGTAGTTTATTGTTTAATTATAACATGCATAGAATGAATTTCTGGAATTGAATCTGATTAACCATTGTTCTGCAGATAGAGGTGAAGTCAATACCCTACACTCTCTCTTATATTTTAATTATCTTTTATTTTATGCATTTACTTTTAGAAAACAAAAACAAAACAAATCTCTTTTAATTAATTAGGTTAAATTTAGTCTTTCGAATTTAGTAATGAAACCCCTACAGTCCTTGAGGTTCGACACCTTCAATATAACCCTATCCTACAGGATTCGTTCTATTGCAAGTGGTTAATTTATTATTGATATATTTTTGACACGAAAAGACCACATCAGGAAGTTGAACTATCTTACTATCACCATGCCAGATATTTCATATGCTGTTAGTGTTGTCAATTAGTTCTTGGAGGCTCCTTGGGTTTCACATTGAGAAGTTGTCACACAGATTATTCGGTATGTAAAGAGACAAACTGGTCTAGGAATATTGTATTGACCAAATGGACATCTTAGGGTAGAAGGTTTTACTGATGCAGATTGGGCAGGTTCTCCTTCAGAGACGGTCTACTACATGATATTGCACATTCTTTGGTGGTAATCTTGTAACTTGGATGAGTAAGAAACAGGTAGTGGTAGCACGATCTAGTGCTGAAGCAGAGTATAGGGCAATGGCTCATACAACTACTAAGTTGACATGGTTACAACATTTCCTTCAGGAGATTGGTTTCTCGGCTGCTACTCCTATCCCATTATCTTGTGATAATCAGGCTGCTATACATATTGCATCTAACCCAGTTTTTCATGAAATGACTAAACACATTGAGGTGGATTGTCATTACATCCGAGACAAAATACTCAATGGAGATATATCTACGGTATTTGTGAAGTCTGGAGACCAGTTAGCTGATATGTTTACAAAGTCTTTATGTAGTAACTGGCTAGAGTTTATTTGTTCCAAGTTGGGTTTATATGATATATATGCTCCAGCTTGAGGGGGAGTGTTAGAAGAATGTATTAAGGTTTGAGGGCAGTTTAGTCATTATTGTATTTCTTTAAGCTTATATAATAATATGTGTGAGGTAGGCTACGTACGAATATACGAGTTGAAAGTTTTTAGAGAAATTGTTTTGGTTTTCTTAACTAACAACAGCAAAGGTGTTATGTATTTATAGCCATTTTACACAAAGGTAATTAAAAGGATGCTTCTTACAAGAAAGAATACTACCAGCTTAGTAGGTACATCATGTGACAATTGTTAAGAAAGTTGAGAGGCTCAAGGATATGCTAAGTTGATAGCCTTGTTAGAGGAAATCTTGTCATAACTCAAGGAACTGATTTTACAGCATGAAAGGGAGGAAGACAAGCTGCTGCACGGTGTAGATGGCAGGTTGCTGCTGTAAGTGGAAATGGGAAACAAGTCTATAGCTGAGTTGGATTTGGCTGCTGCATGGTGTGCTGGAAAAAGGGAACAAGTGTACTATTGTGAGAGGTAGTGGGGAACAAGTCTCTGACAATCTGCAGAATTCAAGTTTGCATAGAAAATGTGGTGATTGTCACTTGTCTTCTGGTTGTCCATTTGATTTCTTGATTGGTTTTTTGTTTTACTCTTAACACCCTTTGCAAACTCATGGGAGGGAGGACCATGAGTTTGTTTCTGAGAAAACAGAACCTTGCAGCCGTGCGAGCCTTATTGAAAATGTTTGCAACTTGATCAAGTATGGATAGATGATGGATTTGAATGTCTCAGTTAATAACTTTTTCACGAACAAAGTGGACATCTACCTCAATATGTTTTGTGCGTGCATGGAAAACTGGATTAGAAGCCAAAGCAAGGGCTTCTAAGTTATCAACTAGATTGTAGGTGGAGAGGGAAGCCTGATGTGGTGTTCTTTAAGTAATATGTGAAGCCAAAATACTTTAGCTGTTGCAAGAGAAAGGGATCGGTATTTTGCCTCTGTACTGGATCTAGAGACCATATGTTGCTTCTTGGCTGACCAGGAGATCAAATTTGGACCAAGAAAGATACCAAACCCAGTGGTGGACCTTCTATCATCAAGGTTACCAACCCAATCAGAATCACAGTAGCCGGTGATGGTAAGAGTACCCTTGCCATATTGCAATCCAAGATCAACAGAACCTTTAAGATACCTAAGGACTCTTTTGGCTACTGTAAGGTGAGCTAAAGTTGGGGCATGCATGTGTTGACAAAGTTGATTTACTGAGTATGCAATATCTAGTCTAGTGAGAGTGACATACTGTAGAGCACCTACAATGTGTCTGTATTCAGTAGGATTAGAGAGGGGGTTTCCATCAAATTTGGACATTTTGGAACCAGCACTGCAGGGAGCTGCATAGGGCTTGCATTCTGTCATCTGAGCTCTATCAAGCAGATCAATGATATACTTGGATTGTCGAAGATGAAGTCTTAATGTATTCCGAGTGGCTTGAATTCCAAGAAAGTATGTGAGGGAGCCAAGATCTTTCATGGCAAAATCAGCCTACAGTTTGTTGATAATGGTGGTGAGAGTTTCTTAGTGATTGCCTGTGAGAATGATATCATCCACATAGACTCGAAGATAGATATGTATGGATCCATCATGACATGTAAAGAGAGAGGGATCAACTTCAACTTGTGAACCTAAGAAGCCTATGTCCAGTAAGGCTTGAGAGAGACAAGTGAACCATGCTTTAGGTGCTTGCTTTAGGCCATATAGGGATTTGTGTAATTTGCAGACATAATCAGGGTATAGAGGATGAATAAAACCTAGAGGTTGCTCCATGTACACCTCTTCATTCAATATGCCATGAAGAAAGGCATTTGAAACATCAAGTTGTTTGATATTCCAATCAAATTGGACTGCCAAGGCTAGCACCAAACGGATGGTGGCAGGTTTCACAACAGGGCTGAAGGTCTCATAGTAGTCTATCCCACTTAATTGATTAAATCCTTTAGCAACTAGATGTGCCATGAATCTGTCCACAGAACCATCTGGTCTTTGTTTGATTTTGAAGACCCATTTGTTTCTGACTACATTCTGATGAGAAGGTCTAGGGCAAAGAGTCCAAGTTTGATTGGAAAGAAGAGCATTATACTCAAGAGACATTGCATCTCTCCATTCTGGCTTAGTGACAGCTTGCTTGTAAGTTGAGGGTTCAAGGGGTAGCAGATTGGCATGTAGGGCTATTAAAGGGTGTTTGATGTGTTTGAACAATTTGAAGCCAGGGAATTCTTTTGGTTTGAGGTGACCTGTTTGGGATTTGGTAATCATTCTAGGAGCTGGGGTTAAAGGTGAAGGTTGGTGAGAGGAGGAAGTAGAAGATTGAGAGGCTGGTTCTAGGTGGTAAGGAAAGATATAAGGCTGTGAGGTTGAGTGAGGTTTAGTAGGTGAGGAATTATTAAGTCTGGTATGTGTTTGGTCAGAAGGAGGTGAGAATGGAGGTTGTGGAGCTTGATGAGTTTCAGTAGGTGTACAAGGTATATTGGGCAAATGAGAAGGTATCATGACTGAGGAGTTACCTGGAGAGGCAGTGATCCTGTAGGAGCCTTGTGAGATGGACATACCTTTTGCTGGAAACTATGTTTCATTGAAGACAACATGTCTAGAGAGATAAACTTTGTGAGTTTTAGGGTCAAAACATCTGTAGCCATGATGATTGCCACCATAACCAAGAAGATGCAGGGTTTTACTTCTAAAGGATAACTTATGATTAGTATATGGCCTTAGAAGAGAATAGCATAAACATCCAAAAGCTTTTAGATTGGTGTAGTCAGGGGACTTCTTAAAGAGTTTGGAGAATGGTGATTCATTCTTGAGGATAGGTGAAGGCAGTCTATTGATTAGAAAAATGGCAGTCAAGAAGGAGTCAACCCAATACTTTGGAGACAGACCAGATTGAGCTAAGAGTGTGAGTCTCATTTCCATTATATGTTTGTGCTTTCTTTCAGCTATTCCATTTTGCTGAGATGTACGGGGACAAGTCTATTTGTGAAAAATTCCATGTTGAGCTAGAAACTATTTGAAGAGAGCAGAAGTGTACTCACCTCCATTATTAGTTTGAAGTTGTTTAATTTTAGAGGAGAAGATATTCTCAACAAGTAAAGTGAATTTAACAAAACATTGATAAACATCA
Source organism: Carpinus viminea (assembly GCA_013348765.1). NCBI lineage: Eukaryota > Viridiplantae > Streptophyta > Magnoliopsida > Fagales > Betulaceae > Carpinus > Carpinus viminea. Next base: position 20,242,476 of record CP054674.1, read on the forward strand.
CTTTTATTTAGTAGAGGATATAGCCAGGTAAATCGGCTATAGTCATCAACAAAAAGTACATAGTATTTGCAGCCACTCAAAGATGATATTGGAGAGGTCCACACATCTGAGTGAATCAGTTCTAAGGGACTAGAAGATACTTTAGTTGATTCACAAAAAGGAAGTTACTTGGATTCGCCAAGCTGACATGACTCATATATCCTAGCCTTGTCTACTGAACCAAAGAGAGGGAGATTCTAGTTTTTCAAAAGCTGTTGGAACACTGAGAAAGAGGGATGCCCAAGTCTTTGGTGCCAAACTTCATCAATGGTTTTGACTCCAAGATGTGCAGCATGACCCTTCTATTTATTTAGGAATTTTGGATGTAGAGGGATAGGGTATAGTCCATTCTCACTAGGTCCCTGGAGTAGCACCTCCCCTGTCAAGTTGTCCTTCACAGTAAAATAAGAACCAGTGAGTGCAAACCAACAATTGTTATCAAGGAAAAATTTGTTAATAGAAAGCAAATTGGCAGAAGGATCAGGATAGTGTAGTATGCCTTTGAGCAAAATATGAGATTTGTGAAGGGTTTTGCATTGAAGAATGGAAGAGCCAAAACTTTTGATATTCAAACTTGCACCATTGCCTACACCAACAGTATCTGCTCCATTGAAGGGTTGAGGATTGGTGATGTTGGAGACCTCAGCTGTGATGTGAGTATTAGCACCAGAATCTACCAGCCAATCTTGAGTTTCAAATTCTGCATTAACTTGAGCAACCATTGCTGCCAACTGTGGAGGTGGATTTCTACCTTGATAAGTGTAATCCATTCTGTGGTAGCCAGTCAAGAGCACTGTGATTGTTCTTACCACAAATCTGGCATGGTTGGTTAAAAGTTCGATTGGAGTCAACAATGTGGTTGGTGATCATATTGGAGTTGGCTTGCTGGTTGGAGTTGCCATGGTTGAAGTTTTTGAAGTGACCAGGCTGATTGTGGAAGGAGTAACTGTTATTGCTTCTTGGATAGAATCCAGTGTTGTTCTTGGTAGTAAACTATTGGTTGCGTGGATTGAATCTTGGAGGAAATCTTGCCTTCTTGAAGTTGGAGAAATTCTGATGGTTGAAATTTGAGGATCCTTGCCTGTTGGTGTACAGAGCAAAGTTCCCAGTTTCTGGTGTGATAGTGTGGTGTTCTTGGCTCTGAAGGAGAACTTCATGGCTCAGTAATTCAGCTTGAAAGTTGGCAAAGGTCATGGCACGATCATGAACATGAAAAGAGAATGCAGCAACAAAGGAGTTGTACATTGGATTCAAGCCACTGATAACAAAAGAGATGAGATCATCATCTTCAACAGGTTTTCCTACTGTAGAGAGTTGATCAGCCCACTATTTGGCTGAGTTGAGGCACTTAAAACAGGATTGGCTCCCTTGCTGCAAGCTTTGTAGCTGTCGCTTGAGTTGGGATATGTGAGATCTTAACTGAGAGGCATATCTTTCAGCAAGAGATTTCCAGGCTTGGTGTGATGTTTTCAAACCATACATTGAAGCCACCATGGATGGAGACAGAAAGCAGATGATCCAGCTCAAGAGATGCTAGTCTCTTTTCTGCCACAGAGTGTAGGCAGGATTAGGAACTTGTTCACTGCCATCACTATTGGGAATGAGTTGAGGAGGGCAAATGTCAGTGCCTTCCACCATTCCCTTGAAGTCATTGGCTCTGAGGATAGGTTGAAACTGAGCAACCCAGCCTAGGTAGTTAGGTCCTTCTAACTTGAAGAGTTGAGAGAAATTTGATGCAAGCAAAAATGGAGAGATTATTTCTGTTGGTGGAGTGGTAGGAGAGGAGTTTGAGGATCTAGAGTCAGCCATGAGTGTTAACTCTTACTGCTCTAATACCATGAAAGTTTTTAGAGAAACTGTTTTGGTTTTCTTAACCAACAACAGCAAAGGTGTTATGTATTTATAGCCATTTTACACAAAGGTAATTACAAGGATGCTTCTTACAAGAAAAAATACTACCAGCTCAGTAGGTACGTCACGTGACAATTGTTAAGGAAGTTGAGAGGCTCAAGGATGTGCTAAGTTGATAGCCTTGTTGGAGGAAATCTCGTCATAACTCAAGGAACTAATTTTGCAGCATGAAAGGGAGGAAGACAAGCTGTTGCATGGTGTAGATGGCAAGCTGTTGCTGTAAGTGGAAATGGGAAACAAGTCTACAGCTGAGTTGGATTTGGCTACTGCATGGTGTGCTAGATAAGGGGAACTAGTGTACTGCTGTGAGTTGTTGTGGGGAACAAAAATCTGTAGAATTCAAGTTTGCAAAGAAAATGTGGTGATTGTCACTTGTCTTCTGGTTGTCCATTTGATTTCTTGATTGGTTTTCTGTTTTACTATTAACACGAGCCTCCTCGTTTCTCGAAACCTCTCAACAATATCTTTCAAAGGGCATCAAACTGCTTAGTGTTCTTCAATGGATGAAAAGAATGTCATTGACAGTTTGTGCATTTGACGATACTAGTTCATTTGGATTATATGCCATTGCAATGTCCACTTCAAGTTTGGCCAACAATATTTTAAACTACTTAGCGAGTTCAATACAAACTTACGAAAGTAATGGGTTAGATATGATGGTTTTAACATTAATTAGAGCACTAGCAGCATATACTTCCAACCATTTTTCTTACATTTAGGAAATAAAATTACTTTTTCACACCTTCTCTCTCTGCGTCTTGGAAGCATTTTTGTTCCTCCCCATAGTTTTTCCCACTGCAAAGACGATGAAAAACATGAGAGAGGTTTGAGGGGTGTGGGTCAAATCTTTATTTTTTTGCCTCAAATATTTGACTTTTAGATAGATCAAAATTTTGCCATAAATCTCTCCCAATCTCGTTCTCTCTCTTAGTCTCCTTCTGTTGAGAGTCAACCCCTTTTTGTTTCTGCAGATAAGCTTCTCTCATAGTGCAGACGTAAGATGAAGGGTGTGGGTTTGCGATAGGAAGGTGAAAAAGAACATGAGAGATTTGAGGATATGGGAGATTTAGAAGGAAGGGTAGTTTTCCTTGGAAGGAAAAGGAAAGTGCATAGGTGTGAGTGGAGAGAGGAGATAGTGTACTTTTATTTTTTATTTTTATTTTTTATGAATATAATAAGCCATTGGGGGTTTGTTTGGTAAACGATTTTTGTTTGGTTTTGGTTTTGCATCGTAGCAGAAGTTAAAAAAAGTAAGAATGTTTTTTTTTTTTTTTTTTTTTGTAAAAATAAAAAAGTCAGAATGTTTGATATAGAAAAATGAAAAATTTTGTTTTGTAGCGAATTTTTTATTTGAAGAGTAATAAAAATTGAGTGATGTGATTTTTTTTTTTTTTTTTGATGTGATATTGAAAGTAAGAGAATGTTGAAAAAATGAAATAATTAGATGTGGGCCCCTCAAACATTGCACAAACATGTTTTAGTGCAAAATGTTTAACAAACACAGCCTGGGTGGTATGTTATATTTAAGGAGATTGATTTAAGGAGACTGATGTGAGTGATTTTTTGTGGTTTTTTTTGAGATTTTTCCTAAATATAGAGAAGGGAATAAGTTATAGGGAGTTTATTGCTAAAACATTAGTAGCAGTTTCCCTTTGATTTTTCCTAAATTTGGGGTACAAAACTGCTTTTTGCTTCTCTATAAAAATATATTTTACAATAACTTTTCTTACCTTTCCCTATATTATTAAAATATTATTTCTTTACAAAATACAAGTTTCCTACTTACCCTTACTTTTTTCACAAAATCCCAACAGAATCCTCAACTAAAGACAAAAAGATGAAAAATGAGAAATGAAAGAGAAATGTTTATTTTAAAATAATGTATATAGAACTATTTTTGGTTCCCTACACATTGGAAAACATTGTAGCAATCTAAGGGTTAGTTAAATATAGGGAATCTGATGTGAATAGATTTTTGTGGTTTTTTTTAATTTTCCCTAAACATTGGGGATAGAATAACATATAGGGCATCTATTGGTAGTGCTCTTATATAGGTTGGATTATGGTTGAAATAATCTTATATTCATGCATTGACACGATTTAAACTCTACATTGGACATTTTGTACTGATCATTTATGATACGATAAACGAATTCAACACTAATTGTACACTAAATCAGCATGTTATAGTTAAATTTAATTTGTTTAATTAAATAAGTCGGGTTATGTTTGAGTTATATAATTTTATAGAGAAAAATATATATATAAAAACAAAACCTCCAAATTACCAACTGTTTGCAATATAACCACCCAATGTTCAAAAAGGTACTAAAGTATCCCCAAACTACCAAAATGCATAAAAAATGCTACTTATTTATTTATTTTTTTTTAGATTCAAATAATACCCCTATTCTTTTAACAAATAAAATAATTGTAAAAAAAAACCAAACATTTAAAAAAAAAAAAAAACCAATGGGCGAATAAATACAAAAAAAAAAAGTTTTTTGAAATAAATAAATAATTTAGGCTAACCAATCACGGTTTGACAAATATTCATATAATTAATTAAAAAATAATAAATTTTTTAAATTAAAAATATTAAAAATTGTATTTAATTAACTTTTTTAAAAAAAAAAATTAAATTAAAAAAATAAAAAAAAATTTGGGGCCCCCTTTGGCCATTGGGATGGTTTGCCCACCCCTAAGGGCTTTCCAACAAATTATTATTATTTTTTTCAATTGGCCATTGGGGGTGGCATGGCCAAAGCCACCCCCAAAATTTATTTATTTATTTATTTTAATAAATATAATTTTTTAATGTTTTTAATTAAAAAATTATTATTTAATTGATTATATGGACACGTATTAAATCGTGATTAGTGCTGATGTGATGGTTCGTAAAATTTTGGATAAGATTTTGATAGAGGACCATCTTCGTCTTTAGGCAAATCAAAGGGACATCCTGTGATAAAAAATAAACCCTAAGAATCAAAAAAATAAAGAAATTAAATCACATGGGTGAATAAGGAATTTAAAACCAGGCTTCTCTTGAAATTAAAAGTTCCTTTTGTTTTTTTTTTTGAGAGAGAGAGAGAAATTAAAAGTTCCGGAGATTACTTATTTTTTCCACTGCTCAAACAATACTCTTTCGGAGTTAAATTGTTACCAACCGATCCCAACAAGCTGGCCACCTATAAAATATTTAGAAGTAGTTTGTTTATTATAAGTATGGATATTTTAGGAAAGTTGGTTCAATTTGAGTGAGAACGACATAAGTGTAATCCCGAACAAAAGAATATAAGTCACCATTCCATTCTAACTCACATTGTAACCATAATTCCTCCCATTGGCAAACTTGAAAGTGAAAGCATGGTTCAAATTCTCCAGAACTGTCCATCTGGCAATGGATGTATAAGGGCGCAAGTGGGAATAAAATAAAAAATTTTCCGTGCCTAATTTTCTACAGATGGTGGAGGAGATGTTTAGTAGGTGTGATAAGGAGGAATTTGAGTTATTTGTGAGGAATCTAGGAAAATATGATTTTGTAGAAATTGAGTGGTTTATGGATGGGACTTTTTCCACCCTAATATTATGGTGAGGAATATAAAATAAGTTTAGTGAGGAGTATAAAATGGTGAATATGAAAGAAGCAAGCCAAGCAAGGGTGGTGAGAGGTGGGAATCAAGCAAGGTGGAAACTCCCTCCTAAAGCCAAGTATAAGGTAAACTGGGATGCTGAGGTGGACACAATCAATGGGCGTAGGGCTCATTGTGAGGGATTACAACTAGACTAAAATGAGGAGCCTAGAATCGGTTGCAGGGGAGGCCTTCGCAGCGTTTTTAGGTGGCTGTATTTAGCAAAGAATTAGGACTACAGAACATACGGGAAAACTTTACGAAGACCCCGTAAACTTGCAAGTGTTATGAGAAGACACTCAAAAATTTAAAAACTCTCAATTTCATTAATCAAACTTATAATTTGATGCAATCTCCACCCTTTAGCGTTAAAACAAATGGTAAAATAGATAAAATGACATTTATATATTTGAAATTTTTTATAAAATTTTAAATTTACCCTTAATTTTTTTTTTAAAAAAATTCATAGGTATTTTGGTATCATAGATTATGTTAGGAGTTAACATCAAAAACTAATGAAGGGGATATATTGCATCAAATTAAAAAGTTTAAAAAAATAAAATTAACAATTTTTAAATTTTAGGGAGTCTTCTTAAATCAGGTGAAAATTACGGGAGTATTTAGTAGAGTTTCCCTAAACATCATCTTGGAAGGATGTTATGCTCTATTTTTATTTTATTGATAAACGATAAATGAAATCTGAATAATTATTTAAAAAATAAAACAAAAACTCCCTCCTATTCGGTTGAGAATCGCTTCTCACCTTTCGGGCACCAACCCTCCTAAACATCACCCCACAGCAAATTAAGAAGAAGAAGCCCGAAAAGCAATGTACAAGTCGAGGCTGCAAGAGCTATGCCACCAAAAGTTGTGGACCTTACCGGAGTACGCGAGCATAAGGGACGGCCCAGACCACAACCCTCGATTCACGGCCACTGTCACTGTCAATGGCGAACGCTTTCAGACCCAGAACCCTTGCAAATCATCCAAAGATGCACAAAACGACGCCGCTCGCGAGGCCTTCTACCACTTCACCAACCCTAAGCCTCCCCCACCGCTGCCTTCCATTCTCTCATCCTTTGGTCATTTCCCACAGCCTTCACTTCCCTCATCATCAGGTAAAAATTCTATGGGAATTTGACATTTGATGTTTATGCTTCTTGTTGTTGTTGGTGGTTTTATAAAATTTGGATATTATCAGTTCTATAAATTTGCAGGCTAATGGTCTGTTTTTTATTTATTTTTACTTTTATTTTTTATAAATGGCTAATGGTCTGTTTGGATTCTGAGAAAAATGCAGGAAAAGGATAAATGTATATATTGTGGAAGTTTAGCTTGTTTTTATCGCTGGTTATAGTTTTCCAGCTGTAAAATACGTTAAGATTGTTGTGAAAAACAAAAAAATTTGACTCTTTTTTAATCTGTTACATAAATCTTAAAATATGTGAGGCTTAAGATTGGGAATAATTTCCTACTATTTCCATCAAGAACATGATCTTTATTGTTGCATAGGCTTTCTGGGTTTTGATTCTGATTTTGTTTCATCAGTAGAGAAAATTTCGGTTTTTATGTTGGTTCCTACCATGGGTCTTTAGTTCTCTTTTTCTTTAATGCTTCTCCATGTTGTTTTAACCCCCCATAGCACTTACTTCTAAACTACCACCATTTGTGACCCACCATTACTTTACTTCCCACCATTAATTGATAGCGTTAAATTAGACAGAAAAACAAACACTTAACACACATGTATTGTTAACTCTAAATTGAAGAAAATACCCTGAGGTTAGATGGTAAACTTACTTAAATTATCCTCCAAGCTAAAAAATGCTAAGATTTTTTTTGTTTTTTTTTAAAAAATAATATTAAGGGAAGTGATTAGCCATTAAACCCCATGGGTGGTTGTTACCCTTGGGGTAGCGGAACAATTCCTGAGGCTGGTTGAGTTAGACCAAGACACTTTTAGAGTGGTTTAGCCACCCTCAAAATACCTAGGGTGGTGGCCGGACCATCTTGGCCATCCCTGAAACTGCTTAAAGATGGCTTGACTACTCCTAATTCAGGGGTGGTCGATCGGACCTTTGGGGGTGGCCAAGTCACTCCTGAAATCTCTTAGAGGTGGCTCAGCTGCTCCCAAGTGTTTGAGGGTGGTTAAACCAAGTGTGGGGTGGCCTAGCTAGCCCTAAAAGTACTTAGGGGTGGCTCGGCCACTTGTAGTTTATTTAGAGGTGGCCAAACCACCCGCAGACACCTACCCCAAGGGGAGGTTCAATCACACTTATTTATTTATTTATTTTTTCTTGAACTTTTTTACTTAGAGGGCATTCATGTCATTTTAGGTAAAAAAAAGATCACATGGATGTCCAGTGCTCATTTTCTGTCAAATTTAATGCCGTCAACTAATGGAGGGGGCTGTCCCCAATGAGTAGCTCAATCGGTTAGGGACCATGCCTCATGAAGTGGAGGCCACTAGTTCAAATCTCCCGTTTTCCTTCCACTTGTGTGAACATGTAAAAAAAAGAACTAATGGAGGGGGCTCTTTGCATATAAATGGTAGTTAGAGGGGATCAAGTGTTACAAATGTTAGTTTAGATCTAACTGCCCACACTCACACCATCAAATGGGTTCAGTTGAGCGTTGTCATAGACACATTGTTGAAACTGGTCTCACTCTCCTAGCCACGGCTCATGTTCCATTAACCCTATTGGATGCTGCTTTTGGAACAGCCACATACCTCATTAATAGTCTTCCCTCCAAAGTCACCCACAACAAATCCCCGTTTCAACTCTTGACTATACATTCCTCAAGACCTTTGGTTGTGAATGCTGGCCCTTCCTTCGACCATACAACAAACAGAAGTTAGATTTTTTATCCAAATCTTGTGTCTTTATTGGATATAGCAGAGAGCACCAAGACTACAAATGCCTACATCTTCCCATTGGGAAGGTGTACATTGCTCGACATGTTGTATTCAATGAGTCCTTTTTCCCATTTTCCAAAAACTCCAAGGTGACCCCCACTTTGTCCGCAGCTTCCCCACATTCTCCAGCCACATTCATCTTACCCTCTCAGCAATTTCAAGCCTTCCAACCTCCTCAACTCCCACCTATTATCATCCCTTCACCATCCCTTGCACCTTCCAAACCATCTACCTCTACTCCTTCCTCTATCTCCTCCTCAAGTAGCATTCCTGATGTAGACTTAACGCAAGCTTCACCAAATCCCTCAATTGATTCCATTGAACCAGGGCCACCCCCACGAACACACGGGATGACAACTCGTTCTCAACATGGTATATTCTAGCCATGGCAACATAATGATGGGAGAATAAAATATCCACCATGGGCACTTTTTGGTTCCTCACATTCTGAAGAAAGTGAACCTACATGCTACACAGTTGCATCCAAGGATCCCAAATGGTGGCAAGCCATGAATGAAGAATTTGATGCTCTTCTCAAAAATGGCACATGGTCTCTAGTAAACCAATCTCCATCCATGAACATTGTGAGCTCCAAGTGGGTTATTTAGAATAAAGAGGAAAGCTGATGGGAGCATTGACAGATATAAAGCAAGACTTGTTGCTAAAGGTTTTCACCAACAAACAGGTATTGATTATGCTGAAACCTATAGCCTGATTGTAAAGCCTATCACCATTTGAACTGTGCTCACCATTGCTCTCATGGAAAACTGGAAGGTTCATCAAATAGATGTAATTAATGCTTTTCTCCACGGTTTCATCAATGAAGACGTGTACATGGCACAACCCCCGTGGTACATCCATCCTATTTCACCTCATGTAGTTTGCAAGCTACAAAAAGCTCTTTACGGACTCAAGCAAGCACCAAGGGCTTGGTTCTCTCGCCTAAGTAACTGGCTACAAAAGCTTCAATTTTGCTTCTCCAAATCTGACTCATCTTTATTTTTATATAGGATAAATGGAGTAACAATTTATGTCCTAATCTACGTTGATGACATCATCATCACTAGCTCTCACACCGATGCTATCTCCAAACTCATCACTGATCTTCAACAACCCTTTGCAATCAAGGATCATGGGCCATTACATTTCTTTTTGGGAGTTGAAGCTACATGGACGGCTGATGGTCTTCATCTACCTCAACAATGATACGTACATGATTTGTTGTTTAAGACCAACATGCTCTTAGCAAAGCCTATCTCTTCTCCAATGTCAGCTTCATCAACTTTAAGCAGGTACGAAGGCCCAACAATCACTGATCCAACTATATATCGTAGCACAGTGGGATCCCTACAATATCTCTCCCTCACAAGGCTGGACCTCTCTTTTGCCATTAACATAGTGTCACAATTCATGCAAGATTCTCGTGAACCACATTGGGTTGCTGTCAAACGAATATTGTGTTACCTAAAAGCCACAAGTGACCACACATTCTTCATCTCCAAGTCATCTTCACGCCAACTGGTTGCTTACTCAGATTCCGATTGGGCTAGATGCCCTTATGATCACTGTTCAACATCTGGATATGCACCTTCGTCAGCAGTAACCTCATCTCATGGAGTTCCAAAAAGCAGCCTACAATCTCCAGGTCCAATACTAAATCTGAATAAAGGCCTTAGCAAATGCCTTTGCCGAACTAGCCTGGATCGAGTCTCTATTGGGTGAACTTGGAGTCTCTTTACCTCATCCTCCAATTCTGCATCGTGATAATATTGGCGCAACGTATCTCACTTCAAATCCAATGTTCCATGCTCGAATAAAGCACATTGCCATTGACTATCATTTTGTACGAGACAAAGTGGACTCCAAAATTCTAGACGTAAGATTTATTTCGGGAAATGATCAAGTGGCAGACATTCTCACAAAGCCTCTAGTCTCCAAGAAGTTCACACTCCTAAAGTTCAATCTCAACATTAGACCTCCACAGTCGAGATTGCGGGGGTGTATTAGACCTACTCAAACTCAAACTTCTAGTGATAATGCAGAGGATGATAAGCATCAAGAAGAAGACTTATGATAAGCATCGAGAAGAAGACTTATGATAGGACTCTAGTACTATCCTATAGTGTTTAAATGTGTATTGTATTGTAGAGTTTAAAGTCATATTGACTTGTAACTCTTTCTTGGCTATATATACAAACACTGCTGCATTAGTAGATGCAGGCAGCATTACACAAATTACTATAATCCTAGTTGGAAAAGAAATAAAATAAAACTTGAACTCTTTTTTTTAATCCTATTTCACGTCCTACATCATAACCACCAATGAATATATATATCTAACATACATTGAAAACATTTAAGTGTAGAGTTAGTAAGTTTATACTTACATTTTGGGTTTAAAACTCCTGAACTAAACTTTGAAATTCATTTTGCACTTCCTCTACATTTACATTGTACCCCACAATTAGGTTCTAATTACCCTTTTAAGACACTAGGACCTCTAACGAACCCTGGGACCTTTGAACATCACGGAAATCCTTGAAAATGAAACCTAACTTTTTCTATTTTGAATGAGCTTAGTTGATTCATTGGGACTCTATTAGACTTGGGGTTTGTTTGGGATTGTGTTTGAGGAGTCTAAAAGTGCTTTTGACACTCAAAAAACCCATTTGAAGAAAAAAAAATATTCGTTTGGTAAAGAAATTGAAAGTGCTTTTAAGGGTCCAAAAAGCCTAAAAATGGCCAAAAAACACTTTTGGAAACAGCTTCAAAATGAAGCTTTTGCCAAAAAGTTCTTTTTGACTTAAAAGCTTTATTTTTCAAAGACAATCCCAAACATGCTCTTACTATTTCGAGCTTAGATGAATAGGAATCAACCGAGGTATTCTTTGACATTTTGTTTCGGGCTCGATTAACTAGCCTTCAATCGTGGGATTGACTGAGGCTTCTTGAGACCTACTATCACAAGAATGGTGAATTAAGGATGTATTGGCAACAATCCGAAATTTTTCAAAATTGCCTTGAAACCCCGTCTTTCAACCTCTTTTCACTTCAATAGGGCGGTGGACCTTGTATACAACATGTAAACAACGATTTCTACCAATTGAAAACGTTGAAAAGTATCAAACTTTCAAATCTTAGAGAAAACCCTAGTTTTTATAAAAACTAATCTTGGGTACCATAAGGACACATTTACATGTGTTTCTAAAGCACATGCAAGCCCTTTTTATTTAGTTTTTATGAAAATGACTTTAAAACATTTATCCTACCACAACTCAGGATAATAGTTCAATTACTTTTTTGGCTATCACAATATTAGTAATATATTTCCTATAGTATAACTCTACGTGCATATATAACTTAACATTGACATTACAATGGCGTTATAACATAAGCATCGAATGGAAAGCGAGAGAGAATACCGTTATATCTCTCATGCTTCACTACACTAGCACTACAACACTTCAAAATCCACTTTTGTAGAGCTTCGTCGCTCAGGAACCCTCTCTCACAATCCAACTCACACCCGTGTTTTTAGAGAGAGAATAGAGCTTTTTGAACAATAAAACCCATTGACTTCGTACTCTATTTATAGATTTTCTCGAATTGCTATAGTGTTCAGTCAACTGGGCCTTTTCCAATCAAGCCCCTTGGTCTGTCACCACGTGTCTCGATTGACCAAGTCATCATGACTTGCATTTAATGCGAGTCAAAGTGGGTCATGTCTGAGTCAGACTCAACCTAGAAGTGTAGGCTTAGTCAATTGGGTCAAAGTGGGTCATGTCTGAGTCAAACTCAACCTAGAAGTGTAGGCTTATTCAATTGGATCTCAAAAGATCTGATTTTTCTTGCCAAAGATCATGAACCGCCATGTGTCCTAGTGTCTTGGTCGATTGGGATATGTTGTAGAATCCCTAATTTGTCATTTTGACCTTGATTTTTACTCCATCGTTTTTGGGCACTCTTGTTCTTCATATAAAGTATTTTAAGCGGAAATCATTAGTTCAAATCTCTTTTCCCCTTTATGCGGACATGTCAAAAAAAAGAAAGTATTTTAAGGGTGTATTAAATGCACTTTATTTTTAATTCAACATTCTTTTATGTGCATATATTTTATTCGGTAGTACATTTGGGTAGCATTTTATTCTTACTTGCATTATGCCTCTATGTGGTTTGATAATTTAGTTATCATATCTCTAGGCTATTCTGTTCTTTTCTTTTTTCATAGGAATTAATTTCTTCCAAGGAAAAGGGGATCCAATCATGGGTGGTGTTTTTTGTGTGGACAATGGCTTAGGGAAAATATTGGCATTGGATAGTTTGAGAAAAAAGGATGTTGTGGTGGTGAAGTGGTGTTACTTGTGTAAGAAGAGTAGGGAGGACATTGATCACTTGTTAATTCATTGTGAAGTAGCAAGAGAGCTATGGAGCTCTATTCTTAATCTGTTTAGTTGGGATGGGCAAAATATCCTATTGTCGCCTACCGACCGACACCGAACCTCTACTGACCACCTACCAACTTTCTGCGCTCAGTAGATGGAATAAAAAAACTGTTTTGATGTTGGTTCAGTTCGGTAGGCGACAGAATTTTTATTTTGTTGGTTAACTGAATCAAATCGACTTAACTGACTATTTGAATGGACTTGCATCACTTGTTTAGCCCTCAATAGTTTTTTGTATCACTTGTTTAGAGCAAAGCATGTCCAAAAAACACTTGTATAGCCCTAAAAAACAACAGTTTGGGCCCAAAACAATCGTTTTGGCCCATAAAATAAGGCTTGGCCTAATATAAAAAACCCACAACTAACCGACTTAACCGACCGACATTTAACTGAATTCACTAAGCCAATTGACTTAACCAAAATATTCGAAATTTATTCTTGTCGGTATGAAATTGGTTAATTAACCGACTTTTTCGATTCGGCAGGCGAAAATATCCCTATTGTCACCGATTTAACCGATACCTAGCCTTATGTTTGGTGTTGATTGGGTTATGCCTAGATGGGTGAACGATTTGTTTGTGAGTTAGGTAGTCGTAATATTGTGGACGTATGAATGTTGACTCCATTGTCTTTAATGCGGTGCCTTTGGATGAACGGAATGCTCGGAACTTGAAGATGTAGAAATTTGGATGATAGAGTTGCCGAAGATTATGTTGAACACTTTATAAACTTCAATATCAGCACATCATAGCTTGCGTGTTTCTATATTTGTAGATTTTTTGAACTTTGCTCCTTTTTTTTTTTTTTTTTTTCTAATTATGGGTTTCTCTTGTATATTTCTTATGTACTGTGCTTTTTAATGATATTAAATTACTTATAAAAAAAGGAATTAACTTCTTATGATACATCTATCTCAAAGTTCCAAACTTTCTGTGTATGCTAGAAAATTTTTGTTGCTTTTATATTGCGTTCTCATCATTCCTGCAGGTGCTTCAAGTGGAAGTACTGATTTGGATACTGTCCCCCTTGTGAGCAATGCGTTGCAACCAAAAGTACATGAAATATATCAAACTCCTCAGGTCAATGAAACTGCTTTACATGTCAACAATGATGATAGATCTAGAGGTATGAAAAAAATTTTAATGCTCCAGGAAGTCTCAACCAAAGATATCTTGGTTACAGAAATCATTTCCTTGTGTATTATGTGCAAAAATTATGAGGAGTCAGTAGACCATCTATAATTGCATTGCTGTCTTGTTCTTTGTATACTTCTTGACCCTCGTGTTCTTGGCTGTGGCCTCTTGGTGTCTTTTTCAATGGAGCTTTTTGTTAGAAGAAGAAAAAAAATTGTACTCCTTTATCTTGGGCTATTGTTACAGATGTTTCTTGCATTGGTTTGTCCCACTTTGGGACTTCACTTATGTTTTGAGCATGTTATTCTTTGGTTACATTATGAACGTACAACTTCCATTCTCCCTTGGATCATAGATATGCAACATTTGTACAAGAATCATCTTCAAAACTATGCTCAAAAGAGAAATCTCAGTCTACCTGTGTACTCTTGTGAACGTGAGGGGCCTCCTCATGCTAGTCGCTTCAAGTGTAAAGTCACAATTGATGGACAAACCTATGAGAGTCCGGAGTTCTTTGCCACTTTGAAGGATGCTGAACATGCAGCTGCAAAAGTTGCTTTAACTTCATTGTCGCCAGATGGAATTAAAGAGGCTAGTCTTCTATTTCCTCTTGCCATTTATATGACTTCTATGTGTATCTTTCAGAATTCTGTATTCACTGCATTTAAAATCTCTCTCTTTTTGTTTTTGTTTGTTTGTTTATTTGGGTTTATTTATTTATTTTATTTTATTATAATTTTGATTTTTTTCAAATTTTAGGATGATTTGAGACTTTACAAGAACCTTCTACAAGAGTTGGTCCAGAAAGAAGGTTTTCGCTTACCAGTTTATGATACAAACAGATCTGGTGAAACTCATGTACCAATTTTTGTTTCAACTGTGGAGATAGATGGAGAGATTTTTAAAGGACACGAAGCAGGAACCAAAAAGCAAGCAGAGATGAGTGCTGCAAAGGTTGCTTACACTACTTTGAAAGAGCGTAAGTGTACTTTTCTTTAGCAATATTAGTTTCAACATTGCTGTAGCCTTGAGTAAACTTTTTGCTTTCGAATGCTTATGCTTAAATCATGGATATTGTGTCTTAAATTGAACCTTGGGGCCATTTATCTTATAAACCTAAATTAGGGGTGTGCAAAACCCATCTACAACGTGAGTTGGTCAGCTTCCGAAAAAAGGCGGGTTTGATGTTAGAAGCCATTTTTCAATTCCAACAAAAGTTTAGTAAGAAGTTGGAAGCCCAATAGTTCTTTTTGCCATTTTGATTTTAATGAGTTTTCCCTATGTCTAAACTGGTGTTGTTTTGGAGAAGCTATAAATTCTTTTTTCCCCAAAACCCTAGCTACGTCATATGTATTTTGATGTGGTCTCTCTCTCTCTCTCTCTAACCTTCTTGCTTTCCTAGATACCAAATACCCTTTTGATCTACCATCTCCACCATTGATAGAGTTTAATCTCCAATCTTCTCTAGTTTAATTTTGAATATGTTGAAGATGAAGAGATCTTCATCTCTCTCTCTCTCTCTCTCTCTAACCTTCTTGCTTTCCTAGATACCAAATACCCTTTGATCTACAATTTCCACTGTTGATTGAGTTTAATCTCCAATCTTCTCTAATTTAATTTTGAATGTGTTGAAGATGAAGAGATCTTCGTCATCTTTTTTGAAAGTCGAAGAAATCTTTGTCATCTTCGTTGAATTTATCCCAAAAAAGGAAGAAAAAGCCCAAAAACAAGCCCAAGAAAAATCACATTTAGTATAGTTAGCCCATCTTCGACTCTTTTGACCAACTCCAACTCCAACATTTGGACTTGGAGGCAGATCAGAAATTACTTATATTAGAGGTGGTGTCGAAGGATTCCGATGCTTCTGATTCTAGCGGAGGTGGAAGCCAGAACAAGCGTTTCAGACTCTATCAGTCGGTGCCCAGTCCTAACCTAAATTATCAAGTCTTAGAGCATGTAATTTTTGTGTAACAATATATAGGTTCATGCTTGGTAGTTGATTTGCAGGAAGTAAGGATGTCCTTGGATGATAATCACTCATTTTAACCATGGAGCCTCTTTAGTAAGTACTACTTTGCTCTCATGGAAATTTACAAGTATAACCTATACATTTTACCAGCAAAATACGGGAACGGGTTACCTAGTTTAGGAGTATTGTATTGCTTATAGTTTTGTCATGAAGTAAAACTTATATTTTATAATTTTAATAGCTTGATCTTAAGAAAGGAATATGGAATTGAGTGGGAATTAGATTCTTGAGCTTTTTGCATGACCGAACTAACTTGTGGGATATAATTAATGTGGATAATAGGTTTTTAGGTTTATATACTGAGATTTCACAAGGTTTGTCAAGCCAGCATGGGGGCATCTTATAAAATCAGTCTCCAAGGTAAATCAACCCTTAAGGTATGCCCTGTTATCAAATTGTTGCGTTTATTTCCTTTTTGCATAGACTATCATAGTCATTTCTTTTGTTCTCGACTCATAATTGGATGAACCATTTTTGGACACATGAAGAAACCCCTACTCTCACCCTAGATAAATAGAATTGGCCCATCGAATTCTGTTATAGAATGTGCCCAGTCCCAAAAGCAACTATATTTATTTATTCCGAAAGTCGAGTGCATTATGAGAGGGTCAAGGGTTAGAGGTTCAACCGTTGGGCAGACCTCAGTTGGACTATGATGTCAGGATAATGTCATAAATATATAATTACTAATTTATAAATTAAAACAAAATTATAAAAAACCAAATAATTGATCAAAAGGTTACTATAGTAATTTAGGCGTTTATGTTTATATTACCACATTTACCTTGTTGGAATTAATGTTGTGAAAAACATAAAGTAATTTAGATTCGTCCACGAGCTACGGTTCAGTTCCTCGTATGTGCAAAATTTATTTTTAGCCTCCTCTTGTGGCTTAACTGTTGGATCATGGTCAAACGTGGTTCAATCAGTTCTTGACAAAAAACAGCTTTAGAACTTTGACTGGGCTAGAATCAAGGCCAATTACCTATTACCAGGATTGAAAACACTGTTAGCTCTGGCCACGCTAAGTTCAACACAACATTGAAACATCCTAAATATACCAATCCTTGAAATTAGTAATAGGGGTATTATTGGTAGGTTTATTAATCAGTCCTCATGTTAAAACGTAATTAGAGTGGTCAATAAGTTGTACTTTTTTATTTATTTTTAATGACAAGGAGGAACTCCTTGAAAGCAGGGCTATTTCGTTTACTTATCACTGTCAGGTAAACTTTGTACCCGTGCAAAGGGCCTCCTCTATACAAATTGTGTAATACTCCTGCTTTGTTGGCGGGCTGGCCCCAATGAATTGTTTGCACCCAAGGGGATTTAAAACTTAGACTTGATCAAGACTTTTACTACTTGAGCCTACTCCTTGGGGTTTAGTAGACTCGTATTTCATATCTAGGAACTTATGGATGTAATTAATGTCTGTTAGAATGTCTAATACTAAGAGCATTAAATACGAATGAGGCTTCCATTCTCTATAAATTGTGAATGAAAGGCAAGCACACTTCTTTTGACTACAAAATTGTTCCATTGCTGGGACTCTTTCCTTATATCCTTCTAAGGTTTCATTTGCTGTTTTGCAGAAAATCAGTTTCTTGGCCGCATCCATATGTGATGTCAGAACACTATTAAATATGGAAAGTTTACAAGGGAAACACTCAAAAAGAAAAGCTAACTTGTAAGATCTAAAGATCCAAAACCTTCCCTGAATGAGATTAAAAAGAAACTCTTAGCTGAAGTTCGATTATAGGAAGAGTGTAAAAACACTTGGCTAACGGTAAGAACGTGGTCAACATGGTCCAATCTGTTCTGGACCAAAAACAGGTTAGGAAATATGATCAGGCCAGAATCAAGATCTACCAGGTTTTAAAACACTATTAGCTCCAGCCAGCCTGAGTTTAACCTGCACTTGGGACAGCATTTAAACATCCTAGATAAATCAGTCCTTGGTAATCAATAATAGACGTATTTTAGTAGGTTTATTAATATGTCCTCATGCCAGGTTTTGATAACTTAAAAATGTAATTAGCGTGGTCAATAAGTCTTAGTTTTCTTATTTCATACCTAGGATTAGGAACTTATGGAAATAATTAATTTCTGTTAGAATGTCTAAGAGCATTAAATCTGAGTGAGGCTTCTATTCTCTATAAATTATGAATATGAGCAAGCATTTTTTTAGAGTAATTTTTACCCCATAGGAAGGGAAAATATGAGATTTGAACTAGTGATATCTGTTTCATAAAGCATAGTCCCTAACTGATTGAGCTATTCTTTGGGATAAAGCAAGCATATTTCTTTTGACTACAAAAATATTCCATTGATGGGATTCATTTCCTTATAAGCTTTCTAAGCCATCATTTGCTGTTCGTAGCAAGTTCTAATTGCTGCAATATTTTCCTCACTGCAATTCATACATGATGTCAGAATAGGTTAGGTTGAGCTTATGGTTAATCTTCAAGCTGACCTTGACAGCCCTGATCCTTTTGGTAAGTGTGCTGCTAAAAAGGAAAAGTCCAATAAAGGGGCACAACACTAGCTCACAGGAAGTTATGAGGGAACCACTCAAAAAGAAAAGCTAACATCTAAGATTCAAAGATCCAAAAACTCCCCTGAATTTGAGATGGAAAAGCAACTTGTAGCTGAAGTCCAATCACTCTGACAGAATGTGAAAACAGAAACCTCAACTTCATCAGGGAAATTCACATTTCTCAAATGTCTCTGCTTTCTCATCTCTACAAATGCACCACATGATACACAACTACCTTCCAAATGTCACTTCTTACAATGTCTTCTAAACTGCCCCTTCCAGCATGGCAACAAATCAACAACTGTGTTAGGCATAACCCATGAAATTACGAATTGGCCAAGCACCAACGACCACAATTCTCTAGCTACTAACAGTGAAGAAGAAGATGACGGCTGTCTGTCCACTTGATTTATACATGCAACAGCTCTACTACTATTATTCGAAGCTTCTGCAAATTATCCATAGATTAAATCTACTTTGTATCTTTGGACTACCGATTTTGTTTATTCTTTGGTGATTAGTTACCATGATTTCCTTGCTCTCTTTTCTTCTTTTAGTTAGGTGTTTTTTCATGCATATGTATCTAGGGGTGCCTTATGCTTTTTTTTGATAATTTGATTACTCATTGAAAAAAAAAAAAAAAATCTTCTCTAATGCTGCTGTCCAAGTGAAAAATGCTACTGTAGACAGTGCTCTTTCCCCTGCTAATACAAGATGGGTGAGACTGCATAAAGGCGGCATATCAAAATTATAATTTGCATATTTTGCAAGTATGAAGATAAGATTTGTAATGCTTACCAATGAAGTACTCATATTTACATGCTGCTGTTATGACAGCCTCTGTTTCATATACAGGTTTTACTTTTTGAATGGGAGGGCTCTTGTAACTTTTTTTTTCAAGCTTGTGCTGCTTGCTAGTTATTGTTTTTTGCATAATTTTGGTAAACCAATGGTGTACCCTATAAATTCAGTTGGCCTTTTGATCTAGTGCCTGGATTGTGGTACAAGGTAATATGTCTGTAATTCATGACAACAAGCATCAACTTATGGGGAAACTTTTTCCAAATAATTGGTACTCGAATTCTTAGCTAAGCTACTACCCCTTAAAAAAAAAAAAAAAAAAAATTGCTTGATTGGAGGGTTGATTCTTTTACATTCTGGTTGTGCTAGTTTTCAATCTTGAAGTCGCAGCTTAGTGATTGATGCTCAGAAGATTTAACTCGCTACTCAAACCTTAAGAAGAAAAAGTGATTAATATCATGTAGGACTTAGAGGGGCCAGAGAAGAAAGTGATTCAGACAATTGTTATGGGAAACAGTTCCAGAAATATTAATGTTCATAAACAAACATCCTGTAGTAAATTAATCTTGCAGAATATGCTGTGATGTCAGTTTTAATGACTTGTTAAGCATGAACATATCAGCGAAAAATATGAAAAGAAGAAAATGGTTGCATTAGGAACAACCATGATCCTTGATTTGCTTCCATCATAGTATTTCATATACATTTTTCCTTCCTCTCAGGTAAGTCAGGTCAGAGCCCTTTGATTTTGCGCTCTCCTCACCAAGAAGAAGCTCCTGAGTTCTCATCTTCTAGCTTGCGACCAAATTTTACTTCTGATCTGCAGCAGCATGTTGGAGCCAAAGCCCATGCCATGAGTATGAATCCATGCACCATTACTGAGGGACACGCTGAGGATAGAGGTGAAATTTTCTTAAGGCTGTTGACATTTTATTTTAATCCATATTATTATTTTTGCTAGATTGTCATTGTCGGCATTATATTTGGTTTTTTCATTTTAATTAATTTCCCCTTTTTCCTCTTGCTGGGCTCATATTATTTGTAATTGATGGCTCCTGAGATGAATGCGATTGTCTGCTGTGGCAGTGGCACAACTCATCTTGCACTTAACTAGATCCAAAAGCACATTAATTGCCACAACTCATTAATGGTTGTATATTTTTAGCAGGCTATATATGTGTGTTCAATTGCACCTAAAGTTCATTAGCCTTGAATACATCTCTCTTGTTGGTAGGTAAATTAAAATACACTAGTACCATTTTCGTCTCTAAGAGCCATCTCATCTGATTGATAACAGTAAATGCCGAAGACAGCCGTTATCGTCCCTCCAGTCTATCTTCAGGATCAGATTCCATTATGAGTAGCAGGGGTTCATCTTCATCCGACTCTTTAAATGCTTGTGCACCAGACACAGTCTTCTCTGATATTCCCCGCATGTCTGAAAATGGCCTATCTCAACCTTCTTCCCCTTCTGACTGCTCCACTAAGTTGGTTGTGGACTCAAGTCGTTTGCTGGCAGCTGGAATGAGTAGTAGCTCATCCCGCAAAAGGGTATGTGTTTACCCACGCATGCCAAACATGACAACTCCTAAGGGGTTTTCCATATTGCCCATGAGTGATGATAAATGGGTTGCTTACTCCCCAAACTGAGACACTAGCTTAGCTTGCGGGCTTATTATAATTACCAATTTTATTTCTAATGACTGACGTTAATGAACTCTCAGTTGTGCATGCCATATATCTAAATATATGATGATGTTGAAAGTAAATAAGAATTGGTAATGATGGATTTCACAGTAATCCGCTCTGGACAAGGATCTCCCAACAATTTTTTGCCTAAATTACTAACAAATTGAGCAGCACACGTGAAAGGAGAGTCCACATGAGACGCATTTACCCGATTAAATGGGTGGGCTTTATTCGGGACAATCCAAAACTTACCTGAATAGTGGATTTTATTTATGCAAGACTTTTCATGATGTGCTGCTCAATCCACTTGCTTATCCTGTTAGAGTTCAATATCTACCTGTTGACTTGTAGTGCTGAGTTTTTTTTTTAATTGAATAAAGAGAAAAGGTTACAGGGGAAGATACTTCCCATTTTTTATCTGAATGGAAGAGAGAATAGGTGATCCTATGGAAATGTTACCAAAAACATGATTGGAAGTGGCCCATTTAGTTAAAACATGTTCCTTAAAGTTGGCACATCGGGAGACTTTCAAAGCGTTCCAACTTTGAAAAGAGGACAAAACTAGTCTAATGAAATACAATTGGCAAAAGTCCAAGAAGAAAAAAGAGGACTATTAATAGCTAAAATAACAAGAAGGGCATACCCTTCCAACAAAAAAGAACCAAACCCAAAGATGTAGCCAAACGAGCCACCAAAAGAGCTGCATGGGCTTCACCTTGCAAAGCATCCGTGGAGTTAAGTTTGAGCGTGGCAGCTGCAAAAATGGACCCATTATCATCACTAATCACTGCTGCAGCTACAGCAAACGAGCCTCTCACCGCCACATCAAAATTCCCTTTTATCCAACCTGCAGCTGGAGGAGTCCAAATGGAAGAGAGAGCAAGAACATTCCACGCATTATAGTGATGATTAAAGGTGCGGAAATTTGGTGAATTGCTGTATTTGGAGAGGGCTGTGAACCTTCATGCAGCAGCTGGTTCCTAGCTCTCCAAATGTAATCCATAACAAGAGCTGCAAAGAGCTGAAATTTACACGCACATCAGCCTTACGAATGCCCAAAGTAACCACTGGAGAGATAATAGCCAACACCCAAACTGAAATATGCCTAAAGGAAAAAGCCAACAAGGAGAGAGGCCATGGGGAACTTCTCCAAAGAATTCTGGCTAGGTGACAGTCCAAGAAGATATGAGAGTGTTTCCACATGCCCTTTACAAAGGGACACACCCAAGCATCAGGATCATCCGAAACAACAAATCTTCCAATCTTAGCCCTAGATGGCCAAATATCCCAAGCCACCTTCCATAAAAAATGCTTAAGCCTAGCTTGGAGTTTAAGACCCTAGAGGGCCAACCAAGCTTCAGAGGAGAGAGATGAGGACCTACCACCCACATTAAAAGAAAGGTCATAAGCAAACTTCACAAAAAAAACACCGGAGCAAGAAGGAGCCCAAGTCCACCTATCAAAGGAGGGCCGAGATGGCAAAAAAATGCTCAAAATGTTTTGCACCCTAGAAGCATCAAAGAGATCTTTTAACAAATGAATATTCCAAGTCTACGTATGAGGAGTAATTAGATCAGCCACAGTAAATTCTGGAAAACCCACCAAGTTTGCATTAGGAGTGGGCCTGAAATTAGGCTTTAAGGGAATCCAAAGAGAATTCCAAATATCCACATTAACACCACTTGAGATACTAATACAAGCACCCTTTTCAACCACTCTTCTATTTTTAAGCAGACCTTTCCAGAGCCAAGAAGAGAGAGGATTTGAGGGAGCATTCAAAAAAGACATACCATTCTTGAGATACTTGCCTCTCAGAGAATCAACCCAAAACAGGGGCTGATTTGAAGTCATTTTCCAGCCAAGCCTAGCAAGCAAGGAATTGTTCAAAGATTCCATAGTACCAAAACTCCCAAAGCATTTGGAAGACATATATTCTCCCAAGAAAGAAGAGAAAGAGAATGTTTCTTATCTTGAGGGTAACCCCACCAAAATTTCCTAAGCCCCGAATTGATAACTGAACATAAGGACTTTGGAATAAGAAACAAGGACATAAGATAAGTTGGGATGGCATTAGCCACCAATTTAATCAAAGTAGTCCTTGCTGCCTAAGAAAGGAGGCGCGCTTTCTACCCTATAATTTTAGCAAAAATTCTGTCTTTGAGCTCCACAAAGGAATCTTGCTTCCTCCTATGCATAAAGAGAGGGATACCCTGGTAATTGGCACGAACTGGGATTTGAGCTAAACATAAAATCCTGTTAACAGCAGCCTTGGCATTAGAATTAAAATTCCTACTGAAGAAAACCGCAGACTTGGACATATTAATACACTGTCCTGACCAAGAGGAGTAAGTCTTGAGACAATTTAGATTACACCAGCTTCATTCTCTTTTGCCCTAGAGAAAATAATCACATCATCTACAAATAAAAGATGGGAAGTGGAAGGACATGATTTTGTCATCCTAATACCATGCAAAAGGCCTAAATTCTCTTCTCTTTCAATCAATCTAGAAAGAATTTTTGAACCCAATATAAATAGGAAAGGGGAAAGAGGATCTCCCTACCGCAAACACCGAGTAGGATAAAACTTCCCATAAGGAGCACCATCCAACAAAACTGAGAAAGAGGAAGTAGTAATACATTGTTGAATCCATTGAATGCAATTAGGATGAAAACCCAACAACTGTAAAATCCTAAAAAAAAAATTCCACTCCATGGAGTCAAAGGCTTTTGCCATGTCCAGTTTAAGAGCCATAAGCCCCCCATTACCTTTTTTTTGCTTCATGGAATGAAACACCTCATGAGCAAGAATAGTGTTATCATGAATGGATCGCCCTTTAAGAAAGGCCGATTGAGTGGGGGAAATGATCTTATGAAACAACGGCTTAAGCCTAGAGGATAATATCTTCTAAATAATCTTATAATTAAAATTTTGGCAACGGCGCCAAAATTTGGTGTGCAAATTTAATTGCAATCGCAATGGTACAAACCGTTAGGTCGTATAGCTTTTGCGAAGTGCAGGATTGAATCACAGGGAACGGAGTGTTCGCTTATAAAACTAATATTGCTATTAAATCAACTCTACTTTAACCTAGTTCCGAATGAAGATCGTATCAAGAACACTAAACTTGCATTAATTAAAATCTATACTAAGAAAATGGAAATGTATGGAAAAACTACTAAGGTTAAAGATTAGCCTCACCCCTTATCAAAAGTTAGCTTTACACATTAAACACCAATTTTTCCGTCTTTAACAATTAAAACCCTTCAACACACTCTATTGTCGTTATTGACACAAGTCAAACCCAAATAATGTGTTTACCGTTAAGGAGCTACAATGAGTAATTGATTATTGATAAAATCATCCACTGTATCCTTGGATCACAATGGATATTGAATCAATAATTATTCACTTGTTGTGCACCCGGCTTGGAACACATCATAGGATGACTATGATTGTATCAAAAATGACAACCATTCAACTTTTTGTCACAGAAATTAAATGACGAGTACGGAAATGTAAATGACGGAAAATAAACGCATTTAATGTAAAAGCAAGAATTATAAACTAAGGGTGAGGCTTCATCTTCAACCTTAGTTGAAGAGTTTAGCCACCCATCAAACAATAAAGCAAAATAAGAGTAAAAGAATACATAAAATAAACTTTAAAGTAATTGATTACAAATAAAATGGGCAGAGCTTGGCCAATAGTGGCAAAATGCTCTCTAAAAATCGCCCAAGGAAAAGAACTCCGAACCAAATGAGCCAAGGGACTTATTTATAGACATGCAGGTTACGGGCCTGCGTTCGAACGCAGGTCTTGCGTTCGAACGCACCGGTTATCTGTGGTCGAACGTGCACCATACGGTCGACCGCAGATAACCCGTGGCGGCGCGTGAGACACGGGGCTGATCGGATGCGTTCGATCTTAGCTGCAAATGGCGACCATATTTATGCTCAACGCACCATGTGTTCGAACACACATCATGAACTACTTCTCTTCACTTCATGTCCATTTTGCTCCTTTGATCAAGATGTGATGCAAGGACCTGTTTATTACAAAACAAGTAAATGCTTAGATATTAACAATGCTAAAGGTCTAACAAACATAAATAAAGGGGTGTGAATAAGCACTAAAAAGCACTTATCACTGATAGGCCTAAAATGATGCACCAAATGGGGGTTATCCACCTTTGGAATAAGAGCAATATTAGTATGATTAAACTCTTTAAGCATAACACCTCCCCTAAAGAAAGATTGCACAGAAGAATCACACAACTCTTAACAATAGGCCAATAGGATTTATAGAACAATCCTGTCATACCATCCAGGCCAGGTGCCTTGTTAGGACCAAGGTTAAAGATAGCCAAAAAAATCTCATTCTCATCAAGAATACCACAAAGAACAACATTATCCTCATCAGTAACCACCTTTGCAATCAAATCAGAAAGACTACTATCTAGCACAGGGCTAGTAGTAGAGAAAATGGAACTAAAATGATGCACCAAAGAAGAACCTATATTCTCTCTACTGCTAAGTAGTAACCCATCCGAGGACCTGAGACTAGATATGGAGTTATGCCTGGTGGAAGCATGAAAGAACTTGGTATTATGATCAATGCAAGTCAGCCACAACTCTCTTGATTTCTGCTTCCAAAGAACTTATTCCCTCAAAAGTTGTTCTTGCAAAGCTAGCTGCAAGTCTATCTCCCTAGCTGCATTGACAGAAGAGTGAGGAGCAGATTGAATCAAGCTGGTATCAAACATCAGCAGTTTGATGTTGGACTGAAAATGCCCAAAATGGTGGTGATTCCAAGACTTCAAAGCACACTTAGTGTTCTTCCATTTCCTACTCAAAGAAAAAGCAGGATAGCCTGCAACATCCTCCAACCAAGCATTAGCAACAATTGCATGACTAGCCTTATACCTAGTCCAAAAAGCCTCAAAGCGGAAAGGCTTTGGAATATTAATATAAGAACCAGAAGTGGATATCAAATGGGGCAATGATCCTACTGAGAAGCCGGTAAATGATTAATCACTAAATTAGGAAAAAGATGGACCCAATTCTGATTTGCCAAGCCCCTATCCAAACGTCCTTTGATATTAGCCCTACCCATCCTGTGATTAGGGGTGGCAAAATGGGTACCCATACACGACCCGATTACGATCCGCGGGTACCCGTTACACGATTAAGCTATACCCAGACACGACCCGTTTAGCTAAACGGGTAATCGGGTTTGACACGATTATGACACGAAAATAAACGGGTAACCCGACACGACCCGTTTTACAATAACTGTGTCTTATTGGGTAGACCGACCCCGACGACCCGCTTAAAAACTTAAAACACTTTTTTTTTCCCTTACTTTCTTTTTAAAAAATGTAGTAATAATAATACCAAAAACATTGTTAATTTAATTGTTAACAAATTATTAGCTCGTTCAAATATCTTGTATATATATATACAAAATATATTACAAAAAATAGTTATATATATTTAAATCCATATAATAGTAATTAAATAATATGAGTTATGCTTAATTCAATAACATTATATTATATGCATATTAAATAATATAATTATAAATATATAAGATCAATATTTAATTATAGTATTTGTGTACAATGATAATGACATTCGTATAATATCAAATTAAGTAATTAACATTTGATTCAACAATGTGTTACTTATAACCACAATTAAAGTATTAATGTATTGTTATTGGAATTTATATGATTATATTACATGATCAATTGATCATTAAATCTTATGATTATCTAATAAAAAATTATACATATATAATATGATATAAGTATACAAATTGATACTAATACAATAATTAACTAGAAACTTGATTCTCACTTCTAATGTATGTTATAAGTCTATATGCGTTATAAATTATAATTATACATATATATTGAATAATACAAATGTATAAGATTAATACTTAATCATATGATTTAATGATAATGTCATTCGTATAATATCAAATTAAGTAATTAACATTGGATTCAACAATGTATTACTTTTAATCATAATTAAATTATTAATGTATTGTTATTGAAATTTATACGATTATATCACATGATTAATTGATCATTAAATCATATGATTGTCTAATAATAATTGTATAATGGAATTTATAAATTAAGCCAACCAAATTGACCAATTTTACATTTATTCCTAAATTATAATTATACATGTATAATACCAATTTTACACTAGGCTTAGGGTTAGTTTAGTTTAGGAATTTTTTTTTTACTTTTTAATGTTTAAAAAAAATGAAATGAATAGGTCTAGCAGTGCCGTTGGGTCTAAGCGGGTACCCGCACCAGACCGAATAGTATGTGGTCTTGCGGGTACCCTTGCATCATTATAGCCGGTCTAACAGTAGACCCGCCAGACTGCAGGTAGACCCAGAAACGAAAATTCATGGTCTTAAAGGTAGAACGATTAAGACCCGAACCCGATTAGCATAAACCCATTACCTGTTTATTAGTGTCGTGTTCGTGTCGTTTTCGCGGGTCGTGTAAAAATTGCCAGCCCTACCTGTGATTACTCCAAGTAAACTTGTTACCAACAAAACCTATATCAATCAAAGCATTGAAATGGACAAAATTAACAAAATCATTGTGAGCTGAAGAACCAAAAGTATGGCCTCCACACTTTTCAGAAGAGGAAAGGATAGAATTAAAATCCTCCAGCAGCAACCAAGCACCCCCAAAAGAATTTCCCAAAGCAGCCAAAGAGTTCCAAAAATCAGCACGCCGTTGACTAGTATGAGGAGCATACACACCAGAAAAAGCCAAGGCTTGTTAGGAGGATCCGAATACACTAGACAAGAGATACAATTCTTGTCAATTCTAACCGGTTCAATTTCCACACCATCTTTCCAAGCCAAATAAAGGCCCCCTTGAAAACCAATAGGAGGGACTTCCAACCAGATAGAAAAAACAAAACCAAACAGAGAAGCTTGAAAACGAGAAGAGTGAACTTTAGTTTCAGAATGAAGAAGAAGATCAAGCCGATGAGCTCTAATCAAGGCCAGCAAAGCACGAATTGTCGGGCCACGAGCAAAACCACGACAATTCCAAGCTAAAACCTTCATTGGGACGGTGGGGGCAGGTTAAAGCCCGCCACCCCGACTGTTGACAATTCATCAGAAGGAGAAGAAGAAAGGAGAGCAACATTTTGGTTATCAAGATCGTCACTACCAAGAGAAGGGGAGCAGTTATCCAACTTGGATTTTTTGGAAGAAAAGGATTTGGGATAAGGGTGAAAATGTTTTTTGGGTAAGGTGTGAGAAGAAGAACGTGGAGGTTTCAAAGAGGAGAGATGATAAGAAGTTGAAGTTTCAGCAAGACACGTGTTTTCAACATGTGGGGGAGAGTTGGTCTCAACTAGAGTGGTTATAATGTGATTGGTTTCATTAGAATCTAACTGAGAATTAGAACTTCTAGTAACCTTGCATGAAGAGCCAATTGCAACAAAAGAATTGAAAAAATCTGGCCACTTTCTGTCTTGGATGTGAAGATTCAGAGTATTTAGCTTCTCGATATTAGTGAGCAATAAAGAGGAGTTATGAAGGTGAGGTTGTAGTTTGACAAAAGGAGATTTATCAATTAATGCAAGAGTAGGTAAAACAGGGCTCAATGGGATTTGACTAGCGCGTGGAGTGGGCAAAAAACAGGAAGGGACAATTTGGGGCGAGTTGGGCTGATGAGAGAAAATAGTAGAGGGGGGCTGAGTGGACTTAGTAGAAGATCTAAGTGAAACTAGAATAATAGCAAGCATACCTTGTTCAACCAAAGTATTCAACTGCCTCTTAGGTTGTATTAGCTGAATCACACGACAAATTTTAGGAGAGCTAGCTTTCAACTTGTCGCCATATCTTCCATGGTCTGGTAGCCGAGGATTCACTGAGCAAAGGAAGGATAAATGACCAATCCCCCCACAAGCATAACAATAATCAAAGAGTCTTTCATACTTATACTACACCCATATTGGAGCTTTACGAGGTCTGTGATGGATAAACCCAGGAACCAAGGGATTAAGAAGATTAAGACAAACATGAAACCTCAATAAGCTTTTCCTGGAAGGTTTCATATTATCAACATTATCAATACACAATAACTCTCCAAGACTTGCACCAATGCTAGAAGCATTGTCAACAGTTACCAATTCTAGCGGTAGATTATGCACTTGCACCCAATAATCAGCCTTAGTAAAATCCAAATCTTCAATCACATCCATACCATACCACTTCCGCAGAAACAGGGGCGAACCTTTAATATTCCATGGCGAATCTTCCAACACTCTATTAAGATCGTCCAAGTCCTCAAAAGTGAAGACCATCAACCCATCATCTCTATCTTCAATGATGAGAGACTTTAAAAACTTCCATGCTTGAGTAATATTGCTTTGAATGGTGGCTTTTGGGAGGGGTTGGGAAGAAATAATCTTACCAACAAGCGTGAGAGAGGGCTGGTTAGAGAGAGTTTCAGAAGAGATAGTAAGGGAAGAGGGGTATCTAACCAGCCAAAAGCCGAAATCTAGTTGATTAGATTCACCATATCTAGGTTTAAGTTTTCCATTAGAGACAAGAAGAACTGAAGAAGAAGAAGAGAAAAGAGGAGATGAACAGAGTTCAGGGAGAGACTCTACACGAGAGCGATCTAAGGAGGATTAGAGTCTTCGACTTGTAGTGCTGAGTTGGTACAATTGGAATAGGAAAATGCTAGGGGTTCTCCCCGTAGGTTCTCCTGGCGTTCTCCCAGTTTTATGTAAAACATGATTTAAGAAAAACTAAATTGTAGTAACTTCCACCACCGGTTTTTTTAGGCATTAGCATCAAATTTGAGGCATTAGCACCAAATTTGTGAGGCATTAGCATCAAAATTGAGGCATTAGCACTAAATTTAGGATGATCAAATTCATTTTGGGTGATACTATCCCTAAAGGGTTAACCTTCCACCCTTAGGTTTTAGTTTTGAATCCAAAAACAAGTTTTAAAACATTAGAACCTAACTATTAACTCATAAAAATTAATTGGTTGGCAAAAAAACGGTTCTACAATTTTATTTTTTCTTAAATCATGTTATATATAAGGCTGGGAGAACGCCAGGAGAATACTACGAGGAGAACCCCTAGCAAACCCCATTGGAATAATGATGAGGATGTCTACTACATTCCCTTGTGGTGCTTAATTTAAATAGTCATCAGGAATAGCAGTAACTTACTGTAATAATAATAATAATTATTATTATTATTATTATTATGTAACTTTCTTAATGTAATTGTTCATATAATCAAGAGAAAAATATAAGTCTTTCAAACTAACAGTTGTTTGCACTAGAGTCTTACAATGTTTAAAATATACTAAAGTAGCCCATCAAATTATCAAAATGTATCAAAAAGATCACTTTTCTCTCTTCTTCTTCTTCTTCTTCTTCTTCTTCTTCTTTTTAATTTTGTTTATTTATATATTTTTTAATTTTACATTTCTATAATACCCCTGAAGGGCTAGAAGACTGAAGGTAACCCACTTTTTATTATTGTTTGTGTGCACGCATTTAGGATTTTTATTTATTTTTTTATTTTTTCAATCACCACAATGGGTTTCCATAGTTCAAAATTAGAGAGACTTAATGTAGTGTTGGAGTTCTCTTTCTTGATTTTCTGGATTTGGGTGAAGGAAAATGATTTTTTGATGGAGGAAGATGAAGGACCTGAGAGAGAGAATAAGTGAGAGAAAAAAACAATAGTGGGTCTCTCTTTTTTTTTTTGGTAAAATTTTATTGGGGGTTTGTGTGCAAGCATACTGGGTCTCTAATATTTGTTTTTTGTTTTTTTGGTATATTTGTTTGCTTGTTTGCTTATTGAGGCATTTGTTTGCTTGTCTGTTTGTTATATGTACATTTGTTTGCTTGTGATGCAAATCGGATGAAGCTGGCAGAAGGCTCCGTTTGAAGTTTCGTTCGAAGCCCGTTTGAACGGCCTATGTTTATTTCAGTTTATTTACGCTTTCAGTAGTCCCCCTTTGGACATCCATATGTCCCGTCCAGACGCGTAGCCGCATCTATTTTATTAATTATCTTTATTTTTTTATTTTATTAAGTTTAGGGTTTTGGGGGTATTTATGTCAAATTTTATTAGGTTTAAAGTTTTGGGTTATAAATATATGCTTATAGCCTCCAATAAAATCAGTTGTTGTTTATTATTGATTTTGAATGAGTTTTCTCTAATAACGATTACTCATAAGTGAGTTTTCTTCATATTTTCCTTGAACCATAGATAGACTTTATAGTTTTAAGAAGAATTCTCAGATCATTGATTGATTAAAGATCTAGAATTAGTTTCTGCGTATTTGTTGTTCTTCGTTGCAACCCACTAAGTCGTGTTGCATTAGTTGGTATCAGAGCTCAAATTACTTTCCATGAATGGGGAGGAGCAATTGCTTTGCAGACATGAATGAGGTGCACGTGCACACGAAGACAACACGTAAGAAGCAACCATCGATTCGTTTGAGGCACATGAGTGGTGGGCCAAATAATTGTCGTCGCCGACCAAGACCATGATTCGCGAAGGCGGAAGGCAAATCTATTGCTGAACGTTGGCAACTCAAGGAGGATCAATTTTGGGCTATGTGGTATCAACTTGAAGACCTCACAGCACAAATATCCAACTTGTGTGGTCACAACGATAATGGATCTAGAAACCTGTTTGCGGAGTGCCGAACGCAGAGACGTCAGCATCTTGCGCAAGCTCCTGCCAATCGGTGGGTGAGTAGGTTCAAACTCGATATACAAGAATTCCAAGGTAGGTTGCAGCCCAAAGAGTTCTTGGTGACCAAAAAAAAAAAATCACAAAAGAAGTATCTAGGAAAATGGTGGAGATGGCGACTAGAGAGACGGCGAAGATTAGGAGTCAATTGGTTGTGGAGGAGGAAGATGGATTTATTGAAGAAGATTGCTCAGTAGATTGGGTATCTCCAGCAATCTATGACACCTATCCTGACGAAGAGGTGAGTTCTATGCACCAAGTGCTTGTTGAAAGCCCTAAATGAGAAGTCTTTGATTTGGAAGTTGATTTCCTTGGAGTAGATGCTATCTTGTCAAAAAATTTTAACCAAAATATTGATGAGATTTGTGGAGGTAGACACGACTTTTCTATCAAAGAGTGAAGAGATCTTTATAAGTTCTTTGGGAATTCTCATGGCATGTGGAAAGGGTGAAGCACAAGAGAAGCATGACAAGTATATACGACAAAGTGGTGTGTGGGGCTTTCACGACAAACTTTGAGGTATGTCGATAATGACGAACATCGCATTTATTGAGAGGTGTTGTCTTGTCTTGATCTTAAGGAAGGGTGAGTGGAATGAGTTAACTGGGCATCCAAAGGACCGTGGAAAAGCCGGCCAAATTCGAGGACAAATTCTTTCCAACCTAGGGAGTATGATGCAACTTAGATGAAGCAGGCAGAAGGCTCCGTTTGAAGTTTTGTTTGGAGCCCATTTGAACGGCCAATGTTTATTTCAGTTTACTTACGCTTTCAGTAGTCCCCGTCCGAACGTCCATATGTCTTGTTTGGATGCGTAGTCGCATCTATTTTATTTAGGACAACATGTCACTTTTCTAGACCAGGTTGAAGGAAATTCCTCCAACCCAGTTTGGAGGAAAACTTTGTCCTTTTATTTAATTATCTTTATTTATTTATTTTATTAGGTTTAGGGTTTTGGGGGTATTTGTGTCATATTTTATTAGGTTTAGGGTTTTGTAAATATATGCTTATAGCCTCCAAGAAAATCAATTGTTGTTTATTATTAATTTTGAATAAGTTTTCTCTAATAAGAATTATTCATAGGTGAGTTTTATTTATATTTTCCTTGAACCATAGATAGACTTTATAGTTTTAAGAAGAATTCTCAGATCATTGATAGACTCAAGATCTAGAATTAATTATTTTCTACGTACTTATTGTTCTTCGCTGCAGCTCATTGAGTCACACTACATCAGCTTGTCTGCTTATTGGGGGTTTGTTTGGGGGTTTGAGTTGCTTATTTGTTACATGTCAGGTATGTTATGTCATTATGTTGTATGTGGCTATACACAGTCAACAGTTGATGGGTTGTGTGGTCCTTACAGATGTTAAGTTTATTTGGGAAGTTGTTTTATGTTTTGAAAAGGATGCACTCTGGCATCATATTCCTACTGTGGTCCTTATATTTGCCCCCACTTTTTAGACTAATTGCTTGCACTTTTGTGTAAAAATTAATGAAAAATGTCCATAATCAAAATATTTTTATTTTTTATTTTATTTTAAAAAAAAATGCTTAGAGAAAGGTATTCCTAATGCAGTTGTGAAATTAATTGTCTTTAAAGTAATTAATGAGCCTATAGTGATGATGTCCCATGTGAATACAAAATGACATTTGACTGTTTATATTTGTTTGCTTATCTTATAGGATGATGTCCCATGTCCCTATTCTTTTGTCTTAAATTAGTTATACGTACAATGATGAAGTCTTCAAATTAAGTGATGAGCCTACAATGACATTTTTGACCGTTTATATATGTTTGCTTATCTTATTGTTTACCACAAATAATTGATGATGTCCATGTTAAAACTTATTCAAATTAATTTAAGTTCATATGTGTGGTAAGTTGAGTGTCTGAAATAGAACTCAAACTCATTTATTTTACTTAAATTAATTAGGGAAAAAATATAAAAAGGCCCCCTAAACTACAATTCATTTACGATTTAGCCTCTTAATGTTCAAAAAGTGATAAAGTAGCCCACCAAACTACCAAACAGTTGCATTTTGGCCCCCTCCATTAGTATTACAATCAAAGTGGATGGAAAAATCAAAACTACGTCGTTTTGACAATGGTAAGTTACTAAAATGCCCTCTTAGAAAGAAAAAAAAATATTAAAATAAAGATCAAAACCCCTGTTTTGGCTTAAATTAGGGTTTTCCACACTTACCAAAACAGTGCCGTTTTGGTAAGTGTTAGGAACTAAAAAAAAAAAAAAAAAAATCCCTAGACCCCAAGCTGGTGAACCACGAAAAAGCCCCAAACCTCACACAACTGTCTTCTTCCCAAAAGCCCTTCTCCCTCAAGCTTACGACAACTTGCAATTTGTAGAGGTATCCAAGAGAGTGTATGGAGGGGTCGAGCTGGCTGAGAATCAGAGACAACCAAGTCGACTCGCAGCGGAGGGAGTCCTCTACTTGCTTCAGAATGACGTGGAGGCATGAGATGTCTCTAGCGCTACTTGACAGACCTTGAATTTGGGCCACCAGAGCTTCCAATGAACCCATGTTTCCAGGTTACTGAACTTGGAGATACCAACTTAATCTCAGAGTCAGAGAGGAAAAAAAATTGCGAGCCTTGAGTTTTGCTTGTATTTTATAGATAGAGGATGATTCGACTTGTAGATGACTCAAATAAATCGTTGAGCTGACTCGGGTTACGATTGGCAAGGAGAACAAGGCCTGGGCTTGTGTTGCTATCACGATTTTGATAAGTGGTGATTATAGATCGAGCTGGTCTTGTTGTCAAACAACACAGTCCTTGGAATGGTCTATAGAATGCATCACGAAAAGCTCCATATAAACAAATTGTAGGTTGTCGTGAGCTTGAGGGATAAGGGTTTCTGGGAAGAAGATGGTTGCGTAAGGTTTGGGGCTTTTTTGTGGGTCACCAGCTTGGGGTCTAGGGATTTTTTTTTTTTAGTTCCTAAAACTTACCAAAACGGCGCCGTTTTGGTAAGTGTGGAAAACCCTAATTTAAGCCAAAACTACATCGTTTTGATCTCTATATTATGATGCTTTCTTATTACTTAGGTTATTGTGGTTGTGATTTTAGTTATTGCTATCTTTATCCTAGAGTTAAAAGTCATTTTGTTGTAGTCTCTCATATGTGATGGTATGATCTATGAGTCTTGTTCTGTGAGGGACATGGCTGGGAGGCGAACCATAGAGTCAATTACCAGTTAATTGATTTCCACGGGGCATTACACAAATGCTTAATGTACTATTACCAATTGACTCTAGGGTGATCCACGGTCAAATGTTCGGTACTATTGTTTGACTCAAACGATCGGCTGTCCTACTTTGAATGTTTGGTGAAACAGTGAAATCTTTAAAAAGTCCAATGGTTTGACACTTTTCCAAATGAGAATTAACCTTAGCATCCTTAAATCATAATTAGAGTGTACTTAACCATAATTTATGTTCAAGGTGTTACAAGAGGGCCAGTGGGTCACAGACCCATGTGTCCATGCACAAATTTGAGAAAGAGGTGGAGATGACTGATGGTGAGAGAGAGGGAGAGTGATAGGTAATTTTTTATGAAAAGGATGAATAGTGGATGAATGTAGAAATGAGAATAGAAATGGTATTACTGATGAGAATGGAAATTTAGTCCCTAAAGTCAAATTTCGTCCACTAATTTAATAGATTTTGTAAGTGTGACACGGACTTAATTAGGATAAGTATCATAATTTTATTAGTTCTAACGTTTCACGCTATCATAATCTGTTAAGTTAGTGAACATAATTTGGTTGTAGGGACTAAATTTTTTTTTTTGGTATACTTCAAGGACCTTTGAGTTTATTTTGATACCATAGAGAGTTAATTGTAAATCAGGTAAACCATTAGTACTGATTTTGCATTTTCCCCTAAATAGAAATACAAGTAGATAAAGCTTAAAGTGATAACACCTAAAGTTCTAATATTCAAGTTCAAATAAACTCTAATTCTAATAACCTAATCTTAATATTAAATAAAGTAATACTAGTTTAAATAATCTAATCCAATTGAATTGGAATTTCATTCCAATTCAACTATTATCCCATCTAACCATAACCTTATTCCTATCAAAGAGTGAGAGAGAGGACATATAAAAAAATTCTCAAATAATAACTAATGAATTTTTTTTTTCTTCCCTTTTTTAATAGGAAGAAAATACCACTTTTTTTTTTTTTTTTTTTGTAGTTGTAGTAACCCAAATAATTAACTAAGCTTTGGTAGCTTAGTTAGAGGGTTAATTTGGGTTTTGAGTCACAAAGGACAACTAGAGGGGCATTTTGGGAATTTGGACTTTCAGATAGTATGTACACTCTTGTCTTTAGTACAAGGACGTATGCCTAGGGACCACCCAGATGTACGCTTCTTTTTGGAAAACCCCTGGTTAATACTTGGACATACGCTACAACCTTTGGACCACTGGGTAAATATTATCGGACGTATGCTACTTTTCAAAACAGCCTACAACACCCTCAGCTTTTTTTCTCACCTATAAATAGCTCCTACCCCTTACCCTTTCATGCCCATTCTTGCCCCCAAGCTCTCTAAAACTTTGTGTGAGTGTGTTCTTGTGAATTTGAGTGTTTTGTGGAGAAAAGGAGGTGCTTTGGCTTTGAGGAGATAACCTTCTAAGCTCTACTCGTTTCTTAAGTTGTTATGCTATTATAATCCTTTTTAGACTAGATTAGTTGTTGGTTTGAGTTTCTAGATAAGTTATGCTTTAATCTTGGCGGTTTAGTATTTTATCTTTATCAAATGTGTTTTCGTATGCATGGAGGCCTTATTTTGAGATATAAGGTCTTAGAAATTTGTTTAGATAGGCTTAGAACCAATTTGGATGGATAGGAGGACGCATAGACAAAATGAGGTTCCACTTGAAACCTTCTAGGTGGATGTACGACATCGAACCCAGACGTACGGTCAAAAGCATTCCAGGGAACACTATTTTGGCCAGCCGTCCGATAGCTCCTGCTTTTATGTTCTAGGGTTGTTTTAGTTGGACTTAAGACTAGTAGAAGGTTTTTCACAGATTTAGAGAATCCAGACCGTTTGGAGGGATATTCAAAGATTTTGTATGACCCAGTTTAACTAACATAATTCTTACCATTATTTTTCCATGATTGCACAACTATTTTGTGTACCAAAACATGTATATTTACAACTCTCACGATATTCACTTTGTTGCACATGAACTCTAGCATTTTTTTGTGAAAAACATTGTGCTTAATATGTTAACAAAAGTGAGTCTTGTAAAAGCATGCATGTAAAATACGGACAAGATAAATTACGTCATATGAGATGGTACACAGGTACGTGCGAGATAACGGTCATGGGCTTACTATACATGTTAATTTTATGGTTAAATGTGTATGTTATATGGGTCATGGATCCAATGGTTATTTCGTGATTGGTGCAGCCTTAATGGGCGGTCATTACAAGACGTATATCATTAGTGGTGTGAGCCACCCAATGTCGGACTCGGTTATGCCGCTAGTGTTATGGACAATAGGGTTCAATATTCAGGGTACCAGTATTGTATTACAGTTTCCTCGGGACACTACCAACCCTACTGAAAAGGTGTAATCTCTCAGGTAGACCATACTGTTGAATTATCATTGTTACTTTGAATCATAAGCATATATCATATATTTATATCACGCCTATAGAAAACTATCATAATGAAACTGTTGCATACTTTATAAAATAAAGTTCATTACTAAATTGGTATAGGTATTATATGCATTAACATTCACTATGTCTTTAGACTTACCCATTTATTTTATGTTTCCTCCATCCATCACAAATAATTGCACGGTTTAACTAGCCTAGACAAGGATGCCTTCGAATCAGACATGGGTGATTGCGTATAACCTAACACGAGTCATTTTTTAGGATATGAACTCAGTTTAGTTAAAGTCCATCTAGGATGACGGAGGGATCACTAGAGCAAACATGATTGATATTATTATCTCTCTAGCATCACTTAAGCTTAGGATTTGATCTATTGATCCTTTTGAGAAACAATTATGTTATGAGATGTAATATTTTATTTTGATGATGGTCTGATGACTGATACATTGGCGACTACTTTATATTATGAGGTATTATGTTTACTTTGGTGTATGAATGTATGATTGTTGTATCATTAGTCTCTATTCCTATAGTTTACAAAGTCTTCTGTTGAGGTCTCTAACTTATGAGATGTTGTGATCCTTAAGTCTTGTCTTGTGAGGGATAGGGCTGGGAGGTGAACCATGGGATTAGTTGCCAATTAATTGATTTGCCCATCGAGGTCGTTACAGTAGGATTCTTTCTATCTTTTTCATGATATATTAAATGTTTTATTTATTTATTTATTTAAACAATGGATAAATGTAAAATTAGTCCATGTGGTTGGCCTAAAATACAATTCTTCGTGAGACCTAGATGAGAGAAACATTCAAATAGGCTTCGTGTTCATTTTGTTGGTAGAAAAGATCTAATCCATTTGGGGATTTAGCGAACCTAAAAATGATGTCATTCAACATGATTTATAGATAGCATCAATGATAGACAGACAAAGATAGATAAACTAGATTTTTTTTTTTCCCTCTAAAAAAAAGGAATAGAGTGGACATCCCCTTCGATGTCTATCTATCCTTTATCATCTCTCAATTTTCTTTTTTTGAAGAAAAAAAATTGAGAGTGAAAGAGTAGATGGATCCTATTGTCTATATCAAACACTAAATCCTATCAAGATCTTCGTCAAATACAGGATATAATAATTCATGAGAAGAAAAGTTTTGAGAGGGGAAGACTTGGAAGGAAAATATATATATATATATATATATATATATATATATATAAACCAGAAGAATTAGAAATAAAGTGAAAAGTTAAGTTGCGTCTTTGCTAACCCTCTAAGGTCCGAACATAAGCCCAATCCCACATACTTGATACCCTCAAATTATTACCAAATTGACAATGTCCCCTAAACTACCAAAACTTTGTCAATGTCCTCCCCAAGGCTAGTAAAAAGATAAAAATATCCCTATAAATTTCTCAATAAGACAAAAATACCCCTATTTTTGTTAGTTTTAGGTTTTTTTCTAGTAGTTTTAGTATTTTTTGTTTGGGAAAATTATAGTTTACCCCCCAAAGTTGACATCATTTTTCAATTCGAACACCAAAGTTTCAATTTTTGCAATTCACCCCCACAAAGTTTCAATTTTTTTTAATTCGACCAATATCATCTCAAAATTCTCATATTGCCCCTATTTTCTTTTCTTTTTTTATAAATAAAAAAATAAATTTGGGGGTGCAAAAATGCTAAATGGAAAAAGGGGTTGCTGTATTTTTTTTTTAATTTTTATAAAAAATTAAAAATTAAAAAATTATGAGCAATATTTGGAAGTTTTGGATGCAATTGGTAAAACTTTGGGGGGGTAAACTGTAAGTTTTGGAGGGATGGATTGTAAAAATTGAAACTTTGGTGTTTGAATTGAAAAACACTGTCAACTTTGGGGGGTTAAATTGTAATTTTTTTCTTTTTGTTTTTATTTTACAAAAGGTAGTAATAAGCGCTAAATGTTGCATATTCAAGCCCCTTAACTCGCATATATTAATTTCTTAGCACTGTTATTTGTTTGATTTTGTTTTGTTTTAGTATTTTCAGGTTCTTAGGGAGAATACAAGAAAAACAATTGATTTTAGACTTAAAGCACACTTTGAAAAAACCTATATGATGTGGTTAAGCCTAACCAATCATAATAGAAGACCTATATGATGTGGTTAAGTTTAACAAATCAAGAAAATTATTAAATTAAAATCGGATTGGATTAAATTACAGATTTTGCACACTTCTCAGTATTTGGACCATAACTTTTAACTCAAGTATCATATTGAATTGAAACTAGCGGCATTGGAAACTAACTCAAAATACCACAAATCTTTGTGAAATAAGATTTTTCTAATTCGGACGTTTGCTATGTCAAAATCGTCCCACGGTGTAAGAATGCAAATCGGGATGAATCCTATTCCGATTTGTAATAAGATTGCTTCCTAATTTGATTAGGAGATTGAAGTATGATTTTTCTAGGGTTCCTAGGTCTTCTAGGGTTTGTATTACATCCTATAAAAAGGCCTCTAAGCCTTGAAAAGGGGTGGGCTTAGTTTTAAACGAAAATTATCTTTTTTAAGGCTTTGAGAGTTAAAGAGAAGAGGAACATGACAAGAGGTCATCCCAACACTAGGATGAGCAACTAATTCTATAATAGGGCGTTTATGTAGCCCTTTCCAAGTAACAATGGTTTAATTGTATTTTAATTTGGATTTTTTTTTTTTTTTATATGCATGATGGCTGTATTACTGTGAGAATTGATCTTAATGTTTATATTCAATTATTATGAATTCTTTTGTCTTAGAAAGTGTTTTATATTAATTGAACTCAATCCTTTATATTTTATGTGATTATATACGACGGTTTTAATTGACATTTGATCAAGAGGGTTAGATAGGTAATGCTTAGGGAAGACAGGTTGTACTACACCCTAGTTTAATGTAATTTAGGTAGACAGTTCATACCAATCAAAGACTTCTAGTCTATTAAGGAATTAGATAGTTCATACCTATGGAAGATGGATCGTACTGCATCTTAGTGGTTATATAGACGATTCGTGCCAACCAAAATGGATTATACTTATTTCTCAATGATTGTACTTTCTTGATTACTCGAGTGAAACGAGCCCTATATCATGCATAATATGAATTTTCTTTGCTAATTTATGATTGACCATTGTTATGTGGTTAGTGATGAAATCAACCCTCTATTCCATCTCTCACTACTATTTATCTTTACTTTTACATTTATGCAT
Organism: Carpinus viminea; assembly: GCA_013348765.1. Classification (NCBI taxonomy): domain Eukaryota; kingdom Viridiplantae; phylum Streptophyta; class Magnoliopsida; order Fagales; family Betulaceae; genus Carpinus; species Carpinus viminea. The sequence goes on from CP054674.1 coordinate 20,283,267, forward strand.
TTAGTTTAAAAGCAAAACAAATCAGTCTTATTTTAATTATGTTATATTTAATCTAGAGAAGCTTGATAACAACACCCATGTAATCCTTGAGGTTTGTCACCCTCAATATATTCATATTCCATAAGGATTCGTTCTATTTCAAGTGATTATTTTTATTATTGATATTTTTGCATACAAAATGACCATATCAAAACACTGACAATTTTTTTGGGGAAACATTGGGGAGGGGGGTGGAGAGACATTGTCAAGTTATAGTTTGAGGAAGGTATGTGGACTTTCTCTATAAAAACACTTAACCCCCATTTTCTGCGGAAAACTTAAGACTAGACTTTAAATAGTGAGAATCAATCCTATCAAGCTACCAATTCATTTCAAGTTATACCTTTCATCAGCATCCAATATTAAAACATAGGAAAAAGTCTACATACCTCACTCAAACTACCATCCAATTGATAATATTCACTCAAATTTTCAATTGTGACAATATCCTCCAAAACTACCAAAATTTGACATTATTCCCTCTATTATTATTATTTTTTTTAAAAAAAATCTAGGATATAAATTTTTTTTTTTTTTTTTAAAAAGAATAATTTTTTTCTTAAATAAAAAAATTATACTTTTTTGTTCTTGTTTTTTTGTTTTTCCTGATCTTATTAAAAAAAAAAAAAAAATTAGGGTCATTCAAAAAGATTGAACTTGAAAAGAAAGCAAATCATCAGATTGCGGTGTCGAAATCTTGCTCTTTTAAGGAGATTCATTCTCTGTGATTGGTAAAGACTAGAAATTCGTGCAGAAGATATTCTCTTTTAACTTGTCTCCTGCCAGAGATATAATAGCGGCTGGGTTTGCTAAAACCCCAAAAACATCCCAGGCTATATACATTTCAAAATCAACTCCCAATATTTTTGCTTATTACATCACATTAATAATTTATTATTATTATTCAAATAAATAAAAAATCACTAAAAAACAATTTTTTTTTTTTTTTAAACCAAAAATTCTTACTTTTTTTTTTCATATCAATTAAATCTGCTATAATTCCGATCCACTTTTTTTTCAAGTCAATAAAAAATCACTAAAAAACAAATTGTTTTTACTTTTTCAAACAAAACATTCTTCTTCTTTTTTTTTTTTCTTTTTTTTTTTCAATTAAATCTGCTACAATTCTGATCCACTTCTTTTTTCAAGTCCAATGGCAAACATAGTCGCATGACTGTTTATCATATGACCGTATGACTTGACTCACTCTTCATGTTGTTGAGTTTGAAATTGACAAGAGGGAGTTTTTTTTTTACTTGCATGAAATCTATCATGTTTGATAGTGTTTACAAATTTTTGATGTGATGCATTGAGGTTGTTGCCGATGGGTTTATTTACAGAAGTATTAGGAAAGGGAGAGAGATTTGAACAATAGATTTCACTTTATAAGAGATTGAATTAGAAATGAAATATATCGCATTGAGGCTCTGAAATTTTGCTCTATGGAGAATCGGAGATTCAAGACTTCTATGATTTTGCCAAAGGCAGAAAATCGTTGAGGATCTATTTTTCAACTCTATGTTTGATTTTTTACTGTTTTGATTGTGGTTGTTTAAATGGGTTAAATGGACGAATCAAAAATTACTCATACATGTTTGTGTATATTGACAGACTCACCTCATTTAGAGTAATACTATTTAGTAGATTATTATACAATAATCATACAATTTAATGATATGACAGTAAAAATCAATCTTTAGATTTAAAAAAAAAAAAAAAAATGTTAATTTTCATTATTATGTCATCTCAACCGTACAGTAGTCTACTAAATAACATTATTAATGTTAAACCACAAGGAGGGATAGCATGAAACCACTTATCCTACCAGTTTTTTGCTACTAGAATGGCCAGGATTTGCTTCAATCATTTGGCTCGAAAAAAGTGCATAAACAAATAAGAAGACACAGTTTTCCATTTTCCTTTCTCTCATACTAGCTCTTAGCAAACCATAAATGGCCATAGAGTAGATAAACAACTCTTAAAATACCAGTGCTTTCCAAAAAAATCATCTGTATAATAGACTTTTAATCATGCTAAGCAATTCAAATAAAAATATGTAGTTGAATAGCTAAAGTAAGATGCAAGGACATTTCCAGCATCAAATCTAGCAATTAACTAGAGTGTAGTATAATTTAAGCTACAAAATTTCGTATGGTAAGAATGGGAACTCACATGAGGATTCCTTCAGTATTATTAAGGGCCTTCTTCGCAATCTTAAACTTTTCTGTGATGGCTTTATTGGCCTTTACAACATACTCCTTGATGAAAAACTCAATGCCACGCCGAAGACTTTCAAGCTCGGGCGTGACTGCCACACGTGTGAATATGTTCCAGATAAGCTTATTGGGATGCTCAAAAAGGGCCTCGAATAGCATTCGGAAATGCATAATCCTTTTTGGGGTGAGCACCTTGATATCATCCAGTTCTGCAGACTTCAAAACTGAGAGGGAGAGGGTGAAAGAGGAAACCATCTCTGCTACAAATTTTGCTAGGTGCATTGACCTAATGAGCTGCATTGACTCCAGATCTTTGAAGTGGTCCCAAAGGCAAAACTGAGAAATTTGAAAACGATAGGAAGAAAAACATCACTCAGAATGCACTATATTTTCAGAATGATAAAGAAATAAATTAAGACAAAAAAAAAAAAAAAAACCGGATAGCACTTTTGAAAGAGTTTATAATGAATCAAAATTCATGGCATGTAAGCAGTAATGGCCCAACCCAATTTCAGACTTCAAAAATATAAACTGAAGTCGTAGCACAAGAATCAAAATAGCAACCACAAGAGAATTTTTTGCTTATAAATAATCTGACTATGAGCAAGGCTCTTTAGAAAGTGGTAGTAGATTCTAAATCTGGTAGCTCGTGGGGTGAGTAGTGAGTACAGTTCTAATGATGTTAATGGGTCATATAGGGTTGGTCTTTGAAAAAATATTAGGAGATGCTGGAGGAACTTTTCTAGATATAATAGTTTTGCAGTGGGCAACGGTTCCAAGATTAGATTTTGGCATGACATATGGTATTAGGGTCAGACCCTTAAGGTTGCTTTTATGAAGTTCTTCAGAATTGTTCGCTTTAAGGATGCTTTCGTGGCAGAAATTGGCAGCTTTGTAGTGACTCTCATTAGTAGAACGTTAATTTATCATAGTGGCGCATGACTGGAAGGTGGATTTCTTCACCTCGTCTTCAATTTGTTGTATTCCATCAAACTGAGACTTGACAAGAAAGACAAGCTTTGTTGGATCCCTTCCAAGAGAGGGTTATTTGATGTTAGATCATTCTATAATGTCATAATTCCCCATGACATTTCTCTTTTCCCTTGCATGAGTATTTGGTGGCATAAAGTTCCATTGAGAATGGCTTTCTTCGCTTGATTAGCCATTTTAGGAAAGAGCCTCACTATAGAAAAACTTAAGGAAGCGCAATCTCCTAATGGTAGATTGGTTGATAGATTGGTGTTGCATGTACAAGGACGAGGAAACTGTATATTACCTTTTACTCCACTGCGAGATTACTAGTGGCTTATAGAATTCTGATTTGGTCTTTTTGGGTTAGAGTGGGTTATGCCTTGACAAGTGGTGGATATCAATGCATATTAAAGAGGACAATTTGACAGTGTTCAGAATGCAACAGTGTGGAAGATGACCCCCGCCTTACTTAATGTGTTGTATTTGGAGATAAAGGAAAAAAGTTAAGAAATCATGAGAGGACGATGGTAAAGCTAAAGGCCTTTTCCAAAACCCTTCACCAATGGACAGCTGCCTACAATTGTCTTCATGTTTCTATTTTTCTGATTTTCTTGATCTTGCCTATTTCTAGTTCTGTTTCTGTTGTATTCTTTGTGTACTTGAGTTGTGTCATTTTGCTTTTTAATAAAATTTGTTTACTTATTAAAAAAAAAAAAAAAGGTTGATATTAAAAAAGAACACAACTAATTCTATGGTCAACAAAGAGTGCACACGAATTTTGAGTCACAATTAGTTTAACAAAAAGTTCGGCATCCTATGGAAATTGAATGGCTCCATTTTGATTTAGCAAAAGACCAGGCAAAATGAATGATAATGGCCATTCGTAAGGAAGAAATGAATAATCTGAAAAGTCATAATGAAATCTTGAAGTGTCTCACAAATAGTTCCCAATTAGGATGCATATTGCTATTGGTTTCTACTATTGATTATGCAAGGCTCAGTATAGCTTGGCTTTTGTTAAAATTTTCCCTCCACTTGATAAATAAAATGTAAATCTAAATAAGGGGGTGGGATTCTAGGGGTGCATAAAAGAGGAACCATGTTTAAAAAGGAAGAAATAATATATTCTCAAAGAAAAAGTCATCTTAATCAAAATATAGAGAGAAATAACACCTGTAAAGTGAACTTGTGGTTTTTGTCATGCTCGCACAACTTGGAAGCCAGAACAGTGTAATACTTGTTAAACACTTTCTCCTGTAAACAACACTCCACAAGAACGCGCATGATCTCTCTGTCCTGTGAACAAATTGAAAGTCAAATGTCAGAAAATGAAAGAAGATAGTTAAAAAAGAGGAGGAAAAAATAAATAAATAAATAAAAGATCAAAAGATACCCACCCGCTTCCCATGTAAATCCAACCTTAGAAGCTTCTCAAAAGCATCAATATAGTCCTCCCCACTCATGATTATGCAAAAGATTGCCTTTCTGGCATCTGTGTTCATCCTCTGTGCAGCAGCAAGCTGCAGCATTTTTTGGGCTTCAAGAACCTCTTTATCTATTGTGCTGGCAACCTCTTCAACCCTGTCTACTGTGGAAGCCATGTCACCAGACAACCACCATTGGCCCTTCTTATCAGGATCAAGAAGCTTGCTCCATTTGAGCCCTCTAATTAAAACGTCTTCGACTCTTAACTGAAAATAATAAAATATATATATATATATATATATATATATGAAAATAAAGAAATAACAAAGAATACTAAAATGTCACGTTAATCATATAAATGGAAAAGTTGACAACGTCTAAGAAACTACATTGAGACACTCATTGTTTCATAATCGGAAGGTTATCATAACTTCCTTGAATCCTGAGTGTCCATGAGCCATCCCCAATATCAAGACATCCTAGCATGCATAATAGTCTACGAGGCTAATGAAAGATAGAAGGCACCATAGAGTCATATACTCTAGTCAAAAGTTACTCTTTATGGCCTTTCATTTTATTGAGCCAGCAAGTTTGTCAACTTCAACCAAAACATGTGAGGAAGTACAAGAGAGTTTTGGCTGCTATAAGAGTAACGTATTGTACAGAGTTGTTTTTCATCGAGTAGTTTATGGTTTCAACCTCCAGTTGAAAGAAAACCCTTCGCAAGCTCCTCAATATCTTCGCAACCGGTGACAAACAAGATAAGTCTCACTTTGTTCATACATCACTTGAAAATATTTTGAAAATCAGAAGATACCACTAAAGATGTACATTCATTCAATTGCAGCGGACAATAACTCGTAGGATAGATATATTACATAGCTTCTACTTTCTTTTGCTATTTTTTCACATGATTTTCTGTAACTGTAAAATACAAGTGTAACCCCTTTGTGTAAAAACATAATGTGTATTGGGTAATAAGGTGAAAGGTACCAACAAGCTTAATGGAATGTCTTAACTGTGAATATGCAAATGTAAGAGAAATGGGGGTGAATCTCCTTCTGCCTTCATTCCATTCTTCGAAATATATTAGAAATGTAGTTACACAATACAGCTCATAAATTGATATCCGGTGGGAGCATCTCACCTACACGTTCTAGAAAATTCTAGAATGAAACTCCTATCATTCTACCACTTCCCCCTCAAGCTAGAGCATATGCTCAATTTGGAATAAACAAACTCTAATACTCCCCCTCAAGTTGGAACATCTTAGAACACACAAACACAAACACAAAGATGGACTTTATAAATAAACATTAACAACAAAAAATGCACTAAACCGAACATTAAAAAAAAAAAAAAAAAGCAAAAATTCCACTAAAACACCTACACCAATAAAAAATTCTCAAAAAATGCTGACTCCGACCGGATCTTGCCACAAAACCAAGCAACCAGTCCAATCTCATTAGAAAACTCAAAGATCCGGTTGGATATCACTACAAAACACGAAAGCTGACCAGATCTTACTGGAAAACACAAGGCTGGTTGGATCTTGCCAACACCAAGGCCGGTCCAATCTCACTACAAAATAACATGGCCAATCAAATCTCACAACATAACATAAAGGGTGGTTGGATCTCGCTGAAAACACAAATGGTGATCGGATCTTGTCGGAAATGTGGTCTTAAAGCGCCAAACTACACCAATATCAACACCACTGAAAACAAACAAGACTTTCCCCCTTTTTTTTTTTTTTGAATTTAGATCTCGCCACAGAAAAAAAAGGGCAGTTGCATCTCGTAGCTGGATCTCACCGAAATTGCAAATGGCAGTCAAATCTTGCCAGAAACATGGTCTTAAAACACCAATATCAACACCACCGTAAACAAACTCATTTTTTTCCTTTTTTTATGCAGGAGATTCTTTTCAGTCACCACACAACTCTTCTAGAGCTTCATTAAGACACTCAGTGGCAAAGCCATGGTTTTGGTTTAAAGGGGGCAATTTTTTTTTTTTTAAATGAATAAAAAAAATAAATTTAAACAAAAATATTAAAGAATATTACTAATGAAATAAATAAATGATTCAACAAAATTTAATTATTTTTTATAATAAATAAATGTAACTTAGAATTTATTTTGTGACCTAGCACATTAATTTATTTAATTGCCTTCTACGAGCCTTCATACTTTCAAATTGTTGTATGATTTTTTCATTGCTAATAGTTTCGAATATATCTTTCTCAATATACGTAACTAGACAATCATTCACCCACTGATCTCTATTTGGTCACGTAAACGATTTTTAACAATATTCATTGTTAAAAATGCTTTTTCAAGAGCAATATAAATATAAAAGTTCAATTACATACCTGAAACATTTTTGACAAATTTGGCTTCTTAGAAGAAATACATTGATCGCAAATCGCACTCAAATAAGTCAAACCTCAATTATACTATTTGGCGAATTGCACTGGTATTTTATATATATACACACACATAGAGGCGCAACCTTAATACACAGGATGTATACAAAAGAGTACATATATATATCATAACACTAGTTCGATTTGCCAAACAATAAAATTGAGGTTTGAATTGTTTAAGTGCAATTTGCGATCAATGTATTTCTTCTAGGAAGCCAAATTTGTCAAAAACGTTTCAGGTATGTAATCGAACTTTTATATTTATATTGCTCTTGAAAAAGCCTTTTCAACAATGAATATTGTTAAAAATTGTTTACGTAACCAAATGAAGATCTGTGGGTGAATGATTGTCTAGTTATGTACATTGAGAAAGACATATTTAAGACTATCAGCAATGAAGAAATCACACAACAATTTCAAAGTATGAAGGCTCATAGAAGGCAATTGAATAAATCAATGCGCTAGGTCACAATTTAACAAAATAAATTGTAAGTTACATTTATATATTTTAAAAAATAATTAAATTTTGTTGAATTGTTTATTTGTTTCATTAGTTTAATTCATTTTTGTTTAACCTTTTTTTTCATTCATTAAAAAAAAAACAAGAACTTTGCCCCTTTGAACCAAAATCCTAACTCCACCGTTGTTTATAAGGTTTGAGGAAGGAAAGGCAAATTCAACGTTCACAAACAGGAAAAAAGAAGTTATCTATATGCTTTTTATACTAATATTACAATAAAAAGCATGCAGAAAACAAAAAACAGCATTAGGCTGGCTGCATTTCTTGTATACTTTTTGTGTATGAGGGCTTTGCCTCTTCTTCCAATAAATTATTATTCATCCAAAAAAAAAAGGCATGCAGAAAACAGCAATGGAGTTTTGACAGTGCTCAAAAAAGAATATCTAGTTAAAGATAAGGTTAGGCCTTTTGGACAAGGTAATGAGTGAAAAGTCTGTAATGCAGTTTGATAAAGAAATATAAGAGCATAGCAATACAAAATCTTAGGTCTCACTAATGCTTCTTATTTGTAAAGTGTCTCGCCCAGAAGACTTGATGGACACCATAATGAAAACACAAATAAGAGGGTAGAAATCTGCTAAGACTTTTCATTCAACAATTGTTTTAATGTTTCTAATAGACTAAACTATATAGAAGCAAAATACAGGAGAAAAAAAGAAGAGATTTTATAAAATACAAACTCCTAGCTAAACATCTTTCTTATTACTAAGTAAGATCCAAACAGGCAAAAACAACACTCAAAAGACCTCGTTACCAAGTAGTACCAACTAAGACAACAAATCATCAATGTTTCTATAATTATCACAATTCCTAAATTTAGAATGTACTTTTATATATATATATATATATAAGTAAATTTTTTGTCCCCATGAGGAAGGGAATGGGAGATTCGAATTAGTGACCTTTACTTCATAAGGTATAGTCCTAAGCCGATTGAGCTAGTCCTTAGGATGCTACAATAACTAGACGAAAAAGCATTCCAATATATATGTGTGCATGCATATTGATGGATTAGGTCCAAGTAACACCAACTGTAACTTATAATATAACATCAGTTAATAACTTCTAGTAAGATTACCATCGAACACACCTTTGGAATGTATTAACTCTTTTTTCTTTTGGATAAAAAATATATGAACTCCATATGCCTCTTATACTAGCCAAATATAACATAATCGGAAATTAAGAACTGCCAATATAACAAATCAATTTTGGATTGGTTAGTAAATGACATTATGCCACAATAAATTTTAGCATGCATAATAAGCATATGGAAGACAATCTACAGTGAACTAGACAATATTTTCTGATTGAAAGTTATTAATTGATGTAATATTGCAAGGCGGAACCAAACCCTGTATATATACAGATGTATACATGTATGCATAGATACACAAAGTTACTTAATTCCTTCATGTCTTTGGAGAGCAAGGAATTCAAGCACTTTGAGGGGCATGAGTCACCAATAGCGAGGCTGAAACCTTTGTTCTTGAGACCTCTTTATCATTAGACAGTGTACCAACTCTCTTTTTTGAACATGCTGGAGTTCATTAGTCTTTGAATTGTACAAGTTAGATTTTGCTTATGGGTCTTTCATGTTTCTCTTATATACAACCCGTGTACTACAATTGCACCCTTCACTGCACTTTTTTGAATGCAAGTGATTGCTTATAGAAAAAATATATATATATAGTATTAGTTCTTATTTTAATAGATTGTAAAATAAGATCCATACTTCAATCAAATGATTTGATCTCAAATACCCTCTCCTACTGATCTTTTTTTTTTTTGTATAAGTAGTGTTGAATAAAAGAGCACAGAGGGGTGCAACCCTCTCCTACTGATCTTAGCTAGGATTTCATTTTGAATAACCTTCTGTAGACAATCCACAAATTTTTCTCTTTCTTATGTTTCTTGAAGACACTCCACAAAGACACTTAAGAAAAAGATGATGAATAAAATGTTAAAAAGGTGAAATAATTAACTAGCAAGACCTTTTGTAGCCATTTCTTTATCCGTGTGTGATGAGCAGGATCCTCTTTAGGCCTTTTCTTGTTGTTCTTGATGTCCAATATGGTTTCAAGCATGAACTCCATCTATAAGCATTATCAATTATAATATTTGTGAATCAGGCAAAAAAAAAAAAAAAAAAGGACAAAGAGAGAGAGAGAACATTTTTCATAATAAAACTAAAAGTTCTATAAGCTTACTCTCTTGCCATTTATTTTTTCCTGGCCATCTCCAGAGGAGGCCTTCAACTCATTCACCCTATTTTGAACACTCTGAATAAAATTTTTCATTGCAACAGGATCATCACTCCTTATTTTCATTCCACAGCCTATACAGTTGATAACAGTTCATGTCAGAAATGAGTAGCTGGTAGTAACATGCTATAACAAAAGATATAACAGTCATGCCATGCTACACAATAATAACCATTTATGGAATATATACATAATGCTGATTTTTTAAGTATAAAATGAAATATCAAAATGCTTGAATTGCAAGCATTTGCCAAAAAGTGGATCCCCACTGATAAGAGTTTGAAGTTGATAGAATTCTGTCAACAATTTACAGAAGCCAAAAACCAGAAATGAGGAGACCAAATATCAAAAGTTCAAAGAGGCTTACATTGTAAAGTTGTCAAGATGGTAGAGACATCAATCTCTGTTAATCGCTTGCCCAACATTATCAGGAAGTCACATATTAAATCACTGGGAACAAGAAGTACAGCTCTTAGAATGGGCTGTCATAATTTAAGATACACATCATTCATCAAGGAACTACTACATCACACAAAGGTTGCACAAATTAGGGATTCAGCTACTCAGAAGTTGTTTCTGATGCAGAACATTTGAAACTCATAGATATATCATGCCACAACATACTAAGAGGTAACAAAAGAGCAGACGATAATTGCCAATTCATTCTTTTCTTCTTCAGTGAAATGAAGCAATTTCAGTAGTACTGTCATGGATTACCCAGCCACATGTCTTACAACAACCTAGTACTTTTAATGACTTTGAAACCGATTTCACATTATGTTCACATTATAAATATTGACACAAGATAACCTGCGCAAGAGGCATATTGTGGTGGTTGAGTGGTATTGTATGAGCAAGAAGTGTGGGGAGTCCATTGGTCATCTTTTGCTTCATTGCGAAGTGGCAGGCGTATTGTGGAATTACATCTTTACATTGTTTAGGATAGAGTGGGTTGTGCCAAGGCGAATATTGGATTTGTTGATATGTTGGGGTGGTTCAGTTGGGTGTGGTCTAGTAAAGGAAATATGGAGGATGGCTCCATTGTGCGTAATATGACGTATTTGGAGGGAGTGAAACACCCGGACATTTGAAGATGTTGAGCTTTCGATGGTCGAGTTGCGAAGGAATATGATTAATTTGTTGCATATGTGGATGGTGGCACATAATTGAGTGGATGTTCCTACTTCAGCTGATTTCATGAACTTATTTTATTCTTCTACCTCTTAGGGGCTCATCTTTTGTATACTTTCTGTGTGCTAGAGTTGTGCCCCTCTGCACTTTATTAATAATATTGAAATTACTTATTAAATAAATAAATAAAATTGCATATGTTCATCAGATGATTCACTCCTTACCTAACGAAGCATGTATCTTGACATGTAATAGAAAGTTTTGATGAGCAGAAATTTGGTCATCCCAACAATTATGGTCTCATCCAGCAGCCTACTTTATTTCACGTTATGAAGTAAGCTTTTGGAATACTTCTAGATTGTTTTTTTTTTATTAACTTTATTACTCTAATATTTCTACAGAGTAGAGTGTCGAGGATAACACAGGTTACCTACCTTGAGCAAACTCCAAATATGTATAAATAGGAGAGCAAAAGAGTGAAATTTCGCAAGGAAAGATTGTCTTCTCTGTGGTACTCATCCTGGGTACAAAGATAGACAATGTCTCAATATATGTTCTAAAATCTTAGCAAAGGCAACACTAAAACCTTGAAATTCTCAAATGATTAAAACTCAAACAACTTGCAATTACAGTAATGTAATTAAATCCTACGGCACACCTCAAAACATTTAGCAAGGGAAGCCATAAGCTTTGCGCCGAAGTCAATTCCAACTAAACATGTTATCCCTGCAACAAAAGCACCAAAAACAGCAGCATACCTACACAAAGAGCACACAGCCAATGACATGGACAAATAAAAGAAGAAAGGAAAAGGCTGATAAAGGGCCCAGTTTAATATCCACTTATGTACCAAATCTGACTAACTGTCACTAACACCCATTGTGAAATATTTTCAATTCATACAAGACCATGCAGCAAAATGGAACAAAATATTTTTTCATTTTTAACTGAAAGCTGCCATCTCGTACCTTGGATTAAAATATTCCACAGGGACATAAAAAAATAATAATAATAAATAAAAAAAATAAAAAACTAAAAAGAGACTTTTTATAAGCAAAGAAACATTCATCCAGCAAAATACTTTTAATGGATATAGAATTCTAGACCTTGGACAAAGAGGACCAGGAGGTAGATAGCGAATAGCTACAATTTTGAAATAAAATCAAGAGGCAAAGGCATCAAGACAGTTAAGAATAGAAAAAATTTTGATTTTTTTTCTAAATGTACTGCCAAATCTACATTTTGAAGATGACAAAGTGAGAAGGGAAAACTAAGGAACTCTAGAGTTTCATTTGCAAAAAAGGAAAGGAGGGGAGCAAGGAATCTTTCATAGATAATAAAGATAACCAACCAAAAAGATCGGACATGACTTAGGATGAATAAGTTACAATATCTGGCAAAGAGCAATCTAAGAGAACTAAAATGTTCAAAACAGAACTTCAAGGAATTCTTTAGATAGATAACATATTCAATGAACAAATAGACCATGGTTTTCCAATTCAATTTTTCCATTTTAAATGGACTCCACATCCTTAGATCTACCTATTTCAATCAAAAGGATATATCTTTCCAGTTGAGATATCACAAGATTCTTATCAATCATGAAAGTTTCTTTTTTGATAAGTAAAAGAAAAGATAAATGCACCAGCCAGGAAAGATTCTATTCAGATTTATTTGATCTTTCCCAATATTCAATATGACAAACATGAAAGCGAATTGAAATGGTAAGCCTTCTCTATACTACTTCTCTTTTGCCTAAGGTCGAATGATGCTCTCTCTCTAATTATTTGTTTATGAGGACTGGAAGACCTATTATAGCTAAAATTTCAATCAAGACTTGCTACAGAGAAATTAAAAGGAGGGGTGCATTCACATGAAAAGCAGAGACTTTGCTATGCTGTTCAACAGATTCATTCCACAGATTCATTACCAACCCAGATGGACTATGTATAAACACACACACACACACACATATTCCAAATAAATTAATTGAATTTTCATGTGGAAGAAGTTAGGATAAAGAATACACAGCTAAGAAACAGAAATCAAAGTAATGAAATGAACACTCTCCAGGCAGCAATATGTACTTGATCATTATCAACTTGATTAAATTGGACATGGCGTCAAAAAGAGGTTGGAGAAAGAGAGGCAGATGAAGAGAAAACAATAAACTCTTAACTGTTCATTGCCACGAGGACCTCCAGAACAAGATGCCAAAACCTCCTCGCTGATTATTTGTGAAGCAGCACTGCGAGCAATAGACTGCAGATGGGTTGAATCAGAGAGTAAAAGATGCAATTCCATATAGATCTCACAGAAAAAAAATTATGGTGAAAAAGACCAGAACTAAAAGCAACTTTCAAGGTGCCAGATTAAGTGACTCCAAAGCAACTGCAGACTGCAGCTCCCGAGAGCAGTGTTCCACCAGGACAGGTCTTATGGGTCAGACATGTTTAAAATCAAATCATTTTTTGAATGATATCACTCTTCTAATTTTTGTTGGTGAAACTAGAACCTAACCCCACCCTCTTCAACATCAGTGCCAGAGGAACTTATAGGACAAGTTTATCATCATAATGGTTGCAGTAATCATTTCAGATAATATAGAGATCTCAAATACATGATAATGAACATTTAGAAAGAGTGTACAAAAAACATTAAGGTATAAGAGGAATGGCATACAAGAAGGATTGTGGATATTTCCTCCGTCATTGACTCCACATTAGATTCAGACAACCTATTCAGAAGACCTGGAACAAGTTAAGGATAAGAAATTTAGAGAGCAATTAGAAGTTCAGCATTGAGGGTAAAAAAAGCCTAGTTAAACATAAAATCACAGTTTTCATACCCCGCACATGTCTGCGTATTTTGGTATACTCTTCTGACTCATTTCCTGAACGACCTCTCAAATGAGGTACAACATATTTTCCATCTCCCTTCCCGGCAGGTGCCTTGGCTGAAACTTCTTTTGACAACACTTCTCCACCACAAGGCTCAACCGGATTCGATGCACCAATAGCTGTATCACCCACCTCCTCACATTCTTGTCCTGGCTCTGACAACTTTCTTTTCTTACGCTTCTTCCTTGAAATTGCCTCAGCAGGACCTTCTTCTGACATGTACGCATCTAATATTTTCACTGGTTCAGACACTCCAACACTAGAGTCACCTGCAACATCACTTTCTAACCCTTGGTCCAATGACTTCCTCTTCTTCTTCTTCTTCTTCTTACTTTTAGAGCTGTTGTCAGAAAATTCCTCAGCACCTGGGAGTTCTTCCTCCCCAAAAGAATCAATAATAGATGGGATTCCTTCAAATAATGAATTGATACCGTCGTCCTCTCCTCGTAATTTTCCAACCTTCACCTTGAGTTTCTTTGCAAGTTTCCTTTCCAATTCCAAATCCTCCTCCGCCAATACAGCAGAATTCTGCATTTCCATTTCAAGATACTCCTCAAATTTTGTCCCTTTCGAATTTGTTTTGGAACCCTTCTTTCCTTTCACCACCTTTGATGTACTAGAACCATTAAATTCTGAAGACACCAGCTTATCCTTAACCTCCATTGGCATGTTGATTTTCTCCAAATTCTGATGTCTCTCAGAGTTACCAACTGGTTGCAAAAATTCTCTCTTTTTTACATTGTGATCAAACAAATTATTCGGTATTTTTACACTTTCTGAGTTTGAATTTTCAGACTTTTTCTTAAGCTTTTGATTTTCCTATAAGCAAAAAATTCACATTACAAAGAAGAATAAACACCCGCATAAATATTCTCTGATTCCAAAGAAAAAAAAAATTCAAAAATCAAAATAAAAATGGTTGGATAGAAAGCAATAAAACAACGACAAATTATTTTACCTGATGTTGGAGCAGAGCTTGATGTTTCTTCGCTTTCTTTTCTAACCGAGCCTCTTTTCGCCTTTCTCGGTGTGATTTCCCTTCCGATTTTTTCTCTGCAACATGATTAAAGAAAAAACTAATACTACCTTCAAAGCAACGTAGAAAATTGAACTCGGAGTTAATAATTAGAACCGTAAGATGCTCACCCATGCTTCCTAATTAAGCTTTCCAAACTTGGCAACTGTGAAAAAAAATGCATGTTACAGATATTGCTAGCATGAAAATTGTTATTACCATACAAAACAATGATAAACAATATAAAATTGAAAAAAGAGAAACTAAGAGAGTCGAGACGCAGACTTAATGTGGTTCGGCAATGTGCCTACGTCCATAAAGAGTGCAGCTGTATTTGGCTATTAATGATTCAGGTTTACATCATAACATATGAGAATAATTTCTATAAAGTCTTGGCACAAACCAAAGCTTTTAAGGCCTACAATAAGGGCATAACAACTCAGCACGCAATACCTAATTTAAATAAGCATATACACCTAATTTTTTTTTTACCAATACCTCATATGCGTTAAAACAAAAACAAAAAAATTAATAAAAAAATAAAATGAAAAATGAAAAATGAAAAATCTACAATAAATTTTTCATATTTTTCTTCCCTATACCAACCACCAGCCACCAACCCACCGCCGGCCAGCCCACCATGCCAGAGATGACGCCGGCTGGCCAGCCCAGACCTTGCGCGCCGGATAAGTTTTCCGGTGCTCCCCCTCTCTCTCACCGGCACCGCGGAGAAGAAAAAGATGCCGTGCCCCCCTCTCTCTCCCTCTCTCTCTCACACACACCGGCAGCAGAGAAATTTTTTCTCTGCTGCCGGTGCTCCTACCTAATGCCGGTGCTCCCACGCCACTCCCTCTCCCTCTCCCTCTCATTCGACCGCAATCTCCATATACCTGATATTATGGACGCAGAGAACCCCCTTGTAGACATGAGATCATTACATAGTCTCTACCAATCTGTCACTAACATCCTTTTCAATGAAAATCTCTTCTTTTTCAGTCTTAAGCCTCAAGATAGATAGTACTAGGCATTGATGATTCAGATAAATCCCTTCGATAGACATGCAAACATATTCTGCAATTACCCCTTTTCTAGAACATCAATTTCCAAAATGTTTTTGAAGAGAGAGAGCTCAGCCTCTTGCCGTTGCAGACGAGAGAGAGAGACGGAGAGGGCGAACTCACCGGTGGTGGCTTGAAGAACTAGCGGTAATTCTTAGATTCCCGACGTGGGCGGGGGTGGAGTGGATTGGCTTGGCGGGCGTCGTCTGTCCTCACCGCCGGCGTACTGGAGGGCTGCGGAGTGCTGGGGGGCGGCAACGTATGGGGTTAACGAGGAGAGAGGTCGTTCATATATATATATATATATATATATATATATATATATATATTTTAAAGGGTAAATATATTATAGAAAAAAATATAATTAAGCCTCCAATCTATCGGTCATTTTCAATTTAACCTCTTAATGATCAAAATGTAATAAAGTAGCTTCCGAATTATCAAAATATATAAAAAATATCACTTATATATTTTATAAGTAATATATAAGTGATTATTTAATTATTTAATTTATAAGTGATTATAAAAAACCCTAAAAAGAAAAAATTATTTAATTTATATTTTTATAATACCCATATTTTTTTAACAAATAAGATAATTGTAAAAAAAAATTAAATAATTTTTTAAAAATACAAAAAAAAAAAAAAAACCAATTGCTAATAAATACAAAAATAAAAAAATTAGAATAAATAAATAATTAATCATTGTAGTCGGTCTAAATTACAAATTGCACATTTCCAAGCCTTAGTTGCCATGGGTGAAGTGTCCAAGGAGATGATTAGAGGAAGTTCGAACTTTTTTCCTATAAAACCAATGGATTATGGACGATTTCTGGTAATATCATTGGGCACTGGCTCACACAAAGCTAAAGAAAAATACAAAGCGTTTGAGGCAGCTAAGTGGGGCGTATTGGATTGGTTAACTAAGGGTGGTTCTTCTCCAATAATTGATGTATTTTCTAAAGCAAGTGTGGATATGGTGGATGTCCACCTCTCCGTAGTTTTTACAACTCTTCAAAGTGAGAAAAGTTATCTGCGGATTCAGGTATATATATATTCATGACGAGTAGTAAGATTTAATACAAAGTATATATATACATATGTTTTTCAGCCGACCGTCGAGCTTTAACACAAACATGCTTGAATCAAATTAAATAATGCAAGACGGTACATTAAATGGGATAGTATCTTTTGTGAATGTAGTCACGACCAAGAATTTGGATGATCTTGTGGAAGCTGGCGAAGCACTGCTAAAGAAACCAATCTCCAGAGTTAATCTGGATACATGCATCTTTGAGGTTGCTAACCATGAAACTAATGGAGAGGCTCTCACAAGTTATATATCAAACTATATATTAAATTCTACAATTATTTTTTGTGAAGTTTCATTTTGATCATCAAATTAATATTATAATAGAAATTAATCATTACTTTCTTGCAGGTTTGCAAAACTACTTTCCCAAGAGAGGCACCTTCGCCATGCTAGGTCCCCCGTTGGACATGCTGCCCATCACAATATTCCAAAATTTTGACGTTAACGTTATGTTTATTGAGTTTGTATGCTAAGAAGTCCACCTCCTTAAGGGTTTATTCAGTTTTCGTTTTAGTTTCTTTGAGTAAATTCCAAGTTCCGAGCAATTTTTGTTTTTTCTCACGTCCTTTAATTTCCTTATTTCAAATTAAGTGGAAAATTGGATGAAATATGAAAATTGTGTAGAAAAGCTGCCACAAAACAAAACGTGGAATTAGCTAAGATCATCACCAACTCATTTTGAGACGTCAATATTGCAGGCATGAAAGTGGGTCCAATCCCATTACATAGGAGAGAGGGTTCAACTGTTAAACTATAGGTTATTCCAAAAGCTTAAGGTGATAAAAAGAAGTAAATTTAATCATTTAATTATTACTTTAACACTTCTCCTCGCGTATGGGTTCAAATCCCCTTTTAATAGGTGAGGTCCAACATGTATAATATTTAATTTAAATGGGGGTGAGTGAATTCACAGAGTGAAGGTTCGATCCTATGACCTTTAGTTCTGATACCATGTTAAATGATCAGTTATTCTAAAAGCTTAAATTGATAGGAAAAGATAAATTTAATTACTTAACCATTATTTTAACATCAACAAGGCGAAGCAACCTTAATTTATTTGTACATGTACAGTATATACATCTTTTAATTTATCCAATTATTTATTTTCTAATTAAAATTAATAATTCTGATTAGAGTCGCAGACCCAACCCAACCTCCACACTTCACACGTCCTTCACTGTTACATTTTACCCCTATAAATACCCAACACCAAATTCCAACTCTGCATCATCCAACACACCTTGCTTCAGAGAAACAGAGACACAAGAGAGAAACAGAGATGGAGAACTTCCCAGTTATCAACATGGTGAAGCTCAATGGGGAGGAGAGAGCAGCCACCATGGCTAAGATCAAAGATGCATGCGAAAACTGGGGTTTCTTTGAGGTTCGTCTTCAACCCAGTCACTTCTGCAGTACTTCCATTAATGTGTTCTGTCATATTAGTTGTAGAAATGGGTCTTTAACGGGTTTTGTCACTTTTGCGTGTTTCTTGTCCGAAATTATCAATTGATAAATCATAGCATCCCCCATGAATTTATGGACAATCTGGAGAGGTTGGCGAAGGAGCACTACAAGAAGTGTATGGGGGCAGAGGTTCAAGGAATTGGTGGCAAGCAAGGCTCTGGAGGGTGCTAAGGCAGAGGTGAATGACATGGATTGGGAGAGCACCTTCCACGTGCGCCATCTCCCCCAGTCAAATATTTCTGAGATCCCAGATCTTGAAGATGAATACAGGAAATTATAAACCAAGTAAAAATGGATTTCAATGTTCGAGTTCCAAGCATTAACAATTAAAAAAAAAAATGTATAATTAATACCATTATTGCCTGTTAGAGAATAGCTATGTGGGCTTTGAAATGTTCCTTTTTCCCTCTCTCCTAATATTCTAACACGAAATTATATCTAATATTTAATATATGTATATATTTTTTATTTTAACAATTATAAATTTTAATTTTAATCATATGTCATAAGTCTCTTTCTTTTTACCTACCGCATTGTCACTCCATTATTGTAAAATAAAATCCAAAAAGGTATGGGGCTGAGGTTTCGCATAGCTAAATAAGTCATCATAATTCAGAGATTTTTATAATAATCTTTCCAAATATAATTTTATTAAGTGTGGGGATTTAGAGGACTAGGAGGTCAAATACTTTCTTTTAGTTAAAATTTGACTAGAATATATGGAAAGGGGTTTGCTAGGAGTTCTCCTCAGTGTTCTCCTAATAGTATTCCATTTCGTAAAACATGATTTAAGAAAAATAAAATTATGCATATTAATTTTTATGAGTTAATATTTAGGTTCTAATGTTTTAAAACTTGTTTTTGGATTCAAAACTAAAACCTAAGGGTAGAAGGTTAACCCTTTAGGGATAGTATCACCCAAAATAGATTTGATCATCCTAAATTTAATGCTAATGCCTCAATTTTGGTGCTAATGCCTCAAATTTGATGCTAATGCCTAAAAAAACCAATGACGGAGGCTACTATAATTTTATTTTTTCTTAAATCATGTTTTACATAAAACTTGGGGAACGTTAGGAGAACACTAAGGAGAGAACTTCTAACATTTTCGATATGGAAATCACTCTCTCTCTCTCTCTCTCTCTCTCTCTCTCTATATATATATATATACACATGACTCTTTAAACGTTCTCATTAAGCAAATGTTATTAAATCGAATCATCTTCTTCTATTTTCTTTTCTTTGTGCACACATGTCAAAAATTTGTCCAATTTGTTCACTCACTCTCTCACACTCCCTTCTATCTCACCCTCTCTCTCCTATGGGATACGAGCACAATGACAACATCAAACATCGCGATGATCTGGGCTATCGATGAGTGGGGCGACGTTGGGAACTTGGGATGGCGATGACAACTCTATTTGTTAATGTATTTTTTTTTAGAGAGTATTTTTTTTTTTTTAGTTAAAAAAATATTTTGTGACATAAAGTTAAAACTGTTTTTATATTTTTAAGAGTATTGTGTTTGAGTTATTTGTTGATATTTTATTTCGATGTAAAATGGTTTCCACCATTTAGCCATTTCAACAAACACAACATTAAGCGTGCATTGGTTCTTTGTAGTGCTGAGAGAATATTACTTTCGACGTAAAATGGTTTCCATCGTAAAATGTTTTCTAACGAAAACATTTTACAGCGTTTAGCATGCATACAAAAAATCACAAAATTTATATATATTTTCATTAAATCATATTAAAATCTAAATTTACGGGTAGGTCCCGGGACCCCGTCATGGCTTGATCGAAACTTTACAGGGACTTGACCAAGACCTGCTCGAAACTTTACCGGGACTCGCCTGGGACTTGATCGGGAGCTGCTTGGGACCCGCCTAGGACTTGACCGAGACCTGCCTAGGACCCGCCCGAGACTTGACTAGGACTTTACCGAGACTTGCTTGGGACTGCAGACTTGAGACTTGATAGGGACTCACTCGGGACTTTACCGAAACCAGTCCAAGACTTGACCGAGAGCTGCCCGAGACTTAACCCGAACTTGCTCGAGACCCGCTCGAGACCTGCCCAGGACTTGATTGGGACTTGCCTGACACTTTACCAGGACTTGCTTGGGATTCGCCTGGGACAGGTCTCGGGCAACTCTCGGTCAAGTCTCGAGTGGGTCCTGGGCAAGTCTAGGTCAAGTCCCAAGCAGGACCTTGTCAAGTCTCGGACGGGTCCTAGGCAGGTCTCGGTCAAGTCTCGGGTAGCTCTTGGTCAAGTCTCAGACGGGTCCAGGTCAAGTCTTGGGCGGGTCCTAAGCAAGTCCCGATAAAGTCTTAGGCAGGTCCCAGTCAAGTCTTGGGAGGGTTCTAGTCAGGTCCCGGTAGGTCTCAGGCGGGTCCCGATCAAGTCCCAGGTGGGTCCTAGAAACTCTCAGTCAAGTCTTGGGCAGGTCCCGATAAAGTCTCGAGCGAGTCCAAGTTAAGTCTCAGGCAGGTCCCGAGCGGGTCCCATGCAAGTCAGGGTAAAGTCCCAAGCGGGTCCCGGTCAAGTCCCAAGCAGGTCCCAAGTGGCTCCCAATCAAGTCCAGAGAAAGTCCCGTTGAAGTCCTGGGCAGGTCTTAGGCAAGTTTCGAGCAGGTCCCAGGTAGCTCCTGGTCAAGTCTCTGGCAAGTCTCAGACGGGCCTCGGTCAAGTCTTGAGCAAGTCCCGGCCAAGTTCTGGGCGGGTCTCGGGTAGCTCTCAGGCGGGTCCTAGTAAATTGTCGGGCAGGTCCTGGTTAAGTCCTGGGTGAGTCCCAATCAAGTCTTAGGTAGGTCCGGGTCAAGTCTCGAATGGGTCTAGGTCTGGGTCTAGTCTCGGTGGGTTCCTGGGTGAGTCTTGGCAAGATACGTCAATTTGGTTTATGGTTTTGAAAACCGTAAACCATTTTCCGAAATTAAAGAGGAATTTTCGGTCAAAGGGAAAATGTTTTCCGTTGACTATTATTTTATGTTGCACTAAACACTGTAAAATACAGAAATCATTTTCCTGGAAACCATTTTACATTGAAAGAAACGAGGCTTAAGCCATTTCAACAAACATGAAATATGCACAGTGGAAACAAAAAGAACAAAATAACTACAACACAAGATTTGTTTATGAAGTGGAAAACCCTTGAGTACCTCAAGGTAAAAAGCACTCCGAGGCAGCCAAACCAAGGAAACTACTAAAAGAAGATTCACAGCTATAGAATAGACAACGCCCACAGCCTTGAACACTTTTAAACTTAGTAAGAACGACAAACCTCTTAGCTTGTCTCCATCATGACCATCTTCAAACAAAGACTTCCTTTACCAACCCTTTAATAGACTTTTTCACCAAACACCAACCAAAGATACCAACTTTATCATCATCAAGCAAGCAAGGCAACACGCCAAAGGCTAAGATGCCAAACAACAACCCCAAGTGATGGAAAGCTTCAAGCTTTTTAGGAAGTCTACTTGGTGCAACAATGGTGAAGCATGGAAGAAAGCTTCACAACCATCAAGAAGAGGGAAATCAATGATGGCTTCCAACCCAATCCCTCTTGGATAAACATAGAGGAGTAATCAACCTTCTCTAGAGACCCTTCCTTCTAATTTTCATGCTTGGAGGTCCAACCTGCCCGAATGAGCATCATTTCCTCTATATACAAAGAGAAAGGGCAAACTTGTCATATGCAGAAAAAGTCATTTGGGGAACCAAAACCAGTCTGGGTATTTTTACCATAACTTCATCATCTGAGCTCCAAATGTTGCAAACTCAATGGATCTGTAAAGTTCTTTCCCAAATCTACAATTTTGACTCTAATGAGCATCTTTAAAATCGTACTTTTTCTAGGTCAAAAATGGCTTTGAACATTCTGCAGAAACCAGCCACATCCTAACAGGATTCAGCTCTATTATGATGGAAATTGGGCAATAGCTCACTGTATTCTCATCACGTATCTTGTTATGATGCCCAAGTGATGGGAATTTCATTCTCAAATGACCTAATCACTTCCAAGTGATGCCCAAGGGATGTTCGGGTGATGTCTGGGTACCGGAACATTGTAGAACTCTTTCGTAAACACATCCAATGCTTTTTCAAGAGCAATGGGAAGATAAATTAAGGAAGAAAACCAAGATACCACAAAAAATGTACCTCACATATTAACGTGCATCCAATGGAGACAAAATCCTTCTTCACGTCTTAATGGAAAATGAACCGCGTCATGATGTGGATAGTAAAATCAACTCAGCCTTGTTATGAGTCCATCTTGACAAGGTACCTAACGAGGAACCAGGGAGTTCATTCTACAGTTCTATCAGATCCTTGTCCTGACGCCTAACGAGAAAGCCAAGAACTCTACATTGTGTCTTGTCATGATCCCGTCTTGATGTCCATCTAATGCATAGCCCGAGAAGCCAAAATAAACCAAATAGAAATCATATGGGCTTTTTAGCAATTTTGGTTTAATTCCAATTATGAAATATGTGTTGCTACCAACTAAATAATTGGAATAATTATTTTATTCCAACATCTTCTATTTCCAATGATACCTATTCATTTTCTTAACGTAATACATATAGTGCCTCGACATTTATTATATGTCGTAAGTGGAATTATCTAAATTTTCATGTAACACTACTACATACATGTATCTTTTGCAACATAATTTTTTTTTCTTTCCTTTGAGATCAAAGTTCAAATGTACTAGAGCATGTAACTTAAACTTCACATTATTTATATATAAGTATTAACAACTAGTAGCTCAGTCTCTTCAAACACTACCACAGGTGGCAAGTTAGAAATCTTACAAAGTTATTAACAACTTACTGTATAACACAAGCTACAATAAGTAGTCTACTAAAATACACACATTAAAACTACTAGAATTCATATAATTGACTTAAAGTAAGTTAGCCCTTCAACAAATGGATTGTCATATAAGTCGTATGCGCCATAGATTAAACACTCATATAGATCAACATCTTCTTCCTTTTCCTTAACCACATCTATAAAATTATATAGGAAAAAGTGTGAGTTAATGACTCAATAAGTTCAAGCAAAATAACCATTTAATATGGGAGCCCTCCTTTATTTGAAAATATATCTCAACACCAGTATTACTAAACAACCATATATGTAGGGTTTTCACAAATGAGTTTTAATAAAGGAAAAAAATTCACTTTACCTCCCATGAAGTTTGGAGTGTTTTTCGATTTGAATCCCAATGTTTAAACATTTGCAATGTACATTATGTACCCGCATAATATTTCAAAAATTTACAATTAACACAATCTATTACTAATTGTCATCTAAGTAGATAGAATTGACATCACGTGCGTCTTACATGGGATTTTTATGCTGCATCTTCCAATTTTGCACCCAACCTAACTAGTGAAATAACGTAATTATCCATCCTTAAAACCCAACGTCTGTTTTGGTTTTTTTTCTCGTTAACCCCTTTTGAACCCTTTTTGGTTGTTGGAGTGAAAAAGAGAAGGAGCAAATGACTCTTACCTGCTCCTATGCCAGCAATTTCTATGTACTTAGATGACAATTAGTAACAGAGGGTGTGTCCCCAAGAGGTAGCTCAATCAGCTGTGAACCATGCCTTATGAAGTGAATGTCATAAGTTCGAATCCCCCCTCCCCCTACCCTTGCATGGACATGTCAAAAAAAAAAAAAAAAAAAAGTAACAGAGGGTGTTAATTGTAAATTTTTAAAATATTAAGGGGGACATTGCAATTTTTAAACATTGGGGTTCAAATTGAAAATTACCTGAGGTAAAGTGAATATTTCCTTTAATAAATGTATGGTTAAATGGTAAAGTATGTGATAGACAGTTTGGTACATATTAATAAATTATAATAATATTTCCTCACATTTTCTTATTAAGTAATTAACTTCACATTTCATAATATGAAGTAATAAAACAGTTCATAATACAATAAGTAAAACATCAATTAAAACCAACATAGTTTAAAACACATATCATCATAATATCATAACATAATATAATAATTTTAATTATACTCACACCTATCCCTTGAATTTTGCGAACTGTTCCCCACTTAATGGTGGGGTTGCTAATAATTTCTACCTCTCATAGCTTTGAGGTGTTAAGAATATTACCCCACTTAACCGTTGACCTGTTATGCAGCTTTGTTTTCCCCTTCCTAACATCGGGGTGTCAGACACATAATCTCCACCTGACTGCTAGGCTTTATATGCATTCATATATAATATCATATCTTTCATATCACCATCATTTTCGTAAATTTTGTTTAATCTTCACTTGACTGCTGGGCTTTATATGCATTCATACATAATATCATATCTTTCATATGACCATCATTTTCGTAAATTTTGTTTTCCTTCCAATACTCAACCTCTTTTCATAATCATTTCTTTTTAAAATATATTTTCATTTAACACATATATATATAACATTTCAAAATAAATTCATACATGCAATTAAAATAACAAGGCTCAATAAAATATACATAACATGCTTTGTAAAATAATGCAAGGTCAATAAGTTTGAACTTATCTTTTGAGCTTAAAAATTCCTTATACGTAATCTCCTTGATCTGTACACTTTCTAAATTAATGTTGTATTTTTCACATTAGCATGTATTCTTTCATTTCATATTCATAAGCCTTATTTCAAATCTTAGGATCCTTCAAATACATCCAGAAACATTAGTTTCATGCTTACCTTAATCTTTAAAAATTTGGACAATATAATGATATGTTTACAATATCTTGATATCAATTGTGCATTATAATGATATATCTAGACATTTTAATAGTATTTTACTATATATAATTTTCACTTATTTTCATACAGGCATACTACGACATTAATACCCTGAGTAATTACTAGACTATGTTTAGCTTAGTTGTGTTGGGATTGTGCCCTAAATCCTAATGATTTTATATTTGTGTTGACATTCAAATGTTCAAATGTCTTTTACATGCTTATTAACAAGTTTATTATATTTGTTATGCATGTTAAAGGTCCTACGATTACATTGAATATGGCTATAGGTGTGAGTAACATGGTTATCACATAAGGTCGTAGTCCATAATTCTTATATCCTTAAATGTATATAGTTGGTTGTTGGTAAATGAAACTGTGCATTCCATTCTGAGGAAAAGTGTTACACTTCGAATCTTGGTGATCTACCTTGATCAAGTGAAGCGGTGATTTCGAGATTGATGTGTAGTGAACTGAGATCATAAGGCACTGAACAAACCAATGATGGTTATTGCTTATAGTATTATTACTTATGATGCGTATGCACTTAACATTATTATTACTATGTTTATCCTTAAGACTAACAAATCATATGCATTGGCCATAATTGTGTTTTACTCTTTCATCCATAAAAGATACAAAAAGAAGACTATGATGGACTCCTAGGATCCAATTGGATCTTGATATATCTTCTTAAGATTTTTGGAGGTTGATATGAACAAGGGAATCTTTTCTTGGAAAAAAAAATGGCAAGGGAATATGTTTTGATTACAATATTGTGATATGTAATAAAGAAATATTGAGTATGTTACATGGTGATAACTCAAGTATGTTCAAGTATAAGAGTATTCGAAGAAATTCAAAGAAAGTTATATGTTGAAGCATTTCTTGAAAATAACACATCGTAATATATATGGATGATATCTCAAGTGGAAACACATTTTGGTTTCAACCAAAGATTAGTGTGGGATTTAAGGAGTTAACCACAATAATAAATAATGATACTTGTAGGATCCAGATTTATCCACATGTGCTCTACAATCCTCCTAGAAATCAAGCCCGAACAAAGGCCCATTAAGTACTGAACAAACCTGGCCCGTCCGAATGTTATCTCGACTATTGGATCCTCGATCCTTCTGAGGATCGGATCCACTATTGAATCTTCAGGAATATCCAAGGATTATATTCATTATTGGATCCTCAGGGACATCCGAGGATCGATTAAACTATCTGCTTGCCTATTACGAAATCCTCGGCTCTGTCGACTAGGCAGATGTCACTAGACGCCTATAAAAGGAGAGCTCCACCCTTACTTCCAAGATATCCAATACTTCTCCCACTTCCTTGTTTTCTCCAAGTTATTAATTATTTCTGGAGTTCACATCACTGACTTAGGCATCAGAGTTCCCATTGCTGGGACACCACCGACCGCTCTTATGCTATTTCTCTCTTTTGCAACGAAGCTAATCTATACACAAACATCCAACCATCAACACACTGACCAATAGAAGTTCGTCACGTCATTCTCGGAAAACTGTGTTCTAACAATACTCTACCTAAATTTCTTTGAGAAAATATCATGAGAACAACAATACATTTCTCAATATGATTGGGTGTTGGATATTTCAAAGAAACAAAAGGTTTCGGTTATTATATGAGTCTTGTTTAGGAAGATGTTGGTTTACACCAAGCTCTTAAAAGATAGACTTTGTGAGTTAGTCCGAAGAAAGTGTCCGAGATTCTAAAAACCTGCGATACTTAATAAGTAGATAATTTCAAGGTTATCTGGAGGCATTATAAATGTTTCAGATATACCATATTTTACTTAAATATATAGTACTTACCATATTCTAAGTAGGAGTTGAGATTCATTACATGAATCAAATCCCAATAGACAATGGCACGGTTTGGATCCAATTATTAAGATTAAGAGAATTTCCAATGAGTGAGCCAAAATTTTATGCAAAATGCCTCCTCAGAGCATTCTTAATACAGGAGCCAAATGACACTTTTATCTAAAATGACTCATTAAATTTGTAAAATACCCATTGCATTGGAGAAGCCAAAAAAAAAAAGAGAAGGTAAAATGGATATTTTATTAGATTAGCAAATAAAAAGAAAGTTACATGTAACAGCACTTTTGAAGGAACCATTTCATTTTTTTTTTTTTTTATTGTTTCTCTCACATTTTCTCTCTTTTCCCAAAATTTTTTCTTGCTATTTTTTTTCCACATCTCCCTTTTTCCAAAAATTTCTCATACTATTTCTCTCTCCACATCTCTTTTTTTCCCAAAAGTTTATAAAAAAAAATAAAATAAGAAAATAAGATTTAAATGATATAAATAAAAATATAACAAATTGGATATAGGAAGCATTTAAAAATTCATTAAGTAAAGTAGATAAAGTGAGTTTTGAAGAGTCATTTTACATAAAAATTCCGCTCCTCCATTGGGAATGCTCTCAAAACTCACTTTATCAAGTTTAGCAAATGAATTTTTAAATGCCTTCTATATCCGATTAGCTATATTTTTATCTATATCATTTAAATATATTTTTAATATATATTTATTAAAAATTGTGAAAAAATATTCTCATAATGATTCCCTTGAAAAGTGAAAAAAAACAGGTGAGAGAAACAATAAAACTATTAAAAAGTAAAATTGCTCCTTTGAAAAGTATTGCTACATTTATAGGGGTGTCAAAAATTACCGAGAAACTAGAACCAGAATCGGAAAACCAAAAACCAGGAAACCAAGGACCCAATTCCAGTTCCGGTAACTTGTTTTTGGTACCTGGTTATTACCGAGTTACCGGGAACCGGGGTACCTTTTATATATATATATATAATTTTTTATATATAAAATTATTAATATTTTTTTAGGTTTAGGACCACTTCATCTTCATTTCTCAATTATCCCGCACGCCCATTCCGCCTCTTTTCTGATTTTTTTTCATTTTAAGAGAGGATGCCCCTTCCACTTGCTTCTATATTTCAGAACAATTCAAAAGGAAAATGTGTTTATGCTTTCTAATAGATTTTGAAGCTCTGTGTATTGGCAGTTTTGTGACAAGATATGTTTTTTGTCACCAGTCTCCGTAGAACCATTTAATAACATTATTTTAAGTGGTAGGAATTTATTCTTACATGTGCAAGATTCTGCATGTGAACTAGAAATAGACCATGGATTGCTTTAGAATTAAATATAGTCTTGAATTCTTTTATGTTTCATGCAGAAATACATATATTGTATACAGAAATTAACAATCAAATATTCAATTTGTTTTCATGGTGTTACTGAGTCAGGTTACTGGTTAAAATATCTAAAATAAGTCAAAAAAAAAAAAAAAATCTTAAAAAACTGGTTACCTGTCCAAATAACTGGCAGATAACTGGGACCCAGTTCCTGGTTCTGGTTTCCCAAAACCAAGTTCCGGTCCTTGGTTTTGACCAAAAACCGAGAACAATGACCAGGTTTGACACCCCTATGCATTTAGGGTTTTTTTTTTTTAATCCAATCAAATATCCATTTTGCATTTTGCATTTTGCATTTTTTGCTAATTCAGTGAGGAGTTTTTTTTTTACAAATCTTATTAGTTATTTTAGATAAAAGTACCATTTGGTTCCTCTATTAGAAATGCTCTAAGGCTATGTAAATCTAATTGGTACCCCAACTAAGTTTGAGATACTTGCATAATGCCTAGGGGCATTCAATGATTGTAATTAAATCAACGAGTAAAAAGAAAATAGACAGGAATGATAAAGGAGAGCAGGTTATAATGGACCGAACAACCATAAATGGGTAGATACTAGTCCAACAACAAAGTCCAAATGAAAAATGCAGTATAAAAATAGTAACATTAATATAGTAGGCAATGGTTTCATATTATTTAATGTATTGTTTATGAGTAATCATTAATTTTCGGAATATTATATGATTTCAATTTTCTGCACGAGAAAACTCAGAATGTTTGTGTGCTAGATAATAACCAAAAGCCACCCCTACAGTAACCGCTATTATAATTTTCAATGCTGCCTCTATGCCCACTTTCATCTGCAGAGGCGAACCCTTTCCGCCAAGTTGTTGTAACTTCTTGAGCAAAGGAACTTTCTTAGGCATTGATAAGGAAAGAATGCCATTGATAAACCTTGGACGTATTTCGCCTGCAGCGTAATCATTTGAAATGTTGATTTTTTTAGAAAAGCTTTTACACATATTCTCATGCAAAGGTCGCTCTCCGCTAACTGTTATGGACGTTCCAAAGCAGTTGATATAAATCTTCAGTTGCTCTCTTTTGAATCCTATAAATTTAACACGAGAAATTTAATTACCATGCTACATAAATTTATTTAATATACATACATACATATATATATATATATATATATATATATAAAATGAATAACGTTAGAGAAAGAGAATACAAAAGACTTGGGGGTCGTTCAGCCTAACTGGCCTAATTAGTCCTCTACTCATAAATGCCCTTAAGACTACGTCTTTATTTTATTGAATTATCTAATACATTCAGGTTAATATGCTCTACTTATAAGGTGATTGTGGTAGGTGGGGTAGACTAGAAAAGGTAAGGAATTGGTGATAGGCCTACAAGAAAACTAAATCATGTACTTATAAAAAAAAAATAAATAAATAAATTAAAAAAAAAAAAAAAGAAAACTAAATCATGCTTAACATGAAAAATATTTTAGCATTAATTCCTCCCCAAAGCCAAAATAGAAGCTTGAGTTTGAAAAGAAAATGAATCTGTTTATTTATTTGCTGAACTGGATCTAGTGTGGCAAGCACATAGATACGACGAAGAAGGTTGTAGCGGTGCGTTTAGAATATCAAGGAAGTTAATTGAATTTTTCCAAAAAAAAAAAAAAAAAAAGAGTTAATTGAACGTTTAAAAGCAAAGTTTATTAAAACACCACTTAAACTCACCGTTTCATTAAGTTGAGTCGGTCAAATTTTTCTTCTTCTTCAAGCCATTTAACAATTTAAATAAATTGTTCCATGTCTTTTTAGAGGTGTATAGTAAAAGACTGCCAATGAGTAATGTTATAAGATTTTCTATAGTATTCTTAGAGTCATCCCAAATATGATGTGACTTTTAAAATTACTGTTGAATTTGAAATGTGATTTATTAACTTTTCATCTATTAGTGATTTTAAAAGTCACATTAAATTTTGGATGACTCTAGGAAGACTTTAGGAAACCTTATAGCATTACTCAGTAAAAAGTTTTTTTTTTTTTTGACAATTTCCCCTTCTTGAAAATTTTTAAGTATATAATCAAATTTTTACATTGATTTATTTTTAAGTTTATTATTAAATAAAAAAGTGCTATGTAAACTTTCATATTTAAATTGTTCAATTAAATTAATTAGTTATGAATATATATAGTTTTATTACATATTTTTATTATAGAAAATATATAATTGTAGTTAGCTGAGATTATGGAGAACAATAATGATTTTATTGAGCTCTAATCAATTTAAACGATCTCATGTTGATATAAATTTAGTAAATTTGTGAGTAGATCCTTGTATAAGAACAAAAATTATGATTGACATCTTAATGATATTGATCAAATTTGAAAGTATATCAAAGGTTGAAACTAGCATTTGAAGTTTGAAGAATAAAACTAAAAAAAATAAAATAAAATAAAATTTTGGGGGTAATTATATGGGCATTCCAAAAAAAAAAAAAAAATAGAAAACATGGTAACTTTGGTTGGTGACCAAGTTATAATGTCTATATACAAAAAGGAACTTGTGAACCAGTTAATCATAATTTTTCAAAAACACAATTTGAGAAAACATGGTGTTGTTTTAATCATGCATAATTCAAAGAATATGCTAATTGGTTGCTTATTTATTTTGTTACTTATATATATTTTTTAATTAATTTTTATTTTATTTTTTAATCTTGACCCCCCTTAACAAAAACTCGCTACATTCAGATCAAGAATGGGAACGACCCCCTTAAGTAACCTTTTCCTTATTTGCTTAAAAAAAAAAAAGAAATGAACCGTAATTGTTATTAAGTTTTGAAGTATAACACATATGTCTAGCATGAGTAATTCTAAATGTCATTCTCATGCTCCTTTTGTGTCCTCTCAAAATTAACGTGTCTTTTAAAATTATCATTGGCTTAAAATTTAATAGTGATATATTATAAATCTAATTATAATTTTAATATTCACATCAATTTGGAGAGACACAAAGGAGACATGGAGGTAACATACTGACATGTAACATTACACATCTAGCATAACCCTAAATCGTGAAAGAACATATAATTATAGACCATGCACAGGCCTTGCCTGACATGCATTGTCATATATATATATATATATATATAAATAAGAGAAATATTATAATTAATTGTGTTTTTTTCTCCAATAAATAATACATACCAGTTTAGTAAGTATCTGCTAGTAAAAAACTTAGTACCCCTAATATTTTTCTATATATAGAAAAAGTACCATGGAGATGGATGTCAAGACGGTCTTTGTTCTTCTCTCTATGCCATCTGCAGTAGGGCTCGATTTCAATGCAAGTGCGCTTTTGGGTAGCGTATTCATCTTTGATTTCCATGCGATCGATGCTGCCTTTTCTTTTCTTCAGTCAGCTACGTTATCTGAGCCATCCATCTTTTTGGTTCTGTTTTATAGGTTCTGAGACAGGCATGGAAAACGTTGTAGGTGTAAGAGGTTGCTTTTCTTATTGAAAGAGAATCCATGCTTATTCTTGGCTCATTTCCTAAGCTTTTTGGGTTCCTTAATTTGTGTCTTTAGTTCGGTACTCAACTTTTAGGTGTGGATGATCTCTTGCTTTGCCAATGAAACAAATTCCTTGCTGCCAGCTTTCTTGTGAATCAGGTGAAGTCAAGTTGATGAATTTGGATCCCTTTTATATAGGTATGGAATTGAAAATTAAATTAAATTCATTTCATAACAAAGATGTAGTTTGTTGGGAGATTAAAACGATTAAGGAGTTTTGACCAAAAGTACATTAATATACATAATTGAACACAACTCTAGCCTAAAAGCCTAAACTAATGGGCTAATTAAAGTTTACTTAGGTATATTATACACTCTTTTCTTTTATATTTTCTCAATGTGGGACATAATACTCACAACAATCTCCCCCCTCACTTGTGAGTCTCTTCACATTGATCCAACTCCCCCTCACTTGTAAGTCTTTTTACATTTTCAAGAGTGTCTTATGTCAAGAGATAGAGACACAACTCTAAACCCGAGTTGCGGGTGGAGGTACAATTCTAAACTCGACGCATTCCGACACCTATCCCAAGAAGCTAATCATGGGTCTAATACCATTTGTTATGCAGCAAAAAAAAAAAAAAAGAAGAAGAAAGAAAGAAAAGAAAAAGAACACGATCACAACTATGGTTAAATAAGGCGAGAACAATCACACACAAGATGACACCAAGATTTAAGTGATTCCCTCAATGTGAGGTACATCCATTAGCAGAAACGATCACGAAAAAATTCATTGTGAAAGATGAAGTGCAAAAATATAGTAAAGAGAAAATCATTCAGACCCAAAACCCCAATACACCCAAACCCCACTATCACTCAATAGAAATTATTCCCCAAAAAGAGAATACAAAAGACCGAAATACTAACTCTTCTTTTGTTGAGATACAGTAGCGGTTGGTCTCTTTTTATTTTTCTCTTCTACAATAGCACCCTTTCTTTTTCTCTCTTATTTTGGCTCCTCCAAAATCAAGAAGAAAATAGGTTTGATGCTCATTGTCTTCACACTGCAGCCTTCTTGTTTATCTCTCAAAACCAAGAAGAAAACACATTACCCACACCACTATTTCTCTTGTGCGGCTTTTGCTGCAGTGTGTCAATAAAAGACTAAAGCTAGGCTTTTATAAGGTGCTAAGGTCGGTCAACTTCTCCTTATCAAAGAAGTATTACAAGTCCAAACCCTTCCAGGAGAAGTGATAGTAAAACCAGTAGAAGAAGGAAAAAAAAAAGGAAAAACACCAAAACCTAGGGCCCACAGTATTTGATGGGTTGCCAAAGTTACATACGCTAGCAATCTCCACTTCGACTTAAAACCCATCAAATTGCAACAATATGAATCTCCTTCAGATGCCTCACCCAAGCTCTAAGGGGCTATCACATTCCACAAGTGATACTTAAGTCCAAGCACCTCTTGAACTTGAGCATAAGACTTGGTTTAGACAGACTACTATGCTTCTTTGCCAGTCCTCTTGGCCACATAGCTTTCTCTATTGGCTCTTTCTTCCTATAGACCCATCTGCAACCTTTAGCTTCTTTGCCTTGAGCAATTTTGTCAATTCCCAAGCTTTACCTTTCTGTAGTAACTCCACCTCTATCGACATGCCATTCTGAACAAACGATGAGTCTCCACTACCAGCTGTTAGAGCAAAGGAAACCATGTCCTCAAATCCATACCTCTTTGGTGCTTTTCAATCACGTTTCTCTCTACCTCTTGCTAAAGAATAAGGCTCTTCTCAGTGCTCTGAATTTCTTGATGATTCTTCATCATCACATATGTCCGTGAGTGAACAGTGTTTATCATGCTCTACCTCCACGACCTATTCCACTTTCTGGCTCTCAATCAATGCTTCATTCTCACCATTCCAAATATTCTGAATATAGAATAATCAATCGATTTACCTGACCATACTTCCTCTGGAACCTTGAAGTCGATCCTAGCAGCTAGAGATCGATTGATGACAAAGCATGCATAATTAACTACCTCAGCCCAAAAACCCTTTGGCAATTCTGCACTCAACCTCATACATCTCGCCTTTTCCAATAGTGTTCTATTCATCCTTTTGGCAACTCCGTTTTGCTATGGAGTCCCTTTCACTATGAAGTGACGAGTAATGCCTTTTGTTTTGCAGAATTCCAAGAATGCAATGTCTTTATACTCTAACCCATTGTTGGATCTCAAATACTTCACTCTTCTTCCAATCTAATTTTCCACCTGTGTCTTCTACTGCTTGAAGATGGTGAAAACCTTTGACTTGTGCTTCATAAAATACACCAGACCTTGAAAAATCATCGATAAAACTGACAAAATAATGTGCACCTCCATTTGATGGCACCGCCACTGGTCCCCAAACATCTGAGTGAATATAGTCAAGAACACTTTTGCTTGTATAAGACACCACCTTAAAGCTGACTCTTATTTGTTGGTTCCCAAACAGACAATACTTGCAAAAACCCAATTTTCATGACTTCACACTTTTCAACAAATTCCTTTTGGGAAGCTAAAAAATGATACACTTGCCTAAATGACCAAGCCATATATGCCACAAAACTATGTTATCATTATTTGGTTCTACCGAGGTAGACACTGCAACTCTACATGTAACTGTGTCCCCGAGTAACTTATACAAATTGCCAATTTTACTACCCTTCATTATCACCATAGCACCTTTAGTTATTTTCATAGCTCTATATTTGGTTGAATGACCACAGCCCAAAGAATCCAATGAACCTAATGAGATCAATTTTTTCTTAAGGTTGGGAACATATCTGACATTAGTGATTATCCTAACAATCCCATCAAACATCCTAACTTTTATAGTACTAGTCCAATGGTATAACGCCCCGAGAATTAATTAACTTGTAATTAATTCAACGGTTCGTCTCCCAGCCTTGTTCCACTCCAAACAAGACCTCCGGGACCTCTACTCCTAAAAAATAGAGGATACTAAGCAGCGGAAGTAATAAAGTACTGTAAATATAAATCAGTATAACCAGAGCATCTAACCAAAGATCATCAAAGCAGTGAAAATCATACTATATACATCAGTATAAGGGATCTATGCTAATCCTTAATAAGCAAGCATGCATGCATCAAGCCCTAATGTCTACAAAATAACTCAAAAGTACTAGTTACCATGAGTACTCGCTTAAGCTTGCAATAAGTCCTCAAGCATCTCTTGGATCGAATCCTCCACAAGAACCAGATGCTTCACGGTATCCACTATCTATAACAGCATAATCGTACATATGGAGAAAAAAGAAAAATAATATAAGGGTAAGTCCAATGACTTAGTGAGTAGAAATCCACATGACGTACCCGTCATTAATTTGTGGAT
Organism: Carpinus viminea; assembly: GCA_013348765.1. Classification (NCBI taxonomy): domain Eukaryota; kingdom Viridiplantae; phylum Streptophyta; class Magnoliopsida; order Fagales; family Betulaceae; genus Carpinus; species Carpinus viminea. The sequence goes on from CP054674.1 coordinate 20,318,666, forward strand.
TCTTTTACTTATAAAACACATGCAGCATTATAGGATGACAATTATCATGTAGGTGATATATATATAATATATACTATAATCATGAGTAACAGTAATAGTTCAACAATATAGTATACTCGAGATATTACCCCTTCTCAGAAGAGTTGATGCTGTCCTGAGGGACCTGTAGTACAATACCAGTGCCCAGCAATGGCACGAAACATATAGTATGTAACACTAGCGACACGACCGAGTTCAACCCCGAGTGGCCCACACCGCTAATGACGTTCGTCCTATAGTGACCATCCATTGGAAATGGCTGTATCATTGGTCACGAGTCATTGGATCCAAAGCCCTCACACATATACACATTGACCATAAAGCTAACCCGTATAGTAAGCCCATGGCCATTACTACTGCACGTACCGGTATACCATGTCTTATGATGCAATTAGTCTTATCAGTCTTTTACATGTATAGTTTTACAAGTATCATTATTATCTTGTTAACAGACACACGTTTTCACAAAAGAAAGTTCCCCATAGTTTCAAAATGTATTTCATGAGACTTGCAAAACATGCGTGTTTGATATATACAAAATACGTGCAATGCAGGAAAAGTAACAACAAAGCATCCATGTGAGTTTGTACTTACCCGGGCCATAAAGCTCCTCCATGTAATTTCTTTGAGGCTCCATAACCTAGAATACTAAGAAAAGACCTATCATCAGTTCTATTTCTACTAACGCACAACTCTATAACAAGGAAACAAGAGCTATGAGATGGTTGGTGAAAATAGAGTTTCGTTGTAACACATTGGCTGTACGTCTGGGCTCGAGGCCGTACGTCCACTGTGTCACGACGGGCCATACGTTCGATCACAAGACCGTACGTTCGCTCTGACGTCTTTCAGGGATAACCTCATTTTCTCTCCACTGTCCGCCTATTCTCCGACTCCTAAGGCCAACAAAGGCTTCATAGGACCTCCTAACTTAGATCGAAACCTCCACGCGAAGACAACAACGCTAAGCTTAACAAAACGCTAGCCTAAGCAAGATTAAAAGCATAACTAGGCTAACAACTACAACTAGCAACATAGAACTATAATCGAGCAGCATAACGACGTACTAAAAAGCTAAGGAAACCAAGCGTTACCTTCTTGAAGCAAAACTGCAAGAGTTCCTTCCTCCGGCAGAACTGAAACCTCACAAACACTCACGAAACGGCCTATTGGCAGCCTAGGGGCGAAGAGGGGGGTTTAGGGGCGAGAATGGTGTGAAATGGGTGAGGGGGTATTTATAGGGTCAGAAAACAGCAGACGTCCGGTCCTAAGGGCGAACGTCCGGTACCTTTTCACAGTGGTCCAAAGGCTGTCTTGTACGTCTAGGTATTAACCGGAGGGTATTCCAAAAAGTAGCAGATGTCTGATACTATTTCACAGTGGTCTAAAGGCTATTTCGTACGATTAGGTATTACACAGTGGATTCTGTGAATAGTGCCGCGTATGTCCGCCCCAAAGTGGTGTACGTCCACTGTACTATTCATAGAGTACGAATGTACTTTCTGTTAGACCATACGTCCAGTGGGGGACTACCGTGCGTCTGTGCTAAAAGACAACAGCATACGTCCACCAACCCTAGCGTACATCCGCACTAAAAAACAAACCAGAAGATAAGTTTCCAAAATGCCCTTCTGGCAGATCCTAGTGACCCAAAGTCCAAATTAACCTTTTAACTAAGCCACTTATGCTTTGTTAAATATTTGGATCACTACAAATGGTCTTACACATAGCATCATTGCCCATTAGCACTGTACCTGCATTACATGATTTAAATGTGTTGAACCAAATCCTATTCAGACACATATGATATGAACAAGCAGAATCCAAAATCCAAGAGTTTATGATAGAATTTTTACCTAAGGAAACTGAAAGAACATCTACATAAGCCTCACTATCATCAAAATCACCATCTGCCACACTAATTGAATCTGTAGAACCTTTATGATTCTTCTTATCTTATAGATCTTGCTTCATCAGCCTGCAAAAGTTTTTGTAGTGCCCATTCTTGTGACAATAATAGCACTCCACATTTTTTGCGTTTGATCTAGATTTTCCACCTTGTGCCGATTGTGACATAGATCGATAATGCTTATGTCTGTCATTCTTTCTCTTAAACTTATCTCTTCCACGCTTTGGCTCAAACTGTGCCACAAGCCCATCAGCTTGATCATTGATAGGTTTTCTCCGTGTCTCATGTGACAAGAGAGATCTTGTCACCTCTTCAAATGCCAGAGTCTCTTTCCCATATAACAATGTTGTAACCAAGTGATCATAAGAAGGGGGAGATTTTATAATAACCCAAGAACCTGTGAGGAGATTTTTTTGTTACCCTATTAAGCCTAGGACTTAATCATCCAAATTGACCTAAATAACTAATTCATACCACATGCATATCCTGGACACACACATTCACATGAGGAATTCAGTAAAATAGGAATTAATCAAGTTAAGTATCACAATATGATTATCACAAAGGCACCAATATTGAAATATTAAATAAACATAACTAGGGCATTAATCTAGCACTACGAAAGAGTTAGTTACACATGAGTTTGATGCTAAATATCTTCATAATAAAATAGAAAGGAAAAGAATAAACCCAAATAATGCTTCCTTGAAGAGCTGTCAATTCTTCTCCCAAAACTTCTGTGCATTTTTCTATGTTTACAAGCCTATTTATAGAGTTTAGGAGGACCCTAGAGCACTTAGAAATCCTAGAAATTGTAAAATAAACCCTAAGGCTACTTCCATAATAAGGACAGCTGCACTCTTCTCTGGCTTCTAGTAGTGCGCTCAATCATAGCTCGAGTGCTATTGTGCGCTTGAGTGCAAGTTTGCGCTCAATCATTGGCTAGGGCGCTTGACTTCCTACGCTCGAGCACAATGTTAGTGTGTTGAGTGCCCAAAATTTCCCTTTTATGCTCCAATTTTCATATTTGCTTTATTTTCTTCAAAATGACTAGAAAACATAGAAAATACAAAAAGAAAGTAAATTTACTCAAAATAATAAGACTAAGAAATTAACAAATATAATTTAAGGGGTTAAAATAGGGATATTTTAGCACTTAACATACTCCCAAACTTACATGTTGCTAGTTCCTTAGCAATACGAAACTAAAAACTAAATGAAAAACATAAAATCAAAAAGATAAATCTATCTTTCGTGGGATGTATGATTGCATTTAGCATATGGAATAAGCCTTTTAAACCCTAGGCATTCCCTAGAGGATGAGTGAAGTTTTGTGAGGGTTTTCCAGAAATGTTACCTAAAAACATTATGCAAAGTTTATGTTATCCAAAAATTGAAGCATCACTCAAACCATGATTTTCATTCATTAGCAAGCTTAAAAAATTAAATCCCATCTTCTTAGTGAATTGAATTTTAAAGTCTAATCACTTACAAAAGGCATGCTAAGACATCACAAGTTCAAACAGTGAAAAGTAAACTAGCACATAAATATGAAGCTTCCAATTTTTTCCAATGTGCAATGTCCCAAATCTCAAAGTTTACTAAAATCCCCATTAGAATGAATAACTATGGCATAATTTTATTTTATTTTTAGTCAGGTTGTATGCTATTTCATTCCCTTAAGCATTCTAATTGACCTATGTAACGAGTATTAAGTCAATGATTCCCAAACCAGATGGTTTTAGGGCATTTGGTGTAAAGACACCCTTAAGGACCTACTAACTCGAGTAAAAAATGCTACAAAATCAAACTAACCCTGACATTAACAAAATCAAAATTCCCACATTTTGATGTGAACACTTATTGTTTTATGAGGCAAGAGGTCCAGTTACTTGGTGAAAAACTTGATCAATGATTTTTTCTTTTCTTTTCTTTTTATATATATATTATGCCAAAGTATCCAACTAACAAGTCATCCAGTTTCACCCAAGATATAGAAACATAGACATCAAACTTACAAGTCATAGCTCATAAATTATATGTTAATGTGCTTGTGTTAGATTAGATCAAACATGTGAATTCTCAATTGCCTAAAGTAATTAGCCAAACTTACTAATTCTATCATCTGATCATGTGTTCAAAATTTTAAGCCCACTAATGAACATCAAATCACAATTCTTCAGATCAACCAAAATTTTAAGACAACATGAACATGCAGTTTTTTTTTTTTTTTTTTCACAAACAACAAAACAAAGGAGACATAGGACAAAGTGTGTGCAAATGTGTTCTCCATACTCCCAAACTTAATGTACATATTGTCCCCAATGTGTGCATAATATGGAAAGAGCTAACCTGTGAGATTGAGAACTATCTGGAATACATGGCTCATAGCACACCCCGAAACTTGAATTGAAGCATACCTATCCCTGTAAAACAAAATACTAACATAACAATGAAAAATAGAAAGAAACTAAAAATAAACAATAACAAGAAATTGAAAAACAATAGAAAACATAAAGGATATGTTGTGGGGTGCCTCCTATAAGCGTTAAGTTTAATGTCTTCAGCTAGACTGTGAACCACTCATTGTTGTCCCCTTGTGGTGTAGAAGACTATTCCCCCGAAGCTGGTGGTAATCGTTCTAAAATGGCCCGTAACATCCCTTCTTGCTTGTCCATGCGTTGTTCCAACCTGTTCAAACATTGGTTCTCCAAATGCCAATCCTCCCATTCCTCTTGTCTAATATCCGCAATCTCAAACCCAAAAAAGGCCATCTCATCATGGAGAAATTGATAGTTTGTACTGCCTATGGTAATGGATTCTTTCTCCCCACCCTACGTAGTTGCAAGTTCCTCCATATTCACATGTTCTTCCTCCACCCCCTCTGCCTCAGCCACTGGTGCTCGGTGAATCCGTGGCATATGAGAGTAACTTTGGTTCCATTGGATTCAACCAAAATATGGGTGCTCCTTGACAAGTCCATCTATTGAGGTACGCTTGATGCCCTTTTTCTTCAAAATGTAAGTGAGTAGAAAGGGGAAAGGCAGCCCCCATGAATTTGTAGCGCTAGCTCCTCTTGAATGTAACATAGCGCAAAACTTATGAATCTGGCTTCTGATAAGTGCAGGAATGGAATACCAATGGCCTTTATGAAAGGCATAAAGCACCTGTAGGAACTGGTCACGCCGTTGGGTCTTGTGTCCCAAGGGGCAAGCATTGCGCTCTAGGATAGAGTTCATAAGCCATAGTTGTGGAGGCAACTTGGACTGGCTATCAACATTATTTTAATCATCTGCAAACTGCCCCACACACATTATTGGAGGCAACTTAGACCGGCTATCAGCATTATTGGAGGCAACTTGGACCAGCTATCAACATTATTGTGATCATCTTAGGAAGGCTATTGGTGTTTGTGAAGGAATGTAATCCTTCTTTCAACATGACTAGGATTGGATCTCCTTGTTATCTTGTTTCTTCCATCCTAGTACATGTTGTGCTCTTGTGTATATAGCATCTTCATTATGTAATTTCTTTGAGTAAAGGTTTGCTGTGTTTTGTTGTTTGTGTTCTTTCTCTTGAAATTTCTTTCGTGTGTGTTGTGTTTTAAAATCTTTGGGAAAGCATTGAATAGTTAAGACATATATTTTCTTTGAATGAGCTTAAAATTTTGTATGATATCCTCTTAACTTATGTGCCTTGAAAATATACTTATCATGCTTGAGTTGATTATCTCTATAATGAACTATTATTTGCATTCTCAAGCATATGTTATTGTGGCAAATCTCATTCATGCTATTTTTATGCACTTAAGCTTTAAGGAAGAATGCAATTCTATGACAAGTTGTGTGTTGGACAAATCATTTGCATAGATTGGAATGTCTTGTAGGTTTGATTGACAAAAAACTAGTTGAACGTAGAGCCTAAAAACTCCGCTCAATCCCTTGTCTTGGGCAAATTTTTGTTAAAAAGAAAAGACACTTCTCAAAGAGAAATTCAAAAGTGAAATGTGCAAAATGCAATATTATTCCTAAAAGAAAATTTCATTGTGTCTATTTTTCCTTGGCTCATCCTCAAAAAGAAAAATTTCGATGATGCCCTTAAAACTTCATGCCAAGACTTAGGGGGGGAGTATTGGATGAAGGTGGCTAGGCCCTAGCAAGATAAGGTTTGACTTCTAACCATCACTACAAGACATTAATTTCTTGCTTTTGGTTTGGAAGTTTTATATGCTTCATTGTCAATATGTCTTTGTCCTTCGATTGGCTCATACTTGAAGTTTACCACACACTCACATTAGCATGTTTTGTGATGGTACATATTGACATGTGCTTGGAGAGTGAAAATAACATTGTTCATTCATCTTTTGATACTCTTGCATGCTTTGGGTATTTTTAGCTCATTCCCTAAAGATGATACTGTGTTTAAAATTTCTCAAGCTCATTGATAGGAGACACTCGTCTTATTGGTTTTTCTCCTATTTTGATAAAATCAATCCTATCTTGAGGGGGAGAAAAGTATGGTCTTATATTCCTTAACTTGTTAAATCTTCTCTTTTCCACTATTTTTTATGTTTCTTGTGATGTGTTTCAGGAAATTAAATCCCTTTTGTCAATTTGTGACAAAAAGGGGGTGTAAAAATTGGATTAGAGAACTCTCACAACTTTGTGCTCTCATGTTTGCATGGTTTTAAGAGGTTGTTTTGGTTTGTTTATGTTTTATCACTGAATTTCCAAAGGGAGAGTTTGTTAGATATTTATATCTAAGTATTTGATTGGCTTAATTCGGTGATTAAAAACTTGTATGACAATCTTTGTTGTTGAGGCAATTTACAGCAGAATCTACTTTCAATGTTCTTCATCAAGGAAGAAGATTATTTAGAATTCGATCTCCACAATTCACATTGAAGATTTACATGTCGTGGATGTTCCTACCAAGTTTCAACTCAATCGGACAGCAAACGATCATCCATCGTAGTTGTTGATCGAAGACTGACAGAGGCTCAAATGATTTGAGAAGCTTTTTAAGAGAGGTTAGTGTTCACCATTCGCTAGCCATTCGAACAACAAGCCAGATCCAAGAGGTTAGTGTTGATCGTGCACTCCCCATTTAAAGTCCGTTCAAACACCCAGCCTGATGTGAAGGTTGCACAGAATTGACCGTTCGCTTTCCGTACGCAAGACATTCGAACGCTCAACTGATAAAGAAGGATTTTACTTTTCTCATAGAAGCGACCATGAACTTCCCATTCGAACGATGGTCAACTAGGGTTTCAGTTGACTTTATAAGATTCACCATTCGCCACCAACATAGGCAGTTGTTTGAATGCTCAGCTTCTGAAATGAGATTTTAGGGTTAACATGGCAAGTTCACTTGAACCTATAATAGAGGACTTGCCCATTCGTTTTGATAGAGAATAATACAGAGTTCTTTAGCTCACATTGAGAGAAAAACCTTAGTGCTTATGTTTGCTTGTTGTGTGCCTTGAGAGTTCATTTGTTATATGCCTTTGAGCCATACTCTCTTGGAGTAATTGTTGAAGTTTGTTTTCAACAAGTGCTGTTTGTTTGTATTTATTACTTAGGTTGGTTGCAGCTTGTTAGAGGTTCTAACAAGGAAAATCTATAAAAGGAAGTCCAGAGGTTCCGGGAGGAGTACCGTGGTAGCCAGCAAGTGGGTCGCTTGTCTAAACGAGTTTAGGTCCACTTGACAAAGGTTTTTAAGTGTGAGCAACTTGTATTTCCTCCTCCTTTTATAGTGAACAATTTTCTGGGTCTGTTGCCCCTGAGTGGTTTTTCCAAGAGGTTCTTGGTTTCCACTTCATCACCAAAATCTTGTGTTCATTGCTTTATTGCTTTACATATTTTGATGTTTATCATTGTTGCTAGAAGTAAATTTTAATTCTGCACTATTTGCTTGCAACACCTATTCAATCCCCATTCTTGGTGCGATTGGAGTCTTTACATATTTTCAGGTGACAACACAAGGACCAGACCATCTAGACTTGAGCTCACCAGGGAAAAAAGTCTTAGCCTTGAATTATAAATCAACACCTTCTATACCACATGAAACTTCTTCCTAACCAACTGCTTATCATGGTATGCCTTGGTTCTTTCCTTACAAAGCTTGGCATTTTCGTATGCATCGTGCTGCAATTTCTCAAGTTTATTTAGCTGAAGCTTTCTCGTGTCACCAGCTTGTTTTGTGTCAAAATTGAACTTTTTGATAGCCCAATACGCTCTATGCTCCAATTCCACTGGTAGGTGACATGCTTTCCAAAAGGCCAACCGATATGGGGACATACCAATAGGGGTCTTGTATGTAGTCCTATAAGCCCATAATGCATCATTTAAGCGTAGAGACAAATCCTTCCTATTGGTATTTATTGTCTTTTCTAGGATGCTTTTGATTTCTCTGTTGCTTATCTCCACTTGACCATTGGTTTAAGGATGATATGGAGTGCCAACCTTATGTGTAATTCCATACTTCTTTATCAAGGACGCAAAAACCTAATTGTTGAAATGGCTACCGCCATCACTAATTATTGCCCTTGGAGTCCCAAACATCATAAAGATGTTATCCTGCAAAAACTTCACAACAACTTTGTGATCATTAGTTTTGGAGGGGACAACTTCAACCCATTTAGACACATAATCCACACCCACAAGAGTACATAAATAACCATATGAGTTAGGAAATGGACCCATGAAGTCAATACCTCATACATCAAAGATCTCTACCACTTGAATGTTTTTCGGGGGCATCTGGTTTTTGGATGAGATATTGCCTATCCTCTGGCATCTATCACAGGAGCTGCAAAACTCAAATGCTTCTTTAAACACATTAGGCCAATAAAAACAAGACTGTAATACCTTAAGAATTGTTCTCTTGGCTCCAAAGTGTCCTTCACAAGCTAATTGATGACAATGTTGCAAGATGCTTATGTGTTCCTCCTCTGGGATGCACATTCTAATGATTTAATCAAGATAGAATTTGAAAAGATAGGGATCATCTCAATGTTACTGTCTAGATATAGACATCAGCATTTTCTTTTCTTGACTGGACATACTTGGAGGGAAGACCTTAATAGTTATATAATTAACAATATCTATATACCATAAAAGTTTGGCATCTACTGTAAATAACTGCTCATCTAGGAAGTTTTCATTCAAAGGAAGCTCATCTCCTTCTTCTTCATTAAGTAGCCTAGATAGATGATCTGCCGCCACATTCTTACTGCCTTTTTGTCCCTGATCTCAAGATCAAACTCTTGCAGTAAGAGTACCCATCTAATCAATCTAGGCTTAGCATCTTTCTTAGCAAACAAATATCTCAAAACAGCATGGTCAGTGAATACAATAACCCTATAACCAATCAAGTTAGACCCAAACTTTTCCAGAGCAAATATGATAGCTAACAATTCTTTCTCAATAGTGAAATAATTTAGTTGAGCATCATTCAATGTTCTAGAAGCATAGTAAATAGCATGAGGTACCTTATTGATTCTTTGGCCTAAGACAGCTCCCAAGGTACAGTCATTGGCATCACACATGAGTTCAAATGAGAGGCTCCAATTAGGTGCCATCATTATGGGTGTAGATGTGAGTAGCTTCTTCAATGTGTTGAAAGCATCCATGCATTCTTCAGTCTATTCAAACTTGACATCCTTGGCCAGTAGTGCACAAAGAAGTCTAAAGATCTTTGAGAAATCTTTGATGAATCTTCTATAGAACCCGACATGTTCAAGAAAACTTCTTACACCCTTTGCCATCATAGGAGGAGGGAGTTTGGAGATGACGTCAATCTTGGCCTTGTCCACCTCAATACCCTTGCTGGAAATTGCATAACCTAGCACAATGCCTTGTTGGACCATGAAATGACACTTTTTCCAATTCAGCACTAAGTTGTATTCTTCACATCTCTTGAGGACAATCATCAAATGATTAAGGCATTCATCAATGTTAGAGCCAAAAAACTAAAATTATCCATAAATACCTCAATGAATTTCTCCACCATGTCCATGAAAATGCTAATCATGCATCTTTGAAAGGTGGTTGGTGCATTGCATAATTCAAACGACATCCTTTTGTAGGTAAATGTGCCAAACAGGCACGTGAAGGTAGTCTTTTTGTGGTCCTCTAGTGCTATTACAATCTAGTTGTAGCCACTGTACCCATCCAAGAAGCATTAGTATCTATGGCCAACTAACCTCTCTAGCCTCTAATCAATGAAGGGCAGAGGGAAATGATCTTTCCTAGTTACCTTGTTCAGCCTTCTGTAGTCAATACATACTCTCCAACCAGTGGTTGTTCTTGTAGGTACCAGCTAATCATCTTCATTTGTCACCATTGTGATCCCACTCTTCTTTGGTACTGCTTGAACTAGACTTACCCATTTACTTTCTAAGATAGAGAAGATGATGCCAACATCCAACAATTTCAATACCTCAGCTTTGACTACCTCCATTATGTGTGGGTTGAGTCTTCTTTATGCATCATTGGTTGGCTTTGCTTCATCTTTAAGAAAGATTTGACGCATGCACTTGGCTAGACTTATCTCTTTGATGTCCACAACAGTCCATCCTAAAGCAATTCGATGCTCTCTAAGAACTCTTAACAACTTCTTTTCTTCCCCCAAACTCAGGTTTGCAAAAACTATCATAGGTAGTGTCTGATTCTCTCCTAAGTAGGCATATGTCAAATGCTCTGGTGACTGTTTCAATTCCAAGTTTGGTGCCTGGACAGTAGAAAGGACAAGAGTAGTATTAGTAGGCACAAGAGTCTAAAAGGGAGGAATGTACTTACTTGGATATGGTGGAGAGGTTTTAAGGAGGTGTACAGCTTCAATGATGTCATCAGTAATATCTTCAAAATCTGGTTCAATGTCTTGCCTCGTGAAACTGTGAGTGAGGGTGGCCTCCAATGGATCAACATGATGGACCTAAAAAACTTTCTCAACAACACCTTGAATAATATAGACATCAAAGCATTCTAGATTATCTTTGGGGTAATTTCAAAGCATCAAATATCTTGAATTCTATCTTTTTACAATTTACCTGCATGCTTATAGTACCCTTTTTCACAAAAATTTTAGTATCAGTTGTCCTCATAAAAGGTCTTCCTTAGACGATAGGCAAAGGCAATGACATAGGACATTCTTCCATATCCAACATAATGAAATCAGTAGGTAAAACAAATTGATTTACCTTTACCAAGACATCTTCCAGTATACCTATCGGTCTTTTGATGCTTCTGTTTGCCAATCGTAAGGTGATTGAAGTTGGTTGAAGTTCTTCCAAACCTAGCATCTCATACACTGTGTATAGAAGCAAATTGACACCTACTCCTAGATCAAGTAATGCACTCTCAAATAGCTTATCACCAATCCTACAAGGAATAAAAAAACTACCAAGATCCTTAAGCTTTGGTGGTAGTTTTCATAACAGCACCGTACTTAACTCTTCTATTAAAGCCACAGTTTCATAATTCTGAAACATTCTTTTATGAGTACAACAATCCTTTAAAAATTTAGCATATGCAGGAATTTGTTGAAGTGCATATAACAAAGGAATAGAAGTTTCTTTTCTTTCTTTAGCTTTACTAACCTCTGAGGGAAGGGTGGTGCATTCACTTTCTCCTTGTCACTTACCTTGGATGTTGAGGCTTCATCTGGAGATGCCTGTGCTGTCTCTTCAGTTCCTATGATCTTGCCATTTTTGAGAGTTGTTACGGCTTTCAAATGTTGCTGACCCCCTAGGGTGGGTATTATTTGGGCTGAAAATTCACCCTTCTTTGTTTCACTTAGCTTCCTTTGCCATTTGCCCCATTTGTGCTTCTAGTCTCTGGATAGATTGCTCAGTCTTTGCATTGATTTGGTGTTATGAAGTTACAAATTATCTTTGCTCAATCATAAATTCTTGTTGCGAAGTCACCATTTGTTGTTGCAAGGTCACCAATTTGAGTACAATACTTTCTAGGTCATTCATCTTTGACTCCTGAATTGGTTAGGCTGCTTGTTAAGAGTTCCTCTGCTGTAACGCCCCTAAAATCAGCCTCGGCTAATTCGGTGGAGTCACTGGTAATTCACCCAGTTGAAGCCAACTTGTGACCCAACAGGTAATCACCCTTAGAAAACTGTCAGAGTGAATGCAAAGGAAGGTGAATAAATCTGAGATCTACTATAATCCATCAAGTAAGAATGTGGAGCTATTAATGAATAAGACAAAACTATAATCATAAGTAAAGCATAACCAATCAGGTAATAGCACTCTTGCCACTTCCATAGCAGTGAATTAGGTTACCTAAAGAATAATAACCGCGTAAGTCTAACGACTTAGTAAGTAAATCTCACATTTATGTATACCATGAGCCCGGTTAATAAGAGTAAACGTGCGATTTGAGTAATAACTAGAAAAAAGACATTACCTCCATTAATACACCATTTAACGGGTTTTAGGGTTTTCAAAGCTTAAGGTGTAGAACCGACGATAAATACCTAAGTGTTTTAATGCAGAAAAATCTAATGCTTATGAGTCATAATCCCATACATGGTCTACCCGAGATATTACCCATTCTCAGTAGGGTTGATGCTGTTCCGAGGGACTTATAATACAATGCTAGTGCCCCAATTATTGCATAACATACCGCACGTAGCATTAGTGGCACAATCGAGTCTGACCCCAAGTAGCCCACACCAACTAATGACGTTTGTCCTATAGTGACCGAACCATTGGGAATGGTTGCATCAAGGTCACGAAACCAATGGATTCAAAGCCCTCATATAACGCATACATTTGACCATAATATACAGTTTATATAGTAAGCCCATGACCGTTTATACTGCACGTACCGGCGTACCATGTCTTACAATACATCTTGATAATTTATTTAATAACACAATTACCGAATAATTACAGAAAATAGGTATGCTTATATCATACGCATGGTCAATCTGTTGGCATATCCCACGTATTACAAAAAAGGGTGTAAGTGTTTACTTACCTCGCGCACTCGAGCGAATTGTTGGACCAAGCTAATTCCTGTTATAACAGATATAAGTCACCGTTATTCTAAGCCTTATAAAACCTAAAAATATGGCTAAGCTAAAGCATACACGTGTGGAACCCAAAACTAGTGTTCTACCCACTTACTGTACGTCCAACCTCGAGGGCGTACATCCATTCAATGTGTTAAGCATACTATTTTAAGATTCAGACAATGCATGATTCCTATAGCACTTCTAGACCTCTAGACCTTGTCTAGGCAAGTAAAAGAGCACATGCATCGTAAGAAATCACAACATAACGGGATTTAAAGACTTCTTTGAAATCATTATAATTTTTAAGAAGAACTTGATGAACACTTTGAAAACCCTTGCTTAAGCAGAAACACAAGATAACACGGTGCTAATTACAAAGGAAACAGAGCTTACTATGAAGCTAAGCACGGACATGGCATCTCCTCCTTGGAACTTGCTTGAAAACACTCTTCCTCACCAAACTCTCTCTAAGAACGTGGAAGGGATTCTGGCAGCTTAGGGGCATACCAGAGGATGGAAGAAGGCGTGAGGAATGAGAGGAGGGGCGTCCTATTTATAGAGAAAATCCGTCACCAACCCTCTATCGGACCTGCGGACGTCCGGTAACCCTAGCGTATGTCCGCTGGTTCTTGCACAGAGGTCCAAAGAGTGTCTCGTATGTCCAGGTATTATCCAAAGGTTATACAAAAAGTAGCATACTTCTGGTGGTCCCATATACATCTGCTGGTATGGTTTGCAGGGCATATGTCCAGTGGTCTCCCAATGTACATCCACACTATAGACAGCGGTGTACATCTGTCAGACCTAGCGTACGTCTGCCACCTGAGGATCAGCATTTGGCTTCCATGTTCTGAAGGCTCAAAGTGTGTTTAGGTTAACTCTAAGGGTTTTAGGCCTTGTCTAAGCAACTCAACCAAAGGCTCTTGTTAAACGTTCTAGTGGTATGGATTTCCTAGATAAATGGTTATTTTTTTCTCGAGATATTACATCTGCTGCGCTTGAGGGTTTTAGAGCATTCTGATTGTTACTCCATGAGAAATTGGGGTGGTTGCGCCACCTTAGATGGTAGGTGTTGGAGTATGAATTGTTCTTGAGAGGATACTTGCTCCTAATCTACAAATGAATATAAAGGACAAGCCTCAGTAGTTTGATCAGAATGGGAACATATGGAACATACCTGGAGTGGTGTAGCTTGCTAAATGGGAGAGATGTTTTGAGTAGCCATGGCTTTTACAATTATATCTAGCTTTCTCTCCATGGCAGCAAAATGATTTTGTACTCCACCATTAGTGTTTACTTCATATATGCCCTTTATCTTTGCTCCTTGTCTCCCCCTAGATGAGAATTGTTGGGAGTGCTCACTCAAAGAGCTCCATGGATTCCTCACTGCTCTTTTCCATAAGCACACCTCCACAAGCTGAATCAACAATACTTTTATTAGTGTCATTCAAACATTTATAAAAAGCTTGTACATGATCATCTTTAGATATGTTGTGATGTGGACACTTGAGAAGCAACTCATTGAAATGCCCTAATGTTTCAAAGAAAAGGTTTCCATCTATCTGCTAAAATGTTTGAATCTCCCTTCTAAGTTGCCTTGTCTTTTGAGCTGGGAAAAAACATCTTAAGGAATGTAGTCGCTAACTCTTCCCAAGTATGTATGGAATCTACAGGCAAGAAATTTAACCACAACTTAGCATTATCTTTTAAAGAAAAAGGAAAAAGGAATTAACATGATTCCCTCTGGGGTTACACCCTGAATGTTCTAAGTTTTGCAAAGAGCAAAGAACTCCTTGATGTGCAAGTGTGGATTCTCATTAGGTGTGCCTCTGAAGTGAGTCAAGGTGTTGAGTATGTGAGGGGATAAATTGAAAGTGCCATGCACTTTTGGTTGGCAGGCAATGCATGATGGCTGGTCAAGGTTTTGTGGAATGTAAGCATGCTTCATAGATCGCCTCATTGCTGGTGGTCTATTCACAAGTTGTTTTGCCATTGGTTCTTCTTCCTTGAATTCTTCTTCTTCTTCGATGTCGGAGTTGTCTCTAGGCCTTTGTCGAATGGTCTGCTCAATTTCTTGATTGATTGGAATAATGGTTGAGTTTTTAGATCTAAGCCCTTTCATGAAGAAGATTAGCCTCTGTAGTTACAACAGCTTCAATGCTGCTCTCTCGAACTATGCTCGATCGCAGAAACAGAAAGTAGAAGACCGCATAACTGAAACAAAATTGAAACAGAAAACATTTAAATTTTTATAATAATAAAAACAAAACAGAATTAAAATTTAAAATTTAAAATAACAAACTAAAGGAAAATAATCTTAAACAGAATTTAACGCAATCCCCAGCAACAGCGCAAAAAACTTGTTGTTCAAGTATCTACATAAATTAATAGGTAAATAAATATACGTTTTAACTCGCAAATGCATAAGATCAAAATAGTAGTATAGTGTGCAAGTACGCGATCATTCCTATGAGTATTGCTGTAAATTATGCTTAAAATTAATTTCGTAATTAAAACAAGACAAAGATTGATTTTTGATTAATAAAGATAAAAGGTAGGGCTTCGATATCCACCACTAATCATGTTCAAATAATATCTCAATATGCCAATACTTCAATCATATTATGAATACTTAATACTTGCCAATCTAAGGGCATGGGTTTCAACTCCTTAAACTATTGATTTCCTTAAGTAACAAATTAGACATGGGTATCTACTCTAATTCTTTTCTTTCTTAAAGAATTTAGCATGAGTGTCTACTAAGTTGTTATAGGTGTCTACTCTCGGTTCCTTATGTTGATTAACCCAAGAACACGTGAGGAGATTCTTTTGTTACTCTATTAAGCCCAAAACTTGATCATCCAAATTGACTTAAATAACTAATCCATATCACATACATATGTTGGCCAAGCACATTCATATGAGGAATTTAGTAAAACAGGAATTAATCAAGTGAAGCATTACAATATGATTTTCACAAAGGCGCCAATATTGAAATATTAAATAAATATAACAAGGGCTTCAATCTAGCCCTATTAAAGAGTTAGTTACACATGCGTTTGATGCTAAAATCTTCATAATAAAATAGAAAAGAAAAGAATAATCCTAAATAATGCTTCCTTCAAGAGCCGTCAATTCTTCTCCAAAAACTTTTGTGTGTTTTTCTATGTTTACAAGCTTATTTATAGAGTTTAAGAGGACCCTAGAGCAGTTAGAAACCCTAGAAAACGTAAAATAAATCTTAAGGCTATTTTTGTAATAGGGCCAGCCGTACTCTTCTTTGGCTTCTAGAAGTGCGCTTGACTGTAGCCCGAGTGCACTCAATCGCACCTGCAATCGAGCCTTCCTGTTGTGCGCTTGAGTGCAAGTTTGCACTCGATCAGACTTCCTACACTCGAGCGCAGTGTCAGTGTGCTGAATGCCCAAAATTTTCCTTTTATGCTCCAATTTTCAGATTTGCTTTATTTTCTTCAAAATGCCTAGAAAACATAGAAAACACAATAATAAAGTAAAATTGCTCAAAATAACAAGACTAAGAAATTAACAAATGTAAAAGGGCTAAAATAAGAATATTTTAGCACTTAACAGCTAGCATGGCTTGACTCGACTTATTATGAACTCGAGTTTAGGCTCAATTTTTTAGCTCAGCTCGAGCTCAAACTCATGTAAAATTTAAACAAGTTGAGCTTAAACAAGGAAAGTTTGCTTAGGCTCAGCTCGTTTACGCCCCTAGCTGTAGATGGATGGTTAACATCTCGATTTCTTTTATTAATATTTCACTACAATGAGATAAAGATCCGAACTAATAAGAACTCTAATATTAAAATGATGATAAAATTAATCCCAATTAATTATAATCATAATCTTAAAATAAGGGATAAGTACAAAAGTGGTCCTTGTGGTTGAACTAAATTACAAATTACTCTACATGGTATAAAAAATAATTTATAAATCCTTATAGTTGGCCTAAATTACAAATCACTCATTGTAGTATAAAAAATAAGTTATAGGTCCTCATGGAAGGTAAAAAATAACAGTTTACTCCTTAAAATCAATTTCCATTAAGTAACTTAATAGAATTTGTTACTTTGTCATATTATACTATTAATTAAAGTAAATTATCTTAATATCTTCTATCCCCAAAATTTTACTTTGTGCGTAACCTTCTTTAATTGTTAAATAAAATCATAATTTAAGACAACTTCTTGTCCCCAAATTATCCTAATCTCATCCGGGGCGAATGGAATTGCCCATGAGCTTCCAAGATTTTTAATAACCTCAATTTTTTTTTAAAAGAAACAATTCTCCAAAATTTTATTTATTTATTTATTTATTTTTATGAGTTCGACTTTCCAAAATTAATTTTTTACTCTTAAAAATTTTCATTTTTTAGTTTTCCCCCCTCATCTCAAATCCTAGTTATACCCTTCCTCAACCTTAATAGAATGTTTAATCGAGTGTTTCAATTTTATGAGAGTGAGATTAAAATTACTTTAAAACAACGTGTCTATATATATTATATTTGAGTGAAGGTGTAAGAGCGGGGAAAATGCTAGTTGTCTAGGAGTCAATTCTTGGTTGCTGTTATAACTGCAACTGTTCATCATTTTGTTATATTTAAAGTTGTTGTAAGTTAACGAAGGTAGAAGAAATTATCTCACGTGTTAGATCGAATATTACATACAATTTTCGAAATATTATGACAATATTTTTTTTGAAAAATGTTAGGGGTTCTCCCCATAGTGTTCTCCTGAGTTTTCTCAAACTTACGTAAAACATTATTTTAAAAAAAAAAATTTTGTAGTAGCCTCCACTACCAGTTTTTATAAGCATTAGCATCAAATTTGAGGCATTAGCACCAAAATTGAGGCATTAACACTAAATTTAGGATGATCAAATCCATTTTAGGTGATACCATCCTTAAAGGGTTAACCTTCCACTTTTAGGTTTTAGTTTTGAATCCAAAAATAAGTTTTAAAATATTATAACCTAAATATTAACTTATAAAAATTAATCTGTTGGCAAAAAAATAGTACTATAATTTTATTTTTTCTTAAATTATGTTTTACATAAGTCTGGGAGAACGCAAGAGAACACTATGGGGAGAACTCCTAGCAAACCCCATTTTTTTTTTTTTAATATTATGGCCTTATTCTTTATTTTTACATTTTTTATATTTTGTTCACCATAATTTTTGTAAATCAATTTATATTATTTCTTTATTTTTTACTTATTGTGTCTCCATTTGTTATTGGCCTTATTCAACTATACAAGTTATCGAATTGAGAAATAACACTAACTGCATTTGCGATATCACTTCAAAATAATTATTCAATTTGGAGTCTATTTAAAAAATTGTTGTAATATAAAGATAGTCATCTTTGTAAATCTATTTAAAACTATTCTAATATTAATAAAAAAGATAATTTTTTTTTAAAATTTTTTTACATATCCACAAGAGGAGGGGAAAAGGGGGTGAGAGATTTGATCTAGTGATCTCCATCTCATGAGGCATGGTCTCTAGTTGATTGAGGTACCCCTTAGGGACAATGAACGAGAAATGTTATGCATGCATCCATCTATAACCAATTTTTTGTCCATCTCTTTTGTAAATATAATATTAATAAAAACAAATTATATGACTTTCTATTTTGGGAGACATAGCTCGGTCTCCATCTCTCAAAGTACTTAAAAATATTTTTATATTTATTTTCAAAATTGTTACTTTGATTCCTTCTGTGATATTCCTATAATATTCTCTTGAGATACAAAGGAATTGAATTTTAAATTATTGTTGGAATCTTTCTTGTTAAGAAAATGATGTGTAACATGCATCTTTTTCAAAATATCTACTTGTTCTCGATTAGAATATTGCATTCATGTATCAACTACCAAATATAAAATTGAGCAATTAATAAGAGGATGAATTTCAATCAATATATTTTGTATTTAGTGCATGTGAGCTCAGCAGAGCACCTTTTAAGAACTCTTTCACACCTTTTCTACATATTTTACAAGTATAAAATATAAGAAGTTGGATATACGTACAACATGATTTCAATTTTCTACATGAGAAGACTCAGAATATTTGTACGTTAGATAAGCCCCAAGAGCCACTCCTACACCAACTGCTATTAAAATTTTCAATGTGGCCTCCATTCCCACTTTCATCTCCAAAAGCGAACCCTTTCGGCCAAGTTGTAGCGCCTTGAGCAAAGGAACTTTCTTAGGTATTATTAAGGAAAGAATACCATTGACAAATTTTGAACGTATCTCGCCTACATCATAGTCATTTGAAATATTTATTTTTTTAGAAAAGCGTTTCCACATATTCTCCTGCAAATGTCGTTCTCCTCTAACTGTTATGGATCTTCCAAACCAACTGATATAAACCTTCAGTTGCTCCCTTGTGAATCCTACAAATTTAACACAAAAAATTTAATTACCATGTAAAATGAAGCCTAATATTACCATACTACATAAATTTATGTAAAATATAAAGTAAATGAATAGTACTTATGCATATAATATATAGAGATAGAATACAAAAGAGTTGGGATGGTTCAACCTTAAAGGCCTAAGAGTTTGATTGAGATTGTGTTTGAGAGCTTAAAACGTACTTTTAGACTTCCTATTGTATAAAAAATAATTTATAAGTTCTTGCAATTGACCTAAATTATAAATCACTCCTTGTGGTATAAAAAAAATAATTTTTAGATCCTCAAGTAGGCTAAAATAATAGTTTAGTTTCTGAAATCAATTTTCATGTTCTAAAGACAAATGTCTGTTTAATAAAAAGAGTAACTCAATTTTCTCCAACTTAATTTGACAAAAAAATTTGTTACAATTTATTAACTTGAATGCCGTTTTTATTTATTTTTCAATGGTTAGAAGATGCAAATTCTAACGAAACGCTTTTAAATTGTGGCAAAGAATATGAAAATGAGAAAGGGTTACACATGGAGTAAAATTTAGGGGATGAAAGAGATTAAGTTAATTTATTGTAGCAATATAACTTGAAGTGAGGAGTAATGTGTAATCTTAGCTGGTGTCCTAAAATGATGTCAAAAATTATAGTTGTCATTTTTTAATGTAAAAAATTAATAATAACATGTGTCGCATTTTTATTGGGTATGACGTGATAAAGTAACTGATTATTTTAAGTTACTTAACGAAAATTGATTTTAAGGAGTAAATTGTTATTTTGGCCTACCATGAGAACTTACAAATTATTTTTTAGAACACATGGAAAGTTTTGTAATTTAGGCCAATCAAAATGACTAATTTTACATTTTTTTTATACTTTAAAAATAACAAAAACGCACTTTTGACCAAAAACGCAGTTATTGTGATCTCCACAAATGGAGGAAGATGGGATGCAATTAGTGGCAGTTATTGCGCGCCTTATCCGGCTGCGTAGAAACAAAGTGATTTTTGGCGGTGAATTCCAATCTCCTTCCGTCCTCTACAGCATGGCTCAGGAACAAGTGGCGCATTTCTAGAGATTAAAGGCGAGTAGGTGTGTGCATTGAGTTCCACAACAGACCCAAGAGGTACAGAGGTGGAAGAAACCTTCTTTTGGAGTTATCAAATTCAACTGGGATGCTGCTACTGATAAGGAGGGGGCAAAAAATGGGGATATTGTTGCTGCTCTTGTGGCGACAAGAATGTTCATTATTGACCCAGCAACAGCTAAAGCTTTGGTGGCATGGAAGATGACAGATCTGTGTGTCAGACTGGAGTTGGACAACATTATATTAGAAGGGGATTCTATGGAAGTTGTTCAAGCTTTGAGATAGGAGGAATGTACATGGGGTCGGTATGGTACTTTGATTAATGATGCAAAGCTTTTGCTGTAGTGTGCTCAACAATGGAGTGTTAGTCATGTAAAGCGTAATGCTAATGAGGCCTCCTACAAGCTTGCAAAGATAGCTCTTACTTTGAGTGAGGAGCGATTATGGACTGAGGATTTTCCCCTTTATGTCCGAAATACTGTACTTGATGATGTTTCTTTTTGGTTAATGAGATTTGATCTCTTTTCAAAAAAAAAAAAAAAAAAAGATCTCTTTAATTACTATGGTATCAAAGTTAGCCTAGTGATGTTATGCAGTTAGAGGGACTACAGCCAAATGTAAACCCTAACAAAATGATCAACAATTTGAATAAAAATTGTATTTAGATTGTGTAGAAGTGAAGGCTTTGAATGTGTATATATTAGAGAAAATTACTTATTTGGTCAATTGGGTTTATAATTTTACCAAATTGATCAATGGGGTATTAAAAATACCTTAAAGATTATTGAGAGGAAGCTCATTTGTCCAAAATGGTGTCTACCATCAACCATCAACCATCAACCATTTGATAGAAAGTGAGAATTCACATAACAACCAATTTCCAATTAGCACATGGCATAGTTAATCATTTGGTCCATTGTAAAACTACACTTTTATCCCGAAATTAAAAATAAAATGAATTAAAAACTGAATAATATGGTCGCCTCTCACAAAGGCTCTTCACCGTATGAGGGGAGTTAGCTTGCCCTTCACCTAGTCAGAGGTGGCCTCTCCTCCCCATACTTGACAGATTGGAATCCTCAGTAGTAGTTGGGGAATCGCTCATCAGTTTTTTCTTTTTCTTTTTTAATCTTGAACTTTGAATCTCATCCAAGGGTTTACAAGCCATTACGTGTCTCATTAATTAGAAAATAATATTTTATTATTTAAATTTTAAAAACGAACATAAAATATAATAAAAAAGTATGGGGTGGCCGGCCACCCCAGTTGATACATGGGCGAGGTTCGGCAACCCCCAAGGGCCAACCGCAAAAAAAATTGAATTTGAATTTGGCCTTAAGAGGTGGCCGAACCACCCCCAAGGGTCATGGGGGTGGCTGAAGCCACCCCCAGTTGGCCCTTGGCCACCCGCATGTCTCAACTAGTGTGGCTAGCCACTCCCTATGGCAAAAATGGGGTGGCCGGCCACCCCATATATATATTTGATTTAATTTAATTTTGTTTTATATTTGTTTTCAAAATTTAAATAATAAAATATTATTTTTTAATTAATGGAACATGTGGTGGCTTGTAGACCATTGGATGAGATTCAACAACTAGGATTTCAAAAAAAAAATTGATGGGCAATTCCCAAGCTATTGCTAGGGATCTCTATCCATACCTGACAGTCAAGGGGAAACCAAGTACCCCTCACTTGGTGAGGGAGGCATCCTCTCGATCATCCAATGAGGGAAATTTCCCCCCTTTTTTATTTTTTACTTTGGGAATAAAATTAAAATTTTACAAATGGCTTAATCACCAATTATGCCACATGTCAATTGATGATTGGTTGTGATATAAATCTATGTGTGCACTAATGGTTTCTGTCAAACAGCCGATGGTAGGAGCCATTTTCAACAAATAGCTTATCATAGAGATCTTTAAAATACTTTTGATACTCTCTAGTAGACTCACCAAAAAGCTATTTTGGTAGCTAATTTGTTCAAAATGTTCAAAATATTGAGTCTCTAGAAGTCTCACCAATTTGCTAATTTGGTGAGAAATGTTTGGTGAGTGAACACAATAGTGATCAGTGTTCATTCACTAAAAGAATACAAAACCATTAAAAAGTTTATGTTTCTCTCTTGTCATTTTTCTATTTCATTTTCTCACGCACACCCCACATCTCTCTTGAGGTGAATGATAATTTAAGGAAAATTGTCTTATTGATATTGAAAGTATATGGCATTTAAAAATATATATGTATAACCGTTCGAAAAAGACAAATTTTTGAAAATATGACTAAAAGGAAAAAAAACAAAATTTCAAAAATATGATTGTAAAGATATATAAGACCAATATTAAAAAAATATGACTATTAGGAAAGACAAATATTAAAAAAATATGACTATTAGAATAAGACAAATATGACCATTATGAAAATACAAACATCCAAAAATATAAATGTTACAGAAATAATTAAGAAATATTTGAATAGTAATATTTAAATAGAATAGTGTAAATGAACAACTAAATTGATGAGACTATTGGGAATGCTCTAAAAATGCTGATAAATAGACTAGAGAAAAGTAATTTTTGGCTATTTTGGTTAGTAAAATTTGATAAGTCTACTAGGATTGCTCACCACGAACCCTAGGAATTAAATAAATAATTGTTCCCTATATATTAAGTCCGACATTGAGGCTATGCAGCAATTTTGGAGAGACAAATAAAAAATGGGTTGACATGTACGAACCATTACTCGTCTAGCTAGCATAACCCTAAATCGCGACACAACATATAATTATAGAGCATGCATGAGCCTTACCCGACATGCATTTGTCATATATATATATATAGGGATATGGAAAAAGTACCATGGAGATGGACGTCAATACGGTCTTCTTTCTCCTCTCTATGCCATCTGCAATAGGGCTCGAATTCAATGTAGGAGCGCGTGAGGGTAGCGGATCCATCCTCGATTTCCATGCGATCAGTGCTGCTTTTTCTTTTCTTCACTCAGCTACGTTATCTTAGCCATCCATCGATCAATTTGGTTCTGTTTTATAGGTTCTGAGACAGACATGGAAAACGTTGTACGTGTGAGAGGTTGTTTTTTTGTTGCTTTTCTTCTTGGAAGAGAATCCGTGCTTATTCTTGGCTCATTTCCTAAGCTTTTTTTTGGGTGTTTAATTTGATCCCTTGCTTCGCCAATGAAATTCGTTGCTGCTTTTCTTGTGAATGAGGTAAAATCAAGATGATGAATTAGGATCCTTTTTATATACGTATGGAATTGGATAAAAGTATCAAGTGTTTTGTACGCTTTAGGATTTGTGAAAACTTAAATCTTCATCGTTCATTGATCAATTAAATTCATTTCATACCATCGGTGGTGGAAGTTCAACACTCTTAAAAAAAAATTCATGAGGTTGGGCGTGTAATACCTATAAAGCACGAGTTCGAGACTCTCCACAATGGAGAATCATTCACATAAGTTGGATTAGTATTAGCCGCCTTGACTTTTATTGATGTCCTGGTATGACTGAATTTGGCTGACTCAATTAGTTTTGAGGTAGTGGTTCCCGTTGTCTAGGCCTCTCATTAGCAATTTCCCGCAGTTAGGTGTTACTATAGTCACATACAGGTAAAGAAGCCATAGTTAAAGAGACATTGTCAATTGGATGGTAGTTTGAGGAGGGTACGTGGACTTTACTCATTTTTTTTTTTTTTTAATATTATGACATTATTCTTTATATATATATTGCTCACCATAATTATTATAAATCAAATTATATTATTTCTTGATTTTGTACTTATTGTATTTCCATTTTTGATTGCCTTATTCATCTATATCAGATTATCAATTAAGGAATTAGGAAAGAACACTAGTTACATCTATGTTATGAGCCTAAAATAACTAATTAATTTTGAACTTTTCTAAAATATCTTATACAGCCAGTTTCACATAATAACTAAGCAATATGAGACTTAGCATTCATGACTTTCTTTATTGTAACGCCCCATAAATTAATTAACTGACAATTAATTTCATGGTTTGTCTCCTAGCCTTATCCCGTAAGGAACAAGACTCATGGATTTCTACTCATCAAAAAGAAGATTCTAAGCAACGGAAACATTAAGATTTTATTAACATTAATCATTATAACCAATGCATCTACCAAGAATCATCACAGTAGATAAAATCATACTATACATAACATCGTTACAAGGAATTCATGTTATACCTTAATATACAAGCATGTATCAAAACTCCTAAGTCTATAGCATCACCTAAAAGTATTAGTTACCATGAGCATTCGCCTAATCTTGCAATAAGTTTTCAAGCATAACTCGGATCAAGTTCTCACAATAATCGGATGCTTTGTGTTATTCAAATTTTGCTATAGTATCTATAATAGCACAGATATACGTATGGGGGAAAAGATGAAAAGAATATAAGGGTAAGCCCGATACTTTGTAAATATAAATACACATAATGTACCCATCATTAAATAGTGAACTTAGTTGTTTATAAAGCACATGTATTATTATGAGGTAACAATTTTATCGTGGATGCAATATAGATGTAGTATACGCTATAACATCAGAATTATTTCATAGTTCAAACCTGTGGTCTACCTAAGATATTATCATATTACGTATTCCCAATATGGCTAATGTTGTCCCAAGAGACCTATAATATAATAGCAGTGTCCCATATATTGTACGCTACCATCTATCATTAGTAGCACGACCGAGTCCGACTTCGGGTGGCCCACGCTACTAATGATGTCTATCTTATAGTAATCAACCAATCAAACATAGCTGCATCAGTCACAAATAACCATTGCATTCAATGCCCATATAAACACATACATTTAACCATAGAATTAACCTATATAATAAGTTCATGGCCATTATTCCGCACGTCCTGGTATATCATGTCGTATGATGTAATTAATCTTATCCATATTTTACATGCATGCTTTTATAAGTCTCATCATTTGATTATCTTGTTAATCAATATACGTTTTCGCAAAATATAGTTCACAATAATCCAAAATATGTCTCATGAGAGTTGTAAATATGCATGTTGATATATATATATATATATATATATATATATAGTTGTGCAATGTGAAAAAAAAAAAGAAAAAGTAATAACAAGTATTCATGTGAGATTGTACTCGCTTGTGTCGTAAGACTCCTCCATAAAATCCTCTTGAGGCTCCACAACCTTGAAATTTGAAAAGAGACCTATTATTAGTTCTAAACTGAAGCTGAAGCAAGCTTTAGACCTAAATATGTCCAAAGCAGACTTTCTGCCTTACCATCGAATGTTCAGCCACGACAACGAACATTCAAACATAGAG
This sequence comes from Carpinus viminea, assembly GCA_013348765.1. Classification (NCBI taxonomy): domain Eukaryota; kingdom Viridiplantae; phylum Streptophyta; class Magnoliopsida; order Fagales; family Betulaceae; genus Carpinus; species Carpinus viminea. The sequence goes on from CP054674.1 coordinate 20,344,513, forward strand.
GTGTGAATGTTCCGTGCTTAGACCGGGGTGTTACATTTATAAACCTTTCGCTCTATCATATATGTTATTACACTTCATGTTTTTAATGTGGGACAGAGGTGTTACAAACTTGTTCCTTATAATAACATACAAATTTTCAATGTAGAACTGGGGTGTTACAAATTGCAATGCAATGTTCATATCCATTTGTTAAGGAGTAAAATGATGTATGAAATTTTTTTTCTTCCCATTTTCAGGTGTTTGGTACAATGAAGTATAATAGTCAATGAAAATATTTTTGATTTACCCACAAAAACCTACTTAATTTTCAAAAACTGGATTCCATTTTTGAAAATCGTAAACCATATTTTGAGTTTGAGCATCTCATTTTCAAATCGGCACACTCGGTCAAGAAGTTACCGAGACTTCAATGGAAAACTGTCGGGACCTAATTGGGACCTGCTGTGACCTAGCTAGCCCACTAGGACACTGTTGAGACCTAGTGATTGAATAAAAATATGTATTAAAAGAAATGATGATTTTCTATACATGCCAAACAATGAAAAATATTTTCTAGGAAATCATTTTTCAATGGAGAATATTTTATGTCGAAACAAATGGAGCCTAATTTTCACTTCACAAATGTTTTTTGAAATGATAACATTAGAAAATTGAATTTGTGGGTGTAAAATAAAACTAAAAAATTATGACAAAGTTATTACTTTCCCTCTCATGATCTTCCCACAAACAAAGTGATCCAGTCAAAAAAAGGGTTAAATACCTTATTCACCCTTATGATTTAACTTCTTTATTTTTTGACCCACATGATTTACTTTTTATCACATGAGGTTCCTTTGGTTTGCTTAAAGACGGAAATGGTCATTCCATCAAAATTTTGTCCAAAATTTGACGGAACGTCACTTTAATACCAATCACGGTTTGACACATGTCCATATAATTAATTAATTCAAAATAATAGTTTTAAAAAAAATTAAAAACATTAAAAATTTATATTTAATTAATTTTTTTTAGAAAAAATTGGGGTGGCTATGGCACCCCCTTTGGCCATTTGGGGGTGCCTGGCCACCTCATGGCCCTTGGAGTGGGGGTGGCAACCACAAGGCCAGTTAATTTTTATTTATTTATTATTATTATTACTCAATTTGCTGTTAATTACCTCATCCTCTTGCAGTTGATCATTGACCCTTAGCTGCTCCAATGACAATTCTGGCTCCTCCATGCCCAACTGTAGCTCTTCCAGTCTTTTCAAAACACCATCCACGCCCTCACTTGACTCGGACACCTCAATTGTCTCTTTCTCACTTTTTCCCTTCCCTTCTTTGTCCTCCTCCTCATCATCTCACTTCCCGTTGACGTTCTCCCCAATACTCAAAGACACTATTTGAGTGGATGGGGGTGCCGATTCTTAGACACCCATTGGGATTTTGACGGGTTCTTGGGTTACGATATGAGATGGACAAACTAGCGGCGGTGGGGGTGGTTTGGCCACCCGATGGCCAAAACAATTTTTTTTTTAATTAAATTAAATATAAATTTTTAATGTTTACTAATGTTAAAAAAATATTAACACATGTCAAACTGTGATTGGTGTTAAGTGGTGTTCTATCAAATTTTGAACGAAATTTTGATGGAGGGACCATATCCATCTTTAGGTAAACTAGAGAGACCTCTTATGATAAAAAGTAAAACCTAAAGGTCAAAAAATAAATAAGTTAAACCACAAGGATGAATAAGGTATTTAACCATTAAAAAAAAAAAAAAAGCACTTGAATCAAAGATATATAAGACAAATAAAACCACATTTTTTTTTAAAGTACACACTTTACAATTTGGCAAATGGTCAAATGCTCATGAATTGTAATTTCACTTTTGATAAAAATAAGGGTTAAATATTCTTTTGCCCCCTAGGGTTTCAACACTTTATTTTTTCCAACTTAGGGTTTCATTTTTATTAAAGGAAATACCTTTTGTTTTCATAAAGACAAAGATGGTACTTTTGTTAAAATTTTGTCCAAAACTTAAGGCAATGCAACATTATTACCAATCAAATGTCACTACGTGTCATATAATTAATTTTTTTTAAAAAAAAATTTTTTGAAAAATTAAAACGTTTAAAAAATTATATTTTTCAAAAAAAAAAAAAAAATAGCCACCCCCTTGACCGTTTGGGGGGTGTCCAGCCACCCTAAGGGCTCCGATGGGGTGGCCGAAACCACCCTATTGTTGGTGGTGGAAGGTCAGGTGCAAGTTCGAGTTCTGGTGAGCTTAGAAAGTCCACACAAAAGCAAACCCTAGGAGTGTTGGCAACTTAGTTTTTCGATGAGAAAGTTTCACCCAAGAAGATCTAATACATCAAGATATTAGCGTATAATTATTGAATCAAGGTTCAATCTACAGCTTCCAGAAACTGAAAACCTAAGCCTTGAATTGTGTACAACAAAAAAAAGGTGGAATCGCATACTACATAGACAAAGAATATGCATTAATGCATCGTCTTTACAACTAAGAGATTAACATCAACAACCCACAAAGAGATCTACTCGTTCTGCAAAACTTATCCTTTTTAGTCTTGATCAGAACCACCCCCTAAATGGGGGTGGCCGAACTACTCCATGCCCAAAGGGGGTGGCTAGCCACCACCAATATGGGTGTAGCCACCCCTAAATTTTTATTTATTTATTTTTTAATATAATTTTTAACTTTTAACTTTTTTAAAAAAATTAATTATATAACACGTGGTGACATTTGATTGGTGATGACGTGACATTATGTTAAGTTTTAGACAGAATTTTAACGGAGGTACCATTTTGGTCTTTATAAAAACCACAAGTACATCCTATGATAAAAATGAAACCCTAAGGAAAAAAATAATAATAAAATGTTGAAACCCTAGGGGCAAAAGAGTATTTAACCCTAAAAATAAATTATAAGACTTTCTATTTTGGGTGACATGGCTTGGTCTCCATCTCTCAATGTACTTAAATATTTTTATAATTTATTTTCACAATTTTTACTTTGATTCCCTTTGTGATATCCCTATAATATTCTTCTAGAATATATATAAAGGAATTTTTTTTGAATTATTGTCAGACTCTTTCTTGTTGAAAGAATTTTATTCTGATCATCATAATTAAGAAAATTAACTACATGCTCTCCTATTGAGTACATGTATCAAATATAAAATCGAGCAATTAATATGAAGGATAAATTTCATCCAAAATTTAGCCCAACAAAAATCACAAATTAAGAGCAGAAAATTTTCTTATATAACAAAAAGGGGGATGCTAGGTGTTCCCTTGGTCCTAAGTAAATATTATTTTTTTAAAAGCGGGTAAGAGAAATAAGGGATCGATGGTGCTATTTTCCTTTTTACTTTTTAGAGAAATAATATATACCTAAGACTCGGAGAACACCTAGCATTTCCCTAACCAAAATCAAATACAACATTCAAATGAACAACCAAAAAGGAAACATAAGCAATAATTTCAATAAGATTGAAACCGTAACAACAAAAGAAAACCAATGAAATCACTCATGTGTTTTCTTCCCTCAGAAGCATTTAAGAAACTTCAAGCATCTGTTTGCAAACTCTAAGCTCTATGTTTACTGGCTCGAATCATCATTATCTAACAACATACTCACACACACATCTTCTATTGGAATAAGTGGCTCATATTCTACTACTGGCTCATTGGGTGTAATTAGTTTGTGTAGGTCTGGGGACAAATAAGTTGTGAGGGGTATTTTAGGGTTTTCAAAAATACTTAAAATTAGAGTTTCCTATAAATCATTAAATAAAAAAATATAGCCGCACTCTCTCCAATGGACGTAGGCACATTGCCGAACCACGTTAAATCCGTGTCTCTACTTTTCTTTTTGATTCCATATTATTCATCATTAATGTGCACGGTAATAACAATTGGTATAAAGCTTAATTATACAATGGCTGGGATTGACACGATGAAGTTCGATAGATCTGAAAATTTCGGGTTATGACAGAGACGTGTCAACGATTTATTGGTGTAACAAGGGATGGTGAAGGCGTTATATGGGATGGAACTAGATGGGATGGCGAACATAGATTGGAAGGAACTTTAGGCAAAAGTGGTGGCTACTATTCGCCTTTGTTTGGAAGATGATGTGATGTATCATGTCATGGATGAAGAAACTCTGGCAACAATTTGGTTGAAACTGGAAATTCGGTATATGTCAAAGTCATTAATGAACAAGCTCTATCTAAAGCAGTGGTTGTATGGCTTGAAGATGGCGGAGGGCTCGGATCTGAGCCAACACATCAACGTGTTCAATCAGGTAATCGGTGATTTGAGGGTTGATATGAAGTTCGAAGATGAAGACAAGGCGTTGATGCTATTGAATTCACTCCCAACTTCTCCTACATATGAGAATTTGGTTACAACTCTCACATGGGAGAAAAAGCCCTTGGAGTTAGAGGACGTTATAGTAGCTCTATTGGCTTTTCATCAAAGGATGAAAAATATTGATAAAAATTCTCAACGAGAAGGGCTAATTGTAAATGGTAACTATGAACATGAAAGAAGCAGTAACAAGGGTGATTCGAAAGGCAAGAATTCTTAGTCAAAGTCCAAGAGGTGGAAGGAGATCAATCGTTATAAGTGTGGAAATAAAGGGCACATAAAACGGGATTGTCTAGACCGGAAAAGAACAAGGACGACGAGAATAAAGGTTCCACAAAATCTACAAACGTGGTGGAAGACAATTTAGATGATACTGATGGTGATATGCTTTCTGTTGCATCTAATTCAAAGCATCCTATGGATTCTTGGATTCTAGATTCAGCATGTTCGTTTCACATGACACTCAATAAAGATTGGTTTGGCACCTACAAGTCAGTTAATTCTGGTATAGTTACTATGGGTAATGGTGTACATTTCAAAATTACTAGCATAGGTAATATTAGAATTAAAATGTTTGATGGTATGATTAGAACGTTATATGATGTTAGACATGTACTAGAAGTGAAAAAGAATTTGATTTCATTAGGCACCTTTGACTCAAACAGTTATGGTTATAAGTCTGAAGGTGGAGTAATGAAGGTGACTACGGGTGCAATGGTAGTGATGAAGGGACAGAAAAGTTCAAAGAATATATATAAACTGTTGGAAAGTACAGTTGTAGGTGAAATCACCTCTGTAGAGTCTGAGATCGATTGTACTATTTTATGGCATATGCGGTTGGGTCATATGAGTGAGCGGGGCATGCTAGAGCTTCATAAGAGAAATCTATTGAAAGATGTCAAAACATGAAAACTTGATTTCTGTAAGTTTTGTGTTCTAGGGAAGCAGAATCAAGTACAATTCAAGATAGCCACACAGATAGAGGGCATTCTGGACTATGTTCATTTTGATGCTTGGGGACTAGTGAGGATGGCATCACGAGGAAGACATATGTATTTCATCATATTTATTGATGATTTCTCTAGAAAGGTTTGCGTGTACTTCATGCGGCACAAATTAGAGACGTTTGCCAAGTTCATATTGTGGAAAGCTAAAATGGAAAACCAAACTAGGAAGAAGGTTAAGTGCCTTGAGACAGATAATGGTACCGAGTACACAAACGATGAGTTCAGGAATTTATGTGAGCAGCATGGTATAAAGAAACATTTCACAGTACGCAAGACACCACAACAAAATGGTGTGGCGGAAATGATGAATAGGACTATTGTAGAGAGAGTACGATGTCTCAGGTTGAATGTTGGACTTACAAAGATTTTCTGGGCAGATGCAGTGAGTATGGCATGCTATTTGATCAATAGGTCACCGAAAGTAGCATTAGATGGGAAAGTTGCAGAGGAGGTGTGGACAGGTAATGAGGTAGATTACTCTGGTTTGAGAGTATTTGGTTGTCCAGCCTATGTGCACATACCTAGTGAAGAACGGTCAAAACTTGATCTGAAGTCTAAACAATGTGTCTTTCTCAGATATGGGAAAGGCTAGAGGTTAAAGGTTACAAGTTTTGGGATCCAAAGGCAAACAAGGCGGTGATTAGTATAGACGTGGTATTTGATGAAAATTTCATGTTGAATATTACTCAGGATAAAGAGCAGCAGGTGCTAGAAAGCAGTAGCAGTGATAAATAGGTGGTGCAGGTGAAGTTAGAGACTCCTATGCAAGAGAACACTTCTCAAGATACAGAGGCCTCTACTTCAAGAATTAAGAAGCATCACACTATAGCCACAAACAGGCCTAGACGCATTATTAGGCCACCAACCAAGTAAGATTTTGAAGACATAGTTTCTTATACTCTTGTCATTTGTAACAGAGATCCTATTACTTTTCAAAAGGCTGTCAATGGCCAAGAGAAGAGCAACTGGGTGGGTGTTATGGCGGAAGAGATGGAGTCTTTGCATAAAAACCAGATGTGGGATTTGGTGGAGTTTCCAGAGAGGAAGACGGTGATAGGGTGTAAATGGGTGTTCAAGAAAAAGGAAGCAATATCAGAAAAAATGGAAAAAAAGTTCAAGGCTCGCCTAGTAGCAAAGGGTTATTAACAATAGAAAGGGGTTGATTATGAGAAAATATTTTCCTCAGTGGTCAAACATACTTCCATCAAAGCGGTATTGGCGTTGGTAGCTCATTTTGGCATGACATTGTAGATGGATGTGAAGACAGCTTTTCTCCATGGTGATTTGAAGGAGCAGATTTACATGGAGTAGCTAGAAGGGTTTAATCAACCTGGACAGGGGCACTTGGTTTGTAAATTGAGGAAGTCACTTTATGGGCTGAAGTAGTCTCCAAGGTAGTGGTATAAACGATTTGACTCTTACATGATCAGAATTGGCTACAGGAGATGTGAGTATGATTGTTGTGCTTATGTGAAGAGCCTTGATGATGGCTCATTTATTTTATGTTACTGTACGTGGATGATATGCTTATTGCAGCAAAGAGTATAGTGAAGGTCAACAAGCTGAAGGTTTTGTTGAGTAGAGAATTTGACATGAAGGATTTGGGCAAAATCAAGAAGATTCTTGGGATGAAGATTCGTAGGGACAAGGATGCCAAGAGATTGTGGCTATCTCAAGCTGACTATGTGAAGAAAGTGCTGGAGAGGTTTAATGTGGAAAATGCGAAACCAGTGAGTATACCTTTGGCAAATTATTTCCGTTTGTCCACCTCACAGTGTCCAAAGAAAGTTGAAGAAACTAAAGACATGTCTAAAGCCCTATATGCTAGTGCAGTGGGGTGTTTGATGTATGCTATGGTATGTACTAGGCCATATTTGGCTCGTGCAATCAATGTGGTGAGCAAGTGCATGGCAAATCAGGGGAGACAGCACTGGGATGCAATCAAGTAGATTTTTAGATACTTGAAAGGTACTACAGAGTATGACATCACTTTTGTTAGATAGAAAAGTGATTTGTCAGTCGTCGGGTATGTAGATGCAGATTATGCAAGGGATTTGGATGACAGGAGGTCGACCATGGGTTATGTGATCACTCTTGTAGAAGGACCCATATGTTAGAGGTCTATGATTTAGTCCACGATTGCAATGTCCACGACTGTGGTGGAGTACATGGTAGCGGCTTAGGCTGCAAAGGAAGCTTTGTGGCTTACAGGGTTAGGCAAGGAGCTAGGTATTCAACAAAGTGGAGTTTCATTGTATTGTGATAGTCAGAGTACCATTTACTTGGCAAAGAATCAGGTGTATCATGCGAGAACCAAGTATATTGATGTGAGGATTCACAAGATCGGGGAATTGGTTGCTATAGGTTAATTATTACCTGAGAAGATCAACACTTCTGAAAATGCAATGGATATGTTGACAAAGCCTATTACTTTAGACAAGTTCTAGTATTGCTTGGACGTGACAAATGTCTTCAGGTGGTAGAAAAGAGAGGAGAGGAGACGGCATCCTCAAACTTATCAATTCTAAGTGAAGGCCCAATACTTGATTATCTTCAAAGAGATGAATACTTGCTAAGGTGAAGATTTTGTTGTAAGTGCATTTGTGAGTGTTGTGTCTTGCCTACATTGAGAAAATATAAAAGAAAAGAGTGCTTAATATATTTAAGTGGACCTTAGCTCATTAGTTTAGATTTTTGGGTTAGAATTGTGGTCAATCATGTATATTAATGTATTCTTAGTAAAAACTCCATAACCGTTTTATCTCTCAACATTTTCAAAAATACCCGTTGAACAAAACTAAACACAGACTAAACAAGCTTAGTACACGAAAAGAATAAGCCTAATTAGGTGTACGTAGGGTTTACTTCTCTTGAAGATAGAGACCCGAAACTTCCAAGAAACCATTTCTCTCTCTTTCTAGCTCCTCTCTCCTCTCTCCTCTCTCCTCTTAGGGTTTCCTAGCTGAAGGGGGTACAAAAATGGAGTTAATGGTCATCCAAGACCCTTAAATATGCTCTCTCCCGCAAGCCCATGCTGAGATGACAAGTTCTTATTTGCATGCAGACTGTACCGATCAATCGTTTAAAGCATCGAGTGATCGCTTTGCTTAATGTTGTACTGGTCGATCGTTAGGGTTTGAGCAGCACGGATCAATCGTTCTAGGACACTGATATTGGATCGTTCTGCACAGAATCTTTGAGAGTGTGGAGTGGGAAGGTTGGGTTGAGATGGATTTAACATATTTAATTGAGCTAAAATTCATACAAGGCTCATCTTATGACACGAGAGAAGCCAAATAAAATTTATATTAAGATGACAATCTCAAAAGATAAAGATAGAAAAGAAAAATACATTAAATAGAGACCAATCAAATCATGATGAAGTGGACTTTATCATGAACAATTAATTATTGAACAAAAAAACAATGGAAATAAATATAAATCAAGTACATTTCCAATATATTACAACAGCTCCAAGAACCATTCCGAAAGCAACCGCCGTTAAGACTCCCGCAGTTGCCTGTAATCCGAGATTAAAACATGCAGCATCCAACGGATTTTTCTTAGGAATCATTACATGAAGAATGCCACCATCGAAATTAGTTTTTATATCTTCTTCCTTTATACCTCTTGGGATTTCTATCTCTTTGTTTAAGGTTTTCCATCTTTTTAAGGTTCCATCCAACGGACGTCGTCCTCTGATTGTATACATCCCACGATCGTTGGCTTTCATCTTTAGTTGATCTTCTACAAACCCTGAAAGACGGAAGGGAATTAATCAATCCAACAAAATAATTAAGCTTTAATAATTACTTTTGATTTCGAAGGAATAATTAACAAGTATTTGTATAATTGTATATATATTTTCTAATTGAATGAGGAAAGGACTACAAGGAAAATGACATATATATATATATAATACCATGAAGATCGACTTCAAGAGTGTCATGCCTAAGGCACCTACGCCACTTGCAGAAGGGTTCGATCTCTTCGTCCGCCATGGGAGATCGCTTGGTTTTTTTGTGGTTTTTAGGGTTTTAAACTTTTAAGTGAGATATGTATGCATGTCTCTTTATACATCTTTGTATACCGATTAAAGATACTTGAGAAATTGGTATGAAAGGTTCCTTCAAAGTTTACGTTTAAGAAAGAATATTATTCTTTTTTTGTTGTAGTTTCTAAAGCTTTTCACATTCCTTTAGCACCTTTTTATTCTTAACTTTTCTTGGTAGGTAGATAGGCTTGGTCAAAAAAGTCTTTTCCATTTAAAATAAAAGGCACACTTTTTTTATACAAGATAGGAGGATCTTTTCCATTTCACTCTGTTGAACTTCTCTCTCCCAAGAGAAGTCCCTTTTTTTTCTTTTCTTTTCTTTTTTTTTCTTTTTTTTAAACTTTTTTTGTCCTTTGAAACTCTCCACCTCTTCCGTGAGGGCTCTTCATCGCCTTTGTGCAGCTTTTTCGGGGGAGGGATGTGGAAAGATTTTCAAAATTAATATATGTAGATATTATTTTGTATCTTGGGGGAATAGGATCTTCTCCTATCTATTTTGAATCGGAGAATATCCAATTCATAGTTATGATTTTTTCTTAGAAATCTTACGGCAAAAAATGAGACACTTGTCCCACTAGTTAAAAATAATAATAAAATATTATTTTATATTAAAAAATAAATAATAACAAAATAAAGGGGTGGTTGGCCACCCTCAATCCTAGAGGGGTGGTCTGCCACAAAAAAAAAAAAATCGTTTGGCCCTTGGGGGTGGTCAGACCACCCCTGTTGGGCCTCGAGGTGGCTTCGGCCACCCTAGCCTCCCCAGACTGGCCGGTCTAGAGTGGCTAAAGCCACCTCCAAGGGCCATATATTTTTTTACATTTGGTCCAATGGGGTTAATTTTTTTTATTTTTTATTTTTTTAATATAAAATAATATTTTATTATTATTTTTAACTAGTGGGATAGGTGTTTTATTTGTAGCAGTAGGATTTCTATGAAGAAATCATGACCATGAACTGGATATTTTTCAATCCATTTTAGATTGAAGAGGATCCTATTCCTATTTTGGGAATGTTTTAAAATGAAAGGCTTTAAAGAGTATTCAATGAAAAGTGTTTCACATTGAAAAGAGAAAAAATAGAGTTAGCATTTATAAGGTCCATCAAAATTTAATCTATTAGAAATGCTTTGGTGTATACACTTGGCTTTTGGCCTTAACGCCATGCGCATGGCATGGGTTGTAAGGCTTTTGTGACACTTTTGTTGCAAATTTGATCTAAATCGTAAGATGCTTCTTTGGTAGATCTAATGGTTGGATTTATTGGACTGTAATTTAATTGTAAGATTAAATTAACTTTTATCTTACGATTGAGATTAAATAATGGGGTTTGTTAGGGATTCTTCCCAGTCTTACGTAGAACATGATTTAAAAAAAAAAATTGTAGTACCATTTTTTTGCTAACAAATTAATTTTTATGAGTTAATAGTTAGGTTCTAATGCTTTAAAACTTGTTTTTGAATTCAAAACTAAAACCTAATAGTGGAAGGTTAACCCTTTAGGGATGGTATCACCCAAAATGGATTTGATCATCCTAAATTTGATGCTAATGCCTCAATTTTAGTGCTAATGCCTCACAAATTTGGTGCTAATGTCTAAAAAAACCGATAGTGGAGGTCAGTACAATTTTATTTTTTCTTAAATCATGTTTTATATAAGACTGAGAGAATGCCAGAATAACCTACAGAGAGAACCCCTAGCATTTTCCTTAAATAATTAAGATATAATGGTTATTATTAGATAACTATTTCATCTAACGGTCAGAATTAGTGTTTGTTGGATTACTAGTTTATGACTGTTAAATTAGTAGTTTAATTTCAAAATTATCTCTGCAGTTTAGTAGATACTTATCTCTTATTCTTATATTCTCTTTAGAACTCTTATATGTACGTAAGAAATTATGAGAGTCTTTGTCTTTGAATTTGGTAGAATAAAGGATTTAATTTCGTTTATGCAAAACACAATTAAACAACATAATCTCGTGAGTCTTTTACAAGGGAAAGATTGAAGCTTATATATAAGCTTACAATCATAAACTAACTGTGCAAACTAACTAACTTACAAAAGGAATGAAGTTAAGAAAGTTAGTTAATTAGTTTACAGGAGATGAGTTACTGTTCATGCGCATCTGAGCATCTGGAGGTACTCTCTGTAACTGCGACTAATGTTTGCGCTTGATTGCACTTGGTATGATGATCGATCACACTTCTCTTCTAGATAAGCTCAAACATTCTGAGGAAGCGATCGATAACTGCGATTGATCGCACTTCTTTGCTAAATAAGCTTGTGCATTCTAAGAAAGTGATCGATCACTGCGATCGATTTGCACTCGATCGCAGTGTGCTGAAAAGGTGTGTTGATAGTGCATTGCCCATCACCCTTATATTTCTTCTTTCTTCTCTGCGGAGATGCCGATGCCGATGCTAGTGGCTTAGCCGGGGTGTAGGCTTCTGAAGATGATGCTGGTGGTATTGAAATCGACGGAGTTGCAACCACCGGAGATGGCGATGCCGGTGGCTTAGCCAAGGTGTAGACTTCTAGAGATGGCGCCGGTGGTATTGAAACTGATGGAGTTACCACCGCAAGAGATGGTGACGCCGGTGGCTTAGCTGGGGTGTATGATCTCGGAGACGGTGGCAATGGCGGTGACAGAAATGGAGGTTTCACCACCGGGGATGGTGACATCAGTGGCATAGCTAGGGTGTAGGATCCTGGAGACAGTGACACAAACAGAGGTTTCGTTGCCGGAGTCGGCAGAGCAGAAGGATGAAGATTTTGGTGGTGGTTTCTCACCACCAAAACAACAACAATCAATTTCTACCCCTTCTCACAGTTGTGCTCCTTCTCACAGTTCTTTCTCCACTTCAGACAGGGAGATCAAGAGAGTGAGGCAGAGAGTGAGATAGATCTGAGTGAGGTGAGATGAGTAGAGCTGCGGCTAGAGGGGAAACGGAGGTGAGATGAGAGAGAGAGAATAAATAAAAAGAATAAAATACAAAAAGTAAAATAAAAAATAATAATAATATTTTAATGATATAGGGAAGCATTTAGGGAAGCTATTATGGCATATTTTAACATAGGGAAGCAAAAAATAGTTTGGATCCTTAAATGTAGGGAACAACACGAGAAAGCTGCTGGGAATGCTCTAAGAGTGCATCTTCGGCTTCAATCTCCTTCTAGTGGTTGTTATTTCCGTCCCTTCTCAGGGTTGTCTCCAGTGATTGTTATTGCCCATTTTACTTCTGTAATCACCTTGTGCCTCTCATTGAAAGGACCAAGTCACTTGTTTGACTCATTTCCTAACTGTTGTGTATATTTTCGCACTATTGTATTTTGTTTTGGTTCTGTTGCTAGGAAGCCCACCATTTTTTCTCTTTTAAGATTGCACACTCTCTCTTCCATTCAGATCAAGAATGAGAATGATCCCTCATTGTAACCATTTTTCTTATTCAATTTTATTTTATTTTTTTATTTTTTTTATAAAAAAAAAATTAAAATAAGAGAAAAAAAAAAAAAAAACACAAAACATAACATACATTTTATATATATTTTTTTAAAAAAAGTTTTGATAAAATATGTGCTTAATCTTTTTCAGGTGTAATGACTCACTTATTATATATATATATATATATATATATATATATATATATATATATATATATACCTCGCTTAATCGTAAAAATGGAAATAGTCCCTACATCCAACTTCCATCTATAAAATTAACCAATATGTACATAAATGCCCTTCAGATCATGACATTTGACCCATATGACTTATTTATATTATTTTAAAATTAAAAACATTAAAAATATTAGAAAAGCAAAAACATGGGAACAAAAAAAAAAAGGCTTGGGGTGGCCTGTGCTCCACAAAATTAAGGTGTTAAAAAGGCTTTAATGATTTTATTTTATTTTATTAAATCAAAGTTGCTCATTCTCATTCCATATCAAAAGATAGAGCATTGAGCTCCATCAAAACAAGTTCTTTAATACAATCTGGTGACTCGTTAAGCCAGCACTTATATAAAAAACATGATGTAGCCTACTTTGACAACGCATGAGCAACACAGTTTCCTCCCTTACGAACGAACGTCATCCTCCACTGAGAGAAACTCCCCAGCTCACCTTGGATATCATCCACCATAAGTCCTGTTTTACTCCAGTCCATCCCCACCGAGTTCACTGCATTTATTACTACTTGAGCATCCCCTTCAAAATGGATATTTTGAAAACTCCTTTCCTTACAAAGTTTAATTGCCTCCAGTAGAGTCGTTGCTTCCGCCAAGGGCGGATCAAGACACCCCATAGCAGTTTTACAGAGAGTTGCCACCACTTCCCCTTTCTCGTCTCGCACCACCACCCCAAAACCCATCCAGCTGTTAGCATTGTGGAAAGAAGTAGCCAAATTTACCTTTAGCCATTCGGGGCAAGGTGCAGTCCAGCACATTGGACCTGGCGTAACAGTTATACCAGGCCTTGCATCCCTCACCCCAGTCACCGTGGAGAAATCTTCCATGGTACGATGAACTCCCTGTACGAACACGTTGGGGTGAGTAGTAAAACTACCTCCATGCACAACATCATTCCTTCACAATCATAGCTTTCTCGCAACTCCTGCAAAAAATGGCACTTCACCAATACTACACTTTGCAAGAACGTTTAGAAACAAATGTATAAACCCCATTTCTTCAATGGACATCTTCTATATTTTTGCATTCGCCGCGCACCATACGTCCGCTGCAGAAGGACATTGCCATAGGATATGGATGGTAGTCTCCTAAGCAAGCCTGCATATTGGGCATAAAAAATCTTCAGTAATTTTCCTTCTATGAAGGTTTGCTTTTGTGGGGATAATGTTGTGGTAGGCTCGCCATAAGAATTTTTTCTCAGCATTGGGTATCGATCTTTAAACCCAAATACCCCACCACAACCGACAGTCCTTTCGCCCTGTTGAACTCTCGGCCGCTTCTTTTGTTTCCAGCTCCTTTTGGAGGTAATAGGCACTTTTCACCGTAAAGAAACCACTCTTTCTTCCCCTCCACGCTTGGCGATCCTCCTGATTAGATATGCCGACCGGTAGGGAATGTATCAAATGAACATCCTCCTATGAAAAAATATTTTTCAGCAAGGTAGTCTTCCACCATTTTGTATCCTCATCTATCAGATCACAAACCCTGGCCTTTGGATCTAGTAACCTTGACGGAGATTGCACCATAAATGTAGATTTTTTAGGGAGCCACTTATCTTTCCAAATATGAACTTTTGCCCCATTTCCAACTTGCCAAATCAAACCCTCCCTAGTTAAATCAACTGGGCTCTGGATATTTTTCCAAGCAAAAGAAGGACAATTTCCTAAATGAGAATCTAGAAAATTTCCACCCCGATAATATTTGGCTTTCATAATTTTTAAGAGGAAACTATGAGGCGAATGCAAAAGCTGCCACCCTTGTTTTGCCAATAACACCTTGTTGAAGCTTCTAAAATCTCTATACCTCATACCCCTATCTGATTTGGAAACTCTCAGACGGCTCCAACTCATCCAATGAAATCACGTCTTATCTTGATGGCTCCACCCGAATTTTTGCATTAGAGAGTTGATCTTCGAGCATAAAGATTTCAAAAGCATAAATACACTCATGCTATATGCCCGAATGGCCTGCATGACTGCTTTTATTAAGATTTCCTTCCTGGCTTGTGTAAGGAATTTTAGCTTCCAGTCTTGAAGTCATTTCTATACCCGGTCTTTGATACTTTTAAAAGCCGCCATTCTCGACTTACCCACCAACGCCGATAGTCCTAGATAAGTATCGTACCTTTGTGTGACCAGAATTCCTGCCACCTCAACAATCCTCTCCTTATCCTCCAAAGAAGTGTTCTTGCTAAAAAATATGGCAGTTTTGTTGTTATTCAATCATTGGCCCGACACCTCCTCGTAAGTCCACAATCAAGTGGTCAAAAGGTTCCATTGAGGGAGAGAGTAGTCCTACAAAAATGTAAACTATCATTGGCAAAAAAGAGATGGCTCACACGGGTTCCAAATTTAGAGGTAGAAACACCTGTGACCCTTCACTAGTTGCATGAGTCAGCAGCGAACTTAGAACCTCAACACAAAGAAGAAATAAATATGGAGATATGGAGATATTGGGTCCCCTTGCTAATGTCCCATCGTAGGAGAAATATTCCCACATGGATCCCCATTAACCAGAACTGAGTATTTTACAGTAGATACAATAAATCATAATTAACTGTATCCATCGTTGTGCAAAACCAATTCTCCTCATTGTTTCCTCCAAAAAACCCCATTCAACCCTATCATAAGCTTTACTCATATCCAATTTTATTGCCATAAAACCCTTTTTTCCCTTCATCTATGAGTGCATCGTATGTAGGGTTTCATAAGCTATTAAGATGTTATCCATTATAAGTCTACTAAGGATAAAAGTACTCTGTGTGGGTGAAAAAATGTAGGGTGGAATTTTCTTTGAGATTAATTTGTATAAAACGTTACACAAACTAATAGGTCTGAAATCTGTGACACTCAAGGGGTTTTTCACCTTAGGGATCAAAGCTTTATATGTTAAATTTAAAGAAGGGGGCATCATACCTGAGTTTAGAATTTCCAAAACTGTCAAGCTCCCCCCCTCCCCCATAGTCTCCAAATGGTGCTGAAAGAAACCAGCTGTAATGCCATTAGGCCCCGGAGCTTTGAGAGGACCCATTTGTTTTAAAGCAAAATCCAGTACTTCTCCTTTTGTGAAAACCCTCAGCAACTCCTCATTCATTGGTGGGGATACGTACCCTTCGGTGAAGAAAACGCATACATGGCTGCCTGTCCACACTAGGACCAGCTGAGAATAATTCTGCAAAATACTCTATAAATCTCGTTCGTACCTCGTCAGGGGACTCCAACACCGACCCATCAGTAGTTTCTATGGAGAGAATTCGGTTCGACTTGTGGCGTTGGTTGACACAAGCGTGGAAAAATTTAGTATTCTGGTCTCCCCATTTTAACCAGTCAGCTTTTTACCCCATTTTAGTTTTCTTCAAGCACCAAATGTTCAATATGAAGAACGAACGTTTGATGGCAGTTACATGCAAATACAAATTAGACAACTTTGTCCCTTTGTTTGTGCATGAAATGATTATATATTCATTCTTTTGCCCAGAACCCTCATGTTGGTCACTCTGCATCCTTTTTTCTTTTCTTTTTTTTTTTACATGTTCACAAAAGAGAGGGGAGGAGGATTCAAACTAGTGACATCTGCTTCATTAGGCATGGTTCCAAGCGTAGTTAAAATCCAAAAGAGAAAGAGAGAGAAAGAAAAGAAAAACATGGATTATGTTGGAAATAAAATTACACTACAAGCTTATTAGATTTTGGGCCTTATGACAAATGACAAGCCCACATAACTACTAACTAAATAGTAGGATATACAATCCAAGTGAGATTCTATTGAAATAATTTAGATCACTGTGTCCTACTCAAAGTCTACATTGGAGTAAGATCCTAAGTCCAACTACAACTCTTAGGACTCCCAAATCAACTCAAACAAAGAGAACCAATTCAGGCCTACCTCAACTCTTCAACCTATAATTAATAGGCAAGAACATGATGTACAAAATCATCTTGAGATATCTTCCCTCACTCTCAGATCTTGAATTATCATACTAGAGAATACGGAATAGAGCATAACTAGTCCCCATTGAGCAAATTAAATTATTATGCGTTGAAGCATAATCTTTCTCTTGGAAATTGACATAGGCATTGGAGTTTTCTTGGCATAGTGGCTAGTGGATCTTTTGACGCTCTTATTCTTATGCAGCTATTGTGGGAACACGAAGTACGTATTGCAGATCTATGACGCCCCAAAGAACACACAATACACACCATATCGAAAATAGTTAGATAGAAAATTGTTATTACAGATTCATTGTTTAATCTCATATTGGATTATGCTTAACTATTTTGTTGAAATGATTATGGGCAAGGTTGATATCTTTTATAATCATTGCAAGATTATCGATATGGGAAATGTGATTTCGTTTTTACAACAAATAGCACTAAAACACATACTAATCCACTTTTTAAGTTTTGTACCTTGTATGATTTGCAAATGGGTTTTCAACTAAGCTAATAATAGTTAGGGATAGTTATCTTTTTTCCCGTGAATTACCACGTTCCGTCAATATACTCCCGTGAACTACCACGTTCACCACCCAACCACATCAAACTACCATTTACTTACCAAAAACTTCATTTCGTTAGTTAACCTCAAATTAAATGGAATATTCTCTTTTCAACATTAAATCTCTATAAAATTACCCCAAATAAAAAAACTAAAATGAAAAATATAAATATAACTTAAAAAAAAAAAACCTTATAAATTATTATTATAATTATTTTTTTAAAAAAAAAAAGGGTGGCCAACGAGCCACCCCCAGAGGTGGCTTGTTGCCACCCCGACCCATGGGTTGGCACACGACCACCCCAACCACCTTTGGGGTTGCTAGGGGAGGTGCACAGCAAACCCCCAATCAAATCTAGGGTGGCTGCCTATTTTCTTTCGTTTCTTTTGTTTTTTTCAGAAAAAGAAAATAAATTTATATATTTATATTTTTTAATATATTTATTTGTTTTTTTAATTAAGAATGACACTTATCATAGTTCTATTGGTGATGACGTGATACACTAATGGAATCCGTCAAGTATTTTGACGGAATTTGACTACAAAGACAATTATTATTTTGGCGTACCCCAATAATCTTTGAATTATTTATTTATTTATTTATTTTTATATCACACAAATATATTTGTAATTTAAGCCAATCACATGGATAGATTTTGCATTTATATATTTTTTAGTTTAAGCCTTTTTTAACTGTTTTCTAGTTTTTTTTTTTTTTTTAATTGTTATATTGACTTTTAATAAAAAAATTTATATATTTATATTTTTTGTTTTAATTTTTTATTTGGTTTTTTAATTTTGATTTTTTTACTTATTGAAATTGGTATTGATACATTAATAATATATATTTTTTAAGTTGGTAAAGTTAAGGTATTTACATCATTTCAAATTTTTTAATGTACTTGATTGACAAAAAGGGTTTTTTGGTAAGCAAATAGTAGTCTGACATGATCAGGTGGTAAGCGTGATAACTCATGAGGGCATATTGACGGAGTGTGGCAGTTCTTGGGGAGAAAAGATAATTATCCCTAATAGTTAATAATTTTGATATTAAGTTGATGTGTGAAGTTGGGAGTGTTAATAATAATTATGATTGGTGAATGTTGTTTATTCGGACTTTTGTGATGATTAGACAAGATATGATTAATAATATTCTTGTTTTTATTATTTCTTTTAGACCATAGAGTTGCAATGCTTTACAATTGTAGTCAAACCGTATACCAAGATCCCCAACATAATTTATCTGTCCGTGCTCCCCTCTCCCGCTTTGAATAATAATAATAAAAAAGGTTCTGTCCAAAAAGGTCCTTGTCATCAACCATTTAACAAAAACTGTTCGAATGCACATACGGATCTGCATCACAAGTTCACAACCAACCGTTACATAGCTCATGACTCAACTTATTATAAAAGTATAATTTTATTCAGAAATTAAAATTTGTAAAGAGGGCCACCTTCCACCCAGATAAGGAGCAGGTGGCCGCCACCTCACCTTGTAAGCGGCAACCTCCCTTTAGAAGGGGACAATCATCTGCCCTTACTTAGGGAGGAGCGACCCACCCCCACTTAGAGGGGGCTAACTAACCAGGCCTCACTCGCTTAAGGGGGCTAAGGATCCTCTCCATTTCAAATGATTTCTTTGATCTAGCTGACCACTTATCAATCAAAGCTATCAAGGTCGGCCAAATTCAGGCCAACATTCAGAAAAAAACAGCACTTTACTGTATTGATGCCTTAAAAGTAAATTCAAAAAAGTAATGGAAGAAGCATCTCAATGCAATGATTTAACTTTTGATTTCTAAAAGATATTGTTGATTGTATATACAATATCCGAAATATACAACTCTTTCCTTCCCCCGAGCCGTTCTTGGTCAAAAATTTCAGTCATTCATTAAACCGGGCTCACTCTGATGATAATTACTCAACCCGACATCTTCCCAACCTCCTGCAATTACAAATCAATGTGGAGGCAAAAACTAAAAAATGGCAGGAGGGTCACGAAGAAGTAAGTTAGTTACAATGTCAAAATTTGGGTTCCGACTTGATGATGAAATGTATTCTTCTATTCACACAGGGAGCATACTTGGGTTTTAGCCGTTAAGCTTTGCCAAGAACTGGCTCAGATTGTATTCTTCAGTATACTGTGATTGATCCCAGAGCTCCTCGAGTCCTCCAAGGATGGCTTTTAATCCTTTCCCACTGCCCACCAATTTTGTATCTCCAACATTGCTATCTGAAGGCTTCGATACAGAAGCTCCTCCCTAAAAATCATATGAATGTTGAAAAATGTCACAACCCAACTCAGAAGATGAAGAAAAGAAAAAGAGCAGCCACATTATGATACAGAAAATAGATATTAAATGCTACAGGCGCAAAAAGACCCGACAAAACAGAAATTGAAAATATCTACACCCTCTGCTAAACTGGAAGTGCCTGGCAAGATGAGTTCCCGTATTTGATCAATTTAGTCATTCATTTAACTTCAATTATGGAAGTTAATTATGACATGAACTTAATATTTAAATCACATAATGAGGTTTATGGATATGTACAATAAAGTGCAGTTAGAAGTACCTTCTTAAGGGTTTCTGCCGATGTAAATAGATCAAGCAATTGATCTGTATTCATAGTTTTCATACTTGCATTCTCGGAATTAATGACAGCATCAGCAACCGAGACTTTGAACTTTTGGAGGCTCATAACTTTCTCTTCCAAGGTGCCACGCATTATGAGACGATGTACATTCACAACTTTCCTCTGACCTAACCTGTGTGCTCTGTCCATTGCCTGCAAGTGTAAAAATATTAAACAAGCAAATTTGTAATGATGAACTAAGAAAAGGTCTGTCTTCTCTTTCCCCTCAAACACAAATATCAAAAGTTGAATTCCCTTGGAGAAGCAAATGAAGAAAGTAGAAAACAGAGAGAGACGAGGGGGAGGAGGACGGCATGAATTAATATTTAGCTACTGGAATAGTGACCATAAATTAGGGGATGAAGCAACCAACAGATACAACTATTATTACCTGATGATCTCGCATTGGATTCCAGTCATGCTCCATAAAAACCAGGGTGTCGGCAGATGTTAGGTTCAAACCAAGCCCACCAACTGCAAAAAATTATTAGAATCAACTAACTTCCAGGAGGAATCTCTCAGTAAACAGGAAAGAAAAAAGGAATTTACCATGTGTTGTAAGCAGGAGGGCATCGATGGTAGGGTCAGAATTAAAAGCTTTGACAATTTCAAAACGTTTTTCAGGTTCAACTGATCCATCAAGCCTCAGATATGTAATACTGTTTTAAAAGGTAACATGTGTAAACCCATTAGAATGATGAATTCACCAATAGACATTGCAAGACTCATGTTTATGCAGTTTTTGCATGATTAATTTGAGAAAGGGAATGAAAAAACATCAAGCAAAAACGGATTCTTTTCAGCTGTCAAAGCCTGGGGGACTCTCTTTTGAGCAGCCAACTAATCCTTATGCACATGCAGTTCCATCATCTTGCATGTACCAGGCAATTCTTCCAAAATCTAATACCATCTTGAGCAAATGGCAGTAGGATTAGAACCTGAGTGATGCTTCTTGACGTGTCAAGAATTCAGGCTGAACAGCCACTTGGCACAAGCCCTCCAGTATAAAGAAATTAAAATCTCTGTAAATGGAAATGCAGTTCACTAAACTACTAAGGGTGCATTTGGGCTTGTGGTTTCATAAACAAAAAGTACGACTTTAAACCAAATCACAGAAATTTTTTTTAACAAGTAACAAGGAGTTTTATTGAAAAAGTCACAGAAAATTGATTGTTTGGGATTGTATTTGTTAAAAAATTGTGATTTGAGTTTTCAAATAGCAAGTACAAAGGTGCTTTTTTAAAAACACACAAATCTTAAAGGCTAAATTGCAATTTTAAAAACCAAATCACGATTTTGCTAAACACTTAAATGCATTTTTAAAATTCATGTTTTCAAATTGGACATTTTAAAATCATACTTTTTAAAACCACAATTTCAAATGAACCCTGTATTATTGTTTAAATTCTTTCAAATCTAATAATATTTTTTTTTTCTATAACATTTGCCTCGACAAGTAGTTAATCCGATGGTTATGACACACACGCAGAGGAGCACTATACAAGAAATAGATTTTTTCTTTCCAGTTCTTTTCTTTGGTTGGAATAAAAATGTGTACCATACCGTACAACCACAGATATGCAACTTAACAAACCAAAATGGATATCCTGTTTGCGATTCTGAATAGTCAAAGTCTTACTTCAGCTGTCTTCAATTGTGTGTGCGTCTGAACTTACCAAAAGAAAAGTACATATTCATGTGTAGCAGAACCGAATGAAAAGAACTGTAAAACAAACAAAACATTTTAATTTAATGACTAATAATAGAGGATAAGGAGGCTAACTTCTTCATATGGGTGTGAAATAGGTCTCTTTCAATTATGTCCAGAAAGGCCTGCACGAGATGCCAGTACATATCAGAAAAAGCACAAGGGTTTAACCTCACAGACATTAGTCAAACAAGGAGTATATAACACATACTTTATGCTGAGCGAATATCAGGACCCTGTGCTGCCCAACACTAATGGAACCTTCAGAACTTGAAGCATCAACACCTATTCCACACTCTTCAAGAATCTCCTGAAGAGCAACTAGTTTGGGAGAGTGTTGCAGTTTATGAAGTTCTGAAATAATGTCAGAAGTTGCAGGTAAGAGTTCTGGCAAAACGAGTGCCAATGATTCTGGAACCTTTTCACCAATGACAAGCAATGGATGACTACAAAGTTTTAGCAGGTACTTGAGTGCCTGAAACATGGAACATAATACATAAATCACATCAATGATTAATGCTTAAACATAAGAGATAAGTACCAAAGGGTTAACTACATTAGTCAATTCATATTTTAGTAAATTTTTTATTTCATCCCCCAAATGGAGTAAATATATAAAATTTATCTGGAAATTATTTAAATGTCAAATCACCTGGAAAATATGCGAAGATGCTTTGGGTGAACTACTTCCTTCTCCCTTATCTGCTGACTCATTTACTTTTACCATACTTGAGATTTCTTGCTTTGCATGCGAACCAGAATATTGTTCATAGAGTCTTAATTGTACAGGGCTCAGGTCACAATACCTGTCCTGAATAATTTTCTCTGGCAGATCAGACAGGACTTCATCTTTTGTTCGACGGAGGAGGAATGGCATGACCTATTGAACAGAAAATCCCTCAATTAGAAGAGGACCTAAGTTAATTTTTGTGTGGTTTCAGAAAAATAAAGTGCACCTGCTTGTGCAACGCCTCCATTGCAAGTGCCCCAGCTTCAGCATCCTTGGCAGAACATTTAGGATCTCTAGCAGCGACAAGTGGCTTCCCATAGGTGGCTTGGAACTGCAAAAGTGGCATAAAGAGCATTTAACAATAAAGGAAATAAACCAAATGAAACAAAGTGCAAAGTGGGACCACTATCAAAAAGGCTGAAGTCGACAAGTAATCTACCAAATAAAAATGTTGGTCAATCAATAAAGCATCGTAGGAACGCTAGAGCCAGCTTGTCAAACAATCAAAGGAGTTTGATGAAGCAGAAACTCAAACCAATAGTTACATTTAATATTGTAACCATAAAGTAATTCATAAGAAAAAAATCAAGATGAAGTTCAAACATCTTTTTCTGATGAGAGGAAAAAATCTTTAATGAAAATAAATAGTTAAAAAAGTGTAAGCAAAGAAATTTAAACTGTGAAAAAGAATACCAAATAGAAAATTCCAGTTTATAATAACATCCTGTATATGGGGGGCGGTAAAAGTGGGTGCAGGATAAAAATCAAGGTAATCTGAGCTAATAAAACAATAATGACCCCTAATACTCACAAGATAGAAAGCTGAGGGAAAAGAAAAAGAATGAAACACAGCACCATTGGTAAGTGAATCTGTGCAGGGCATTTCAAAGTCTAAAGGACACCAAGACAATAATTCGAAATCAATATAACAGTACCTTTGGGAACCTATACCCAATACAGCAATCTAGTTGATAACAATGCACTTATTTCATGTGATAGGAACAAAACATTGATTACAGTTTTAAAAGATGATAACCATCACTGTATAGAGGTCCTCAATGAATCCCATAGGACTCAAACAACCATGTAAACAAAATATGTTGAATATTAATAAAAGTCAGGAGGCACAACACATACTTGTCTCTCAGTTCCAAGAAACCCTGGCATTAGGAAATCGAAGAGGGACCACAAATCCATGATGTTATTCTGCAACAAAAGATGAACCATTTTTCAGACAACCAATTAAAACTTTTAGAAGCTCCTACACTTTATTAACTAACCTGAATTGGTGTTCCACTCAGTATCAAACGGTGCTGGGCCTTCAACTGCTTTACTGCAAGTGTAATTTTAGACTTCGCATTCTTGATGATGTGTCCTTCATCTAAAATACAGTAATTCCATAGAAGCTGTCCAAGATAATCAATATCTTTACGGACCACATCATATGATGTTATGACAATGTTATGCTTCTTAAAATGCCCTCTAAGAGAAATGCGCTCTTGAGCAGAACCAACATATTGGAGAGTAGATCCCACAGAAGCATCAATATACTTCTCTATCTCGAAGGCCCAATGTCCAACAAGGGTTGTTGGGCAAACTATTAAAGATGATGGAAGATCTTCACCGTTGGTCAAAGTGTGATGCTCAACTATGTCAGATGTCACAATTGCTGATGCTTGAAGTGTCTTACCGAGGCCCATATCATCACATAAGATTCCATGAAGCTTGAAACGTTTTAAAAAGGCCAACCAATTTATACCTTCCTGTTGGTACCTAGAAACACCAAAAAATCATCGTAGCTCTGAAGTAGAGAGTAACTTCAATTATTGCTTTAATTTTATTATTACTATTTTTATTTTATTTTATTTTTTCAATTGGTCTTGAACCCACAACCAACATCTGACAGCAGGATAAAACTACAAATACAAATAATTATAAATCCAAGAAGACAAAAGAGAGGAAAAACAATTCAAACTAATTTCCCTAGAAAAGAAACCGGAGAGAGAGCGAATATTAAATATGAAAGAGAAGAGAAAAATAAGAGCTCCATAACAGAACTACTGAAATTAGCTAAAGCAATTTGAACAGTGCATTCAAATTTAAAAATATAAACCATATCCCATACGCCCTGCCAAATGGTAACTAATATATGTCAATGTATCTGGATTGGCATCTGCTCAAATTCAGATCAAAAGAGAGTCTGTTCAAATTGAAAGTCAACAGGAGTTCTTCCCACAAAAGGACAGAGCAAAGAAAGCTTCGAGAACTCTTCCAATCAATGATAAGTTTTTGTTTAAACAAATAACAGTCCAAATATGTCCCTATACCAAGCAAAGATTTGGACAAATGGTGATGTAAAATGAAACGAAGGGTCATGCCTTTATGTGTAGTGGAGTTGTTGGGTTGTTGGAGAGATTAGTTTAGAAGCCAATTGGACATAGAAGTGGGAAACCTGATTGCTCTGTGCTTAATGTAGTGTATTTGGAGAGAATGCAATGCTCGAAACTTCAAAGATTGTGAAAGGACGGTGATAGAGTTAAAAGCCATTGTGTTCAATACTCTTTTTGTTTGGGTAGCTACATATAATTGTTCTCATTTTTATAATTTCTTAACAGTTCTTGATTTGTGTTTCTCTTCTGCTTCATTATTTCTCTTGTAACCTTTGTACTTAGGTTGTGCTCCTTTGCATCTTTTTATGAGATCAAATTACATTTATAAAAAGAAAAAGAAACAAAGATTATTATTATTATTATTATTTAAAGAACCACTCATAACCTACACCAATCTATAGCAATTGATCTACTTCAGAGGGTAAGAGCTAACAGATATACTAATGTAGGAAGTGGGATTGAGTCTTTTAAGCACTGGTTCATGTCTCAATTTAAAGTTGCAGATTTCCACTTCATAGCAATATTAGTGAGTCTAATCTAATCCATCAAATTTTGAAGATATAGCACTTTGGGAAGCTAAACTTATCAATATTGACTGAATCCTTAATATCAGTCTTCATTCTCAGACCGAAAAAAAAAGAGAGAGAATTTTCCAATCAATCAATAGTGTGAAAAGCAAAATTGTAAGCTTGATTCCCGGGCCGGGAACTCATTCGTTCAATCAACAAGGGGAGATAGAGCAGTTACTCCAACAATTTATACTTTATGGGTGTTCTCAGACGGCGAAGTCTTAACTCCAGTAGACTTTCCTTATCCCAGGGTCTTTTCTTTCAATAAACTAAGCCACTCATAACCTACACCAATCTATAGGATCTATTTCAGAGATCCTATAGATTGGTCTTGTATGCATGTGTATATGGCAAAATGGGTGACCATAATTAAATTTGTGTCTATAAATACCAGGGGACAAACGAGTTTATTTTAATTGATAAAACTAGAATGTCATAGATACCTTCTCAATGTCACTTTCAGTTCAACATGGAGATTGTAATCATCAATATGGGAGTTGTCGAGTAGTTGCTCCAGAAACCGTGCATCTTCTGCATTTCTAGATAAATCTTCACTCACTCCAACAGGTGGGGGAAGGCCACGTGCTAATGGAAGAAGAGGCACAAGGGCAGCAAAACTATGGGTCACACTCTGTCTGACAGACTGATCACAATCGCTCATACACTTCAGAAGAGGAACAACTAACAATGGAGCGTAAGAGACCAGCTCCACGCTTAATCCATGGACAAGCAAACTAATGAGCATGCTGCCACCCTGTCTAGCTTGAACAGATGTCATATCCCCTAACATAGGTATGGCATCTTTTATCACAGCTCCCATAACATCTTTAGTCATTGACTTGGCCATTGAAGTGATGCACCTAGAAGCAGCTAATCTAACAGCAATGTGGGAATGGCGAACACATTTGAAAATGCAAGGGAGAAGAGTGAGCAGTTTTGGTTTCAATGCCTCATTTAGCATAGGAGCAATAGAGCGTACTACCTGCAAATCAGAACAATATAATGAATGAAAACATACACAAACACACAACATAGGACTAATACCATGCGTGACAACCAACCCAATTGATGGGAACTAGAGCCATGATAAATGATACAGTTTAGGCCAAAGCAGGTGCCAAAACCATTAATAATTACCAATCAGATTATGCACACTGTTTAGGATGACATCCAAACACAACAATTAACAATACAAAGTTAACAGAAATCAAAAGCACTTAATATCAGCAGTGTAAAAAGGATCCTGGATCTCATGTATTAGTTCTTTGAAGAGGAGTGGCAAAACTCCTGAAATTGCTAATAAAAGACCATGGGCAAGCATCTGATTACATTAAAATTGCAGGTCTACAACTTTAAGGGTCTATTATAGCTTGGTCAAGAAATAACTCAAATAATTAGGATGGTACTACAAATCTCCTTTGGGATTGAGAGACGCCATCAATTTGAAGACAAATTAAGGGCCCACTGAACAAGCTGATAGGAAATCATGTACAAGCCGGCCAAGTTTAGGTTTTACAATGGACTGCTTATTTATTAATTAGTTTACATTTTAAGATTATTTCCAGTTTTAGTTTGATACATGTAGGCGGCATCAATTTGTTGATAGAGGATTCATGGAGCCAAACCTCATTAGTTAGGATTAAGGTTTAGTCTAGTTTTATGAAATTAAACTTAAGGCAATAGGCTCCACTCACACATTATGGTGCACTCAGATCAGACAGACTTAAATTTTCTCCATGCGCAAGAAGAAATCAGTAGTCCTATGCCGGGTTAGTCGTCAAAGATCAGTCCTTACTAAAAAAAAAAAAAAAAAAAAAAATCTGCAACAAGCACTTGAGGAAAGGCCACCTGATAAAATGAAAGTTCTGCAAGAATGTTTAAGAAAAGTGAAAATCTTACACTGAGGCTATAAGAGAGTTTTAGGGATAAATGTTACTAGGAAACTGAAAGAAAAAGAGATGTTGCAAATCTTGTAGAACAAACAATAGTTTGCTCAAATCAAGTGTGCAGTACATTTACACGAAGTGAATGGTCATCTAAAATGTGACAACGAAAGATTGATAATAGACAGCATCATTAAGTGAAACTAGCTTAGAGCCCGTGCTATGCGCTGGGTTTTTCTTTTTTTTTTATATATATACAATTAAGCCAAAAAGTCTTTAAAATATTATCACAACAAATTTTAATTTTCTTCTCTTAATTAACAAATTAGATACAAAAAATGACAAATGTTCATAAGATCATTTTAAACCGTAATTTTACTAAAAGACTATCTGAACATATATTTTCATACATTTGTATTAAAAAATATGAACATGTGTCGCAATTCTAAGCAGTCTCTACGTCAAAACTCGGCTTATATATATATATATATATATATATGATAATATATATTGTTTTATGGGGAGGAAAAAAAAAAACCAAGAAATAAATTGTGAGAGAGAGAGAAAAATTTAAGACATTTAATTGGAGATAGAGGGAGAAGTTGATAGGTCATAAGAGGTAGTTAAGACCAAAAAATAAAAAAAATAAAAAATAAAAAATAAAAATAAAAAAACGGTTCAGATATTAAAAAATATGGATACATGTCGCACGTCAAAACTTGGCATTTATATATATATGTGATGAAGAAAGCAAATGTAAATGACAATGAATCTAGTTCCATTTGCATATCTAAACTCAGAAACAGGAACAGATTACGCTAGTGACACAGAAATCCAGTGTACAAATGCTGAAACTAACAGCAGATGGGAGGATTTTTGCATATTAAGTTACCCTGGCAACAACATAATATCCTTTCTGCATTGTTAAATATCATAATCAAAAGAAACTACAAAGAAGGTCAAATAACAAATTTGAGGATAACAGTAACCTGGATATTATTTATCAAGATCTGAGGATCCTTAATGGATTCAATAGCTAGCATAACTTGCTCTTCTTCTGCAGGAGTTAGACCCTCAGTACTGCTAGGCTTAAGAACTTCAGTAAGGCAATCCCACAGTTTAGGAAGGTTATCAAACAGTGAAGCACCAAACTTCTCACAGAGATGCCTTAATGCAACTTCAGAGCCACGTCTGCTGATAAAGCCCTCAACCCGTGACCGGTCTTCACCACCAGTCAGCATGTGAACTTTCGCCTTCTGTTTACCTACACTAGTCCCAAAGGATAGGAGACCTTGATCATCAATTACCTCTATGGAACTGGTGACTACTGCTTGAGGTGTCTCACAAGGATCCATGCATGTTAAACTACAAATATTCTTGATTAACTTATCGTTTGGGCTAGGCCTACGTGCAATACAATGAAAAATAAGCTCCGCTAGTGCCTCAGCAGCCTTCTGCTGCAGTAATTCCTCCTTCAGAACATACATAAGGAATTAGAATCAACCATGAGACGTGTGCACGAAGAAAAATAGTATTTACATCCAACATATTACCTGCTCTCTTTTTATTGAAGCCATCAAAGGCAAAATAATTGGATTAAGTCGTGCAGGAAGCTCTGACATCCAGACAACTGAAGCAGCAACTAAGGCAGAGACAGTAACATGCAGGTTACTCTGCCAATCGTCACAAAAAAGTAAGAATGGGCATGTCAAAAAATAAGAGTGAAAATATCAGGTATGACTAAATGCGGATTAAAAGATAAAAAAGGAAAAACCCATGTAGAGATAAAGTCACAAAATATTGACCCAGTAGTATAAATCATTAATGTAACAAACCCATAGCGTGACACCAGAAAGGAAAATAAAATTTTATCTTGTTCTCCTACACATGGAAGGATTTGAAGCAGCATGCAACAACATAAAGTTACAACTCAAATATACCTGAACACATTTTAAATAGCCTGAAGTTGTCAAAATTCGTTGTTTAGATGACTCCACATCATCAACAACATTCCCTCCCACAGATTCATTCCCAACATTATCATTACTCGCTGTTGGAACTTTTGATGCAAAATTAATCGCATCATCAGCACTCAAGCTCTCCAAGTCAACTTTGATAGTAGCCAGCAAATCTTTAGACATGTCAGATGCCTCAATAGCGCGTAACAACTGGGTGGCCTCACTGCGCATCTTAGAATATGTTCTGGAAAGCTCAGCATAAGGAAGAAGTGAATCTTTTGAAGGGAATGCAGGGTTGGAGCATGCCAATAAATCCAACAACCATTCTTTGAGATGAATGGGAAAATTGGGTGGACTG
This sequence comes from Carpinus viminea, assembly GCA_013348765.1. Lineage (NCBI taxonomy): Eukaryota > Viridiplantae > Streptophyta > Magnoliopsida > Fagales > Betulaceae > Carpinus > Carpinus viminea. The sequence goes on from CP054674.1 coordinate 20,374,364, forward strand.
CCAGGGATTCCAGAGGCGTCCACGCTCTTGGTTTCTTTCAGCCAGGAAATAAGAACCATGGATGCTACCTGATGGATTATAGGAAAATAATCAAAATATGAGGGGACAGAGTACAGGGGAGGGGGAAAGTTGCATTTCTGATCAACCCCAAAAGGCACAACTAGTACCTGCCGTTGAACCCCAGATGAAGAGGTAAGAGCATTCCACAGTGGATCAATTACATAATGCAGAGACCCCTGCTGCAACTTAGCAGCAAAAATTCCCAATGCTGTTGCCGTAACCACTCGGGTATGAGTTACGGACATTTCTGAATCAGCGCCAACTATTATCTTAACAGAATTGGTAAAGGCATCTCCAACTCTTTCTTGTGGAATAGTTCCTATTCCAGATTCCAAGCCAATGTTTCTATAGGGTTCATTTTCAAGTTTTGCAGCTCTCATTTTAGCAGCCGCTCTAAAATGACTCTTTCGAGGAAGGGCAACAGGCCAAAACATTTTTGATGTATCTAATGCTGAACCATATGGAGTTGTTGCAAGTTCTATCCAAGCAGACATATATGACCTTGCGGCAGTTTCCAAGTCCCCCACTGGGCACTGGCATCAACAAAAAGGAATAGAGGAAGTAAGAACAACAAAACAAAAATTGACAAATAAACATCAGAAAAAGGTAAAACATACACTCCAGAAGCAGCACAAATAAAACAGACAAAGTTCATATATTAGAATTTTTTTTTTTGACAAAACAGTTAACGTTTAAACAATTCTGACAGAAATTAATTATCAGTGTCTTTCTAGAGTTTCGCTATCGCACTTATTGCAATAAGAATAAGTTACACCATTAATACCATTCTAGAGAGTTGAGTCTAAGGTAAACCTGCTTGGAAATCCTTCCATCATTCCAATTACAATTAGGTCTAGGGCGTCACAGTTTAGAGAGCCAAAGATAAGAAATAATAGGATGCAGTTATTTAAGTCTCTACTTTGTTTTTGATTTCAGGCACACAGACTTTTTAAACTCAAAGTCAGAAATTACTCTTTAACATTTCATAAATTATGCTGAACAATGCTGCAATTGTAACCACTAACTAGTAAAGATGTTTTGTAGATGGGCGCATACATCATCCATTCAGCTTACTTTGCAAGGCTCAAACCTGAGATTAACAGTAATTGTAACTAGTGAATTTCTCCTGATCTATGTTCTTTGGATGTGTGTTCCTAGTTACAGTAATTTTGTTTTCACTGTATTGTTGGCCCTAAACAACATGGGATTCCGGTTTGATGGGGTTATCAAGTTGGTTTAGTGTAGAGTCCAAAGTTTTTCAGCTTTCGGTTACAGAAGAGGCTTCAGGCTTGCGTCTAGTTGAAAGAGGTTGAGGGGTAGCTCAAGCAGTGTATGTGATTTGGTTGTTGTCAGTGGTGAAGAAGTTGGTCAAGGGCGAAATGGCAACCGAGTTTGTTAAATCTCTAAGAGATGGGAACAAGGTCTTTTTAGCACAAAGATGTTTGAACAAGTCTGGCCAGTATTTGACGGTGTGGAGTAGAGGAGTGGTGGTTAGCAAGGATTCACTGTTATCCCGAAGCGACGTGAAGGAAGGGACTGGAGAAGATGTGCTATGAGCTATGTTGGTGGGTTTTCTGGACAAGCCTTAGGCGAGGGGAGCAAAGCCCCAACTCCACGATGGTGCAATGGCGGGTCACTGTCATATGGTGAGGGCAGTGCTCCATTGGTGTCCATGGGGAAGACGTATGGTTTAAGTGGAAGTGTGTCGGTGCAGGCAGTTATATTGCCGGTGGAGGTGGATGGGTATAGGTCCTTTGCAGAAGCCCTGAAAGGGCATCCGAAATTTTTACTGTCAACAAAGGGTAATTATGGGAATGGTGCTTCATTTTCATTGAAGGGACAGGTGACTGGGAAGGTGGCGTCTTGCTTCTCATCTACGATTGAAGTCTACTTGAGGCAGGACAGGGAACTTTATGGTGAAACTTTCAATTTGCAGCCTCTAAGAGATATGCTGGAACGCCTAAAATTTGAAGTAAATCATTGTTTTGAGTGGGTCCATAAGGCCTGGGCTGTGTTGGCTTAGGTTATAGGCCAAGATCCAGAGAAGGTTATGTCATATGAGCCCAAAGTAAGCCCAACAATTTTTAGCCTTTCTAAGAAACCCTCTGTTGCCTGCAGCTTTTTGCCCCAACTCCTGTGGCCCAGTTTAACCTTGTCTCGAAAGTTTGCAGCTTAAGCTGTAGCCCAGCTTAACCCAGCGTCAAAAGGTAAGACTGTGTTGGTTCTTGCTCCAAGGGGCCAGACTCTATCTTAAGCCCAGTGCCAAATTAATGTTTAAGTGGAGAGTGCAAGGGTCTTTAGGCTGTCTTCTTCAAGCTTGGTTGTCAATCACCCGAAGGTCCTTCTGAGGGCCACCCCTGCAAGGTTGGTTTGGATTCTTGCTTGCAGTCCCTACCATGTGGGGAGGGTAGCTTGGTAAGTCCAGAACTCACCGGCAGTTCTATTTTCGTTAAGGACCTCATTGGTGGTCTTCCCCAAATAATGTCTTATTCTTGTGCTTGACTCCGCCATTGAGGAGGTGGCAGCATCGGTTGGGCATGAGCTTGGGCCACCTGGTTCTAGCATTGCAAGGAGGGCAGTTTGCATCCAACAACTCAGATGTTTCGTATGTGCTAGAATCCCTCCCCCTGCATGGCGAAGCCTCTAGTGAAACAAAGTAGACAAAATAACAGTTTTTTGCACTTTCACCCCTACAAACTTTGCCAGTGAGCGGTTTAAGTTGGGTTCTTTACTTTCCAGGTTTCTGTATTACTCTGGCAGCAAGGTCCCATTTGTCAGTTCAGGAACTAAGTCTGTTTGCTCAAGGAAAGTGAACATGTGGGTTAAACTAGTCCCTTTCAATTACAAGGAGGTACCTTCCACTAGTTCAAGCCCTTAGCCAGAAATTTTTTTACTGTCGTTGGTTAAAGGGGGCAAGCAGGTTCTTTTGCTAGACTTTGTTGTCTTCACTTCCCCTTATGTGTTGCAGGAAGGCATTGCAACGGTAGTGAAGGGAAAATGTTCTAATTTTGTTGATTTGACTCAGTGCGAATGGGGAGGTGTGGCTAGTAGTGATTCTCTAGTTAACCAACCTTGTGTGGATATGGACTTGTTCTCTGAGGCAGAGCCCACTCCACTGAGTTCCTATCTGGCAGTAGCTAAACATAGCTCATAACTGTACAAGGTCCATGCCTTCTGATTCGGTCTTGCATATAGTGAAGAAAATTCCCCATTATGTAGGGCTATCATGCAAGGGTTTTTAAGAGGAACTTTTGGCCTTGTTTATGGTCATTGAGGCAAGCTACCCCAATCAAGCATCAACCTCTTGCTCGAAAGTGAGAGAAAAAGGTTGTAGAGAATTAAGAAGGCAATCATGCACCATTGAAGGAGCTTGAGTTTGTTGGTAGCACTCTTGAGTGTTGTAATGTGGAAGATGGCGCCTTCTTGTCTTGTGGTATCTTTGGAGGGAAAGAAGCGATAGAAGTTTTGAGGACCACGGAACAACGTTGAATGAGCTTAAGTCTTTTTTCTTCAATACTCTTTATCTTTGGACAATTGGCTTTGTATCTCCTTTGGTGCCTCGTTTTATTATTTTCTTTTTTTTTTCTCCTTCTAGCTAGATGTCTTTCTTGTATCCTTCCTGTGTACTTGAGTGAACTTTATACTTTTAATGACATCACGATTACTTATAATATATATATATATAGAAAATTTCTGAACCCCTTGAAGTTTAAGCGCTTTTGCAACCATTCCCCTAAACATCAAACACTCTCAACCTAGCGTTTCCAACTTTAAAAAGTTGGAAATCTCACCTCTCCGTTAGGATTTGCTGTTAAATCCTACAGGAAGACATCAAAATACCCTTGTATCTCGGAGCCTCTTAGTTGGAGACCAAGATTAGATAACCTTAAGTTTGATAGACTCAATGGCGAAGAAGCGTCTAACTTGGAGGATCCGTTTGAGGAGAGGGAGGTTAGGGAGGTTATCAAGGGTATGGATAGGGATAAGGCCCCGGGCCCAGATGGCTTTTCTATGGCTTTCTTTCAGGATTGTTGGGAGGTGGTTAAGGAAGACTTCATGGCGGTTTTTGAGGAATTCCATGCCCGAGGTAAATTCGTGAAAAACATTAACTCTACATTCATTTCTCTTATTCCAAAACTCAAGGGGCCAAGGAGGTCAAGGACTTTCGGCCTATTAGTCTTGTGGGTGGAGTTTACAAGATTATCTCTAAGGTTTTGGCCAACAGAATGAGGAAAGTTATGGATAAGATCATTTCCAAGCCACAAAATGCATTTGTTAAAGGGAGACAGATTTTAGACTCGGTCCTCATTGCAAATGAGTGTTTGGATAGCAGGATTAAGTCGGGAGAGCCAGGTGTTTTATGTAAACTGGACATGGAAAAGGCGTATGATCACGTTGATTGGAGCTTCCTTCTTTACCTATTGAGGAGGTGCGGGTTTGGGGAGAAATGGTGTTCATGGATCCAGCATTGTATCTCTTCAGTTCGCATCTCAGTTTTGATTAATGGTGTTCCCTCCGGCTTCTTTGGGTGCTCCCGTGGGGTCCGTCAAGGTGATCCGCTCTCTTCCATCCTCTTTGTTTTGGTGATGGAGGCTTTTAGTAGGATGCTTGGAGCTTTTACCGAGAGGGGGCTGATTTTGGGCTTTTCGGTAGGCTCAAGTGGGCAGAATCGGGTTAATGTCTCGCATCTTCTCTTCGCCGATGATACTTTGGTGTTTTGCGGGGCCAATGCTAATCAAATCCATCATTTAGGGGCTCTCCTTGTTTGCTTCGAAGCAGCTGCCGGTTTGAAGGTAAACTTATCCAAATCGGTTTTAATTCCGGTTGGTCATGTGGAGGATGTAGGGCAGCTTGCTGGTTTGCTGGGTTGTGGTTATGGTGAAGTGCCTTTGAAGTATTTGGGGTTACCGTTGGGGGCTTCTTTCAAGCTTAAAACTATGTGGGCGGGTTTGGAGGATATGATGTTGCGAAGACTGGCTCCATGGAAGAGATTGTATCTCTCAAAAGGAGGTAGGGCCACTTTGATTAAAACTACCTTATCCAATATGCCTACTTACATGTTATCTCTATTTCCCATCCCGGTTGATGTGGCAAAGCATCTTGAGAAGATTCAAAGAGACTTTCTTTGGGGTGGGATGAATGATGATTTTAAGTATCATTTAGTAGAGTGGGACAAGGTTTCTACTCCTATTGATGAGGGTGGCTTAGGGATTAGGAATATTCGAAGGTTTAATCAAGCTCTTTTGGAAAAGTGATTGTGACGGTTTGCTCATGAGGAAGGAGCTTGGTGGAGATCAGTGTTGGTGGCCAAGTATGGGTCGGATTGGGGTGGTTGGTGTTCGGTAGACATTTCAGGTTCGCATGGGGTGGGATTGTGAAAATTTATCTGTATGGGCTGGCAAAATTTTAGGAGGTTTTGTAAGTTTGATGTTGGTGAGGGTTTGAAAATCCGCTTTTGGGATGATATTTGGTGTGGTGAGAGGGCCCTTAAGGAGGAGTTTCCAAGTCTATTCAGCATTGCTAGATTCAAGGAAGCGTCAATAGCAAATAATATGGAGCCTTCTAACATAGCTATTCAGTGGAATATCCAGTTCACCCGGCTGTTGCATGATTGGGAGGTGGGGGAGTTGGCCTCTTTTTATAAAAAACTTTATGATTGTAAGTTGCGAGGTGTGGGGAAAGACAAGCTATGGTGGATGCCTTCGCGCAAGGGTCTCTTTGAGGTCAAGTCTTTCTATCGAGCGTTATCGCCTCGTGGGCTGGTCTCTTTTCCTTGGAAGAGTGTTTGGAAGTCCAAGGCCCCTCCTAGAGTGGCTTTCTTTGTTTGGACGACGGTTCATAGCAAGATCCTTACTCTAGACAATCTTGGGAGGAGGAGTTTGGTGGTGGTGAACAGATGCTGGTTATGTGAAGTGGAAGGGGAATCGGTTGATCATCTTCTTCTCCACTGTGCGGCAGCGAGGGACTTGTGGTGTGCTTTCTTTGCTCGATTTGGGCTCTGTTGGGTTATGCCTCGCTCCATCAAGGAGGCTCTAGCGAGTTGGTGGACAACGGGTCGTACGAGAAGCGCTATGGTTTGGAAAATGGTCCCTCATTGTATTTTATGGTGTATTTGGAGAGAACGTAATAATAGATGTTTTGAGGACTCATCAAGGAACCAAGAGGAGCTCCTCCATTTCTTTCTTGTTACTCTTTACTCTTGGACTACAGGCTGGCTTGCCCCACAGGCTATTAGTTTTGTAGATTTTCTTTCCTTTTTTTCTTTCTCTCCCTAGTCCCTTTTGTATATTCCCAGTGTACTAAGGGTTGCGCCCCTCTACGCTTTTTGATATAATAGTTGACTTATCAAAAAAAAAAAATACCCTTGTTTAAAAATTTAAAATATATATATATATATATATATAGAAAATTTGCTTAAAGGCCGTGACAGAATATGTAATTATTAAAAATAAAAATAATTTTTAATATAGGAGTATAAGAGACATTTCACCTATACTTTGTCTGATTAAACCCCAAACCCCAATAGTAGTAGTGACATTACAAACTTTTTAAAATTTGATTCTTAAAGTTTAGGGGGATGATTGTAAAAATGCTGAAAGTTCAGGGGGTCAAGTAAAGTTTACCTAATATATATATATCATTAATTTTATAACTCTTAAAGAGCTTAAGAATAGGAAAACTTATTAACAAAAAACTTTTCTATAAATAACAGCATTAGCAAATACACCATTCACATTAATTATCCAAAGCATATAATTTTTTTATATATAAGCAATTGACATATAAAAAATGAATTAAAATAAAATTATAGAGAAAGTGACTAAACGACAGGGGAAACAAAAACTTGTTCCTGTCCCTAGACCTTCAACGTATCTCACTTCTTTATCTCCTAGACAAAAGCTTCCATTTACCCAAAAAAACTATTCAAAGAATCAAAACAGATAATAGATAAAGAGAAAAAGAAGTAATGAGAAGAGAAATGCAGCTTATGGAAGCCATCCAGTCTCATAAATTACTAACCTTAAGGAGGAGCCTCCAAACCCTCTCTGAGCACTGCAAGATTTCATTATTTGATTCCAGCAGCAAATTCTGATAAACAATTCTAAGAGTATCCCCCAAAATAAAAGAAGGCCAAAATGAAGTATCAGAGGGCTCATGAATATTCCTTTTGCTGCCTGCTTCAAGCAACCGCTCCTGCAAATTGATATCTTATGTGAACCAAAACTACAAGGAACCATTTTTAGTATATACCTAGCATGTATTCATAAGCATACATAGGTAGCAAAACCTTGCACAAATTAAATGTTCCACAAAAGTAGTGACAGATTTTAAAGTGAGGGAGCAAAGCTGGAAACTACATTTTTATCTTACAATTATCTCTCAATCATGCGTCGCAATCCCAATTAACAATTGAATTAGTCCTTATTTAAAAAAAAATCCAATGGTTAGTTGGGACTGCTATGTCAACATTGAGGGATAATTGTAGGTTAAAAATATGGTATATAATATTACTCTAAAGATAGGAGTTTATGTGTTTAATTAGTATGTAATTTGTATTTAAAAAGAACTAGTATGAAAGAGCATAAAATAGAAAATAGTTTACCAAAGTCCGAATAGCTGAATAACGAACTGATGTGATACTATGCCTCATGAATGGCCATAACCGCGGTGCCAATGTCGATAACATATAAGGATTTTCCCGTGATATTATCCCTCCAGCATCATCACCACGACCAGCTTCATTTAGATCAAATTCCTGGGTCTCTTTCAATGTCAAAGCTCCAAACATCTTAGGAATCATCTCTTCCTGGGAATAGATTTCCGCCAAAAGATTCATTACACTGCACACAAGCTTATGAAAATGAATCTCAATATATACTTTACTCAATGTCTTATGTCTTAAGCTATCCTATAAATTTCAGAAAGTTCAATATTGCAGGACTGAACCAAGATTCAACTTCTGACACAGTTCCGTTCAGAACCACTTATTTTGAAAGGAAGGTAACAGCAAAACTTTTAATTCATACTAACTTACATATAAAAAATTTAGAAAAAATAGATACCATTTTTCACCATTTTGATTTTGAAAGAATAATGAATAGGGCAAGCTACCTCTTTGAAAAGCAAAAGTAAGTGAAATAAATATTCAAAGCAAAGCTATTAAGTACATAAAACTCAAAATCATAAAATCCCATCCATAAGTCTTGCATACAAGTACTTCAAAAAAATAAAAATAATAGCATCTAAATAGATAACAAAAGCCCTTATAAACATTCATGTGTTCCCTTTCCAGTTAGCTGTTTCCTTTTGTATACCTCCAATGTACTAAGGGGCGCCCTATGCTTTCAATGAGATAGGATTATTACTTTATATACCTTGCTTTTCAAATGAAAACCCAATGAGCCAACTTAAACTAACAGGAAGTATAATTATGATCAACATGATCACTACCCCACTTCCAATTTCAAAGCACCATCATGAAATGTTCCTATTTTTATCAAATGATGAGTGTTTCCTCCATGCAACCGAATAATCAGTGTACCCCCCTAATTCACCTATAGGTACCAAGACAAACAGGCTATTATTGTGATTTGTTACAAGCATTAAATCGACATAAAAAGAGCAACACCTCAAGCACGATATTCTTTAAATAAATTTATAAAACACTTGACTAATGGGTTGCACATATCTTCAACTTCTTGCCTCTGAACCTCACAAGGTTACAACTATATTCTAAACTTATCAAAAAAAAAGTTTAGAATTCCAAACCCTCCCTTTGAGAGAGGGAATCAAATTTTGGACTAGCTAATTAGGTGATATTTGAACTCTTTGCATAGCCAACCCTATTAGAAATACGTTGAAGCTTCCCAATACAGTTTGCAACACTCGTTGGGAGAGGAAAGAGGGACATAAAATACTTAGGCGAATTGGAAAATGTGCACTTAATAAGGTTACCTTACTACACTCGGACAAGTACATCACTTTCCAACTAACTAGCTGTCGCTCTATCTTTTCAATGACGCTGTCCCAAATATGTTTAGCCCTTGGACTTCCAAACACTCTTCCAAGGAAAAGAGGCTGGCCCTCAAGGCGATAGCGCTCAATAGAAGGACTTAACCCCAAATAGACCCTTGCGAGAAGGCATCCACCATAACTTGTCTTTCCCCTCACCTCGCAGCTTACAAGCATATAAGCTTTTATAAAAAGAAGCCAACTCCCCCACCTCCCAATCATGAAACAGCCGGGTGAACTGGATATTCCATTGAATGGAGTTGCTGGAATGTTCCATATCATCCCAAAAGCGAATTTTTGAGCCCTCACCGACATCATACTTAAAGAACCTCCTAAAATTCTGCCATCCCAAACAAATATATTTCCACAAGCCCACCCCATGCGAACCTGAAATGACTCCCGAACGCCAACCTCCCCAATACGACCCACACTTGGCCACCAACACCGATCTCCACCAAGCTCCTTTCTCATGAGCAAACTGCCACAACCACTTCCTCAAAAGAGCTTGATTAAACCTTCAAATATTTCTAATCCCTAAACCCCCCTCATCAATAGGAGTACAAACCTTATCCCACTCTACTAGATGATACTTAAAATCATCATTCATCCCTCCCCAAAGAAAGTCTCTTTGAATCTTCTCAAGATGCTTTGCCACGCTACATCAACCGGATAGGAAATGTAGATAAGATATAGGCATATTGGATAAGGTACTTTTAATCAAAGTAACCCTACCTCCTTTTGAGAGATACAATCTTTTCCACGGAGCCAATCGTTGCGACATCATATCCTCCAAACCCGCCCACATAGTTTTAAGCTTGAAAGAAGCCCCCAACGGTAACCCCAAATACTTCAAAGGCACTTCACCATACCCACAACCCAACAGACCAGCAAGCTGCCCCATATTCTCCACATGACCAACCGGAATCAAAACCGATTTGGATAAGTTTACCTTCAAACCGGCAGCTGCTTCGAAGCAAACAAGGAGAGCCCCTAAGTGACGAATTTGACTAGCATTGAACCCGCAAAACACCAAAGTATCATCAGCAAAGAGAAGGTGAGAGACATTAACCCGATCTTGTCCACTTGAACCCAACGAAAAACCCGTAATCAGCCCCCTCTCAGTAAAAGCTCCAAGCATCCTACTGAAAGCCTCCATCACCAAAACAAAGAGGAAAGGAGAAAGCGGATCACCTTGACAGACCCCACGGGAACACCCAAAGAAACCGGAGGGCACACCATTAATCAACACTAAGAAGCGAACTGACGAGATACAATGCTGGATCCACAAACACCATTTCTCCCCAAACCCACACCTCTTCAAAAGGTAAAGAAGGAAGTTCCAATCAACGTGATCATATGCCTTTTCCATATCCAGTTTACATAAAACACTTGGCTCCTTAGATTTAATCCTGCTATCCAAACACTCATTTGCAATGAGGACTGAGTGTAAAATTTGTCTCCCTTTAACAAATACATTTTGGGGCTTGGAAATGATCTTGTCCATAACTTTTCTCATTTTGTTGGCCAAAACCTTGGAAATGATCTTATACACTCCACCTACAAGACTGATAGGCCGAAAATCCTTGACCCCCTTAGCCCCTTGAATCTTCGGGATAAGAGAAATAAACGTAGAATTAATACTTTTCACAAATTTACCTCGAGCATGAAATTCCTCAAAGACCGCCATGATATCTCCCTTAAGCATGATTGAGGATGTTCAATCATGCTCTCTCAAGTAAATGGCTTTGGCACCATGTGCATGAGAGAGAGGCTTTGTGGACAATAAATTTGGCAGTTCTTGTGGTGGGTGGTGCTCTATTGAGCTGTCAAATGCGTTTGGGATGGAGTTATAGAAGAATATTAGGAGTGATTTTGACAATTTTTCATGTCACACAAGATTTGAGGCAGGAGACAACTCCAAGATAAGATTTTGGTGAGATCAATGGTGGGAGGATGTGGCCCATAAGGAAGCCTTTCAAGATTTATTTGGTATTTCTTGCGCAAAAAATGGCTTTTGTTGCAACTCACAGTTTTTTAATGGTTTCAATCAATGGACTGTAAGCTTTGCCATAGCAACACATGACTGGGAGGTGCGTGTCTTGGCCTCAAGGTGTTGTATTCAACTAGAGTGAGATGAGGTAGTGAAGATAAATTGTAGTGGGAACCCTCCAAAAAAGGGTTGTTTAAGGTTAGATCCTTTTATTGTTCTTTGGTCTGTAGTGAAGGTTACCACTTCTCTTGAAAGAGCATTTGGCAGACTAAAGCTCCCCCGAGGGGCAGCATTTTTCTGCTTGGTCGTTGGCCCTAGATAAGATCCTTACCATGGATAACCTCAAGAAGTGGCACATCATTGTTGGGGACAAATATTGCATGTGTCAAAGGGGTGGGGTGCCCATAAACCATTCTTCTTCATTGTGAAGTGGCTTATGCCATTTGGATTGCCTTTTTTAGTCGTTTTGGCTTGTCTTGGGTTATGTCTAGATGTATAGTCAACCTGTGTACTTGTTGATGGACTACTGACAGTACATAAAGTGATGTTGTGTGGAACATGGTGCCTACATGTCTTTTATGGTGTTTATGGAGGAAAATGAATAATATATGTTTTGGGGACAATGAGAGGGCTTTGGAGGAGATCAAGTCATTTTTCTTTAAAACTTTGTATCTTTGGACAGCTGCCTATGTTTCTTCTTTAACAATTAATTATAATGAATTCCTTGTTCTTTTTGTTCATTCTAGTTAGATACTTCTTGTATACTTCTTGTGTACTTAAAGGCACTTTTACGCTTTTAATGATATTTGCTTATTACTTATCAAAAAATAATATTAAAATGAAAACAGCAACAAACTTGGCCACTAAAATTTACCTGCTAGTGGATGGACTCAAATCATCCAAATCAAGTAAAATATCCCAAAGTAGCATCACAATAGGATGCAATACATGATCTTCTAGAGCTACAATAGCAGCTGCAGTAGGTATTAAAGCATCTGCAGCAACTGCCCGAACATCATCATCGGGGTCCTCCAAGCCAGTTTTACAAGCGGGGAGAATGCTGCCAAGCAAGTCATGAAGCATCTCCTAATGGACAAAACAACCATGAGATACAAAAGGACAGATCACAAAGTAAAAGAACAAAATAAAATATAAAATATAAAAAAGAAAAACCTTCCACATAGTTATGACTTGTATTCATTGAATGAATGGTTACAGCTTAACCCAAAAAAAACCAACCGTTCAATACAGGTATGGCTTGTTCTGCATGAATACACAGTTACAGCTTAAAATACAAACTAAAAACATGTGACTAACTAAACTAAAGCTACCATTATCATTGGGTGCATTTCCCCAATTTCAACCACTTTATAATGCATCAGACATCTTTGTCATTGAAACTATAATTTTTCTTCTCTTGTCTCTTTTATGCAAACCAACACGGAGCTCCAACTTCCAACTTTGTCAGCAAAACCAACTCCATAGGTTTGATTAATCAATAAGGATTTATCACATATGATAACCCAACATCCATTGGATGCACAACCACATGAAATTACCAACAGGGTAATCACCAGCTCAAATTAAAAAATAATAAATAATAAATAATAAAATTAATCCCTTGAGGACCATTGTAAAGGAGGAATATGGTTTTAAGCACAAACACGTTGGTTAAGTATAAGAGAGAACAAGATAAACTTAAGAAGCTTCAACAAGCATAAGGCCATTGTCTGCACAGATATAAACAAGGGAAAGTTTGCAAGACCATCAGATACTTGGATTGAAAAATATTCTCAAGCTGAGAGGCCTAGTTTTGTACGCTATGAGATGGCTTCTAGAAAATGGAAAAGAAAATTCCTTCTAAGATTGACAGTTTGGTTAAGCCACGACACTATCTGAATGTGCTCCAGCCAAGCTAAGCAAGGTTTGAATTGAGAATTATAAGTTTATATTTGCATTGATAACAAAAAAGAATCAGGATGTTAAAAAGCATTGACCATTGGATTGAGATCAGTTAGCTCATTTGATTTTCCATGCCCCTATCAGAGGCCAAAGATACTGGGATAGACCAGCTATGCACAATTCGCAATTAAGATGCCATCTATTGTACAAGGACCTAGGAGTTGCGCAGCATCAGCTTCATAAAACATAAACAACTTAGTGAAATGGACTTGGACAATAGTATGAGCTCCTAAAACAAAATTATTCGTATGATTATCATGAAATAGACATCCATAGAAGAATTTCTTCACAAGATGGTCTAAAGTACCAACATATTTCCTTATGAACAAAACAAACTAGACCAGAACCATTTCTCCTCACCAAGGCTCAGGCTAGGCGCTCACTTTTTTGGCCCTCTTCACTCCACTAGCCCGCCCTGATTGGCGGTTGGAAGTACCAAGGTGAGTCAGCTGGTATGGTATATAAGATCACTAACTCCTCACTTGTGAAATTATAGAAGATCCCCTTTGAGTTTAAGATCAAACGTCCCCCAAGTTTAGCCATTCCACCTGGGATTTTGCTTGAAGAAGCTCCTCACCATCTAGGGCCCAAAAATGGTTGGTCAATTGTTCAATTCAGGTGTTGCAGCCGGAATTTCATCTTGACTTGTGCTGGGTGGCGTCTTGGCACAAGCTGGCAAAAGGCGGTGAGGTGGCGAGATCACCATTGAATTGCTTTGAGTTTGAGATTGGTGCACTACTTAAAAAGAACGACATTGGGCTGGCCAGAGGTGACCAATTTGGTCTCATAGGCGGCGGCAATCGTTCTGGTCTCAAAGGCGGCAGCTTTTCACGGTTGAAGGCATTGAGGGTTTCTCACGCATGTAAGATTATGTTGGGGAAGATTAGGTTGGATGTGGATCGGGTTTTTTCCAGATTGGGCCTGAGGCCCAAAGTTTCTCTTGGTTCTAGACTGCGAGCAGGGCGCCGGTTAATTTTTATTGGGCCCTCGTTTGGGATCCACGCCCAAAATTTTGGGCGCAGCATTGGAGCCTTTCTCAGGGCTCTCTTCAAATGTAGGAAGTATTTCGGGTTAGATATTCCCCAAGAGCGTGCTGGTTTGGTTTCGGGTACTAAGATGGGTTCTGGGTGTGCTCTGTCAGCGTTGATGGGTTCTACACCGCCGGTGACTGGTTCTACATCGCTGGTGACGTCTGAAACTGATGCGGTGCCAATTTCTAACCTTGAGTTGCCGGTGGTTGCTATTGCCGGGGTTATTACTACGACGTTGAATGTTTCTGCAACTTCGGTGACTATTCCAATGATCTCGGGGCGGGCCGAAGCTGATGCGATGACTATTTCTGTTCTTAGGTCACCGATGGTCTCTATCGTTAAGGTGCTAGTGGCTTCTATAGGTTCCGTTGAAGCTTCTAGTAAGGCTGATCAAAAGTCTTTTCCAGTGAAGGGCTTGCTCCGACAGGGCTAAAAATTGAGTCCCGCTTCTTCTCTTTCGGTTCTGGTTGCTAAGGAAGTCTGCCCTGCACAACTGGATACCTCTCCTTTCTTGACAGCTGGTTCTAGTGTTTCTTCCTATGAGGCAATTGAGATGGGTACGAGACTTTGCCTCTCTCATCCTGGTATGACGGATAGTGGAACACCTATCTATTCTTCTATCTCCAAGTCTCAGAAGGGGTATTCTCAAAGGGTGAAGAATAATATAGGTAAGCAGCCGATTAAGAACAAGAACCTGCTGGCTTTTGTGGCGGATACTCCAGTAGTGGAGGAGGAAGGCTAAAAGGGTGCTAGACGCAATGGAACTAGCCCCACCTTGGGTTTAACTGTTGGGGATAATGAGAAAAAACTCTTAAGTCTTTTTTCTGTCATTGAAGCAGATAGATACCTTGATCCGAGGGTGTCTGACTCCAATAATAAAGGGAAGAGGGAGCTTAAAAACTTAGAATGCTCCATTAATTTTGAGACCAGAGGTTGTAGCTCTAGTAGGGTCAAAGGCAGGATGTCTTAGTTTTGCCTTTCATTTTTTGGTTGCGGCTCTTTTCGGGCTGTTTGGGATGGGTTACCAAGGTATACTTTATTGTGTACTTGGAGGCACTTTGCGCTTTTTTGATATATACATTACTTATCAAAAAATAAAAAAAAGTTCGGGTGTGTCAATCAAATTCTGCTTATGAATAAAAAGAAAGAAAACAATTCTGCCTTCCAAATCTCACAAATATGCCTTCTTAATTGCCTAGGGTCCAACTTGCCAATGTACGTCCCACCATTTCAGGCATAACTCTACCCTGAACAGCACAGCCCAGCACTCTTACTCATTAATTTGCATTAAGAAGTTCCAACATAGGATCATAGGAACTCAAAACTCAATAGTACGTTCAAATTCAGGACAACAACACACATTATGTACGAAAGAAATGTTTGACACATTTAAATTTAAATTTGGTACATCAATCTGCACAAATTCAAGGAATCTGACGCACACAAAACAACCATGAGAATCATAAAGCATAAGCAGTCATTGCATGTGATAAACCTAACTTGTAGCAGATCTAGAATTATCATAGTAAATGATGTGTACAACAAAGATTTACCTGCCGCACAGCAACCAAATACTTGATACCCAAAAGACTCCCGTGACGAATTTCCCATTCTGGTCTACACTGAACAAATAAGTAGGAAAAAAGCATCAAATTTACCAATCAAAAAAGGGTAAGGATAATAATATAGAAATTCACTATAAACAATATAATATAGGATAGAAGGAACACCATTAGAACACATTTACCTGCATTTTCAGCAATATATTTAATGTTTCATGAACTAATGTGGGATGCATGTACTTAAAAACAGCACCTAATGCTTGCGCACAGGTTTCCCGAACAGGGGCAACAACCTGATCAGATACATAATCACCAAATCTGCAATAAAATATAAAGAAAATAATTGACATTACTCAAATATGGAGAGAGAGAGAGAGAGATCAGTGACATCATAGGAAGCAAAAACAGCAAATGAGGAATAGAAAAGTAACAGGAAGCACATCAAGAATAGCAAATCTCTTGTTAATAATAGATCAAGAGGAAAAAAAAATTAATTACTAAGCTCAACAATATAGTCTAAAGATACAGAATATAAGACCATACCGGTCTAGAGACAGCACACACAAGACACGAATTGCACATTCTTGAAGAAATTCACAATTTTTTAGCCAAGAATGCCTAGCCAGTTTAACCAAGTTCATCAGCTCACAATTTTCAGGAATATTCGTCAGCATATCTGCTTTTCCAGTGGAAACTTCAGAATAACCCTTTGTCTCTGCAGTATCAGCAGCTTCTTTACACGAATATGACACACCCTCAAGGAAAGATTCTGGCTCTACCTTAACAGAAGTAACATTCAGTTGACCATTAAGCTGTCCAGAAGGCAAATTCCACCCATGATCAACCTTCACGCTGAAATCAAAATTACCAACCTCACTGGAAGAGACAATTGCAGCCATAGTTGGGGATGGCACATCTTCAAACTTAGGCCTCTTAAGATTTGGCTCATGCCCATCTGCTGGAACTTGCATATTCAAATCAATCTCTCTCTCTCTCTTCATTGTGTTTAATATACCTTTATCTTCTAGTTCAACAAATAATCCACCATCCAAGCTCAATTCAGGCATAAACACTCCAACAGAAGCTCCTTGATGGCTTAAAATTTCCCTCAAAGCCATGACACTACCATGGCGAACCTCCCAAACTGGAGAAATATATAGTCAGACAAACTCTATTTTGAAAAGTGAGGAAATTAGTGAAAAATAAGAAACATAAATACCCTCAAAGGATCTACAACTCAAAAAGCCGCATAACCCCAGCCCCCCACACCCCACCCCCAAAAAAAAAAAAAAAAAAAGGAAAATTAAATAGCTTACCTGGATCAAACATTTCGAGGATGAGTTGCTCAAAAAAGCTATGGAAAGGCCACCGTCCATCTCCATCATGCTCCAAGCTGTCTTCGCCATGATTAATATCCAAAAGTGCCTGCATGAGAAGCCAATAACAATTTTGCATGTGATGCCTATGCAGAAGTCAAAAACAGAGGAAGCTAACAAACAAACAATTCATTGGCAAGCAAAAACAAAAAATGAATTACATGTTACAGATAACCATCATAAGATATCAAACCTCTAAAGAACAAAACAACAATTAAGCTAAAGCAATCCGCAGCGCATGGAAAATCAAAACTGCAGAAGTTCTAAGCACAGTGACATTCCATTAAGATTCGTTAAATCTTAAGAAAAACAAATAAATTAAAAAAACTAATTTCAGATGTTGGAACCAAAGTGTCTACATCATATGGCACAGCATCCTTTCCAGGTTGTAATTGTTTTTTATTGTCTTCTCTCATGTCCATTATAATCTACAAGTCTCGTCACTGTCTTTAGACCCCTGAAATGGCAGAAATATTTGGTAAATATGGTGTACTAATCTAAGTCTTGTACAACGCTGAGAGGGAAATTCCTATTTTTCAACAATTATGTTATACTGGATCAACATGTTGAACACCACAACCTTGCCTCTGTTTACATAACTTTCTGAAGATCTCTCTACACGACAACTCTTGTGCAAAATGGACTCAAACAAATATAAATGTCCCATCACATAGCTTCAAGGAAAGCAATCATCAATACTATTTGACAGAAATGGCCCATCTGGGCAAAAGGAAAGAGTAGACATCTTTACAGGGTGCCTATGTTCCATAACAAGAAGCTATGAAAATTCAACTCCTAACTCACATGGAAGCTCTCTTGGTACAATTGGAACACAACCATTTCTATGAAGAATCTTTTCCAGCATATTTTTGGACTTGACATTATTTTCAATGTCAAATAAAAGACTGACTGCAAGCCTATATAGAAGGCATTCACTACAAATCAATTTGTTACTCAAAAGGCAGATGAAGAATCAAAAACCTATCATTTTCACTAGGAAGGTTTGTATGCCTCTACTAAAATATCTTTACTGCTGTTAGATGAAGGGTGGACGTCCTACATTCGTTTTGTAAGTGATATTCACTGAAATATTGCAAATATGGCATTGATACTCACTAATCCCAAGGGGTAGCTTAGCCAGCTAGGTACTACATCTTATAAAACAGAGGTCATTAGTTCAAATCTCGTATTCTCCCTCCTCTTGATGCCAATTACCTATCAAAAAAGTACTCACCTAGTGCCCTTTTGGTGGACAAGCATTCCAAAATATATTCAACACTCTATCATTGATTTTCACAAGGTTACCCATCCATCTGTGCACTAGATTTAACTTCTTTGGATATTTGGTATATATTGTACATTATGTACGTACATGAAAACTTATCGATAAAAAAAATAGTCATAGTTGATACTTTCACGGTAACATATAGTGCTTTACATTCTAAAACTGAAAATCATTCAAAAACAAAAATCAATTTGACAAAAAAGGTCATGGTAACACAAATCAACTAGCAAAAAGCAATGCAATAATCATGAAACATTTGAGCACGTTAATAGCATGGATATAAAAGAAATAAAAGAAGAATGTAGCCAAAAAAAAATTAAATGAGGTAGTATCAGTCCATTTGGATCATAGATGGATAAACAGCCTAATACCTTATCACAACTTAATGAATCAGAAAATTGACCCTTCAATGTTGCTGTGTTCTGAGCATGTAACATCTCTGTATCTCCATCCTCAGACCAACACTTTGTTTGGTCTTTCGAATTTACTTTCGCTTTTCGTTTTAGGAGATTCAATTGCCTTGCGCTTGGCCTTTTAGATATGACACTAGGAACAATATTTGCTACTAGTTGCTGAATATTATGCACAGATGGCGTTGTATAAACTCTTTGGTCCATCCCATTGCCAAGGGAGTTAACTTTGTGCAGAATAAGGTCCTCATCTCTTATCATATCACTAACATCCATGAACTGCTCACAAACATCCAAACCTACATAAAGGAATAATGACATATAGCTTAAAGACAGGCAAGTGAAATTCTAATTTAGAATATAATATTTATTAATACATTTCACTAAATACACAGGCTAAAAAAAAAGATGCAATGAATGTGAAAAATACAACTCAGGTAGGAATTTAAAGAGATTGCAGATGGTGAATGCCTCGCTAATGAAAAAAAAAAAAACAAAAGAGAGAGAGAGAGAGAAGGAAAGAAAGACAATCAATTTCAACAAAAACCTTGAAAAAATAGAAGATTACAAAAACATTCGTGAAGTCATCTCTCACAAGCAAACAAAGAGCAAAAAGTGATAAATCCATAAACAGAAGCACTTTAGCCCTAAAGCTAAAATGTTCTAAGCTTCAATTAGTCACCCCAGCAAGCATAAAAACAGCCGCTTCAAAAGAAACATGATTAAGTAGAAATGTTTTCAACAGAAATTTTCTACATTCCACATTATCAACAGCACATACAGTACACGACCTGGTCCACTGTGAAAGAAATAAATCCAGATCGAATAACCTTTCCCTGAAAACCGATAAATCTACCCATATTGCATTACCTTCTTTAAAGAAAGCAACCACATGAAATACAATCTCCACTAATGACTAATCCAGACATTCCTCCAGATGTATGAACCCAAATCACCAAATTTTCATCCTAATACAAATAAATGTTCATCCAACTTTAGACAAAAAAAGCAGAAAAATAATCACTGTTCTTTCTAACTTCAAGGAGTGTGACACAAATGCAAAGGGCTAAGCTAGAGAACACAAGGTCATCATGATTACTATATCCACAACCTTTTCGAAAGAGGGTAAGGTCATCTACTCTATAAACTTTATAAAGGGGCTACCAACATCAAACAGGTATACAGTTATACTAGTCGTAGTTGACAGATTACCAAACTATGCACATTTCATAGCCATCACACATCTACCCACAACAGCAAAGATAGCACAAGTATTCATTTAGCATGTTATGAAATTGATGGTATGCTAGTTAAGCATACAAGTTCTTCGGTTACACTAGGGAGACGAGACTTCAAAGGCAAAAAAAAAAAAAGGCTCCTCGCGAGAGTAAATTCTAGAGTTGAGTGTGTGATTTATACCAAGTATTTTCATCTACACAACCTATTTCACTAACTCTTCCTCCTCCCCCAACACCACCTATTTCACTAACTCTTCCTCCTCCCCCAACACCACCCCAAAAAAAAAAAGAAGAAAAATTGCTAAGAAAGAGAAGACAAAAAAGGAAAGATTAAAGGCTAAACAAGGGACCCATTTCCCCCTTTTACCACGAGGATCCAATCAAAAGATTTGAAACTATCTCAGCACCTAATTGACCCAGGCTACGTACGATAGACAAATCCTGCACTATAGAAGTAACTTCAATGATCCTAGCACCACTACCCATTAGCCCAGTGTTTACAACAATGTTGAAGCTAGAATCCATACGCCCAAAGAAACCAAGCATCCTCCTAGGACGAAAAGCATCATCGGAAGCCCAAAGACTGAGTCAGCTAGAGCTACGTCATTGCTAGTGACCACCAAGCGTAGGTGTTGCAAGAGAGGTTGTAGCTGCCCTACCTTGTTAACTAAAGAGGTAACAGCGAGTCCCCATTAGAATTTGAGTAGATGGCTTGGAGGCTCTCGTTATGGAATGGTTCTTGAAGCAATAACGATTACTAGGAATCATAAGCTAGCGTTGCTAGAAGACCATTGTCAAGACTCTTTTAAAATGCCCCTCAAGATACTTACTTGGGCTCCCCTTTTGAGCTCCACCAGAGTGAGCAGTAATGTCTTCAGGGATCTCCAATGAAGCTATAAATGCAAGAGCAGGATGGCCCGAATGGGCACTCATGCTCTCATGCACAGCCCGAGCCCAAAAAGGCAGCCCAGTACTTTTTCTTACTCTCCACATGAGAGTAGGTCTAGATTAAGGCCAGAACAAGCAAAGGGCCTAAGACCCATTAGTACAAAGTTGTCCTTCACTTGTAGCTGACACCCTATTGAACTGAGCAAATGTTGCAGGGCTGAAACTTGTGTTCCACTAGAACGGGCCAGCTCATCAATAGAGGACTCAAGGCCAATACTCTAGCCCAAATCAACTTTTGTCAACTAAATGGTCCACTACCCTTTTTTAGAGAAACCAAGAGGTTCCTAAGGGTGTGGATATCCACATCATCACCAAAATCACCCCTAGCATCCGGCAATTATTTTGTACGAGCTGGATTTTGAGGATGCTCTAACACACACCAGGCTTACCACTAGACCTCCAAACCATCAATTTTCTAGCATTGTGATTACCGAAAATGCCTTTGCGTTGATTGCCCAAGTCTACCCCAAACATACCAGAGCCTCTGCATACAACCATTTACCAACAGTCTCAACTAGTGCCCCAATCGGTGCTTTCAACACTCTCCCCAATGGGTTAGCACCCATTTATGTCACATGAGAACCACCTAGAAACTTCTAGGTCGACAACACTCGCATGGTAAAAATCTAATGTCTTATGCAGCTTGAGGGCAAAGCCACTCTAGTCCAAACCTTCTCTGCCTTCTGAAATCGCAATACAGCCTCTCTAACCACCACCACCACCACCATACTCTGCAAAAACCAACCTCAAACAACTTCACAATACAACCATGGTGTTCTAACACACCATGTCGGTTAGAACATCATCGTGCAAGGAAGGTTCTAGAACCAACTTTGGATGACTTCGTGAAGTCCTTCATCCCATCCACTTGAGGCAAAGCCTCCAGCATAGCCAACAACCAACACAAGCTAATCTATCCAACGAAAACTGATTGAAGGGAACCCCCCCCCCCGGCAACTTCTTTCAAAAATCGGATGGGCTAAAACCCCCTCCTCAATTACAAACTCGTAAGACATGACTTCAAAATGGTACCAAAGCGAAAAACCCATGGAAAAAAGCTAGAACAAAAACTGGCCTGTTGTCATTACCAAAATTGTAAAAAATATATATATTAAAAAAAATTTAAAAAAAAAAAGACAAGAAATCTCAACACGCGTTATCATGCGCTGAAGAGAGAGACAGAGAGAGGTTACTAAACAAGTCTATCTACAGTAATACATATTTGTTTAATGTAGAGTTAAGACAGATGAGAAAACATGCATGTAATTGATCATTCTTAGGGGTTTTTTCACAGCAGCATTAATTGTACTAATAATACTCAAACTCTGAAGTTTTTCTCCCTTTTTCTTTTTTCTTTCAAGGCACCAAAGGTGGTGCAACCTTAGTACATTGGATACAAAAAAGGAGCAACCCATAAAAGGCCTATAAATAATAACATCAATAGTACAAAAACTTCAAATCATGAGAACTAGAAATAGAAATATTATAGACTATCCTCAAATTAATTAGAACGCCCATTGCTACAATGAAGTCTATTTTTTTAAGAATAATAATTTTATTAAAAGAAAAAGGCACAGCCCTTGTATATAAAAAGTATACAAAAGAGCCAATCATTCTATAGACTTCCACAATCTGAAAAATTAACCAGATCTACCAAATCCGGTGAGAAGTTAGGAACAAATACAACGGTCCAATCCAAAAGGGATCTCAAACAACAAGATTTTAAAGAAAGCACGTTGGACTCAAAGTCCTCAAAAAGATGTTGCAGATGGCCTCTTTGGGATGTCATGCTGCTAGATCTTCCAACAACTAAGCAGCTCTAAGATGTTGCTAGATGATAATAGCTTAAATGTGCCTATTGTATTTATTAAAAGTAGGCATTATCACACCTTAATCTGTTTTAATTCTTTCATTTTATACTTATTTGTGAAATATTGTTTAATAACCAAACCTTCTCTTTTATAAGGTTTTTTTTTTTTTTATCAGTAACTTTTTTTTTTATAAGTAATGTTGAATAAATCAAAAGTGCAGAGGGGCGCAAACTATTTACACGGGAAGTATAAAAAGAGGGCGCCTAGATAGAAGAAGAAAATAGAAAGAGAAAATCAAAAAAACTAATCACTAATGGAACTAACCAAGCAGCCATCCAAGTGAAAAGAGTAAAAAAGAAAAAGTGGATGAGCTCCTCTAAAGTCCTAGTGGAATCTTCAAAACATCTTGCATTCCTTGCGCTCCATAAACACCACATAAGACATAAAGAAATCATCTTCCATACAACCACACTCCGGGATCCCCTCCCGTCCACCAACTGGCATATAAATCCTTCACCCTATGAGGCATAACTCAGTGCAACCCAAAATGACTAAAGATAGAATGCCAAAGAGCACTAGCCACCTCGCAGTGAAGAAGTAAATGATCTACTAATTCTCCGTTCTTCTTACACATATAACACCATTCCAAAACCACAATATTCCACTTTCGCAAATTATCATGGGTCAGGATTTTGCCAAGAGCCGCAATCCACCTGAAAAAAGCAACACACGTAGGCACCTTGGTACACCAAATACTCTTCCAAGGAAACACCCCGTGATCTAGATTAGATAAGGCCTTGTAGAACGAGTTCACCTCAAACTTGCCCTTTTTGGAACGGGATCAGCAAATACGGTCCATATTACCATGAGAGATCTCACAAGAGTACAGCTGATCAAAAAAGGATAAGACCACATCCAATTCTCAGTCCTAGACGGAACACACAAAGATGACATCCCACTTAACAATCCCATTCCTCCAGATAAAGTTGTCCTTCACCCAAGCTTCTTTGTATCTCGCAATACTAAACAGCGACGGGAAAGCATGCTTCAACGGTTGATCACCACACCAAATATCATGCCAGAAATGGACTTTTGACTCCACCCCCACCTTAAACCACAACCCTTTGGCAAAAGTATCCCAACCTCTTCTAATATGCTTCCATAAACCCACACCATAAGGACCCAAAACCTACTTCGAACACCACCCAACATCCTGCTCTTCATACTTAGATTTGATAATCTTGTACTACAAGGCCTCAATCTCAGTCACATATCTCCAAAGCCATTTCCCCAAGAGAGCTTGATTGAACTTATGCATGTTTCGAATACCAAGACCGCCAACTCGTACAAGACGGCATACTTGATTCCAATTAACAAGATGAAACTTTGGCCCATCTCCCATTCCTCCCCACAGGAAATCCCTTTGGACTTTCTCAATTCTTCTGGCTACACTCATAGCAACAGGAAACAAAGATAGAAAAAAAGTTGGAAGAGTAGACACCATACTCTTAATAAGAGTTAAGCTACCTCCCTTCAAAAGATACAACTTCATCCAAGCAATCATTCGACATTCCATTTGTTCAGTCACATCGTTCCACATAACCGTAGCCTTATACAATGCCCATAAAGGCAAGCCTAGGTACTTCATAGGTAAAGCTGCAACACTACACCCAAGAGTAGTAGCTAGAGCCCCAATGTCTTCCACCTCACCTATAGCAACAATTTTAGATTAAGATTAACCCTCAACCCCGAAACAGCTTCAAAGCATAAGAGAATAAGGTGCACATAACGGATTTGTTCAAGGTGAGCTTCACAGAAAATCAGGGTATCATCAGAGAATAAAAAATGAAAAACCACCAAATCTGAGAAAACCCTTCCTCCCATGGAGAAACCTATCAAAAGACCTTACTCAATTGTCACATTCACCATCCTACTCAAAGCCTCCATAACCAACACAAAAAGTAACGGAGTGAGGGGATCCCCTTGCCAAATCCCCCGCGAACTATTAAAGAAACCTTCCAGAGTTCCATTAACCCAGATGGAGAATCTTACCAACGAAATAGACTACTCTATCCAAGCCCTCCATCTCTCTCCAAAACCACATCAGTGCAGCATATACAATAACAACTCTCAATTAACATGGTCATAAGCCTTTTCCAAGTCCAATTTGCAGATAACACTTGTCGCCCCTAATCTCATACGACTATCCAAACACTCATTTGCAATGAGCACATAGTCCAAAATTTGACGACCCCCAATGAAAGCATTTTGAGACTTGGAAATGATCTTACCAAACACAGTTTTCAACCTAGAAGCAAGGACATTGGATAAAATTTTATACATACCTCCCACTAAGCTAATGGGCCGAAAATCCTTCATCTCCACTGCCTCAGCCTTTTTTGGAACCAAGGACACAAAAGTTACATTCATGCTCATCACCAGCTTGCATCTTCAATGGAATTCAGAAAAAACAGCCATAACATCATGTTTCAGCAACCCCCAACAAGATTGAAAGAAGCCATGATGAAGCCATTCAGAATGGGGGCCTTGTCTCTCTTAATACCTTTTACAACCTCCCACACCTCCTTTTCCTCAAAGTCTGTTTCTAACCAACATTTTTCCTCCACATCAATGGACAAAAAGATTGATTATCCATTCTAGGTCTCCACAAGCTTCACGCAGAATATAAACTTTGATAGAACTGCACAATATGCTCTTTTATCTCCACCAAATTATAGGACAAACTACCATTGATTCGAAGCGCTTCCACACGATTATACCTACTATGGGAATTGGCAACCTTGTGAAAAAAACGAGTGTTTCTATCCCCCTCCTTCAGCCACAATGCTCTCGATTTTTTACGCCAATGTATTTCCTCACACAACAAAGTGTTCTCCAATTCTTTGAACAAATCAGCCTTTTCAATCTTATCTTCCTGATCAAGACCCCTAGTCTCTACCATAGCATCCAACTCCTGAATACCCTCCAACAGCTCCTTTTTTTTCCTCCCAATGTCACCAAACACCTCCTCGTTCCATTTTTTCAGATCTCGCTTGAGAGATTGCAGCTTGTTAGCTAAGACAAAACTAGGTAAGCCCTCAAACAAATACAACCCCACCAAGACTTAACCTTGTCAACAAAGTCTTCAGACTTTAGCTACATATTCTCAAATTTAAAATACTTACTACCACCACTAGGAGCCCCCACAATCCAATAACAAGGGAAAATGGTCAGAGAGTAGACGTGGAAGTCTTCTTTGAGCCACCACTGGGTAATGATCCTCCCAGACTTTTTTTTGATCGGAAATGATCCTCCCAAACTTGAACTTAAATAAAGTATTAATGCAAGTATTTACATTTTGTAGAAAGTGGGATAAAAAAAAAATGAAGCCAGAAGAGAAAAACGAAGTCAAGCCAAGCTAAACCAAGCCAATGAATGGAAGGAAAACAACACAAAGAAAGGAAAGGGAAAGAGTTGGTGTGAGTGGAAGACCAAGAAACAAGAAACAACTTATGCGGCCCAAAAACATGAAGACAAGCAAAACAAAGGAGGAAACATAAGGTGGGGCCAAAAGAGTAAAACCAAAAGAAGAAAAAAAGACACAAACATGCGTGAAGGGGCCTTTCAAGCTAACAAAACAAAAAAGAAGTGTAAACTAGATAGGTCACTTAAAAGACGTATGGACAGAAAGGAATAGAGGAGGGTTTATGCTCTTTATAAAAGAGACACTGCAAGCAATAAAGGCAGTCCCAAATTATTTGCAAGTTTCTTTTGGAGGGCACTACATGCAACAACAAAGGCTTTGGAATTTTTTCGGTGTTCTAAGACAGAATTCTTATTATTTCTTTTCTATTATTTGTTTAAGTTTATCTTTTTTTTTTATGAATAATTATGATATAATTGAGAGAGAAAAAGGGGGAAAGTCCTCATACATATTATTGTTTAAGTTTAATGTTTAGTACACTTCAACAATGAGTTTTATTCTCATAGTTATGACTGGCTAATCTTCTAGGTAGGGCTAGGGGTAAAGCCTAGTATTTTTATTATGCGTTCTTGAAACTATTTTGTTCATACTTTATAGATTCATGATTAAATGTTGGGGACAATTTTAATTTGAGAGGAATTTCATGTTGACAAGTTTATTTTGATTCATTATGATTTTTTATTATCTCAAAAGCTTACTTTGTTTGATTTGTTATGATTCGAAAATATATTGAATGCTTAATTTATCTTGAGACATATCATTGAAATCAAATTCTCTGTCAAACCATGTTCAACGTATTTTATACTTATTTATCAAAAAATTGTTTTATCTTCTGATTAGGAGAAATGATTACCTACCTAGTTGAGTAAAAAAAAGTTTCAAGAATACGTAATAGAATGCTAGGTGTATCCTTGAAACCCTAATGTTTTCCCATAAATTCTCTAATCCACATATATTAATTTAGTTTAGTAAATTTAATTTTAGTTTACCTTTCGCTCCATTGCTCCACATTTTAGTGGAAATGATGAGACATCTCTCTCCATTTTTTTGGGATGAAGAGAGAGGGAATAAGCTGCAGCAGTACCTCACGAACTTCTTACTGGGGCAGCACCATCCTATAGGCATTTGCAAGTGTTCGGATGCACGTGCTTTGTTCATATTCCTGCGCAGTTAAGAGATAAATTGTCCCCCATGCAATCACTTGCGTCTTTCTTGGATATGCTCAATCAACGTATAGATGCTATGACCTGAAACCCAAGAAACTCGATGTATCCATTGAATGTTCTCTTTAATGAGGTCACCTCATATTTTCCTTAACCTAAGTAATCAGCCCCGGGGGAGAAAGGTGATTGAGATGTATTGCAGCCTTCTCCTGTTCATCAACTCGAACCTCATTCTTCTGCAGATGATGTTACGGATCAGCCTCACACTTCAGGCCAGCAGCTTTGCCCAAACATCTTTTGCCAATTGTCAGCTAACTTACTTTTCTTTACGATAACAGGAATTTTCCTTTAGTGGCTACCATTCTTTTTATTCTTTTTTTTTATGAATAATATATTAGAAAGCATAAAGTGCCCCTAAGTAGACAAGCAACAGAAGCTCCAACCCAAGCCCTCAAACCCAAGCCCTCAAACCCAAGTCCACAAACCCAAAACCCGACAAACCCTAACCCAAATTCCACAACAGCAAAATCCAAACCCCCCGATGCCATCAGAGCTAGACAGCCTAAGACTTGCCTTTTCCCCCCGCCCAGAGGAAGCAACCTTCACCTCGAAATTAATGAAGCAATTTAAATTTAGGAGCTCCCATCTGCCCTTACCCTTCTGGGGAGTAGACACTAGGTTAGAGATCCCTTTTGCCCTCAAATCAAAAGCCCAAGGCCCTCCTGGATCCAACCCAGAGATAACTGTAGGGGTGGGTGGAGGAGAGATCATACCTCAAGCAATCATGCTTTGACCCATGGCTACGAGCGACTACCCATGGCTACCAATGACTAGGGGCTAAGAAATCCACGCCGATGAAAACTTATTGCTAGTCGCGCCATCACAGGAAAAGAGGCCAAAATTTGAGATTCTGGCATTATCTGGAAGGAAACCAGCGACAAGCATACAACTACGGCGCCACCTAGTCTCGCCAGACTAGACCCAATAGAAAATCCTATCCAAAATCACCGTTGTTGTAAGAACCTCCGTCAAAGCCTTCATTAGAGTCTCTGATGTCCCTAGGACTAGACCAACTGCCAACGTAATCTCCAGCAAAGCATCCGACAACATCACTGGTGACACTAGAACCGGTTGAGATTTATCCCTAATACTGGGGTTGGGCTTACATGGTCATTTGTAAGCAAGTCAAACTATGGGTGCATACTTGAGGTTGGGCTTGGGCTTAGTGGCTACCATTCCCTGTGAAGTGACCTCGGTCTTACCGAAAATTTATTACTTGTGATAGCCTACACTTGGGTTTGCAATCTTATTGACGCAACACTAGACATAGCCCACGAAACCCTTAATAAGTTGAGAACCAAGCGCAAAAGATCACCGAGAATTTATTAATTGTGATATCCTACACTTGGGTTTGCAATTTGACGCGGCACTAGACATAGCACACGAAACCCTAAAAAGTTGAGAACCAGCTGGCAAAGATCACTAGTGTACTCACAGTTATGAGGCAATTTAAAGTCTCATTTTTTTGCATAGGCACCACAAGTTTACAAGAGAGAAACCCCTGCCTTCTAAAATTATCAACCATGAGGATTCTGCCCTTTGTTGTCATCCATAAGAAGCAATGTGGGAAGGGACCTTAACCTTCCAAATACTTTTACATGGGAACGAACAATGCTCTCCAATCTATAATAGCTCCCCAATTCGAAACCATGACTACTAGTTGGTGTCCACAACTAACTATCCACTTCCCTTGTATGGGTTTTCTAGGAGTACAACAAATTGAGATATCAGTCAAGGGATTCCAGCTCTCCCAATCCTGGACTTTCCTAATAAAACCCGGATTCCAATTAATAGAAAAGCCATAGGGATCCAAGCAGTCTGAAACCATGGCCTCTTTGTTATGCGCTTTGAATAAATTCCCAACTAGTCAGAGCAACTTCTGTGCACCACACATCATGCCAAAAGCGAATGAGGAATCTGCCCCCAACCTTGAAGGAGACAAGGCTTAAGGAAAACCTCCATATGTTTCTAATATTCCTCCAAAGACACCCTATAAGGCCCTCGAGCTTCCTCTAAACACCAACTCCCTCTACGAACCCCATACTTCTCAATAATCACCTACCTTCATAAAGAATTCCCCTCTGTGCATGAATCTGTATAGCCATTTACCAAGAAGAGCTTCATTGAACAACATGAGATTTTCAACTCCCAATGTTCCTGTAGGGATTGGGGAGTAGATAGTCTTCCAATTCATCAAGTGAAACTTGGACTTCTCGTCTGGCCCATCCCAAAGGAAGTCTCTAGGAAGACACTCCAATCTCCTAGCAATGCCTACTGGTGATGGGAAGAGGGATAAGAAGTATGTTAGTAGACTAGATAACATACTCTTGATGAGAGTAAGGCACCCTCCCTTAGACAAGTAGATCTTCTTCCAACTAGCCAACCTTTTTTCCATTTTCTTGACTACCCAATCCCAAATAGTTTTTTCTTTAAAAGAAGCACCAAGAGGGAGACCCAAATCTTAAGGGGAAGAGAAGAAAGGCTACAACTAATAATATCGACCAGCTCTTCCTTAAGCAGTACCTCCCCTACTGCGAATAACTTAGATTTTCAGAAGTTCTTCAAGCCCGAAATGGCCTAGAAACACGAGAATGTGGCCCAAATTATGGATTCGATCACAATCGCCATCACACATAATAAGTGAATCATCTGCAAACAAATGTTGGATATTTTTAGGGGTTTGGTGTTATGGATTTCTACCAAAAATCTTGATAAATAACCCTCAACAATCGCACTAGAGAAAATCCTAGTGAGCGTGTCCCCCTAGCAAAGGGACCAAGAACTACCAAAGAAACCATGTAGACTACCGTTGAACATAAAAATATTTCCCCCGCAAATTCCTGAAACATTCTTCATGGAACAACGTTTATTATAACTTTTGACATGAGAAATACCTCATAATCCAAAGAGGTGGCAGATATATGACAAAAATATCACAACAGGGGTGGCACCACCCCCTATTCTCTTTCTGGCTAGCCAGACAACCCCTCGGTTAGGAGGAGGCCCCTCAGTTAGGAGGTGGCTGAGCCACCCTAATTGACATAAGGGGTGACGACACCCCCTCTTTTTTGTAGCACCTCTAATTTTCTCTGTCTCCATTCTATAGCACCCAATCACATGCCCAGTAGAATTTCGAAATTTGCTATCTTTAAAATGGGGGTAATTTGGGCAAGATATCACAGCTCAGGCACATGTGATGGTTTCCATCCAAAATAACAGTTCGAGTTACCAGAGGGGTCAAACTAGAACAATTTGATAGTTTATGAGCTTTGAATTGACGTGAATTGCAATTTAGAGGCATAAGTGCAATCGAGATGAAAGTTTGGGGAGGTCAAATCTAATTTACCCTTCAAAGAAAAACAACCAAAACCAAAACACAAATTAAACCTCATCTCTTCTATTCATTTATTACCCCAAGAAAAAATCCAAATGTTCAATAGCTAATCAATACAAGTCCCTCTTGGATGACCTGTTTAGAAAAGGAAATAACAATAACAATTTAAAATAGATATTGCATTATGAGGCCTTGTTTGGATAGGCCTGTTTTCGTTTTGAGTTTGGATTTTTTAAGAAACCAATGTGAGTTTTTTGTTTGGGTTGAAAATTTCGAAACCCAAATTTTGAAACATTAGAAACAAACTCAAGCTTGGAAATCTGAAGTAAGATCATTTCAAAAACCAAAAAATCTGAAACTGAAAACAAAAACAAAAACTGGCCTATCCAAACAAGGCCTAGTTTTTCAAAAAACTCTTCCAAGGTCAAACAGGTCATGATTACTAAAAAAACAGTGGTCTTGACAAATCAGATTATACTATGGCAGCAGACTAAGTTCCTAACAAAAAGCCAACCCATTCCCGCCACCCAAACTGTAACTCAAGATTGTAGTAAATGCCAATATAAGACCTAGAATTATATATGCCAGCAACACATTGCTTTAATGAGTACTAGACATATATGTGTATGTATACAAGCACGCACGCACATATATATATATGCAAAATGCCATGACATAAATGTGACATTACTAACCCAAACGGCGACGAAGATTTTGTTTCTGGCGAGCCAAGCGCTCTCTCGGGCTCTTCGTACTATCACTTGCAATATCATACTCCTGAATCAAAAATGATGTGAGAATGTCTATTATAGATCTATTAGATTACAAAGCTAAGGAAATATATATATATAATCAACGTTGCATGGTACCACAAAAAAATTGACAAAGCAGAGCAATTTTAAATGCCAAATGAACATGGCTCTTTTTTCTCTTATGGTGCCGAGAGGCCTTAGCCATGGCAGGGAGGGGGGAGGGAGTAGGGGTTATCTCAAATGAGAAATTATAGGATCAGCAAAACGATAACAATGACAAGAAAAATTATAAGGAAAGGACCACATTAACAATAACAGCAACCTTCCCTTGACAATCAAGAAAAGGACCATCTCACATAATATAGGAAAGACCAGGGAACCCAACTTAGCCCTAGCAGAAGAGAAGTGGACAAAGCCCCAACCATTTAGGAAAAAGAACCAGTGATCAAAGTGATCAACCAGAATACTTATCTCAACAAGGTCAAAAGCTTTATAATTCAGATCTTCCTTGTATGTGCAAGATATAGCTCTATAGTTGCTTAGCTTTTCAAATACAAGAAAATATTTTTTTCACAAGTATAAAAAAAATAAATAAAAAACAAAAACAAAAACAAAAACAAAACAAAACAAAACAAAACAAAATATCTTGTAATTAAAATACAAGAAAATATTAACGTATTAATACTTCGACCCCTTGCTATTTCGTATTAGTTCTTCTTTTTTCTCATAATTAAAAGAGCGTGAATTTGAAAATGAGGATTATCTGATGAATTACAATACATATAACCAATCAACTAACAAACAGAAATCAGAAAATTAAGTAGCTAAAGGCCCCCTTATTCAAACTAATGCGCTTCTGCATCAAGAAATAAGAAAATCGCCAAAGCACACAGATTGTATACAATTAAAATACCCAAGAATGAAGATCTAAGATTACACTAATCCATAATAACCAACAAAGAATTAAAAAGAAGAGCAACTAGAAATCGACATCCATCAACAAATGGATCTCAACAACAAAAAGTTCAACTCATTCGAAGAAAACACAATGCAATCAAGGTTCTAGAATTTTTAATGGATAACTCAAATTGTATAATGATTTGAATGTTACAATTTCTAATTAGTGAAATGATTTTCAATCTATAATCTAACTAGACAACCATGCCTACTCATGCCTAAGTCATCCTTCATAGACAGCCCCAACATGAAGATGGAAAATTAAAAAATAACAAATTCAAATCAAAAACTCATGATTTGACATGATACTGTTAATTCCAAGGAGAAACTTCATGGCCCTAACTCTGCCGAAAAGAATTGTTAAAAGCCATCTAAGATCCTAAACAGGATTTTAAAAAATAAAAAAACTGGTAATGCCTAAAATATCCCCTTCCAATATTCTTAACACTGAACTATGATAGACTGCATACCTGTCCACCAGATGCCAATAAAGCACCAAACTCAAGCACCTTGTTGATATCAAAGCTGTTACAGTTAAAAATAACACAATTAAGTAAAACAGCACATAGATTTACGGTCAAACAATGCTTGCAAACAGAGTCACATAATTGCATGAAGAGATCAGAAACTCTATCCATTGTAGTACAGAGAAATATGAAATACAAGAGCACCTTTTAAATGAAGAGCCTTCAAGTTTAGAATGAAAATAAGGCCACATCAAAACATCTTCAACAACAGCAGAGATCCCAGCCTCAGACATCTTGTTTCCAACCCAAGAAAAAAGTTCAATCAATGATGCATGCTTAACATTCTGAGCAATAGCCCCGATCGCATGAGCAGCAGCAACCCTTGTATCCCAGTTTTTACTATGAAGATACTGAGAAACCTAAATTTGGGTCATTAGGGTTAAGACAAATGATACAACAAAAAATCCACAGAATAATAGAATTGACAAATCCCATAAGAAGAAAATAACAAGCAAAGATCTATGGTAATTACAGCAACTCACATATAATTAAATCAATGTTTTTGCATATGGTCAGAAAGCAAATCTTCACTCTGAGAATATATATACAATTAAAAGCAAGCAGCCCAAAGCTTATAGGATCCAGCAAATATACAGAATCAAGGATTGTAAATGCAGTTCCATGAGACAAACAAATTCTAACACACGTCCATTCAATTGGAATTAGAGTGTGATGCTTGCAATGTTTTTAAAACCTTAAGACAATTTCCAGGCCTTCTTTTTTTTTTTTTTTTTTGATAAATACTTTCCAGGCAATTCAAAACTGCAATATCAATCAGACTCTCCAAATACTGACTAGTATTATTTTGTAGGAATTTGAAAAAGTCAATCAATATTATTTAATCATTTCTCCTAAGTAACATACTTCATGCATATATGAAATAAGCATGAGCCCATTAAAAATAAATAAGGAAGAAGAAGAAGAAGAAGAAGAAATAGAAGGAAACTCCTGCCTTTTTATCAAAACAAATGAACATTGAAGAATAATAAACAAATAAAATATAAAAGAAAAAAGATCCTATCCAGCCAGATTCACAGAGACTTTTAGGCAAGATAATGGCAAAAAATTGAGTTCCCCAATTGTTAACAATCAAATACAAATCTCACCATTTTTTTTTTTTATAAGTAATGTTGTATATATCAAAAAAGCACAATGCACCTCTAAGTACACAAAGAGTGTATATAGGGAAACCTGGCAAAACCCACAAAAATCCCCAAAACGCAAAAGATGCCTAAAGAACGCTCAGCCAAAAACCAAAAACAACCCTACTCACAAGGTGAGCCTAACCACCCTTCCTTCGGCCCTACTAGAGCCACAACCCCTAGCCTCAAACTTAATGGAACATTCCAAATTTTTGAGCTCCCTCTTCCCCTTAGTATTTGAGGCAGAAGCCCCCTCTATACAGAGTTGATCCTCTTCAATGACTGAAAAAAGATTCAAAAGGCTTTTCTCATCACCGTCAAAAGTCAAACCCAAAGTGGGAGCGACTTCCATTGCACCAAGCACCACCTCATAAGAGCCCTCCATCCCCCTTGCTGGAGCATCCGCCATGACCTCAGCCAGCAACTTCTTGTTCCTTTCAGAAGGCTTTTCTCATCACCCTCAAAAGTCAAACCCAAAGTGGGAGTGAGTTCCATTGCACCAAGCACCACCTCATAAGAGCCCTCCATCCCCCCTGCTGGAGCATCCGCCATGACCTCAGCCAGCAACTTCTTGTTCCTGCTCAGCTACTTACCTATTTTATTCTTCACTCTCCGAGAATACCCCAACTAAGACTTGGAAACAAAAGAATAAATACATGTTCCCCTCTCCGTCATTCCAGGATGAGAGCAGTGGAGTCTCGAACCAGCTCAGTCGCCCCTGAGGAAGAACCACTGTAAAACTGGCCCGTGACTCTGCTGTCGGAGGACCCATCTTCTGAGAAGAAGATGAGGAGCAACAGTTCTTGGCCCAAAAAAAACTCGCTGAAGCATAACTTTCGCTGGAGAAAGTATCTAATCAGTCTTAACAGAGGCTTCCTCCACCTCCAAAGAAAAAGAAATCACCGGAGAAACATAAGGGTCTGCATTCACCACGCTATAAGAACTTGCTGGACACACCATCACAGTGGCAAGACCTTCTCTAAGTGCATCAGGGAAGCCATCAAAGACAACAGAAATCGACAGAGCTAGCACTGAGGCATCAGTGACAGACCCCACCATAGACGCCATCACCATTGTTGCAGGCTCCGACACCACTGTAGAAGACTCTGGAACCACCATAGACACCTTCGATGACAAATCCCCGACACCTCACATGCCCGGTTCCAACACCTCACCCACTGGAGACATAGAAAACCTATCAATCTTGGACACAGCATGGCCCAAGCGAACCTCGACCTCTGGACACGTGGCTACCTTGGGCAAGTCCGCTAGGATCAACACAACCTCCGGCCAGACGGCCCCACGCCAGGAAGAAATGGAAAGAGGCTTCAGCAAAAACTTGAGGGCTCGCTTGAAGCCCCTACGTCGGCAAATTTGGGTGTAATTATGACCCCCAGAAAGCTTTGGCTTGTGGGAGGACCCAAGCCTAAGGCCCTTAAGGCCTTTCAAAATTTTTGAAAAAGCCCATTTCTTTTTCTTGTTAGGAATAACAACCAGCCACCTAAAAGGCCTTCAAGCAACCCAGTAAAAACCAGACCCCACTCAACATGGAAAAGCCCTAACTGCTGCTTAACCCATTCAGAGACAGAAATGCCCTTTGTCATCTTCGTGGAGTCCGCTGCTACCATAGGACAAGTCGCCAAAGATGGGATTGGAGCTCTCTTCTCCTTCGACAGAACCTGATGAGGCCTAGATTCCGACTTCTCCAGCATAGAGGCCACTGCTAAGCGTGGCTCATTCCCGCCATCCCCTGGCTCAAGATTTGCCAACACCGTAAGCAAATCAAAGATATGTGAGGACCAACATTTCAACCCCAATTGATTGCGCCTCGAAGCGAGGTGACAATCTTAGAACCTCCGCAAAAGAGTGTCCAGGAGAGCACCCCTCTCCCAACACGAACTTGGTCTACTTCCCCGGCACGTCAAAGGCCAAAGACCCAACCTTTCCTTCAAGAGGTGGCAACAACCGATGCCATTCCTGCCCACCATGGCCCTCTGGGAGCCAAATATCTCCTTCGCATCCACCCTTTGCAATGATGGACACCTCTAAGAACCTTCCTGCCTTGTTATCACCCCCATGAACCATTAAAGCCTTCTCACCCCCCTCACGGTAAAACTTGGCGATGTTAGCCTTCAATTGACTTGCTGTCTCCACAACCCATGAAGCGCTTGGTTGACTAACAAAGATGACCCCTACAAACTTTTTGAACATTTTTCAAAAAGTTAAAAAAATATTGAATTTCTCACATACTTAATAGATTACTCACACTGTTAGAGGAATCGAAATGAAAAATATTGAATTAGTAGTGCTAAAAACGCCCACAAATCATTTCATTCCTTGGGAATAAAGGCTCATCTGGAAGGTGGAGGAGTGTTACGGTCTAGAAGATGGTGCCTACTTGCCTCTTTTGGTGTTTATGGAGGAAAGAAACAACAGGTGCTTTGAGGACTTAGAAAGGTCCTTGGAAGACTTTTTTTTTTTAATAAGTAATATTGTATATATCAAAAATAGCGCAATGCGCCTCTATGTACACAGTGAGTATACATAGGAAAAACCCGCGTTATCCCACAAAAAAATCCCCATGTAAGGACCCTAAAACCCAAAAAAAGTCTAAAGAGACACTAATACCCAAGACCCAAAACAACCCTAAGCTCACCTAAGCCCCCCTACCTATGATCCTACTAGTGCCTTTGACCCTACTAGAGCCACAGCCTCTAGCCTCAAAATTAATGGAGCATTCCAAATTTTTGAGCTGCTTCCTCCCCTTAGAATTTGAAATAGAAACCCCCTCTTCACGATACTAATCCTCTTCAATGGCTGAAAAAAGATTCAAAAGGCTTTTCTCGTCAACACCTACCAGTCAATCCCAAAGTGGGAGTGAATTCCATCGCTTCGAGCACCACCTCAGAAGACCCCTCCACCACCACCACCACCACCACCGGAGTATCCGCCACAACCTTGGCCAGCAACTTATTATTCTTATTCAGCTGCTTACCTATATTATTCTTCTCTCTCTGAGAATACCCCAGCTAAGACATGGAAAGAAAATAAATATGTGCTCCACTCTCTCTCCGTCATTCCAGGATGAGAGAGGCGAATTCTCGTACCCAGCTTAGCCGCCCCTAAAGAAGAGCCACTAGAAAAGCCTGAGTGAGTAGCTATCAAGATTGTATGACTAGCCTGTCTCTGCTCTCGGAGGACCCATCTCTTGAGAAAAAGTTGAAGAGTCTTCCCTATCAGCCAAAGTCGACGAGGATGCCTCCTTCACCTCAAGCGAAGATGGAGAAATAGTTCTCGACCCAAAAAATCCCCGCTGGAGCAAACCTTTCACTAGAGAAGATTTCCAATCAGTCTTGACCGGGTCTTCCTCCACCACCGGAGAAACAGAATCCACCACAGCCTCCATCTACCTTGGGTCCGCACTCACAATGCTCTGAGGACTCACCGGACACACCATCGTAGGGGCGAGACCTTCTCAAGGTACATCAAAGAAGCCATCGGAGACAAGAGAAATAGGCGGAGCTAGCTTCGGCACCTATAGACTCCACGCTCCTAAGGAGATCACCCTAAACCACCGTAGATGCCATCTCCGTTGATGCATCCCCAAGACCCTCTACAAAACCCTGCTCCAACACATCGCCCAAGGGAGACTCTTAATCCGAACCTGAGTGATGAGGCCTAACCTTCTTCCACTTAAGCCCAGTCCTCATCTTTAAGCCCCAAAATGATTTGGGCTTTAGGCCCAGCCCAGGTGAAAGGTCCTTGGAGGACATTTTATCATCTTTCTTTCATACATTGTATCTTTGGACTGCATTGTGTCACTTTTGTCGATTAGTTATGATGAATTCCTGGTTCGATTTTCCCTTTCTAGTTAGATGATTCCTTTTATGTACTCCCTGTGTACTTTAGAGAGCCTTTTTAATAAGACGGATTATTACTTAACAAAAAAAGAAATGGAGACTCAACCCAAAGTTAAAGTTCAAACCTCAAACGCAGAGTGAACTCATACCCATCCATCCGAACACATAACATATAAAAAGCAATACCAATTATAATATCATAAGAAAATCATGATTAATATCTCAGCCAAAAGAAAAAACACACAGCAATAAGTAATACCTTTTTCAGCAGAGAGGTCAAGTCTTGAGGATGTGATTTCGCAATATCCCCTATCTGACGAGCAGCTGTAAATCTTGTAGCTTGCGTAGAACCAGCTATTAGGTTTTTTGTCAAAGAAAATTCCCATTCATATAGCCATTGCACGGAGTTTAACCAGAAGACAAGTATGTACATTACATAATAAGTGGTAGTAAACATAAGTGCAATTAATCAAAAAAGAAGAATAAGTATAAAAGGATACCATCCAAGAGAGTGAGCAGGCGTTGAAGACGTGATGACTGCTGGGCCATGTTAAATCATTCCAATAGTTTGATGCTCAACTTAGCCTCTGGAATCTCTCTCTATATATAGCACCACCATTACTAGTTAATCATAAACCAGCCATAATTCTTTGATATTGCTGTTTTAGACTCTCAAATATAGGCCTCATTTTCATAGCAGACTAATCAATCATAGGTAATCATGAAAAGAGTCACAAAACCCCAATTATCTATCAATTTGTAATCAGCATCGTTTTCCCCATTAATATTACAAGGTACACTCACCTCAATCCAATCAAAACTATCAATTGATAATTACAATCCCTACTGTAATATAAATACACTGCAAATTTCATAGATTCAAGCCCTGAATTAAAAACTCAAAAATTA
The DNA here is from genome assembly GCA_013348765.1 of Carpinus viminea. NCBI lineage: Eukaryota > Viridiplantae > Streptophyta > Magnoliopsida > Fagales > Betulaceae > Carpinus > Carpinus viminea. The sequence continues at coordinate 20,413,237 of CP054674.1, forward strand.
ATCTAAGTTCTGATTTCTAACAAGATACTTAAAGTTATTCATACACCAGTTGTAGTTCAGACTAATTGAAGTTCCCATCAAGAACCCTAATTTCACTTCAATCCCCAAATTACACTTGAACTTCTGACTTCATTACCATAAATTCTAAAATTAACCCCAATCTAGTGATAACCTCACCCAAATAAAGTTTTAAACCACCAATTTGAGAAAACAAAAACCAGATTAGCAATACCCCAAATCACGCATGAGTAAGGCTCTCAACTTCACAATCTAACAAGTCCCCACCAATCCAATCAAAATGACATACAGAAATTACAAATGAGGCTCGATTGCATACCGAGTGGCATTCAGTTGGAGGAAATTGCAAGAAAACCGAGCGGTCAGTCGCGTTTGATGAAAGCAGACATTTAAAGCGGTGGCACGCCGGAATCCGACGAGGACGAGGACGAGGCTGCGAGAGCGATGGGCGTGGGGTCTGGCCGTGACAGAGTAGGCTAGTTTCGGCCTTGGCAGACTCAAATCTAAGAAAATACGATGATATTTAGAGCCTATTTATAGAGAGATCCGACTAGCTCCGAGGTGATTTTGCCCGCTGGTGGGTGAGTGGTGTTGGGCACGAAGTGAGAAATAAGAGGTGCGTGAGTGCGGCGGCCAAGTGTGAATAATGGGGAGGAGGGACGACCATGGAGAGGAGGGGTGAGAATGGGACACCCTAAATTACTAAAACACCCTCGACTCTCGTAATGAAGGCCATGGGGCTATAGGGTGTTACGTAATTTAATTGGAATTTGACTTGGACAATAGTAAATATTATAGTTTTCTAAGGGTCCAAATTTAACTTTTTTATCTTCATGAAAACGGTTGACATTTCTTTCTTTTTTTCTTTTTTTTTTTTGAACTTGGTTGACATTTCATTCTAAATGTAATTTTTAGATTAGGAGAATTACATTTGGACCGTTAGGACTACAGCAAATAAGTTTTAATTTTGGATAAAGTCCATATTTTTTCCTCGAACCACCATCTAATTGACAATGTCCTTCCAAACTTTTAATTATAACAATATTCCTCACAAACTAACAAAACATTATCAATATTCCTCCTAATAACGAAACTATTCTCAGTCAAAAAAATACTTAAAACTTTCAGAAAAAACATAAAACTAAAAAATTAAAAAAATTAAAAAAAAAAATCCAAAGGTTGGAAAATTAAAAAACAAAAAATCCTTTATATAAGAAAAAAATTAAAAAGTTTCAATTTATTTTTTATATAAAAATTGCTTTCTTTTTTGTTTTATAACTTTTTTAAATAAAAATTTATGTTTTTAAAAAAAAATAACAATTTTCGTGTAAAAAATAAAAATTTTCGTTTTCTAAAAAAAATGAAAAAAAATTCTTTTAAATAAAAGTTTCCGTTTAAAAAAATTATTTAAAAAAAATTGTTTTTAAAAAATTCGATTAAAAAATAATTTTTGTTTAAATTTTTAAAATAAAAAATCTTTTTAAATTAAAATTGTTCATTTAAAAAAAATTGTTATTTTTTGTTTGAATTTCTAGGGGTATTTTTATCTTATTGAAAAATATATAGGGGCATTTTAATCTTTTTGCTAGCTTTAAGGGAGACATTGATAATGTTTTGATAGTTTGAAGGAGACATTGTCATAATTGAAAATTTTGGGGCACATTATCAATTAGGTGGTAATTTGAAAGGGGAATATAAACTTTACCATTTAATTTTTTTATAGCACCTACATTATTTTATGTATTAAACTCTTTATTTAATGTATTAAACTTTAAAAAGTTTATAATGACACCCATGTCACTAAGATTTGAGGTTAAATAAGACGAAAAATGTGTGCAATAGCCTTTATACTCTTATAAAATTTATAAAATTACAAAAACCTTAATTAAATAATTTTTAAAAAAAAGTGCATTTTAGAAATTTTGAAGGCCTCCTCCATTAGGATTTAATAAGAGATGGGTGATATTACAAACTTTTTAAAATTGGATTTACTAAATTTAAAGTTTTTAACTTTAAAAATAATTACAAAATTGATGAAGGTTTAGGAATTTAAGTAAAGTTTCTTTTTCTTTTTCTTTTTTTCTTATCTTTGTCTTTGCTTTTTTAACGTGGCACAATAGTCCTTATGTCCAAGAACTAATTTCCATTCATCAGAATAATATTGAAAAGTATATTAAAAATAATAATATTGAAATGTAGTAATAATAATTATTTACTAAAATGGGTAATCCTTTTTTTAATATGGATAATCATTTGATTAGTAAATATGGGTATCACACTCCATATATTCTTTTTTTTTTTTTTGGACATGTCCACACAAGAGGGGTGAGGGAGATTCAAACTAATGACCTCCACTTCATTAAGCATAATCCCTGTCGATTGAGCTACTTCTTGAAAACCTTACCTATTATTCATTATGCACTTATATTTCCAAAATTTAAAAAATGGCATTTGGGCTTCCCATGCTATCATAGTAAGCTTAAATTTTTGCTTTTTTTCTCCACAAAATAAGCTTAAATTTATTTTAAAAATTAACCATTTTAATAAATTAAAACTATTAAAAATTAAACCCCAACAAAAAAAAAAACTAAAAACACCAAAAAGGTTTGGCCCTTTCATATTAGCACCCTTATTTTGTTTCAAATGATTATTTTTATATATTTTTAAATTTATTTTATTAGGTTTAGGTTTGGCCTAATTTAATAAAAAATCTTGTAATTTATTTGTTGTTCAAAACTTTGAGAAGTAAGAGTTAGGATTTCAAGGGTTGAGAAGTGTTTCTTGTTTTCCCGTCAGAAGCCTCGTTAGAACAGGCTTGTGACGGCACTTGACAAAGCTCTTTCTAGTTTCTCGTCATGAACCTCGTTAAGACGGGCATGTAACGGGACTAAAGCTGAAGCAACTGGTTTCTCGTCAGGATGGGCATATAATAGGATTGAAGTTGAAGCTACTATTTCCTCATCGGGATGGGCATGTCAAAGTTAGACTCCTTGTTTTCTCGTCAAAAGGATCGTCAGGAAAGAACATGTGCAATAAGTGCCAAGATATTCATATTTTATACCTTAATTTACATTTGTTAATTTTTTAGTTTTTGTTATTTTGTTATATTGTTATATTTTATTTCTTTTATTATGTTTTTTGTGTTTTTCTAGGTTTTTGGAAAAATGAAGCAATTATGGAAGTACCAAGCTTAAAGAAAAAAAATTGGAAAAAGTAGAAGTTTTGGATCAAGAGAAAGCATTCTAGTAGTGCGATCGATCGCACTATGCCTATGCTCGTGCACACCAGCAATCAAGCGCCCAAGCCAAGGAATGAGTGCAGTTTGTGCTCACGCGTGCAAGAGAAATGATCAATCGTAGAATTGCGATTGAGCGCACCTCACCTGCAATCGAGCACAGTCGTACACCAGTGAACAATGTAGTGGCTGGTCCTATTTTGAAAATAGGTTTAGGGTTTGCTTTATGATTTCTAAGGTTTCTAAGTGCTTCTAGGGTTTCCTTAAACTCTATAAATAGGCTTGTAAACACAGAATTACACACACTTAATTTCGGAGGAGAATTGATGGCTCTTCAAGGAAGTGTTTTCCAAGTATATTCTTTTCCTTTCTATTTTATTTTATGAAATTGTTTAACATTAAACTCATGTGTAACTAAACTCTTTAGTAGGGCTAGATTGAAACTCTAATTATGTTTATTTAATATTTCAATATTGAGGCCTTTGTGATAATCATATTGTGATGCTTAACTTGATTATTTCCTGCTTAATTGAATTCATTATATGTGTATGATTGGCCATTATATGCATGTAGTATGAACTAGTTATTTAGGTCAATTTAGATGACCAAATCCTGGGCTACATAGAGTAACAAAAGAACCTGGTCATGGGTTCTTAGGGTAATCAACATAGGGAACTGGGAGTATACACCCATTCCCTAAGCCTTGTGTATTTGTCAATTTCCATAGATTTATACTTTCTTAAAAAACAACTTAGTATACACTCATGCTAAATCCTTTAAGAAAAAAAAGAGTTAGAGTATACACTCATGCCTAATTCATTGCTTAAGAAAATCTATAACTTAAGGAGTACACAATCATGCCCTTAGGTTGGCAAACATTAAGTAGTCATAATATGATTGAAGCATTAGCATATTGTTATATTATGTAAGTGTGATTAGTGGTGGATATCAAAGCCTTACCCTTTATCTTTATCGAATCAAAAATCAATCTTTTCTCTTGTTTTAAATTTGCGTAATTTTAATAAAAATTTACCAATCATCGTGGGAATAATCTTGTACTTGCACCTTATACTACTATTTTGATCTTGTGTACTTATGAGTAAAACGTACATTTATTCACCTATTAATTTAGGTGGATATTTGCACAACAACGGGATAGGACTAAAGTTTGGACTCCCTGTTTTCTTGTCAAAAGGATCGTTAGGACGGGACACATGACGGGGATGAGTCATTTGTTCTTCTCATCATGATGTCACTCCTTTCCTATTAATACATGGATTTTTTAGATCTAAAATTTGAGAAGTTTTGTTCATCCTGTCTTAACGAGAAATGAGTCTCATAAACACGTGAAGAGTAAAATGTCTTCCCTATAAAAGGTTTTTCCTGTCACTGTTAACTGAAGACTTTTTGGGAGAATTTTCTGTTTACAGTCTCAAAAGTTCTCTTCGAGCTTTGTGTCTCGAGAGTTGTTTTTAAAAGAAATGACATGATAAAACTTCAGGCTGTCCTTTACTCTTGCTAGGGTCAGTAAGGAAATGCACTCCATGAAGATTGTCAAGTTGGAGACAAACTAGGAGTTTGTTGTTCTTACAGAGTCTAGAAGTTCTCCAGGGTTGTGAGTGTTGTCTAGTCTATAAATTGAATTTTCATATAATGATTTCACGGATTTGTCTGCCACAGAGTGGTTTTTACCTTCGATTTATTCAAAGGGTTTTTCACTTCATAAACAAACTTTGTGTTGTATTTGTGATTATTTTTTAATTACATTGTGCATGTTTTATTTTACTCAATGGCTTAGTTCTATGCTGAGTATTTGGTGATTAGAGGTAAAACATGATCCTCGCACTACAAAAAAAAAAAAGGGATTAGTGACGTGTATATTGTTCATTACTTTTTGCCACGTCACCATTTAGTAATGTGCCATTTAAAGCCATGTTACTAAAATCTTTTGTAATGTGTCAACTTAGCACATTACCAAATTAATAACTATCTAAAAAAAAAATTTGAATATATAAAAATTATAAATCATTAAAAAAAAACACATTCATTAGACTAACATTTTTTTTAATGATGCCCCAATAGTGGCATGAGTAACGTGGAATGGCATGGTATAATTATAGACTAACATTAAATATTAAAGTATAATTAGTATATATATATTAGCATTTGCATAAAGTTGGTCATTATTTAAGTTTTTTGCTTTAATTATTCATAGCTCCAACTAATTAATAAATTTCATTATGAAAGTATAATTAGTATAGGAGTGGGGATTCTTGGAGGCGGTAATGGGAAAAATGGGATTTGCGCTCGGTTGGATAAAACTTATCATGATGTGTGTAACTTCAGCGCATTATGAAGTTATGGTAAATGGAATACCGACAGGCAAGATTATTCCTACCAGGGGAATTAGACAAGGCGACCCAATATCCCCTTACTTATTTTTGATTTGTGTGGAAGTGTTGAGTTCATCATTAGTAAAGGCGGATAGAGAAGGTGTTTTGGAGGGGGTGCCTACTTCGAAAAGGGGTCCTCGGCTAAATCACCTATTTTTTACTGATGATAGTTTGCTTTTTTGCAGAGCAGATTTGGGTCACTGGAGTCAATTGTCTAATTTACTCAAGGTCTACGAACTAGCCTCCAGACAAAAATTAAATACATCCAAGACAGCGATCTTTTTCAGCCGGAACACTTCTCAAGAGATTAAAAAAAGCATTTTAGATGAGGCGAGAATTCCATGTTCACAGAGGTATGACAAGTATTTGGGGTTGCCAGCTTAGGTGGAGAAGTCCTGGACAAAAGAATTCAAGAGTATCATTGATAGAGTGTGGAAGCGGTTGCAAGATTGGAAGTTGAAGCTATTATCTCAAGCAGGTTGGGAAATCTTATTAAAATCAGTTATACAAGCCATACCGACATACTACATGAGTGTATTCATGCTTCCAAAAACTCTATGCTCCAAGATAAATTCTATGATGCAACAATTCTGGTGGGGAGCTTCGAGTATTCATTGGATGAGTTGGAGCAAAATGGGCATTCCAAAGTCAAAAGGAGGTATGGGTTTCCGGGATTTCAATTGTTTTAACAAAGCCCTCCTAGCTAAGCAATGTTGGAGACTTTGGAAATCGCCAGACAGCTTAGTTTCTCAAATTTTAAGGGTGAAATATTATGCTAATAGTTAAATTCTTGAGGCGAAATTGGGAAATAAACCATCCTACGCATGGATAAGCATTTTGGGGGCTTGTGACATTCTTAAGGAGGGGCTCTTTTGTAAGATAGGCAATGGAGAAAATACAAGGATATGGGGAGATAAATGGGTTCCGATCCCTACAACTTTTGCCATCCATTCATTCCCTGGGGAATTAAATGGAGACGCTAAAGTTGCAGAACTTATTGATAGAGATAGCCATGGATGGAATAAAGATTTGATTGAGAGATTGTTCCTCCCTGAGGAGGTTAAGGCCATCCTCAAAATACCCATTGATGTACAACGTAGTGACGTGGTAGTGTGGAGGGATACACCCAACGGGCTTTTCACTGTGAAAAGTGCATATCATGGGGCTATGAGAAGTCTATCACAACTGCAGGCCGAGAGTTCTTCTACTACTGACCGGAAGGATTTATGGGGTAGATTATGGAGACTTAAAATACCTAATGCGTCAAAAAATTTTCTATGGCGGCATGTCATGAGATTCTACCAACCAAATCGAGTCTTTTTAGAAGAAAGGTAATCGCGGATGACTTGTGCCCTATTTGTACTCTTGAGGAGGAGACGTGTTTCCACATCTTGTGGAGCTGCCCTTCCACAAGAGATGTGTGGAATGGAAGTATTAAAAGGTTTCATAAGAGTTCGCTAAAAGGTTCATCTTTTCGGAGTGTGGTTGAAGAGATGATGTGGTCGTGCGACGAAGACGAATTCTGACTATTTGTGGAGATTGCTCGACGGGTGTGGTTCAGACGGAATGAAAATGTCCATGGTGGACCCTTTACGCACCCGACAGGTTTAGCCCAACAAGCTGGGGTGGCTTTAGCTGATTTTTCTGTTGCAAATAATAGAGAGTTAGTTCCATTTTCCGATCTCGAAAAACCTAAGGGGGACAACAACTTGGGTAGCCTTTAAGGTCGGCTCTTGTTGGTGTCTGTATTCCATTAGGGAGAGATTGGAAAGTGGGACTGTGATAATATTCTTGATTTTTGCTCATGCGATGTTTTGTAAGGAGTCTTATGCTTCTTGATTTTATGATTATGAATAAGAATGATTACTTTTTCTCAAAAAAAAAATAATAATTAGTATATATTAGCATTTGCATAAAGTTAATTGGTCATTATTTTGGTTTTTTCCTTTAATTATTCATAGCTCCAACTAATAATAAATTTTATTTCGATAATAATAATAATAATAAAATCGTAGATATAGATCTAGGATTATATATATAGCAACCATGACATATATATATACATATATATAACTTTATATATATATAGTAATTGAATGAAAATATTAATAGGGTTTATTACGTGAATCACCAATCGCATAAACTTACAAAGTGATGAGTATCTAATTAAGAATTGGATCCTACTTATATAATGTAAGAATTCTATATGCATATATTTACTTTACTTCAAATGGAAAGTAAAGTTGATTATGAAGATTTTTGTACAGTTCAATTAGCATATTGAGCCGTTTTCAACAATAGCGAGCAGGCTTGTATAATGTCGAGCTCGAGTTTGGATCAAACTTAACCGAAACCCGGTCACCCGAAAAATGGTACGCGATTACATTTTAATTTTTACTGTGGGAATATAAGTACAAAATAAAAACGTAGTTTTATTTGATATATTAACAAATATAATTATGTCTATATAGTAGGGGTAGGAAATATTGTACAATTAAAACACATTATTTTTGTTATTATAATTTGTGTTTTTTTATTTTTTTTTTATTAAACCCATAGTAACGTGGCAGATATGCCATGTCACCCTATTGGTAACGTGGCATAGGTGCCACGTTACTAATGGGATATTGGGGTGTGGTCCCATAGCTGGCCTGCACCCCCTCCCTTTTTTCCCTCTGTTTTTCCCCTCCTCCTCCCACGCGCACACTTCTTATCTTTTCCATTTTCCTCTAGCATTTGTTCCTTCTCAAGCCGCACACTTCTTCTCCTTTTTCTCCCTCCGGCCACTAGCATTTGTTCTTCCTGTCTTTTCTTTTTCCAGCCGGCCAGCCACCTTCTTCTCCTCTGGGGCACACTCATTTCTCCAATGCCATTACTCGGTATTCTCTCCTCCAGCACTCACTTACTTCCGGCAAGCTCTCCGGCAACTTCACTCTCCGGTGCCTCTCTCCATCTCTGACGACGATCAGGTATATATATATATACACTTTCATGAGAAGCCTTCATCTGTAGAAAATATTATTTTTTTCTTTTCAAAAAAAAAAAAGAAAATATTATTTTTTAAATGTTTTGTACTCCACTATGAAGCCTACATTGGAGAAAGAACTTTGTTTTTGTTTTTCAAATTTTAAAACGATATTTTTAATTTTTAGAAAAAAATATTATTTTTGAAGACTTTTTTTAAAACAAGTTTGAAGTTATTTAATTTATTAATATTAAAAAAAAACATTTGTTGTCTTATTCATAAAAATAAACATGAGTTTTGTCTGCTTTGTTGGCTTGAAATTCCCTACAAACTAAATGCGTCAATCTCACCATGTTATTTATGTATTATTACATTCAGCCTCTCTCAATGAGTTTAATAAACATAAACATCTCTTATTCTCTACATGAATTTCTTCTTTATTTTGAATTGTAACCGTAAGTCAGTGTCTAAGCAGTTTAACAAACATAAATTTCCTCTCTATTCTGTAAGTCTCATTTATTGAAGCTTTATTTCTTAAATTCATTGTGTTTATGATTATTTATAGGTTATAGTTGTCTTTTGTTTATGCTGTCAAGTTTGAATGTTTTTCTTTTCAAATGGGTTGAAAGTTTCGTTTGTATACTATACAATTTATTTGAAATTAGGTTTTAGTTCATATTGCGTAGATTTTTTTTTTTCCTATAAAAAACTAGATTTTTCTTGTTTAGGGTCCCACAATAAATTCAATGAAATTTGGCTTATAGTTTAAAAATTAACATACATTAACAAAAAAAAAAAAAAAAAAAAAGAAGTAAATTTGGCTTATAATTTTGTTTAGGTAAATGTTATAAACAAAAAAAAGTTAAGAAACAAAAAAAAAAAAAAAGGAAACTAACCTAGATTTATTTTGTTTAGGTCCCTATAACAAATTCATTTAAATTTGGATTATAATTTTGTTTGTGAAAATGTTATATATATATATATATATATATATTTCCAATCATAAAAAAAACGTAGATTTTATAAAAACCTAAATAAAAGATAACAAATTCATTTAATTTGGATTACCCTGTTCAAATGTGTTAATTTTATAAAAAAATAAATAACAAAACAAATAACTTAGATTTATTTTATTTAGGGTCTCGATAACAAATGTAGGTAAATTAATTGGCTTTTTATGTATGTAGTAACGCTATGGACAAGAGTTGGATGACAAATTATAGGTCTATGAAGGAATACAGAAACGAGTGTAGATCGTTTGTGGACTTCGCAATTCGGAACTGTAAAACTCCAGATGGACTAATTGTTTGTCTGTATAAGACATGTCGCCTTAACAAGCGACACCCGCCGGGTTTGGTACTCGACCACTTGATAGGAGGAAAGGAATGTGGGCTCAATACAAAGACTGGATTTATCACGGTGAGAGGCTTGTGCGAGCTCTCGTTGAAAGCTCTAATTCGAATCGTCCAGCCGCAGATGCAGGTGCAAGCATAGACCAAGGTGGCAATATGCACGCTAAGTTGTGTGGTTTATTTGGCATATATGATGTCAAGGAAGACAACTGTGAGCCTCAACCTGGGGTGTAAGGTAATGAAGAACACATTGTTTATGATGAAGCCGATGAGGGTGATGCACAAAAGTACGAGGACTTGCTTAAAAAGGCAAACAAGCCACTTTGCGATAAGACCATACATAGCAAACTCAGTGCCACTATACATTTGTACAACTTGAAGTGTATGGGTGGAGTCAGTAACACGATATTCTTAACTTTCCTCAAGTTCGTCAATCAATTGCTGCTTGTTGATGATAGGGCTTTGCCTATTAATACATATAAAGCCAAAAATATTCTAAGGGACATGGGCCTCGGGTATGAGACGATTTCGGGATGTCGTAATGATTATATGTTGTTTTGGAAGGGCAATAAGGGCTTAAATTCATGTGTTAAATGTGGAAAATCTAAGTGGAAGGATGAAATTCAGTTAGACAAGGATGGCCAACCTATATTGTCGAGTAAAAGACGTCCAGTCAAGGTGTTGTAGTGGTTTCTAATCATACCAAGACTACAGAAGCTGTTTATGTCTCAGCATACTACGACCCATATAAGGTAGCATGTAGACAGCCGCACAAATGACAGTGTATTGAGGTATCCGGTCGGTGGTGAAGCAACAAAGTCATTTGATAATTTATATCCAGATTTTTCATTCGACAGCAGGAACTTACGACTTGGCTTTACTTCGGATGGATTTAATTCTTTTGGCAATATGAGCACATACCACAATACTTGGCCTGTAATGCTTGTACTGTACAACTTGCCTCCTTAGATGTGCATGAAACAAACGTTATATATCTTATCACTGATTATCCCATGCCCATTTTCACCTGTAATCGATATTGATGTTTACCTTCAACCCCTAATTGAGGAATTACAAAAACTATGGAATGTAGAGGTATGCACATTTGATGTCTCTACTAAACAAAATTTTATGATGCAAGCACAGTTGATGTGGACAATTAATGACTTTCTGATCTACGTAAATTTGTCAAGATGACCTACAAGGGGTGTAAAGACATGTCCTTGTTGTATGTATTCAACAAGGTCTACACTGCTAAAACATGGGAGAAAATTTTATTATATGGGTCATAAGCGATACTTGTCATAAATCATATGTGGAGGCAGAACAAACGAACATTTGACGGTAAGCAAGAATTAAAATGTGCCCCTAACATGCTAGGTGGAGATGAAATACTAAGACAATTAGAAGGGATGGTATTCAGGGATGAAAGTGCTGGTAAGGAACCAAACCTCACTGAGAAGTCAAAGACGGACTGTAAGAAAAAACAAAAGAAGCAGAAGAAGACCCCTAAGAAAAGACAACTAGTGACTAATGAAAAAGTGTAGAAAAATAAAAGTATTTTCTTTAGATTGCCGTATTGGAAAAATAATTTGTTGAGACACAACTTTGATGTCATACACATAGAGAAAAATGTGATGGACTGTTAACATTCTTGGCACATTACTAGACATTAAAGGGAAAACCGAGGACAACCTTGAAGCACATAAAGACTCACAAGAAATTGGTTTGAGACCTACACTTCATCCATTCACAAAAGAGAATGGGAAAACTTATATGCTCCTAGCTTGTCACACAATGACTCCTGAAGATAAAATTAATTTCTTGAAAGTGCTTCGAGATGTATGGGTGTTCGACAAATACGCCTTGAACATTTTTCGATGTGTTCGACTTAAGGAACATACAATGTCGGGTCTGAAGAGTCATGACAATCACGTATTGATGCAACAATTTCTCCCTATTGCGTTAAGGGGATCGAACTTGCCAAGTAATATGGTTAGACCTCTGGTTGAGATGTCTACATTCTTTAGGGGCATTTGTTCAACAACATTAACACTAGAGGATTTGAATTGACTTGAGAGTGACATTTGTTTTACTTTGTGCAAGATGGAACAAGTATTTCTCCCCAGTTTTTTTACTAGCATGGTTCACATTGCGCATCTTGTTTGTGAATGCTGTCTTGGTGGACTGGTGTAATACAGGAGGATATATTTGGGAGAGATAAATTTTGACATAAATATTTAAAATTTTTCTTCAAACTTATTTAAATACTATGACTAAATGCAATGATTCACTGATTTTGATATGTAGAAGCCTTATAGAGTTCAAATCTAATGTTCGTAATAAAGCGACTCTTGAAGGCTGCATTGGAGAGGGGTACATAGCAACTAAGTTGGTGACATTCTGCTCAATGTATTTAAATAATGTATAGACATTTCACAATAGGTCACAAATAAATCAGGATGGGTTTGAAGGGGAGGGAACACGATTTGACATGGACCGAATCATAATGAAATAGATTCTCCGTTATATTATGTTTAACTTGGACGACTTTCTCCAATTGTGGATGTAAATTGTTTTAATAATATATGCATGTTATTTCATCTTACACCCTTACTAGTGAACTATAATTGATTGAATTTTAAATTTTAGGGCATACATGGATACACTTAGGCAAACTTTGAATAGAGGGCAAATGATGGATGAGCAGTTAGAAGCACAACATTCTCAGCAATTTTACGATTGGTACCATGACTACATAAGACTAATTAATGTCGTATATAAATTTTAAAGAACACAAATTTGATTTTCATTCATATTTTCTAACTGCACTATTTGTGCATCTTTGATTGTATTATATCCACAGGTCGCTCGTTCGAACAATAAACGTATGAAGGAAATGAGGGAGAAACTAGTAATGCATTGTAGATGGCTAATGGTATCAGCAGTTGATTATAATAGATATATGATCAACGGCAAGTTATTTCACACTATTGCATATGATGTGTGAAAAAGGTCTTAGAACAGTGGTGTGTGCGTGCTGACTATTGATGGGGAAATGTACTATGATAAGCTAACCCAAATAATTGAGGTCAAGTATTATGATAGGACGAAATATGTTTTATTTAAGTGTGATTAGGCTGACAGCACAAGGGACTGGGGATGTAAGGTCGATGAGTATGGCGTAATACTTGTTAATTTCAAAAACCTTGTTTACAAGGAAGATCAAATTACTGATGAACCGTATGTATTAACTTCTCAAATGGAATAAATTTATTACGTTGAAGATGAAAGAAATCCAAATTGGGCTTACGCTGTGAGGACTAAACCTATAAATGTGCACGATGTTGTTCAAGGTTAAGGGCCTCATAATGATGAAGCCAACTACCACAAGAGTAAACCTTTCTATTGGATCGTAATGATGATTATGATTCACATGATGACTTCGAATACTTTAGAACCGACTTAGCACCAATTAAAGTGTATGTGATTCCATAAAAATTTAATATTGGTTTGTTGTGATTAATTAATTTGTACATTAATTAAATGATATATTTCTCATTTTTAAACATCAGAGCTTTTTATTTAGTCTATTGTATACATAATTAATTGAGTGTGTGATGTATTTCGTAGGTTAATATGAATACTCGGGGTGGGAAGTCAAGAGCATAGAGGCGACTATTTGTTGATAATGAGGGGCAGGACATTCGTGCATTTCTGATGCAACAATCAGGGTATTGACCTATACCTCTAGATCCCACGGAAGGGTAGATATCTGCAAGTCAAGATAAGTCATTCGATATTGCTGAGAAGGCTCGTTGTTTTATAGGCCTGACCCAACTAGGGTATCATTATATACCTACTCCTCATAATGGTGACGAATCCATGTCTATGCCATCTCCGCCGATGAGTTTGACTCAAACGGGTTATCTTCCAAACGGATTTTTTGATCATCCACCACAGCCCAACTTGTATATGGATGATAGTGAGACACAAGTCGATGATGACATTAATGATGATACTAATGACACACAAGACTCAAAGTCTAATGACCCTGCTCGACAAGTATTGGGTAAGAACGAGGTTCGGACGATAGGTATGTATGCTAACTAATCTCATTTATACATATATATTTATACATAGTCTATATGTAATTAATATTCACTTTTATTTAATATCAGTACTTATTATTTGTTAAACTTATTAATGTAGATGCAAATAGTAAGTTTGAAGTGTTAACAGTAAATGACTCGTACAAGTAGTGGAATATCCCAAAGGATAAAAGGGTCGTGATGGAGTATAATAGTGCGTGGTAGACCGTAGGAAAAAGCGGGTCGAAATTTAGACAAATGACAAACAAGATTGTTAGGAGCGATGCATTTCTTAGGATATCAGACGACTGGAAAAAGGTACTAGAAACTACGAAGGAGGATTTATGGAGCTCATTGATAGTATGTGTAAATTAGATGTTAGGAATTTATAATATATAACATCTATAATTTATTTTGTGAAACGATTATCAATTGATAAAAATATGGGGTTATTAATTTTTCAATTTTTAACTAATGCAAAAGTGAGAGTAGGACATATCCTTCAAAAGTACGACCCCAAGGACAGATAAATTGTTGGATATATGGTGCAATGTTGGTAATTAAGTAAGTCAATATTTTAAGGGAATTTATATATAAGGCCCTTGGGTAAACACTCCAAATTTTTTAAATTCGTAAGTTTTTTTTTGACAATTTACTCCTTGGATCAATCAAAATCACAATAAAATCCCAGCCATCAAAATTTTTTAACATTCGTTCATTTTTTTCAAAATGCACCATTTTATCACAGTAAAATATTAAATTTTTAATTTAATTTTTAAAATTTTAATCTAAGAAAAAAAAAGAATACAGGCAAAATGGGGGGTGGTTCGGCCACCCCTTTATTTTTTTTTAAATTTTAAATTAAATTAAAAAAAATTAATATTTTAATGTTGTAAAACGGTATATTTTGAAAAAAAACTAATTGATGTTAAAAAATTTTGACAGTATGGATTTTATTGTGATTTTGATTGACCTAGGGAGTAAATTGTCAAAAAAAAAAAAAAACTTAAGGATTTAAAAAATTTGGAGTGCTTACCCAATGGCTATATATATTAAATTTTCTTATTCTAATTGTAATCATCTATTATTATTAATTCTAATTGTTTGATGGCTTACATATTAATAACGTAAGTTATGTGCGTAGGAATACACTGAGCATATGAGAGACATATGAGCATGTTATAAAACATCACATTGGGCAGATTGAAGAGCTTGGCAAGAGTGTCACATGAAGAAGTATGTTTGTCATTTACTATACATTTATAGATGTCATTAGTATTGGAATTTATAAATTTAACATATGTTTATGTTGTTGATTTTTGTAGGTAATTACTTCGGGCAAACTCTTACGAGAGCGAAGGCTACCCAAATGACGAGGTCAAGGAGAGAGTTGTATAGTTCATACACCTTATCTTGAAACATATTTGTGCATTAGCTAACTTATTTAGGATTAACACTTAGCTAGTGATGATCGTGTTATGTAACATACAAGAAATGATGGAGCGCTTACAGGAGACTAACTCTGTAGAAATGGCAGATGAGCCCTAGAGGACGGTCCGGTGGACATCGAGTGATGCGTATGTACAAGCTCATGGCAATAAGCCTAAATATGCGGGTTGTGTTCGAGGTGTTAGTAAAAATATTCTACCTTTGTGGGGCAACATTCATTCCTATTATACATTATCCCAAGCAAGGTACGAAAACCTTGGAAGCTCGGTGGTGTCACAAATGATTGAAAGAGCACCTGAAGCAAGAAAAGAGCAACACAGGGCACAATTGGCTACACAGAAAGAGCATATGAATGCGATGTTAGCTCGGCAAAGGGAGGAGATTACCGCACATGTTACCACCCAAGTTATTGGAAAGGTGGCTCAGCAATGGCGACATATGAGGCATGAATTCGTGTGCTTGAGAGATCTAGACTGACTCCGGTTCGGAGGTGACTAATGTTATGGCTCCGCACGACTTAGGGTCCCCAACACGTGTCATTGTTAGATCCTTTGTTGATAACCGATCAGGTAACAATATATGATTTTTGTTTCTTATTTAGTAACATGATCATCTAGAGTAAATGACTATTATGTTAACTGTTAGTAATTTTGTACAATAATCACATCTTGTACGTGTAGATGATGTAAGTGTAGAAGCAAATGATGATCACAATGAAAACCAACAATGGACCTTGGTTGGACGAAAGTCATGTTTATCAAAGTGATATTGTGATCGTAGTTCTATGTATATCGCGGTATATATATGTGCATCACTTAAATCTATATTTTGGTTTTTGTGTGGATTATCATTGGAACTTGGTTGTTCTTGGTTGGATATTTGCATATATAATCTTACCATATCTGTTGAAGCTGGTTAGGTTGGCTATCTCATTAATTGTTATAATTTAATCCATTGTCACATGTATCAAACTATTGAAATAAGAATATTATATATAGCATTACTTATTCTTCAACACTATTAAATTGGTAATTGATTAGGTTATATCATGTTTCTCATTAATTATTTGTTTGATTTATTATTTGTAGTTAGTCTGAAGAAGTCGGTGGTCATGATGGTGTTCACTTGGATTAGATGGAGGAGGTGGTTTTTTTTTAGTCACATATTCGCCAACAAAACTTGTTGTATATTTTTTTGTGTTTTACTTATGTGTAGTTGGATCTATTTGTTTATTAACAATGTTGATGTATATAGATAGTTTTAGTTGCTGAAATTTGTGATAGTTGGATAATATTGAGGTTCTCTTAACGAAATACGATATAGTAGATGTTAGTAACTATCGCTTGACGGATAGTTATAGTAGATGTTGATTGTTCTATAGATAGTTATAGTAGATGTTGATCTTGATGGATAGCTCTATGGATTAAAAGTTTAGTATTCGGATTGTTTATAATGTTGATGTAGTTATAGTAGATGTTATATTAAGTGTGGCGACTACTAAACGGGTATAACACCCTAAATATTCGAAAAATAAATAAAAAATAGGAAAAAAAATCATTGCCAGCCTTTGGTGATATGGCAGTATTTAGTAGCGTGGCACATATTGCCACATCACCAAAGGTTGGTAGTGAATTTTTTTTCTTCCATTTTTCATTTATTTTTTGAATAGTTAGGGCGTTATACTCATTTAGTAGTCGCCACACCTAATATAACATCCACCCATGTTACTCCTTTAGTAACGTAGCACACACTGCCATGTCACCAAAGGGGTAACGTGGCACAAAAGTAAATGATAATGTGTCATTGTAGCACGTTACCATAATTTTAGTAACTTGTTAATATCTGACATGTTACTAAATAGTAACATGTTTTTTTATTGACACGTTACTAAATTCTTAATAGTAACTTAAAGTTTGATAACCCACCACACACGTTACCACTGACATGTTAATGGTCTTAAAATGTTACCAATAGTTTGTTACAAAATTTCTATATTTTGGTAGTATCATATTCTTTCATATTTGTTAATAACTTCAAGGGTATTATTGGGAGAAAAATGCAAAAGTGCCTAATTTAACACGCAATGGCAGTATGTGGGGCCTTGATATCACTTTTTAAAGCTTTGAGTCATAATTACATAATGAGAATTCGAGGATGATAAAATATATTTTTCCCCAAATAAAATAAGCATTTTCCCAAGTTTAACACTCAAATATAGGTGTTAGAGCAGAAAATATCTTGCATGTACTTTGGCCTAACATCCACCATATAACATTTCTCCTAACTTCTGAATAAATTACAATTTACAAAACACAAGGCTTAGAGGCCCAATGGGCTACTCTAACAGAGACTCTGATACCTAGATTAATTTGCACCTTTTGTGAAAGGTTAGGGGAAAAATATTTATGATATGGTAAAACAGTGTCTAAAGTATTATCTGATTTCAGTGCCATATATAGGGACTTTTTGGATTCTGCAGGGTTTCTCTAAGCTTCAAGGGCCTTGACCCCTCTTCTTGTGCCATGTCAATCATCGTACGATGGAGGGTCAAGGGTCCCAATCCCTCTTCTTAAGTCACGTGAATCATCTAATGATGGTGATGTGGTATTTTTGTGACAAAAAATATCAATAATAAAATTACCACTTGCAATAGGACGAATTTTTGTAGGATATGGCTATAGAGAGGGTGTCGAACTTCAATGACTATAGGGATTTCGTTATTAAATCTAAAAGATGAAATTTAGCCTAATTAAACAAAAGAGATTTTTTTTGTTGTGTAATTTAAAGTGCATAAAAATTAACGTAGAATTGAAAGTGAATATATGAGAGAGAGATAGTAAGGTACCGACTTCACTACAATCCGCACAACAATGGTTAATTGTATCTAATTCCAGACATTCATGATATGCATGCTATAAAAGAACAAGAAAATACAATATTAAAGAATAATGATAATCCATCTTTGGTTAGCACGAATCATCTATCTAACCATTAAGATGCGGCATGACCCGTCTTCCCTAGGTATAAATTATAAAATCCTTGAATAAGTTTCATATAATTAATGGAATAGCATAATCCATCTTCAGTTGACACAGATCGTCTACCTAAATTACACTAAACTAGGGTGTAATATGACCTGTCTTTTCAAAGCGTGGTCTACCTAATCCTATTAATCATATGGCTATTAAAACCCATTGCATAACCATTAATCTTATAATCACAGAAAATAAGGTTTATTTGAATTCAATATAAGCCAAATAATTTCTAAGACAAGAATAGAATTTCGCAAATATTGATTTTGTAAATAAAGAACAATTGCAATTAATATTAAGAACAGAAATCTCAATGTTTGCAATTCTCACAGTTATGCAATCACATACATAAATTGAATAACTAGAAATCAAATACAATCACCATTGTGCTTGAAGAGGGTTACATCGATACCCTATAAAAAGGGTTTAGCCATTCATGATTTTTAAGCTCCAAAGATAATTTGATAAAATTTTAGCTCTAGGAAAACTGACCCTTTTTACAATGTTTAAGAGCCTAGAAACCCTAAAACCCTAATACAATCGTAGGTCAGTCTCCCCGTCTAATTAGGAGACTGAAAATCAATTTTAAGCTGTAAAAAAGGCGCTTGCCGCATTATGCACTCTTGAGTGCACTTGATCGCAAGGGTGTGCGCTCGATCGCCCTGCGCTTGAGCTTAGATGTTGTGCGCGCAATTGCAGGATTGCGATCGATCCTAGGTACAGAATGTCTTAAACTTGTCATTTTTAACCCAATTTTCAATGGAACTCTTGCATTTGACTTGAAACACACAAAAAAAAAAAAAAAATCAAACAAATAACAACGCTAAGGAATTAACATATGTGAGTTAAGGGGCTTGAATGTACAATATTTAGCGCTTATCAGATGGATTTTTAATCAGAACAAACACTTTCCTCCTAACAAGAAGCGACTTCTCTTACCCTTGGCATAAGTGCCCCAAACCTACCATCATTTAATAAATGTGGGCCACTCTCTCGAAGTGGGAAGCAACTTCTCTTCGATCATCATAAATGCATTAAATTTGTGCGTTCCTGAATAACTGTAAACTACTCTTCCGATAAGTGTATTAAACTCGAACTGTACTAGTACAATTGACCTTTCTCCCCACATTGCAAAATAAGGCCTTGTGTGGGCCCTTCCCAATCTTATCCTCTTGAAGGGCTCAGCTTAGTCCCTCCAATGGGCCTGAGACGGGTCTGCCCAAGTTGGATCTAGACCCAACAATAGGATATAACATGATATTCCCCATATTTGAATTTTGTTATCAAGATTATATTGAAATTGAAAAGCTTAAAATTAAATTTACCAATAAATACATGTAGGTGGACACTCACTTAAATTTCTTAGATTGAAGAACTCAAAGATCAATAATTTCAATAGGCACAACTTCCAAAAAAAAAAAAAAAGTTTACCATGATATGGAGGCGTTTTAATGCAAGCAACCTAAAAAAATAAAAACATTTGCGCAATAAATCGTCTACAAAAAAAGGGGTTCCAGTATAAAATGCCTCAATTTAATAAATTAGGGGCATCTGCTAGCTAGGCGCCCCAAATATATTTCATCGAGGGGCACGCAAGTCTCACGTCCAGTACTCCCCTCTCAATATTCTCCCTCTCTCTTCGGCGCCTTGTGTCCAGCCAGTCCCCCACCCACCATCTCTCCCAGTTGGAACCAGCTGACCATCCCCCCTTTACATCTCCCCGACCTATATCCTCTCTCTTGATCGGTCTTTTCAGCACCCATATAAAGCTCTCTCTCTCCGATCGATGATATTTGAGGACTCTAATTCATTAAAATAGGTAAATCTACATTGCACTTGCACGTACATATACATTAATATACATACATTTTTAACTTCGATTATGATTTTTAGAAGTATTAGAGAGATTTTTGATAGATGATTAATTTGTTCATTGATTTCCATTTTAGGGTTTTGTTTACTCGAGTATGACGATTTAGGTGTGGCACAGTGCTACCAACTGAAAGATAGTTAAATTTGAAAATATATTAGACAAGTAAGCACGCTTAGTAAGGGGTTGAAATTTGTTTTGAAGGTATTTGATATATTAGTTAATGCGTAAATCGTTTTAGTTTCCTCAGTGTTGTAGTTTACTTAGAAATAGTGTTGATAAACCATAATTTCATGCTTATTTTATTTAGTTGCACTAAATATTCATTTTATGATGATTTTGACATGACAAATGCTATGTGGTTTGAGTATGGCACATGCATGATCTTGAAGAAAACTACTACAAATTGAAATAAAAAGATATAGCTATGAGATTTCTTTGGCCTCCATGTAGCTCCTTATTGTGGTGGCCATTTGCAAGTTAGTTCAAGGCTAGACATAGAATTACTTAAACCTAAATCTTATTCATTATAACTTATAGACCTTTCATAATGTAGTCATGCTATGGACAAGAGTTAGATGACAAAGTTTAGGGGTTTGGAAGTGTATATGAATGGAGCCAAGTCATTTGTGGAATTTGCATTTAGCAAATCTACAAATAAGGAGTACATAATCTGCCAATGTAAAAAGTATAAATTCAACAAGAGTCCTAGTCCAGAGTTGGTTTACACACATTTAACAGGTGGAATTGGTATTTTGCTTGGTTACACTGAATAGGCGTTCCATGGAGGAAAGATGTACGATCTTGTTACTTAAAGAGAACCAACAATTGAAGGATCTTCTTCGGCCCTTGTACTTGGCGAGTTGAAAACAATGAATGCCATGCTTCGTGATGTTTTTGGCATGCATGAGTCAAGAGGAAATGAATTTGTTAGTCACATGGAAGCACAACCTGATGTTGTAGAGTCAATGCAGGATGCAGTTAATGATGAGACTGCGAGAAAATACTACAACTTGCATATGGAATAAAAAAAGCCACTACATGATAAAACCAAACATAACACTATATTTACATCATTGCTTGAGTTCATCAATTAATTGCTCCCGATGGATGGTGAAGCCTTGCCAAAAAATGCATATAAGGTCAAAACGTTTTTGAGACACTTGGGGCTTGGATTTGAGAAGATTTTGGCCTGTTAAAATGACTGTATATTATTCTGGAAGGATATTGAGCATTTAGATTTGTGTACAAAATGCGGATTATCAAAGTGTAAGGACAATATTAGAGTGACTAAAGATGGGCAGTCCTGACCACCTAAAAGACGGCCCATTAAAGTGTTGCGATGATTTCTACTAATATGACGCTTACAAAGTGTAGTGACCCAAATTACTAACTAGGCATAAGTGGCTTAGTTGGGGGAGTTAATTTGGGCTTTGGGTCACTAAGGCTGCTAGAAGGGTAATTTGGACTTTTTGACGTCGCTAGTTAGGCGGACGTCACGCTATTATAAACAAGCGGATGTCAGGCCGGGACCACCGGACGTATGCTCTGCAAACCGTACTAGCGGACGTACGCAGGACCACCGGACATATGCTACTTTTTGAGTATCATCTGGATAATACTTGGACGTACAAGACAGCCTTTGAACCTCCGGGCAAGAACCATCGGACGTATGCTTCTTGGCCGAACGTCCGCTGCTTTCTGGGCCTATAAATAGAACCCTACCCCCTCGTTATTTTCACAGTTTCCAGAACGCCCCTAGGCTGCTAGTTTGTTTCCAAAGTGTTTCCAAGCTTGTGAGTGTTTGGTGAGCGTGTGTGTGCAAGAGTTTGCGAGTTCGGGACATTCGTGAAGCGGTACTCTCGCGGTTTTGTTTCAAGGAGGTAACGTTCGATCCATAAGCTTTTGTTTACGTTGTTATGCTGCTTGGTTATTGTTTAGATGTAGTGGTTAGCCTAGTTGCACCGTAAGACCCGCTTGGGTTAACGTTTGGATAAGTTTAGCGTTGTTACGTTGCATGAAGGTTTTAAGCTAGACTAAAAGGCTTTAGGTAATACCCAGTAGCCTTAGGAGTCGGAGGATAGGCGGACAGTGGAGAGAAAATGAGGTTCTCCTTGAGAACCTATATAGCGGACGTACGGTGTCGAGACCGGATGTATTGCTTGTCGTTGCACGGCGGACGTACGCACTTGATATCGGACATACGGTCACTGTGTGGCAGGGAAACCCTTTGTTCGCCAAATTTTCCATAGCTCCTATTTTCCTTGATTTAGGGCTGTTATAGTGGGAATAGGACTAATAGAAGGTCTTTCATAGATTTGGAGAACCCGGATCATTTCGAGTTTTCAGAGACACGTATTGACCCAGGTGAGTTTTAACTCACATAATGCGCATTGTTATTTTCCATGCACTGCACGTCTATTTTGTGTACCAAGAAAACATGCATACTTTACAACTCTCACCGTTTGTATGTATTGCACATGAACTCTGTCATTTTGGAAAAAACGTTGTACTAAATTTGTTAACCAAGTGAGACTTGTAAAAGACATGCATGTAAAATACGGACAAGATGATTTGCATTGTATGACATGTTACATCGGTACGTGCGGTAGTAATGGCCATGGGCTCACTATACATGTTAGCTTTATGGTCAAATGTGTGCGTTATGTGAGGGCTGTGGATCCATTGGTTTCGTGACCTTGATGCAATCATTCCCAATGGTTCGGTTACTACAGGACGGACGTCATTAGTTGGTGTGGACCACTCGGGATCAGACCCGATCGTGCCACTAGTGTTACGTACGGTATATTATGCAATGACTGGGGCACTGACATTGTATTATAGGTCTCTCGGGACAGCATCAACCCTGCTGAGAAGGGGTAATATCTTGGGTAGACCATATCGTTGAACTATGACAATTGTTGACACCATATGCATATATCATTCTTATACATATATCACGCATAAATAATCTGTCATGGAGGAACTGTTTTGTTCAATAAATACTTGAGTTCATTTACAAAAACTGGCATGGGCATTATCTGCGTTAAAAATCACTAAGTGTTAGACTTACCCATTTGTTTATGTCTTTTCCTATTATTATGATTAATTGTGCGGTTTAGTTGCAATAGACGAAGATGCCATCGGAGGTTATGTGGGTGATTGCTCAGACCCTAATACGGGTAATTTTCGAGGACATAGATCCGGTTTGGCTTAGGACGATGTGGGAGGATGGAGAATCTGCCCGTGTAGACATGATCGAGATTCTGATCTCGTTAGCTTTGTTAAAACTTAGATCTAGGCTTTGATCTGTTGATCTTTTGAGAACTATGCTGATATAACATATTTTGGGTTGTATCTATTTTCCTGGTTGACGGCCTGACGGCCGGTACATTGATGACTACTTATTATGTTATGGATGCAGTATTTTATCTCTGGTATTGTTGTGTGAAGTTTTATTTGCTATCTCTTAAATCCCATAGTCTTGGTAAAGTCTTCTGTTGCAGTTTTCTCGTTACAACGAGGAAAGTGATTTCCCAGAGGTTGTGTCTCGGAGGGACATGGCTGGGATGGTGCACCGTGGGGTCAATTACTGGTTAATTGATATTCCCACTGGGCGGGGCATCACAGTTGGTATCGGAGCCCTTTGCTTTGAGAAGAGTATAGGATAGAGGGAAAAAGAGAACTTAGCCCATGATAACACCAGAGATTAGGCTAGATAAGTGATTAGAACTTAGCCTCTAGATTGTTCGCTTGGTTCTGGTAGAGTTGGTTCTAACTTTGCCCTTTGTTGCAGAGAATGCTGCCCTGAAGAAACCCTGCAACTGGACCTAATGCGTTGGATATCGGAGAAGGAAGTGTTCACCCGGAGCTTGTGGACATTCCTATTGAGGAATCAACACTCCCTGGGAGCCAAGTAATGGAAGCAATCGGTCAATTGGTTTCGGCCATCGATCGCGATAGGGTTGCGAGACAGCCAGTTGAAGGGATTGGATGTTCATTGAAGGATTTCTACAGTCATCACTTGGAGAGTTTTGACAGAAAAGGCGATCACACTAGTGCGGAGAATTGGCTGAACGACGTGGAGGAGCTGTTAGCTACTCTTGGATGTACTAACAAGCAGAAAGTGGCTTATGCTGCTTATAAGCTGACTGGGGAAGCTAAGCGTTGGTGGTAGGATAAGAAGGTAGTGCTTGTCGTTGACTTGGGCTCGGAGACTACCATTTCTTTCAAGCATGAGTTCAATCGGTACTTCTTTCCTAGAGTCGTGCAGGAGGCGAAGTGATCGTACCAAAAATAGTACTCGCCAATTGCACGAGTCGATCGTAGTAATGTGGCTGTGCAAGTGCGAGTGTCGAACCCACAGAGAATTGTGTTTGTCGAAAACCAACTTTAGAGTGCTTAAACTAATAACATCTCAACCTAGTCCCAATATCGAGCAGGTAACGTGCAAAAAATTAAACTAAGTTAAAAAGCATTAAAATAAAGAAATAAAAACGACTACAGTCCCTAATCCACTTCACAATTAATTAATTAATATATAAACATGCTTAGCTCATATTTATTAACAGTTATGCTACAAGGCATACTTTGAACATTAACGCATTGTTCATATTTCCGTCTATCGATAAGCGCATATGTATATCCTATTGTTGCTACACAATCTTGTCGGACTAACCGAGGCAAACACTGTTACAAGAGGTCACAACGGATAATGGTCCGAAGACGAATATCTGATGTATCTCCGGTTGCAACGTTAGTCGACGTTTGACGATTGGCAAACAACAATCAATACACTTTTGTCACTAAAGTGCATTGAAACGAATAGACATAAATAAATGACAGAATAATACGAACTAAACACAAATATATAAACAAATTAAAGCGAAGGGAAAAAGAGACTAATTAAAAGTAAAATAAAACATTAATTAAATAAATGACGCTTTAGGAGGGTTCTGTGAAAAGCAGAGGGCTTGGGCCCTAGAGGCACCTCCCAAAACGTCCTTCACAATGAATACACGAGGTCCTATTTATAGGTCGGTGGACATCGAAGTGCGTTCAACGCACTACTTGCGTTCGAACTTACGGTTATTTGTGGTCAACGCAGGGCTACGCTCGACCTCAAATAAGCTGGCGGCTAGGGCTGACATGGAGGTGCGTTCGACGGCAGCACTGCGTTGAAACGCAGATAACCGCTAGGGCGGCTGCTGTGCGAGCGTGCTAAAACTTGCGTGCGACCGTGCTTGCATGGTGCTGCTGCGACGTGGTGTCTGGTGTCGCGTCCGTAATCGGTCGAACACACCAAGTGCGGTCGAACGCACTTTGGCAGCTTCTTCTCTTTAAGTCCTTTCTTGCCCTTGCTAACCATGATTCAACACAATGTCCTGCACAACACAAAATACTAAAAACACTACAAATGATTAAATATTAACAATGCTAAAGGCCTAACGAATATAAATTAAGGGGTCCAAATTAGCACTTTTAGGCACCGATCACGAAGGCACGAGAATTTTTGGACCTGGTCCAAGGAGAGATGTCGGTGATCGAGTATGCTGCAAAGTTTCTACAATTGTCGCGCTTTGGACTATACCTCATCCCGACTGAGGAGAAAAAAGCTAAGAAGTTTGAACGACGGTTAAACTCTCGCATTCGAATTATGATGAGCTGTTTTGACATTCGGGATTTTTCCCAATTGGTCGATAAGGCATCAATCTATGAAGAGAGTTTGAAGGAGAATGCAGTGGAATATGCGGATCAAAAGAGAAGGACTTAAGGAACTGGTACTTTGGTCGGAGGAGTCGGGCCAGCTAAGAGGATGGTGGTGGGGAGTTTTCCACCCCAGAGGCCATAAGAACGTACCTCTGGTAACTCTCCAGCTTCGTCACAAAGGAATCAGACGCCAGAGCTGTGTAAGAAGTGTAACCATGTGCATTGGGGGCTCTATAGGATGGCAACTGGAACTTGCTATCGCTGCGGCCAATTTAGGCACTTCAGTAAGGACTGCGTGGGCAAGGGGGCTGCTCAGAAGCCTTTGGCGCTAGCTAGGGTTTACGCGCTTATTCTAGGAGAATCTGAAGGAGGATCGGAAGTAGTGACAGGTACTATCCCTATACTTGGATTTGAAGCTTCAATTTTGTTTGATTCAGGGGCTATCCACTCTTTCGTATCTGTAGTATTCGTAAGGTTGTCTAGACTTGTAGTGAAAACTTTGGAACCTGGTCTAGCTGTAACTACATCCGTAGGGAAAACTGTGGTGTGTAAGCGTGTAGTTTGCGAATGCCTTGTTAGCATTTGTGGAAGAGTACTTCCCACAAACTTAGTTGTTCTCCCTATATTTAATTACGACATTATCCTCAGGATGGACTGGTTGACAAAGCACTCGGCGATTATTGATTGCGTTTTGAAGCAAGTGACACTTACGCCTTGGGGAAAAGGAAAGGTGACGTATGTTGGAAAACGAGCGAGGTCCTTACCTCCAACGATTTCAGCCATGCAAGCAAGGAAGCTCATCGTTGGAGGTGACTAGGCGTTTTTGGCATTCATCGTCACTCCAACGAAGCAAGCAAAGAAGAATCTGGACAATATTCCTGTGGTGTGCGAGTATCCAGATGTCTTTTTGTCAGACTATTTTGGATTACCATCACGGAGGGAGGTGGAGTTTGGGATTGAATGTGTTCCAGGCACTAATCCTATCTCGAAGGCACCATATCGGATGGCGTCTCCAGAGTTGAAGGAGTTAAAGGAACAACTCCAAGAACTCTTGGACAAGGGTTTTATTTGCCCTAGTATATCACTGTGGGGAGCACCGGTGTTGTATGTCAAGAAGAAAGACGGGTCGTTAAGGATGTGCATTGACTATCAGGAGCTGAATAAGGTGACGATCAAGAATCGATATCCTTTGCCAAGGATTGACGACCTGTTAGATCAACTGCAAGGAGCGCGGGTGTTTTCTAAGGTCGATTTGCGCTCGAGCTATCACCAAGTACGGGTGAAGGAAGAGGACATTCCTAAAATAGCCTTTAGGACTCGTTATGGGCACTACGAGTTCTTAGTTATGTCTTTTGGACTAACTAACGCACCAGCAATCTTTATGGATACGATGAATAGAGTCTTTCACGACTATCTAGATCAGTTCACCATTGTCTTTATCGACGACATACTAATTTACTCAAAGACGTTAGAGGAGCACAAGGAGCACTTACGCAAGGTATTGGAGAGGCTTAGGAGCGAGAAGCTCTATGCTAAACTCGAGAAGTGCGAGTTTTGGCTGGATAGCGTATCTTTCCTCGGGCATGTCATTTCGGGAGAAGGAGTAGCAGTTGACTCGGAGAAGGTAAAGGCTGTGGTCGAGTGGACAAGGCCAACTAGCGTGTTTGAGATTCGAAGTTTCTTAGGACTCGCTGGTTACTATCGACGCTTCATCGAAGGTTTTTTGAAGCTGTCGGGGCCACTCACTACTCTGACTAGGAAGAACGCCCGTTTTGTTTGGACGGACGAGTGTGAGCGATGTTTCCAAGAGCTGAAGAGGCAATTGGTAATTGCTCCAGTATTGGCATTGCCTATGGAATTGGGGAATTTCGTGGTGTATAACGACGCTTCTAAGAAGGGTTTGGGTTGTGTATTGATGCAGAACGACAATGTTATTACTTATGCTTCATGCCAACTGAAACCATATGAGCAAAACTACCCCACACATGACCTGGAGTTGGCAGCAGTGGTGTTTGCTCTTAAGATTTGGAGAAATTACTTGTACGGCGAGCGATGCGAGACCTACACGGACTATAAGAACTTGAAGTATCTCTTCACTCAGAAGGAGCTGAACATGAGACAGAGGAGGTGGCTAGAATTGATCAAGGATTATGATTGTGAGATCAATTATCATCCCTTGCTGCTCTAGGGATTTCTCAACCCCAGTTGATTAAGGAACTCACTGGGATGAGCCTGGAAGTAGTAGGCAAAGGCATGCTTGTACACTTGGCTAACCTGATGGTTCAGTCAGAATTGCTTGCAAGAATCAAGGCAGCTCATCTTGAAGATCCTGAGTGTGCCAAGATCAAGTAACTGCTTGCAGAAGGTAAGGCAAAGGAGTTTTGTCTTAAGGAAGATGGGCTGCTCACCCATTTCAAGCAAGTATGTGTACCAGGAATTAAAGGATTGAGGAAGGAGATAATGAGCGAGGCTCATCATTCTCCGTACACTGTGCATCCTGAAGGCACCAAGATGTACCGTGACGTAAAGGGGTCATATTGGTGGAACAATATGAAAAAGGATATTGCGAAGTTTGTGAAGCAGTGTTCGACCTGCCAACAAGTGAAGGCAGAACATCAGAGACCAACTGGGATGCTTAAGCCGTTGCTTATACCGAAATGGAAGTGGGACGAGATTGCTATGGATTTTATCCTAAGATTACCCAAGACACCCACTGGGGAAGATTCCATTTGGATTGTTGTCGATCGATTGACGAAGAGTGCTCATTTTATTTCCTTAAAGGTTAAGGATCCGATGGATAAGTTAGCCAGACTATATGTCTAGAATGTAGTTCGCTTACATGGGGTACCATCGGCAATCATTTCAGATAGAGACTCGCGTTTTACCTCGAGGTTCTGGCAAAGTCTTCAAAAGGAAATGGGGATGGAGCTAAAGTTTAGTACTGCTTTTCACCCTCAAATAGACGATCAATCTGAGAGGACGAACCAGATCTTAGAAGACATGTTGAAGGCATGTGTGTTGGAATTCAAAGGAAGCTGGGTTCAGTACCTACCTTTGATCGAGTTTGCATACAACAACAGTTATCAGGCGACTATTGGAATGTCACCATATGAAGCACTTTATGGACGAAAGTGCCAATCACCTTTGTATTGGGACAACATTGGTGAAAGACAAACGTTGGGGCCAGAGTTGATTCAAGACACTCGTGAGAAGATGCGTGTCATCAAGGAGCACATGAGTGCAGTTTAGAGTCGGCAGAAGAGTTATGCTGATAAACGAAAGAGGCCTTTGGAATTCGAGGTAAAGGATCGTGTGTTCCTAAAGGTATCACCTATGAGGGGAGTAATGCGGTTTGGGAAGAAAGGGAAGCTTAGCCCCAGATTCATTGGGCCGTTTGAAATTACTCAGAAAGTAGGGAAGTTAGCATATAGGATTGACTTACCCCCAGATCTGATTGGGACGCATAATGTTTTCCACGTATCGATGCTAAGGAAATACATCGCTAACCCTGAAGTAATTGTGGAGTATGAGCCGTTGGGTATTCAAGAGGGATTAACTTACGTGGAGGAACCAATTAAAATCGTGGACAAAAAGGAGCAGGTGCTATGTACTAAAATGATTCCTATCGTCAAGGTATTGTGGCGTAATCATGGAGTGGAGGAGGCATCTTGGGAAGCAGAACATGAAATGCGGAGCCATTACCTGCGTTTGTTTGAATGATTGTGTATGACTCTTTCTTTAAGAATTTACTTGGACAGTATACCTATTTCCATTTTGGGTAAGGAAATAGCTGACGAAGAAAGGGTTGTTTTCTCTTTAGGATTATGGCACCTATACCAATCGACCCAGATTGTGTGTGGAACTACTCTTTCTGTGAATGGATAGATATGGGAGTAGAGATTGACGAGGATTGGTATAGCGTGGGCAATATCGAATACGATGCACTCGACAACTTATGGGGTGATTTTCCGTAACTGTTTGAAGAAGAAAATGTACCGATTAATGGATGGGACGAGATAATTCAGGAAACCACTGAGCACGGCAAGAATGGCGTATGGTCAGGAGGTAACATTCTACATCCTTTTGAGTGCTATTCTTTGGTATTTATTTCGGAATTTCGAGGACGAAATTCTTATAAGGAGGGTAGAATTTAGTGACCCAAATTACTAACTAGGCATAAGTGGCTTAGTTGGGAGAGTTAATTTGGGCTTTGGGTCACTAAGGCTACTAGAAGGGTAATTTGGACTTTTGAGCGGACGTACGCTAGTGATCGTTCACAGTTCTGCAACTCCAGCGTTTGTTCCCCTCTTGACGGTCTAGCGTTCGCATCTTGAAGTCGATCGTTGCCCTCGAGCAGACCTTACGCAGCTCCATTCCGATTGCACTGAGGGCCGTTTGTGAGTTTTAGTTGTAGTTTTTATTTTTATTTTATTATTTTATTTAGTTTAGTTCATGTGGGGAAACATTCCAACACCCCATGGACCATGTTCATATTGCAATAGTCCTTACCATCATGTTAGAAATTGTCCTACTGTGGGACAATTTTCTAATTATTCTTTTAAGCATATGAACAGGCCGTTCTCTAGACCGGGGAATGACTTTTATTCTGATTCTTATAACCCGGCATGGAGCAATCAGTCTAACTTCTCCAAGCTCAAGATCATGCAAGCTCAAGATCATTAGTTGGATGAGATGAACGACAAGTTTGGCAAGATGACTCAGACAATAAATTCTCACTCTCAATCCATTGCCAGTCTAGAGGCTCAGGCAGAACTAATAGTTGATATCCTGGATAGAGAAGAAGAAGAGCTTCAAGGTCAGCCGGTGGCCAATTCTAATGAACACTACATGGTATATGAGAGTACTTATCTTGAGCAAGCTATCACCATACTGAGGAGTGAAGAAGAGGTCGAAAACCACGTGGAAGAGAGGAAGGAAGAGAAAAATGAGGAGGAAATTGAGGCCCCACAGGATCTACTTCGGGAAAAATGCAAGGAAGTGAGCGCTGAGGCTTCTTCACCATCAATTCTTATTCCCGAGGCGCCATATGAGCTCCGGGCCCTTATTCCAGGTAATCTAAAAATTTCATTTTTAGATATAGGTGACAATTTCCCAGTCATTAGTTTTTATGACTTACCAATAGGCCAGGAGAGTAGACCATTAGGGCTGTTAGAAGAGCAAAAAGAGACCATCGAGGTAGAAAAATTTCCTGAGTATTCTCCTCATTTTACTCTAGTTCATGATTCCCTACCGGATGAGAAACTATTTGAGAATACTCAGAGAGATCTACCTCAATATACAAAAATTCAAAATTACCTGTCTATAGGTAAAATCCATTCTCTGTGGTCCAAGAGAAGAAAAGATTGGTGTTTCAAATTTAAACTTAAGGGTTTGAGAACAATGAGCGCATCAAGGATGTGGATTCCGCTAATTTGGCGGATTCCATATATTTCGACTACATGAGTCAGCTTTATAGGATCAAGCGCAAACCCTGTGCACTTGACTCCTCACTTCACCAGGGTATATGATCTCCATCCAGGTATTTTATCCATTGTTGTCTATTCTTTGTTAATTTCGTGGTTCACTCAAGTGGGGAATGGCATTCTGAGGAAGCGAACGATCGCACTTCCTAGGGGGCGATCGCCATCCAGGTTTGGCACTCTGATTGTATTTAATTTCCAGACTTTCAATTTATGTATGTTGATTATATAACTGTGAGAATTGCTACATATGGATTTTGTTCTTAATTATTAGATGCAATTGTTTTCAAAAAATTCTTATCTTATCTTAGAAAGTATTTTACTTTTATTGAACTCAAATCAACCTTATTTTCTGTGATTATAAGATTGATGGTTATGCAATGGATTTTAATAGACATATGATTAATAGGATTAAGATAGGTCATGCCTAGGGAGGACGGGTCGTACTACACCCTAGTTTAGTGTAATTTAGGTAGACGATCCGTGCCAACCGAAGATGGGTTATGCTATTCCATTGATTGTATGAAAACTTATTAAGGGATTTTATAGTTTATGCCTAGGGAAGACGGGTCGTACCGCATCTTAGTGGTTAGGTGGACGACCCGTCTTCCCTAGGCATGACCTATCTTAATCCTATTAATCATATGTCTATTAAAATCCATTGCATAACCATCAATCTTATAATCACAGAAAATAAGGTTGATTTGAGTTCAATAAAAGTAAAATACTTTCTAAGACAAGATAAGAATTTCACAAATATTGATTTGGAACTTAAGAACAATTGCATCTAATAATTAAGAACAAAATCCATATGTAGCAATTCTCACAGTTATATAATCAACATACATAAATTGAAAGTCTGGAAATTAAATACAATCAAACCATTGTGCTTGGATAGGGTTACATCAACACCCCATAAAGGGGTTAGCCGCTCATGACTCCGCTAAGCCTCCAAGAATTATTTTCTATCTAAAACTAAGTATATCTTCTCTTGAAGCATAGAGGCTTATTTATAGGGAGTAACAAGTCCTATAAGCCCTAGTAAACCTAGAAAATTCGGAATTCATTCTTCTAGTTGAATTAGGAGTCAATCCATGTACAAGTGGGAAAAGGATTCGTCCAGATTTGCCTCCTTCACTTGTGGGGAAATTTTGACGTAGCGGGAGTCCGATTTAGGAAAATCCTATTTCATCATGATTTGTAGAAAATTGAATTATCTTTCCAATGCCGCTGGAATCACCTCAATCCGATATTTGAGCTGAAAGTTATGGCCAAAATACTAAGGCATGTTCAAAATCTGAAATTCTATCCAATCCGATTTTGACTCAAAGTGGAGAAATTCCGATTTTATCCTTTTCTTGTTATGATTAAACTTAACCACATCATATCTATCCTCTATTGTGATTGGTTAAGCTTAATCATGTCTTCTAGGTCCACTCAAATTGTGCTTTAAACCCAAATTTAATGGTTTTTCTTGCATCTTTATTAAATACCTGAAAACACAAAAACAACACAAAATCAAACAAATAACAATGCTAATAAATTAACAAATGTGAGTTAAGGGCTTGAATGCAACATCGCTTATCGCTAGGTTAGGCGACGCTAGGTTAGGCGGGCGACGCTATTGTCTTGAAAAGCGGACGTGGGGGACCATCGGACGACGCTCGCAAACTGCATCGATGGACGACGCCGAGACCACCGGATGTACGCTCTGCAAACCGTACTGATGGACGTACGCGAGACCACCGGATGTACGCTACTTTTTGAGTATCCTCTGGATAATACCTGGACGTACGAAACAGCCTTCGAACCACTGGGCAAGAACCACCGGACGTACGCTTCTTGGCCGGACATTCGCTGTTTTCTGGGCCTATAAATAAAGCCCTAACCCCTTATCATTTTTACAGTTTCCAGAACGCCCCTAGGCTGCTAGTTTGTTTCCAGAGTGTTTCCAAGCTTGTGAGTGTTTGGTGAGAGCGTGTGTGTGTAAGAGTTTGCGAGTTTAGGACGTTCGTGAAGCGGTACTCTTGCGATTTTGTTTCAAGGTGGTAACGTTCGATCCATAAGCTTTTGTTTACGTTGTTATGCTGCTTGGTTATTGTTTAGATGTAGTGGTTAGCCTAGTTACACCTTAAGACCCACTTGGGTTAACGTTCAGATAAGTTTAGCGTTGTTACGTTGCATGGAGGTTTTAAGCTAGACTAAAAGGCTTTAGGTAGTACCCAGTAGCCTTAGGAGTCAAAGGATAGGTGGACAGTGGAGAGAAAATGAGGTTCTCCTTGAGAACCCATACAGCGGACGTACGGTGTCGAGACCAGACGTACGGCTTGTCGTTGCACGGCGGATGTACGCACTCGATACCGAACATACGGTCACTGTGTGGCAGGAAAACCCTTTGTTCGCCAAATGTTTCATAGCTCCTGTTTTCCTTGATTTAGGGCTGTTATAGTGGGAATAGGATTAATAGAAGGTCTTTCACAGATTTGGAAAACCCGGATCATTTGGAGTTTTCAGAGACACGTATTGACCCAAGTGAGTTTTAACTCACATAATACGCATTGTTATTTTCCATGCACTGCACATCTATTTTGTGTACCAAGAAAACATGCATACTTTACAACTCTTACCGTTTGTACGTATTGCACATGAACTTTGTCATTTTGGGAAAAACGTTGTACTAAATTTGTTAACCAAGTGAAACTTGTAAAAGACATGCATGTAAAATACGGACAAGTTGATTTGCATTGTATGACATGTTACACCGGTACGTGCGGTAGTAATGGCCATGGGCTTACTATACATGTTAGCTTTATGGTTAAATGTGTGCGTTATGTGAGGGCTGTGGATCCATTGGTTTCGTGACCTTGATGCAACCATTCCCAATGGTTCGGTTACTACAAGACGGACGTCACTAGTTGGTGTGGGCCACTCGGGGTCGGACCCAATCGTGCCACTATTGTTACGTACGGTATGTTATGCAACGGCTGGGGCACTGTCATTGTATTATATGTCCCTCAAGACAGCATCAACCCTGCTGAGATGGGGTAATATCTTGGGTAGACCATATCGTTGAACTATGACAATTGTTGACACCATATGCATATATCATTCTTATACATATATCACGCATAAATAATCTGTCATGGAGGAACTTTTTTGTTCAATAAATACTTGAGTTCATTTACAAAAACTGGTATAGGCATTATCTGCGTTAAAAATCACTAAGTCTTAGACTTACCCCTTTGTTTATGTATTTTCCCATCATTACGATTAATTGCACAGTTTAGCTGCACTAGACGAAGATGTCATCGTAGGTTACGTGGGTGATTGCTCAGGACCTAATACAGGTAATTTTCGAGGACATGGATCCGGTTTGGCTTAGGACGATGTGGGAGGATGAAAGATCTGCCCGTGTAGACATGATCGAGATTCTGATCTCGTTAGCTTTGTTAAAACTTAGATCTAGACTTTGATCTGTTGATCTTTTGAGAACTATGCTGATGTAACATATTTTGGGTTGTATCTATTTTCCTGATTGATGGCTTGACGGCCGGTACATTGATGACTACTTATTATGTTATGGATGTAGTATTTTATCTCTGGTATTGTTGTGTAAATTTTTATTTACTATCTCTTAAATCCCATAGTCTTGGTAAAGTCTTCCGCTAGTTTTCTGATTCTGACGAGAAAGTGATTTCAACAGTCGTGTCTCGGAGGGACATGGCTGGGATGGCGCACCGTGGGGTCAATTACTAGTTAATTGATATTCCCACTAGGCGGGGCGTCACACAAAGGTTGTTTATGTTGTAGCATACTATTGTCCATATGACATGGCACACTAATGGGCATACAAAAAATGGAGTGTTAAAGCATCCGACAGATGATGAAGCATGGAGGTCATTCGATAAGAGACACCCAGAATTTGCATTGGATCCACACATTTTAAGGATTGGGCTAACATCAGATGGATTTAATCCATTTGGTAATATGAGCACAACCCACAACACTTGGCATGTCATGGTGATTCTGTAGAACTTGCCTCCTTGGTTGTGCATGAGACAATCAAATTTTTTCATTTTATCTTTAATTATTCTAGGCCCAAATTCACCTGGAATTGTAATAGATATCTCCTTACACCCCCTCATATCAAAATTACAAGAATTATGGAATGTAGTGGTAAGCACATTTGATGTATTAATGAACAAATCTGTACTTACAGGATCTATTGTGAAAGGTTATGTAGCGAGAGAACTGGTGTCATTAATTTTTAAGTATTCAGATAATACACAAATAGTACATAATAGACCTTAAAGAAACCCCAATGAGGCTATAGGAGAGGTAACACGAGTCAACCTTGACAATGGCACCTTGGCACAAGTTCACTAATATATTTTGTTTAACTCGGACGTGTTCCTTCAACTGCGGATGTGAGTTGTATTCTTAATACATGTTACTTCATTTCTTACTATTATTGGCGAATCAAAAATATATATATATCGAAGCCTTTTGATTCATTGGAGGATTCAAGTCCAATCCTTTTCTCAATGCACAATCCAACTGTATTCACGAGGTCCTCATTTCATTAGTTTCAACATGTGGCGTGTCACTAATATATATCTTTGCAAATCCTTTGTAGTCCTTTCTTCCTCTCTTTCTCTCTCTCTCACTCTTCCATCTTCTTTGACATCACTCACGTACACCGGCGCCTCTGAGGTGATGTGAACAATGCATGCAATTTCTAAAGCTCTCCTCAATCCATACATAACTACTAATCAGCATTTGAAATTCAAAAGGGTTTTTTTGAAATTTTAGAGGTTTTTAAAGTTTTGGGCTTTTTTTTATTTTTTATTTTTTATGGACGATGGTGGATGTAAGAAGGCTAGAGAGGTATTTAGCTTTGCTGCCTAAGAGTTTTTGTAATATGGACGTGAAATAGTTTTTCTAGGCATGTCATATTTTGGAAAAATTGAAAATGATGTTGAATGCTTTCATTAACTTTTTGAAAGTTTATGATATATATGGAAATAAATGTTTTTGATTCACCAAAAATAGTAAGAAATGAAGTAACATGTGTTAAAAATACAACTCACATCCGCAGTTGAATATGTCTATATATATAGGGTTGGGCACGGGTCAGTTCGGGTTGGTTTTGGCCTTTTTGGCCACCCGACCCGTGCCTATTGGATTTGATGTTTTCCAACCTGCAATACTCAGTGAAATTAGTAAAATCGCCGAGAATTCGGATAGGTTGGGGTGGGTTGTGTGGGCAAGTTGGTTGGGTTGGTCATATGGGTTGGGTATTTTTAGGTGCCATCATTTTCACTGTTTTAAAATTCAAATTTCAAATTTCAAATTTCTTGATTTTCTGTAATTTCTTAAAAAAAATTAGATTTAGACTAAAACCCATCAGGAATTACTTGTTTTGTATTGTTTACAATTTCCAAAAACTATATAGTCGGAATTTTTTTTTGTGAATCAAATATGATCAAAATGCAAAAATTCAAAAAATGAAAAATTATCAAAATGCAAAATATCTAACTACATATGTAACTATCAAGGGCACAAAAAATCCAACTACAAAATAAATCTAAGGGGTAATTATCCTTTCCCCCAATGAACTACCACGTGATTACCATTTCTCTCCATTAACTACCAACTTTACATTACACTCCCCATGAACTATCATTTCGTTACCAAAACCCCAATTCCATTAGTCAAGGCCGTTAAGTCAAATGGTCAACTGTACTGTTCATGACACTATTCATGACACTGTTCATGATTGACAGCATTGTTCACGATACTATTCATAGGTATTGTTCATCGACTTAACGACTTTGACTAACAGAAGGTGGGGTTTTGGTAATGAAATGGTAGTTCATGGGGGTGTAATGTAAAGTTGGTAATTCATGGGGGGAAATAGTAATCATGTGGTAGTTCATGGAGGGAAATGATAATTTCCCCTAAATCTAAATATCAAGGGCAATAAACTACAACTACCAAAAAATAAAATAAAAATAAGAAAGAGAAGAAGAAGCAAATAAAACATATGTTTATCACTATCAGTTACTTCTTTAATAGTTGCATACATTATATAAATAAAATTTAAAAGCGAAGTATACATAAAACTTTGTTACATCAAAAATAAAAGTTACAAAATCCAAGGTATTGGCTAACAAATCACTAGACCACTAGGCCTAAGCTCCTTGCAACAAAATCCATCAGCCACCAAGCAGAATGCAACTTCAAGTCACTAATCATCTTCAAGGAGAAGGCTAACGTTTTTCAAATATATTTTTACAAAGAATGAATAATAATTAAAAAAAAATTACAATCTCAATTGAAACTGTTAAATGAAATTTGTAAATAACAAAATAAATTAAGAAGTAAACTAAAATGATAAAAAAGCTTAGTTGATTCGAGTTTATAACTTTCAGCATCATCAACCATATCTAAGTCAGAACTTAGAGGTTTTGTCCTTAACCAGTTTTGTGAACATATCAATGCTTCAACCGTTGCTGGGGCCAATGAACTTCGAAAAAGATCCAACAAACGTCCTCTAGTGCTAAAAGTCGATTCTGAAGCAACTGTTGTAATGGGAATAGCCAACACATCTCTTACTATTTTGGCAAGAGTTAGGAATTTAGTTGAGTTCACCTTCCACCAATTTAAAATATTGAAATTTGCATTTGCTTTTTCAACATCCTCTATCAAATATTGATCGAACTCCGATTTGCTTTTAAAAGATAGCTATTTATGAAACCTATTCATGAAGTAAAGGTTGGCTCTCTGAGTTTCTTCTATTTTTATTGAGGAACCTTGGGACAATTTACTACCATGTTGAACTTGAGGTAAACTTTGTCCAACGTTGTAGTGATCATATAATTTGTTAATGCATGATCTCAATTTTGTCACTATCTTATCACATTTCTTGGTACCAAGCACATCTTTGAACTAATATTCCAATTACTCCAATTTGGTTCGTGGATCAAGTATAACCACAACAAACATCATCAAGTTAACCTTATCATTGTTATCAAGATCCCCTCAATATTTATTGTACTTCAACATCATCCTCTCCGCCATATCACTCAATACAAAATCACCACTATCAATATACTCTTGTAAATGCATTTGAATGCCACAAATTTCTTGAAAGTACATATTAGATGTACAATATAAAGACCCCAAAAGTTGCATTGTGGCATCATAAAAAAGTTTGAGAAACTTGAGAGCAATCCTAATATGATTCCAATGAATAGATATAAGAGGTCCCAAACCTTCTTTCTCATTCTTTTTCTCGTTCAATGCAGTCTTAAAGTTTTTATCAACCTCTTCCATAAGTTGGAAAGCAGATTGACATTTTTCTACACCTTCCAACATAAAAAATGTAGAGTTCCATCTAGTTGAAACATCAAGACACAACAAACCCTTGAATGTAAGTTGTTCTCTTTCAATGCAACCCTTAAACTTCTCAAATCTTACAGGTGAAGATTTCACATACTTCACTGCACTTCTATTCCTCATAATGGAATCTTCAATTTCTTTCAAACCCTCAGTCACAATAAGATTTAGTATATATGCACAATACCTCATATGCATAAATTGACTCTCTAATATGGTGCCCTCCTTATTACAAGTTCTCATTTTCACGTATTCCAAAGTGGCATTATTGCAAGTAGCATTGTCAACTATGATAGTAAAAATGTTACGAATACCCCACTCAAGCATACACAACAAAATCTTCTCCCCAATGGTATCACCTTTTTTATTAGAAATTAAACAAAAGTTTAAAATTCTTTTGTGCAAGTTCCAATCA
Organism: Carpinus viminea; assembly: GCA_013348765.1. Classification (NCBI taxonomy): domain Eukaryota; kingdom Viridiplantae; phylum Streptophyta; class Magnoliopsida; order Fagales; family Betulaceae; genus Carpinus; species Carpinus viminea. The sequence continues at coordinate 20,452,647 of CP054674.1, forward strand.
CTATTAATAAAATGAGAGGTGATTACCATGTAATTAAGTTATTTCACCGAAGTCTACATATCAGTGGTAAGACAAACCTGAGCACCGGTCATTATAAACATTGCCTCAACTTTTCCTTCTCAAACATGAAGATCTTAACACAATCCTTCATCATAGTATAACAAAAAGAAATTTGAAACCTAGGCTCAATCGTCTTCATGAAATCCTGAAACCCTTCCCCTTCCACAAACCTAAATGGTAACTCATCCTTAATTATTATCTTAGCAATTGCCAGCCTTATTTTCATAGCATAGTACTTCGCAATCACCATATTACCAACACATCCTTCTTCCATTGACATTTGTCCCTCCTTTTTAACCTCAAAATTTAACTTTGATTGTGACCTATCAAACTTACCAGGATATTTTTTGCAAGTATTCTTCAAATGTATTAACATAGATGAAGTACCTAGCCTTTTATTGTGACAACTAAATAATTTCTTACAATAATTGCATTGTGATTTAGGATTAGGGCTAGGCACGGGTCGGTTCGAGCAGGTTTTGGCCTTTTTGGCCACCCGAGCCGAGCCCATCGGGTTTGGTGTTTTCCAACCTGCAAGACTCAGTGAAAACACTAAAACCACCAGGTATTCAGGTAGGACGAAGCAGGTTGCACGAGTAGGTTGGTTGAGTTGGTCGGGTGGGTTGGGGATCGGCCTTTCCCTAACCACCACATCAATTTGTAAGGAAATTGAAATGAGTACTTCAACAAAAAAATCCAATCTATTAGACCAAAAATATAATCAGACTTCAGCAAAAACCCTAAACAAAAAATCCTTAACAAGAATCCTAAACAAAAATTCATTAACAACAAAAAACCCTAACAAAATTAGTACTTTAACAAAATGTCAAAAACCTTAACAAGAAGCATACTGGAGCAACAACAGTGAGAGAGGAGCGGCGACAAAGAGAGATAAGCGGTGAGAGAGAGAGGAGCTGCGACAATGAGGACTGAAGAGAGAGGAGCGGCGACGGTGAGTGATTCTGATGGAGTGGCAACCATCAACCTAAGAGAGAGAGGCTTAGAGAGTGAGAGCCTGAAAGTGAGAGGCACAGTTGCAGTTGAGGGTTGAAAATGAAGGAAAAGGAAAGGATCTCAATGAATGGGTAGGATCATCTCATCTATCATCTAGGGTTTTTTTAATTTTAAGTGGATATGGGCGGTGCGGGTACCCGTAGGAAATTAGTTCCTATACTCACAACCTACAACCAGCCCCGCTCGGTTTGGAAAAAACCTACTAGAACCCGCTAAAATACACAGAAAATCCACGTGGGGCGGGGCCGTTTGGGGTGGGGCGGGTTTGCGGGTTGGGCGGGTTTTTGCCCACCCCTATTTAGGATCCTTGGGATCACCCTCCTCTACTTTAGTAAAATGTTCCCAAACCATTGATGTTTACTCAAATTTTTTAGATTTTGGTGGAAGAGCTGAACTAGGGTTTTGAGTGCCAATACCAACACTATCAACGAAAGGCATAGTATTATCACTAAGATTAGGAGTAGATGAAGCAGAACTAGAACCAATACCACTAGTTGAACAACAGCCATGAGTCTACAATAAATGGAAGAAAAAAAATCAACAATTTATAAACTACTTAACACCATCAATTTAAATTTAATTAAATCATATGTGGGATATGAATAACACTTTAAATGCTATAGAGAGTATGTTGAACTGATAATTCAACCAATCAAGTCACTATAATTCATCAAATAATTCAACCAATTCGCACACTACATTCTTTTCTTCTCCTAACATTTTACATCTTTTTTTCTCACTTTTTAGGATATATTATCCATGACTAAAAAACAAATCAATACTGCATAATATTATCCATGACTAAATAATCAATCGGCATACAAATAATCAATGACTAAATAATCAATCGGCATACAAAAAATCCAACCCAACATAATATTATCCTCCATTACTAAATAATCAATCAACATACAAAAAATCCAACCCAAGATAATTAGATCAGAAGGCACAAATGAAATTTCTTTACTTGAGTCCGAGGGGTGAGAGAATCAGCTTGATTCGCTACTTTAACAAAAACCTTAATAAGAAGCAAAACTGAAATCAATACTTCAAAAAATTGAACCCAACATAATTAGACCATAAATTATTAACAACCAACAAGAATCCTTTAAAAAAAATGCTTAATAAAATAAAACCCTAACTAGAAAATCAAACCTTAATAAAAGGTAGAGAGGAGTTGGTGGTTGCGACAAAGAGATGAGCGGCGAGAGAGAGAGGAGAAGAGATAGTGAGCCGTGACTCGTGAGGACTAAGGAGAGAGGAGAGAGGAGAGGCGAGTTGGCGACAGTGAGAGAAAGACTTAGAGAGAGAGATATTGAGAGTGAGACTCCGACGACAAATGAGATGAGAGAGAGCTAACCATCAATGAGACAGAGCCTCTGTGATTGAGAATGAAAGATCAAGAGTGAGATGAAAGAGAGACACCAATAGTGAGAGGCGACAGTGACTGAGAGTGAGAGAGAGCTAACCGTTGGTGAGAGAGAGCCTCTCTAACTGAGAGTGAGAGATCGAGAGTGAGATGAGAGATGGTGAGGTGTGGTTGCTGAGTCTCAAAAATGAGGGTGAGGGATATGATTCTAATTTCTAGGGTTTCTATGTTTTAGGTTAAGTGCGGGTGGAAGCGGGGCGGGGTCGGCTAGATCTGCGGGTTGGGCGATTTTTTGCCCACCCCTATATATATATATATATATATAGGAGACACTTGGATATGCCTCAGCAAGGAAGCAATAGAAGGTGAATAACGGACATTGAATTGAGCACACAACATAAGGAGCAATTTTGTGATTGTATCGTGACTACGTAAGATGCAAGTCATGTATTACAAATAATAACTCAACTTACAAGTTTGAAACACATTAAATATTCTTACAAGTTTGGCCTACAATGAAGGTAAAAGACTTAAAACAATGGCGTGTAGTCCCAGTTCAGTGCGGCATGTTGAATGGAGAAAACTATATATTTAAATTTTATGGATTGTATATCTGGGAAAAATATGGATTGGATTGTATAGAATTTTTTTTTTCCCCATATATTAATTATTGGCGGCGCTTGGTGGTATGGAAGTGGCCCCATATAGAAATGGGGGTGCTTTACATGTGAGTGCCCCCTTTTATGAATGAGGGCGCGTGCCCAGGAAAGCACCCCCTTTTTTAAAAAGGGGTGCTTTGTTTCAAACGCTCTTTTTTGAGGCGTTTTTTAATAAAAAAATGTCTCGAAATTAGATTCTAGTCGCTATAATAACTTGCGTGTCTCAAGTGCACCAAATCATGCGTTGTGAAATCAATTTGGACGCTTTTTTGGCAAAAAATGCCCCAAATAACCATGTCACTAAGTCATGTTTTTATTTTTTTATTTTTTTTAGTGTTCGCAAGTGACTTGTCCTCATTTAATATTTTTTATATACACTCATTACATGTTTTAGCAACACTGGTATTTAGGGCATTTTTTTGCCAAAAAAGACCCCAAATGAAATAGTAATGCTTTATTAATGGCATTTAGAGAATGTCAGTTTTTATAATGACTATAATATAAATTCAGGATGCTTTTAATGAAAAATACCTCTAAAAGGGGGTGTAAAAGGGGGCACTTTATGGTAATGACCCCCTTTTTAAAAAGGGAGCATTTACATGCAAGCTATGAGAACCCGCTTAAATAAAAAGATGATTTTTTTTTTTCTAAAAAGAAACATTACACACAACAAGCGGATTATCACAATGGCATGGCAATATTGTAGTATGCCATGAACCCATGCATTAACTTGATTGACAATATAATATGCTTCACAGAGATACATGCATAATCATTGTTTCATCAGAGTTCATATCTTTTGTAGCGGAAACTAAATATGTTAAACATACATAACACTACAGAGCTGAATATTACATCTAAGTAATTAAATTTTATATACAAAAGAATGGCTATACAAAAATGTCACATGAGACACGAGCCATATACAAAATATCTAGGTCTAAGCATTTACATGAATACTGTACAAAATAGGGCTATCAACAAGTCCAATCAATATATATATATACATCTAACGCATCGATGCCTCAAACGTCATAATAACTTAGATACCTTGCCACTAGGTCATTGTCTAAAGTGTCTGTCCCTGCATCCACGTCAACAACATCATTTGCACTCCGATAACCCGAGATGCAGGTGGAATTATGAGTCCACTGCCTTCATAAAATAGAGACCTTAGCAATATAGAACTCACTAGGCTTTACAAAAAGTTAACATTTGAAAACATACTATATTAGTTGTGAGAGTATACGTAAGCCCGCTTATCCATCTTGGGACATGTGCATACTAACCCATCTAACTTTATATATACTAACAAATTATATATTTTAGTAATAAAACATATTAAAAGTTATCATGCATCATCCATCTGTAACGATGTATATATGCCCAGTTACATTTCCCGTCTCATATGCACACTGATACATTTAGCATAAAAATCATCAGAAAACATTATAAATCATCATAATCTGAAAGTCATAATGCATCATCTATCCATAACAATGTGCATATGCACGGTTATATCTCTCGTCTCATATGCACATTGAAACGTCTACCTTAAAAATCATCATAAAACGTCATATGCAACCATTCATATTGATATACGTTATGTGTAGTTGCATCTCCTGCACATAAACATACAAATACATCTAGTATTAAAACTCATATAAACAAATCTTATCATCGTAAAGTCATATGCCATGCATGCTTATGCAACATCATCTTTTTCATATCATCCATACATATACATAAACATCATCATCTTCTTCGTATCATCCATACATATACATAAACATCATTTTCTTCATATCATTCATACATAGAACTTATATAACATCATTTTATTATGCATTAGGCCATCTTTAGGGTAGTGTGACCTTATCTCAATCACCACCCGAATTGTAACATCATTATCATTAAGTACAGGCCATCTTCTACGATAGTATGAGCTCATCTCAATTACTATCGGAGTTGTATCACCGTTTCTATTACGTACGGACCATCTTTTACGATAGTGTGAGGTTATCTCATCACTACCAGAGTTATATCACTATTTCCATTTCAAAGCTCATGCTCATGTACATAAATGCTCATCTCATAAATACTCATATCATAAAATCATATTCATAACATAATCATCATGTCATCTTGTAAACTCATAAATACTTATAAAAGCCTTTCGTCAAAATATCTTATAAAACATCATTAACTCAATAAAGTATCATAAAACTTAAACCATGAAATATCATTAAATCAAATAATCATTATAAAACTTAAATCATGTAACATCATTAAATCATCAAAGCATCATAAAATATATTGTAAACCTTAAAGCATAGTATCTTTTCGCTTAGTAAGTAAAATACTTACCTTGATCCGCTTCGGTTCTCTTAGTAACTTGACCCGCTTGCGAATACCTATGTATTTACGTGATAAATACATAGTTAAACTCTATACAAAGTTTTAACAACTCAAACTTCTCCATGATACATGGATTCTACAAGCTTCTCTCATTACAAAAGAACCCATAGAGTTCTAGGGTTTTCATTTAACATAATTTTTATTTATAACACTAACCCATAAAAATCTAGAGGGTTAAACACTTCAAAAATACATAAATAAACACTTAGATAAAACTACGATTTTGGGTCTTACCTTAGTCTTTGGTGAAGTTTGAAGTTCCAAGCCACCCAACACCAATCCAATGCTCAATGAAGGTTTAAAAGTCCTCTAAACACAAGAACCCCAAAGAAATTTGAGAGATTTAACAAAAATCCCTAACAATCTATGTCAAACTAACAAAACTAAGGGTTTATGAATTTGCCTCAAACAAATCAATGGAAACGACGATCTAACCTCAAGGAACACGTTCCTGGGGTTGGATTTGCCTTAGGAAGCTTCAAATAATCAATACCTAAGGTTTGAGTACAAACCCTAGGTAAGAGAGAGGAGGAAATTGGGTGAAAGGGGAGAAATGGGGCGAAAATGAGTTGAATTTGCGGTTCAACTATTTTTTACCCGAGCCATGTCCGGACATGTTAGTTGGATGTCCGGACACCTAAAACATCGAAACTCCCTGCCTAAGATGTCTGGACACCTAATCTCTCTGTCTGAACACCACTTCTCAAAAATTGTTCTACTACTCATTCACAACACTATTCTACTGTGAACCCGTTTACAACACTTATTTTCACTGTAAATATTTAAGTAAATCCATTTACTTTAAGTTTACATTGTAAATAAGGAAATACCCCCCATTTGGATCCAAATAAAAATACTAGAAAATTAAATTCCTAGTAGATCAAAATCCAAAATTCTAGTTTTAGTACAAAATGTGATTTTCAGCAGCTCATGACAAAAGTTTCATCAATGTTCACCAATGTAAACCCCATCATAAAATCTCATAAAATCACAATTGACTATCTAATATATAAGGAGCAAGTGCGGTTGGGAATTATTATAAAACTCTCAATAGTTGAAAAAGATCATTTTCCAGACTTAGCCAAATTTAAAGCTAACAAATTTGCATCTAATTTCCTGGGCGTTACACAAGCACCCCCTTTTCTATATGGGGGTACTTTCAAAACGCCCCCAATAATTAATAAATGGAAAAAATATTTTCCTCATACAATTCATATATATTTTCTCGAAATCCATAAAATTCAAATTATACAATTTTCTTCATTCATCAATCTTATATAATCTTATTTATCTCTCATAATACATTTTTAAATCTATATATACAATCTCATCATATCTTCGAAGACATACTAAATCTAAAATGATATCATAAATACAAAGTGTATCACATCATAAAAAGTTAACTAATAAGGCTCATACATATGAAATAAAGTATCGAAAACGATATCATAAATACAAAGTATACTATCTCTTAAAGAGTTAACAAAAATTAAATCATACATATGAAATAAAGTCTACAAAACGATATCACAAACACAAAGTGTACAAACTCTTAAAGAGTGAATAAAAATTGTACCATACATATAAAATAAAATATAAACAATTGGTTCGCTTGGTCAAGTATACGTACGTCACTTAATGATTACCTGCAAATGATGAAACCACAAAAAGAAAAAAAATAAATTACAAACCTATATCTAAATATTTTTGAATTGTAAAGATTATATTACAAGTAAGTGACACAAAAATGAAGATCTACACATACTTTGTGATGATCCACAATGATTGTCATTAGCTGCATGCTTATCTTCATTTGTTAATTCATTATCACCTATATATAAATAGATGCAATTGTATATTACGCAATCATATATATGTTTTTAAGTCAACTACAATATAGAAGTAACATTATATATATATAAAAATCGAATCATTTTTAGAAGTACCTTAATATTGCGACATGTGGTATGAATTCATTTTTTTTAAGGCTAAACTGGTTTTTTAAGGCATAATTTTTTAAACATTTTTTTAAGAGTGAACCGGTTTTTTCTCACTATTAAAAAATTGGTTGTTAATTAACGTCATTAATTGCGTTAATTATATTTCAAGAGTTTTCCATATTTAAATTATTCAATAAATCAAATCTTTTTAATGTCCAAACCAAATAAGGAAACAAATAATGTAAATCAAATTATTATACAATAATATGTTTAGGATTCTCAAAAAAAAAAAAAAGAAAAGACGTCGCATATATATAAAACCAGGTTTTTCTTAAAAAATCAGTTATTAATTAGTGTCATTAATTACATTAATTATATTTTAATATAATTTATATGTCATTAGTTGTGTTATTTATTATTATTTTTAGTTCCATTAATTATATATAATTCATGTATTCTTCTTACTATTTTTTTATACTATTTATTTTAAATCATATATACTTATAGGAACAAAGATTTATTTTTTATTTATTTAAATAGATAAGATATATTTTTATGTCTTTTTAGCTTATAATGAAAAATGATGTGTTTAAATTTTGAAATTAAATTATAATGAAGAATTCCGTGTATGGTGTTGGTTACAAGCTCGTTTTTATAGATAGTGAAAATGAAAATATAACTAATATAATGTAATTAAGTTAATTAGTTATCTAGTCAACTAGCAACTAATGATCTTGCTCTCACACCATCAGGACATTCGTTGTCATGTTGCATACATATGTTTACGTTGCTCGTTTCTTGGCTTGAAAAAAAAGACAACATCAATTTACACATGTCATTATAACAAGATGTTAACACAGAAATCTGTTGGTCTTATTGATTTATACGCTTAAGTAGTGCAGGGACTTGTACAGCTGAAGTCGATGATCTATTTTTATGTGTGCTACCTTTGACTAGTAGATGCCCAAGTCCCATTCCTTGTACAGGACCAGTATTTTCTGCCGTCCCCATGACCTTGGCATAAGCATCGTCAGGTGCACAATTTATTGATCTATTTGTCAAGCTTGAGCTTGCTGCAATTTCTTGTGAACTTAGGGCCCTCATTTTCTCCAATATATAAAATATGGAAAAGTTTTATACACCAACTAATCGACTCATACAGACTTACTATATTATAGTGTTTTTGAAAAAATCAACACATGCATACACCCATACCCTTTGAAACCGTAAAAAATCAAAAGTTTTCCCATACTTTTAGTCATCTTTTAAGCCATCAAAACCAATCCCAAATCCTCAAATTTAACCCCCATCACAGGAAGTTCTAGTAACTAGATTCCTTCAAGACCTTTGATTTTATATTCTGGTCTCTAAACACCAAAAGCAATTTAACAACTGTAAGTTCTTTCATTCACAATCACAAACCACTAAATCCTGACTTATCTTAACCAAAACCAAACAAATATGCAATAACAGACAACTTTTCCAGATATGTCATATGACAATGATAGAACAAACCAGGTAAATGCATCAAAATCTAATTAGCCTTTTCCAACTATTTGTGGACAGCTAAGCAAATCTTCAACCATGTCATTGCTTTATATATATGATGTACAAATTTAATTGTACTCGCCAATTGCACGAGTCGATTGTAATATAGCGGGCGTGCAAGTGCGAAGTCGAACCCACAGAGAATCGTGTTTGTCAAAAACCAATTTTAAAGTGCTTAAATTAAACTTATCTTAACCTAGTCCCAATATAGAATACGTGGCGTGCATTAAAATAAACTAAATTAAAATGCAATAAAATAAAGAAATAAAAAAAATAACTAAAGTCCCTAATCCACCTCACAATAAATTAATTAATATATAAACATGCTTAGCTCATATTCATTAAACATTTATGCTACAAGGCATACTCTGAGCGTTAACACATTGTTCATATTTCCATCTAAATGACAGAATAATACGAACTAAACATGAATATATATTCAAATATATAGTTAATTAAACATCCGTCTATCGATTAAAAGCAATGCATGTTCTAGTGTCACGCTAGTTCATGCATGCTTACGCCCTATGCAAGTCCTATCGTGCCTATTGAAATAATCAAAATGTACGCCCATTTGACGAAAGACAAAACATGAAAGGTCTAGGTCCAAAGGATCCAATGTGAAAGTGATTTAACACTAACTACAATGGATAAATGGACGTAGCCCTAACGATGAAATGTATCCATCGGACTAAACGCTATGAACAAACAACTACGACACAATCGATGCAACTTTGTCACGAAATTAAATCGAAACGAACTAGCATGGCAAATAATAAACGGATTAAACGTAAAACTAACTATAAAAGCATTGAAGTAAATCTAAAGTGAAAGGAATAAGAGACCAAATAAAAGTAAAATAAAACATAAATTAAATAAATGACAATTTATGAGGGATTTATAGTGAAAAACAGAGGGCTTGAGGCCCTAGGGGCGCCTCCCAAACGTGCTAAAAAAATGAATGCACAAGGTCTATTTATAGGTCGCCAGATCGAGTGCGTTGAGCACTACTGCGTTGAGAGACAAGATTATATGTCGACGCAGGGTAGTGCTCGACCACAAATAATCGTGTGGTTAGAAATTATTTGTGGTCGACGCAGTAGTGCATTCACCACAAATAATACTTCTTTAATACGATTAGGGCTGTGCGTTGCGTCAAGTCCCTTGCGTTCGAACGCAGATAACCGCTAGGGTCGGCTGGGCATGCGTTCAACCCCTGCTCATGTGTGCGACAGTGAGTGCGTTCGAACGCACTTGGCAGGAATCAGCTTCTTCACTTGGTGCATTTTGCCTTTTGCTAGCCATGTTTTAATGCAATGTCCTGCACAACACAAAATACTAAAAACACTAAAAATAATTAGATATTAACAATGCTAAAGGCCTAATGAATATAAATTAAGGGGTCCAAATAAGCACTTTTAGGCATCGATCAAATACCCCAAAACTTACATTTTGCTAGTCCCTTAGCAAAACAAAACGAAAAACACAATAAAAACATAAGTCCGCTTTCGTGGGAGAACGATTGCATTGAGCGCATGCAACAAGCCTTTTAAACCTCTAGGAGTTCCCTAGAGGACGAGTGAAGTCTCGTGAGGGTTTTTCAGGAATGATACCCACAAACATTTGTTTGGCACTATGTTATTAATGGACAAAGCCCTTCACACAAACACATGGTTCATACATCATTAGCAAATTTAACATGTTAAACATACGAACCACATCATCAAGGCATCCAAACATCATTTCATTCAAGGTTGGAAAATTGAGACAACACGTGCTCCATAATGTACAAAGTGAATTAACAATAAGATCATGGGGTTCCAATTACTCTCCAAAAATGTGTATCCCAAAATTCAAAGGAAAAACAATGTGATAAATACAACCAAGGCTTAAATTGAAAGATGCAATTTTTTTTGTGTAGGCTGTGCAATGTTGACTTCCTTAAACTTCTAAATGACCTATGTAACGAAGCGGCGTTGACTCCCAAACCAGGAGGTTTTAGGGCACTAGATGTAGAGACATCCCTAAGGGCTTAATTACTCAAGTCAAAAAGTTCTGAAGCCTAACTAGCCATACATTTTTTAGCAAATTTCTCATCTTTTGACGCGAACACTCATTGCTTGGCCAGGCAAGAGGTCCGGTTACTCAATGAAAAACTCACTTTGTTATGATTTTTTTTGATTTTTTTTAATTGTTTTTTTATTTTTATGAAAGCCGAGGTTTTCATCATCACATCGCAAAAACCTAAAAAAACTCAAGAAACACACTTCAAAGTCAAATCTCACCCTAAGCTAGTGTGCATGTGAAATATCAATCAAACAAGTGAAGTCTCTCTAATCCAACACATGAATCAAAAACTGGGATTTCTAATGATAGGCAATGTTCAAACAAGTTAAACAAATCAATGACATGTAATCCACAGTTACGATGTAAGTCATGACCAATCAACAACATAATAACAAACAAAAAGAAAAATTTTTATATACATAGCAAAAACAAATATATACATGCAAAAACAAAACAAGTAAATAAACAAACAAAATAGACAGAGTGTTTGTCCACACCCCCAAACTTAAATGACACATTGTTTCCAATGTGGCAAGAAATACATTACAGTGGGATGAGAAACTGGGATGAGCAAAGTCCAAGGCGTCCCCCGAACTTGAACATCAAAACATCTGTCAAAAACTAACAGCAATCTTTTTCTCAAAGATCAAACATTAAAGGTTAATTGCTGTTAGAAACTAAATAAAACAAATATATACAGGAAAATAATATAACAAAAAGAAAATAAAAATGCGGTGCGAAAAATAAAAAAGAAAAATACCACACCTTCCCCGCTCATAAGGGTGTCCAATCAATCCCTTCCATCCTTTCTTCTTTAGAATCAGATACCCCTCTAGAAGGATGTTCTGCCATCTTATGTAGTTGTCCTTGTTTTGAGGGATCCACTTAGGAACATGGTTCCTAGATTTGTGATCTTGTGAGTGTGAATCCTCAAAGATTTTTATATAAGACGGTTTTTCGAGACATTGGAAAGATGGAATATATGGTGCATGAAATGTCTCGAGAGGGATTGCGACGAAGGAGTGAGCTTCAGTACTCACTTCCTTGTCATTGGGCCAATTTGAAATTGGCGGGGGCTCAATCTGCTCCAAGTTCTCTTCTTCTCCATTCTCAGTCTGCATCTCAGGAGCGGGATCCAATAAGGCCTTAGCTTGCTCATGTACCATGTCAAGGTCCATATCAAACTCAAATTGAGCAAAGCTCTCTTCCAAAGGATCCTCCAGACTCGACTCTCTAAACCTAACAGCTTGCTCGAGGAACTCGTCCAGATCTAGATCATATTCAATTTGATCAAAACACTCTCCCGATGGATCCTTCAGACTAGGCTCACTAAAAATATCAGCATGATCAAGCAGCCCATCTAGGTCACAGTCATCTGGGGTGAAGCATTTTATCTCAGGGTCCTCTAAGCTACACTCACTTGCAATTTCATCTCCAATTTCCTTATCAACAAGTACGGTGGTGGTTTGGGCATTGTCAAGTGCAGACTTGTTAACTTCGGTCATGTTATAATTAATGAAAGGACAATCATCAAACTGGTGAGAATGATGATAACAATATTCACATGACTGATGAGGTGTGTGAGTGTGAGAAAGCTGGGTATAGGCATGTCTGGCTGCCATGAGTTGGTTCGCCCTCCCTTCAAAGTCATCGACATGAGCGGTTGGAAAATGTTGCTCTAATGACTCTTGGGGAGGATGAACCATCTCATGACTCTGAAACTCCTCCTCCTCAACTAGGTTGAATTCGACAACTAGATGACCAAACTGTCCTTCCAACCTTGCAACTTCTTCAGTGTTTGCCATAGTGGCATCTATGATTTTTTGACAAGGTTGGTTGACTGTTTTCCTAAACGTCTCGAGTGTGTCTTCTAATGATGGTTCATGAGACGCAGAAATGGTGGGTTGGCCGACTAGTTCCATGAATTCCTTAAGAGTGTCTTCCAAGGAAGATTTCTCAGGAGGATAGTCATATGATGAATGAGAAGAAAAATGGTTGTCGAATTGCGGATATTCAGGGAAGTGTAGTTCGTCAACCTGGGGAGCAAAATTTTTTGAAGCATGATCATGCCACGAAAAATCAGAATGGTTGCTCCAGTCCGGGTTATAAAAATTTGAATTTGATTCAAACCCAGGACTGGAGAAACTGGTGTTCAACTGCTCATTTGAAAAATTAGAAAATTGTCCCCAATGTGGACAATCACCTAAACTATGGTAAGGGCTAGAGCAGTGTGAACACAGTTCATGTGGGTGAAAATTGATAGGGGAAACATCATAAATATCAAACGGAAGACTTATGCTTCACCCAAACAGTTCAATATATCTCACATGAAACAATTAACAATAAAAATAAAATAAACAAAAACTAACCAAAATAAACTAAACAAATAACTAAAAAAAAGAGACTAAACACAAAAAATTAATAAACAAATAAACTAACAAAACAATAAACTAATTAAACAACTAAAAATAAAAATAACTAACAAAAATAAAAATAACAAGTAAATAAATAAAAACAGGCAGAAAAAAATAAATAGTTAAATAAAAACTAATAATTAAACAAACAAAAAATTAAAAATTTAAAACTGACACATACATTGCCTCGGGTCTGTTGGGGCAGCCAACTGAGGTGCGCTCGAGTGCAGGACTCTGTGATCGATTGCAGACACGCAGATACGCAAAAATGTAGCAGTCTGTGCATGTACGTTCGATCGCAATAGCGGTGCGATTGATCGCACAGCGCATCGCATTTCTCGTTAAGGTGAGCGCACGAGCAGTAGGCGAGCGCAAGTATGTGACTGTGCTAGAATAGACTCAAGTGCGTTCGATCGCACAAAGGGATGATCGATCGCACTATCACAAGCTGAATTTCCAGAATCTAAAACAGACTACGAAAATGCTTAAATAAATACTAATCTAATTTTTTTTTAAGATTTTTTTTTATATACAAAAGCACAAAACAAAATAAAATAATTGCACAATTTAAAATAACTAGTAGAAAGATAAAATTAATTTAAGCACAAAATTAATTTTAACAAAACACCGATTCCCCGGCAACGACACCAAAATTTGATGTACAAATTTAATTGTACTCGCCAATTGCACGAGTCGATCGTAATAGAGTGGATGTGCAAGTGCGAGTGTCGAACCCACAGAGAATCGGCTTTGCTAAAAATTAACTTTTAAATGCCTAAACTAAAAATACCTTAACCTAGTTCCAACATCGAGCATGTGGTGTGCAGAAAATAAACTAAATTAAAATGCAATAAAATAAAGAAATAAAAAAAAAAAACTAAAGTTCCTAATCCACCTCACAATAAATTAATTAATATATAAACATGCTTAGCTCATATTCATTAAACATTTATGCTACAAGGCATACTCTGAGCGTTAACACATTGTTCATATTTCCATCTAAATGACAAAATAATACGAACTAAACATGAATATATATTTAAATATATAGTTAATTAAACATCCGTCTATCGATTAAAAGCAATGCATGTTCTAGTGTCACGCTAGTTCATGCATGCTTACGCCCTATGCAAGTCCTATCATGCCTATTGAAATAATCAAAACGTACGCCCATTTGACGAAAGACAAAACATGAAAGGTCTAGGTCCAAAGGATCTAATGTGAAAGTGATTTAACACTAACTACAATGGATAAATGGACGTAGCCCTAACGATGAATTGTATCCATCGGACTAAACGCTATGACCAAACAACTACGGCACAATCGATGCAACTTTGTCACGAAATTAAATCGAAACAAACTAGCATGGCAAATAATAAACGGATTAAACGTAAAACTAACTATGAAAGCATTGAAGTAAATCTAAAGTGAAGGGAATAAGAGACTAAATAAAAGTAAAATAAAACATAAATTAAATAAATGACAATTTAGGAGGGATTTACAGTGGAAAACAGAGGGCTTGAGGCCCTAGGGGCGCCTCCCAAATGTGCTAAACAAATGAATGCACGAGGTCTATTTATTGGCTGGCAGGATACTGGAGTGCGTTCGAACGCACTACCTGCGTTCGAACGCACTAGTTATTTGTGGTCGAACGCAGGTAGTGCGTTCGACCGCAAATAACTGCTGTGGTGGCTAGGGCTGAAGTTATTTGTGGTCGAACGCAGGTAGTGTGTTCGACCGCAAATAACCGCTGGCGCTTAGGGTGATCGGGCATGCGTCGATCAGGTCCCTTGCTCAACGCAGATAACCGCTAGGTCGGCTAGGCATGCGTTCGACCCCATGCTTTACCATGAGTGCGTTTTGAACGCAAAGTGCGCCAACGCACTTGAATCACTTCTTCACTTGGTGCATTTTGCCTTTTGCTAGCCATGTTTTAATGCAATGTCCTGCACAACACAAAATACTAAAAACACTAAAAATAATTAGATATTAACAATGATAAAGGCCTAACGAATATAAATTAAGGGGTTCAAATAAGCACTTTTAGGCACCGATCAATACATTCACTCATTTGCATATACACAATCAAAGTACTATTCCAGCTTTTCTTTTATCCATGTAGTATCTTCATTTTGAACAAATAATTTCTTCTTAATAACCACTAGTCTTTGTTGCACCAAGACTAAGGCACCAAATCTTGCAGCCAGTTTCCTTTGATGTCATTCATGATTGCACTTCCTCAAACTTCTCACAAATGCATTCAAATCTAAGTCATCATATATAATCATATTTCTTGATTCCTCAGTTATTTATATGATAATGAACTAATTACTTCTATAACAAGTTATGAAACAAAGGTAGCAACTACTTCCATATCACTCTGCACCTATGTAATCAATTAATACAACTCCTCAACTAGGCTATGCCTAATCTTATATCAAGAAAAACAACACTCCTCCCGTGATTAGCAGCATGGATCTTCCTAATTCCTATCAACAAAAAGCATGCTTTGATAAAGAGACAAATGCCAAATTTCTTTTTGGATATGCTCAAAAAGGAGATGAAAGCTATCAACTAAACTTCATAAAGGTGAAGAAAAGATCATTTATAGAGATAGTAGACTATAATATCTTCTTCACTAGAGTTCTATGATAATTGTAGTGTGCCTGTAATATCCATAACTATGACCATTTTGATCATTTTAAACCCATCTACAACCTTACTTTTTGGAAGGAAAAACAAGAAGAAGAAGAAAAGCCCAATCTACACTTGTGTATCTAATGCCAACATCCTCCAACTCAGCCGACATTTTCTCCTCCCAAAAGAATGGATGGAAGGTGAAGTCGTGGATTGTATATGTTACCAAAAAAAAGATGTAATCTCTCCTTCTAAAAATAGAGGATAACATTCGCCTTCTTTAGCTGTCTCAAAACATAAAAATCTTTCTAAAATTGAAACTTCATGCATGCTTCTTTAATTTTCTACACCACCCTCATCTTTTTTGAAAAACAAACAAGATTCCCACAAAAAATATGCCATACCTAATATACATTTTAGAAAAATCACTATACATTTACCTTTTTATTAATAATCGTATTATTCCAAGCCACAACACCTATTTTGAGATGAAATGAGTGTCTATATCTAAATGTTGACATTGCAGCTTTTAACATATAACCTAAACTACATAAAAAGACTCGAGAGTTGATAAGTGAAGAATGCCAAAATATGCCACCCAAGAAAATATAAGCAAACCAAAGCATTAAGCACCACTTAGAATTGTGAATCGAAATGATTGTGCCGGTAATTCTCAACAAACAGAAACTTATGACTTATGACTCCCCCCCATCATAAGTAGGGCCTTTCCCTTTTGATTGGGTTTACCATGAAAGTTCATGGATCATGTAAGAGCTTGTGATTTTTCTTTGCCGAACCTTTGTTGAACTATGGAGGAGCCAAACAACAATAAACACTCTTAATACTCCTAAAAATCATAATCGAACTTTAGAATCCCTAATACTTATAAAAAACAGAGAAAACTTTGTTGAATTTCAAATCCCTAATGCTTCTAAAATTCATAATTGAACTTTAGAATCCCAAATCGACATCCAAGAGAGACAGAGACAAAGAGAAGAGAGACTCACTAGAACACTGAGCTGGGATGAATTCTCTACATCAGTGAAAGCAGCTGATCGGTGTCAAATATTGTATATTTAACCCCCTTTAACTTATGTTTGTTAAGTTCTTAGCTTTGTTAATTTCTAATGTTTTGGTTAGTTTTGGTGTTTTAGTGTTTTGCAGGTTGTTAAGTTGCATTTGGGGCTAATGCCATCAACTCTGGGGCTTAAAACAGTTCGAGGAGCTTTGGCGGCAAAATTGAGTCGAGCTATGATTCACACCCGATTACTCTCACCAAAACGGTCATATCTAGAGTTGTAGAACTCCGATTGGGGTGATCTTGGTGTCTTTGGAAAGCTAACTCAAAGATCTACAACTTTGTATTTCACATGTGAGGGCTAATTCTGAAGGCAGTGTGCTTGAACGCACATTTTTGCGTTTGAACGCACTTGTGCCTATCAAAGGCCAAAATTCATGCACGATTGCGTTCGAATGCACTACTAGGTGCGTTCGAACGCACTTAATTGACCTGGCAGCACTGAAACCCTACAAATTAGCCTATAAATATCCCATTTCTTTTGTAAATGAACCTAGACGCTTGGGAGACGATTTGAGGCGCCCTTAGTGGCCCAAAACCTCATTGTTCTTGTAAACACTCTTAACGTCATTTCTTTAATTTAATGTTTTATTTTGCTTTTATTTAGTCTCTTATTCCCTTTACTATGGATTTGTTTATATACATTCATGTTTAGTTCGTATTATTCTGTCGTTTAATTTATGTATTTTCGTTTTAATACATTTTAGTGATAAAAGTGTGTTGATTGTTGTTTACAAATCGTTAAACGTCAACATTCATTGCAACCGGAGATACATCAGATGATTCGTCTTTAGACCAATATCCGTTGTGACCTCTTAAAACAGTGTTTGTATCGATTAGTTCGACAAGATTTTGTAATAACAATAGGATATACATATGTGCTTTATCGACAGAATATGCCTTGTAGCATAGTTGTTATTAAGTATGAGCTAAGTATGTTTATATGTTAATTAATTTGTGGTGAGGTGGATTAGAGATCTTAGCGTTTTTATTTATTTATTTATTTTATTGCATTTTAATCTAGTTTATTTTTATGCACACTATGTGTTTGATGTTGGGACTAGGTTAAGATACTATTAGTTTAGGCACTTTAAAATTAGTTTTTAACAAAGCCAATTCTCTGTGGGATTCGACCTCGCACTTGCACACCCGCTACATTGCTTAACGATTCATGCAATTGGCAAGTACAATTAAATTTGTGCAACAGCAGGCCACTCTATCTAGAATGTTATAGGTAAACCCAAGGAAGAGCTAGAACAAAAATAGGTAAACCTAAGGAAGATGATTATTTGTGGGAGACGGAGAGGGAGGATGGCCAGCCAGTTTCAATTGGAGGAGATGGTGGGTGGGATTGGTGGGGGAGAGGAAAAATATTGAGGGGAACTAGGTGCGAGTTCGTGCTTCCAAAAATAATTTCGGGACCAAGTCTTAGAGGTGTCCGAATCGAGTCCTGCAAGGACCTCACTAGGACTCACCCGGGACTTGTTCAGACCTCGCCTAGACCTTATCAGAACCTCATTGGGATCAGCTTGAGACCTTGGTAGGACCCTCTCAAGACCCGGCAGGGACATTTTGTAATTTAGTGTTTAATATGATTTTGCGTATACACCAAATACCAAAAAATATTTCTCTTAAAAGCATTTTTCGACGTTGGGACCCAATTGGAACCCGCCTAATTTTTCATACATGCCAAATATCGAAAAATGTTTTCTGTCGAAAATATTTTTCGACAAGTCCCAGGCAGGTTCTGGGCAAGTTCCGGCGGGGTACCTAGTAGGTTCCAACGGGTCTTGGGTTAGCCCCCGACAGGTCCTGGCAGGTTCAGTCGAGTCTCAGGTGGGTCTTGGTCAAGTCCCGGGCAGTTCCCGATTAAGTTCTGGATAGGTCTCGGCAAAGTCTTTGGGGGGTCTAGTTGGGACTTAGTCAAGTCTTGGGTGAGTTCCGATCAAGTCTCGAGTGGATCCGGGCAGGGTCTCAAACAAGTCCTAGTCCGGTCCTGGTCAAGTCCCGAGCAGGTCCCATTCAGGTCCGGTCAAGTCCTGGGCATGTACTAGAGGGGTCCCAAGCGGGTCTTGGGCAAGTCCCAGTCAAGTTTGGGGCAGGTTTGGGGCAAGTCCCAATCAAGTCCTAGTGGGGTCTTGGGCAGGTCTTGGCAAGGTCCGTCGGTTTGAGAATGAGATGCTAAAAGTTGAAAAATAGTTTACGGTTTTAAAAACCGTAAACTTTTTTCCAAAAATTGAAGAAGAATTTTTGGTTAAAAGGAAAATATTTTTCGTTGACCACTATTTTGTGTGGTAGTAAAGATTGTAAAATGCGAAAATTATTTTTTGGAAACCATTTTACATCGAAAGAAATAGAGCCTTAATTTTAGGTAGCTTGATTATTGTTGGATTTGTGATTTTAAGGTAGATTGATGTTGGAGGTTTTTTGGAGTTTTGATTTCGGTTGATGGATCAAATTGGTGAGAACATTCTGTGGCTTGTTTTTGATTTCTAGGGTGATGTCCGAATGGTGTTATATGAGAATTTGCATTGATCAAAAGTGCTTTTAAAGGTCCTCTTAGGGTCATTTCAAGCACAACTCATGAGTACTCGTTTGGTAAAAAAATTAAAAGCCCTTTTAAGGGTTTAAAAAGCTTAAAAATGACCAAAACACACTTTTGACAAAAGTTTAAAAATGAATCTTTTCCCAAAAAGCATTTTTTTGACTTAAAAATTATATTTTTCAAATGCAATCTCAAACAAGCTCTTGGGAGCTCAAGCCCCACAAGGCATAAGGTGGTACCCAAAAAAAAAAATAAAAAAAATTGTGCTTTTTATATATATATATATATATATATATATATATTTTATATATATATAAAATAAACCTTTAAAAATTGGTTTTTGCCCCAAAATTTTTATTTTATTTATTTTTTAAAATTTCAACTCATAAATTAGAAGTTCTAGATCCGTCCATGATCTTACACATGTTCTAAGTGAAGTCATTTTGTAAGCCAAATTACTTATGGTTTCTCCCACCTGGAATGGATCGTCTTTATGAATTTCAAAACTTGTTCATTAGCTAGTAAGAAGACATGGTCAATGGTGGCACTAAACGTGAATTATTTTGCACTTCTTTTTTTCATGTGCTTACAAAAAAAATAAAAAATAAAAAAACCAATTAACAAAGCAAATTGACAGCAGTAAAATATTAAATTAGGCTTCTGTCATTTCTATTCAAGTTGTTGAACATTTTCCGGTAGAATTTGGACATGATGACCAGACTTCCGACAATATTTAAATGTCACACAACTTCCGACAATCATCAGAATAACAACCGCAGCTGCCACCCTCACAGCCATCTTTCTAGAGATTCCCAGCCTTGAAACTGGACTCTCAAACCAATATTTGTGTCGTGCTGATGTGTTGTTATCAGAATCCTCTCCCACGTTGCTTTGACTACTTTCTTGTTTTGGTTTTCCCTTGTCGTGTTTCTTAGGCATTGTTATATAAAGAATTCCGCTAGCGAATTTGGCACGAATTGCATCTGCATTACAGTCTTTAGGAATCTCAGTTTCTTTGTGAAAGGAACTTAGAGTAGTAGTGCTTTCTCCGCAAATTGTAAGGTTCCCGCGACTGTTGATTTGAACCCTAAGTTGTTCCCTTTTGAACCCTACAAAAAGGCAAGAAAGGAAACTTTTAATTCACATAGTTAGTGATGATTCTTATGGTGCATTTTGCATTACGATTTTATAGGTAAAAAGTACGGTTTTAAACTAAATTGTAAAAAATAAATTATTTGACATTATATATTTTAAAAATTACGATTTCAAATCCTATGTAACGGGGTGCTCTTTTTAAAAACATACAATTTTAAAGGCTACACTATTATTTTAAAAGTCAAACCATAATTTTATCAAACGCTTAACTGTGTTTTTAAAAATCAAGTTCTTAAATTGTTATTTTAAAATTGTATTTTTTGAAATCGTAAACATAAACGGACCCTTATTTGTTAACCAATAGAACCACAATTTCACATTCTACAATTAATGCATATATGGTGATAAAATGTGAAACTTGAATATTTTTCATAAAATGATGATGCCTTAGATGCTAATAATGTTGTACAATTAGAATCAGCAAAACATGCCCTTGAGTAATTGGATCCGGATCCTCTCAAATTTTTAGAGAATTTGAGTTTCGCATATTTGTAAATCTGGTCATCCCTTATATCTAAGGATTAAAAAAAAAAAAGAAAAAGAAAAAGAAAACCATATTTTTTGGTCTAATTAAGGAAACAAAAATAACCCATTTTCTTCTCAAAATAAAAAGCGCAACCCACAAATGCTCTTTATTTATTTATTATTATTATTTTTTTACGATCAAGTAAATTGGCAACAAAGATATTGCCCAGCTTATACTAAAATTTTTTGAGAGCTTTCTAGTTTATATTTTTATTCATATCATCATAAATAAAAAATATTAACTAATTTGAGTCAAGCTTTGAGTTTCCCTCAAGGAACACAAATGACTCTCTCTTACAAGGGGCTGAGAGATGATACCTTGAAGATGAAGCTCGAGAACATCACGTCCTTCTTCTGTACGCCACTCGCAATTGGGTTCGAATCGAGAGGGCTTGAGGTTAGCTACGGCCTTGGTTTCCATTGTACGGTGATAATCATGAGGATTTGTTCTTTAATTATGTGCCTCTTTTATAGATTATTGGGATTGTTTTTGCTTTGGGAAAGAGAGAGAATTGTTTCTTTTCTTGGCCAATCTTCCAAGTTTCCAACTTTCTGCGTTCAAGTAATCTTGGTTTCATGTGGGGGATGGATGATCTCCTCCTTCATGGGAATGAGAATATGCTTTTTGTCTTGATGCCATGGTTTTCTTCGTAAACTGCCAGCTCATTCATCACATGCTTCATTCGCTGACAGGGTCTTCTATGGGAACGATTATTTGTTCTTTTAAATAATTAAAAAAAAAAAAAAAAAGCGGTAGTGGTGGTGATCATGAGTTCAAGCGATGATGTCCAATTAACCAGAAGGAGATGACCTAAATTTGCAATATCTACGTGCAACAAATCTGAATCAAGTTGTCACAAAATACGTATTCATAGACACCAAATCTGTGTTTGCCTCCGTTGAACATGCCACATAAGCAATCATAGGTGATAATGTTAACTTTCAAAAGTTTCTTCGAGAATTATAAGCAATTAGTTGAGTTTTTTCATTGATTTCTGTGGAAATTTGGATATGAGTCCTTGATTGTTAGTGATCGCAACAAAGCCCAAGAGTGTTAAAGGCTTTGGGATCTGAAATACCAGAGAACATAGCCTCCGTTCATGGTTGACTGCTCAAGTAGTTGGACGGCAAAGCAAGATCTCTTCCCCGTTCCCCAGTCTATTTGAATCGTGTAAACACCTGTGGACAAATATGTTGTAACATATGTTACAAACATGCTTTTAATTTTTGAGCCGTTGGTTTACTATTCTTTCTATAATTTATTAAATTTACCGTTAAATTATATTGATGAGTTTTTAAAGAAAAAAAAAAAAAAAAAATCAGACTTGCGGTTTTATGACCGTTTGGCGTTTTATGAATTTTTTTCTTCTCTCTCTCTTCAACTGTTATCGACGTTTGTCATTTACTCATATTTATTAGCCTTGGAAAGGTCAGCACTTACTTTTATATATATTGAGTTCACAAGGAGTTATATATATATAACAAAATCCCACTACAAAAGTAGGTAGCTACTAATCTTACTTTTTGTATAAAGTTGGTTTCCTATATTTTCTTTGAGAAAGAAGAAAAATTATTGCTGTTTGGTTTTAAACATATTGAGTTCACAACGAGTTATATATATAACAAAATCCCACTACAGAAGTACATAGCTATTAATCCCACTTTTTGTATAAAGTTGGTTTCCTATATTTTCTTTGAGAAAGAAGAAAAACTATTGCTGTTTGGTTTTTCAGTTATCACTTCCCCGTTTTATTTGGTGAGGTGAAATTATTAAAAGGTTGTTCTATAATTAGTCTTTGTTTTTGGAAGTACGTCCTTAACGAAGGTAGATGTTATAGTCTAATCCTGGGAAGTTGTGTGTATACTTTGGGAGGCACGAATCAACCTTTAAGGACAACGCTTTTGCGTGATTCTATAGTATTGTGAGATCTTTCCATACTTTATATTTAATCTCTTGTAATTATATATTATATTGTTAATTTTCATATTTGTATTATTTTATGTCAATGAGAATTTTGTGCACCATCCAAATTATTTCCTACAATCTTAAAGGTTGATTATGATCGTTGCACAAATATTTTTATTAAAATCATAACAATAGTATTTGTTAGAATAGTTTCTAGTACGGTATGAACACGTCCTCCAAGCTCAAACCTGAAACAAATAGACAAAGTAAACACGAAGAGAAAGCACCATGTGTTGAGCGTAATCTCCCTCCGATGCTCAAGTAAAGTCTCTGGGAAAGTATGAGTAATCTCTAGAATAATTAAGTGTGTTGTTGATACATGAGGTCTGGCCTAAAAATAGGCTAGTAGGTTAACCCGAATTAGAACTCCTCCTTTGATCTTATCTCAGCTTTGTGACAATCTCATCGATCTTATCCAAGTCTTGTAGTTTAGTTTAGACTTAGAGTAGTGGCCATGTGTAGACTATAACACGATCCTCCTGATATTGGATAATCATCAAAGGGACTCCTTCACTTACTAATACTCAATAACTGAGTATTAGAAGTTGGTTTGTCCAGTGTCTCTGACAACGATAGTAAGATAGTCCCCGGGAAACCAAGGGATTGGCACCCTGGGAAATCGATCCCCGGGTGACCGATTCTTGGGTGACTGTCTCTTGGTGATATTTTTTACCTTTCAATAGTGACTTTTGGGGGCTAGGCCCTCATTATCTTCAAGTTATGTTGGCCAGGGTTCAATCCATAGCTCTGTTACTAGACTATGATCTTATAGCCCATCTGGCCATAAGAGTGAAGGATATTTTCCCAATACTTATATTTATAATTTTTTTGTACATTAAATGGATGTCAAAATTGCTTTTCTAAATGATGAAGATATTTATATATAGCATCCCGAGGGACTAGTAATCCTCGGTCAAGAATAAAAAGTGTACAAAATGGTGAAATTCTTGTATGGATTAAAGTAAGCTCCCAAACAATGGCATGAAAAGTTTGACAAAGTGATGTTGTCTAACACATATTTGATTAATGGTGCATGTAAAAACTTAGCAAGTTTTACAATAATGAATGTGTCATTATTTGTTTATATATATTGATGATTTGCTTAATATTTTAAACTAGCATTGATGTTGTGTATGAAGCTAAAAGATTTCTTGCATCTAATTTTTGTTAGATATTTATATCTCAGTATTTGATTGGTGTAATTCAATGATTAAAAACATGGATGACAATCTTTGTTGTTGAGGCAATTTAGAGTAGAATCTACTTTCAGTGTGCTTTATCAAGGAAGAAGATTATTCAGAATTCGATCTCCACCATTCACAACGAAGATCTATGTGTCATGGACGTTCTTACCAAGTTTCAGCCCAATCGAACCACAAACGATCATCCATCAGAGCTGTTGATTGAAGATTGATCGAAGCTCAAGTGATTTGAGAAGCTTTTTAAGGAAGGTCAGTGTTGATCGTGCACTAGCTGTTGGCTAGCCGTTCGAACGAAAGTCTGAATTGAAGAATGCATCGAATTGACCGTTCACTCCCTATATGCAAGCAGTTCGAATGCTCCACTTATAAAGAAGAATTTCACTGTTCTCACAGAAGTGACCTGCGCTTCCTGTTCGCAAGCTGTTCGAACGATGGTCAACTAGGGTTTTAGTTGACTTCATAAGGTTCACTGTTCAAACGCTCAGCTCCTGAAATGAGATTTTAGGGCTGACATGACAAGTTCTCTTGAGCATATAAATAGAGGACTTACCCATTCGTTTTGATCAAGCAAAATACAGAGTTCTTCAACTCACATTGAGAGAAAAGCCTTAGTGCTTAGGTTTGCTTGTTGTGTGGCTTGAGAATTCATTTGTTATGTGCCTATGAGCCATACTCACTTGGAGTAATTGTTGAAGTTTGTTTTCAACAAGTGTTGTTTGGTTGTATTTGTTACTTGGGTTAGTTGTAGCTTGTTAGAGGTTCTAACAAGGGAAATCGATAGAAGGAAGTTCGAAGGTTCTGGGAGGACTACCATGGTAGTCGGGTAAGTGGGTCGCTTGTCTAGATGGGTTCGCACCAACTTGACAAAGGTTTTGTAAGTGTGAGTAACTTGTGTAACACCCCCGTCCCATATTGAAAAAATGAGAAAAAGCTCATGATAAGTGCTTTTTAGTGCTTTTTCACACCCCTTTATTTATGTTTGTTAGGCCGTTAGCTCTGTTAATATTTAATAATTTTACTTGTTTTATTTGTTTTGTAATAAACAGGCCCTTACATCACATCTCGATCGAAGGAGCAAAACGGACATAAAGTGAAGAGAAGAAGTTCCTGAAGAGCGTTCGAACGCAAAGGCGGTCGCACGCAGAGCTAAGGTCGAACGCAGTCCAATCAGCCCGCGTCTCACGCGGCCGGCCCTGGCGGTTATCTGCGGTCGACCGTGTATTGCACGTTCGACCACGGATAACTGGTGCATTCGAACGCAGGCATGTAATTGGAATGTCTATAAATAGGTCCCTTGGGTCATTTGGTCGAGTGTGCTTTTCCTTGGGCCTTTTTTAGAGAGTATTTTGCCATTGTTGGCCATACTCTGCCCATTTCATCTGTAATAAATTACTTCAAAGTTTATTTTATGCATTCTTTTACCATTTTATCGTTTTATTGTCTAATGGAAGGTTAATCTTCAACTAAGGTTGAAGATGAAGCCTCTCCTTTAATTCATGCAATTTACATTACAGTTTTAAATTCCGTCATTTATTTTATGTTTAGTCGTTCATTTTGATTTATGTGACAACTTCAATTGAAAAAATCGGTTTGTATTGCTTCCATGTCCAACATCAATGTGTTCCAATCCGGAGGCACGTTAGATGGTTGGAATGAGTCGAAGCATCCACTGTGATCAACGATACTGATAAGTGCTTAAATATTCATATTTAAGCCCATTAATTTATATTTGTTATGCCTTTAGTTTATGTTATTTTGTCTATTTTATTTCCTTTTTGTGTTTTCTGTGTTTTTGTAGGTCATGGAAGAAAATGAAGTGTTTCTAGAAATGTTCCAAGCTTAAAGGGCAAATTGGAAAGACCTAGAAGATGTGAAAAGGAATTGCATTTGGATTCAGCACATGTCTCGGTATTTTAGCCATAACTTTCAGCTCAAATATCGGATTGAGGTGATTTCAACGACATTGGAAAGCTAACTCAAAATACTACAAATCATTTTGAAATAGCATTTTCCTAATTCCGAGCGCCGCTATTCCAAAATCGCCCCGCAAGATAGGACCCCAATTCTGGACGAATCCTACTCCGATTTGTAATAGGATTGTCTCCTAATTTGTCTAGGAGATGGAATTCCGAATTTCCTAGGTTTACTAGGGTTTCTAGGACTCTCCTAAAGCCTATAATTTGTGACGACCCGCTTAGTAAAACATAACTATTTTTTTTTTTAAATAAACAGTACCCACAACAAGCGGATTGTCACAGTGGCATGGCAATACCGTAGTATGCCACGAACCCATGCATTAACCTGATTGACATGATAATATGTCACATAGAGATACATGCATGATTACTGTTTCATCAGAGTTTATATCCTTGCAGCAGAAAATAAATAACGTTAACCTACTGATTACATCAGAACTATTTAATACATCTAAGTAATTAGAGATTACATACAAAAGAATGGCTATACAAAGTGTCTCATGCGACACAAGCTATATACAAAATATGAAAGTCTAAACATGATCATGATTGTTCTACAAAATAGGCTATCAATTAGTCCAACAAAATTACACATCTGACGCATCTATGCCTCAAATGCTGTAGTAACCCAGATACCTTGCCACTGGGTCATCATCTAGGGTATCTGTACCTGCATCAACAACATCACCTGCATCATGGGAATCACCACAACCTATGGTACAGGCGAAATTATGAGTCCGCCGTCTCCATAGGAATAGAGACGCTCAGCAGTATAGAACTTACTAGTTTATCCAAAATAGTCATTTAACTTGTTCACATTTACATATCATAACTTAATAATAAAACATATTAGATGTCCTCATGCAATATCTAGCCATAACAATATATATATGCGTTCCGTCCCATACCAGTCACATATGCATATTGATACGTCTAGTATCAAAATCATACAATCATATGCTATGCATACTCATGCTTGTGCTTATGCTCATCATCTTGTGCCTTTTCCATTGGGAGGCTAACCCTGCGGTAGAAGACTTGTCTTGCTACCGGGAGCCGTCACCACTCATCATGTTTGTTTTCCAAGGGGAGGCTAACCTTGCAGTACGAGACTTGTCTCACTACCGGGAGCCGTCACCCATGGTTTTCATTTTATTTCATTACTCATGACATGCTCATGCTCATGTTAACAAAACTTAAACTCATAATATCATATCTCATATCATGAACATCATATAATCTTTCCTTAAACCATGTGAATCATCAAATACTCATAATAACATTTCATCAAACATTCATCCAACTCATCTCATAAAACATCATACATAAGCATATTATCACAATCACTTTAAATCAATCATCCCAACATCAATACATAATCATATTATCATAATTACTTTACATCAAGCATTCATCCAAACATCATTATATAATCATGTTATCACCAAACACTTTAAATCAATCACTCAACCATACATCTCATGAATCATCATAAATAAACATAGTATCTCAAACTCAAACATCATACATCAATCATTCAATCAGAGTGTCTTTTATATTTTAAAAATAGTAACCTTTTTATTTTGCCCAAGAAGTAAAATACTTACCTTGTTCCGTTGGATACCCTCGATCACTTCTCGACTCAATCGATGCACCTAAGCATTATATAATAAACACATAATTATGATCTCTTCTTAACTCAACTCTCACAATTTAAGGATACTAGAGCACTACAAATATCATGTTCTATAGGTTTGCCCAATAATTATTATTCTCATCCAAGGCCATTTAATTTAGCAATTTACCCCAATTTATAATACTCTTAACACTAACCATAAATATTATGATTCTAATATGATATATTAGAACCTAAACCCTATAGGTATTAATTTACATGAAACCCATAAAACCTAGAGTTAATACTTTAGATGCAATTAACCATTAATTCAATAACCCAAAACTTAAACCATGCTTAGCAATCCACTATACTCCTAAGCCCTAAACAAATTTTAAGAATTAGGCTTCTCCTTAAAACCCCACCAATTTTCGGATTTAAATGGAAATCACCCAAATCACTATAATTTCAAGCTTAGAATCCAATGGGTAGCACAAAATCTTAAGGAAAAACTAGATACTTCAACCATATAGCAAAATCCCCAAAATCCCTTTCAAGAACCCTAATTTTTGGACCCAAATCAAAGCCTTACAAATCCTCACAATTTATAGCTTTCATTCCCACAAGTATAACGAAAATTACACAAAAAGACTAAAGGTTTTACCTTACAAGCCCCCCCTATGGCCAGAACTCTCCTCCAAGGTTTCTTCTTCTCTTTCTTCCTCTTTCCTTCTCTTTCCTTCTTCTTCTCCACGGCCAGCAGCTCTACACTCCAACCCACCGTCGTTCTCTCACTCTCTTGGTCTCTCTCTCTAGTGCGTGTGTGTAATGAGAAAGGAGGAAGATGAAGGAGGAGTAAAGAGAGAGAAGTGGGAGTGGTACCGTGAGATGAGGGGAGGAAAAGAAAGAAAGAAAGGAAGAAGAAAGAAAAGATGGGCTGCTGCACGTGAGGGACAAAATGAGGGGAAAAATAATATTGTAAAATCCCATAATACCCTTCTAGTTAATGAAGATGAAAGAGGATGGGCCATAAGCTTGAAATTCCTACTTGGGCCAACATAGGTAGCTTAATTCTTTATTTATTGGGCTTTATTCTAAGACCCATAATATAATAAATAACTATCATATTTTATTTTACTACCCCAATTTAACTTGTATTCATTAAGTCATAGTAAATTCAACTTTTTTTATTATATCCATTATTCTAACTTATTCCATTAATTAATTTAAATTACTACAAAGTTATTAATAATAAACATAATTATTTTTCTTGGGTCTTACATAAATAGACCTCTAAGCCTCACAATTAGACACAATTTCAGAGAGGAGAATTTGGAGGCTACTTCTAGGAGCGGTTTTCGGTTCTTTCTTTTTCTTTTCTTTTTAGTTTTATTTCAATTATGTGTAACTAATTATTTTAGTAGGGCTTGATTGAAACCCTAATTATATTTATTTAATATTTCAATATTGGCGCCTTTGTGATAATCATATTGTGTTGCTTAACTTGATTAATGCCTGTTTTATTGAATTCCTCATATGTATGTGATTGGCCATTATATGCATGTGGTATGGACTTGTTAGTTAGATCAATTTGGATGACCGAGTCCTGGGTTTAACATAAGTAACAAAAGTAATCCATGCCGGGTTCTTGGGTTAATCAACATAGGAAACCGGAAGTATACACCATGCCCTAGGTCTCATGTGGTTGTCGGTTTTCATAGTTCATATGCTTTCCTAGAGAATAACTTAGTATACACCATGCTGAATCCTTTAGGAAAGAAAAGAGTTAGAGTATACATCATGCCTAATTCGTTGCTTAGGGAAACCAATAGCTTAAGGAGTATACACCATACCTTTAGGTTGGCAACCATTAGGTATTCATAATATGATTGGAGCATTGGCATATTGTTATATTATTTGAATATGATTAGTGGTGGATATCAAAGCCCTACACTTTTATTTACACTTTTATTTATCTTTATTTCTTTTTCATAGTATCAAATTTAGTGACAAAGTTGATATTTTCATTAATTCTAAATAAAATTAACAATCCTCGTGGGAATGATCTCGTATTTGCCTACTATACTATCGTTTTGATCTTGTGCACTTGCGAGTAAAACGTACTAAATATTATCTATTAATTTAGGTAGTATTTGGCACAACAAGTTTTTGGCGCCGTTGCCTGGGATTGTTTAATTTTGTTTAGAATTTTTTTTTTTCATTAGTTAGTTTTATTTTATTTAAATTTTTACGTTACTGGTTTTTTTTTTAGAATTTTAGTTACGCTGCAGAATGCGATCAAGCGCACTAACCTCGCAATCAAGTGCTCTACCGGCAGCTGCTGAGCTTTGTGAGTTTTTTTTTTTTGTTTTTATTTTCTCTTGTTATTTTAATTTCTTTTTGTTTTTATTCACATGTGGGGAGGTACTCCAACACCCTATGGACCATGTTCATTTTGCTATGACCCTTATCACCATGTTAGAAATTGTCCTTCAATAAGGCAAATTTCTAACAATATTTTTGGGCATAAGAACACATCGCTCTCTAGACCAGGGAATGACATCTATTTTGATTCATATAACCCAACATGGAGCCAACAGTCAAATACCTCATGGCAAGCTCAAAATCCTGGAATTCAAGCTCAACAATTTCATGGGCTGCAACATCAATCATATCAGCAGTTTTATGATCATCCATATTCCTGTCAATCAGCTCCACAACAGCAATATTAGGCTGAACCACCTCCTCCTGAGGTCTCTGAAGAGTTGCAAGAGACTATCCGAGAAATGACCAAGAATACACAACAATTTTTTGAGGAGATGAAGGCGCTCTGCAACAAACAAGCCGATATTCTCAAAGAAGAAGAGTGTCAAGGTCAGTTGGTGGCAAATCCTAATGAGTACTTAATGGAAGATGAATACACTTACTATCATGAGCAAACAACCACCACACCTTGGAATGAAGAAACTGTTGAGGATAATTTTTGTGAGCCGCGTCTTGAAGATCCTTTGGGAGAGCACTTTGATCAATTTTGTGAGCAAGCTATGGTTGAAAATCAAGTGGACGAGAGGAAGGAGGAGCAAACTAAGGATCTAGAGGAGTCACATCAGGAAAAAGAAGAGAGCACTAAGACTTTTTCAACATTAGCTCTTATTCCTGAAACACCAAGAGGCCAAGAGAGAAGTCTCTAGAGCTACCAATTGAGCAAATTGAGGACATCAAGATAGAAAAGCTCCCTGAATCTTCTTCTTATTTTATTCCAATTCAAGATGAGAAAGTGTTTGAGAAGACTCAGAGTGGTCCACCCATATATATAGACAATTGGAATCCCCCTGCAATGGGAAGACATCATTCTCTTTGGTGCAAGAGAAGAAAAGACTGGTGCTTCAAGTTTAAAAGTGCCACACCGGTCAAGACGTTAAACTTAGCGCTCATGGAAGGCACCCCACAACATATCCTTTTTATTTCTTTTTTTTGTTTGTTTATTTTTTTGTTTTTGTTTTTGTTTTCCTTTGTTACTAGTGTTTTGTTTTTCAGGACATGTGTGCTTAAGTTCAAGTTTGGGGGGAACGCTTTGAGTCAAGCTTATTCAAACAGTTTCTCCATCTCCCGGGTAAGATCTTTCCATGTTAGACACACATTGGGGACAATGTGCAATTTAAGTTTGGGGGTATGGGGGACACATTTACACACACTTGGTCCCACTTTTCTTTTTCTTTTTTTTTTTGAAAAAAAAAAAAAAAAATGTATGTTCATGTTGTCTTGAAATTTTGATTGATCTAAGAATTGTGATTTGATATTCATTGGTTAGCTTAAAATTTTGAACACATGATCTGATGTTGGGTTTTTAAGTTTGTTACTTACTTTAGGCAATTGAAAATTCACATGTTTGATCTGCTCTAGCACAAGCACATTAGCACATGATTGGTGGGGTATGACATGTGGTTTTCATGTGTATGTTTTCATGTTTTGGGTGACACTGAATGACCTATTGGTTTGATACATTGGCATGAGAATATTTAAAAAAAAAAAAGGTGATCATTGATAAACTTTTCACTGAGTAACTAGGCCTCTTGCCTCAAAGCATTGAGCGTTCACGTCAAAAGGTGAAGAGAATTGACTTGGTTAACTTTATGAAAGAAAAAAAAATGATGATAATTATTGATAAACTTTTCACTGAGTAACTGGACCTCTTGCCTCAGTAAGCATTGAGTGTTCATGTCAAAAGGTGAGGAGATTTGATGTGGTTAACATTATGGCTAGTTTAGTTTCGTAGCCTTTTTGACTTGAGTTAGTAAGTCCTTAGGGGTGTCTTTACACCTAATGCCCTAAAACCATCTGGTTTGGGAGTCATTGACTCAACACTCGCTACATGGGTCAATTAGAAAGCTTAAGGGAACTAAACATTGCAGAGCCTAATAGTAAAAGAAAGAATAATAAAAGCATGCCAATGTTGTTCATTCTAATGGGAAATTCAGTGAAGCTTGAGATGTTGAGACATTGCACATTGAAATTATTTGGAAGCTTCATAGTTTTGTACTAGTTCACTTTACATTGTTTCGAACTTGTGATATCTTAACTTGCCTGTTGTAAGTGATTAGACTTTGAATTCTAATTCATTGTGAAGATGGAGTTTAACTTTTTAAGCTTGCTAATGAATGAAAATCATGGTTTTGAGTGATGCTTAAATATTTGGATAGCATGAACTGTGCATAATGTTTGTGGGTAACATTCCTGGAAAACCCTCACGAGACTTAACTCGTCCTCTAGGGAATACCTAGAGGTTTAAAAGGCTTATTGCATATGTTAAATGCAATCGCACATCCCACGAAAGATGGATTTATCTTTTTGTTCTTTGTTTTTCATTTTGTTTTTAGTTTTGTATTGCTAAGGGACTAGCAATATGTAAGTTTGGGGGTGTGATAAGTGCTTAAATATTCATATTTAAGCCCCTTAATTTATATTTGTTATGTCTTTAGTTTATGTTATTTTGTCTATTTTATTTCCTTTTTGTGTTTTCTGTGTTTTTGTAGGTCATGGAAGAAAATGAAGTGTTTCTAGAAATGTTCCAAGCTTAAAGGGCAAATTGGGAAGACCTAGAAGATGTGGAAAGGATTAATTCGGAATTTATCAAATTGGAGTCAAAATCGGATTGCATTTGGATTCAGCACATGTCTCGGTATTTTGACTATAACTTTCAGCTCAAATA
Organism: Carpinus viminea; assembly: GCA_013348765.1. Classification (NCBI taxonomy): domain Eukaryota; kingdom Viridiplantae; phylum Streptophyta; class Magnoliopsida; order Fagales; family Betulaceae; genus Carpinus; species Carpinus viminea. The sequence continues at coordinate 20,486,044 of CP054674.1, forward strand.
TCGAATTGAGGTGATTTCAACGGCATTGGAAAGCTAACTCAAAATCCTACAAATCATTGTGAAATAGTATTTTCCTAATTCCGAGCGCCGCAATTCCAAAATCGCCCCGCAAGATAGGACCCCAATTCTGGACGAATCCTACTCCGATTTGTAATAGGATTGTCTCCTAATTTGTCTAGGAGATGGAATTCCGAATTTCCTAGGTTTACTAGGGTTTCTAGGACTCTCCTAAAGCCTATAAATAAACCTCTAAGCCTCACAATTAGACACAATTTCAGAAAGGAGAATTTGGAGGCTACTTCTAGGAGCGGTTTTCGGTTCTTTCTTTTCCTTTTCTTTTTAGTTTTATTTCAATTATGTGTAACTAATTATTTTAGTAGGGCTTGATTGAAACCCTAATTATGTTTATTTAATATTTCAATATTGGCACCTTTGTGATAATCATATTGTGTTGCTTAACTTGATTAATGCCTGTTTTATTGAATTCCTCATATGTATGTGATTGGCCATTATATGCATGTGGTATGGACTTGTTAGTTAGATCAATTTGGATGACCGAGTCCTAGGTTTAACATAAGTAACAAAAGTAATCCACGCCGGGTTCTCGGGTTAATCAACATGGGAAACCGGGAGTATACACCATGCCCTAGGTCTCATGTGGTTGTCGGTTTTCACAGTTCATATGCTTTCCTAGAGAACAACTTAGTATACACCATGCTGAATCCTTTAGAAAAGAAAAGAGTTAGAGTATACATCATGCCTAATTCGTTGCTTAGAGAAACCAATAGCTTAAGGAGTATACACCATGCCTAATTCGTTGCTTAGGGAAACCAATAGCTTAAGGAGTATACACCATGCCTTTAAGTTGGCAACCATTAGGTATTCATAATATGATTGGAGCATTGGCATATTGTTATATTATTTGAATATGATTAGTGGTGGATATCAAAGCCCTACACTTTTATTTACACTTTTATTTATCTTTATTTCTTTTTCATAGTATCAAATTTAGTGACAAAGTTGATATTTTCATTAATTCTAAATAAAATTAACAATCCTCGTGGGAATGATCTCGTATTTGCCTACTATACTATCGTTTTGATCTTATGCACTTGTGAGTAAAACGTATTAAATATTATCTATTAATTTAGGTAGTATTTGGCACAACAGATACTGTGGATGATTCGAGCTCAAACCAACATCTATCGTGACTCTTTACACGGTAAACACGTTGTTTGGTTCGACTAGTTTCACTAACGATTTTAGATTAAACAAAATGTTTTATCGATAGACGGATTTTTAACTATAGTGTTTATTGTGTGGGTTAATGGGGGAAGGTGGATTCATCAACCTTGGTTTCTTAATTTCAGTTTATTTACATTTATTAGAATAGTTTTACCTTATTGCATGTTTCAAGTTGCTATCTTTGTGGAGCTAGGTTAAAATAGAGTAGATTTAATCGCAATATTAGTTTTATAAGCAAACACTCCGTTCCCCGTGGATTCGATCCTGCACTTTGCACACTATACGACCTAACGGTTTGTACCATTGCGAGTGCAATTAAATTTGCACAATAGCTCACATAGAGTGGGTGATTTATAAAGATAGTCATGAGTGTTAAGTCCCACATTGCCTAGTTACTACGTGAAACTGGGTTGTATAATGAATTCTAGGGAAGCTTCAAAAGGACTAGTTAATTTGGAGTGATAGCGCAGATGTGGCTAGCGCTTTTTCTTGGGTCATTACAAGTGGTATCCGAGCCACCTAGTAATGCCAGGTCATGGGGTATTAGAGCACTACATGACGTAGCCTTGACGAGGACGCCGGGAATTTAAGAGGGGGAGTTTGTAACACCCCGGTGCCATATTGGGAAGATGAGAAGAAGCCTACATAGAGTGGGTGGTTTATAAAGATATTCATGACTGCTGAGTCACGCATTGCCTAGTTACTAGGTGAAATTGGGCTTTATAATGAATTCTAGGCAAGCTCCAAATTGACTAGTCCTTTTGGAGTGATAGCGCAGATATGGCTAGCGCAGATATGGCTAGCGTTTTTTCTTAGGTCGTTACAAACTCCCTCTCTTAAATTCTTGACATTCTTGTCAGGGCTACGTCATGTAGTGCTCTAATATCACATGACTTGATGTTACTAGGTGGCTTTGATACCACTTGTAACTACCCAGGAAAACGTGCTAGCCACATTTGCACTATTACCCCAAAAGGACTAGTCAATTTGAAGCTTCCCTAGAATTCATTATAAAGCCCAATTTCACCTAATAACTAGGCAATGTGAGACTTAGCACTCATGACTATCTTTATAACCACCAACTCTATGTGGGCTTCTTCTCATCTTCCCAATATAGGACCGGGGTGTTACAACTTGTATTTCCTCCTCCTTTTATAGTAAACGATTTTCTGGGTCCGCTGCTCCGAAGTGGTTTTTCCAAGAGGTTCTTGGTTTCCACTTCATCACCAAAATCTTGTGTTCATTGCTTTATTGCGTTATATATTTTGGTGATAATCATTGTTGCTAGAAGTAAATTTTAATTCCGTTCTATTTGCATGCAACATCTATTCAACCCCCCTTCTAGGTGTATTTGGATTTTTTACGTATTTTCAATTGGTATCAGAGTGGGTTCACTCCGTAAAGGATTAAAACTCCTAAGTGTGATCTTAGACCCCGTGTGAAAATGTCTTGTCTCATACTATTTCTCCTAACTCTCTTGTGTTTTTTGATTGTTCAAATTATACTCTTTGGAAAATTCGTATGAGAGTTTACCTTAAGTTTTTGGATGCTTTGGCACATTGTTGAAAATGGATGGAACCATCCACATGTTCCGTATGTCGTATGGTCCAAAGACGAAAGGGCTGCAAACATCTCTAATGACGAAGCTCTTAATTCCATCTTCCTTTCACTCTCCACCAAAGAATTCAATAGAGTTTCTAGGTGTGAGATTGCAAAGGAAGCGTGGGACATTTTAGAAACCACTCATAAAAGGTACCGAAATTGTTAAATCTTCAAAAGTTCAAATGTTGATTTCTAAATTTGAAGAGATTAAGATGCAAGAAGATGAGACCTTTGATGAGTTCTATTCAATGCTAAGCATCGTAATAAACTCAACCATCAACCTTGGTAAGAAGGTTTCTGATGCAAAGATGTTAAGAAAAATTTTGAAATCTTTGCCCAAAAGGTTCCATCCTAAAGTTACGGCCCTTGAAACCATGGGAATTGCTACCATGAAAGTTGAAGAACTTGTAGGTGCTCTCTAAACATATGAGCTCACTTTGGCTCCCATAAAAAGTAGCAAAGACATGGCTCTTAAAACTGTCAAAAAGAGTCCAAATGAGGAAGAACTTGCCTTGTTTGCTAGAAAATTCAAGATGTTTAGAAAGGGAAGTTCTAGCAACAAACCTTTTAGTAGAAATGAAAGACCAAGAGGAGAGGTAAGAGGTGTGGCTCAAGAAAGAAAAGAGCCAAAGGATCCTAAAGGTCTCCAATGTCATGAATGCTCGGGATTTGGACACATACGCATTCATTGTGGAAATCTAAGGATGAATAATGGTTGTGCACTTCAAGCGACCTTGAGTGATGATGAAGAAGCTCATGAGGAAGGTAATTTCTTGGCCTTTGTTACAAATTCTCCTCTTGTTGAAAATTTTGCCTCTTCATTTAACATTTCCACTCAAAATGCTTGCTCTAACCCCTTTGTGTGCAGTGAAGATGTTTCACAAAGTGATGTAAATCATCTTCCCATGGGTATTTCTGTCAATAGTGATGATGAGTCCAATGGCTCAATTTGTTCAAATGAAAATGCTATTGAGGAACATAATCCATTTGATCTTTTAATGAAAAAGTTCAATGTCCTAAGAAAAGGCAACCTCAATCATCGTGAAGAGGTTCGGGTACTTGAGCTTGAAAAGAGCAAGTTGAGTAGTGATTTGAAAGATGCACATGCCATTTGCAATACTTTGAAATCTGAAAATCATGTGTTGATTTCAAAAGTCAAAAATTTTGAAAAAAGATCTTAAGGAATCAAGGAACCATTTGAACAAATTTGATAATGGTAAACTTGATGAAATTTTGAGTAACCAAAAATTTGCTTCAAACAAAACTGGTTTGGATTTTGATAAATTTGCTGCCTCTTCTTCTAAATCTAACTCTACTCCAAAGAAGGTTGTTTTTGTCAAGGCAACAAATGAGGTTGAAGCTACGCCTAACACTTTTGGCTCCTCATCAAAAGAAGAAGAATGCGAAAAGAATGGCCATTCCAATCCCTAAAGGTATGAGAAATAAGCAAGGTAAGTATTCTTCACTACCTAGGAACAATTATCACTCCCATCAAAGGAATAGTCAATGTTGTCATCACTGTGGTAAAAGAGGTCATCTTCGACCTAATTGTTTCTTGTTGAATTCCCAAAAGAACAAAACTTCTCTTCTTAGGAATGATTTTAGGAAATTATGTGTCATGATGAACAACATGATGACTAGGTTGGACAAACTTGATGTCGCCTCTTGTGTCAAGAAAATTTGGATAAGAAAGAATGATCCCATCTCTTTTGTCCAAAGGAATGTTGCCTCTATCACCTAGATGAAGGTGATCCCCACACATGACTAGGATTGGATTTACTTGGCTTATTGTTAAATCATTCTAGTACATGTCATTTTTTCTTTTGCATTTCTTGCGTAATTTACATTTTTGTGTGATTTCTTTATGTACAAGTGTGTTTTAAGAATTCATTCTTTTTGTTATACATGTATTATTTCTTGTTGCACTTTCCCTTGAACATCTTTTATTGTGTTTTGTTTTTAATAAATATTTTGGGAAAGTTGGTGGTGTTGCGTGACACCTTGAGTGGTTAAGATGAATATATTCATTGAATGATCTTCAAATGCTTTTTATGATTTCATCTTAACCTATGTGCCTTGGAAATACACTTATCATGCTTGAGTTAATTATCTCTATAATTGTTGGGCCAAATACTACCTAAATTAATAGATAATAATTGGTACGTTTAACTCGCAAGTGCACAAGATCAAAACAATAGTATAGTGAAGCAAGTACAAGATCATTCCCACGAGGATTGCTAAATTACGTCTAGAAGTAATTTCCTATTTAATTAATAGATAAAATTCAATTGTCACAATTGAATTAAAATAAAGAAATAAAATAAAAGATAAACTAAAACTAAAAAGGATTAGGGTTTTGATATCCACCACTAATCAAACTAAGTAAGATAACAATATGCCAATGCGCCAATCATACCGGTATATTTAATGTTTGCCAACCTAAGGGCATTGGTGTATACTCTTTAAGCTACAGATTTCCCTATGCAACAAGTTAGGCATGGGTGGATACTCTAACTCTTTTCTTTCTTAAAGGATTTAGCATGGGTGTATACTAAGTTGTTTTTTAATAAAACATAAATAAGTGAAAATCAACAAACACATGGAACCTAAGGCATGGGTGTATACTCCCGGTTTTCCATGTTGATTAACCCAAGAACCCGGTGTGGATTTCTTTTGTTACTTTTATTAAACCCAGGACTCGGTCATCCAAATTGATTTAATTAACTAATTCATACCACATGCATATGTTGATTAGGCAAACACATATGAGGAATTCAAGAAAACAAGAATTAATCAAGTTAAATACACCAAAGTATAATTGTAGCAAAGACACCAATATTGCAATCCTAAATAGACATGACTAGGGCTTCAATCTAGCCCCAATTAAAATATAAACTACATAATAAAAATGAAGGTAGGAGAGAAAAAACCCAGACTTCTCTTGATCTAGCCTTCAGTTCCTTTCTAGAGCTCGTGCCTCTTTTCCCCTTTTTTCTAAAAGCTAAAAGGTCTATTTATAGGCTTAGGAATACTCTAGAAACCCTAAAAATCGTAGGGTTTAGTCCTAGTGCAACTAGGACTTGTAAAACCCTAATATGGAAAGCAAAAGAAGTCTAGCCGCAGCTTCTTGAATTCTATAGCGCACAAGTGCAATCGATCGTGGGTCTTTTGCTCTCAATCGCATATGTGATCGATCCTTCTTCTTGCACGCGGGAGTGAAGATGTGCTCAGATTCGGTGTGATCGATTGTACTGACAGAATCTCTAGCTTTTCCCCCAAATTTGCTATTTAAGCCTGATACTTTCAGAAATGCTTCATTTTCTTCCAAAAACCTATAAAACAAAGAAAATACAAAAAGAAAGTAAAATGGAACAAACTAACAAAACTAAGAGATTAACAAATGTAAATTAAGGGACTTAGATATTTAAGCACTTACCCCCCCCAAATTTACATATTGCTAGCCTTTAACAATACAAAACTAAAAACTAAATGACAAACAAAAAGATAAATCTATCTTTTGTGGGATGTATAATTGCATTTAGCGTATGCAACAAGTCTTTTAATCCTCTAGGCGTTCCCTAGAGTACAAATGAAGTTTCGTGAGGGTTTTCCAAGGATGTCACCCACAAACATTATGCACATGTTCATGTTATCAAAAAATTGAAGTGTCAATCAAAACCATGATTTTCATTCATTAGCAAGCTTAAAAGGATAAACTTCATCTTCACAAAGAATTGGAATTTTAAAATTTAATTGCTTACCAAAGACATGCTAAGGCATCACAAGTTTGAAATAGTGTAAAGTGAACTAGCAAATAAATATGAAGTTTCTAATTATTTCCAATGTGTAATGTCTTTATATCTCAAAGTTCACTGAAATCCCTATCAAAATGAATAACTATGGCATAATTTTTTTTTCTTTTTTTTTCTTTGGTTAGGTTGTGCAATGTTTGGTTCTCTTAAACTTTCTAATTGACCCATGTAATGAGTGTTAGGCCAATGACTCCCAAACTAGATGGTTTTCAAGCATTAGGTGTAAAGACACCCCTAAGGACTTACTAACTCAAGTCAAAAAGGTTACAAAACCAAACTAACCATGACTTTAACCAAATCAAATTTCTTCACCTTTTGACGTGAACACTCAATGCTTTGAGGCACCAGTTACTTAATGAAAAGCTTATCAATGATCTTTTTTTTTTATTTTTTATTTTTTATTTTTTTTATCACATATATATATGCCAAAGTATCCATCTAATAAATCATCAAGTTTCACCAAGACATAGAAACACACATCAGATTTTCATGTCATACCTCACAAATTATGTGCTAATGTGCTTGTGTAGATCAGATCAAACATGTGAATTCTCAACTGCCCTAAGCAAGTAACCAAACTTAAAAACTCTATCATCAGATCATGTGTTCGAAATTATAATCCCACCAATGAAATTAAATCACAATTCTTTCAGATCAACCAAAATCTTAAGACAAACATGAACATGCATATATATATATATATATATATATATATATTAACAAACAACAAAAACAAAACTAGGACAAAGTGTGTGTAAATGTGTCTCCCATTCTCCCAAACTTAAATTACACATTGTCTCCAATGTGCCTAGAACATGGAAAAAATTTACCCGGGATATGGACGAAATTGTCTGGACTGGTATGACTCATAGCACACCCCCAAACTTGAATGCAAGCACACTTTTCCCTGAAAAACAAAACACTAAAGTAACAAAGGAAAAAGAAAACAAAATAAAAAGAAAATGAAAATAAAACAAACAAAGAAATAAAAAAGATATGCTATGGGGTGCCTCCCATGAGTGCTAAGTTTTACGTCTTCAGTCAGACTATGAAATTTTAAACTTGAAGCACTAGTCTTTTCTTCTTTTGTACCACAGAGAAAGAATTTTTCCTATAGCAAGGGGATTCTAATTGTCTATATATTGGGGTGGACCACTCTGAGTTTTCTCAAACAGTTTCTCATCCAGTGAGGAGTCATGAACTTGAATAAAATAAGAAGAAAACTCAAGGAGCTTTTCTATCTTGATGTCCTCAATTTGCTCATTTGGTAGCTCTAACAGACTTCTCTCTTGACCTCTTGGTGTTTTAGGAATAAGAGCTAACGTTGAAAAAGTCTTAGGGCTCATGTGGAACTTCAGTTTGTTCCTCTTTCCTCTTATCCACTTCTTCAGTCCTCAATGTTACAGCTTGCTCATGATAGTAAGTGCACTCATCCTCAATGTAGTACTCATTAGGATTGGCCACCAACTGACCTTAATGCTCTTCTTCCTTGAGGATATCTGATATTTGCTTAAAGTGAGCATCCATCCTTTCAGATGATTGCATGAGAGAGTTTTTTATCCCTTCAAATGATCGCTTATCTTCCTTTGCTTGGCTCAGATAAGCTGACATCATTCTATCTAAGGCATCCATTGCTTCTTCTAAGGTAGACCTTTTTGGAGAAGGTGGTTCTTCTTGATATTGTTGATGTGGATAGGAATATGAATGATCATGAAATTGTGGAGCAAGATTTCTTGGAAATTGAGCTTGCCATGAGAGATTTGATTGTTGGCTTCATGTTGGGTTATAGGAATCAAAATAGCGGTTGTTCCTCGGTCGAGAGAATAATGCGTTCATATGCCCAAAAACATCGTTAGAAATTTGTCTTATTGAAGGACATTGTCTAACATGGTGATAAGGGCAAAATGAACATGGTCCATGGGGTGTTGGAATGTGTCCCCACATGAGAATAAAAATGAAAAGAAATTAAAATAACAAGAGAAAATAAAAACCAAAAATAAAAAGGAAAAATCACAAACTGCCTGAAGTGCTGGAATGCAGCTGCTGTATGGTAGAGTGCTCGATCACACAGGTTGGTGCTCTTGATCGCACTCGAGGTAGAACTGCAAAGCAGAAAAGAAAACACAGCATCTTTGGCATGGCTGTCTGACTTTTTGCTTGATTACCCTGCAACAGTGCGCTTGATCACACCGTTGCAAAACAGAGTTAAAATTTTAGAAAACAGTAACACGAAAATTTTAATAAAAAAAAACTAACTAATGAGAAAAAAATTCTAAAAAAATCAAACAATCCCCAACAACGGCACCAAAAACTTATTGTATCAAATACTACCTAAATTAATAGATAATATTTAGTACGTTTTAACTTGCAAGTGCACAAGATGAAAACAATAGTATAGTGTAACAAGTACGAGATCGATCCCACGGAGATTGTGACTTTTGCTTAGAATTAACAACTAAATTAAAATATCAAGTTGTCACAAAATTGATATTATTAAAAGAAATAAAAATAAGTGTAGGGCTTTGATATGCACCACTAATCATGCTTAATTAATATAACAATATGCCAATACTTCAATCATATTATTAATACCTAATGTTTGCCAACTTAAGGGCATGGGTGTATACTCTTTAAGCTATAGATTTCCCTAAGCAATAAGTTATGCATGGATGTATACTCTAACTCTTTTCTTTATTAAAGGATTTAGCATGGGCGTATACTAAGTTGTTCTTTAAGAAAACAAAAATTAGTGAAAATCGACGAACACATGGAACCTAAGGCATGGGTGTATACTCCCGGTTTTTCATGTTGACTAACCCAAGAACCCAGTGTGAACTTTTTTGTTACTTTTATTAAACCCAAGACTCGGTCATCCAAATTGATTTAATTAACTAATTCATACTGCATGCATATGTTGATTAGGCAACCATATATGAGGAATTCAAGAAAACAAGAATTAATCAAGTTAAATACACCAAAAGTATAATTGTAGCAAAGATGCCAATATTGCAATCCTAAATACACATGACTAGGGCTTTAATCTAGCCCCAATTAAAATATAAACTACATAACAAAAATGAAGGTGGGAGAGAAAAAACCTAGACTCCTCTTGACCTAGCCTTCAGTTCCTTTCCATAGCTTGTGCCTCTTTTCCCCCTTTTTTCTAGAAGCTAAGAGGTCTATTTATAGGCTTAGGAATACTCTAGAAACCCTAAAAATCATAGGGTTTAGTCTTAGTGCAACTAGGACTTGTAAAACCTTAATATGGAAAGCAAAAGAAGTCTAGCCGCAACTTCTTGAATTCTACAGTGCACGACTATGATCGATCGTGGGTCTTTTGTGCTCGATCACATATGCGATTGATCCTTCTTCTTGTGCGCGCGAGCGAAGATGCGCTCGTTCCTTGGCTTGGGTGCTTGAGCACTGGTGCGTTCAATCTCAGATTTGGTGCGATCGATCGAACTAACAGAATCTCCAACTTTTTCCCCAAATTTGCTCTTTAAGCCCAATACTTCTAGAAATACTTCATTTTCTTCTAAAAACCTATAAAACAAATAAATACAAAAGGAAAGTAAAATAGAATAAACTAACAAAACTAAGAGATTAACAAATGTAAAGGGGCTTAAATATGAATATTTAAGCACTTATCAATAATGAACTGTTATTTGCATTCTCAAGCATATGTTATTGTGGCACATCTTATTCAAGCTATTTCTATGCACTTAAGCTTCAAGGAAGAATGTCATTCCATGACAATTTGTTGTGTGTTGGAGAAATCATTTGCATAGATTGGAATGTCTTGTAGGTTTGATTGACCAAAAGTTAGTTGAACCTAGATCCCAAAAACTTCGCTCAGTCCCTTGTCTTGGGCAAATTTTTGCTAAAAAGAAAAAAACACTTCTCAAAGAGAAATTCAAAAGTGAAATGTGCGAAATGCAATATTATTCCTAAAATGAAATTTCACTGTGTCTATTTTTGCTTGACTCATCCTCAAAAGAAAATATTTGGATGATGCTCTCAAAAACTCTTGCCAAGACTTAGGGGTAGAGTATTGGATGAAGGTGGCTACGCCCTAGCAAGATAAGGTTTGACTTCTAACCATCTTTACAAGACATGAATTTCTCGCTTTTGGTTTGGAAATTTTATGTGCTTCATTGTCAATATATTTTTGTCCTTTGATTGGCTCATACTTGAATTTTACCACACACTCACATTAGCATGTTTTGTGATGGTACATATTAATAATTGCATAAAGAGTAAAAATGAATAGCTCATTCATTTTTTGATACTCTTGCATGATTTGGTTATTTTTGGCTCGTATATTAAGATGAGATCATAATTAGTATTTCATGGTTATTATTTGAATATATCTATCTTGACAATAGCAACAATTTGCTAAATTAAGGGAGTAGAAGAACCTGCAGAATCTCGTTTTGGGGCTTCACCATTCGAATGGTGCTAGACAGGCTATTTAAAGAGACCATTTATGCAAACAGGTCTCTGGAGCACTCATGAAACCAAGAGGTGCATGATTTGTATAAGGTGGCAACCCGTTATAGAACAACCCAAATTTTTTTATTTGATTTTTTTTTATTGAAAAAGTTATATGTGTGATTAGTTTGGTCAACTTGTGCATTTGGTTAAAAGAGTCTAATTCTACCATGATTCATTAAGTTCCTACTTATTTATCCTAGGTGCGGTTAAAAGCTTCAGGTACCACAACAATGCATGCTTTAAATCTTCTTCTATTTTAATGTTTGTAACATGTGGGGGATTTTTGTAATGTTACAAACATGCTTTTAATTTTTAAGCCGTTGGTTTACTATTTTTCCTATAATTTTATTGTTAAATTATATTGATGAGTTTTTAAAGAAAAAAATCAGACGTACGGTTTTATGTAGGGCTGGCAATTTTGACATGACCTGAAAAAATACATGAACACGACACAAAAAAATAGGTATTAGGTTTGGCCTTATCGGGTTCAAGTCTAAATGAAGTTGGCAATTTTCATGTCTGGTAGGTCAACGGTTACTGTTCGGGTCTATAGGCTAACCTGCTAGACCCGATTAGTATTCGGGTCCAGAGGGTTGACCCGTCAGACCCTTTTTTTTTATCCCTAAAACTAAACACCTGAGACCCTAAAAGGCTTATAATTCCCCGCCTCACCTCTACGATCTTGAGCTCTCGGTCTCCCTCTCAGCTCTCTCTCTCTCTGCAGTCTGTCTCATTGCCATTGCCATCATCGTCAGACACGCCTCCTCGTTGTCACCATCATCCATGCCTCCTCACCGTCACCGTCAGCCATGACTCCTCACCTCCTCGTCGTCAACCGTGCCTCTCTGTCTTCGGTATGGCAGTATGTCTCTTACTCTCTCTATCTCTAATTTTGGGTATCATATATTCATATTTTGTTTGTGTATTGCGGTACTGCCCTGATTTCATACAATATAATGGGGCAAATTTTAACAACACCGTTTGCTTGAATGTTTATTTGAGGTTATTATTGCTGTTATTGTGAAGTTCTTTATGCTTTTCTTATGGAATAGAGATGTTAGAACTTAGAACTAGCCTCTAGTGTTTATTGTGTTAGGTTTTTTTTTTTTTTTTTTTTTTCTATAAGTTGTATAACTCTCCTAAAAGATAAGTTAGAGATTGATTTTGGTAATTGAAGATATTCTGTATTGGATAGGAAATTTGGTTTTGATAACTACTTTAATTTGGAAAATAGTAGGACGAGTGGAAAAAATGAGATTCTCCCTAAAAACCTCCGAAGCGGACGTACGATCTCGAGACCGAACTTACGGTCTGAAGTATCACAGTGGATGTATGGCCCTAAGCCCGAAAATATGGTCCAGATTGTGACAATGATCTTTATTTTTACTAGCCATCTCATAGCTCCTGCTTCCTTATTTTAGAGTTGTTTTAGTAGAAATAGAACTAATGATAAGTCTTTTCTCAGTATTCGAGGTTATGGAGCCTTAAGGGAATTACATGGAGGAGCTTTACGATCTAGGTGAGTACAAACTCACATAGATGTTTTGTTGTTACTTTTTCTACATTGCATATCTATTTTATATATATCAAACATGCATATTTTGCAACTCTCATGAAATACATTTTGAAACTACTGAGAACTCTCTTTTGTGAAAAATATGTGTTGATTAATAAGATAATAATAAGACTTATAAAACTATGCATGTAAAAGACTGATAATATTAATTGCATCATATGATATGATACATCGGTATATGCGGTATAATGGTCATGGCTTACTATACGGATTAACTTTATGGTCAAATGTGTGTGTGTGTAGACTTTTGATCCAATGGTTTCGTGACTAAGGCGTAGATATTCCTAATGGATGGTCACTATAGAATGGACATCATTAGCGGTGTGCGTCACTCGAAGTCGGACTCGGTCGTACCACTAGTGTTATGTACGGTAGCCATGCAATATCTGGGGCATCGGTATTGTACTACAGGTCCCTCAGGACAGCATCAACCCTGTTAAAAAAAGGTAATATTTCGAGTAGATCATATTGTTAAACTATTACTGTTACTCATGATTATAAGCATATATATAAATATCACATCCACGATAAATTGTCATCTCATAATGTTGCATATACTTTATAAACAACTAAGTTCATCATTTAATGACTGGTACGCCATGTGCATTTATACTCACTAAGTCATCGGACTTACCCTCATATTATTTCCCTTTTTTTCTCCATATGTACAACTATGTTGTTATAGATAGTAGATACCGTGAAGCATCCAGTTATGTTGGAGGATTCGATCTAGGAGATGTTTGAGGACTTATTGCAAGCTTAAACGGGTACTCATGGTAACTAGTACTTTTGAGTTATACTGTAGACTTAGAATTTGATGCATGCTTGCATATTAAGGTTCAGCATAAATCCCTTGTAACGATAATGTATATAGTGTAATTTCCATTCCTTTGATGATCTTTAGCTGGATGCTCTGGTTGTAATGATTCAATGCTTATAGAACTTAATTACTTTTCACTGCATAGTATCTTTTGTTTTCGAGGAGTAGAGATCCCTGTGTCTTGTTCAAAGTGGAATAAGGCCGGGGGACAAATATGAAATTAATTACCAGTTAATTAATTCCCGGGGTGTTACAAATTAACACTTGGAAACTTGGGGCATCACACTTACATCCAAAATTATTTTGTTACTAAATTAGCCAATTCAAAAACCTAACACAATGCACTAAGAATAATTGACCACAAAAGGTCTCACTCTCAAACGCATCAAAGTGATTTCCAGTTGACATGCGAATCTACAACTTTCTCAGTATTTAGAGCAAAGGTCATAAGAAGCCATGATTGCACATTCTTATTTAGAAGGGGAAAATAATTACTCACTTCATCTATTCTATTGATGCACAGTTTCCGATTGGTGACGTGGCATGCTTGTTGGATTCCTGCTTCGAGTGCTCCAAGTGTGAACTTACCTGCACAATGAGAAAGACAATAGGATCGAAGAGACCTAGGGTGAGCTGGCTGGGCTACTCCGATGCCTAAGTCGGTGTTTGAGAGATAGAGTATGAAAAGCAACACAAGCGTAGAGAGAGCAAGTGTTGCCTTACCCAAATGTGAGGTAGTGACTTGTATTATATAGGGATGGAGTAGTAGTTCCCTAACCAATGACTGACTCTTCCCTGATTTCCTGCGAGACAGTTGTTATTGAGGGATATGAGTAGTTATCCGTCTCAAGATCTTAGGAGATTAAGATAGGGTTTGGTTGTTATGGTGTTTGAATTCCGAATTCTTGTAGATAATGTATTTGATTCCGTGATTCCCGCTGCTCGTCATTTGAATTTAATGGATAAGATTACATCACATATCATTCAAATGAATTCAAATCATTGATCCCTAAATTCCAAGGTCTCGGATGCAAGGGCCTCGAATTCGAAGGTCTCAGACTCGAAAGTCTCGGAGGCCTCGGACTCGGAGGTCTCTGACTCATAGGATCTGAGACCGAGTCTCGGATCTGAGATGAAATATTTCAGGCCGCGAGCCCCCGAGACCCAGTCTCGGGGGCTCATGGCCTGAAATATTCCTGGGCATTGGCTTTCCTGGGCTTTAACTTGGGCTGGTGAACTATCAAGCCTCACAAAGATTGATCCATGACCCAACATATTCAATGCATTGTATTTGCATCAACACATCAACTCGAATTCAACACTTCACATGGTCAAGATAAATCATCATAGTTGATGTGTCTTACAATAGAATGCCCTTAATTCCATCAACAACCATTAACAATCATTTGTAAGCTACAAGAGATTATGACTATGATCTTCTCTGTGATAAACTCTTTGTTCACACCAAAGTCATATATAGTTTAGCTTAAGGACACTCACGTGTATATGATAAACAATAAGTAATCAATCATATATCTATATATATCCAATGTGGCAAGTTCTAAATATATCAGTGAATAAATAACTTTTATCACTTCATTAGTAAAACATCATGAGACATTTTGAGTTTAGGGCACAATTCCTAAAAATTTAAGGACCATTCCCGACAAGAACTTCTCGAGCTTTTATTGTCACTAAATAAATGATGACGGAGGCAACATGTATATTGTGCTATGCTTGAAACTCATTTTTAAGTGGGAGAATGTTGGAATCCAAATGCCTTTTTTTATTCTTTTTTTTTTCTTTTTCTTTTTTCTTTTTTAGAATTGTGTATCCTCTTACGGTTACAGTCCTATTCTTTCTCTATCCTATTATTTGACTAGTGAAGAAGAAACATCTTTGCTCATGCTTGTGGCCATAGGCAATCTTGTCGAGCCGCATTAAATTCTTCTTTGGTATATTTCTTATATGTATGCTCCGAATTAATTATGTTGCTAAATGCTAAGATATGACCTGAACTATTCCCAGTTAAATATAACTTGAACATTGCTTAGATTAAAAAAAAACACATTGTTTAAACAATGCGTTTTTCAACGAAGTTTGCTGCTAATGTCATTAATTATCAGATAGCACTAGTTTATGTTGTTTTTTGTGGCCAAGGCAACAAGAAAGTCTCTGTAAGCTCCAGATGGAATGCTCTCACTAATTACATCTTTAACTTCCTTCCGATATTTTTTTCTGAATACCCTTTGAATCTCATCCATGTCCACGTCAGCCCTGCTCATCAGCACACGTTCCAAGCAACACTTGTCAATTGTTCCCCCCTTAATGCTTAAATACAATGTCTGCCAATAACGTGAAAAAGTGTAAGTTTATTTTATTATTTTTTTTTTCTAAATATTTGTCAACTATTATACTGGTATTAATTGCAAATGTTGATTGAAGCATAACCCATTTCTTTGTACTGCATTAATATAAATAAATAAAAATTGGAATAAACAATTATTATGCTTTGTCTAGTCAAAAATTTTCCTTTATAGCATGAGAACCAGCCTAAAGCATCTATCTATCCAATAAAAATCAAAAGAAGATGATTACCTTTGCATAATACTTAGGTGGATTGCAAATGCATTTCACTACCATTTTCAGCGCGTGTTCAAGCTCCCCATAGTTTCCTCTTTTGAGTGACTACAAAATACAGGAAAATAAATTTATAAAAAAAAAAAAAAAACAAAAAAGAAGAAGGCTGTAACTTAAATTTGGGGAAAAATATATCTTACATTATTGAACTACTACTACATTTTTATTTATGCTTTTGGACTTTAAAAAATGACATTGGTGTCCCTAAAGTACACACTTTTGCGTTTTTCTTCCCAAAGCATCCTTAAAGTTAACTAAAAATTATAATTTAAAAAAAAAAAAAAAAAAATTCAAGTATGGGAAACATTTTACCTTTGTGTAGTCATGTCCGTAGATGTGTTTATAGCTTGAAAGTGTCAGCTTGAGCTGTTGAATGCTCCTCTTACTTAGTGTTTCCAGCACCACAGCTTCTGTGGCTCCTGAACCTCCCTCCCCTGTTTCATAAAGCCTTCTAGCATCACACTTGGCAATATGTTGGCTAACATCAGCATGGTGAGCCTTGTGCGATGTAGCCAATGCCACAAGAATCTGAAAAAAAAAAAATGTATAATCAAATGAAGAAAAAAAAAATTGAACAAACTCTTTTAGCTTACCTTCTGGTAGGGATGGGGAGGCTCAATATTGATGATATCTTGGTCCAAATGCCTTCTAAATCTTCCATGATAGGCTTGTTTCATGAGGTGGATAAGATCTGATTTTCTACCCACAAAGATTTCGACAAGAGCTTTGTAGTTGGCATCACCTTGCTCATCAAGTGCTTCTCTAGCTATCACAGCATCACGCTCATGGGAGTCAAGCATCCACAGAGAGAAAGCTGCAGATTTCATGGGAGAAATTCCTGCCTCATAACTTTGCAGAAGGCTTATTAAGTCTTCCCTGTATATGGCTTTGTAAGTGTCTCTGATTTGTTGGCGCTCGAGCTGGGTTCTGCGAGCCAGAGATGGGATCAAGTGGTTCAAACTCCCACAAGAATCATGAATTTCCTTGCACTCCTTTTCTAGGCCGTGGGTTGATGACATGGGAAGGATGGTGGCGGCCATGTGAGGGAAATTAGAGGAGTGGATTCTAAAGAGGCATTAATTTGATGGACTTATATGGATGCAGCAACGACTTTGCTGGGGTGCAATAGTGTCGTTTTCACGGAGATAGCTTTTAGAAGAGAAATGTTAGGTTCTCTTCTAATGATTTTAAATATTATAAAAAACTTTCACTTTTTTTACTTGACATTAATTGGCTTTTAGATAAGAGGGTAAAAGACCCGATTCAATAGACTTGGATGTCAATGATCAGATTTTGAAGTAGGAAAAACAAAAGAGTAATGTTAGATGTCCTGATATTCTTCTTGTGTTTAGGGACAAAACATGTATTTTTCATGTAAAGGGACCAAAGAATGAATGAAAGGTTAAATTTATTTTTGATAAGGCCAATCGTACTTGTTAAACCTAAAACACACACACACACATATATATATATATATATATATATATATATATATATAACTTAATAAAAAAATCTTAAAAAAAAAAAAAATTGAAAACCATCCCCCTTAGAGCATTTGCATTAAGCTCTTTAAATTTGGCTTTTAAAAAAAAAATTAAAAAACTCACAAAAAGAATCATTTAACAAGCCATTTACTCGATTTCAAATTTAACTTTAATTAATAAGGCTCTCTAAATACTAAGCACTAAAAAGTTAAAGTTATTTAATTTTTTAATCTTATATATTCATTTTCTTGCTCTCTCTCATCTACCAAGAACAAAAAAATGAATTAAAAAAGAAAAGAAAAAGAAAATAATAATATTAAATTAAAGTAGAAAAAGATATAGAGAGTTTGATATTTTGTTCATTTTAAAAATAACTCTTCAAATCTAAAAAAGTGAGTTTTTCTCTTCAAATTTAACTTTTATTTAAAGTGCTCAATGTGGATGCTTAGAGCCTGTTTAAGATTACATTTGAGAAAAAAAAAAAAACCTTTTGGACAAAAAATTTATTTTTAAGATTTTTAGACTCTTAAAAGCGTTTTTAATATTTTCAGCAAATGAGTATTTTTTTTTTCTTCAAACAAGTTTTTTTATTGTTAAAAAATACTTTTAAACCACTAAAACACAATTCCTAACAAATCTTTAGTTTATACATAGGTTTGTTTATAGTATGATTAAAATTTAATAATAATCTATCATAAATATAATTGTAATTTTAAAGTCGCATCGGTTTCCAAATGACACAAAAAAATATATATATAAAAAAAGACTACTCAAAAACAAAAACAAAATAGACTTGGTGGCAAAGGAAGGAATTTACTTTTATGAGAGGGACTCGATGTCCGATACTTGAAAAGGGAAAAAGCACAAGCTTTTTCAGCGGTGAGTATATAGTGATGCGTAACAGATTGTACTATCATAGACATGTGCCAATCGTGTTGGTTTTCCTACTAGACTATGAGTGTGAAATCATCTCGTTTCAGCCAACTTTTTCCAAGACCCAATACGCAAACCATCCACCTTTTTCCCCCCTTTAGTCTTTTCTTCCATTTCTAACTCTTCTTTGTTGAGCCTATGCTCTTATTCTATCATTTTTTGGACTTTTGACGATGAAACCAAGTTGAGAGAATTGGTCGGTCGGATGAAGTTAGCATTGATCTCAAATTTGACCAAAAACAATACAAAGTACAAAACAAAAGCAAAGGTTGCCTTCATTCATCAACTTGGGTATGAATTGGAATACACAGTCAACAACCCAGAAAGCAAACTATTGCTCCCATAAACTTCGGCTCCCCAAGGATCTATTTGGAAGGGTCCAAATTTTCTTGCCTTGGAGTATCTCCAGAAATGTTATGTAAAATACCTAACTAAAAAGTAAAAACATTTGGAGATCTTAATCTAAGCGTTTGGAAATCATTTGTCCATATTTCATACAACCGAAGTTTCCGGTCACATATTCTCTTTAATTCTCTTACGGACCCTTATAGCTAAAGACATAACAACAAAACCCCGGTTGTCCAAATCCAACACCATCCCATCAAAACAACCTTAAGCAAGTACCCAAATTACAAAACTACACAAAAACAAACACAGCAAAGCCCTGTCAGATTCATGTATACATCAAAAGCTGTTTGGATTAAAACCAACCATAACTTCATTGAAAAAGAACTTAGAGTTCATAAAAGGAATTTTGTGAAAGTTAGGGGTTTTAAAAAAATAGTTTCTTAGATTAAACAGTTAAAAGGCGTGACAACTAAGAATGAAAAAGTAAACCCACATGTTTCTTAGCTGAAAGTAAGTCATAGTTGCACATTCTGAGACATGTAAAGCGATTCAAAAGAAAAAGGAAGAGCAGCATGGACACATGCACGACATAATTCAATGGAATTCATTTTGCTGCCACGCCAACCATCATTAGTTGTATACTAAATTCAAAAAATGACGATTGAATAAACCCATCTCCAAGAAGTCAAATTATCATATGAAACACTCCATTCTCAATGGAGATAATTAGTTTGAGTATACAAATGTCATCCATCAAACTTGTTTAGCAGTTTGGGCTAAAAAACTGTTAAAATATAAATTAAATTATTAAATTTAGTGGAAACTTAAAAAAAATCTTATGAACTTTTACTCGTTTTGACATTATTCCTAAATTTGGAAAACTTTCAATTAAGGGTATCGAACTCTCAATTTCCTCCCATTAGGATTTTTCATTATATCTTGTCAAAATTTCTAAAATAGCCCTTTTTTAATTAAAAAAAAAATTGCAAAGATGTTTTTTTATAAAAATAAAAACAAAACAAAAAACCCCTAAATATTTACAATTTTTATTTTAAAAAAAAAGGTATATTTTTTAAATTTTACGAGATTAAATGGAAAATCCTCATGGAATAGGGTAATTGAAAGAAACTGAAAGTTCCATACGTACCATTAATTGAGAATTTTTAAACTTCATCGGTACTTTAAAAATGCTTAGAAGTTTAAGGAGGCTTTGTGAAATTTCTCCTTAAATTTAACATGGTATCAGAGTGAATGTTCTAAGTTCAAACCATGTCTATGTCATTCACCTCCATTTCAATTAAATATTCTATGTGTTATGTCTCACTTTTTAAGAGAATGTTTGAGTCAATATGTTTAATTTGTTGAATTTACTCATTCATATCAGTTTAAACTTTTAGGACAATTAATACTTTAATAAGAATGCACTAGATGTAGAAATCATGTAAAAAAATATAATTAAAGAGGAAGAGTGTTATTGCCAAATTTCATGGCTTACATGGACCAGGAAAGAAAGTGGAAATTTCAATAGCAATTGTTAGGTTTTAGGTTGGCTAATTCGGTGTCCAAAAGTGTAATCTATTCTTGTTTAAAGCTCTGTTTGCAAGAGCATTTGCTCGCATCCGAATGGCTACATCTCATAATGAAATCTGAGAGCTTTGTTCATTGGGCCATCCGAACGGTGGTTGCATCCAATGAATCCAAAGATTTCCTTTTGTAAGGCCATACATTGAGGGTTCGGACGAGAGGTGTCAAAAGAAGTTTAACCTAGCATCGTCTGAACGGGTTTCAAGTCCATCCAAACGGAAGCTGTTAGTTGCTGTGTTAGGGTTTCCAACTTCAACTTGGATTTCTATAAAACCCTAGTTTCGTTTGAATAAGACCATCTACTGTCCGAACGCTGCTGCAGATTTTCCATAATAAGATTTTCTACTTCAGCAAGGAAATCCAATTCTCAATTGCCTATATATATGGCTCTATAGAACACAACTTTTCTAAGCAACTAAGAGGCAAAATTGTATATTGTGCTAAGAGAGGTTTATCAGTACTCAGAGCTTCAAAGCTATTTTATGTTCGAATATTGTTGTATTTAAGAAGCCAATTTGTTCATCAATGATAAGAAGTCTATCAAAGGATCTAGTAAAAGAGATTGTTGAGCTAGGAAGATAAGTGGGAAGCTTGTTGATTTTACAAAGCCTAGGAGTTGCAAAGAGTTGTAAGTGTTCTTGTGTTTGTAATCTAATTTTTTTTTTTTAGTGATTTCCTGGGTTTGACTGCTCTATAAATATTTTAGTTTTAGAGAGTTTTTTTAAAATGTTTCTTTTTCGTCACCAAAATATATGTATTGCTGTGATTTACTGTTTTACATATTTTGGTGATTAATTGTTGTATGTTTTTTATTTTTAATTCCGCATTGATTTTTTCTTAAACACCTATTCATCTCCCTCTAGGTGTATTTTGGCATCTAGTTTATATTTTCACCGACTGTATTTGATATTTCAAACCTACAACAATTACGGTAGATGCAAGCAACTAAATGACCCTGCCAATCAAGATGCAAGACATTCTAGGTAAAATAACCTTATTTTAAGAAACTTCCAATAATAAAGAAACCGAAAGAACAGAAAGATGTTCAAGTACAAAGGAGCAATAAGACCTAACTGACTCACCACAATGAAAATATATAATATTTATATACTTTAAATTCAACAGATTTTAATGGTCCTGTCAACCGAAAAGAAGTGCAAATCCTAATCATACAACAGAACACATAAAACATAAAACCAAGATTGTAAGATATTGGTCGGGAACAGAAGTATTGAAAACATCCCACTTCTAAAACCTCTCGTGACAATAAATAAATAAATAAATAAATAAATGCTACTCTCACTATCACATTATTGAAAGTGAAACGTTGCACGATGCTGAACATAAACACCAACCCAGAAGCTTTGGGTATAACAAACTAGCTACGACCAATTTAGCTGCTTGACTTTATGGAGAAATTACAGGCTCCTATCATTTCTACTAATCACAAGGGTTCCTAATGTACAAATTAAATATACTCGCAAGTGCACGAGTCGTATGCAATATGGTGGAGGTGCAAGTGCGAGGTCGATCCCACAGGGAGTTGTGTTCTTGAAAGCAAGTTTAAACCTAAAATAATTCTATTCTAATCTAATTCACAATTTGAAAGGTGTTTGTTTGAATGAAACAGAAACGTAAAACTAATTAAATGAAAGTTGTATGTTAACGAAACACTAGGGTTTTAGAATCCACACTCACTCATCATTAACAATCTAGCTTCATGATCTCAGATATTCCCCAAAGTTCTCACATCTAAATCTTAAACATGTTTCACTTTTGTTTTATAAATTGATCAAAACATTCCTTGTATCCATTCTTTACCCAAATCACAATAGAAATCCAATAATCAATTAAATTATTAGCTATATCCGTAAATCAGCATAAATATCCAATATATATCGAAACATCTCTTGTATCCGTAAAATAAATCACAAGAAAGATCCAATCTTTTAATCAAGAAAACCAAGCAATTAATTGTATTGTATTTATCAAATCATCTAATGTATCCTTAAATCACAATAGATATCCAAGATAAATTCAATCCACTTAATTGAAAAGTAAAACAATAAACAATTAAACCATTGAATTGGGAAATCAAATACATGAAACTAAATTGTAATCATAAGTGAGGTTTCATCTTCAACCTTAGTTGAAGATTTAGCCTCTCATGATATTGAAAGAAAAAACATTCATCATTGAATCATAATAAAAATGAGTACTTACAAGTAATGAAACCCAAGATTGAAATCCAAAAGCTAGGAAACCCTAGAACTCTCTTCTTCCTCCTCTCAAATTTCGTAATTTGCAACCTCCCTAAACTAGTTTGATAAATGTGTTTTTATAGGGCTAAGACTAGGGTTTACAATTTAATAAAACGCTGAAATTCGCTCCAGTCCCTGTGATCGATCGATAGTGGTGCATCGACTTCATAAACTTGTCTATTGCACATGAGGGCGCTCGATGATGGTTGCCCTGCGTTCGAACGCATATGCGTTCGATCGCAGATGGTCCGCGATCGATTGCTCCACCAGGGGCTTGCCCTTTTCATCCACAATATGCACTTCCGCTCAAAACCTACAATTTTCCCTTAGCAACCTATAAACACTCAAAACACAAAACTAAACCAAAACATCAGATAATAACACAGCTAAAAGATTAACAATAGTAAATTAAGGGGTCCAAATGTGCAACATTTGACACACATCAGTTCCTATCATTGCTTTTGCTAAAACTAAAAAATGTTATCTATTAATACCTAATTTTCAATTGAGCAGCATATGTTAACTAAAAAAAAAAAGAAAAAGCATAGGGAACTTGTAGGGTCTTAACCTTATGTGGCAGAGAATTAGAGAGAGAGAAAGGTATTCAATGGTTTAATAGTAATCAAAAGAAAGAAGAATATAACACCTTTGTTTATATATATATAATAATTAAGGTATTAAGGTTCATAGACTTTCATTAATCGAAAAAATAAAACAAGAGCAAACTGCATGCTCAAGATTTACAGAATTACAAATAATAGCTGGGAAATTTTGCAAGAATTCTTTATAAACTAAGACTAATTAATAAATAAATTAGCAACAAAATAAAGTTACCTCCGGTCATTGCTTTGCTCAAGCAGATTGAAGAACACTTCATAGCTACAAAATTCATAAAAACAAAATAAAATATTGAGAGGTTCTTCTGACCCATGCCTACAAGTGAGTATCATTTGATAGAATACACAAACCTTATTTATAGATAGGCCAGGGACCCTCAATTAGAGCTGTTACCTTAATTATTCTTCCCATCAAAATATAAAAATCAAATAATTAATCAGTACAGCATATTTGATTCCATAAAATAAAATCAGTAATAAATTCAAATATTTGTTTCCACAATAATTAAATCGAAAATTTAATTCAGAATATTTGATTTCATAAGATAAACTTAATTGAAATAAATCACTGAACACCATAATCAATAATATTGTATGATCACAATAATATATGTGACATAAGAGGCATACCTTAAATGGAATTTCTTACATTCTCTCACTTGGCCCTTATGACACATAAATTCCTTATGATGTTCGGTTCTATGATATGGTCATTACTTTATTCATTCCAACCATTTATGGAATCCTCCCACTCACTCAAGGTATACTACATATGAATCATGTTAGTAAAACCTTAATATAGTAGGTCGTCCCTTCCATGTATTACAATATATAATATTCCCCAATTGAGTATTTTATGGATAATGTACTTTATGAATGAACTTCCTATAAGTCATTCGGGTTCAATATTAATTTTATCCCCATAGATAACCATAATATATGTGCACAAAAATATTTATAACTTTATATCCATAGACCAATTAAAGAGAAACTAAGCACAAATGAATTAATGAATCTAATATATTCTACATGACTTTATACTTTCTTTATTGGTAAACTTTTAGTCATGGGATCCGCAATCATTAATTCAATACTTATATGCTCAATAGACATTTTATGTCACTTGATGTTCTCTTTGAGATACTTTATGTTGACATACTTCTGTTTCCACTCAGAAAATCTTTATGGGTCTAACTATAAAATCAACAATCTTGAGACCTTTAACAAAAATGTCTCAACTATAATGCCTGCGTAACAAATTCACAGCATATAATGACTTTTGCTTTCATGGTAGATGTAGCAACTATAATATGCTTACTGCATCTTCAATATATACCCTTTTAACTGAAGTTGATTTTCTACTATCTACACATTTAGCAAAAATCAAACCTGAATAAACACTACTAAGTGGTAAGTGTATCTGTAGTTCTTGGTTCCTTGCATATTCCACAATACTATATTGACCCAATAGTCCAACTGCTATTTCAATGTCAGGTCTAATGTAGACCTGTGCATATATATGGAATATATTTCATCTGCTCTAATTCCAATACATTTTGGGACATTGATCTATACTGAATTTATCCCCTTTAACAATAGGTGCTATTGAAGATTTATAGTTCTTTATTCTGAATCTCTCCAAAAACTTTTTAATGTAGGCCTTTAGAGACAGTCTTAATATTCTTTAATTTCTGTCTCTATGAATCTCTATGTCAATGATATAAGAGGTTACACCCAAATCCTTCATTTTCAAAGTTTACTGAGAGGAACTTTATGTAACAAACCTAAATTACTGCTTGCAAGCAAAATATTATCTATATATAGGACTAAAAGAAATGTAACTTTACTCCCATTGACCTTAAGGTATATACAATGATTAACAAGGTTCTCAATAAAACCATGTGAGGTAACAACCTTGTAAAATATTATATACCACTAGTGAGAGGCCTATCTTAGCCCATTAATAGATATCCTTAGTTTGCAAGCTTTGTAACTGTTATCAATAAAACCTTTAGTTTGTCATATGTAGACCTCCTCCTTAAGATCCTCAATCAGAAAAAATTGTTTTTCACATCCTTTTGATGCAGCTATAATTCAGAATGAGCCATTCATACCATGATAATCAATGCCTCTCTTTTGAGTAAGATCATTGGCTTCAAGTCTACCTTTATATCGTTTAACATTACCCAGGAGCATCCCTTGAGGTTTTGTAAACCCATTTGCAGCTTATAGCTACAACTCCCTTTGGTAAGTAAACAAACTTTAGCCAAGGATTTTATCTCCTCCTTCATGGCATTGAAACACAATGTGAAGTTATCTCCACTCATGGCTTTGTGAAAACAATTTTTGTTTGGATCGTCCTTAGGTTCGACATAAAAATCAGATTCCTAGAAGTATACAACATAATCACTAGGGATTGTTGGTTAACTTATTATAGAGGATCTTCTTAATCCTACTTCCTTTACATTTGGCAAAGTCTAAGTAGGTTCAGTTTAAACTTGTTCCTCATGAGTTGACTATTCTAAAACTGATTGTAGTTCGGGTTAATCAATTTGATTTTTCCTAATTACAATCAAACACCCTTCATATGAAGGAGTTTTAGTCAACTCTCGTGCTTTCTAAATTCAATCCTTTGAGGATAAGCACTCCCACTAAGTTCAACATCCTGTAGAAATTTTGCATTTCTAGACTCAACAATTCTAGGATTGAATGAAGAACAGTAAAAACTAAACTCCTTGGAGTTTACTACATAGCCAATGAAATTCTGCTAGCTGTCCTTGAATCTAATTTCTTTAGGTGTGGATTATAAACCCTCACTTTAGTAGAACAGCCCCATATGTGTAAACAATTTGAACTTGGTTCCATTCATTCCTTAATTTAGGCGTTTTAGGGACAACCCTGAATGGAACATAGTTAAATGTATACACATCGGTTTTTCAAGGATTCACTCTATTAGGAGAATAGAATATTAGTATTACCTTCCATGTCCCCTTTCCTATCATAATACTATCTGCCTTTATCAAATTTTACGATCTTAACTTCCCTTTTGTTTTTGTTTCTCTACTTCTACCTTATAGGTACTGAAAGCATTTAATGCCTCAACCTTAAGATTTAGAATATAGAGATACATAAACCTTATATGGTTATTACCAAAAGAGATAGGATATCTCTAACCATTTAGGCAAGAAGTATGAGAAAGGTCTACACTTGTACATGATCGATCTTAAGAATCTCAAAAACCCTTTTATTGGCACCTTAAGTAGTATAGTTGGTATGCTTTTCCTTAATGCAGTCCACATAAATACCAAAGATAGTAAAAGTCAAGAGTTGTAAAACTCTATCATTTATCGATCTTTTATTCTTTATAGAGATATATTCCAATCTCTAATGCCAAAACATAGAGGATTTTCTCATTTATAAGACTCTGCTTTATGTCAACATTTATATGCAGGAATTAATTTTTTAAAATTGGGATCTAGATCAATATTAAATAGACCATAGATTTAATATTCCACCCCAAAATTTTAATAATGTTCAAACTTGATTTAATAAATTTCTAAAAATTGTGGAATATATAAAACATTATTAAGGTCAAAATAACATAACTGAATTTGTAAAAAAGTTAATCTATTGGTCCCAACAACCTCCAATTGAAAACAAGTATTATTTAGAAAACCCTCCATTATGTTGACAACGTGGATCCCTAAACCAAATTCAATCCACAAAGTATTTAGAAGTCAATAAAAGAGATTCATGATACAGTAGATGTATGAGATCGATTACCTTTATTTCAAGTCATTTATGATACTTTATGCAATCATTCTTTATATGCCCATAATTTTTCCTTATTGCAAGAGAAAGAAGTATCTTAATTGCCATTACATTTTGTTGGCACCCTGTTCTCATCCATTAACTATTGGACATGATTACCTATTAAGGTCTTTTCCTTAACATGAGTAACTTCTGGATTCTCATGTCTTAGTCTCTCATCTCCTTGAGCACACATGATCATAAGTTCCTTTATTGACCAATTATCCTTATGTGTGCCACAAGATATTTTTTGAAAAAATATCATATTTAGATGAGAGAATAAAATAGACCAAGAATGACTCAAAAAACTCAACCTGTAGGGCCTTTAATATGATATGTTATGTCCATTTCCATAATGTGCTCATGCACATTTTGAAATTGTAAAAGGTTTTGCTTTAAAGTTTTTCTATTAGGGTGTTGGCCAAAGCCTTATTGGAACTCACTAAATGTTCCTCAACGACCTTTCTTTGGCCCTAAAAGAATAAGGAATAAACCCTAATGCTTTCCTTGATATGAGATTTCATGAACGTTGAAACTTAATAGATCTAAATCACTACAATTGTTCATGTTTAATAATCTCATGTGGCATACTTGATTTCGTCCATATGAAACACCAATTCAGTCTCCAAATACCCCAAAGTGAAAAGCACATTTTCTTTTCAGACAAAAAAATTACCACTAGGAATTATTGGAATTAAAGTAGTAGGAATACGTCCAATAACCAAGAAAAATAATATACTTTAATGCTATGAAATAACTTTATTTAAATTAACCAATGTTAATTTAATAGTAAATTTCAACCTACTTGTGGGCAAAGGTTGCTTCACGTATGAAATTTACTCTTTATTAATAAGACTAATAAATTTAGCATTAATAAATAAAATTTTCCGTACCTGTGGGCCTAAGAGAAATTTTATTTTTAATGTTAAATTTATTATCTTATTCTAACTAACTCGTGAAAATAAAAACATCCCTGTGGGGATTGGCAATTAAATTTATGAATTAATTACAACATGATGTTAAATTTCTTTATGAAGTTCATATATATAATCTTGATGCAATTATCATTGTAAAATTGAGATGTTGTGACTCTCCCAAAATTATTATGATAATCACTACTTCATTAACATCTAATTAATTTAAAATAACCAATGCTAATTTAATAGTAAATTTCAACCTACCTATGGGCAACGATTGTGTCACGCATGAAATTTACTCTTTATTAATATGACTAATAAATTTAGTATCAATAAATAAAATTTTCCGTACCTGTGGCCCTAAGAGAAATTTTATTTTTTTTATGTTAAGTTTACTATCTTATTCTAATTAAGTCATAAAAATAACAACGTCCCTGTGGGGATTAGTAATTAAATTTATGAATTAACTACAATATGATGTTAATTTTTTTTATGAAATCCACAACTTCATTAAGATCTAATAACTGTATAGATGCCAATGTAAAGTTCCCAAGAATAATGGGCAAAACCAACACATCAGTGGGTAAACATTTTTCCAAAGTACAATTAAATAATGCCCCGGGCCATGAGGGAGGCGCACATTAAATCACAATCTCGCCTTGCCAGAGTTATCCTTTTGCAATTTTGGATAATACCATAAACATTCACCAATATATATGGCTTAATTAATTATTCTTAGGTCCAGGCATCAAACAATTTATATTTAAATAATAAGAATCAATTTAATCTCAAATCCATGCATTAAAGCAATAATAATTTTAATGCTAACCAATTTAAATGATAAGACAATAAATTGCAATATATAAAAACATATAAAAATGCATGGCTTAATGGTATAAGAGAGTATCTTAGGCCTTTTTACCTAGAGAGCCCAAGTTCTAATCCCACATGAGCCCAAATCATCTTCCCAGCTTTTTTTTTTTTTTTTACTAGGTCGGTGTAACGCCCCCAGAAATTAACCTCGGCTAATCAGGTGGTGTCACTGGCAATTCACCCAGTTAAGTCAACTTATGACCAAATGAATAATCACCCTTATAAAAATGTTAGAGTAAATGCAGAGAAAGGTGAATAAATCTGAATTACTACAACCATCAAATTTAAGAACATGGAGCAACTATGTAAAAGGATGAACCTGTATAGTAAGTAAAGCACAACCAAATGGTAGCGTTTCTTGCCACCGTTATAGTGATAAGCCAAATTACCTAGATATATAATAACCGCGTAAGTCTAATGACTTAGTAAGTAAACCCTACACTTGGGTATGACATGAGCCCATTTAGTAAAAGTAAACATGCAATTGAGTAATAACCAGAAAGAGGGCATTACCTCCGTTAATACACCATTTAACAGGTTTATAGGGTTTTCAAAGCTCATGGTATAGAATCGACGATAACTACCTAAGTATTTTAATGCAAAAAAGCTAATGTATTATAAGTCATAACTCCTATACATAGTCTACCCAAGATATTACCCCTTCTTAGCAGGGTTGATGCTGTCCCGAAGGACCTATAATACAATACTAGTGCCCCAGCCATTGTACAACATACCATACATAACATCAGTGGCACGATCGAGTCCGACCCCGAGTGACCCACACCAACTAATGACGTCCATCCTGTAGTGACCGAACCAATGGGAATGGTTGCATCAAGGTCATGAAACTAATGGATCCACATCACTTATATAACACACACATTTAACCATAATACATAGTTTATATAGTAAGCCCATGGCTATTCATACTGCACATACTGGTGTACCATGTCTTACAATGCATCTTGGTGTTTTATTTAATAATACTGTTACTGAGTATTTACAGGAAATAAATATGCTCATATCATATGCATGGTTAGTCAGCTGACATATCCCACGGTTTACAAAAAAGGGTGTAAGTGTTTACTTACCTCGCGCACTTGAGCGAATCGTCCGATCAAGCTATTCCCTGTTATAACGGATATAAGTCGCCGTTATTCTATGCCTTATAAAACCTAGAAATATGGCTAAGCTAAAGCATACACGAGTGGATCCGCAAAACTAGTGTTCTATCACGACCGTATCATTCCGGCCTCAAGGTGTCGTCCGCTTAATGTGTGTTCTTTGTTTTAAGATTTGGACAATGCATGATTTATATAGTACCTCTAGACCTCTAAAACTCTTCTAGGTGAATAAAAGAGCACATGCAACGTAAGAATCATAGCACAACGAGATTTGAAAGAGTTCTTTAGCAAACGTTATCATTTTTAAGAAACAATTCGACGATCACTTTGAAAACTTAGTAAAGCACAAAATAGGGGCTATAACAGTGTTAAATACAAAAAGGGAATGAAGCTTACCCCAAAGCTAAGCACCGACATGACCTTCCCTTTTTGGAATTCCGTTTGGAACACTCTCCCTCACAAAATTCTCTCTCTAAAGCGTGGAATGTATTCTTGCAGCCTAGGGGCACACCTGAGGGCTGAAGAAGGCGTGAGAAATGGGAGGAAGGGTGGGCTATTTATAGAGAAAGTTTGCCACCAACTCTCTGACAGAGCAGCCGACGTCTGGCAACCCTAGCGTATGTCTGGTGGTCTTTGTACATTGGTCCAAAAGATGTCTTGTATGTTCAGGTATTATCCAAAGGTTATTCAAAAAGTAGCATACGTCCAGTGGTCCCACGTACGTTCGCTAGTACGGTTTGCAGAGCGTACGTCTGGTGGTCCCCCATCGGACGTCCGCACTACAGACAGCAGCATATGTTCGCTCCCTGAGGATTAGTGTTTGGCCTTTATTTTTCTAAGGGTTTTAAAGTGTGATTAGGTTGGCGCTATGGGTTTTGGATCCTGTAAAACACCCTCATTAAAACCTTTGTTAACAGCTCCTATGAAGAAGATTTCATCTACTTAATGGTTTATCAGGGTATTACAATCAAACTTAGGTTAAAATAGACCTCTACCCTGTAGTGACCTAGATTATTACCTAGGTGTCAGTAGCTTAGTTGTAGGAGTTCATTTGGGCTTTGGGTCACTAAAGACACTAGATGGGCAATTTAGACTTTTGGGTGGATGTACACTACTATCTGTAGTGCTGACGTACGGGGAGACCACCAGACATACACTCTGCAAACTATACAAGTGGACGTACGTGGGACCACCGGGCGTACGCTACTTTTTAGAATATCCTCTGGTTAATAATACCTAGACATACGAGGTAGCCTTTGGACCGTTGGGCCAGAACCACCGGACGTTCATCCCTTTGGCCGGACATTCGCTACTTTGACAAGAAGTTGGTAGCAATCCTCTCCTATAAATAGCCTCATACCCCTCTTCATATTTGTCTCGGATTTTCAGACGTCCTTAGGCTACCGCCGTGTGTTTGTGAGTGTGTGTAAGGTGTTTGTGTGTTTCGAAACATTTATCAGGCGAGACTCTTGCAATTTTATTTCAATGAGGTAACATTCGATCCTTAGCTTTTAAATACGTTGTTATGTTGCTCTATTTCTATTTGGTTGTAGTTGTTAGCTTAGACACACTTGGATCCTGTTTAGGTTAGTACTTTCTTAGCTTAACATTGTTACGTTGCATGGAGGTTGTAATCTAGGCGATGAGGTTTAGGGTGTTCTAGTAGCCCTAGAAGTCAGAGAATAGACGGACAGTGGAGCGAAAATGAGATTCTCCCTAAAAACCCTCTGAACAAATGAACAGTATCATGAACAAACGTACGGCCCGTCGTGATGCTGTGGATGTACAGCCCTGAGCCTGGATGTACGGTCAGTGTGTGACAGGGGACTTTATTCTCACCAACTGTCTCCATAGCTCTTGTTTTCCTTACTTTAGAGTCGTTTTAGTAGAATTATGACTAATAGAAGGTTTTTCACAAATTTGGAAAACCTGGATCCTTCGGAGTATTTAGAGACGCTTTTCGATCCAAGTGAGTTTTAACTCACATAATGGTCATTGTTATTTTCCATATACTGCACATCCATTTTGTATATCGAGAGAACATGTATATTTTACAACTCTCACAGTTTATACTTATTGCACCTGAACTCTGGCATTGTACTCTAGGTCCCTCAGGACAGTGCCAACCCTGCTGAAAAGAGGTAATATCTCGGGTAGACTATACTGTTAAACTATGACTATTGTTTACATCATATGCATATATCACCTATTATATGTATATCACTCATAATATAAGCTATCATGATGTAACTGTCATTTTTTTTATAAAAACATCTGAGTTCATTATTAAACTGGCCCGAGCATTATCTGTGTTAAAAATCACTAAGTCTTAGACTTACCCTTTTTATTTATGTCTTTCCCTCATCATTACGAATAATTGTGCGGTTTACCTACACTATATGAAGTTGCCGTCGGAGTTTACTTGGGTGATCGCTCAGGACCTGATACAGGTGATCTTTAAGGATATGGATCCCGTTTAGCTTCAGACTATGTGGAAAGATGGAGGCACTGCTTGTGATGATATGATACAGATTTTGATTTCATTAGCTCTTCTTAAGCTTAAGTCTAGGCTGTGATTTGTTGATCCTTTATGAACTATATTGATGTCTTGTTATTCTGAGTTGTCTCTATTTTTCTAATGATGGTTTGATGACCAGTATATTTAATGACTATTTATGATATTATGGTGACGTAGTACTTTATTTATGGTATTTGCTATGTGATATTTCATTTACTGTCTCTAAATCCCATAGTCTTAGTAAAGTGTTCCACTACAGTTTTCTCATTACGATGAGGAAAGTGAATTCTCGGAGGTCTTGTTTTGCGAGGGACAAGGCTGGGATGACGCGCCGTTGGATCAATTACTAGTTAATTGAGTTGCCCATCAGGGTCGTCACATACCCAGCGGCCAAAAACACTAAACCCGATTTCATATGGGTTAGAAAACCCTATCCGGATCCTTAACTTCCCAACCTAAAAATACCCAAACCTTAGACATCGTCGTCGTTCCACATGCACCTGTCACCAAGGATTGGCACTCTGGCCAGACGACAGGCAGCCCACATAGGGCTGCCGCCGTTCATCCTTTATGGCGACCCCTGACTAAGAACCATCATTTTTCCTTAACAATCAGGCGTGATGGCTGCTGCTTGCTTCATGCAGCAACAGTGCAAGGCCATCTCACAACAATCTCAAACGATGCCAGCCTGCAGGAAACTGTGGCTCCGTCTCCCACAGATAGCCCGTACAGGGCTGCCGCTGCTTTGAGCCATAGGCAGTCCTCATCGAACTACTACTCACTTTATGCAGCCAATGCTGCTACTATGGGGAGCCGATGAGCTCCGGTTCCGATGGGCAGTGACTAGCCTTTGGCCACCTTGCCTTTTGGCTACCTCTTGCTTTCAGGCATCGTTTTTGTTGCAAGATTCATAGAAACAAGAAAAGGAGTACAATATGGTCTAAAACAACAAATCATTAAGTGGTTATGCCCTTTCATTTAATTTCAACAGAAACAAAACCAAAAATTTTAATAGGGCCGTGGGTTTCATGCTCTCGACCATATTTTGTTTCAATAATCAAATAAACAAACATAAATATTGTTGAAACAAAAAATAAAATTTTATAGTAGGCATATCTAAAAAACAAACTGAGCAAATATGGCCTAGAGGAGGCTCTAATACCACATGTAAGAATTCTTTATAAACTAAGGCTAATTAATAAATAAATTAGTAGCGGAATAAAGTTACCACCGGTCATTGCTTTGCTCAAGTAGATTAAAGAACACTTCACAGCTACAAAATTTAGAAAAACAAAATAAAATATTGAGAGGTTCTTTTGACCTATGCCTACCAGTGAGTGCATTTTGATGGAATACACATGCCTTATTTATATGTAGGTCAGGGACCCTCAATTAGAGCTGATACCTTAATTATTCCTCCCATCAAGGAATAAAAATCAAATAATTAATCAATATAGCATATTTGATTCCATAAAATAAAATCAGTAATGAATTCAAATATTTGTTTCCACAAGAATTAAATCAGCATTTAATTCATAATATTTGATTTCATAGGATAAACTTTAATTGGAATAAATCACTGAACACCATAATCAATAATACTGTATGATTACAATAATATATATGACATAAGGAACATACCTTAAATGGAATTCCTTACAAATTTTCCTCCCAGGTTCTATCTATAATGTGAGTTACTGCCTCTTTGGCTACGATATGGGACTCTTTGTAGACATGTTCACTCTACCACTAAGAAAAAATTTGAGTACCTCTCTCGTGTCTTCCACCAAATGGCCGTATCTACTGCAAGATGGGACCCTCTATTTCAAAGCTTCAAAAACAACCTTTGCATCTCCTTCCAATAGTAGATTTTGAAAACCCATCATTTTGCATAAAGAGACTGCATAATACATTGCCATAGCTTCTGCTGCAATACTGGCCTCCACCATTCCCATCTTCATAAGACATTTCGCCACCTCACTCTACCTTCATAGCTTGCGCCTTGCGTGCAGTTTCCACGAAAAGCTTGAACTAATCATTATCATATTTCAGAAAAAACAATTTAGCTACCCGAATGAAGTCCTTCTTTGGACATAGATTTTTGGAAAATCATCTTGTTGGCCCCCCATACATCCATGGCCGAAATGCATTCAAAAAGTATCTAGTAGGGAGTTTCTGCGACTGTGTTGCAGATTGGACACCATCGGTCCTTGAGACCTTCCTTCTGACTAGGTTGTCCTTTGTGGACAACAAGTTGTGGTAAGCTCTCCACATAAAAAATTTTCATGCGTTTGGGATGTGCATTTTCCATAGTCCACTCTAGGGAATACTTTCTCCCACCCACATTGAACATTTAGGATGGGAGTTGACATTCTTTGGTCAAATGATATGCACTACTAACTAACTAAGAATTCACCCTTGACAGTGCCTCGCCATATTTGTACATTCGGTTGACTCGTAACACTAATAAGAATAGATTGGATTGCCTTTATTTCCACCTCAAAAAAATATCTAATAGTGAGTTCACCCTCCACCACAGTGTATCTGAATCAATCAGTTCATTGACCCATGCATCATCCTGAAGGATCCGAGGAGGAGAATGAACCATAAGAGTTGTGGGAATTGGGAGTCATTTTGATCCCCAAATACACACACTATTTCAATTTCTTATCCTTCAAATTAGACCTTAGTTCACCAAGCTACCTGAACTTTCTATACTTTGCCAAGCAAATGAAGGTTTGTTTCCCACTTTGGCCTCCCAACACCAAACACTTCGGGCAATATTTAGCCTTTATAATTTGGGAAATGAGACTATCTGGTTGATCTCAAATCTACCAACATTGTTTTGCTAAAAGGGCTTTGTTGAAACAATGGAGATCTTTGAATCCCATTCCCCCTCGTGCGGGAGACCCATCATCTTCAAACTCATCCAATGTATGTATGATTCGTTCGATTGATGACCCCACCAAAACTTTTGCATGAGTGAATTTATTTACGAACATAGAGATTTAGGCAACATAAAGGCACTCATGTTATATGTAGGTATAGCCTGAATGACTGCCTTGAGCAAAATTTCTTTACTTGCTTGGGAAAGGAATTTCAATTTCCAATCTTGTAACATCTTCCATACCTGATCTTTAATACTTTGGAAAGTTCTAATACAGGATTTTCCCACAAGGGCTAGCAAGCCCACACTACAAAAAAAAAAAAAAAAAAAAAAAAATTTATTGACTGGGCGTTTTTGATGTGTTAGGTTGTCTGAAACGTCACTAAACATTAGTGACATGTCAGTATTGACGTGTGTCAGGCGTTAAAAATGAGGATGTCACTAACGGGAATTTCTTGATGTGTCAATGTGTGCCACATCAATAATTTATTGACATGTCAAAAAGTTGCACACCAAAAAAAATATATTGACATGTCAGAAATTGACACGTCAATAAATTTGTTGACGTCCCAATTTCAAAATGTCACTAAAGTTTAAAATTATCAAAAAAAAATTAATTAATTTTTTTCACCATCATCTCTTTCTCACTCTCTTTCTCACTCTCTCCCTTCATTTCTCCAGTGCTAGACAACACCAGCACACCATTATCTCCTTTCCTCACTCTCTCTCTCTCTTCTTTTCTCCATTTTCAACACATTTGCCCAGAAAAATTCCTCAACAAAATCCAAATGAACCTGAAGCAAAATAGAATAAGACCCATTTCCAAAATGTTTCACTAATGGCCTGGATTTCCAAGAATCCCTTGAAAGATTTGAAAAATCAGTCTCAAAATCAACCTAAAAAATAAAACAAACCAACCAAAAAAATCACACCCAAAAAATCTTCAAAAACCCAAACCCATCAGCAAATAAAACAACAAAATCTCAAACCTAGCAGGAAAAAAAAAATCAGATATGCCCTTCTCTTTTTCTTCTTATCTTCTGCTTCTTTTCTTCTCATCTGAGAGAAGAGGGAGCTGGGATGTAACAGCCCAGGGAAAAGCGCTAGTCACATCTGCGCTATTACCCCTAAAATGACTAATCAATTTTAAGCTTTCCTATAAATCATTATAAAGCCCAATTTCGCCTAATAACTAGACAATGTGGGACTTAGCACTTTATGACTATCTTTATAGACCACCAACTCTTATATGATTCAATCACTAATAAGGGTGTTGGGGGATAGTGTTAAAGTTGAAGATATTATTGATAAAAATTCTAGAAATTGGAAAGGTGCTCTAATTGACGGAATTTTTTTCGAACATGAAGCCCAGGTGATTAAAGACATTCCGCTCAGCCCAATACCCACAAAAGATAAGATGATTTGGCATTGTACAGTTAATGGACAATTTTTTTTTCTGAATTGCATACCACCTAGAGATGGATATGAAAATGAGATCGAAGGGTGGCGGGTCGAAATCCACAAATGATGGGGCTGTATAGAGGAGTTGTTGGAAGCTGAACGTCTCGAATGTGGTAAAACAATTTCTATGGAGGGCTTTAAACAATTCACTTCCTACTAGAGTAAACTTATCATGATGGGGGGTGGTGCAGGATACGAAACGCCCTATTTGCTTCCGAGAGGAAGAAATGATTGAGCATCTACTATGGAGTTGCTCTTCGACAAATGACATATGGGGAGTTGGGTTTATAAAACTACAAAAGAGCAAATGCGTGGGGAAGCTATTCAAAACAATTTTTGCCAATATTTTGGAAAGATGTGAAAACCATAAGATTGAGCTTTTTGTAGTTATTGTGCGACGTCTGTGGCTTTGCAGAAATGCGATCTTTCATGGTGAAAAATTCACTGACCCAAACCAGCTAATATGTGAGGCACATGAAGAGATGAAGGCTTTTCAAAAGGTGAATGTTGTGCAAAAAGACTATAAACAAGGGACAAGCAATGGTGCGAATGGTCTAAATGTGGGTTAGTGGTCCATCGTCCAGATGATTTTGTTAAAATAAACTAGGATGCCTCAGTGGATGTTCAGCAAGGGAGAATAGGGTTGGGTTGTGTAGCACGGTCCTCGAGGGGGACTTTTATGGCAGCTCGAAGTGTGACGAAGATGATCAACGTAGAGCCAGTTGTGGTGAAGGCTTTAGCAACTCTACATGCTACTGTTTTTGGTAGAGAGATGGGCTATTGACAAGTTATGTTTGAAGGGGATGCACAAGTGATAGTGAAGGAAGTTAATTGTGAAGATCCTTGTAAAAGCAAGTGTGGACATTTTGTGGAAGGGATTAAATCCCTTTTTAAGGGCTTTAAGACTACAAGTTTCTTCTATGTAATAATAAAGGCCAATAATGTAGCTCATAGGTTAGCCAAGATGGCTACCACTCATGTCACAGATAATACCTGGTTGGAGAATGCTCCATCGAATATCTGCAGTATTGTACAAAGGGAAGAATCTATCTCTTCTTTGTGATATGCTCATGTTCTTTTGTTTGAATGGAGAATATGAATATGAGAATCAATTTCTTTCAACAAAAAATAAATAAATAAAAAAGACTAAGAGAACACATATATGTATTAATATTCTAAAAAACACTTTAATTTTTTAGTTTATAATACTACTACAATATTGAAAACTTGATATAGCCATAATAATTTTTTCAAAATAAATTAAAAGAGTACAAACCACAAGAAGTATGTTCATATTTATCATTGTCTACAAACGTTTAATAGCTAAGGGAGCAATGAGTGCCCTTAGCTGAAATTGTCGAGGACTTGGGAACCTTGAGATAGTTCGAGACCTTTGCCATTTGGTAAAGTAGAAGAAACCCCTTTTGGTTTTCCTTATGGAAACCAAAATGATATCGAAAAGACTTGATTTTGTAAGAATAAAGTTGAAGTTCGACCATATGTTTGTAGTGGATAGTGTTGGGTGAAGTGGTGGCTGGCACTTCTATGGATTGACAATTTCCATGTGGACATTCAAAATTTTAGCCGGAGACATATAAGTTGCACCATTACTCACAATGAAGATGGGGGTGTTTGGAAATTCACGGGCTTCTATAGTCACCCGGATTCAGTGAAAAGATGTGAATCGTGGGCGTTGCTTCGACACTTGGCCACTCTCTCCCCAAACTCGTGGTTGTGTATGGGGGATTTTAATGAGATCCTTGAATGTGGCAAAAAATGGGGTGAGGCAAGAAGAGCTAGATGGTTAATAGAATATTTCAATGGAGCTCTAGAAGACTATTTTTTAAGTGATCTAGAAGCATGTGGTCTGAAGTTCAATTTGCATAATGGAAGGCATGGTCGAGATTTTACAAAGGAAAGATTGAACCAAGCTATGGCCAATAACCAATGGTGTGATTTTTTCCCTCGGGCGGAGGTCTTCAATCTTGCAAATAGAGCTTCTGATCATAATCCACTTTACATTATTCTTGAAGGCTACAATTGGAGTGCTCATCATAATCACAAGCCTTTCCAATATGAAACTCGGTGGGCTAAATTGGAGGGCTTTAGAGATGTGGTGAAAATAGGGTGGAGGGTGATGATTCGTGACAAATATCCTTGGGTTGTGGTAAAGGAGAATATGCAGACATGTAGAGGTATGATAAAGAAATGGGTCCGAAAGAACACATAAAAACACAGAGATGCTTATTCAGTGCAAGACACACACACACTCACAAAAAAAAAGAGGAAATCCAATCCCTACCTAAAACACCAAACCTGGAGGAGGAAAAAGCTTTGAAATCGAAGCTTCACTCTTTGTTGGAGCAAGAAGATTTGAAGTGGCGGCAAAGAGCTAAGGTGGAGTGGTTGCCGAACAGAGATAGGAATACAATTTTCTTCCATGCGTGTGCCAATCAACACATGAGGATAAACAACATTGGAAATATTTTGGATGTAAATGGTATCTCCTGCACTTGGCCAGAGGATGTGGAGAGAGCTTTTGTGGGGTATTTTCATACTATACTCATTACCTGCAAACCGACAGCTATTAAAGAGTGTACCTCAGGTATTTAGAGAAAAAATTTCTGGGAGATGAACGAAAAATTACTAATTGATTTCTCGATGGTGAAGGTGAAAGCAGCGTTGGATCAAATGGACCCATTGAAAGCCCTTGGCCCGAACAGATTTTCAGCTGAATTTTTTAAGCAAAATTGGGAGACGGTTGGACCGGAGGTATGTAGTGCTGTTTTACAATTTTTGAATAATGCATCTATGGAGGGGTTGGTTAATTTTACAAATATAGTGCTGATTCTAAAAGCTAAAAATCCAAGGAGTGTCTCTGATTTCTGCCCAATAAGTTTATGTAATGTTTTTTATAAGTTGATATCAAAAGTTTTGGCGAACCGATTAAAGGTTGTTCTCCCATTTATCATTTCATGCAATCAAAGTGCTTTCATTCCTGAAAGGTTTATTTGAAATAATATTTTGGCATCTTATAAGACCTTAAACACTATGCACACTCATATGTGGAGTAAGGCGGGGTTTTATGGGTATTAAACTTGACATGAGCAAGGCTTATGACCGGGTTGAATAGATTTTTATTGAAACTGTCATGGTAAAATTGGGGCTTGATCCGAAGTGGGTGAAGCTGATTATGGAATGTATAAAATTTCTCATATACTCAGTGGTGATAAATGGGAATCAGCTGGGACACATTATCCCTTCTCGGGGATTGAGACAAGGAGACTCGTTATCTCCTTACTTGTTTCTTGTGTGTGTAGAAGTGCTTAGTGTGATGCTACAAAGGGCGGAAAGTACTGGGGCTATCATGGGGGTTCCAACCTCCAAAAATGGGCCACGGATTAACCATCTTTTCTTTGCAGATGACAATTTGCTTTTCTGTAAAGCAAATTTGGTGGAATGGAGAAGAATTACATAGATATTTGATAAATATGAAGAAGCTTCAAGGCAAAAGCTTAATAAGGAGAAAATCTCTCTGTTTTTTAGCAGGAATATAAGTGAAGAGAGATGAAGGGAGATCTAACAACTATCCGGTTTACAAGCTACAAGGAGCTATGATATGTATCTAGGCCTCCCAACCCTTATTGGAAAGTCGAGGGTGCAAGTGTTTAAAGGTATCAAAGACAGAGTTTGGAACTGTGTTAATAACTGGAAGGTGAAGTTCTTATCTTAGGTGGGCAAGGAAATCCTTCTTAAATCAGTGGCCCAAGCAATCCCTACGTATTGTATGAGTGTCTTCAAGCTACTGGGGGCACTTTGCAAAGAAATCAATGGGATCATGCAAAAGTTTTGCTGGGGACATAAGGAGAATCAATCCAATATCCATTGGATGAGCTGCGAACGGATGGGAAAAGCTAAGGATAAAAGGGCTTTGGTGATTTTCAACAAAGCCCTTTTAGCAAAACAAATTTGGAGAATCCTCCAAAACCTAGAATCTTTAGTGGCCCGAATTTTAAAAGCAAAATATTTCCCCCATGGGTCTATTTTAGAGGCCAAAGTGGGGAGGAGGCCATCCTATGCATGGCAAAGTATATTATCGGCAAAATCAGTTATTAATCACGAGTCTAGATGGAGGATTGGGGATGGGGAAGATGTAAGAGTGTGGAAAGATCGATGGCTTCCTTGTCCAACATCATTCTCGGTGCAAACTCCCATTAATAAAATTCATGTT
Organism: Carpinus viminea; assembly: GCA_013348765.1. NCBI lineage: Eukaryota > Viridiplantae > Streptophyta > Magnoliopsida > Fagales > Betulaceae > Carpinus > Carpinus viminea. The sequence continues at coordinate 20,527,281 of CP054674.1, forward strand.
GAAGCTCGGGTTAGTGAATTAATAGATAAAGACTCAAAGTCTTAGAATGTCATGAAAGTGAAGGAAATGTTTTGGGAAAAGGAGGCAAAATATCATTATTAATATCCCATTGAGTCAAATGAATTCCCGTGATAGAAGGATATGGTGCCGCACAACTAATGGTGAGTTTTCTGTCAGGAGTGCATATCACATGGAGGTGAAGCTAGCAGAATCTTTGCAAAGTGGCAGCTCGGAACCATAAAATAGAACTCCAACACGAAAAATCATATGGAAGCTTTATGGTCCAAGCGTTGTGAAAATGTTCTTATGGAGGGCCTTAAACAATCTATTGCTGACCAAACAGAATTTATTCAAAAAAGGAGTGACCAATGATAAAATGTGCCCTATTTGTGGGCTAGAGGAGGAATCAGTATCCCAAATCATTTGGGAGTGTCAATTGGCACAAGATGTTTGGGGAGGGTGTTCACGTAAGCTGCAAAAAATGGCATGTAGAGGGCGGGGTTTTACATTTGTATTTGAAAAAATGGTAGACACATGTGATAAGAAGGAGATGGAGGTATTCTCTATGATAGCCAGGTGTATTTGGCTAAGACGCAACAAGGTAGTGCATGAAGACTCCTTTATTCACCCTGATCGGTTAGTAAAAGATGCTTCAAAGTCTTTGGAAGATTTTTGGGAGGCCAATGAGAGGGACATGGACTCCCCCCAGCATCAGTGGATTGTAAACTCCAACCTGTGGAAACCCCCTACAACTATGGTAAAAATCAATTGGGATGTAGCGGTTGGGAAGAATTGTGGAAGAATCAGACTAGGCGTGATAGCAAGAGACTGTTGGGGCCTAGTTATCATAGCAAAGAGGGTGACAAAAAATATGGTAGTTGATTCAGCAAAAGTAGAAACTCGTGTGGCAGTTCAAGGTATGCTTCTTGGCAAGGAGATGGGAGCAAAATATATAATCTTAGAAGGGGATGCCAATCAAATTGTACAGGCAGTGAATTCCGATCAGCCATGCAATAGTATTTGGGGACACCTTATTGAAGACATCCAGGAAGGTATGGTAGACTTCAGAGAGTCAAGTTTTACTTTTACCCCATGTGATGGCAATTTTGTAGCACATGGTTTAGCCAAGGAGGCCATCAAGCATGTCGTAGATGTTACATGGAGGAATGAAATACTCCCGTGCATCTATGATATTATTAAGAAGGAGGAATTTTCACCACCTCTTTGATTGTATCGTTTATTTTGAACAAACTTTCGAAATAAGATAAACAACATTTTCTTAAAAAAAAAGCTAATGCATAAGAGTGTTAAGAGACTATTATGCATTAACTAGTTTTATAAAATTTTAATGAGCTTGAATATATCTCTTAATATATAACGACATTTAAAGCCCTAAAAATATATGACGGCATTTAAAGCCCTAAAAATTCAATTTAATATCTATACAATATGTTATTTAATTCTAATCAAAATAATCATTATGTATAATTATTCGAAATATTATTAATAATTAAAAAAATTTATTATTCACCTAAAAAAAATTTTATTATTCGAATTATTAATCATTATGTATAATTATTCGAAATATTATTAATAATTAAAAAAATTTATTATTCACCTAAAAAAAATTTTATTATTCGAATTATTAATTATTAATAATTAATAATCCTAATATTACTAATTATTAAAAAAATTATTAATTATTAATTATTGACGTGTCACAATGGCATGTCAATAATTATTGACGTGTGGTTTTGACACATCAAGAAATATTGACATGTCACAGTTTGCCACGTCACTAAAGTATATAAAATAAATATTTTTTAAAATTTAAACAAATTTAAATTTAGCAACACGGCAATAATTAACATGTTATTTATTGATATGTTAAAATTGACACGTCACTAATTTGTGACGTGTCTAATTCAACACATTGCTAAAGTCTTTATTGATGTAACAATAATTAACACATCAATAAATAGTAGCATGGCAAAAGGTGGGTTATTGTAGACACATCAATAAATCCCTTTTTTTTTTTTTTTGTAGTGCCATATACATATCATTTCTCTGTGATGATAGAATACTTGACACCCCCAAAATTTTTCCTCTTATCTATGGTGGTATATTGCAGCCAAAGAAAATTGCACTAACCATAAACACAAAGCTCTTTACCAAAAACTAGATACCCTTATTATCTTCTTCTCTAAAACCTCGATCAAATTCTAAAATTCAAAGCAATCCCCAATAAAAACCATACTATTGGGTCATGGATCAACCTTTGAAAGGCTCAATGGTTCTCCAGCCCAAGTCAAAGCCTAGGAAAGTCAAAGCCTAAGAACATCTCAGGCCCCAAGCCTCCGAGACCATATCTCGGATTTGAGACAGGAGGATCTAAGACCAAGGACTCGGATTCGAGGCCTATAGGATCGAGACCTACGAATCCGAGGCCCTTATATCCTAGACCCTGGAATTTAGGGATCAGGGATTCAAATTCAAGTATCATTTGAATTTGGTATTCGATCTAACCTTATCCATTAAATTCAAATGACGAGCAACATGATTCCTATCTTGATCTCTTAAGATCCTAAACAGATCAGATACAATATCTGCAAGTATTCAAAATACAAGTTCCGTAAAAACCAAATTCCTATCTTGATCTCTTAAGATCCTAAACAGATAACTACTCAAATCCCACGATATCAACTACCTAGCAAAAAATCAGGGAAGAGTCAGTAATTGGTTAGGGGACTACAACTTCATGCTTTTATAATACAAGTCACATAAGTCGCACGAATGAAACCAAAAATCAAAAGTAGAAGTTCACACCTATATCAAGTTGGAGGTTACTCTTCCACTTCTAGAGAGAGAGAAGTCATTATGATATTAAGTATCTCACATGTGTAGATAAACTCTTGAATACTCTTTTCTTGTAAGTTTGTGTAATGCCCCCAAAATTAGCTTTGGCTAATTCGGTGGAGTCACTGGCAATTTACCCAGTTGAACCAACGTGTGGTCAAATAGGTAATCACCTTTATAAAAAAACTATCAGAGTAAGTACAGGGAAGGTGAATAAATCTGAGAGTACTACAATTCATCAAGTAAAAACATGGAGCTACTAAACAAATAAGACAAACCTGTAACTATAGATAAAACATAGCCAGTCAGGCAATAGCAATTCTAGCCACCTCCATGACAGTAAATCAGATTACCTAAAGAATAATAACCACGTAAGTCTAACGACTTAGTAAGTAAACCCCACACTTAGGCATGACACGAGCCCAATTAATAAAAGTAAACGTGCAATTTGAGTATTAACCAAAAAGAGGGCATTACCTCCATTAATACACCATTCCATAGGTTTTAGGGTTTTTAAAGCTCTATGGTGTAGAATCGACGATAACTGCCTAATTGTTTTGATGCAAAAAGGATAATGCTTTATAGGTCATAACTCCCATACATGGTCTACCCAAGATATTACCCCTTCTTAGCAGGGTTGATGCTGTCCCGAGGGACCTCTAATACAATGCTAGTGCCCCAGCCATTGTACATCATACCATACATAACGTTAGTGGCATGATTGAGTCCGATCCCAAGTGGCCCACACCAACCAATGACGTCCATCCTGTAGTGACCGAACCATTAGGAATGGTTGCATCAAGGTCACGAAACCAATTGATCCACAGCCCTCACATAACGCACACATTTGACCATAATACGTAGTTTATATAGTAAACCCATGGGCATTCATACCGCACATATCGATGTATCATGTCTTACGATGCATCTTGGTGGTTTATTTAATACTACCGCTACCGAGTAATTTGCAGGAAATAAACATGCTCATATCATATACGTGGTCAATCAACTGACATATCCCACGGTTTACAAAAAAGGGGTGTAAGTGTTTACTTACCTCGCACATTCGAGCGAATCCTCCAACCAAGCTATTTGCTGTTATAATGGATACAAGACACCATTATTCTAAGTCTTATAAAACCTAGAGTTATGGCTAAGTTAAAGCATACACGTATGAAACTTAAGAACAGGTGCTCTGCCTACTGACTGTACATTCAGCCTCGATGGCGTACGTTTGCTCAGTGTGTTAAGCACACTATTTCAAGGTTCGGACAGTGCATGTTTCCAACGGTATTCACAGACCTCTAGACTCTTTCTAAGCTATCAAAATAGAACATGCAACACAGGAAATCACAGATTCACAATCCTCCAAGAAAACTCTTTGAAAACGTTGTTAATTTAAAAGAATGCACAATGAACACTTTGAAAGCATAAACACGAGATAACAAGGTGATAATGACCAAGGGTACTGAGCTTACACCGAAGTTAAGCACGGACATGGCCTCTTTTCTTCGGAAGCTCTTCGTTGAAACTTTCCCTCACGGATTTCTCACTCAAAACACCAAGAAGATGTTCTAGCAGCCTAGGGGCACCCTAGATAAAGAAGAAGGCATGAGAAATGAAGGGGAGGGGTGGACTATTTATAGAGAAAATCCGCCACCAACTCCCTGACAGAGCAGCGAATGTCCGGCAACCCTAGCGTATGTTCGATGGTCTTTGTACATCTGTAACGCCCCCAAAATTAGCCTTGGCTAATCAGGTGGAGTCACTGGCAGTTCACCTAGTTGAACCACGTATGATTAATAGGCAACCGCCCTTATATAAGTAAAAACACTTGTCAGAGTAATGCAAGGAAGGTGAACAAATCTGAGAGTACTACGAATCATCAAATAAGAACATGGAGCTACTAGACAATTAAAACAAACCTGAAACTAATGGTAGTGCACAGTCGGTCAGAAAGTAGCACTCTAGCCACTTCCGTAATAGTGAATCAGATTACCTAAGGAATGATAACAACCGCGTAAGTCTAATGACTTAGTAAGTAAACCCCACACGTAAGCATGACATGAGCCTAATTAATAAAAGTAAACGTACTATCCAAGTAATAATCAAAGAGGGCGTTTACCCCCGCTAATACACCATTTCATAGATTTTAGGGTTTTTAAAGCTCTATGGTGTAGAACCGGTGATAACTGCCTAATTGTTTTGATGCAGAAAAAGATAATGCTCTATAGGTCATAACTCCCATACAAGATCTACTCGAGATATTATCCCTTCTCAGCAGGGTTGATGCTGTCCCGAAGGACCTATAATACAATGTGAGTGCCCCAGCCATTACATAACATACCGTACATAGCACTAGTGGCACGATCGGGTCTGACCCCAAGTGGCCCACACCAACTAGTGACGTCCGTCATGTAGTGATCGAACCATTGGGAATGGTTGCATCAAGGTCATGAAACCAATGAATCCATAGCCCTCATAAAACTCACACATTTGACCATAGTACGCAGTTTATATAATAAGCCCATGGCCATTTATACCGCACATACCGGCGTACCATGTCTTACGATGCATCTTGATGGTTTATTAAAGTATACAATTACCGAGTAATTACGGAAAGTAAACATGCTCATCTCATACGCGTGGTCAGTCAGCTGACATATCCCACGGTTTTAAGAAAAAGGGTGTAAGTGTCTACTTACCTTGCACATTCGAGTGAATCCTCCGACCAAGCTATTTCCTTTTATAACGGATACAAAACACATATTCTAAGTCTTAGGAAACCTAGTTAAGAGGTGCCCTACCAACTGAGGGCGTACATCAATGTGTGTTAAGCACACTATTTAAGGCTCACAAGGTACGTTTCCAGGGATGTTTATAGTCCTCTAATCCTTTTCTAAGCTAACAAAATAGGATATGCAACGCAAAGAATCACAGATTTACGATCCTTTGAGGAAACTTATTGAAAACGTTGGTAGTTCTAAAAGAAGCATAATGACTACTTTGAAATCAGTATAAAGGCATAACTATGAGATAACAAGATGATAACAACAAAGGAATGGAGCAAGCTCAATCGACATGCTTCCCTTTTCTCGGAATCCTCCGTTGACGCTCCTCCTTATGGATTTTTCTATCAAAACACCAAGGAACGGTTTTGGCAGCCTAGGGGCATACTAGGGGTAGAAGAAGGCATGAAGAATGAAGGGGAGGGGCGGGCTATTTATAGAGAAAATCCGCCACCAACTCCTTGACAAAGCAGCGGACGTCCAACAACCCTAGCGTACGTCCGATGGTCTGTGCACATTGGTCCAAAGGGTGCCTCGTACATCCAGGTATTATCCAAAGGGTTTTCCAAAAAGTAGCATACGTCCGGTGGTCCCACGTACGTCTGGTGGTACGGTTTCCAGAGCGTACATCCGGTGGTCCCTCCGACGTTCGCTATGAAACAAGCGTATGTCGCCGGACCTGTCGTCCACGAGGGTCGACTTTGACTTTCATTCCCTAGAGTTCAAGGCACACTTAGGCTAACCCTAAGGGTCTTAGGCTTTCGTCTAAGCGGCTATACTAAGGGTTCGAGCTAAGCATTCGATTAAGAGGGAATCTCAAAGGTTACGTTTATCGGGGTATTACACTCTCCCCTCCTTATAGAAATTTTGTCCTCGAAATTTAGGATTCCCAAGATTTCAAGAGAAACATCTGCTTTTCTTGGGTGAAAGTTTAGCAAAAACAAGGTTATCACTCAAAGGCTTTAGCATGACAAGAAAACGTACCAAGTTAAATTTGTAACTCTCGGAAAAAGAAAAAGAAAAGTAAATAAGTCAACAAGTTCACATCCTAGCAACCATCAACATAAGCTGTCATAAATATGTACATGACAAAATTGCCACCCTAAAACTGGTGGACTTAGAATGTAGCAGAATACATCCAAAATTGCCTCCTCCACGATGGACTTAATAAAACAAGAAAATGAACGCAAAGATCACAAAAGATAACACAATGATCACAACTAAGAGCGAGATCGCCTCCGAATGCTGTCGAGTCCTCGCCTGGTCCCTAGCCGACTCGCTCCTCCTGACTCCTCGAGCACTAGGGCTCCTCGGGGCTCCTCCCACGGCTGAAATGAGAACTATGAATGCCGTAATCCTGAACATCGAGGGGTCCCATCAAGTGGTCTCGCAGCTCCTGAATAGTCTACGTAAGACTCGCCATCGCGCGCCCATAAGCCTCGAGTGTAGTCTCGATCCTGCCTAGTCAATCCTCCTGGCTAGCAGAGGTGGATGCCCCATCTGCCTCGCTCCCTCCTCCTCGAGTCTCGTGCAGCAAGATCCCGTGCGCACATTACTAGCATTGAGATAGCGGGCGGTGATAGGCCCCTTCTTAGGTGCTAGCTCGATCATGCCCTCAGTATCTACCCCGACATGCTGGATGATCCGTGTGATCAATGCTCCATACAGTAGTGCAGTACATGAATCCACATGCTGCACTGACATCATCGCGACCGTGACCATAGAGCCATAGTCGATGGAGGTCTCGATCAAAAGAGCGTAAAGGCATCGAGCTCTATCCATCGTGATCATCGTGAGGCTCAACACGGGAAGTACACGACTCATCACCACTCGGTAGATGCACCTGACCTCATTGCTAAAGTCGTGTACCTAGAAGCTACTCTCGCCCTCGGTCTCCATATGATAAGGGCGTCCCTCCGTGAAATATGCCACCATCTCAGCTCGGGTCGGGAGGTGGTCAACCGACCAGGGATACTCTAGAGCGCATACTCGTGGTGTCCCGGTGATGGCACTAACAAGGTCAGGGTCACATGGATCTTCGTGCCTCTAACCCAAGTGAAGAATGAATCGCCAACCCTCTGATGCAGGTTGGCGTAGAACTCCTACACCAACTCGACGATGGCTGGTCAGTGATCCTCCACCATCGTAGCCCAACCCTAGGCCTCTAGCACTGCCTGAATGTGTGGAGCACGCTCATCGAAGTCTGTCACTACGAGCCCCATCTCTGTTGCCACCTGACGTCCTCTGTAGTCATCTGCGAATCGTCGGTAAGCCTTATACTTACGAAAGTGGGTATGGTCATAAACGAGGTTGGCATCATCTGAGTCTGTGGCACTACTACCGTCTGCCGCTGGGGCCTCAGGGCCTGGCCCACCCACTGGAGCTATGGGAACCTCAGGGTCGGGTCCCTCTGCAGTAGCCTCCTCCATGTTCGAGTCCATACTGGACTCTGGGTCCTATGCAAACTGTTGTGTCTCAAACTAGAGCCTGCGTGACGGCGTACAGGATGAGATAGATTCAGTTGCACTCGCTTTTGTCCGCACCATCCCTCTGCATAGAAAATTCTAATAAAAACTAGTTCTTGCACCAAACCCTACCCCATGCAAAGCCCAAGCAATCTATCCTAAATGCCACGGTAAGGTGTGGTAAGGGAATAGGTAAGAACTTGTAGGTCATTAGGTGGGTTGTTAGTGACTGAAAGAGTTGGGACATCCGAGTTGTGGCCAATATCAGAGACCAAGGAGTACTCGGGTCCAAGCATTTTAGATTTTTGAAATGTCCAAGTTAGCTAGATGGATGAAAGGCACCGAGTTATGATTTAAGGTGCGTGAAAATCTAGTAAGTCTAGAAAGTCAAAATTGCCCCTCCTAGGAGAAGTAGGGCATTTTGGTAATTTGTGATAAATCGAGAATAACAAGGGCTATGGTTAACTCGGTGGTATTAGATCCCATGATGATCAACTGGGACCTATTTGATTAGGTTAGGTGGTAAGAGGTGGAAATGCCCCCTTCTGGGAAAAGAAGCGTGTTTTGGTAATTTTACAATCTGGGTGAAATTTTGGTTCAAGGGTCAAAGTCATAGATTAGAGTTTCAAATATAATGATTAGGTCTTAATTGGTCCAAACGACCCATGAGAGACCATAAGGTTAGCAATGCCCGAATTTAAGCGGAAACTCCTAAATTCAAAAATTTAGGGCTCGAGCCGGTCAATTGGGTTAATGGGTTTTGGCTTATTCTACAAAAGTGGTAAGGTAACCCAAAACACATCAACGTTGGGTTTCAAGGAGATTGTAAAAGGTTTCATCGGGTTTAGGGTGAAAACCCTTCCCTGGGTAGGTGAGGGGTATTTTGGTAATTTTACACTGTTGGGCCAAAATTTTGAACCTAGGTGTTGGGGTCATAGATTGGGGTTCCAATTTCAAGTATTGGGTTTCAATTTGTCAAAATGACCAATTGAAAGCCACAAAATCAACAAAACCCAATTTTGGGCAAAAACCCCCAATGTCAAGAACTAGGGATTGGGGTTTTTCGGAATCGATCAAATTGGGTCAAGGGGTGGTATGGGTCTTATTCCTAGGTCATCATAGAAGGATTTAGGACTTGCTCCATGCAACAATTGCATGAAGAAAGCATCAAATCTTGAGAGTTTCGGATTTTGGGGTAGAACTTCCAAAATCCGAATAAACATGGTTTCAAAGGAAAAATGCCACAAAATGCATGCATATCAACCCACAACATGGTCCTAGTTCACAAACAAACCAGCTAGAATGCATGATGCAAGAAATTTCGAGGATTTCAAACAAAACCCTAAGATTGCGAAAACTTGAAAAAATTGGGGAAAACTGTCTTACCTTGATTTGATCTTGAAACAAGGTGGAAATCTTTTAAAATCTCGAGAGACTTGGCCGAAATCCTTGTTGAAAGTGTTTGGTTTGAGAGAAAATAGTGAAAAAAAGGGAATGAATAGTGTTTAGAATGCTCGTTGGCCGTTTTTTAAAGAGAATATCTTTGGGTTAAGGCGATGTCCGATCGGGGCGACGTCCGCTTAACCCTAAATTTTTTTTTTTTTTTTTTCAAGAGCTCTTATAAAGTTTTCAAGACGCAAAAGTTAGAAACAACAAGGTAAGTCACAACAATTTTATTTCTGAAATTCGGGGTACAGTGAAAATCCTCTTTGTGCACTACAACCAACCCCAGCTGTCTAGATACCAAAACTCACCACCGCTAAGGGTGGGGAAAACCTAGCTATCTAACACCTAGAGGTTACTACCCCAAGACCTTCTATTCCTCAAACAAGTCTTCGGATGGGTCTTCCTCGTCCTTAACTAGTGCCTCATAATCCCTGTCTATACTGGAGAGAAATGCAGTCTTCTGACGGTCAGATCCTTTGGGTAATGCTCCCATCTTCAGCAGTCAAATCTCTTCTTGTTCCAACTGGGCATACTCATCCGAAATCTGCGTCAGTTGAGTATGCATTGCTCGCTTCTGTTCATTACTGAGGTACGGGTTAAACCTTCCAGGAATAGGTGGAAAATCTTGTATCGTCAAGATACTGCGATGCTTAGGAACGACTATCCTTTTCTTAGTTGCTATGCACATCTCCTTTTCCTCACTTAGCTTAAGCAAAGGTTTCGACCCCTTGTCATCTTGGGTTGAATTCCTGTGTTTACTAGAGCGAGGTTGGTATCCAGGTGCGTAGGGTTCGAACTCAGCTAGCCACTCGCGGGCAATTGGCAAGCGTCTACAACCATCACGCATTTGAGTATGAAGCAGGATCAAGTGTCTGTAACACAGAACAGGCGACCCCGTTCATCCCAAGTCAAACAATCAATTAGGCCGTTACGATGGCCTGCACCCGCAAACAAGGAAACTAAACCTATCCTATGACCTAGTTCTTTGAAGATTAAACCTAAATGCTACACCTTATTCCCACATTTACAACTACGGTCAGTAGAACCGTATGCTCTGATACCATATTGTAATGCCCCCAAAATTAGCCTTGGCTAATCAGGTGGAGTCACTGGCAGTTCACCTAGTTAAATCACGTATGGTTAATAGGCAACCGCCCTTATATAAGTAAAAACACTTGTCAAAGTAATGCAAGGAAGGTGAATAAATCTAAGAGTACTACGAATCATCAAATAAGAACATGGAGCTACTAGACAATTAAAACAAACCTGAAACTAATGGTAGTGCACAGTCGGTCAGACAGTAGCACTCTAGCCAATTCCGTAACAGTGAATCAGATTACCTAAGGAATGATAACAACCGCGTAAGTCTAACGACTTAGTAAGTAAACCCCACACGTAAGCATGACATGAGCTTGATTAATAAAAGTAAACGTGCTATCCAAGTAATAATCAAAGAGGGCGTTTACCCCCGCTAATACACCATTTCATAGATTTTAGGGTTTTTAAAGCTCTACGGTGTAGAACTGGCGATAACTGCCTAATTGTTTTGATGCAGGAAAAGATAATGCTTTATAGGTCATAACTCTCATACATGGTCTACCCGAGATATTACCCCTTCTCAGTAGGGTTGATGCTGTCCCGAGGGACCTATAATACAATACCAGTGCCCCAGCCATTGCATAACATACCGTACGTAGCACTAGTGGCACGATCGGGTCCGACCCCGAGTGGTCCACACCAACTAGTGACGTTCGTCCTGTAATGACCGAACCATTGGGAATTGTTGCATCAAGGTCACGAAACCAATGGATCCACAGCCCTCATAAAACGCACACATTTGACCACTGTACGCAGTTTATATAATAAGCCCATGGCCATTTATACCGCACGTACCGGCGTACCATGTCTTACGATGCATCTTGATGGTTTATTAAAGCATGCAATTACCGAGTAATTACGGAAAGTAAACATGCTCATCTCATACGCATGGTCAGTCAGCTGACATATCCCATGGTTTTAAGAAAAAGGGTGTAAGTGTCTACTTACCTCGCACATTCGAGTGAATCCTCCAACCAAGCTATTTCCTGTTATAACGGATACAAAACACCGTCATTCTAAGTCTTAGGAAACCTAGAGTTAAGGCTAAGCTGGAGCGTACACGTGTGAAGCTTAAGAACAGTACTTATCGACGACCGACGTCCGCCTCTCGACGTCGTCCTCTGTGTTAAGCATCGCTTTTAAAACTCGACAAAGGCACGTTTCGGATGTTTATAGTCCTCTAATCCTTTTCTAAGCTAACAAAATAGGACATGCAACGCAGGGAATCACAGATTTACGATCCTTTGAGGAAACTTATTGAAAACGTTGGTAGTTCTAAAAGAAGCATAATGACTACTTTGAAATCGGTATTAAGGCATAACTATGAGATAACAAGATGATAACAACAAAAGGAATGGAGCTTACCCCGAAGCTCAGCACCGACATGCTTCCCTTTTCTCGGAATCCTCCATTGACGCTCCTCCTTATGGATTTTTCTATCAAAACACTAAGGAACGGGTTTGGCAGCCTAGGGGCATACCAAGGGAAGAAAAAGGCATGAAGAATGAAGGGGAGGGGTGGGCTATTTATAGAGAAAATCCGCCACCAACTCCCTGACAAAGCAGCGGACGTCCGGCAACCCTAGCGTACTTCCTGTGGTCTGTGCACATTGGTCCAAAGGGTACCTCATACGTCCAGGTATTATCCAAAGGGTTTTTCAAAAAGTAGCGTACGTCTGGTGGTCCCACATACATCTGGTGGTACGGTTTACAGAGCGTACGTCCGGTGGTTGATCGATGTCAAATATTGTTTATTAGACCCCCCTTACTTATGTTTGTTAGGCTCTTAGCTGCGTTAATAACTAATGTTTTGGATAGTTTTTAGTATTTTGTGTTGTGCAGGTCATTGCATTAAACCATGGCTAGCAAGGGCAAGAAAGTGGACATAAAGTGAAGATACTGCCAAAGTGCGTTCGATCGCACTTGGTGCATTTGAACGCACTCACGGTCACACCAGCATACAGCACGCACCACGGTCGCACGCACGCTGCACCCACGGACGTGTGCAGCCTCACGGACGCACGCAGCAGCACCCACGCAACACGGTCGCATGCAAGCACGCAGCACGGTCGCACGCAGCCTGCAGTCGGCCCTAGCAGTTATCTGCGTTCAAACGCAGGTGCTCTGCGTTCGAACATACACTGACTCACTAGCCGGCCAGAAGTATTATTTGCGGTGAACTTATGCCTGCTCGACCAAATAACTGCGCTCAACGCACTCTAATGTCCCGCCAGCCTATAAATAGGACCTCATGTATTTTCTTATTTCCTACGTTTGGGAGGTGCCTCTAGGGCCCAAAACCCTCTATTTTCCATTGTAAAGCCCTCATAAATTGTCGTTTATTTAATTTATGTTTTATTTTACTTTTATTTAGTCTCTTATTCCCTTCACTTTAATTTGTTTATATATATTTATGTTTAGTTCGTATTATTCTGTCATTTAATTTATGTCTATTCGTTTCAATGCATTTTAGTGACAAAAGTGTATTGATTGTTGTTTGCCAATCGTTGAACGTCGACTATCGTTGCAACCAGAGATACATCGGATATTCGTCTTCGGACCATTATCCGTTGTGACCTCTTGTAACAGTGTTTGCCTCGGGTAGATCGACAAGATTGTGTAGCAACAATAGGATATACATATGTGCTTATCGATAGACGGAAAATATGAACAATGTGTTAACGCTCAGAGTATGCCTTGCAGCATAAATGTTTAATACATATGAGCTAAACATGTTTATATCTGAATTAATTTATTGTGAGGTGGATTAGGGACTTTAGTTATTTTTATGTCTTTATTTTATTCATTTTTAGTTTAGTTTTATTTTATGCACGCCACGTGTTCGATATTGGGACTAGGTTGAGATAAGTTTAATTTAAGCGTTTTAAATTGGTTTTTGACAAACACGATTCCTTGTGGGTTCGACACTCGCACTTGCACATCCACTCTATTACAATCGACTCGTGCAATTGGCGAGTACTATTTTTGGTACGATCAAATTTTGGCGCCGTTGCCGGGGAATCGGTGTTTTGTTAAAATTAATTTTGTGCTTAGATTAATTTTATCTTTCTACTAGTTATTTTAATTGTGCATTTATTTTATTTATTTCGTGCTTTTGTATAGATAAAATCCAAAAAAATATAAAAATTAAAAAAAAAATTAAAAAAAAATTAAAAAATTAAAAAATAAAATTTTATGATTAGCATTTTTTGTTCCTGTTTTTAGTTTCTGTCGAGTCTCTGGAAAATCAGGCGCCAACGGTGTGGTCGAATGCAGTTCTTGCGGTCGAACGCACTTGGGCATATTCCAGCGTAGTCGCATGCCTGCGCTCGCTCATCGTGCATTTATGCGGCGTGGTGACCGCCGCGATCGCATCGCTGGCGGTCAACGACCTTTGTTGCAGTCGAACACACATGCAACAGACTGCTACATTTTTACACTTACGTTCGAACGCACGGTACCTGCGCTCGAGCGCATCTCTACAGTCAACACCAGAAGACCCGAGGCAGCTAAGCTTTAATTTTTTCATTTTTATTTAATTATTGTTTTGTCTTTAATTATTTATTTATTCTGCCTGTTTTTATTTATTTACTTGCTGTTTTTAGTTTTTGTTAGTTAGTTTATTTTTAATTGTTTAATTAGTTTAATATGTTGTTAGTTTATATTAGTTTATTGTTTTGTTAGTTTACTTATTAGTTTTTTGTTTAGTACTTTTGTTAGTTTTTGTTTATTTTATTTTATTGATACTGTTTCATGTGGGATATTTTGAACTGTTTGGGTGAAGCATGAGTCTTCCGTTCGATTATTTTAATGTTTCCCCTACCACTTTGCACCCACATGAACTGTGTTCACACTGCTCTAGCTCTTACCATTGTTTAGGTGATTGTTCACATTGGGAACAATTTTCTATTTTTTTCAAATGAGCAGTTGAACACCAGTTTCTCCAGTCCTGGGTTTGAATCAAATTCAAATTTTTATAACCCGGACTGGAGCAACTATTCTTATTTTTATTTACCGCATTTTTATTTTCTTTTTGTTATTTTGTTTTCCTGTATATATTTTATTATTTTTTTGTTTCTAACAGCAATTAACATTTTGATGTTTGAACTTTGAGAAAAAGATTGCTGTTAGTTTTTGACAGGTGTTTTGATGTTTAAGTTTGGAGGAACGCCTTGGACTTTGTTCATCCCGGGTCCTCATCCCACTGTAATGTATTTCTTGCCACATTGGGGACAATGTGTCATTTAAGTTTGGAGGTGTGGACAAACATTCTGTCTATCTTATTGTTTGTTTTATTTATTTGTTTTGTTTTGTTTTTGCAATTATATATTTGTTTTTACCTATATATAAAATTTTTTCTTTTTGTTTGTTGCTATGATGTTGATTGGACACAACTTACATTGTAATTATGGATTACATGTCATTAGTTTGTTTAACTTGTTTGAACATTGCCTATCATTAGAAATCCCAGTTTTTGATTCATGTTGTTGGATTAGAGAAACTCCACTTGTTTGATTGATATTTCACATGCACACTAGCATTAGGGTCTGTGAGGTATGAGATTTGACTTTGAAGTATGTTTCTTGAGATTTTTAGGTTTTTGCGATGTGATGATGAAGACCTCGGCTTTAATAAACAAATAAATAAATAAATAAATAATCAAAATCATAATAAAGTGAGCTTTTCATTGAGTAACCGGACCTCTTGCCTGGCCAAGCAATGAGTGTTCGCATCAAAAGATGTGAAATTTCAGCTAAAAATTGTATGGCTAGTTAGGCTTCGTAACTCTTTTTGACTTGAGTAATTAAGCCCTTAGGGATGTCTCTACATCTAGTGCCCTAAAACCGCCTGGTTTGGGAGTCACTGGCCCAACACTCGTTACATAGGTCATTTAGAAGTTTAAGGAAGTCAACATTGCACAGCCTACACAAAAAAATTGCATCTTTCAATTTAAGCCTTGGTTGTATTTATCACATTGTTTTTCCTTTGAATTTTGGGATACACGTCTTTGTTAGTTCACTTTGCACATTATGGAGCACGTGTTGTCTCAATTTTCCAACCTTGAATGAAATGATGTTTGGATGCCTTAATGATGTGGTTCATATGTTTAACATGTTTAATTTGCTAATGATGTATGAACCATGTGTTTGTGTGAAGGGCTTTGTCCATTAATAACATAGTGCCAAATAATTGTTTGTGGGTGTCATTCCTAAAAAACCCTCACGAGACTTCACTCGTCCACTAGGAAATTCCTAGGGGTTTAAAAGGCTTGTTGCATACGCTAAATGCAATCGTTTCTCCCACGAAAGAGGATTTATGTTCTTTGTTTTTATTTGTGTTTTTAGTTTTGTTTTGCTAAGGGACTAGCAAAATGTAAGTTTGGGGGTATTTGATCGGTGTCAAATATTGTTTATTAGACCCTCCCTTACTTATGTTTGTTAGGCTCTTAGCTGCGTTAATAACTAATGTTTTGGATAGTTTTTAGTATTTTGTGCTGTGCAGGTCATTGCATTAAACCATGGCTAGCAAGGGCAGGAAAGTGGACATATCACGGACGCATGCGAACCCACACACCGGTCGCATACGCAGCATGCAGCACGGTCGCACGCATCGCAGCCGGCCTTGCAGAGTATTCACGTCAACGCAGTGCTCGAGTTCAACGCACACCGACTCAAATTTCTAGCCTAGCCGTGGCCACGATTATTTGCGGTCGAACTTATGCCCTGCGTCGACCACAAATAACTGGTCGTTTGAACGCAGTGGTAGTGCTCAACGCACTCGATGTCCCGCTAGCCTATAAATAGGACCTCGTGTATTTTCTTATTTCCTACGTTTGGGAGGTGCCTCTAGGGCCCAAAACCCTCTGTTTTCCACTGTAAAGCCCTCCTAAATTGTCGTTTATTTAATTTATGTTTTATTTTACTTTTATTTAGTCTCTTATTCCCTTCACTTTAATTTGTTTATATATATTTATGTTTAGTTCGTATTATTCTATCATTTAATTTATGTCTATTCGTTTCAATGCATTTTAGTGACAAAAGTGTATTGATTGTTATTTGCCAATCGTTGAACGTCGACTATCGTTGCAACCGGAGATACATCGGATATTCGTCTTCGGACCATTATCCATTGTGACCTCTTGTAACAGTGTTTGCCTCGGGTAGATCGACAAGATTGTGTAGCAACAATAGGATATACATATGTGCTTATCGATAGACGAAAAATATGAACAATGTGTTAACGCTCAGAGTATGCCTTGTAGCATAAATGTTTAATACATATGAGCTAAACATGTTTATATGTGAATTAATTTATTGTGAGGTGGATTAGGGACTTTAGTTATTTTTATGTCTTTATTTTATTCATTTTTAGTTTAGTTTTATTTTATGCACGCCACATGTTCAATATTGGGACTAGGTTGAGATAAGTTTAATTTAAGCATTTTAAATTGGTTTTTGACAAACACGATTCCTTGTGGGTTCGACACTCGCACTTGCACATCCACTCTATTACAATTAACTCGTGCAATTGGCGAGTACTATTTTTTGTACGATCAGTGGTCCCCCACGTACGTCCGCACTACAAACACAAGCGTACGTCCACCACCTGAGGGTCAGCTTTCAGCTTTAATTCCCTAGAGTTCAAGGCACACTTAGGCTAACCCTAAGGGTTTTAGGCTTTCGTCTAAGCGGCTATACTAAGGGTTCGGGCTAAGCATTCGATTAAGAGGGAATCTCAAAGGTTACGTTTGTCGGGTATTCACAACATCGGTCCAGAAGGTGTCTCGTACGTCCAGGTATTATCCAAAGGATTTACCAAAAGTAGTGTACGTCTGGTGGTCCCATGTACATCCACTGGTACGGTCTGCAGAGCGTATGTCCGGTGGTCCCCCCGCATACGTCCGCGCTATAGACACGATTATACGTTCGCCAGACCTAGCGTATGTTCGCCACCTGAGGGTCAGCATTCAACTTTTATCTCCTAAAGGCTCAAGGCATGCTTAGGTTAACTCTAAGGGTCTTAGGCTTCCGTCTAAGTGGCTCTACTAAAGCTTTGGGCTAAGCACTCAATTAAAAGGGAATCTCCTAAATAAAATGTTACTTTTATCGGGGTATTACAATTTGTTTTTAAGGAGAGTTCTATTCAAAGTTTGTATCATTTCACATTAAAGTCAACACGATATCAAATATGGGATTAGGCCAAACTCATCAAGTATGGGAGCTAATGGGTTGCAGCTTTATGGTTGAGTCACAAAGGGGGCAATCTATAGGCTAGATTAAAATGTCTTGGTATTATATGTGTGCATAGAATGAAGTTATTGAATACTAATAGGTGAGTAAAGCCGCTGAAAGAAAATGACTGCCATTGACAACAACAATTTTGCCATGCAATTTAAGGATGATATTCTTCTATTATATATAAGGTTAATTTAGTAAACTTATAGGTAATTAAGTTTTTTAATCAGAATTTTGTTTAATTTGAGGTTAGTTTAGTAAAAACAACACATATATGATCCATCATTCATGTTAAAGTATTGACTATGTGATTACATTTATTTCTCACCTTCTTATCAACTTAAACTTTTAGGATAACCGATGATTTAACAATTCGATCGTATTACAATCGGTCGGACTAGTGCAAAAAATTCAAAGATTCCAATCACTCATTCAATCGTATTATGATCGACCCAACTAATTGAGATGATACAAAATTTAATAACTGTATCATGATCAATTGGACCAATGCACTGATATGATAAAATAAAAGGGTTAAATACCTAATACCTCACTAGGGTTTCACAACTTTATTTTTTTCCCCTTAGGGTTTGATTTTTATCACAGAAAATCCCTGTAATTTTGATAAATGACTAAATTGGTCCTCCTATCAATTAACCATTAATTGACTTAACGGAAGTCCATGTGAACAAATAAAAATTTGACACCTACCATGACGTGGCCACCAAATTAAATTTTTTATTTAAAAAAAATTGGGGTGGAATAACCACCGACATAGGTACCGGGTGGCTCGCCACCCCAATGGAGCTAAGGTGAGCCACCCCATTTTTTTATTTTTGTCTTTTTTTCTTTTCTTTTTTTTTTGAAAAAATATTTTTTTTACCTTTTTTAAAATAAAAAATTTAATTAGATGGCCACGTCATCACTGATGATGTGGCCACTTGTGCCAAGTGTCAAATTCCCATTCGTCTATGTGTCAGTTTGTTAAGTCAACTAACGGTTAGCTAATAGAAGGATCAATTTGATCTTTTATTAAAATTATAGGGACCGCCTATGATAAAAATCAAACTTTAAGGAAAAAAAAAATAAAATTGTAAATCTTAAGGGAATATTAGTATTTAACCTCAAATAAAATTCAAAGAGTTTGACGACTCATCCTTTAATTGTATCACGACCAATCGGATTACTAGATGTAAATAAAATCCGAAAAGTCAATCGGGAATGATGAAGTTTGATTCGGTGGGGATGGAATATCCTTAATATCCCACAACTTACATGATTGTACCTTGACTACGTGAAAAAGACCAAGACCAGCCTTAGGCTCATGTCAATGAGAGGCACTGGGAAAGAACAAGAACTCCCCTGATGAAAAATAAATAATCGGGTCTTTATTTAGATTATCGATTTTATTTAATTTATTAGTATTTATTTTAACTTTGAAGTCATTTTGTAATTTAATAATGTACTTGGGCAAATTCAATCAAATTAGGGTCAAAGTATTTGTCCATCTATTTGTCTGTTATTTTGTAACGGTTAAGATAGAAATGAAGAATTATATTTTTTGAGTATGATACTCTTGTTAGAGCTCTTTAAAGTGCAACTCCGCTTTCCTTTGGTGGCGAGACACCGTCATAGTCCATTGTTAGCTATAAGACTCTATCCAACATAAAATCTATCTTTATTTTCTTTTGCTCTTCTCTTCTTTTTTTTTTTTAACTATTTTGTTTTCTTTCTACATTAATTTGTAGGGATGAGAAGGTGAGGCAATTATTAACTGTCTGCTATCCATATTAACCATTAATTACTTAAGCGACAGCCAACGATTTTAGCCAATAACCACTAATCGTAATCATCTTTTCACTCCTATCAATATAGTATTAGAGCATGCTGCTATCAACGATCGCAAGATCCAACATGAGTTTGACTTGTCTACATTTCCTATGGGTCAAATAGTAGCATATACTATTAAGGCAAGATTCATTTGTTGACGCCAATGAAAAAGGGTCATTTTTTTGAGCTCGATGTAAACTTTTGTCGCCCATTATATATGTTTTCCAAATGCCTATCATTGTCACTAAATGGTTTTCTTTTTACTTTTCTTCATCATAGTTCAAGGCAACACATTGACGAAGAAAGGAATCAAATGACTCACACCTAACACCATACACCATTTTACCATCCTACCCTTATTCATTTCCATTCATTAACTTTATTTACACATCTATCCAGACTTAAAAAAATAATAATAACAAAAAAATCCAATGTAATTTATATATATTTTTTACTCAAATTTATTTTATATATTTTTTAGGGAATCTATGACTCAATTAGGTCTAATATGATTTGTAATATAATAAGAAGAAGTGAAATACAATTATTTTTATAAGAGAAAACCTTTTATCTTATAAAACCTTTTATCATGGAGATGTGATACAGTCACAATATAAATCCAGTAAAAGTCTAATTTCTCTCTTATTTTAGATTTAATTTCTAGTTTAAAGCTCTCTCTCTCCTCTATTGGCTTTTTTTTTTTAAAAAAAAAAAAAACAAAAAGCTAGTACTTATAAGTTGGGTCTTTGTTAGGTTTAAATTGTGACTTTATTATTTTCCTATATCATGACCATCTTGATAACACTTATTTTACAGTCCCCAATCAATAACTGACACAAAAACAAAAACATACAAAAGTGCAAAAAATTAACTGGGACCAAATTACACTTAATTTTATAGTGATAAAATCCCTAAAAGATTAACCTTCTATCTTTAGGTTTTAGTTTTGAATCCAAAAACAAGTTTGGAGTCATTAAAAACGGGTTTAAAGGCATTAGAAATAAGTTTTGAGGCATTAGAAACAGGTTATAAGACATTAAAAACGGGTTTTAGGGCGGGTTTTGCTAGTACGGTTTTTTTTTTCCTCTAATTTGGTGTGATTGTTTTCACTTTTATCTTTTCCATTTTTCTTAAATTGATAATGTGTCACATGGTAATTAGAGGCTGCAAAATGAGTGTTATCAGGATAGACTTGATAGTGAGGACTCTCTTTTTACAAAATCAAGCATTGTCTTCAAATTGATTTTCTCATATATTCTTTTTTGGTAAGTCAGTTTCGTTATCTACTCTCTGGCTTAAGATTGGTTGCGATAAACCAACCTACCCCACCTTATCTGAGGACAAATACTTATATAACCGAAAGCACAAATATTTATATAACCGGCCAACAATCTTTGAATCTAACTAGCAGCCCAAAAACTAGTTCTATAAACCAATATTTCGTGAAGTATGGTGGGTGAAATTGTATATTTTAAACTCCGACGAGTATATAAATCAGTTATCATGCCAAAAATACAACTTCAAATAAGAGACATTTTTTATGTCACTTTCTTACATATTTTGAGAGAATTGAGGTCGCCAATAAAGGCGGTAAGCGTAGGCAGAATTTTGTCAATGGAACATCCTACGTAACAACAATTGCGAAAAGCAAAAAGACACTCCACAACAACAGAACAAGCACTGACGGAAGCTGGATTGGAACCACTAAAGAGAAACAACATCACAATGAACAAACCGGCAAACAAGAGCCAGGAGAAAAATTCTCCACCAAAAAAGCAAGCAACAACAGATCAGGGAGACTAAATCCCACCCAAAAAAAAAAACAAACAAACAAAAGAAAAAAAAAAAAAAAAAACAAAAACCGAAACTACAATAGCACAAGTGAAAGGCGCGACAAAGATGAGGCAAAATGCAAATTAAATGGGGAAATAATCATGTCGAGTCATGTTATATATTATATTATTTTCAACAAGTACCTAAAGGCACAAGAGATAAATATTTTAGACTTTGTTTAGTTGTTTATATTTTCACATTTATGATTCATAAATATATTTAAACTTATGCATTTAATGTGTTAATAAGTGTTCTAGTGTTTCTATTTATAACCTTTCCCCTTCTAAGTTTATGTGTTAACCAACCTAGCTCTAACAAATGGATTGAGATCCTTTAGATTTTTTAAAATTTGAGTTTCTCAAATTTATATTTTTGAATATTGACCGTCAATCCTGATCTTAAAGGCCCAAAACAAAAGGTTTTTTAGTTTTTAATAATTAAACAATTGTTTTGACTTTAAAAGTGAAAATTGAAGAGTCTTTTGTTTTGGGCTCTTAAAATCATGATAGACAATCAAGATTCACTCAAATTTTGAAAGAATTCAAGGGAATCTTGATCCTCAATGTAACCCCTATTTATTATTAAATAATTAAATTTAATATTTATCTAAAAATATATTATTATTTTAATTTGACATGAAGTTTTTTTTTTTTAAATGTTTTCATATTTTTCTATGGTTTGATATTTGATGCAACTAAAAATTGTTAAAGAACGGATAAACTTTTGGTGGTAGATAAAAAATTTTACTTAAAAAAGAAAAGTAATCATTCATTTATTGGGATGATCTAGAGTTAAAGTTTAGAGTTAAGTTTTAAAGTAAGTTTAAAAAGGACCGATTATGATGAAGGACAGTCACATGATACCGTAGTGTGGAACATAGCGTGGAATAAAGTTAAGGCAAATAATGGTTCATAATTGTGAAATGGTTATTTCCCAAGAATAAAACTAACCCCATGTCACCAAAAAAAAAAAAAAGAATAAAACTAACCCTAGTTACTAAAGATTTTTTTCTCTTTTTATTATTATTTTTTATATTTTATTTTTTAATGAGGAGCATTTTAAAAGGTGTTTATAGTCCTTTTACATGATCAAGAGCTTTTATTTAAAAGAAAATTTACCATTATGAAAGCTTTTTTTTTTTTTTTTTTCTTTTCTTTTAAAGGCTTACATGCACAAGCAATCTAACCTTTACCTTATTTACTAAGGTGGATTTATCCGTTTTACCTTTATACTCTCGTGGCATCACCGTCACCTACTTGACCGGCCATTCTCTTGTGCCAACTTCATCACCTCTCATTTTGTTTTTTTCCTTCTTTATGCAGTGGCCACCGCCGTCTCTCCTCTTACATTGCCTTGAGCGTCACCTTCCTATCCCCTTGTTTGACGGCTACTTCACCACTACCACTATAACCTCCTTTTTCTAGTTAATGACTATTTCATCGAAAAAAAAAATTATTAATAAGAAAAAAATAATTGTTTTTATTCATTAGTTTAGTAGTACTTGATAAAATCCTGAATATGTATTCCATTGGAATGCAAATACTAGAACAAACCAATTCATTTAGGTTTGAAAACATGGTGAGGCTTATGAAACACCCAATTTTCATATTAGAAATATTAGAACATATATATATTTTAATTTCGTAAGTATTTTACCACGCTGATACATAGTTTCAAATAATTTTTAAAAAAAATTAAGAAAAAATAATTTATGATTAAAACTGGCACATTAATATTATTTAATAATTATCTGATAAAAATATAATTTTTAACGTGAATAAAAGCCCGAAATTCAGGGAGAAGACGGGCATTTTAATTGAAGTCACCAACAAGACCAAGTATTACTATTAACATAACATACATTCCTGATTCTTCAATTGCGCTGCTCACATTCTCTGTCTCTCTCATTTTCCGGTGGCTCTTTTCGTAAGTATCTCCACCCTTTTCCACCTGTATCTCCTTCTTCCATCACTCACAACACGCATCCGGTGAGCTTTTCCTGGCGGCAACAACAACAACGACGACAAAGCTCCACAAACTGTTATCATAAATGCAGGTTTGTTTAGTCTCGAAATTTTTCTTCTGTATTGTAGAACTGAATTTCCACTCTTCCTATTAATTTTGTATTTTTGTATTTATTTTTGTATTTATTTTTTTTTTTTACTTTTCTTGTAAAATATTTTCAGACGAGAACAGTTCAGGTGCAGCACGTTTCAGATCTCGCTAGTGAGAGAGAGATTCACGAATTCTTCTCATTTTCCGGAGAAATCGAACATATTGAGATCCAACGGTATTTTTTCTATATAATTTATCTGTAATCTGTTGTTTATTAGAGTTTAGATTCTTGGATCTTTGTTTTTTCCTATCTTTTTTTTTTTTTTTCCAGGAAAGAAGTTCGGAGTGAAAATGATTATTGGTATTGGTATTCTTTTTTCTTTTCTTCTCTTTTTTGGTTAAAAGAAATTTTTTTAGTACAAATGAGTTAAAAAGAAAAGGAAAGACTGAATTAAGTTACTCCTGAATAGTAGTTACTATTTTAGCTTTTCTTTAATTCTCTGCTTGGTTGCTGAGAAACGTAGGAAAATAAGTGAAAATGCGGTTATAGTTTTGTATTTTAAAGTGTAAAACGTTACTTTCCTAAGCTCAGTTGCAACAAAGTGGAGGGTAAGGGTTGATTGGGGTTGTTTTCTTATGTTTTGTTTTTGGTTGCAGTGAGTCCGGGCAATCAAAGAGTGCATTTGTGACATTTAAAGATCCTAAAGCGCTTGAAATCGCGTTATTGTTATCGGTAATTTCTCAATGCAGTTTTACTTTCTTATTAATGAAGTCAGTGTCTTATTTTGCATTTGCTTTGGGTAATGTGCTTTATCTTTCTTTCTCTTAATGTTTCATTATTTCGTTTTGGAAAATTAGTTTTGGTTGATTTTAGACTTTAGAGTGGCGGAATATCTTCAGCTTTAAACTTCTCATTGGCCCTTTTTATTTTCTTGCATGTAGCAGATTTACTGGCTATTTTTCATTGCTAAGCTTTTTGTATTTGATATTTGTGCTTCTAAAGCCATGATCAATATGATTTTCATTTTCGGGTGTTGTATATTTGCTTCAAGACAAATTTTCAAACCAAAGGGTGATTCCAGTTGGTCTGCCTTTGTCATGAATAGTCTTGCCATATCATATCTATTATCTTTTGCTTCATGACCAATAATGATGCCACCTTAAGCTGTCCCTGTTTCTCTGATATGTAAAATGGTAGATAAACAACAAATTTAAAGGCAAAACCAATGGTTAACTTCCATACAGAGTTTCACAATGATTTTTGAATTGTTCATTCAAGCTCATTTTCCCCCATTGTACTCTTCTTTGCATGTTTGTGGTTTGTCGTTTGGGTATGCACACATGCATGTGTGTGTGAGCCGAACTAAGGTAATTGGTCATGCAGAAACTTGGCACATTGTCAAATAATCAGTAGCAAAAATTTACTTTAATCACTTTTCAAGAACAAAAGTTCTAATTGTTTGTTATACATCGAGTTGTCTAATGTGTGAACAGTATTTTGTGGACTTATTCCTCCTTGTAGATGATTGTTTCAAGGGAGTTAAATAGGAACCTTTTATCTCTAGGAAATGATTTCCACTGCCTCTGTACTTTCTTGTTGCTAGCTTTCCTAAATTGGCATCCGAAGGATTTTTTTTATTTTTTCCTTATCTTATATCATTTTGGAAATGAAATCAGATAAAGTTTTTATAAGGTATGCCATCAGAGGTTAATATTGGGTTACATTGCTATTCGTAATAATTTCATATTTGAAGTTGTAGTTATTGTTTGACTTGTGATCCAATCCTTAGATAGGTACTGCGTTTGGGCTTTATTAATTGATTTATAACTACAAAGATTGATAAAAGGTCTGGTGGCTTTCTGACCAGAATGGAAAACATGCCTTGATAAAATGTCAATTTTAAATTTCCACCAAGTGCACACTAATTTGGCATGATATGTCATGACAGGGCATTATTTAATTTTTCTGCCTCTGGGCCTTGACTTGAGCTCTGAGATTTTTTTTTATTTTTTTTATGTGTGTCCCTCACAAATGAAAAGTATGTATTTTGTGTTGCAGGGAGCAACAATAGTTGACCAGATTGTGAGTATAACTCCTGTTCAAAACTATGTAGTGAAACGGGAGATGCAGGTAAATTTATTGAGAAGTTTTGCAATCTCTTTTCAGGTCCAATAGCCAAATTTCTTTATTAATTTAGTGCAATTCCTGCAGGAAGTTAGGGTGGTGGACAATGCTTTGTGTGTTGCTCCTGCTGAAAACACTTCAATTGTTGAGGTAATAAAAGATACTGATATAGATCTCACTTGCAGTATAATGAGTGCTTTTTGGTTGCATTAGGAGGCTGTAAGTTGTACTTGTTGCATTCCATCTTGATGACCCATGTGTGATGTGCCATATTTATCTTTATCAACTCTTCCCTCCAACATCCTTTTTTTAAAAGAATTTCTAACTCTTTTCCATTAGAGATCATGTAGTTATAATTTAATAGCTATCTATGCTGTGCTCTGCAAGGGCTCTTGCAAGTATTAGATATGACAGCCATAAGAGCTCCAGTAAGGATCTAGGATGGCACCTTAAATTTCTTTGATACCTTAACTATTTTCTAGTCATTTGCCAAAAATCATTCTCTTGGGGTTGATGGGCTTAGGGTACTGTCTCTGCTAGCAGGATAAACCTGACTCGCCAAACAATGGAAGAATGTATGTCAGTAGAGCACAGGATGCAGTTGCAAGTATGCTAGCGAAAGGTTCAGCTATTAGACAAGATGCTGTGAACAAGGCCAAAGCATTTGATGAGAAGCATCGGTTGACAGCCAGTGCATCAGAGAAGGTCGTTTCCTTTGACAGGAGAGTTGGGCTTACAGAGAAATTGACAGTCGGGATCTCAGTGGTCAATGAGAAAGTGAAGTCTGTTGATCAAAGGCTTCATGTGTCAGATAAGACGATGGCTGCAATATTTGCAGCAGAGAGGAAATTGAATGACACAGGATCAGCTGTTAAAACAAGCAGGTATGAATCTAATTCCTGAAACAAACATCATTTCAGTTCATGTCTGCAGTTTCCTCCAATGCTAGCAATATGTAAACTATTGCATGGCATGCAGATAAAAGAAAAAAAAAAATGCTATTGCATAGGATGCTTGGGCAACATATGCCTGATTTCCATAACGAGTGCTGGTGAAAAAACAAGTGCAGGTTGTTTGCTTGTCAGTCAGTTATGCTAGGGCAGTGGGAAGCCATTTCCCTGTCTTTCCCATGCTCATTGAATGGATCCAGCACCCCCTTGATCTTCATTTGTTGGAACAAAGATACTGGATTAGGAACCCAAAATTCTTTAATGAATTTTTCCTTCCAAAGTTGTAAAGCATTCAGTTCCTTTGACTGGATTAGCTTATAAATGTGTTTTTTCTTTTCCTTCTAATTAAGGCTCCATTTGTTTCAACGTAAAATATTTTTCACAAAAGGTTTTTAGTGTTTTCGAGTGTTCGGCTGCACTTGGAACATTTGGTCAACCATAAAACACCATCATCTTTTCTATAAGACGATACACCTTTTTTAAAGGCGTAAAACATTTTCCGTTCACAGCTCTTCTCTTTCAGATCCCCTCCTCCCTGGCAAACGTCCACGCATTGGCACACCTTAGACACCACCCCGCTCCCTCCAGCACTAATCCCACTGGAGCCTCCACCATATTCTCTATTTTTTTAAAAAAAATTGGATGTTAGTGATTTTAAATTTTCAATGCGAACTAAATAATTGAATCAAGAAAACATTTTCCAGGTGATAGCCAAGCACTAAAAGATCTGTATTTCTGGGAAAGTATTTTTCAACTGAAACCATTTTACCAGAAACTGTCATAACAAACAGAGCCTAAATCCTTTAGTTATACTCTTTCCCGGAGTTGCACAGTCTTGTAAGTAAATACAGCAATGATAAACCCAATAGTTATACTCTTTCTGTGAGTCACACAGTCTTGTAAGTAATTAACTACAGCAAACATGGCTTTTAATATGTTTGGGCTCATCGAGTTGCAGCATAATTTGTTCTTCATGTTCTGGCTTCCAAGTATGTTCTTTGATTATTTTCTTGAAAGGAAATGACAGATCATGAATATACTGCTAAAAAAAATGTTGGGTCTGAAATATAGGAGAGAAGTATAGATAAGGACCTTTTTAGCAGTAACCTTTGACAAACGCATCTCTATTAGTTTATTATGATAGAACAAAATTACTTTAGTCAATGAACTCTTTTGGTGCTGGATAGGTATGTTACTGCAGGAGCAGCGTGGTTAAATGGTGCTTTTGGTAAGGTGGCAAAGGCTGGACAGGTTGCGGGTACCAAAACGAGAGAAAAGTTCCATATGGCCGTATCAAACATTACTGCAAAGGTGGATCCTGACTACTTTCTATCTTAAATTTATTATGATTGATTGATGCCATAGTAAGGTAAATCAAAGGGTCATGAAGCCATGGTCCTATAAGTCGAGTTGAAAGATATCAAATCACATTTTATATCTAGTGTGCAAGAAATCTCAGAAAATGGTGCCTTAGAATCTGGTTGTTGGTCAACAGCAGCCTTTAGAAGCTCTTATGGTTATTATATTTGGGTGTATTTTGTATATTTTAAGCAAGACATATGCCGTATACCCTTTAAACAGCATCTTTTCCTATTTCTTGTTTTCTATTCTCCTTTTATGGGCGCCAACCCATGGCAGATTGGAGGGGTGGGGGTTTGGTGGGGTTGGTCTAATCCCGAAAGTGGAAGTCCTTGATTTACATTTAAGTCCATTTGGGTTTGCGAGTGATTTCAAAACATGCAATTTAGAAATAGCTATTTTTAAAAACGCTTAGTTCTTTGCTAGTTTATAACAAGTCTTTGATCTTTTGCATGCAGGAACCTCCAATTGCGGCTTAAGCCAAAAACTTGATGTTGCAGAATGTTGGTAGGACTTTTGGTAACGAATGCATTGCCATGTCTATCACCAACTGGAGAATTGGGGTCGTTGGCTTGGTGTTGAGTGGTATTAATTGCTGTGATTCTTTTTGCTTATCCTTCAAATGGTGTGATGTGTGCACTTATTAGTTATATAATTCAATATTCTTGTATTTTTTATATTCTTTCATTCTCGTTATCTTTGTAATTTTGCGACTATAACGTTTGCTTTGAAGTGGAAAAGAATTAATGGCCGTGGCAGATTTTCTGTACTCATTATTTTTCTCATTTCAGCTTGAGAATTTCAAGCGAACTATTATTGATGCTTAAAAATTTTGGACAGATACATGTAATATTAAATTTATGAATACTCCAGAAAGAAACATGATTGGTACTAATTGTCATTAGATCTCTTTTTCTAACTATTTTTACATAATCGGTGAATTAAAGGGGCTGTTTATTCGTTAACACGGGTTTAGCTTCCTCTTCTAGCATCAGCTTGGGAGCCCTCGGCCAAACGAGTGTTATTTTACAGATAGCCGACATGGAATTTCATAAATAATTGGCCGTTTTGATTCTTTGGTACCACTCGATAAATTTAATAGATCTTTTTAAGAGGCCTGCCTCCCAATTAGTAAGCTTAGATCGAATTTATTTATTTTTTGGTGGGGGATGGGGGGAATTATAGAGCTTTGACATAATCAAACCGGAACGAACAAAATGTTGAAGAAAAGAGATGGAAGTCACTTTTACTTACTGTTTTATTTTCCAATTTTTTCTTCTCTTAATTGAAGAAAAGAGAAGTGACCATCCAAAAGAATCTTCTCCATTAGAAAACGCTCTATTCTCTCTCCTGAGAAGTTCTCTTTCCTTTTCTGCATTTTCGACCTCCTTAGTGAGGTGTTCCCTCCAGCTCTATGCGGTTCCTTCCAAAGGAGGAGAGAGAGACTTTGCTTTCTCTTCCTCTCCACCTAGAGTGGTCATTTCCCTCTCCCCTGTTGCCGACTCTTCTTTCTTTCTTCCTTTTTTTCCCTTGAGCGGCAGTGTCGCCGTTTTGCCTCCTTCAGTCCACTCCTCCCCACCTAGTTGGCTCCCTCTAGCTGCGTTCTACCCCCTACAGTCGCGCCGTTCTCAATTCTATTATGGTTCTTAGCTCCGGAATTCTCCCAGTTCCTTGAGCTACTACCATAAATTCTCCCGCCAGCCTCCATCTACCCAATCTTCTATTCTAGCCACTATTTAGTGGGCCTTTTCCTTCTCTCTTTTTCACGTATTTTCATTTTCCTTGTATTTTGCAGCTCTTTTTATTGTTGTTTGCTGCTTGTTGGTTTTGTGGGTTGCTATCTCATTGGTCTTTGGTGTCTTGATCCTTTCATAGAGATTTTTGTAACCAAATTTGTGTTGGTTCATCTCTTTCCAACAGTCTCTATACATCATACTACGATAATGCATTTTCGGCTTCAACCTTTTCGTGGTGGTTGTTGCTGGTTCCAAATGGGGGTTCAAATAGGATTGACTTAATCTGTGTCCCTTTTGCTTCTGTAATC
This sequence comes from Carpinus viminea, assembly GCA_013348765.1. NCBI lineage: Eukaryota > Viridiplantae > Streptophyta > Magnoliopsida > Fagales > Betulaceae > Carpinus > Carpinus viminea. The sequence continues at coordinate 20,557,365 of CP054674.1, forward strand.
GCCTTGTGCAGCCCCTTGAAAGGACCAAATCACTTGTTTAGCCCATTTCCTAACTATTATAATTATTTATGTACTGTTTTAGTTTTTTGTCTGTTGTTGGGGAGCCCATCCTATTTTCGTTTTAAGATCACCCACTTCTTTCATTCGGATCAAAAGTAGAAAGGATCTTTTCTTGTAACCCATTCCTTACTCAATTAGAAAAAAATTAAAAATAAAAATTGAAGAAAAGAGAATAGTAAAATAAAGTAGTTGGAATTCTCTTATCCTATTTGGGGATATCATCTCATTTTCAAGTAAAAGCGAAAATCATGGCAGAAGAAGTGGTACAAGAATCAGGATTGGAGTCTTAGAAAGAGGTAATCATTATTTTGTTACCCCAAAATGTTAATTTTTATTAGAAAGAAAGTATCATTAACAAAACCATTGTTGGTAGGAAAACTTTTTTGCCATGGAAACAAAGGAACTATAAGAGATTAATTAAATTTTAGACTAATATATCTATGAACTCTCGCAAGCTCTATCTTTCAAACCGATTTGCCTAAGGGACATGAATAAACATTCTCTTCAATTATGATAATCTTCTACTTCAACAAGCCTACAATCTTAAATTATAATCATCTACAATTTTTAGCATAGTGCGACACCTTATAAAGTTAATTCGACATTGAAAAGATGAATTGTATGCATGAATTATAAAGGCATTCATAAGTTGGCTTAGGTGTTGTAAACAACCTATAGCATGTGTTATAATTTTTTCAACAGTTCTAATTTAATTTTAAATTTTTTATGAGAAAGATGGAGAGAGGGAGAGAGGGAAGTTAAATCTGAACGGTTGAAAAAATGACTTCATATATAACACCCAAAATTCAAAATTTATGGGTGTTAACCCTAACTCGGATATTTTTATTTTTAATTAATTGTGAAAGGGATGAAAAGAAGAGAGCTACCACATTATATTCCTGTTGAATATGCTGAATATTTTTTTCTAAATAGTTTGGAGCAAAGTTTGTGGTTTGTGATAGCTCTAATGAAAGCCTTATAAATTAATTCAATAGAATATGCTGATTCTGCTAAAATGCCCAATGACAAACTATTCAAAAAGTTATTATTATTATTATTATTATTATTATTATTTAAGTCTTGACTGTGAAAGAAGCCAAAAATGAGACTATGGAAGCACGTGGTGTGCATCTGAAGCCAACTGGTTCTTCCGAGACAAATTTGTCATTGGCGTTTTCGGTTGGCGATTGATTTTAGGACGCAACCGTCCCTTTTTAAATTCATCTCTCTCAACCGTTTTTGTAGCCGTTGAAAGTTAGCTCTGTAATTTAGTCGAAAATTAAATAAACCTCTTTAAAAAATTAAATCCTAGAGAAAAAAGTGAAATTCTTAAAATATCCTCATCCAAATTCAAGATACTTTTATAATTTTAAAAACATTTTAATAATATTTTGGAGATTTCACTCATCAATTATTTGATTTAACAGGAGAATTGACATTGTAAACTTCTGAAAGACGGTCACCCTAAATTGACACTTTTTAAATCAACACCATTTGCATTTTGGGACGTATTTGGACACTAAATTCTTTCCATAGGAAATATAGGTTGTATTTTTATCTATAAAATTTTGCAAAATAGCTTACTTGTGCATTAAAAAATCTTATTACTTAAACACAATATAATGAAAATGCCTTCATTTTGTGGCTTTTCATCCTAAAAAACTATTTTTCATTTTATGCCAAGTGATTGATTTTCAATGGTCTTAAAAGACTTTAAGTGCATCTTGCGATAGAGTGATGTTAAACATACTATTGGCGTGAGTGAACAGTCACTCACGCCAAAATTTTTTAATATAATTATAATAATATTTTATATTAAAAAATTCTGGCATGAGTGACTGTTCACTCACGCCAGTTGTATGTAACTCATCACTCGCGATATATAGATTATGTTATTTACAAGAACAATGTGCATAACTATAAAGTGGATAGCAATGAATACTTAATGAATTAATTTAAAATTAAGGTAAAAACCTAGGATTTATATGTAATTACCCAGAATTTGAATTAGATTGGACCTTTGAAACTTGAGGGGAAAAAAATGAAAAGAATTTGGCCATTTTAGAATCTTGGCTATTTGATTGATATTTAAGAAGTTCCAAATATAGATAAAAGTTGCAATTTGTTTCTAATCTTCTTACTAAGATTATAATTATCATAAGCGAATTTTAAGATTGGTGAATGAGAATATTAATAAAAATAAAGGAAGAGACGACGGTATTTATTTAAATGCAGGAGTAGCGCCTCTTATTGAGAAAAGGATGAGAGGCGGTCACTTAAGATGATTTGACTAGTAATTTGATTCAAGTTGACGCAGTGAAAAGAAGTAAATGTGAATTCAATGGAATATTTTTTGTACTTATTTATTTTTAACCGTTCATTTGGCCAATGAAGTTATGCAGTGATGCAACCTTGATGAAACGTGGGTGTTTGCGACCACCCTTTTGGCGGTTGAGGGTGGTTGCAGCGATTATTGATGGCATAATGAGAGTGGTCGTAGCCATCTCCAAAATACCATTTTAGGTGGTTCGCTCAATCTAACAAACACCCAAAAGTTACTTTACAATTTTTTTTCCTTTTGTATTTTTTTCATTAGGGGAAGATATTGTCAATTTTTTGATAGATTAGGGGTACATTATCTTAATTAAAAGTTTTTGGAATATATTATCAATTGAGCGGTAGTTTAAATGACAAAATTTGCTACAAACGAGTTTGTAACTCATTCATATAAATTTATCTAATAAAGTGATATGTGACTCTTAAAATGTGAGAAGTATATATCATTAAATTAGTTTGAGGGGTATGTGAATTTATTTATGTTTTTTTCTTAAAAAAAAAGCTATAGTATAATTGAATTGAGTTAGGTGGACTTGTTAGGTAATTATCGTCAACCGTCGATCAGTTAGGAAGACTTGCAGCTCATTAATAATATGATTTTCTCAAAACAAATAATAATAATAATAATAATATGATTTTTATTTTTATTATTATTATTATTATTTTGAATAATACGAAAAGTTCATCCGCTTTTAAAAGCAGTATTCAGGTTAAATTAAAAAAGTAGTCTAAAAATTAATTCTTTGGAAAGCCCTACCAGACAAGTAGACAACGCCTATTTCAAATAAAAAAATTAAAATGATTTTATACCAAAATAAACGGAGCCTTAATATCTACATTTGACATTGTAATTTTACAGATAAAAAATATAATTTTAAATAAATTATAAAAAATAAATTGTTTGAGATTACATTTTTTAAAAATTGTGATTTAAAACATAATAATAATAAAATAAAATATGATTGTGTTATTATTAAAATGCAAGTACAAAGTTCATGCTTTTAAAAATGCCAGATTTAACATTAAAAAATTTTAAAAAATTAATTTTGTCAAAGCCCTAGATTTCAAATAAAAAATTAAAAATTTTATACCAAAATTAATATCTACATTTGACATTGTAATTTTACTATAATTTTAAATCCCAAATTATAATTTTGTCAAACCCTTAGTTGTATTTTCAAACATCACATTTTCAAAAAATAACCTAAATTAAAAAAAAAAAAAATTAAATAGGATGGCATGGACTATAACCGTGCGAGTGCCACTAATTTTTAGATATATTAGTTTGGATAAACATGGAGCAACATTTACTTGAGCAAAAAGATAATGATAAGTGTTAAAGAGCCAAATAAATGAATCAAAAAAAAAATTTCAAACTAATACGGCAGACCGTGAGTGGCAGATAAGGGAAAGAAAATTACATTTTTTTAATTTAAAAATCTTGTCACATCAATTTTAAAAAAAAATCTGAGTTTATTTGTTTGGATCTTTAACACTTCTCAAAGATAATAAGAAAAACATGGAAGTAGCACGTTTCATAAGTTCATTTGGTCACCATCATTATTCTGGAATAAGATTCTCTCTAGTTCATTTTGGATTGAAGAATATCCAGTTTATGGCTAAAATTAGTTCTAAGAAATTTTAAAGCCACAAATGAGGCGCATATACTACTAACTAAAAATAAAAATAAAATATTATTTAATACGAAAAAAAACAAATAAAAAATAATAAAAAAATAAGGGATAGTTGGGCACCTCATTAAAAATGGCCAGACCACTCCCAATGGCCAAAAAAAAAAAAAAATCTTTTGGCCCTTGGGGGTGGCTGGACTACCTTGTTGGGCTTGGGGGTGGCTTCGACCACCCTAGCCACCCTAGACCAGCTGGTCTAGGGTGGCTTCGGCCACCCCATGGCCCTTGGGGTGGTCCAACCACCCCCAAAGGCCAAACGAATTTTTTTTTTTTTTGGGCCATTGCGGCCGTAGGATGGCTTCGGTCACCCCAGACCGGCAATCTAGCCACCCCCAGCCCCCAACTAGGGTGGTCCGGCCACCCTCAATGGGGTGCCCGACCACCATTTATTTATTTTATTATTTTATTTTTATTTTTTAATATGAAATAATATTTTATTATTATTTTGGTTAGTGGGATATGTGTCTCATTTTGTAACTTTAGAATTTCTTAGAACAAATCCTAACTTTGAACGGAATATTCTCCAATCCATTTTGGGCTGGGGAGGATCCTATTCCCATTATTCTTTATTCTTATTAAATGTACAAATTGAATCCGTGATTTTAAGAACATAGTTGAGGATTTGGTAAAATTGCAATTTAACTTTTAAATTTGCATATTTTTTAAAATGCACACTCTTGCATGTGATTTAAAAACACATATTTTTCTATGTTTTTAAATCTTAGTTTTTAGGTAAAAATATAAAAAAACCACTAAAACTACCAGTCGTTTGCAATATAGCCCCTCAATGTTCATAATATCCCCTTTTTTTTTGCTTGTTTTAGATACTTAGATGACATGGATGGCCAAGACTTTTGAATTCGAGAACTCAAATTTAAGGAAAATTCAAGGGGATCTCTATCCAATCATTACTCCCTTTCCCACTCTGCTATACTCTTTTTGCGCTGCTCTCTCTTTAGGGTTTGCTCGCTCTACTGCAAAAATCTTTAATTGCAACCGATATCAAGGAAGGTTGGAGAAAATGGATTATAGAGTTCATCAATCCAAGTCTCAGAAGAGAGACTCCTACGTGACTATTCCTCTTAGAAAGATAGAGCAGATGTAACTAATGTTTTCCTTGGTCATTACAATTCGAGTATATTCGGCATTTTAAATCAAATCGCATAGAATGTATTATTTGAGAGTACATTTTTAAAAACTAGGAAAAAATATAAAAGAAAAGCCTCTCAAACTACTAGCCATTTGCAATATAGCCTCTCAATGCTCAAAAAGTAATAAAGTAGCCCCCCAAACTATCAAAATATATAAAAAAGGCCACTTATTTTTTTTTATATTCCAATACTACCCCTATTCTTTTAACAAATAAAATAATAAATAATTGTAAAAAAACCAAATTCTTTTTTAGAAATACATAAAAACCAATGGGCAAATATATATATATATATAAAGAAAACATTATTTTTTATTCCAATTTTTGTTGTTGTTGTATTTATTAGCCCATTAGCTTTTTTATATTTTTAAAAAGTTGTTTAGTTTTTTTACAATTATTTGATAAAAGAATAGGGGTATTATTGGAATATAAAAAAAAGTGGCATTTTGTTTTATATATTTTGATAGTTTGGGGGCTACTTTATTAATTTTTGAGCATTGAGAGACTATATTGCAAATGACTGGTAGTTTGAGAGGCTTTTCTTCTTTTCTTTCTTTTTTTTTTATTAATATTTTTCCCTAGTTTTTTAAAATGCCCTCTCAAATAATACATTCTATGCAATTTGATTTAAAATGCCGAATATACTCGAATTGTAATGACCAAGGAAAACATTAATTACATATTCTTTATCTTTCTAAGAGGAATAGTCACGCAAGAGTCTCTCTTCTGAGACTTGGACTGATGAACTCTATAATCTATTTTCTCCAACCTTCCTCAATACCGGTTGCAATTAAAGATTTCCGAAGTAGAGCCGAACCCTAAAGAGAGAGCAATGCAAAAAGAGTATAGCAAAGTGGGAGAGTGAGTAATGATTGGATAGAGATCCCCTTGAATTTTCCTTAAATTTGAGTTTCTCAAATTCAAAAGTCTTGACCATCCATGTCATCTAAGTGTCTAAAACAAGCAATGTTTAAGAAAACCTTAAAAATAAATAAAAACAAGATTTGAGGGTTTGAGATGTAAGGTCAGAGAGAAAGGCAGAGCGAGGGGTGGAACTACCCCTAAGCTTAGGGGGACCCCAGCCCCCCAAGCTGTTGTTCAAATATCTACCTAAATTAGTAGGCAAATAATTGTACGTTTTACTTGCAAGTGCACAAGGTCAAAAGTATAGTAGAGTGTGTAAGTGCAAGATCGATCCCACAGGGATTGGTAAATTATGTTTAAAAATAAATTCGCAATATAAAATAAAAGACGTAAAATTGAGTTTGATTAAATAATGAGAAAGAGGTAGGGCTTTGATTTCCACCGCTAATCATACTTATACAATAAATCAATATGCCAATGCTTTGATCACATTATGAATATTTAATGTCTGCCAACCTAAGGGTATGAGTGTCTACTCCTTAGATTATTGGTTTTCCTAAGCAACGAATTAGGCATGGGTGTCTACTTTAATTCTTTTCTTTCTTAAAGGATTTAGTATGGGTGTCTACTAAGATGTTCTTTAAGAAAGCATAAAAACTGTGAAAACCGACAAACACATGAGACCTAGGGTATGGGTGTCTACTCCCGGTTTCCCATGTTGATTAACCCAAGAACCCGGTGTGGATATCTTTTGTTACTTATGTTAAACCCAGGACTCGGTCATCCAAATTGATCTAACTAACAGGTCCATACCACATGCACATGTTGATCAGGCAAATACATATGAGGAATTATTGAAAGTAGGAATTAATCAAGTTAAATATCATAATGCAATTATCGCAAAGGCGCCAATACTGAATTAAAATATAAACATGATCAGGGCTTCAATCAAGCCCTACTTAAAGGTTTAGTTACACATAATTAAAATAAAACTAAAAAGAAAAGGAAAAGAAATAACCGAAAACCGCTCCTAGAAGTTGCCTCCACTTCTCCTCTCTGAAATTCTGTGTCTAATTGTGAGGCTTAAAGGTCTATTTATAGGCTTTAGAATAGTTCTAGAAACACTAGTAAACCTAGGAATTTCGGAATTCTATCTCCTAGTCAATTTAGGAGACAATCCTATTACAAATCAGAGAAGGATTCGTCCAAAATTGGGCTCCTATCTTGCAAGGTGATTTTTACATTGCGACGGTCCGAATTGGGAAAATACTATTTCACAATGATTTGTATAATTTTGAGTTATCTTTCCAATGCCGTTGGAATCACTTCAATCCGATATTTGAGTTGAAAGTTATGGCCAAAATACCGAGACATGTTCAGGATCCAAATTTAATCCGATTTTGACTTCAATTTGATAAATTCCGATTTAATCCTTTCCACAACTTCTAGATCTTCCCAATTTGCCCTTTAAGCTTGGAACATTTCTAGAAACGCTTCATTTTCTTCCATGACCTACAAAAACACAGAAAACACAAAAAGAATGTAAAATAGACAAAATAACATAAACTAAAGGCATAACAAATATAAATTAAGGGGCTTAAATATGAATATTTAAGCACTTATCACAAGCCAAGGGATGGTCCCAACCCCCTCCAAAAAAAAAAAAACCACCCAAGAACTTATTTTAAAAGAATTTTGCCCCCCAAAACTAAATATTCTAGTTCCACCCTTGTCACATGGCCTTTCCCCACTTCTGGTGGACTCACGCTTGTTAGTTATTTGCTTCCAGTTCGTCTTTGTCTTCGGTTGGGTAAAAAAAGAAGAAGAGAGATTTGAGTGTTTGAGATGTAAGGTCAGACAGAAAGGCAGAGCGAGGGGCGCCGCTGCTAGACTCGTGCGACCTTTCCGCCGCTTCTAGTGAGAGATTTGAGGGTTCCTTGCCGCTGCCGCTGCATGTTCGTTTTTGTCCTTGTCTAGGCCAATCCTTGCCACGTGCAATTCGAAGGCCTCAAGGGCATTCAAGTCCAAAACCAAATCCACACTCAAAACCCAACACCAAATGCCAAGAAGCAGAAACAAAGAGGAAGAACATGTGTGGGACACTTCTTGTAATTGTTAACCAAGACTCTCAGTTTGTAACACCTTGGAAATTTAATTAACTGGTAATTAATTTTACGGTTTGTCTTCCAGCCATATTTCACGAAAAACAAGACTTAAAGATCTTTACTCCTCAAAAAGATGATGCTAAGAAGCAAAAACATTAAGATTCTATAAACATTAATCATTACAACAAGAGCATCTACCAAAGATCATCACAGTAGTTGAAATCACAATGTCTATCTTTACGAGGGATACATTATTTACCTTAATATGCAAGTATGCATCAAAGCTTCTGTAATACCTGGATAAAAACAATCTTTTTTTTTTAAAAAAAAAAAAACATTTTCTACAAAAGAACGATTAAGAATGTTTTAACAAAACTTGGTTTTAACAAAGAATCCAAGCCCATAATTGTAGCCCCCAAAATTCCTTTGAAGCCCAAAGCCTAAACCTAATCCTCTGGAGTGGAGTAAATAGATATATGCTAGGGTTAGTGGACGTACATAAGGGGACCACTGGACGTCTGCCCCTAACCATTTGTGAGTACGTAGTGGGGACCACACCACACATACATTACTTTTTGATTAACCACTGGTTAATAGTAGTACGTATGAGACACCCTTTGAACCGATAAGTAAATAATACCTAACGTATGTTCCAATAGTACCAGACATTCACTACTTTTTAGAGGAGTTGGTAGCTCCCTCAGCTTTTCTAGCCTATAAATACCACCCCTCACCACCCCTTTGAAGCCATCATTTCACCCACAGGCCCTCTATAATCATCCTATATGTGTCTTGTGAGTTTGAGAGAGAAAAAGAAGGAATCTTGGTGTTCTTGCCACTTACCAAAGTAACCCCTACCCATTTCTATGCTTTTATATTACTTTCACTATATTGCAAGTTTTAAAGATACCATGTTGAGTTCATATGTTCATTTTTTTACAAAAGCAAGAAACATTTTCAAAAGTGTTTAAATCTCATTTTGATGCAAGAAATATGGTTTATTACATTGCATATATATGTTTATAGCTTAAAAGGAATTATAGTAGCTCTTAGATTGCATGAAAGCCTTTAGAATTTGATTAGAAAGCTTCTAGCCGAATTGCTTACTCTCTGATTAGACGTACGCTCGCGGGCGCGGAAGTACAGTCAGGAGGACAAACATCCGCCTTAGCCCGTTCTGTACAAACTAGGTCCTAGTATACCCTTATAATAGGTTAAACTAGTATTCTGCTTGTAGGGATCCTCTAGTATTGTGCATAACGATGTGTTATACTTCGTCATGGTAGGGTTTAGCAATGTTGGAGGATTCAAGCGAGCGTGCGAGGTAAGTAAACACTTACAAACCCTTTTCCTTAAAATGTAGGTTATGTTAATTGATTGACCACGAGTATGATATGAACATGCCTACTTTTATAATTACTTGGTAATTGTCTTATAAACTAATTATTAAGATGCATTGTATAATATGGTACACTGATACGTGCAATATAACTGCCCTGAGCTTACTATATAAACTTAGTGATATGGTCAAATGTATGTGTTATATAGACCTTAGATCTAATGGTTGTTCGTGACCAGTGTAGCCTCAATGGGCGATCACTACAAGACAGACATTATTAGTGGTGTGGGCCACCCGAGGTCAAACTTGGTTGTGCCGCTAGCGTTATGTATGATAGCATACAATATCCGGGGCATCGGTGTTATATTATAGGTTCTTTGGGATAGCACCAACCCTGCTGAGAAGTTGTAATATCTCGAGTATATCATACATGAGAGTTATGGCTTATAAATCATTAGTTTTTATGCATTAAAATACTAAGGCGATTGCCGCCGATAGTACACCTCTTTTTGAAAACCAAAACAATACTTATGATGTATTAATTGAGACAACACCTCCTTTTGAATACTTACCAAAATTGCACGTTTATTTCACTTAAATAGGCTCATGACATACCTAATTGTGAGGTTTACTTACTAAGTCCTTAGACTTACACTGTTATTACTATTATAGGGAATATGTCTCTAAGACCCGAAAGTGGCATGGCCGCCACTACAGACTTTGCTTAGAAGTTTACTTGCTCTTCTCAAGTTTGTTCATTATTATTAAATAAATGTTCCATGTCTTTATTTTGAGGAATATATTTATCCCTATAATGATTTATAATTTTCTCATATTTATTTCACCTTCCTATGCATTAACTATGATAATGCTTAGAGGGGTGATTCCCCATTTTACTACAAGTTGGTCTAATTGGGGTAATTGCCAATAATCCTACCAGGTTAGCCAAGGTTAATTTTAAGGGCATTATAGCTTCTATAATATAACTCGAAAGTACTAGTTACCATAAGCACTTGCCTAAGCTTGCAATAAGTCCTCAAGCATCTCTCAAATCAAATCCTCCATAACAACTAGATGCTTCGTGGTATCCATCTTCTTCTAAACTATCTTTACAACATATATGTACATATGTAGAAAAAGGGGAAAGAATACAGGGGTAAGTCCGATGACTTAGTGAGTATAAATAAACATGACGTACCCGTTATTAAATGATGAACTTAGTTGTTTATAAAGCACATGCAGCATTATGAGGTGACAATTTATCATGGATACAATATATATATAATATATGTTGCAATATGAGAATCATGTCATAGTTCAATTGTATGACATTCTTCATGTGCAGACCTGAAGAATGTATGACATTCTATGACCTCACAAATTTCACAAATTGTATGACATTCTTCATGTGCAGTGTGCCACTCATATTTTAAATGTTGTTGTAACTGAAGGGTTGAAAAGATTGGGTGCTTGTGTTTCTAATATAAGGAATGCAGTGAAATTTGTGAGGTCCTCACCGGCGAGGATGGCAAAGTTTAAATCATGTATAGAGCTAGAAAAGATTACATGTACGAAGATGGTATGTATAGATGTTCAAACAAGATGGAATTCTACATACTTAATGTTGAGCTCTGCCGAGAAATATGAAAAAGCTTTTGCCCTACTTGAGGAGGATGATAGTAATCATTTTGTTGCTCCTAGCTCTATTGATTGGGAAAATGCTAGGATATTTGTGAAGTTTTTGAAATCTTTTTATGATGCCACATTGAAGTTCTCTACTTCAAAAAATGTCACCTCCAACTCATATTTCATTCAACTTTGTATTATTCAAAATACTTTGAATGATGGTATTTGTAGTGATAATCATATCCTTAGTTTAGTGAGTTTGGATATGAAAACAAAGTATGATAAGTATTGGGAAACTATGGAGAGGATTAACTTATTTTTGTATGTGGCTTCTGTTCTTAACCCACGTTCCAAGTTGAAGGGGTTGGTATTTTGGTTGAAAATATGCAATGATGTTGATTGGGCTAAATATATCGAGGAAAGTGTGGACTCCCTCTTGAACCATTTGTGGGATCAATACAATTTGTTTCATAGGGAGGATGGGTCATCTAACTTTGATGAAGGTATAAAAAGTTTAGCTCCTATTTTTTCAAATGTTGATGATGAAGAAGACTTGGAGGATCAAGATGTGAAATTTTTTAAGGTGTTCTCCCAACACCAAGAAGAGAATGACTTGGAGGGTAAGTCGGAGGTGGATCAATATTTGTCTAATCGGTGAGAAGCAGCAACCCAAGATTTTAATATCTTACTTTGGTGGAAGGTTAATGCACTCAAATATCCTATTCTTGCAGAGGTAGCCCATGATGTATTAACTATTCCTATTTCCACTGTTGCATCTGAGTCTGCCTTCAGCAATGGAGGATGTATATTAAATTCATTTAGGAGTTCATTATCTCCATTTACAGTTGAGGCCTTGATTTGCACACAAGAATGGCTAAAGAGCTGCCCAAATAACATTAAGGAGATGCAGAAGTTTATGGGAATGGAAAGCTATAAGGAGCATGGTAACTAAATAATTATAAATTCATTACTTTTTAGTATTTACTATGTTTTCATAGTTTGACATTTTATATATTATGATATGAAAATGGCAAAATGCCATGATTTTAATATTAATCATTCTTAACTTTGTTTGTTGTTTTATTCACAAGATATTGCTAGATGATTTCTAAAGCTCGTGTGACATGTTGGATGATTTGATGATTTTTTAAGCTTGCGTAATATTATGTTTGTAATATGTTTAGGAACTATTTTTATTGTAAGTGGTATTTCTTTTCGTTGGTAGATTATTTAAATACTTGTTTTATTATTATTATTATTTTCTGTTTTTCGAATTGTTGTAGTAAGGGGGTATTTCTAGTGCATGTTGGTTTGTTTACATACTTGTTTTTACTTTTTATTGTTTTAAAGTTTTCTTTATGTACCTAATTTAAAATGATTTTTAGGGTATTTTAAAAAAATTGAATTTTTATTTCTAAGGCCCATACAAGCAAAAAAAAAAATTGGTATTTTAAGATTTTTGGGCTTTTTTAGGTTTATTTTTTTAATTATTTGGAACAATCACAACAAAGCTTCTTTAATTTGGACAAAAATACTAACATATTTTTTAAAAAATAACCAACTTATGAAAAAAAAAAAAAGGGGCCTATTTTAGGCCCAATACCTAAAATAAGCCCAAAAAGTAGTTTTTTTTAAAAAAATTGATTACCAAACCGGATACAACCGGAACGGCCGATGCGGGACCCGATTTTACCAAGGTCCGGTTCTGTTCAATTATTATGACGCCACTGCCTGGGAATATCAATTAACCAGTAATTGACCCCACGGCACGCCATCTCAGCCATGTCCCTCCGAGACACGACCTCCGAGAAATCACTTTTCTCGTCGTAACGAGAAAACTGCAATTGAAGACTTTACCAAGACTATGGGATTTAAGAGATAGTAAATAAAACATCACACAACAATACCAGAAATAGAATACTACATCCATAACATAATAAGTAGTCATCAATGTACTAGTTGTTAGACCGTCAACCAGAGAAATAGATACAACCCAAAATATGTTACATCAGCATAGTTCTCAAAAAATCAACAGATCAAAGCCTAGACCTAAGTTCTAACAAAGCTAATGAGATCATAATCTTGACCATATTTGGAAGGGCAAATCCTCCGTTCTCCCACATCTTCCTAAGCCAAACCGGGTCCATGTCCTCGAAAATTACCTGTATCAGGTCCTGAGCAATCACCCACGTAACCTCCGATGGCATCTTCGTCTAGTGCAGCTAAACCGCGCAATTAACCGTAATGATGGGGAAAGACATAAACAAAAAGGTAAGTCTAAGACTTAGTGATTTTTAACGCAGATAATGCCCATACCAGTTTTTTTGGAAATGAACTCAGATATTTATTGAACAAAACAGTTCCTCCATGACAGATTATTTATGCGTGATATATGTATAAGAATGATACATGCGTATGGTGTCAACATTTGTCATAGTTCAATGATATGGTCTACCCGAAATATTACCCTTCTTAGCAGGATTGATGCTGTCCCGAGGGACCTATAATACAATGCCATTACCCCAGTCATTGCATAACATACCATACGTAATACTAGTGGCATGATCGGATCCGACCCCAAGTGGCCCACACCAACTAGTGACGCCCGTCCTGTAGTGACCGAATTATTGGGAATAGTTGTATCAAGGTCATGAAACCAATGGATCCACAGCCCTCACATAATGCACACATTTGACCATAAAGATAACATGTATAGTAAGCCCATGGCCATTACTATCGCACATACCGATGTACCATGTCATACAATGCAAATTATTTTGTCTGTATTTTACATGCATGTCTTTTTACAAGTCTCACTTGATTAACAGATTTAGCACAACATTTTTTCCAAAATGACAGAGTTCATGTGCAATAAGTACAAACGGTGAGAGTTGTAAAATATACATGTTTTCTTGGTACACAAAATAAACGTGCAGTGCATAGAAAATAACAATGCACATTATGTGAGTTAAAACTCACCTGGATTAATGCGTGTCTCTGAAAACTCCAAATGGTCCGAGTTCTCCAAATTTGTGGAAAACCTTCTATTAGTCCTAATCCCACTATAACAGCCCTAAATCAAAGAAAACATAAGCTATAGGACTTTTGGCGAAGATAGGATTTCCCTGCCACACAGTGACCGTATATCCGAGCTCGGGTGCGTACGTCCGCCGTGCAACGACAGGCCGTACGTTCGGTCTCGAAACCGTACATCCACTGTATGGGTTCTCGGGGAGAACCTCATTTTCTCTCCATTGTCTGCCTATCCTCCGACTCCTAAGACTACTAGGTACTACCTAAAGCCCTTTTAAAACCTCCATGCAAAGTAACAACGCTAAACTAACCAAACGTTAACCCAAGCGGGTTTTAAGGTGCAACTAGCTAATCACTACACCTAAACAATAACCAAGCAGTATAACAATGTAAATAAAAGCTTATGGGTCGAACGTTACCTCCTTGAAACAAAACTGTAAGAGCTCCGCTTCACGATCGTTCCAAACTCGCAACGCCTTGCACATACGCTCTCACCAAACACTCACAAGCTTGGAAAACACTCTGGAAACAAATTGGCAGCCTAGGGGTGTTCTAAAACTATGAAAAATGCGAAGGGTAGGGCTCTTTTTATAGGCCCAGAAAGCATTAGAAGTCCGGCCAAGGGGCGTACGTCCAGTGGTTCTTGCCCAGCGGTTCAAAGGTTGTCTCGTACGTCCAGGCATTATCCAGAGGGTACTCAAAAAGTAGTGTACGTCCGGTGGTCCCGTCGTCCATGATCTGATTCTGAGCGTACATCCGGTGGTCCCATATATATCGATGACAGTTTCTGAGCGTCGTCCAATGAATTCCCCCTATATACCCGTTAGACTAACACTAACCTCCTCCTTATAAGAATTTCGTCCTCGAAATTTTGAGACAAATACCAAAAGAACAGTACTCAAATAGATGTAAAATGTTACCTCCTGTCCATAAGTCATTCCTGCCGTGCTCAGTAGGTTCCTGAATGATCTCATCCCATCCATCAATCGGTACATCCTCTTTTTCAAATAGTTACGGAAAATCGCCCCGTAAGTCGTCGAGTGCATCGTACTCGATGTTACCCACACTATACCAACCCTCATCGATTTCTACTCCCAAATCTATCCATTCGCAGAAAGAGTAGTTCCACACGCAATCCGGGTCGATTGGTATAGGTGCCATAATCTTGAAGAGAAAACAACCCCTTTCTTAGTTAGCTATTTCCTTTCCCAAAAATGGAAATAGGTATACTGTCCAAACAAATTCTTAAAACAAAGAGTCATACACAATCATTCAAACAAATGTGGGTAACGACTCTGCATATCATGTTTCGCTTCCCATAATGCCTCCTCCACTCCATGATTACGCCACAATACCTTGACGATAGGAATTGTTTTAGTACGTAGCACCTGCTCCTTCTTATCCACGATTTTAACCGGTTCTTTCATGTAAGTTAATCCCTCTTGGATACCCAAAGGCTCATACTCCACAATTACTTTGGGGTTAGCGATGTACTTTCTTAGCATCGATACGTGGAAAACGTCATGCGTCCCAATCAGATCTGGGGGTAAGGCAACCCTATATGCTAACTTCCCCACTTTCTGAGTAATTTCGAAAGGCCCAATGAATATGGGGCTAAGCTTCCCCTTCTTCCCAAACCGCATTACTCCCCTCATAGGTGACACCTTTAGGAACACACAATCTCCCACTTTGAATTCCAAAGGCCTCCTTCGTTTATCAGCATAGCTCTTCTACCGACTCTGAGCTTCACTCATGCGCTCCTTGATGACACGCACTTTCTCACAAGTGTCTTGAATCAGCTCCGGCCCCAACGTTTGTCTTTCACCAATGTTGTCCCAATACAAAGGTGATTGGCACTTTCGTCCATAAAGTGCTTCATATGGCAGCATTCCAATAGTCGCCTGATAACTGTTGTTGTAGGCAAACTCGATCAAAGGTAGGTACTGAACGCAGCTTCCTTTGAATTCCAACACACATGCCCTCAACATATCTTCTAAGATATGGTTCGTCCACTCAAATTGACCGTCTGTTTGTGGGTGAAAAGCAGTACTAAACTTTAGCTTCGTCCCCATTTCCTTCTGAAGACTTTGTCAGAACCTCGAGGTAAAACGCGAGTCTCTGTCCGAAATGATTACCGATGGTACCCCATGTAAGCGAACCACATTCTAGACATATAGTCTGGCTAACTTATCCATCGGATCCTTAACCTTTATGGGAATAAAATGAGCACTCTTCGTCAATCGATTGACAACAACACAAATGGAATCTTCTCTAGTGGGTGTCTTGGGTAATCCTAAAATAAAATCCATAGCGATCTCGTCCCACTTCCACTTTGGTATAAGCAACAGCTTAAGCGTTCCTGCCGGCCTCTGATATTTCACCTTCACTTGTTGGCAGGTCGAACACTGCTCTACAAACTTCGCAATGTCCTTCTTCATATTGTTCCACCAATATAACCCCTTCATGTCACGGTACATCTTGGTGCCTCCAGGATGCACAGTGCACGGAGAATGATGAGCCTCGCTCATTATCTCCTTCCTCCGTTCTCCAATTCTTGGTACACATACTTGCTTGAAATGGGTGAGTAGCCCATCCTCCTTAAGACAAAACTCCTTTGCATTACCTTCTGGAAGCAGTTGCTTGATCTTGGCACACTCAGGATCTTCGAGCTGAGCTGCCTTGATTCTTGCAAGCAATTCTGACTGAACCATCAAGTTAGCCAAGTGTACAGGCATGCCTTTGCCTACTACTTCCAGGCCCATCCCAGTGAGTTCCTTAATCAACTGGGGTTGAGAAATCCCTAGACTAGCAAGCTCCGTCGTTGATTTCCTGCTCAAAGCGTCTGTTACTACGTTAGCCTTACCGGGATGATAATTGATCTCACAATCATAATCCTTGATCAATTTTAGCCAACTCCTCTGTCTCATGTTTAGCTCCTTTTGAGTGAAGAGATACTTTAAGCTCTTGTGATCCTTGTAGATCTCGCACCGCTCGCCGTACAAGTAGTGTCTCCAAATCTTAAGAACAAACACCACCACTGCCAACTCCGGGTCATGTGTTGAGTAGTTCTGCTCATATGGTTTCAATTGGCGTGAAGCATAGGCAATAACATTGCCATTCTGCATCAATACGCAACCCAAACCTTTCTTAGAAGCGTTGCTATACACCATGAAATTTTCAGATTCCGTAAGCAATGCCAATACTGGAGCAGTTACCAATCGCCTCTTCAGCTCTTGGAAACATTACTCACACTCGTCCATCTAGACAAAACGAGCATTTTTCCTAGTTAAAGCAGTGAGTGGCCCCGACAACTTTGAAAAACCTTCGATGAAGCGTTGATAGTAACCAACGAGTCCCAAGAAACTCCGAATCTCAAACACGCTAGTTGGCCTTGTCCACTCGACCACAGCCTTCACCTTCTTCGGGTCAACTGCTACTTCTTTTCCCGAAATGACATGTCCGAGGAAAGGCACACTATCCAGCCAAAACTCGCACTTCTCAAGTTTGGCATAGAGCTTCTCGCTCCTAAGCCTCTCCAATACCTTGCATAAGTGCTCCTTGTGCTCTTCCGACGTCTTTGAGTAAATTAGTATGTTGTCGATAAAGACAATGGTGAACTGTTCTAGATAGTAGTGAAAGACTCTGTTCATCGTGTCCATAAAGACCGCTGGCGTGTTAGTTAGTCCGAAAGACATAACTAAGAACTCGTAGTGTCCATAACGAGTCCTATAGGCTGTTTTAGGAATGTCCTCTTCCTTCACCCGTACTTGGTGATAGCCCGAGCGCAAATCGACCTTAGAGAACACCCGCGCTCCTTGCAGCTGATCTAACAGGTCGTCGATCCTTGGTAAAGGATATCGATTCTTGATCGTCACCTTATTCAGCTTCTAATAGTCAATGCACATCCTCATCAACCCGTCTTTCTTCTTGACAAACAACACTGGTGCTCCCCACAGTGATATACTAGGGCGAATGAAACCTTTGTCCAAGAGTTCTTGGAGTTGTTCCTTTAACTCCTTCAACTCTAGAGACACCATCATATATGGTGCCTTTGAGATAGGATTAATGCCTGGCACACATTCAATCCCAAACTCCACCTCCCTCCGTGGTGGTAATCCAAAGTAGTCTGACGAAAAGACATCTGGATACTCGCACACCACAGGAATATCTTCCAGATTCTTCTTTGCTTGCTTCGTTGGAGTAACGATGAATGCCAAAAATGCCTGATTGCCTCCGACGATGAGCTTCCTTACTTGCGTGGCCGAAATTGTTGGAGGTAAGAAGCTCGCTCGTTTTCCAACGTACGTCACCTTTTCTTCTCCCCAAGGCGTAAGTGTCACTTGCTTTAGAACGCAATCAATAATCGCCGAGTGCTTCGTCAACCAGTCCATTTCGAGAATAATGTTGTAATTAAACATAGGGAGAACAACTAAGTTTGCGGGAAGTACTCTTCCACAAATGCTAACAGGGCATTCACAAACTACACGCTTACAGACCATAGTTTTTCCTACGGGTATAGTTATAGCTAAACCAGGTTTCAAAGTTCTTACTACAAGTCTAGACAACCTTACAAATACTACGGATACAAAAGAGTGGGTAGCCCCTGAATCAAACAAAACTGAAGCTTCAAATCCGAGTATAGGGGCGATTACATCACCACTTCGATCCTCCTTGATTCTCCCGGAACAAGTCGTAAACCTAGCTGGCGCCAAAAGGCTTTTAGAGCCTTGCTCCCAGATCTTTCTTTGAAGTGCCCAAAGCGGCCGGCGATAGCAAGTTCGATTGCCATCCTCAAGCCCCGTGCTGCAGTTACACTTCTTGCAGCTCCGATGTCTGATTCCTTTGTGAAGCTGGAGTTACCAAGTGCGTCCTTGTGGCCTCTAGGGTGGAAAACTCCCCACTGCCATCCTCTTAGCTGGCACGGCTCCTACAGAGTACCGTTCCTTGAGTCAAACTTTCTTCATAGATTGATGCCTTATCGACCAATTAGGAGAAATCCTGAATGTCAAAACAGCTCATCATAATCTGAATGCGAGAGTTCAACCCTCGTTCAAACTTCTTAGCCTTCTTCTCCTTAGTCGGAATGAGGTATAGTTCAAAGCGCGACAATTGAAGAAACTTTACAGTGTACTCAATCATCGACATTTCTCCTTGGACCAGGTCAAAAAATTCTCGTGCCTTCACCTCCTGCACGACTCTAGGAAAGAAGTGCCGATTAAACTCATGCTTGAAGACTTCCCAAGAAATGGTAGTCTCGGAGCCCAAGTCAGCGACAAGCACTACTTTCTTATCCTACCACCAATGCTTAGCTTCCCCAGTCAGCTTATAAGCAGCATAAGCCACTTTCTACTCATTAGTACATCCGAGAGTAGCTAGCTGCTCCTCCACATCGTTTAGCCAATTCGCGCACTAGTGTGATCGCCTTTCCGTCAAAACTCTCCGGTGATGACTCGAAATCCTTGATGAACATCCGGTTCCTTCAAGCTGGCGTCTAAACCCTATCGCAATCGATGGCCAAAACCAACTGACCGATTGCTTCCATTACTTGGCTCCTAGGGAGTGTCGACTCCTCAACAGGAATGTCCACAGGCTCCGGGTGAATGCTTCCTTCTCTGATATCCAACGCATTAGGTCCGATTGAGGTTTCTTGAGGTGACATTCTCTGCGGTGAAAACGAGTTAGAACCAACTCTACTAGAACCAAGCGAACAAACCTAGAGGCTAAGTTCTAATCGCTTATCTAGCCTAAACTTTGGTGTGATCATGGCCTAAGTTCTCTTTTCCCTTTATCCTATAGTCTTTTCAGAGCAAAGAGCTCTGATACCAACTGTGACGCCCCGCCTAGTGGGAATATCAATTAACCGAATTGACCCCCATGCACCATCGCCATGTCCCTCCGAGACACGACCTCAGAAATCACTTTCCTCGTCATGAAGAAAACTATGAAGACTTTACCAAGACTATGGGATTTAAGAGATAGTAAATAAAACATCACACAACAATACCAGAGATAGAATACTACATCCATAACATAATAAGTAGTCATCAATGTACCGGTCATCGGCCGTCAACAGAAATAGATACAACCCAAAATATGTTACATCACATAGTTCTCAAAGATCAGCAGATCAAAGCCTAGACCTAAGTTTTAACAAAGCTAACAGATCGAATCTCGATCATATTTGCAGCAGATCCTCCATCTCCACATCGTCCTAAGCCAACCGGGTCCATGTCCTCAAAAATTACCGTATCAGTCTTGAGCAATCACCCACGTAACCTCCGATGGCATCTTTGTCTAGTGTAGCTAAAGCGCAATTAATCGTAATGATGGGAAAGACATAAACAAAGGGTAAGTCTAAGACTTAGTGATTTTTAATGAGATAATGCCCATGCAGTTTTTGAAATGAACTCGGTATTTATTGAACAAAAACAGTTCCTCCATGATAGATTATTTATGCGTGATATATGTATAAGAATGATATGCATATGGTGTCAACATTTGTCATAGTTCAACAATATGGTCTACGAGATATTACCCCTTCTCGGGGGTTGATGTTGTCGAGAGACCTATAATACAATGCGATTACTACCATTGCATAACATACCGTACGTAACACTAGTGGCACGATTGGGTCCAACCCCGAGTGGCCCACACCAACTAGTGACGTCCGTCCTGTAGTGACTGAACTATTGGAAATATTTGCATCAAGGTCACGAAACCAATGGATCCACATGACCCCTTACACATGACATAAAGCTAACATGTATAGTAAGCCTATGGCCATTACTATCGCACGTACCAATGTACCATGTCATACAATGCAAATTATCTTGTCTGTATTTTACATGCATGTCTTTTTACAAGTCTCACTTGGTTAACAGATTTAGCACAACATATTTTTTAAAATGACAGAGTTCATGTGCAATAAGTACAAACGGTGAAAGTTGTAAAATATGCATGTTTTCTTGGTACACAAAATAAACGTGCAGTGCATGGAAAATAACAATGCGCATTATGTGAGTTTAAACTCACCTGGGTCAATACGTGTCTCTGAAAACTCCAAATGGTCCGGGTTCACCAAATCTATTGAAAACCTTCTATTAGTCCTAATCCCACTATAACAACCCTAAATCAAAGAAAACATAAGCTATAGGACTTTTGGCGAAGATAGGATTTTCACTACCCGATGAATGACGTCCGTCGGTGCGTCATTGCGTGCAATAAACGTCATACGTCCGGTCTCAACGTCGTCATTGTATGGGTTCTCAGGGAGAACCTCATTTTCTCTCCATTGTCTGCCTATCCTCCGACTCCTAAGGCTACTGGATACTACCTAAAGCCCTTTTAAAACCTCCATGCAAAGTAACAACGCTAAACTAACCAAACGTTAACCAAGCGGGTTTTAAGGTGCAACTAGCTAATCACTACACCTAAACAATAACCAAGCAGTATAACAATGTAAATAAAAGCTTATGGGTCGAACGTTACCTCCTTGAAACAAAACTGCAAGAATTTCACTTCACGATCGTTTCAAACTCGCAACGCCTTGCACACACGCTCTCACCAAACACTCACAAGCTTAGAAAACACTCTGGAAACAAACTGGCAGCCTAGGGGCATTCTGTAACTATGAAAAATGTGAGGGGGTGGGCTCTATTTATAGGCCCAAAAAGCAGCGGATGTCCGGCCAAGGGGCGTACGTCCGGTTGTTCTTGCCCAGTAGTTCAAAGGCTGTCTTGTACGTCCAGGCATTATCTAGAGGGTACTCAAAAAGTAGCGTACATCTGGTGGCTCTCCGCATACGTCTCAAGAGCAGTTACTAGCATACGTCCTTCTAGCCCTTAGTGACCCAAAGCCCAAATTAAATCCCTCAACTAAGCCACTTATGTCTAGTTAGTAATTTGGGTCACTACACCAGTTTCCCAAAACAAGGAACCATGGTACCCTGGTTCTGGTTCCCGATTTTGGCCAAAAATTGGGAAATCGGACCGGGGTGAAACCTCTAGTCATTAATCATGTGTAGTAACCCATATAATTAACTAAACTTAGGTAGCTTAGTTAGATAGTTAATTTGGATTTTGGGTCACTAAGGACAACTATAGGGGTATTTTTGAAATTTGGACTTTTGGACTGTACATATGCCCAACAAATCGTACTTACACTCTTGTCTTTAGTAGAGGATGTACACAGGGGAACCACCATACATATGCCTGTAAATAGTATACGGAAGTACACTACTTTTTGGAAAACCCCTAGTTAATGCCTAGATGTATGTTACAGCTTTTTGACCACTAGGTAAACAATAACACCCAATATACACCCCAATAGTACCGGATGTACGCTACTTTTCAGAATAACATGCAGCACCCTCAGCTTTTTCTCACCTATAAATACCCCCTACCCTTTACCCTTTCACGCACATTCTCGCCCCTAGGCTCTCTAAATCTTTGTGTGAGTGTGTTCATATGAGTTTGAGTGATTTGTTGAGAAAAGAGGTGACTTCTTGTCTTCAAGAAGGTAACCTTCTAATCTTTACTTGTTTCTTAAGTCGTTATACTCTTTTTAATGCTTTTTAGCCTAGCTTAGTTGTTGATTTGAGTTCCTAGCTAGGCTATGCTTTAGCGATCATCTTTATCAAATGTGTTTTCATATGCATGGAGGCCTTATTTTGAGATAGAAGGTCAGATAGGCTTAGAACCAATCTCAGAGAATAGGAGGATGCATGGACATACGGCCTCGAGCCTAGACGTATGGTTAGAAGCATTCTAGATAACACTATTTTGGCCAGCCATGTTCTAGGGTTATTTTAGCCGAACTTAGGACTAATAAAAGTTTTTTCATAAATTTGGAGAACCCAGTGTAGTGACCCAAATAATTAATTAGACATAAGTAGCTTAAGTAAGGGGATGAATTTGGGCTTTGGGTCACAAAAACCACTTATGGGGCAATTTGGATATAGTGCAGCTGTACGCTAGGTCAAGCGGACGTACACTGCTATTTTTAGCGTGGGTATATGTTGGGGGACCACCAGATGTACACTTTACAAATAGTATAACGGATGTATACAGTACTACCAAATGTATGCTACTTTTTGATATACCCCTTGAGTAATACCTAAACATATTAGACAGCCTTTGGACCACTATGCAATAGTATCGAACGTACGCTAGGGTTGGGCGGACGTTCACTACTTTTCAAAGAGTTGGTAATAGCCATCTCCTATAAATAGCCCCTACCCCCCTTCGTTTTTCACACCCTTTAGATGCCCCCAAGTTGCTAGTTGGTCTCCTAAGTGAGTTTTGTGAGTGTTTGTGAGCGTATCATGTGTTTTGAAGCTTTCAATGAGGAGGTTCTTGAAGTCTTGCTTCAAGGAAGTAACGTTCGGTTCCTTGGCTTTTTAAATACATTGTTATGTTGCTTGATTGTTGTTTTGTGTAGTTAGTTGTAGTTTTAGCCTTGTTAATGCTTTGGATCTTATTTAGGTTAGCATTTTGTTAACTTAGCTTAATATTATTGCGTGGAGGTTATATTTTAAATTAAGAGGCCTTAGGGATTCTTTAATAGCCATAGGAGTCGGAAAATAGGCGAACAATTGAGTGAAAATAAGGTTCTCTAGAAAACCTCGAAGTAGATGTACGGTTTCGTGATCGGACATACGGTCTGTAATATCACAACAGACGTATAGCCTCGAGCTCAGACATACGATTAGAGTGTGACAGGGGAACTTCATTTTTACCAGTCGTCCCATAGCTCCTATTTCCTTATTTTAAGTTGTGAGGTAGAAGTAGGACTAATAGAAAGTTTTCCACAAATTTGGAGAACCCGAATCAGTTGAATTACTCAAAGACGTTATTCGACCCCGGTGAGTTTTAATTCACATAATGCTCAATGTTATTTTTCATACACTGCACATCTATTTTGTGTACCAAGAAAATATGCATATTTACAACTTTCACTATTTATACTTGTTGCACATGAACTCTAGCATTTTGAGAAAAGCGTTGTGCTGAATATGTTAATAAAGTGAAACTTGTAAAAAGACATGCATGTAAAATACAGACAAGATAATTTACATCGTATGACATGGTACACTAGTACGTGCAATATACTGGCCATGGGCTTACTATACATGTTAGCTTTATTGTCAAATATGTGTTGTGTTATATGGGTCTTGAATCCAAAGGTTGTTTGTGGCCAGCACAGCCTTAACGGGCGGTCACTACAAGATGGACATCATTAGCGATGTTGGCCACTCGAGGTCGGACTCAATCGTACTGCTAGTGTTATGTATGATAGCGTACGATATCTAGGGGACCGGTATTGTACTACAAGTCCCTTGGGATAGTGCTAACCCTGCTGAGAAGTGGTAGTATCTTGGGTAAACCATACTATTGAGCTATGACTATTATTCTGTATCATATGCATATACTATATATATCTATATCACATCTGAGGTAAACTGTCATGATAGAACTGTCATATACTTTATAAAAATATTAGAGTTTATTATTAAACTGGCATAAGCATTATTTATGTTAATAATTAGTAAGTCTTAGACTTACTGCCTTTATTTATGTTTCCCCCATTATTATGGATATTGTGTGGTTTAGCTATCCTAGGAAAGGATGCTGTCGGAGCAAACTTGGGTGATTGCCTAGGGCCTGATATGGGTCATCTTTGAGGACTTGGACCCAGAGTGGCTGAAGTCAATGTGGGACAAAGGAGGAGTCATTTGTGGAGACATGATGGAGATTGTAATCTCCTTATCTCTCCTTAAGCTTAGTGATTGATATTATGATCCTTTTGTTAGAACGATATGATGATGATGTTTAATTATATGTGGTTTATATCTTGATGACGGTCTGATGACCGATACATTGATGGTTATTTATGCTATGAGGCTTTGTAGTTACTCTGGTGGATGTATGATGTTTCATTTATTGCTCTATTTCCTGTAGTCTTAGTAAAGTCTTCCACTGCAGCTTTTCCATTACGAAAAGAAAGGTTGAAATCCCTGAGTCTTATTCCGCGAGGGACAAGGCTAGGAGGCAAACCATGGATTAATTACAAGTTAATTGATTTCCCCATGGGGGTCATCACACTCAGACCGTTTGAGGGAATATTTGGAGATTTTGTATGACCCAAGTGAGTTTTAACTCATATAATGCTTACCATTATTTTCTCATGATTGCATGACTATTTTGTGTATCAAAACATGTATATTTACAACTTTCATGATATACACTTTGTTGCACATAAACTCTAACTTTTTGTGAAAAAGGTTGTGCTTAATATATTAACGAAAGTGAGACTTGTAAAAGAATGTATGTAAAATACTGACAAGATTAATTACATCGTATAACTTGGTACACTGGTACATGCGGGATAATGATCATAGGCTTACTATATATGTTAACTTTATGGTCAAACGTATGTTATATAGGCCTTGAATCCAATGATTGTTTCATAACTGGCACAACCTTAGTGGGCAGTTACTACAGGATGTACATCATTGGTAGTGTGGGCCACCCATAGTCAGACACGGTTGTACCGCTAGTGTTATGGATGGTAGCGTATAATATCTGGGGCACCGATGTTGTATTACAAGTCTCTCGGGACAGCACCAACCCTATTTAGAATGGGTAATATCTTAGGTAGACCATATTGTTGAACTATCACTGTTACTATTAATCATAAGCATGTATCATATATCTGTATCACACCTATGGAAAACTGTTGTGATGGAACTGTTGCATACTTTATAAAATAGAGTTCATTACTAAATTGACATGGGTATTATATGTGTTGACATTCACTAATTCCTTAGACTTACTCCTTTATTTTATGTTTCCTTTTCCATTACAAATAATTGCGTTGTTTAGCTAGCCTAGACGAGGATGCCTTCGGATCAGACATAGGTGATTGTGCGTGACTTGATACGAGTCATTTTTGAGGATATGGACTTAGTTTGGTTGAAGTTCATGTGGGTGACGAAGGAACTACTTGAGCAGACATGATTGAGATTATCATCTCCCTATCATTACTTAAGCTTAGGATTTGATCTATTAATCCTTTTGAGAAACAATTATGTTATGAGATGTAATCTTTATTTTGATGATGGTCTGATAACCGATATATTTGGTGACTATTTTATATTATGAAGTATTATGTTTATTCTGGTATATGAATGTGTGATTGCTTTATTATTACTCTCTATTCCTATAGTTTAGAAAATCTTTTGATGAAGTCTCTCGCTTATGAAAGGTTATGATCCCTAAATCTTGTCATATGAGGGATAGCGGGAGATGAACCATGGGATCAATTACTAGTTATTTGATTTGCCCATCGGAGTAGTTACATCATGTCATTTTTAGTGGAAGATTATGACAAATCTAATATTTTCATACACAAGTTCTCCCTCACAAGAACAAGACCAAATGTTAACGAGAAATGCTACATTTCTCCAAAATTTTCTCCAAAATTTGCTTCCCAATTAATACCCAACAAAAATCAAAACAACTAGTCCCAAAACAAATTTCTTCCTTTTATTTTTGGGAAACTTCACTTATCCCCCTTGAAGTTTGGTCACTTTTGCAAATACCCCCCCAATGTTCAAAACCTTTCACTTTGATGTATTAAAGTTTGATTTTCTCTCACTTTGCCCCTCCGTACAGAAAATCCTAACGAGATGTCAATTTTACCCCAAAACAACGTGTCGTTTTGGAAACGGTATAGTTTTGAAGTCATGGGTAAAATTGGAATTGCGAAGGATTTTCTGTACAGAAGGGGTAAAGTGAGAGAAAAATGAAGTTTGATACACCAAAGTGAGAGGTTTTGAACATTAGGGGAGTATCTGTAAAAGTGACCAAAATTTAGAGGGGGTAAGTGAAGTTTCCCTTTTTTTTTTTTTTTTTTTTCCTCAAACCTAATCACAACCCACCAAAACATCAAAAAATTACAATCAACACCACCGTCGAAACTTGCATCACCACAACGACTTAATTAATATTTCCAAGCGACGATAGAGAATTCAATATCCTAAACATGTTTCAAAATAAAAGTTAATTTTTCAAATCAACAAGAAAATGCTAACAAATTTTTTATCCAATAGTAAGTTTGTTACTTACCAAGAAAATTTATAAAGTGAAATTTGCATTTGTGCTATCAATAAGAGATGTTGATGTTAGATTGAACCCATTAGTTCCATAAAAAAACATTATTATTAAACTTGTCAATCTAATTTGACATGCATTATTGTTTTCAAGTATAAATGAAATGTTTTTTTAACTAGCTAGTATATGCATTATTAGGTACTTGAAAACAAGGGCAATGAACTTTAATCAAATGGTCCCTAGATAATCACAACAATCACCCAAAAAAAATATATATATATTTCTTAGAAGAGTAAAATGGTGAAGTGTACCGGTAGAAATTCAATGAGACTAATTTTGTATCTATGTTGAAACGATTCTTCAAATGTTGTCCTTGGTACTAAATAAGGCACTTGATCAATGCACTATATTATACAACAAAATAAAATGTTATTAACAAAAGCCAAAAAATAATAAAAATGCATTTACACATATCATGATTTGTAAAATGGTTTTAGCCACACAAAAAAAAAAAAAAATTCCCTAAATAGACTATTTTAATATGAACTAAAATAATGTTTACTTGATGGATGACTTTCTACATGTAAGTTAGAGTTGACATTCTAAATGTTGAGCGATGATTTAATTTCCTATCAGTAAAACAAAAAATTTAACTAATCAAATAATATTATATATAATAAGTTGAGATGAATGCGAATTTATAGAGCTAGAATATTACATGAGATGACTTTTCTCCAATATTATCCTTTGCTGTAATTTTTGTTTTTTTCCTTGGTTGCTTCTCAACCCAACCTCTTAATCATTTTCAATCCTTCTGACCTTCATTCTTCTTGATCCCTTTGACCATTTCAAGTAATTTCTCAATAGATTGATTTGCAATTGCATTGCCATTCGAAAGTGACAATTGAGCTTCATTATCAAGACTAACAAGTGAAACAATTTTATTTTTTGAACTTTCTTTTGCATTTCTTTTACCATCTGCTTTACAAAAGCATATGCATATTCATTATCAACTGCTTCAGTGGCTAATCCCACTAGCATTGGACACAATCTTATATATCGCTGTGTAATATTTAAATTCACGCCATCTTCCATATTCATCGTCGTAATATTTAAAATGTATTCACTCTTTGCATCTCTTGTCCACCTTTTCTTAAGCTTTCATTTGAGTTGAATTCTTCACACTCCTAAAGTAAATGCATTTTTCATGTGACACCTAACCCATTTTGTCTTTAATTTGTATATATCATCCAACCAATTAACTAACCCAACGTTATACTTCTAAATCATTTTGTCTCAAGCTTTTTCAAATTTAGCCTCATCATCATACTCAAACATACAAGATTTAAGGTCTCATAGAAAATGAGAATCATCTTTCATGAAATTTCCCAAATGCTTAATGTCATTTGCATGATTGCCAAGTACATAATCCATGCCAGGTTTCTGGCATCACCTCACTTAATGCCTTTGCCATTGCAGCATCTTGATAATTAAGGATCAATTGAGGCATTTTACCCGCATGTGCATTTAAGAAACTTTCAAAAAAAACCATTAAAATGACTTTATCATTTCATCATAAAGAAGCGCAACCCTAAAAATCTCAACTCCTCATTGGTGATTAAAACTAGTAAAAACAGCTATGGATCTCAATTCTTTATTAGTGACATATAGTATCAAAGGTCATCATGTCACCAAAACAAATTTAGTTAGCGATCAATCTTGCATCAATCCCAAAAATGTTAGTAATTTTTTCTTCAGTATCTAATTGGATTGCATAACGAAACGAAGGGTTTTTATTAATTTGTTCTTGAAAATACTTCAATTAGCAACTTGCTTCACCATATATCAAGTTCACTTGCCGTCTTGTTCAAAGATAGTTTTTTTTATCAAGCTCAATATATCCAAGATTTCCCCTCCCACCTATATACTCATCAACGCATGGGTTGCCTTAGGAGAGATTCTAAAAGCACATGCCAAATCAATTTCAAATACTTGAACTTCTGACATTTTATGATGCGACCTCATCATATAAGTAATTTCTTCAATATGCAAAATATGATTATGTTCAACTACAAAATCATAAACCTTGTACTTTCCAGTCTCTCGTACTAATGAAACATGCAATCGTACAGGACAATCAATCCTTCATCTTGATGATGAGTGCAAAGATGATTTCGCTTGTTTATTCTTTGAACACATTCCTTACAATAAGTAAATCCCCTTGTTACTTTTCCATCTAACTTACTTTTACTTAAAAAACCTTTCCTTACACCAAAACTATCCATAACTTTCCCAATGGTTCCATGCATCCTCTAGATATAAAATTCCATACCAACTTGAGATGTCCAATCTATTTGGATATTCACATTTTGAAAGGCATCGCCAACGATGCCATCCATCCTCTCTCTTTTTTTTTTTTTTTTTAGTATAAAGGTATACTGTTGTCTTTCACAAAAATTAAATAAAAATCAAGATATGCCAACATAACATTACAATGATAACAATACTCTTAGTATATCAACAATATTCTCATATTTCACTTGTCTATTCTTAGTGAGTGTGACCTTGGAATATACCACCATAAACAAAACTAACAATGTATAAGTAACAATCACCTTGCAACATTGATAGCATTAAAACAGGGTTCAAAATAAAACTAAAATGCAGGTAAAAGGTGAAATAAAAAGGTTATCCTCATGTTCCTGACGTAAAGAACACACACACACACACAAAAACATTAAAATCATACATGCACTAAAACATTCTCTTAACAAAGCATAAAAACTCATGCACCAATCATATGGCTTTTGTCAACTAACTTGCATTTAATCTAATTTCTCAATATCTATCAGAGGCCTAGATATTACAGCATGCTAGGAACAAAATACATAAATCGCTAAAGAGTTCAATATAAATCAAGTTTGACTTGGTAATTTTGAAAAAATTAACCATGTTCAACTAGATTTGGGATGGTATAGATCAAGGATTCACCATTTACTATTATTAAAAAAAAAATCATGGAATTGCATGGCTATTAGTTAGATAATTAAAATCCTAATTAATCTTCTTCCTATCAACATCATGATGAATCAGATTATACCATAGACCAAGTACCAATTTTTTTGAGAAAAGGCTAGCACTCAAAGAACCCCTTTTTTTTTCTTCTAGAAATTCTTCTGTAGAGACTTTGGCATTCCCCAAAAGAAGAAGAAGAAGTTGATTTTCTCCATATGTTCCACTTTTTCTAGAATAGGTTCATAATCTAAGTTAATCCTGTTAGAGAATATATTTCCTACATTAAAATGAAATATATTAAATTGATATTATATGTTATTTACCTTGTATAAGAGTGAGTGTAATTATATTTGATGATAATCAAATCAATCAAATTTGTTTATCATACCTATCTATTTCAATTCTCCTATAAATAGGAGCATTTGTATTATAATATCAATCAAGCAATAAGAGCAAAATGTAGCCCTTCGAATTTTATCTATGGCATCCCACATCACTTGAGTATGAATATGGAGATGTGCTTATATGTATACTTACACCTTTCATGACAACAACATGTTTTAAAGCCTTGATGGTCATGATCCCATCAGAATTTCACAATTAAACGAGCTTATGCAAAAGTAGTAACAAGAGGAGTGACCCCCTTGTGAAGTTTGATTCAAAAAAGCCAGAAGCGGACAATATTGTGTGTCAATGTGGTGAGGTGTTACATTATTTGTAGACATAGGTTATAGACCGAACCACTTAAGATATTTTGTGTCTATTTTATTATTCTGTAATTTATATCATTTTTTATTTCATTATGAATTTCTTCATGGTATTAGAGCCTTTTAGCTAATGCTAAAGTGGTCTTGTGAATTTTTGTTTTCTTCTAATTTTTTTCTTGTTCTTTACGGTCAATATTTTTGCAATTCTCTTCACATAAATCTTGCACTTACATATGACCATATTAAAAAATAAAAATAAAAAATCAACAATGCTTCTGGCAACTTTTGCTGCCTTCAATGACCAATTCCACCTAGCCTTCACTGGCAATCCAATAGCTCATCATCGCCTCTTGTCACTAACATTGTCAAGTTTCGCCACTCGCAAGGCGGTTTGATCTCTCTTCCATCGTCCTTACTGTCCACGGCTTAGATCTAGTGCACAACGTCAACTTCCGTTGTTCTCAACGAGCTTAGTTTCTCTAGCCTTCTAGCGTTCACAACTTACCATCGATAAGCCGTCCACCATTGCACAACTCACTTCGATCATCAATCCACAAAGCCACCACGACGTCCCTACTATCTTTTGCTGTCATCAGTGCACCGCATCTGGCAGTCTAGAACCCTGCGCCACCACAATCTAATGCTGCTCCTTAGATCAATGTTACGGACCCATTCGGAAGACCTAATTGGAGTTCAAGAGGAATATCAAAGTGGCGGCTAATTCACATGGAAAGTTGGAAAAGGGATTCGTTGCTCATAAAGCACAGTCCTTAGTAGGAAATAGGAGTCCTTTTATGAAAAGGATTCTAGTAGGAGAATAAAAGAGGATTTGGCTCATAGAGCAGAATCCTTAGTTGGGTCAATAAGCGATTTTCTATTCCCAATGGGATTAGGGTTTCTTCCTACATGTAGTTCTTTATGCAACCTCTATATAAAGAGGGGTATTAATCAATAAGAATTATGAGAAAAATATTACACAACTTTTATAGTTGCTTGGGAGGCAAGGGTACCTCGAATACCCTACTATCACCACTCTTCACATTCACCATAGGTAGGCTAAGGAAAACTAATCCTGCAGCTTTACCTCTGGCAAGACCCCACACTCGTTCCCAAACACAAGCCCACATCAATCGACACCACCATGTGACCTCCTTCTGTTGGCTTCTAGCCTTCCCAGCCAAATGCCAACACCCTTTCCACCAACCTTGTCTCTCACGGCCTCTGCCATCAGCCGCCACAGCCATGCCAGATGCAAAGAATTTGAGGAAGAAGAAGAAGAAAGGGTGTTTGGTAACGAGTTTATTACTAACCTATTTTTGCTATTCAAATGTGAAAATATTCATGTTCTAATTTTAGGAATATGTTATCATGGTTTAGGTTTTTAAACCTAGATTTTTTGGTGAGGGGATTAAGGTAATTCTTATCCCAGATTAACGTAATTTGTGAACAAGATATTCTTAAAAAATAAAAAAATAAAAAATACAAGAATCTCGGTGGAAAAGAAGAAAAAAAATCAAAAGATGCCAAGTTACCCATTCTTTGGCCCATAGTTGGCCTATTTCTGCTCGGCCTTTATGGTATTATTTAAAACTTAGGCCATTTTAGCCCATAGTTGGCTCTCACTTTAGCCCAAAGTTGGCTCTTTTTTTTGGCTCATAGATGGCCATCTTTTGTATTGTTTTGCCATCTCCAGAAGAAGAATATATATATATATATATATATATATATATATATATATATATCTCAAACTCAAGGTTTCAGAATCTTCTACTTTGAGTTTGAAGGGGATGTTAGGGAATATATTTCCTACATTGAAAGGAAATATATTAAATTGATATTGTATGTTATTTACCTTGTATAAGAGTGATTGTAATCAAGTTTGATTGTAATCAAATCAATCAAATTTGTTTACCATACTTATCTATTTTAATTCTTCTATAAATATGAGCATTTGTATTGTAATATTAATCAATCAATAAAAGCATAATGTAGCCATTTGGACTTTATCTATGGATGTAGGTCATAGACTAAACCATGTAATATTTCGCAATTTATTTCATTTTCTATTTCATTATGAATTTCTTCAAGTCCTCCTTGAAAGAAAAGAAGCCTTAAGCAAGCATTCAATAAAAACCAAAAGCTAGGATTTTTTTCCAAGCGTAAGGAAAATGATGATAGAGGAAGAAGAATGGTCGTCCATCTATTTTTTGGTAGGGAAACCAGCATAGTAAATTCCTCGGTATCCCAAAAATATGTGGGTTTTGGGAGGGAAATGAGAGTTTAGCAGATTCCTCATAAAATTGTGAAGCGTGGCTTGTTTTAAACGCTTAGATGACATGGACAACCTAGATTTTTAAATTTAAGAAACTCAAATTTAAGGGGAATTCGAAGGGTCTCAATCCGCAACAACTCCCCACCTCCCCCCTCCCCCTCTCCCCCCCTTTTCCTCATTCCCCTCATTTTCCTACTTCCACCGTAGATCGAACAGGGCGCATGTGTTAATGGTCATCGGGGTGCTTTGTGTGGGTGTGTTGGGTTTTTGTTGCTTTTCTGTTGTTATTGTATTTTTGTTATTTTTAGATAAAAATGTCTCCTCCCTAAATCTGTTTTTAGGAACGATCTATTTGGTGAAATTTTAATCCTTTTTTTAGGTTTTGATTTTACAAATTCTTAAAAATAATGGACACTACAAAAAAGAAAAAAAAAATGCATGTGTTTACTGATGAAATGACACTATTCATAAAGTAGTGATGTTTTAACGATAATATTGTTCAAACGACACCTTTTGGCACTTGAATATTAAGGTTTGGACAATATTACTATTCAAATGACACCAAGTAATTTTTGAAAAAATTGGTGCTCAAAATTGACGTTTTTAACAACCACACACACCCAAAAACTTCAAAATTTCTCTCTCTCACCCACACAATTAAAAAACTATTATAATTTTTTTTAGTTTATATCTAAAAAGGTGATATTTGAATAGTAAAATGTCACATTTTAAAAGGTGATGATATTGTTCAAACGTCACCATTTAAATGGTGAAATGGTGACGTTTGAACAGTAGCGTCACCTTTTAGAATATGACATTTTACACAAAAACGACTTTAGCTAGTGACATTTCGACAGTAAACGTCACTATTCTCGAAATCTTGATTTTTTTTTTCTTTTTGTGTGTGGGGAAGCGTCATTATTAAAATGCCACAACTTGAATAGTGACTTTATTTTTTATTTCTTGGATAAAAGATGTCACTATTCACGCTTCACTATTTAGTTTTTTTTTTTTTTTTTGGTATGTAATGGGAATTGGTTTTTAATTAGTCTTTTCTTTTTTTCTTGTGGTTCATTCCTGGAAGCAAACTGTAGATATGGAAGAGTTATTAGACATAAAGAAGAATTATCACTATGGTATAGGCAGCATAGGGGATTGCATTTGATAACGCACCAATAGTAGAGATGAAAAGCCAAGAATAACTTGGCAACGGATAGAGACGTGATTCGTCAGAATTTGTTGTAGATCTGAAATTGATTGGAACAATATGTAGTGACCCAAATTATTAACTAGGCGTAAGTAGCTTAGTTGGGGGAGTTAATTTGGGCTTTGAGTCATTAAGGGCACTAGAGGGGCAATTTGGGCTTTTGGCCAGATGTACGTTAGACCTGACAAAAGTACGCTACTGTCTGTAGTGAGAACGTACAGGGGGACCACCAAACATACGCTTTGCAAATCGTACAAGCAGACGTATGTGGAACCATCGGACATACGCTACTTTTTGAATATCCTTTGGTTTAATATTTGGATGTACAAGGCAGCCTTTTAGACTGCTGGGAAAGAACCATCAAACGTCCATGAACGTATGCCCTTTGGCCGGACGTTTGCCACTTTTTGGGCCTATAAATACCGTTTACCCCCTTCTTGTTTTGCATAAGTTTCAAACACACCCAGGCTGCCAGAGTGTTCCCCAGGTGTTTTAAGAGTGTTTTAAGTGCGCTTTGTGAGTGTTTTGTGAGCGTGTGTGAGGTGTTCGTCTATTTTAGAATGTTCGTACGGCAGAACTCTTGCGGTTTTGTTTCAAGGAGGTAACGTTCAATCCTTATCTTTTAAATACGTCATTATGCTGCTCGATTTCTATTTAGTTGTAATTGCTAGCTTAGATATGCTTTGAATCTTATTTGGGTTAGCACTTTGTTAAGCTTAGTGTTGTTATGTTGCATGGAGGTTGTAATCTAGGATATGAGGCTTTAGGGTGCTTTTACTAGTCCTAGGAGTTGGAGAATAGGTGGATAGTGGAAAGAAAATAAGGTTCTCCCTAAGAAACCCACAGAGCGAACGTATGGCCCGTCGTGACGCGATGGATGTACGGCCCCGAGCCCGGACGTACGGTTAGTGTGTGACAGGAAAACCCTATTTTCACTAGCCATCCCATAGCTCTTGTTTTTCTTACTTTAGAGTTATTTTGGTTGAATTAGAACTAATAGAAGGTTTTCCACTAATTTGGAGAACCAAGATCTTTCGAAGTATTAAGAGACGCTTTTCGATCCAGGTGAGTTTTAACTCACATAATGCTCATTGTTATTTTTCATGCACTGCACATCTATTTTGTGTATCGAGAAAACATGCATATTTTACAACTCTCACAGTTTATACTTATTGCACATGAACTCTGGCATTTTGAGAAAAACGTTGTGCTGAACAAGTTAATCAAGTGAGACTTCTAAAATGACATGCATGTGAAATACAGACAAGATTATTTGCATTGTATGACATGGTACATCGGTACGTGTGGTAGTAATAGTCATGGGCTTACTATACATGTTAGCTTTATGATTAAATGTGTGTGTTATTTGAGAGCTTTAGATCCATTGGTTTCTTGGCCACAATGCAACCATTCTCAATGGTTCGGTTACTATAAAACAGACGTCATTAGTTGGTGTGAGCCACTCAAGGTCAGACTCAATCATGCCACTAATGTTACATACGGTATGTTGTGCAATGGTTGGGGCACTGACATTGTACTATAGGTCCCTCGAGATAGCGTCAACCCTGCTGAGAATGAGTAATATCTCAGATAGACTATACTGTTGAACTATGACTGTTGTTACATCATATGCATATACCATCTATTATATATATACCACATATAATGTAAGCTATCATGATGAAATTGTTTTTTCTTATTAAACACCTGAGTTCATTACTAAACTGGCATGAGTATTATCTGTGTTAAAAAAATCATTAAGTCTTAAACTTACCCTTTTCCTTTATGTTTCATCTCCCATTACAATTATTATACGGTTTAGCTGCTTTATAAGAGGATGCCGTCGGAGCAGACTTAGGTGCTAGCTCAAGACTTGATCCATGTGATCTTTGAAAATATGGATCCTATTTGGTTACGTTTGATGTGAAAGACTGGAGAATCTGCTCATGCAGACATGTTAGAGATCTTGATATCATTAGCTCTGCTTAAGCTTAAGTCTAGGCTATGATATATTGATCCTTTTGTAAACTATGTTGATGTTTTGTTATTCTAGGTTGTATCTACTTTCCTAATGATGGTTTGATAACTAGTACATTTGATAACTATTTATAATATTATAGTGACGTAGTATTTTATCTCTGGTATTTGTTGTGTGATGTTTCATTTACTGTCTCTATTTCCATAGTCTTAGTAAAGTTTTTCATTGCAATTTTCTCATTACGACGAGGAAAGTGAATTTCCGAAAGTCTTGTTCTACAAGGGACAAGGTTGGGATAGCGCGCCGTAAAATCAATTACTAGTTAATTAATTTGTCCATCGGGGTCGTCACACAATATCATGTTATAAATATTGTTTTTTAATAGCCTAAGAGGCTATTGTATGTGTCAGATATAATGTTTTGGTTGTGAAGATTCCAAATTGTATCTTTGGCATTGTACGAAGTATTTTGTCCTATTTAATTGTTATATCAAAAAAGAGATAACTTGTTTAAACAAAAAAAATTGCAAGTAAAGATCCCTATAATCACTTATAAGAACATTCCTAACAGCCTTAACAAATTTTATTCACCAAATTAACCAAAAGTACATTTAGCATCCTTACTATTTTAACTACCAACTTTCACTATTCCATTTAAATATTCTTTTTCAAATACTTTTTTTTTTTTTGAGGAAAAATCAATTTGATTTCATTAATTGTAGTCAAGAGCATAAAAAACTCTTACAATCACAGAATATATAGTTCTGCAAGATCATAGCCGAAGCTAAAAAATTACACATCATAAAAATCGAAAACATACAAATCTTACAATGAAAATCAATCTATGACGTCAAACATCCGCTATCCCAGCCCAATCTTCAGTTTATAGAACAGATCTACTAACGCAGACTCCTTCCGATGGCATAAGAAGCCATTTCCCAGGCATGAGCAAAAAATGCATACCCAAAGTGTTCCCCTCTCGACTCAAAAGCTAGAAGCATTATTCACGTCCTCAGTCCAACGACCATGACCATAAAATAAAAACCAAAAATAAAAACAAAAACCTACAAGCAGCAGCGGAGGAGCATGATATCGTAGGCATCCCTTCAGAAGACACACTTTGACTGAAGAAGACGATCAAATCTAAAGTTGAAGAGAGTAGATCTGGATCTAAATCTAGATCTACAAACTAGATCTAAAGCAACTCACCAGAAACGAAGACCGGTGGAACCTACAGAGAAGACACTACACTGCTATCATGAAAGGGGGGGAGGGAAGATCTAGATATAAATCTAGATCTTCCCTCCTCTTGAAGTTCTTCTTGATGGGGGTTAGGGTTTTTTGGGAGAGAAAAGAATAGTTTGATAAGAAGAATAGTTGTCTTTTTTTCATATACTTCTTAATATATACATATGTTACTTTTTCAAAGAATATGGAAGGAGAGAGAAAAGTTATATTATTTCTTATTCATTTGGTGAGCAAGTAGTACTTAAGAACATTCCTTTTAGAGCACTCTTTATAGGCTCATCAAAACTATTTTTTGGTTATTTTGGTGAGGCAATTTAACCAAAATGGCCTAAATGTCCACTTTTTGGCCTCACTAATTTAATATATATATATATAAAATAAAATAAAATAAAAAAGAAGTGAGGTGAACAGTACTCATCAAATTTAAAATTTACTATTCACTCACATATTAATTAAACAACTCATTTCTCTCTCTTCTTTTTTACTTTTTATTTCTTTTTCTTCTTTTAGTAGTTAAAAATGGAATAAACAAATCTTTGAAAAAGAATATTTAAATAAAATAGTGAAAGTAAATTGTTAAAATAGTGATGATGCTGGGGTGCTTTAAAAAAATAAGTTGTTAAAATAACTAAAAGTGTACTTTTGATTATTTTGGTGAGTAAAATGTAGTAAGGCTGCTATGAATGCTCTTACAGCCTCACCAAAAACTAGTTTTTGGTGATTTTGGTAAGACAATTTAATAAAAGTGATTAAAATTGTCCATTTTCAATCTCACCATTTTAACCCAAAATAAAAGATGAATGGACAATACTCTATCTATATAAAGTACTATTCACTCACCAAATGAACAGGGCGGACCTGCGTTGAAGGTTGGAGGGTCCTGGCAACCCCGACCAAAAAAAAAAAACCCCTTAAAAAAAATAGACATAGCATGGCCCTTCCAAAAGTGACGGCTCAAAAACCCCCCAAAATTTTTTTCCCCTCCCAGGCCTCCTTCATTTCCTTTTCTTTTTATTTTATTCCTCTCCTCTCGCCACCACCACACATTTGTCTCCCATATATCATCTATCATCTTTTCTTATTTCTTTTATTTCTTTTTCGTCCTCTCTCTCCTCTCATTGCTGACATTTTTTTTTTTTTTTTGTCTTCTTCTTTTGTTCTCCTCTAGTTCTTTTCCTTTTGTTCCTCTGTTTTGGACTTTGGTATCAGCCTTCTCTTCTTCTCCCCATCACCTTGGTTGTTCTTCTCTTCCTTTTGTTCAGCTGTGGTCGGTGCTCCATTAATTTTTGTGTATTTTGATTGTTTTTTCCCTAGCAAAAAGAATAAGATTTAATAATACCATAAAAATAAATGGTTTTTGAAGTATCGATGAGGGTTTCAGTACCTTTCCCAATTTTTGTGATATTTGCTTTGAATTATTGTTCAATTTTCTTTCATTTGACATCCATTTGTGCTTTAATTTTTTTTATTATTCTCTCACAAATCTACTAAAAAATATACATCTAAATATAAAAAGCTTTAAGAAAAAATATATATATATTTGGCATATTCAAGATGCCAAGACGGTGAAATTCATAATCATTATCTTAGATATAAAATATAAAATGAGTTTATACATTTGTTAGCAACAGAAATAAAAAAGAATTTTATTAAAAAAGTTAAAGAATTAAAATATTTTTTTAATTATATTAAGATGTGTAATGTGCTAATATTTTTGAAAATCCAATAAAAGTATAAGATAATTCTGTAAAATTTATAACAGTAGATAATACTACTATATAAGGTCTTTTTAATTTTCTTATAGACGAAATAAAAAAACTTCAATATAAAAATATAATAGTAATATTTAAATAAATATTATTTAATAAATATTTAAATATTAAAAAAAAATAAAGCCCAAAAGGCTCATGGACCCAGGACGCCCTGGAAAAAACTCCTGTGTCCGCCCTTGTTTGCACCATAATCAAATAACCACCTCGGTTTTCAAAATAATTACAAATGGTACATATGATAAGCAAATAATTCACTTAGTACTTTCATCATAATTCTTTTTTTTTTTTTTTATGGAGCTCTATGCCACCCTTACACGTGGACTAGTACTTGTGATTTCAAGGCAACAC
Source organism: Carpinus viminea (assembly GCA_013348765.1). Classification (NCBI taxonomy): domain Eukaryota; kingdom Viridiplantae; phylum Streptophyta; class Magnoliopsida; order Fagales; family Betulaceae; genus Carpinus; species Carpinus viminea. The sequence goes on from CP054674.1 coordinate 20,597,228, forward strand.
GTAGTGTGGTACTTGTGTTTTTTGGTGTCACATCAGATTAAAAAATATTTAAAATAATATGTAACCAAAAAAAAAAACAAATACCAAAAACTTGAAATCACCAATTAACAAACTTAAAAATAAAAATAAAAAATTATGGGGAGGTTATTTGGGGGTGACTGGCTACCCTATTTTGGCCATAGAGGGTGGTCAACCACCCCATTTTAGTTACAGATGGCTTGAGCCATCCCTAATGGGCAACCAAGGGCTAGCTGAATCATTCGCTTGGCCCTTGGGAGTGGCCAAGCCACCCACAAGGGCCAAAATAAAATAAATAACTAAAATTAAGGGTTTGCCTTCGGGGGTGGTTTGGCCAACCCCTATTATTTATTTTCTTTTTTAAGTTTGTTAATTGGTGATTTTAGGTTTTTGGTTTTTTTGTTACATATTTTTTAATTTGATGTGCACCAAAAAACATAGGTACCACGTCATGTGTCGCCTTGAAACATGTATCAGTCCACGTGTAAGGGTGACGTGGAGCTTCATAAAAAAAAAACAAACAGAATCATGATAGAAGTACTAAGTGAGTTTATTTGCTTACTATAGGCACTATTTATAATATTTTTGGAAAATCGAGGTGTCTATTTGATTCTGCCGCAAAGCATAGGTATTAGAAAGACACTTAATTCAAAAGAATATTTAAATGAAATAGTAAAAGTTAATAGTTAAAATAATGAAGCTGCTAACTGTGTTTTAAAAAAGTTGGTAGTAAAATAGAGAAAAATGTATTTTTGATTATTTTGTTGAGTAAAATTTTTTGAGGCTATTAGGAATGCTCTTTATTTTGGGTTAAAATTGTGAGGCTGAAAATGGAGAATTTTAGTCACTTTTGTTAAATTGCCTCACCAAAATAATTAAACAATAATTTTAGTGAAGCCGTAAGAAATGCTCTAAAAGATAGTTTGACCTTGTACGAAAATAATATAAAACTTAACAATTATAAATACATTTATAGTCTATCCATTCTATGTAAACTATTATTTTTACAATGGGAATTTTTTTTTTTTTTGAAAGATTTTACAATGGGAATTGAGATGTCACGTTAGTGACCACAACAAGTTTCCTTAAATGACGTGCATTATTGGTAATGTTTTCATACCTTTCTTATTGTTATTTTCATCATCATTGTTATGAGAGTACTTTTCTATGGTTTGGCATTTTTATTTTTTCTGAGGACAATATATATAAAACAGATGGGAAAGGAGGGACGATACCCACGGCTTACCTCCTTCAAGAGTGCCAAACCATATAATAATGGTTTGGCACTCTTGAAGGAGGTAGCCCTAATTTACTCAACTGGGTATGACAAAAAGATATGCAATTTACTCAACTGGGTATGACAAAAAGATATGCAATTTTTTATTTTTTATTTATTATTTTTTTTGTTGAAATAAATGTACTTTTAGTCTTTATGTTGTGGAGTTTGGCAATTAGTTCTCTAATTTTTTTTTTTTTTTAAAAGTTAATCCTTTCTATTAAAAAATTTGACAAAAATGTGTTAAATAGGATTAGTTCGGTCACCTCATAATCTTAGCCCTTGATAGTGATTCAGCTGCTTCCTCATAGCATATTGTTATTTTCATCATCATTGTTATGAGCATATATGGGGTGGCCAAACCATGTGGGTGGTTTGGTAACTCTATTTGGCTAGTCTGTTTCGTGTTGATGTGGCACATTAGCCAACTTTATCAACTTTTCTAACGACAATAACTAATTTGTTCTTTTTTGCTTATCCCACCTTTTAAAATCTAGAGAGCTATTTTGTCAAAACTCTAAACTATAAGAACCAAAAAATCGTGAAATTTGACCTAGGTGCTGTAAAAAAACACTATAATATATGTATTGTAGTTTTTCAATAGTTTATATTTAATTCTACTTTTTTTTGTTATAAAAAGTTTAAAACTAAATATGTATCATTGAAAAAACTATAACACAATATTTTGCCTATATTTTTTCCATCCCATCTTACAAATTAACCATTAGACTTGTAGATTTACATGGACCCAACATAAGTCAATGGTAGACCCCAAAATTTTAATGGTTGATCTATTAAATTTGTATGAATTAATATGAAAAAAAAAAGAAGCAAATTATTGACACCAATAATTTTTTTTTTTAATCTTTAAAAAAAAAAATTATGGCACCTAAGTGAAATCTAAACGATGTGTATGTAATAAAGGGTATAGAATTACATATAAAAATAAAATAAAAATAAAGGGAAGCCATCTCGACCGTTTTCATAGCTTAATAAAGAAGTGGGGTGGACTATATAGTTATAGGAAAATGCTAGGGGTTTTTCCCATAGGTTCTCTCGGCGTTCTCCTAGTCTTACATAAAATATAATTTAAGAAAAAATAAAATTGTAGTGGCCTCTACTACCGGGTTTTTTATGCATTAACACCAAATTTGAGGCATTAGCACCAAATTTGTGAGGCATTGGCACCAAAATTGAGGCACTAGCACCAAAATTGAGGCACTAGCACCAAAATTGAGGCACTAGCATCAAATTTAGGATGATCAAATCTATTTTGGGTGATATTATCTCTAAAGGGTTAACCTTTTATCTTTAGGTTTTAGTTTTGAATCCAAAAACAAGTTTTAAAGCATTAGAACCTAACTATTAACTTATAAAAATTAATCTGTTAGCAAAAATACGGTACTACAATTTTATTTTTTCTTAAATCATATTCTACGTAAGATTGGGAAAACGGTAGGAGAACATTACGGGAAGAACCCCTAGCAAACCCTATAGTTATATTATATTAATATAAAACAACTAAAAGTAAAAACTACTAATCATGTCTCAATCTCTCTCTTTTTATTATTATTTTTCTTAGAATTTTATCTAATTTGAATTTAGTCACTAAGTATTCAATTTCAAGTGTATAGTTTTTAGGTTTTGTCCAAGTTAAAATAGGTTAATATTTTATTTACCGATAAGTTAACGGTTTGTCATCTATCACATATCTCATTTGACACATCATAAACACTTAATTGCAATACCACGCCAAAAAATGTTAAGTCAATCAAAAAAAAAATCATCGATTTGATACATAGAAATTAAAAAAAAAAAAACCCTTGAGAACAAAAAAAGCAAATAGTAATCGAAGACTTTAGTTTTGTTGATGTGACATTGCATTTGGGTGTTGAGATAAACGTTGACGTATCAAATGAGACACATGTAGTAGATGAAAAACAGTTAAGGTGGTGTTTGACAACCAGGTTTGTGTTTTGGGTAGATACCATTTAGGGTTTAGATACTATTCATCCTTGTTCTTAAAAAGCGTACTGGAGAAGTCAAAAGCCTCAAAAGTAAAAATTACTGTAATACCCATGAACAGTATCATCTCCTCACACACGCATATACCCATTACATGCTCAAAATTCCTTTCGTTCTTTGCTAGAGAGAGACAGCGAGATAGTGAAGATCAAAGGCTCTTGGTTTTCCACTCGGCAAACGCAAAATCCGCTGTCTCTAACAAACTCCCACTCACACCTCCTCTCTCTCCAAGATTTCTATCACAGTTTCAATTGAAAGGGGATATGGTGAAAATCGAATGAGATACGTGAGAGAGAGATTAAGCTTGGGTATTCTCAAAACCACGTTTGTTGTTTGAAGAATGCTCGGCAATCTCACGTGGACAAGGTTCCAAACAAATAGAGAGGAGTGGTCATCTTCCCCTTCATTGTCACGCCCAAACTCATTCCTTTTCCATAATCACTGCTGAGGAAGAAGAATCGAGCTCTGAACAAGGGGCTAAACAAGTTTGAAGTCTAGACCGAGCTGAAGGAAAACAACAAAAGTGAGGGTAAATACGTCTTTTTCTAGCCTGGCTTATATTTTGAAAATGGTGAATTTGGGTTTGGTCAAAGTGTACAAGCTGTAAAAGTACAATCACATTGTGCGGAACCCAAACAGTACAAACGCAAACGCGTTTATCAAATAGAGCCAATTTAACGGTAAAGTTATAGAAAGACCTATTTTAAATTTTAGCAAAATCCAAGGACTCTATTCTTGAAATTAAAAATCAAATAACTAAATACAAATTAAATAAAAATCTAAGGACTAAATATGATTTTTCCTTTATTATTATTATTATTATTTAATTAAGGCAAGCAAAGTATGAAATCTGTAAGAGGACCATAATTTGAATTAGTCAATTCTTATTAGCTGGAATAACGTGGCTTTAAAGTATTACAAAAAAGTTGAACCAAGTAATTAATTATTTGAAATCAAATTGTTTATAATTGAATAGCTTCTTCTCAAATCAATTTCCAAATTCAGCTTAAAATATTTGGTAAGTATTCACAATCCCAAGACGAATATGATTTTACATAACTTTTGTCATTCTTATTTTTTAAAATGTGATGTAATATAAGAATATTTAATGCAATCTCCAAGTCAACCATCCCTATATTAATTAGTCTGAAGATGTTATTTAACAATGTGAATCCACTTTATTGGTAGCTAAGAAACGAACTTTTTGAAGAAAAAAACAGTAAAACACCAATACAAATATGTTTGAGAGGAAAAGTATGAAAATGACAATGCCATGAGTAATGGTAGGAACTAGGAAGTATATTTTATTTAGAATTCTTAAATGATGTGTTACCATCTCATAAGATTTATTATTTTAAAAAATGTGTTGTTAATTTATGTGATGATGACATATTATTTAAGAACTTTTAGAGAAAAAAAAAATTAAGAAGTCTAACATTTCTTCTCATTCAATCATTTGATCAATTATTATTAAAAAAGAAAAAGATTGATTAAACATGTTAGGTTAATATTGTGGAATAAAAAATTGATTTTTATCGTTACATACTTATAGCATTGTGAAATAGTTGTGGTTTGTGGGATAAAAAGTTGCAATGTAGGTATTTCATTTTTCAGTTCCTTTACATTTCACCCTGTTAAGATTTGTTGTTAAATCCTAATGGAAGATGTCAAAATGATTAAAATACCTCTTTTTGTTTTAATAATTTTTAAAATAGGAGTATTTTGGCATCCCAATTTAATGGAAAATTTTAATGATGATGATGAAATTAAAAGAAGTTGAAAAATAGAATACTTACGTTGTAACTTTTGATAATTAGAGGTCAACATTGCAAAATGGAACGATGTAAGTGAAGTTTCTTTTGATTTTTTTTTTATTTCGTTAAATATATATTTTTAGGATAAAAATATACTGAGTGTCTCCCAAATTTTCAATTAAAGCAATGTCCTCCTCTTTATGAAAAAGACAAAAATATTTCTATAAAAAATTTAGAAATATACAAAATATACAAAAATTAAAAATTAAAAATTAAAAAATTGGTGACCAATTATTGAGAATTTTTGGGTATGGGCTTTTTGAGAATTTTAATAAATTTTGTTCTTATATTTTAATATTGCCTTCTATAAATCAAAATTATGACTCTGCCGCAACAGTTTATACTATTCCCACTCATTAATGTCCTACACTTTTAAGGGTCGGACAGTTCGCAACTGCCTATTTAGAAACCCAACCTTCCTTAAACGGTAACAAAGTTTTGCTGTTCTTTTTTTTAGATCGTGTCCCAGCACCATGTATGCCAATCATAACGCCACGTGTTAGCTTCAGAGAAACTCTGTTTACGTGGACAAGCGAAACAGTTCAAACTTCGGACCCAACGCCCACGCACGCCAATTCCGTAGAAAGAAAGAACAAGGGCATTGTCGTCCAGCTAAAGTTTCGAAATCCCGACACTGCCCTTGGAGTTGAAAGATCACGGTTTCTGCACATCTTTCTCTCTTATGCCTTTCTGTTTGGGGTATATTCTCCGGTTCGATACCCTACGTAACGGAAACCAGCACCTATATCTGTCAAGATTCTCCGCAGTTTCATTTCTGTGAATTTCGCTCTCACAACATGTTCCAGGTTACGTAATATCCGTTTTTTGTTGGGTGTTCTTTCTTGTTGTTTTCATTTGTGTAATTTTCGTAATAATATAAATTCAAATTCTTTGTATTTCGGGCTTTCGTTTCTTGGGTGATTGTCATAGTCTCTGAGAATAAATTTGGCTATTTTTTGATGGGTTTTGTTGCTGAGATTTGTTGCGGTGTTTTGAAGCTACCATTTTAGGTGATTAAGTAGTTCTAGCTGTTAGCTTTGTGACTTCAGTTTTTTCATTTGGCTATTGTTTTAGTTTAAATTTTCCATTTTTCCGGGTGGGTATGGTTTATTGTGGTGGGTTCTGATCAAATTTCATGTGATTCTTGATCTGGGTTTTGAGAATTATTGCTTGATCCGTATGTTTGGGTGGTAAATGCTATCAGTTCTGGTGAAACAGGACGGGTGGAAATTTCCTACTATCGGAATACTTGCTTTTCCAGAGGGATGTTGAAGTTTGAATTTGGAATTTATTGAATGGAACTAGTATTAGTGTCTGAAATTTATTGTTTTCTGTGACAAGGAGACTAATAGAACTCGTTGAGCGTAAGCCAATTCTTGTTTGACTTCCACATTGATTACATTTGAGATGCATTTGACATTTTGGGTTTTTATTTTCGTAAAGCTTGGTGAATCGTTGTTGTATCGCTTAAGGTCTGTACGGAAGCTCAAGTTTTTGGAAAATTTGCACTAGTTTAAATTGAATTTCGTTTGAGTTCAGATAATATAATGCCGAAATGTTCTGTAGGTTGTCTTTTCTTGTAAAATTAAAAGTCAGTGATGTCACTGGTCTCAATATGTACATCAGATAGAGTTATGTTAGTATAGTGCTGCATACTTCTTTTCGTAATGCTTCTATAAATATTTTGTTTTGTTACATATAACTTGTTTACCAATTTGTGTATAATGCTATCCATGTTCTGATGATTTTACACATCTAACATTTATGAGATTGGATTGAGAGGTAGTACCAAGTCATCTTTTACGAGCCAGTTATATGTGTTTCTTGCTTGTTGTGGACTATAATGTTTATCCCTTGTTATCAAGTTATTATCCACGAGGTATACTGATGGAGGAATTCTAAATGCAGTTTGTTGCTTAACATGTTTAATGGGGATTCCTATGCAACCATGAACTGTTATGGGGGTTTGTGAATGGCTGTTGCAATTAGTTTGTGATTACAATGAGGATGGTGATGAAGATGGTGGGTTAGAAGCTTGTTAATTTAATTATTGATTTAAATGGACATCTTTTCATTGGTTTCATGATTTTTCGGGTTGGAAGATCAATTATTTCATAAACAACAGAATGAGCTTCTTCAAGGACCACAATAGCGACTTGGCCTGAAGTACAAAGTTATCTTGTTCTTGTCAGTTTCTGGTAATAGCATATTTTTTTTTTGGTTGTGGCATTAAGGCTTGAAGATTTAATTTATGGAGGCGTTAGTCTCACATCAAGGGCAAAAGCAGAATTTGCAGACTCCTGGTCGCAAATCTTTGTTAAGTGGATCCCAAAAGATCTGTGGCTTGTTGTGCAAGAAGGGTTGTTTGCCGAAGTAGATTTGGCTTTGGCACTACTTAAGAAGAATGGGGGTAACATCAATGCGAGAAATGTATTTGGGCTGACTCCTCTTCATATCGCGACTTGGAGAAACCACATTCCCACTGTTAGGAGGCTTCTTGCAGCTGGTGCAGACCCAGATGCTAGGGTGTGTTATTTTATGTCCCTTAATTTAATTGAATGTTTTTATCTTATAAATGGTTCCTTTCAAGTTGTTGATTTCAGGATGTTTGTGATCTTGTTTTAAGATGCTGTGCTCATATTTCTGATAAGTTGGTTCTGCTGTAAATCGGATTGCATTAGTTTGATTTTTGTCTGCTATTTCAGTTACTGAATTATATCTGGATGGAAAGGAAATGGTATGCTGATTGCCCTTTTATTCTCTGTCAATTTTGTCTTTCCTCTTGTTTAGGCAGCCATGCTTATAAATGAATTGATGTCTATGATTTCCTTTATATTAGTTTGAGTTTTGTTCCCTATTTCAGTTGCCAAATTATATCCGGATGGAAACAGTATGCTGATTGCCCTTTTATTCCCCGTCAATTTTGTCCTTCCTCTTGTTTAGGCAGGCATGCTAGTAACGAATTGATGTCAATGATTTCCTTTACATATATGCCTTTGGTGGATTTAGAAGACTTAAAATATGACATTCTTGGAGATTTGCTTGATGAGAAACTGTGGTATTATTAGTCTATCAAACTATTTTACTTGGCATTGAATTATAAAATTAGCAGTAATAGTGGATTCTTTCATAGTGTCTATATGTTTCTCACGGAAGTTGGAGCCAACAATTAGCTGATGTTTTTGCCTTCCTTTTGAAATCATTGTTTCATATAATTCTGTGTCTATATCCTTCTAGATTCTAGATTCTGAGTCATACTGAAGTGCGTTTGATTTAAATTATTCTGAAACCAGTGTTACCTCTTTGCATGAACTCATGGATTATTCATTTTAGGATGGAGAATCAGGATGGAGTAGCCTTCACAGGGCTCTACATTTTGGTCATCTTGCGGTGGCTAGCATCCTTCTTCAATCTGGTGCCTCTATTACGTTGGAGGACTCCAAAGGTCGAACTCCAGTTGATCTCATATCTGGGCCTGTGTTGCAGGCAGTTTGCAATGGACATAATTCAGGTATCCACTACTTTATCATGACATGTTCATTGGGGATCTTATTGTTATTCTAAAAATGAACGTAATAGTGCTTGGAAATAACTGAGACGTTATCCATGTCTTTAGTTGCTACAGAGGTGTATAGTTGGGGAAGTGGCACAAACTATCAACTTGGAACTGGGAATGAACACATACAAAAATTACCACGCAAAGTTGACGCACTTCATGGTTCTTTAATCATGTTGGTTTCTGCTGCAAAGTTCCATAGTGTAGCAGTCACTGCTCAAGGAGAAGTCTATACATGGGGATTTGGAAGGGGCGGCCGCCTTGGGCAACCTGATTTTGATATTCACAGGTATAATTACTAGTTCTCCCTCATTTGCATGCAAACAGTTGTTTAAGTTTGATGATAATTCCAAAGTCAATTCTCCAAGTTTGAGCCATCTGATAATTTTGGCATATGCACTTCTACTGAACTTTGAATGGACTATAACTTTTGTTTTAAATTGTTTCAACATTTTGTCAGAAACTGAATTCTGAGCCTTTCACATAGTGGTATATATTTATATGATCACTGATTCACATTTGCATGTTTGTATACAAAAAGCAAAATAAATGAGAATGTGTTTTGTGTGCTTGCGAGTTTCACCTTCAAGACACAATTACAAATTGTTGAGGTGCAAACAGAATGAAAGCCAAGCTTTACGCTGAGGTTTAAGTGCAATACATAAAGTAGAAATTGAATTTGTGTATATTTTCACTTTTGAGAATGGAAGGTTTTCACTTGCAAAGATTTTTCTCTTAGCTATTAAGGTTTTTTTTTTTAAATCAACCAGATGTATATTATGATATTAGTGTATCCTTTACAGTGGTCAAGCTGCAGTTATTACACCCCGTCAGGTGACTTCTGGTTTAGGGTCCCGACGGGTGAGGGCAGTTGCAGCAGCTAAACATCACACTGTTGTTGCTACAGAGGGCGGGGAAGTGTTCACCTGGGGATCCAATAGAGGTAAATTATATGGGGAAGTTTGGTACATATGAATATGGAACTGGCTAAAGAAATGATAATCATTGTCTATGTGAGACTTGCCTATCTGTTCCGATTGGAAGTTTGTGTTTGCGACAATGGTACAGGCGAATGATAAAGATGTTTCTTCTATTTGTTGATGTGTTTCCCGACATTATTGATTCTTGAAGTATTTACTTTTTTCATATGATTTATGCAGAGGGTCAGCTTGGCTACACGTCTGTGGATACACAATCTACACCTCGCAGAGTGAGTTCTCTAAAGTCAAAGATTGTTGCTGTAGCTGCAGCAAACAAACACACTGCTGTAGTTTCAGAGAGTGGTGAAGTTTTCACATGGGGCTGCAATAGGGAGGGTCAACTTGGTTATGGCACATCTAACTCAGCCTCAAACTACACACCAAGAGTGGTCGAATACTTGAAAGGAAAGGTTTTCACAGGGGTTGCGGCTGCAAAATATCACACAATCATCTTAGGAGCTGATGGAGAGGTAACTTATAGCAGATTTATATTGTTATAAGAACTAGACTACTCAAATTAACTCAACAGATGCTTTGCCCCAGTTACTTCAGCTTGATTGTAAATACTTCTATGCAATTCAGCTTTGCCAATATTAGTGTCCTACACTGTTGTTGTGTTGTTATTGTTTGTGTTTGGTTGCTCAAATACTTTCCTGCTGTTTACTCTTTAACTTTTGCCAAATCCTACATTTTATATCTGGGCAGGTATACACTTGGGGTCATCGACTTGTTACACCTCGACGTGTAGTCATTGCTAGAAACTTAAAGAAAAGTGGGAGCACCACTTTGAAGTTCCATCGCATGGTACGGCTTCATGTGGTTGCTGTTGCTGCAGGGATGGTACATAGCATGGCTCTTACAGAGGATGGTTCACTATTTTATTGGGTCTCCTCTGATCCTGATCTTAGATGCCAGCAGGTTTTATTTTCTCAGTGCCTTGTTGAATTTTTCCTATCCTTGCAAGTGAAACATGTTACTTACTTTTCATCTCTATTTTTTTTTTCCCCATTTCTGTAGCTATTTTTGCTGTCTGGAAGAAATATAGTAAGCATTTCTTCAGGAAAGTATTGGACTGCGGCAGTTACAGCAACAGGTGATGTTTACATGTGGGATGGGAAGAAAGGTAAGGATAAGCCACCTATTGCGACCCAGTTACATGGTGTAAAGAGGGCTACCTTAGTTTCAGTTGGTGAAACACATCTATTGATTGTTGGTTCTCTGTATCATCCCATCTATCCACCCAATGTGGTTAAGAGTCCGCTGAAGCTAAAGCTGAATGTCAGGGATGAGTCAGAGGAGTTTGATGAGGATTTTATTTTTGATGATATGGAGTCCAACAATCTGTCATCCACCATACAAAAAGATGATTTTGGGCGAAGACCCATTCCAAGCTTAAAAAGCCTCTGTGAAAAAGTGGCAGCAGAGTGTATGGTGGAGCCACGTAATGCTATACAACTGCTGGAAATTGCAGATTCACTTGGAGCAGATGATCTGAGAAAGCACTGTGAGGTATGACTTTAAGTCACCTGGATACACGGCACACCCACCTAGGAGGATCTAAGTGTACATTGTAGGTGGTAGGGCTGGGAAAGGCATTTCATGGATAGCCTCTTCATGGATGCTATTTGCTGAATTGATTGTTGGGAACTGATAATTAGACTATTAGGACTGCTGTTGTATTCTATTTAGTTTTTTGGGGCGCCACCTGCTGTACATCTCTTAGAAGATCATTTAAATACATTGAAAAAGACATTATTGTGTGTTAGATCCATGTTATCTTAAAAATTGTTTAAAGATTGGCACTTGGTGCTGTTTATATGGTGTACATGTTAAGCACGTTCTGTAGACTTTATTTGGGGCAGATAATTCTTTTATCTGTTGTAACTTACTTATCCAAGCTGTTTACTTGTATGCAGGAGATTGCTATTCGCAACCTTGACTACATTTTTATGGTCTCATCGCATGCTATTGCAACTGCCTCACCAGACATTCTAGCCAACCTTGAAAACGTGTTGGACCAGAGATCATCTGAACCATGGAGTTACCGCCGGCTCCCAACTCCGACAGCCACTTTTCCTGCAATTATTAATAGTGAAGAGGATGATACTGCGAAGGAGATTATAAGGACTCGTAATTCCCACAGAAAGAAAAACACCTTGAAAAGCAAAAATGACCAAAGATTAGACTCTTTTCTACAACCCAAAGATAATCCCAATGAAGGCATCTGTAAACAAGTTCGAGCTTTGAGGAAAAAGTTGCAGCAGATTGAGATGCTTGAAGAAAAGCAGTATAGTGGGCATCATCTTGATGACCAACAAATTGCAAAGCTTCAAACCAAGTCTGCTCTTGAGAGCTCACTTGCCGAGCTTGGTGTTCCAGTTACACCACTGGCTAAAGCATCATCTTCAGTTTCACTGGATGGTAAAGGCAACAAAAAGACTGAGACGAAAAGACAGCGGAGAAAGGCCACACAGAGGCTATTGCAAGTGGAGACCGCATCTGGTTTTTCTGGCACTGAAGTCATTCCAAACTCTACTAAGGATTTCTTGGGTGTTGAACTTTCTCAGGTTTCCAAGAATAAGGTTAGCATTTTAACCATTATAACACTCCTTTGCTTTGAATAGCTAATTGATTGCACCATTCTCCCAATTTTTGACTGATGAAAGACTTGGTGCTAGTTGATTATGGATTCACAAAAATATCTTGTAAGGAGTCATTGGGAGCATTTTTTATGCAGCTGAAAGCTAATATTACCCTTTTTGTGTGCGTTTGTGGGCTTAAGTGGTAGGTTGCTTATGGGTACACAAATCTTTGATGACGAGAGTTCGTAAGAAATTCAAGATTGTGCTCCAGCCAAATTTTATAAAATCATTATGTTAATTTGTTTGTGCATGCATACCTTTAAATACATCTAGGTTTACTGGAGGGAGGCTTGAATCAGGTAGGAACATTCTTGACTTCTTGTAGAAATTAGTGCTTCTAGGATTATTTTATGAATTCATATTTGTGTCCCGCGCAACCCTAGTAATTTGCTGAAAATCTTCACCCTACATGATCATGCGTTCTTCTTCCTATAGATAATGATTGCTTGAATGAATTTTAGTTTTTATATTTGTGTACTGGTTTGAAATAGATTCTAGTGGTGTTTCTATTCAGACTGTTCTGAAATCTTCTTCTGAAATTCGTTCTGTTTCTTAACCCTGGCATATAATTAGTATTTTAAAGTGTCACCATTATGGTTCCTATTTGATTGTAGCCTAAATGATTTTTATGTCCTCTTATACTAAAGAGAACCTTTTAGTTATATTTTCTACAAACTACTGAGAAGTCAGAAAAATAAAATACATTACTTGAATATTTAAGTATGACTATTGAACAGTTTTGATTTGTAACTTTTGGTAGGAGGGAAGTGTCAAGTGTGAAGAAATTGTGGCGAGCCAAGCTGCTAAAGAGTCCACTTTTCATGTTCAGGACAGTTTAGTCTTGCCAAAAAATAAGAACTTAGTACCAACATCATCCAAGAAGAAGAACAAGAAAGGAGGCCTTTCTATGTTCTTGAGTGGTGCTCTTGATGATACCCCCAAAGATGTTGCTCCCCCTCCTGCAACACCCAGAAGTGAGGGTCCTGCATGGGGCGGAACTATAGTTTCAAAGGGACACACTTCTCTTCGCGAAATACAGGATGAGCAGAGCAAAATCAAGGTGAACAAACCAACCAGAAGCAAAGATCAGATGGAAGATCTGTCCGATGGTAGAAGTGATGGGAAACTCCTATTGAGTTCGTTTTTGACTTCAAAACCAATACCTGTTGTGGTCTCGGCTTGCACTTCACAGGTGTCTGATGGAGAGAGAAGCACGCCTCCTTGGGCTGCTTCTGGGACACCTCCCCACCTTTCTCGTCCGTCGCTTAGGGACATTCAGAAGCAGCAGGAGGTTTGTGAATTTAAACCCTAAATATTGGGAATTTATAGAGGTGATATGGACTGGATAATGAAAATGGGTGTATATTACATTTTTATCTTAGAAATGCCTTGTCAGAAACATTCCTTTCTGCCTACTGTTTGCCCAATGACTACCATAGGCTGCCCATGTAGTGTCCTTGAATTTCATGTGTGTGTCTGTGTGTTATCTTTTATTTTCTCAGAAGAGAATTTGATTTTGTTTTGCTTTGTCTCAAATCAGGGAAAGCAACAGCAGATTCTCTCCCACAGCCCCAAAACAAGAATGACTGGATTTTCAGTTGCTTCAAGTCAGGGCTCACCATCAGATTCCCCTGGATTGAACCGCTGGTTCAAACCGGAGGTCGATACACCCTCATCCATTCGCTCGATTCAGATCGAGGAAAAGGCTATAAAAGACCTCAAGCGTTTTTACAGCAGCGTCAAGGTTGTCAAGAACCAGTCCTGAGAGGGCCATGTTGCATTTTCTTTAGCAGGTAGCAGTTCCGGCTCTTCTTTGTTGTTTTTGTTCTTTTCCTTTCATTAATGCTCTGCTGTAAAATTTATTGTACAGCTGATCTGTACATTCAACTCTTTTGATTTATAGAGTAGTTCTCAATCTTCTTCCCACCTCTTGTTCTTTTTCTTTTGCCACCTTTCTTTTCTCAAAGTCTGGCAAATCTTAGATTTTAGATAAGTTGTTCATGCAAAGTTTAAAATTCTACTAGAGATGGCTGTTTCTCTTGTAGATATTATGTACTAATAATACTGTTGTACTCTCCACATGATCTCTTAGAGGGTCACATTTTTATTTTCCTTGTCTTTTGATCCTTTTTGGCAAATACTAGGATTGCTCAGAGTAGATTGGAAATCTTGCATTTGTTGTATTCTTTAGAATCTTTAATTCAATAAACATGCACTCTTCAGTTGAACTATTTGGATTTTTGGCTGCATAATAATGATTGACCCAAAAAAAAAAAAAAAATCAATAATTCAAGTGGTTTCTCATTAAAAATTTGATTTTTGGCTTATTGGTGTATTGCTGTTATGGTTTTGTTTGCTTCGGCATGTCACTAAGAGTCATTATTGCTCAATTCTTCGGATTAGGATCTTTTTAAGTTGTAGTTTTTCAATTAAAAAATTCAGGCAGTTTCTTTACATAGAAATGCCTGAAAAAATGCCATCTCTTAAAATTATGGTATCGAAATGCCTGAAAAAACTATTAAAATTATGGCATGTTATCAAGACAGCTAAAAAGATTTTCTTTAAAAGCTTTTTCTTCACTTTTGCGAAGATGCTTATTTTTCAAAAAACTTATTCTTAGGATTATCTCATATCGGTTGTGGAAGGGATTGGTGGTTAGTTTATAAGTATGAGATAAAGCTTTACCTCTTAAGCTAACTTTTGGGGTTGAGAGAGGCCTAAAATCACTCAACACTGGTAAAAGATAATTTTTGGTTCTTACGACATAGAGAACAAAAACTTGATAAAAATATATACAGTAACATGCTAACTTTTTATTATGTAACATTTTAAAAGTGTTTTAATATTTTTTCTAAAAAAAGTTTAAATTGCTTCATTTGATAAATTGTAGAGGATCCTAATCCCAATTCTTCAGCAGCCAACATCTTCACAGGGATTTCTGCAAGGTTTCCATTGTTGAAAGTAAAACATGCATTGTGTTTTGCAAGGGTTCAAATCGCAACTCATATAAGGAACCTGCAATAGTTATAAATATTAAAATGTGTTTTGGAAGCAACTCAGGGAAAAATTTCGACAAAACTATATACGATCCAAGAAATTAATTGGATAGTGAGTTCATCTACATGACGGAGTAATTGCACACTGAACTAGTATTATATAGCACATAGAAGTGAAAAGGTGGGCGGTTAATACACTAACTATCTAGGTGGCTATAGTTAGCAGTTTTAAGTTTTTTCAAAATATATATATATATGTATGAAACAATATTGTGTTTAAAATTCTAAATATATTTAAAAATGTATAAAAATTTAGAAAAGATGTCGTATGTAGCATGATAGTATCGTATTACCATATAAACAACATCGTGTTGGTTATTTTTTTTTGTTTTTAATTTTTTCTTTTAAAAAGTAGTTAGCGGTTAGTAACTTTACTAACCGCTAACTCGATGTCGTATGCAGTATGATAGTATCGTATTACCATATGAACAACATTGTGTTGGTTTTTTATTTATTTATTTATTTTAAAAGAACATTTATTTTAAAAAGTGGTTAGTGGTAAGTAGCTCTACTAACCACTAACTACATAGGTGGTTAGTGGATTTTACAAACCACTTGGAAAAAAAAAAAAAACATTTATTTTAAAAAGTGGTTAGTGGTAAGTAGCTCTACTAACCACTAATTACATAGGCGGTTAATGGATTTTACTAACCACTTAGAGCATTCACAATGGAAGAGCTATCTAAAATAGCTCTTTAAATTGATAAAAATCTGCATTGGATAAGCTAAAAATGTAGAATAAATTTTGTTAAATGAGCTAAAAAAGCTACATGTAGGTGTAATATTGAAAGAGCTATTTTCCTACATTTTCTCACGTGTTTTTTTTTTTTTCTCCCACTATCTCTCACAAAATTTTCTTCCACGTTTTTTTTTTTATTGTTTCTCTCACTGTTTTCTTTTTCAAAATTTTCCTACTATTTCTCTTTCATCTCATTTTTCCAAAATTTTCTCCTATTATTTCTCTCCACATCACTTTTTTCTCAAAAGTTGAAAAATAAGATATTACAAAAAATAAAATCATTATAAAAATAAAAAAATAATTACAATTAAATGATATAGATAAAAATATAACTAATCGGATGTAAGAGGTCCTTGAAAAGTTATTAGCTAAACTAGATAAATTGAGTTTTGATGAGCTATTTTACATAAAAAAGTAGCTCATCCATTGTGAATGCTCTTAGGCGATTATGCTTAGCAGTTTTAGCTAATAATCGCTTACCGTACCCACCTTTTCACCCTTACTTAAATTGACAGTAAGATGAAACTAACCTAAATGTACTAATTTCATCCATACTATTTTAACAACCTTGTTATGCCTCTCTTATGTGTACCACTCAACTCCACTATTGAGAGAGAGTTTCTAAGTCCACACTGTTTCTTCTGTGTTTTCAACTGGTTTTAATGTTTTTCTTTGCTAAGGGTCCGTTTAGATTTGTGACTTTAAAAGGTACAATTCAAAAGTGGCGATTTTAAAACACAGTTAAAATTGTAGTTTGGCAAAATTGCAGTTTGAGCTTTAAAATCGCACTTTAACTTTTAAAATTATATATTTTCAAAAAAGCACCTCATCACCTATGATTTGAAAATGCAAATTTTCTATGTTTTTAAATCACAATTTTTTAAAGCACATTCCAAACAAGTCATGTTTTGTGATTTAGTTTAAAAACACACTTTTTAATTGTAATGTCAAATTCACCGAGTCCAACTCAAACTCATCATTTGGAAACTATAAGAGCAACATGTGTAAACTACAGTACTATCGACAAACCACCGCCGTTGGACCACGGACTGGACATCGCTAGGCCACCACCGGACCTCCATCAATCATCCCTGGGCCACTGCCAAGCAACCACCGGACCACAACTAAGCCACTATTGGACTACCATTGGGCCACCGTTGGATCATACGGGGCTCAATGGCGAAGCTAGACAATTCATATTGTAAGGGCCACTGAACTAAAAATATGATAAATATAATTTTAAATAAAAATTGAATAATTTACACAATATATGCATCACAAAAAAGATATCTATAAAATTTCATAAATATGTGCTCAAATTGATATATTAGAAATGTAACGTGTTAGCACTATATCAAAAAGACAAATACAAAAAAAAGTGTTTAGAACTGCACTTTACGGTCTCTTAGAAGTGCAAAATCATCAAGTATCGAATCTAAATCGAAGTTCTCAGCAATTTTCCATTCAATATAGATAACTAAACTGTTTGCAAGAAAATCATCCTCCATTTTGTTGCGAAGTCGTATTTTAACAATTTTTATTGTTGAAATTACTCGTTTGGTAGTTGTTGTAAACACTGAAAAAATCAAAACAAGACGAATCAATCTATCAATAAGATAGTATGTATTTGATTTTTCTATCTTTGCCAATCCTTGGCATAATTTTGTAATGAAGACAAATTTTGTAATGTCGGATCAGTAAACACATCAAATTCAAAATACCTCAACTGATATCTCAAATTAATTTTCTCCTACTTAGAAAAATCAAGAGGATAATACTTCTCTGCACTGATGCATATATTGCCAATTTTAAATGATTTATAAGCATCTTTTGGATTCAAAGCTAAGCTAAGTGTCAAGTTCAATCGCCACCAAACTTACTATCAAGTTCTTACAGTTGAAAGTTGACAATAGTATTGAATATGTTAAAATGATAATGATGCTCCATTGTAATGTGATTCTTTTGATTACGACATTGAACCTTCAATATAACAAGCACTCTAATAAGGAATGTCAATTTCAGATTTCTTGGAGATAGAGACAATATTCTCAAGAAAATTATCCCAACCATTATCTCTTAACTTTTGGATAAGTTTTTTTGTAATAGAAAAACATTCAAAATGTCTTGAGATTTTTGTTGCAAAACTTGACAAAAAATCAGTTATGCCCGTGATTTCCTTCATTAAATGTAAAATAAATATGAACTCAAAGGATATAAACATTTTATAAGCAGCATTAGCATCTTCTCGTTGATAGTAAGTGTCTCATTCTCTTCTAATATCTTCAAGCACTGTACAAGTAGCATCAAACATCCTTGTTAGGCTACAAATAGAATTAAAATGAGAACCTCAATGAGAGTCACTAGCTCATTTCAAAGTGCAAATTTGGTTAACCCTTTTCAGTTTCAAGCTCACTAATAGCTCGCATATGTGCAATTTGTGTTGCATGAACAACTTGTAGTTGATCATGACGTTTACATGAAGCACTAACCACATTGATAATGAAATTCAAATTTGTGAAGAACTTATGAACATAAACTACCTCTCTAGATGCATCAACTAATGCGATGAGCAAAATAATTAATATAATATGCACAAAGACAATCATTAAGAAATAATGTTTGCAAATCTTTTCTATTCACCACACATGTTATTAGTACCATCATATCCTTGTCCATGGATATTTTGAATATCAAGGCGATAACGAAAGAGAACATCAGATATTCCATTCTTTAGAGTCAATGTCAATGTATCTTTAACATTTACTAGATCAAAGAAACGTTCTTGTATAAAACCATCTTTATCAACAAATCTCAAAACAATAGCCATTTGCTCTCTGTTAGACTCATCATGTGCTTCACCACCAATAATGCAAAATTTAGAGTCTCCAATATCTTCACAAATTTTGTCTAGCACTTTACTTGCAATGACTTGCAAAATCTCCTTTTGAATTGTATGTGAAGTATACTTTGCAGATTTTGGAACATTTTCCAAAACAACACTTGCAACTTTATCATTATATGATTCCAAAATTTTAATCATTTCAAGAAAATTACCTCGATTTTTTGAATCAAGAGTCTCATCATGACCTCTAAAAGTACATCCTTGAAATGCAAGACATCGAACAACATCAACAGAAGTTTTCACACTGTAGTCAATTATTTAGAATTTGTTCAGTACTTTGTGCATTCAATACTTTATCGATATGCCGTGATTGATTTCGTAAATTCTCACAATATTTCACAGCATTATTATGAGGTGAACAAAGATCCTCCCTAATATGAGTCAAAAGGCACAATTTTTTTTTTCCATCATGAACATTTTTCCAATTTCTAAATTCCTTGATAGTAAATACATCACATCCAGGACGTCCAACGGCTTTCATAGTAAAAAGATAACATGTTAGATAATATGTAACATCCTTAGAACAAGAATACTCAAGCCAAGTTGAAAATTGTGTGAACCAAGAAGCATGAAAGCGATGAGGGTGCTTTTTTGGTCTAGAAGATGGATAATTTGGAAGAATAAGTTGATATGGACCATCTTTCAAATAAGCCCATCTCATTTCATCACGTTGATTGACTGGATAGTCCCACATCGGATGATGTAATCCCATCTCATTTCATCCTTAGAACAAGAATATTCAAGCCAAGTTGAAAATTGTGTGAACCAAAAAGCATGAAAGCGATGAAGGTGCTTTTTTGGTCCAGAAGATGGATAATTTGGAAGAATAAGTTGATATGGACCATCTTTCAAATAAGTCCATCTCATTTCATCACGTTGATTGACTGGATAGTTCCACATCGGATGATGTAATCCTGGATCTTGTTCTATAGACTTCATTAATATTAAGTGTGGATGATTTAAAATGAATCTCTTGTGTTTTCACAATTACCGAATTCAAAAGGATGTTCTTCATCTTCAACCCTTGGAGATTTAAGATGACGCTCATTGGGATTTGAAGTTTCAACATTAAAATCCAATGGTGTATTACTTTCTGAAATGTCGGTTTTTTTCCTTTTGAAGAATGAATCAAGAGTTTTAAACTTTGACATGATTCATGAACCTAAAATTTTCAAATTAAATCATGACCCCGCAAGAGACAATCAAAGTTTATAAACATTAAATAACAAAATAAGTAATCAACAATCAGCAATCAACCATAATAAGCAATCAACAATCAGCAATCAACCATAATAAGCAATCAACCAATCAGCAATAAGACATAAATACATTATACATGTCTCATGACTCTCATTGTCTTGTCCTTGCAACTTGTAGACACTACAAAATTTTTTTTTATTTTTTTATTTTTTAACAGCCCATTAGTGATGTGTCATTAGCAACGTATGTGGTGGGTTAACAAATTGGAAGTCATTAATGGGACTTTAGTAACATCTCAAAACTAAAATTTAAAAAATTATTAAAAATAAGTAAAAAATTCACTTTACTTTCCCTAAAGTTTCAGGAGTTTTTCAATTTGAACCATAAAGTTTTAAAATTGGTAATTTACCCTTTAAAGTTTCAAAAAGTTTCAATTTAAACCCTCCGTTAATATATTCCGTCTAAGGGTAACTATGTAATTTCATAAATTTTTGTCCAATTTGATGGAAATTAGTAAAGGAAGATTTAAATTGAAAATTTTTGAAACATTTGGGGGGTACAGTATATTGCCAATTTTTAAACTTTTGAGTTTAAATTGAAAAACCTCTGAAACTTCAGGAGGATAAAGTGAATTTTGCCCAAAAAATAAATATCTTTTTCTTTTTCAATTTTTTTCCAAGATTTTTTTTTTCAAATAATATCATCATGAAATCTAATTTTCAAAAATCCATACCCAGCAGCAAATCAAAATTTATTTGAAAAAAAATAATAATTAAACTTGGAATAGATCAATAAATTCAAACCCAGCAGCAAAAATTAATTTAAGCAAAATTTTACAAAAATTTCAATAGATCGTCAAAAGTTTTGATTTTGGAATCTAATTTTACTACTCACTCACTGTGTGGAGTTGGAGAGTACCCAAAATCATAAACCTGCAACACCAAAAACCCAGAAAAATCAATACGTTTAAAAGTTAAGACAAATGACAGAAAAATTAGCCATTAGAGTATACGATTTCCGTTCCCAAAGTGGATTCACCAACCAGAAAAATTTTAAACACCTAAACCAAGCAGCAAAAAATAAATAAATAAATTCAAAACCCCAAACCTATCAGAAAAAAAAGAAAAAAAGAAAAAGAAAGATATTCTCTTCTCTTTTTCATTTTTAATCTTCTTATCTTCTCTCTCTCTCTCTCTTCCTTTTTTTTTTTTTTCAACTGTGATAAGAGGGGCTGGCATGGTGGGAAAACTGTGAGAGTGCAGAGAGAAAAAGATAGAAAAAGAGAAGAAGAAAGAAGAAAGAAGAGGTGGTGCACGTCCAGGAGGAAGAAAAAAGAGGGAAGAAGAAAGAAAAAGCGAAAAAGAGGGAAGTAGCTAGCGCATGTTTCTAATGCCCATTGGTGACGTGTGTCCAGCTGGCACGTCACCAATGGGGTTCGGCGTCACTATTGTCATAATTTTTTTTTAAAAAAAAAACACTTTGGCAACTTTGACATGTTATCAACGGCAAACTGAATAAATAAATAGGACTTTGATTACTGAAAATAAAACCTCCATCCTACAATATGTTGATTTCTAGCTAACAATAATAATTGATCAAATGCCATTAAAAAGTGCCACTATTCCAATGCCATTAAACTTGATTTTTTTTGTAGTTTAGTTGACATTACTAAGTGGTAATGTGTCAAATTTGACACGCTACCAAATACTTTAGTAATGTGTGAGAAATTGCCATGTCACCAAATGGTGATGTGTGAAAAAATCTTGCACTGTAGACATGTCATTAAAAATAATATAAACTAAACAAAAAACCAAATAATATAAACCAAATAAATTCCCAAAAATCAAAATTAACAAAGTAGCATAAGCTGCTTAACCATACTAATAAAACTTGTAGAGAAGTAATTAAACATGTCTTGTCCAGGTGTCCAAATAAAACTATAAACTAGAAAGTAACAAAGGATCTTAACCAATGTTACCAATCAGAGAGAAACCAAGGAAATTAGGGTTGTAGCTCACCTTGATTTTGAAGATGTGAAGAACACCGCTCGACCCAAACCACCCAATGACCACCCAAATGCCGGTGAGTTCCTTCGGACCTAAAACATCGAAATGCCTAACTTCAGTCTTTCAAGTTGTCCTTGCAACTTGTAGAAATAAAGCTATAAACATAAACTAGAAATTAACAAAGGATCTTAACCAATCAAGAGAAATCAGAGAGAAGTCAAGG
Source organism: Carpinus viminea (assembly GCA_013348765.1). Taxonomy (NCBI): domain Eukaryota; kingdom Viridiplantae; phylum Streptophyta; class Magnoliopsida; order Fagales; family Betulaceae; genus Carpinus; species Carpinus viminea. The sequence goes on from CP054674.1 coordinate 20,619,665, forward strand.
AAATTAGGGTTATGGTTCACCTTGATTTCAAAGAACCTTGCTTGAACCAAACCACCACAACGCCGGTGAGTTCTGCCAAAGCCGAACCCAAAACACCCAAATGCTTAACTTCTGCTTGACCCAAAACAACCAAATGCAGATTAGTTCTGTGTAGTGACCCAAATAATTAAGTAAGCTTAGGTAGCTTAGTTTGGGAGTTAATTTGGGCTTTGGGTCACTAAGGACACAAGAGGGGCAATTTAAACTTTTGGACCGGACGTACGCTAAGTCTGGGAGATGTACGCTTCTGTCCTTAAAGCGGACGTGCGTGGGGGGACCATCGTATGTATGCTCTGCAATTAGTACACAAACGTGTGCAGGACCACATGGACATAAGCTACTTTATGGAATATCCTTTGGTTAATACTTGGCCGTACGAAATACCATTTAGACCTCTGTGTAAACAGTACCAGACGTACAATAGGGTTGGTGAATGTCTACTACTTTTCTAGAGGGTTGGTATAACCCTTTAGCTATAAATACCTCCTACCTCTCATTAATTCTCACGCTCTCTCAAGCCCCTAGGCTGCAAAAATCCTTTCTTATGTGTGTTTTCTAAGGTTTTGTGAGTTTCTATACTAAGAGTGAGGAAGTTCTTGAATTTTTTTTTGTAACAAGGCATAACATTCAACCAACAAGGGGGCCAAAGGCCTTACAACAAGTCAAAATGAGAGAGGGGGGGATCTTTACCACTACATATGGGAGAGGAAGTAGGGGGAAAGTAGGTAGGAATGCAGCCCGAGAACACTCGTGCCGCGGCCCAAAACGCCATATGGTGGGCGTCAAAAGTTTGCACTTCTGTGGATTTTTTTTGCTTCCCAAAGAGGGGAAGATGAGATCAAAGATAAAGCATTGGCAATAACAGATTCTATGTGCCAATCAAGAGAATCTCCTTCTAGAGAGAATTTTGTTAACTTCAAACCAGTAGCTAAGGAGGCTGCAAGTTGAGCTGCTAAGGCCTTTCCATAGGTAGGCTCACAAGGAGGATTGGTCTGAGCAATAGCCTTGATGATTTTCCCTTTGGAATCTCTACAAACAGCAGCCTGCACTGAGAAGGAATCACAGATTGCAGTGTCAAAATTGATCTTAAAGGACCCTGCTGGAGGAGGGGACCAGAGCTTCTTTATGAGAGGAGATGAGGATTTGGCTACTGCATGATCCAGAGCAGCCCTTCTGATGGAGCTTGCAAGAGCAGAAATGTCTGGTATAGAGCCTTCATGAACTACTTTGTTTCTAGCATACCAAATCTGATCACACAAAACAGAAGCATAAATTTGGAACAAATGACAGTCGGCAAGAGGAATACCTAGGATAGAATGAGGGCTAAGATGCCTTGGATCCAGTTAGAAGGAGATAAGGAAGACCAAGCAAAAGAATCTAGCTACCCAAAAGAAGTTCTCCATGCCACTTTAGCAAAAATGCAGTTGAAAAACAAATGAGAGAGAGATTCTTCCTCAGAGCTGCACAAAGGGCAAAGAGATTCTGGAGCAGGGATGTGAAAGAGAGCTTTAAGTCTTGTTTTGGTGGGGAGAAGGTTCCAGGCTATTTTCCAGAGAAGCAAAAGGAGCCTAGCATTCAGATTTAGCTTCCAAAGGGATTTCCAAAGGCTAGACTCCAAAGGAGAAGAAACAAAATTAATTCTAGGGCTACTGATCAACCTGTATACAGAACTAGTGGAGAAAAGACCATTGGATGAGGGGGTCCAGAGAAAAGGATTAACAAGATGAGGACTGATAGGAATCTTAAGGATTTCTTTGACACTAGCAGAGGAGAACAAAGAAATCAGTAGGGAGAGATTCCAAGAGCCATTTATATTGAAGAGATTAGAAACCTTCAAATTTGGAAAGGAGGTTTTGCTCATATGGATAGGAATGGGGGAGAAAAAAGGCAAAGTGGGAATCCAAGAGGAGTTCCAAACAGAAAGAGAGGTTGTTTTATGGATCCTATGGCATACACCTAGAGACAGAATTGGTTTGGACTTTTGTATTCCTTTCCAAAGCCAAGAAGTGGTAGAATAGGAAGAGGGGGAAAGAAAAGAACCAGTTTTGAGATACTTACCTGTGAGCTGGGAGGCCCAAAGAGATTTTGAACCATTGAGCAGCTTCCAACCTCGCTTAGAAATGAGGGCAAGATTGACATCTTTCATGCTTCTCATTCCTAAACCACCAAAAGCTTTAGGAGTGCAAATAGAATGCCAAGATTTTAGAGTGAGATTTCTGCTTTTTTTAGGAGGGAAACCCCACCAGAAGTTCTTGAAAACCTTATCCAGTTTGCTGTAGAAACTCTTTGGAAGCAAGAAGGTGCTCATTGCATAAGAAGGAATGGCTGCTGCAACAGATTTAATGAGCACCAACCTACCAGCTTGAGAAAGTGACTTAGCCCGCCAACCTTCAATCTTAGGCTTCACTTTCTCAATAATAGGTTGAAAGGCTGATTTTTTGAGTTGCCAAACAAAATAGGCAAACCTAAGTAGATAGACTTGGTTGAGTTAGAGGGGAAAGACAGAACCTCAAGAATATGGTTGATAGTAGAGGGGTTAGTGTTTCTAGAAAATCTTAGAAGATTTGCCATTGTTGATGGACTGACCAGATCAAAGGCAATATTTAGAGAGACAGGCTTGGATACAGGAAGCTTCTTTAAGAGTGGCTTTGCCAAAGATCAAGAGATCATCAGCAAAGAGAAGGTGGTGGATAGCAGAAGTTTGCCTAGAGATTTTCAATCCTTTTAGGTTCCCAACTGCTTCTTCTCTAAATAGCAAACGGGAGAGAACTTCAGAACCAAGAATGAACAAAAAAGGAGAAAGAGGATCACCTTGCCTAAGGCCTCTCTTAGGAGAAAACAAGCCAAAAGGACTCCCATTTAGAAGGATGGAAAAAGAGGAGGAGGAGATGCATAATCTGATCCAATTCAACCAAGAAGTGTGAAAGCCTAACTTCTGCATAATGGCTAAGATGAAATCCCATTCCATTTTATCAAAAGCCTTTTCCATGTCCATGTTAAGAAACATGAACCCTCCTTTACCTCTTTTGTGTTTGAAAGAGTGTAGCAACTCATGTGCCAAGATAGTGTTGTCTTGTATATTTCTTGAGGGAACAAAAGCTGATTGGAGGGGAGAGATGATCTTGGGGAGCATGACCTTCAATCTGTTGGCCAGAATCTTGGTGATAATCTTATACACAATGTTACACAAACTGATAGGTCTAAAATGGTGGATAGTGTAAGCACTAGACTGCTTGGGAATCAAAGCAATGTGGGTGTGATTTTGTTCTTGTAGCAAAATGTGATTGAGGAAAAAATTTCTGATGCAACCAAGGACCTCCACTTTCACCACAAGCCAGTATTTCTTGAAGAACAAAGCAATGAAACCATCCGGCCCTGGAGCTTTGGAAGAACCAAGACTGGAGAGGGCTTGAACCACCTCTACATCAGTGGGAATAGCACAGAGAAAGGAGTTATCTTCATCAGTGATAATAGGGTCAAAAAGCTTTAGCATATCTTCTTCAATTGAGGGAGCTGAGGAAGAGAAAAGGTTGGAGAAATGAGAGACAAAAAAATCTCCAATTTCAGTTCTGTCAGAAACCCAGGCTCATCAGGAGATTTCAGAAAATGCACAGCATTAGACCTTCTTCTAATCAAAGTGGAAGAGTGAAAGTATTTTGTGTTAAGGTCCCTGCAATGCAGCCAAGATTCTCTAGATTTAGACCTCCACATAGATTCCTCTTTCAAAAGCAAACCATCCAGCTCAAGCTTCAGAAGAGATTCCTCCTTGCTGGCTAGAGAACTAGGAGGAGCAGACCTGCACTTTATCAAGCTTGAGCAGAGAGGACTTGATTTGAGCTTGAATGTTGCCAAAATGAAGTTTATTCCACCTCTTCAAGGCAGCTTTTGTTTGAACTAATTTTTTTACTAGACAATTAGCTGAGGAGCCTGCAAAATGATGGTCCCAAGCTGTTTTGATGACCAGGCCACAGGTTGGATCCAAAGTCCAGAACTCTTCAAATTTGAAAGGCCGAGGCAAAAAGGTTGAGGAGGTATTGGTGTTTAAGGCAATAGGGTTGTGATCTGAGATGGAGGCAGGAGGTGTATGAGGGAAAAGTCTGGATGGAGGTGAATCCAATCAAGAGAAGCCAAGCCTCTGTCAAGCCTTTCTTTGATTGTAGCAATACCTTGCCTGTTGTTGCACCAAGTGAAGGAGTTGCCAACAACACCAAGGTCAACTAGGCCAAGGTGATCAATAAAATTCCTAAATGGGCAGTGAGAGGAGCTAGCAACAGGTCTGCCACCAAGTTTTTCAATTTGATCCATAACAAAATTTAAGTCCCCAATGCAAAGCCAAGGACTGATAAAATCCTCACCCATAACAATGAGAGAGTCCTAAAAGGCAGGCTTATTGAGAGTTTCAGGAGGACCATAAATTCAAGACAAAATCCAAGGGCTGTTAGGAGGGTCAGAAAAACACCATGCTGAGATGATGTTTCTGTTAGTGAGGAAGCATTCAAGCTCCACTCCTAGCCTCCAAGTAAGAACCAGGCCACCACAAGTACCAATGGGGACAACATGAGTCATAACAAAGTAACCAAGTTGATTCAGAATGGAGGAGACAAGGGAAGGGGAAGATTTGGTTTCAGAGAGGAATATAATATCAGGGTTGTTTGCTCTGATCAAAGCCTTGAGCCCACGAACTGCAGCAGGGCGAGAAATCCCTCTGCAGTTCCAGGATATTAACTTCATTTGCAGTTGGGGGACACCACATGGTCCCTTAAAAGGTATGAACTATCATGCAATTCAGTAGCAGAAATAGAAGCAGGAAGCAAAACCTGTTTCTTGTACTTTGCAGCTTTGAAGAATGTTCGAGCTGGGAGCTGCAGGGTTGAGTGAGGAGTTGCATCCATAGGCAAAGGAGCTTCCATTTCATCAGGATCAGGAGCTTTCTGGTGTAAGCTGTCAGAGCTCTTCTTGTAGGGCAGAAGGTCACCAGAGGACTTGGCTCTTTTCTTCTTTAGCTATGAGGAATTGCAGCCTGGAGGGGAGGGGTTACCAGGTTTGTGGAGCCGGGTTGGAAACAGAGTATTTTTAGTAGAGTTGACTTTTTTGGAGCTGTTTGAGTATTTTTTGGAGGGAAATTTTGGAAGGGTGTTTTGAACAGATTGGGAAAAGATACATGTTGAGTTGGGGAAGGAAGAGAGGGGGGTTTATTTCAAAAGGTAGGACAATGGCTAGGGAGGGTTGTTTCTGAGTGGAGGCACCAGTAATAGTCTGGTTCATATCTAAGGAGCTGGTTATAGTTGAAGTAACTGGATTCTGAGGTTGGGAACCGGGTTGTAGAGGAGGTGGAGGTGGAATTGTTTTAGTGGCTGTAAAGTTAATGGAAGGGGCGGTGGAAGAGATAACACTGAGATCATAGGTAGTGGGGGAGGTATGGAGTGATGTGACCATAGGCAGAGATATTTTTTTATGTATGGGAAAAGTATGTGCAGGTGCTGGGATTGATAGAGCATTGGTAACAGGAATCAGATTAGATTGACTCAAGTTTGAAGATTCAGGAGCCCTAATCTGAGAAGAAGTAGGATGTTTTTGAGGATTGGGGAAGGTTGCAGAGGTTCTAGAGGAGGTGGAGGGCAAAAGGTTGGAGAAAATGTTAACAAGCAAAGAAACAACATATTTCTCATGGACCTTTTGCAGGAGCAGCATTACAAAGGATGGATTTATGCCCAATTCTGCCACAGGAACAGCAGTAAATGTCCAATCTCTCATATTTTAGAAGAATGTCCAGAGGTTCTCCACCTTCTCTACGGAAAATAAAACCTAGTTTAAGGGGAATGCGGACATCCAACTCCACCAGGAGCCTCAGGAAGCTTCTGAAAGGCTTTCTATCTCCACAGGAGTCTTCAACTTGAATCAGATTCCCCAGGCCTTTGCCAATGGAAATGGCAGTTTTAAAATGATTAAAAAGCCATTAACATTCCAAGTAACCTGTTTGTGGATTCTAGAAAGGTGTTCAGGTTTGGAGAATTTGAAGAGGAATTTGTTGGGACCAAGGACAGCAAAAGAGAATGGAACAGCAAATTCCCAAGCTTTGGAAAGAGCTGCAAAAACAGACTGGTTGTTATGAGTTTTGTAAGAGATGACATGTCCAACCAAAGGTAGACGTTCATCAGGAATGGTTTCCTTTGAGAAGGACTCTATCTGAGATGAAGGATCATCCCAAGAAAGAGCCTCAGTCCTAGCTATTAGACTCTCAATATCCATAAAGAGAGTTAAAGACAAGAAAGGAGAAAGGAAAACAGCAACCAAGGGAGGAAGAGAGCAAGAGGGAAGGAACAACAACAGACAAGAGAAGCAGCAAGCAAGAAGGAGAGGTAACAGTAAGCAAAAAGGAGAAGCAGCAGCAAACGAGAGTAGCAGTAAACAAGAAAGGCCAGAGAAGGTTTCTTAGGGGAGCTCTACCAGAGAGAGAGCGAGTTGGTTGTTTTTCTTGAAGTTTAACTACAAGGAGGTAACGTCGCTTTACGTAGCTTGTTTTTACGTTGTTATGCTGCCTAAATGTTGTTTTGTGTTGTTAGTCGTAGTTTTAGCATTAATTGTGCTTTAAATCTTGTTAGATTAGCATTATTTTGACTTAGTATGAACGCATTTGCATGAAGGTTTCATTTTAAATTAGGAGACCTTAAGAAGCCTTTTGATAGCCTTAGAACTTGGTTTTGGAGAATAGAAGGAAGAGTAGAAAAAATAAGGTTCTCCCTAAAAACCTTGAAGCGGACATACGGTCCGAAGTATTACAGCGGACGTACGGCCTCGAGCCCTAATGTATGGTTCGGAGTGTGACAAGGACTTTATTTTAACCAACCGTCTTATAGCTCATATTTTCTTGTTCTAAAATTGTTTTGATAGAGATATGATTAATAGAAGGTTTTTTTACATATTTGGGGAACTCAGATCATTTGGAATACTCGGAGACGTTATATGACTCAGGTGAGTTTTAACTCACATAATGCTCGCAGTTATTTTCTATGCATTGCACGACTATTTTGTGTACCAAAAATATAAATATTTGCAACTCTTACAATTTATACTTGTTACACATGAACCCTAACATTTTGAAAAAATGTTGTGCTGCATATGTTAAGAAAGTGAGACTTGCAAAAGTATGGATGTAAAATACAGACAAGATAATTTTACATCGTATGGCTATGAGCTTACTATGTATATTAACTTTATAGTTAAATGTGTGTGCATTATATAGGCCTTGGATCCAATGGTTGTTTTATGACCGACACAACTTTAACAAGCGGTCATTATAGGATGGACATCATTAGCGGTATGGATCACCCGAGGTCAGACTCGGTCGTACTGCTAATGTTATGTATAATAGCGTACAATATTCGGGACACCGGTGTTGTATTATAAGTCATTCGGGATAGTGCTAACCCTGCTAGAAAGGGATAATTTCTCGGTTAGACTATATTGTAGAACTATGACTGTCACCCCACATCATATGCATGTACTATATATATATTATATATCATACCCATAAGATGAATTATCATGATGGAACTATTGCTTTATTAAAATTTAGAGTTCATCACTAACTTGGCATAAATATTATTTCTATCAACATTCATTAAGTCTTAGACTTACCCATTTATTTATGTTTCTCCTATCATTATGAATATTTGCGTGATTTAGCTATCCTAGAAGATGGTGCCATCGGAGCAAACTTGGGTGATTGCACAGAATCTAATTCGAGTTATTTTTTAGGACATGGACATGATATGGTTGAAGTCCATGTGGAATGATGGAGGAACCGTCTGTGCTTATATGATGGAGATTTTAATCTCTTTAGCTCTTCTTAAACTTAAGATTTGATTTGTATGATCCTTGGTTAAGATAATGTTATGATGATTTTATTTTATGGTTTGTAACCCCCTTTTGATGACAGTCTAATGATTGGTACATTTGATGGTTATCTATGTTATGAGGTTTTATGTTTACTCTGGTACATGTTGTGTGGATGCTAAATTTATTACTCTCTATTTTCTATAGTTTTAGAAAGTCTTCCACTAAGGTTTTTTCGTTTCAGCAAGAAAGGTTGAAATCTCTGAATCTTATCCAACGAGGGATAGAGTTGAGAGACAAACCATGGGTTAATTACTAGTTAATTAGTTTATCCATCGAAGTTGTTACATTTTGCTGGACCCAAAACATCCAAACGCCGGACCCTTTGGCTTTATGGAGATTGGAGAGTGATCAGAGAGAGATAGAGAGAGAGAGAGTGTTTGAGAGGGAGAGAGGAGAGAACTGAGAAGAAGCATGACTGACTGATACAGACAGAGAGGAACTCTTGTACGATGCATTGGGGAGGAAAAAAAAGCAATTCAAAAAAATTTGGGCAATGTGCCAACTAAGACGTTTTTGGCGGGCCATGCTACGCATAAGTCAAATTTTGGAGGGGCCATGTACGCGTAAGTCAAACAAATTGTTTACAAATTTTTTTAAAAAAAATGTCATGGGGGTGTCACGACTACTGCTGACCCTGCTATGGCTCCGCCACTGTATCGTTAGACCATCGTCAAACCACCATCCAATCTTTGCCAACCACCACCGAACTACTGTTGGGCTCCCGCAAATCACCACCACTGGAACTCAGGTTTTTTTTTTTTTTTTAAAAAAATGTTTTATATTAAGATTCTTATGGAGTGAATAAAAATTAATTTTACAGGTTAATAATTTATTTGTGATTTTCCGTACATTACAATCAAGTACTTCAAAACAAGCAGAATCTTATGGAAGAAAAAAGGGTTTAGAGTATGTGTGATGCCAGTGCTGTAACTGTAAGGTGCTCTCTCTCTCATACAGCTGGGGAAGTAGTGCTAAAATCATGCTTTGATCTGGGCGGTGCCTTTTTCCCTTGATGATGGAGTTACCTTCATTGTCGTTATTGCTTTTCTTTTGAATGTGAGGCCCATGTCCCCTCCCATGCTTTCCATTATTTTCAGTGCTTCTTTTCTCAGTTTTAGCCTGCAAAAGCCACTCGACTAAGACAACATCCATTCCTCCAATACGCCCATCACCCTTTTTATTATTTTATCTCAGAATGACCTGTCTAGTGTCTAGTGTCTGCCACGTGCTACCTTTTCCACATATACCTCTTTATCTCTATCTCTCTCTCTCTTCCCCCAGCCACTCCCTTGTCTCTCCTCTGTTTTCGATATTTAGTGATTTGGTGGTGCATTGATTGTTGAATGATATGAGAGAGAGAGAGAGAGAGTTTCTGAAGGAAGGAAAGGTGTGTGTGGAATGAAGTTTGATCCGAAATCATTGTCTCTCCATTTATTAATATTAGCTTCAAGAGAGAGCATTTCTTGGTCTGATTGATCTCGGACCAGGCTTCATTCCTCACACCAAGCTTTTCCTCGTAGAATATGTATGAAGAACCACAAGGTAAGTATTCCTCACTCCTCATCCAGGTTTTCATTTACATGTAGACCGTTGGATTATCCTTCTTTTATTGTCCCCAAGATTTTACATCTTTTTTGTTTCTGTGGGTGGGGAGACCCAAGTGAACAAGATTTATTGATCATGTTATTCACATCGGCAAGTATCTCTCTCCTAGAGGTTCATGGCAAGACCAAGAGATAACAAGAACTAATTGTGAACATCATGTGACGACTTGGTAGAAAGATCGGTGGCTTTCCAGGTAAGCAAGTGTTACAATGAAGTTATAGCTAAGATCACCATTTTATTGTCACTTGATATTCACTTAGGCTTTTCATCTTTTCAGTAGCTACGGATTTCTCTCTCTCTCTCTCTTGAGGCTGTTCTGATAAACCCTAGCATCGACTAATTGTGTAGTAAATCAAGTGATTTTGGTTACATATATTCATACTCATCACTTGCACTAATTAACAAATTTTAGTCATGGTAGAAGAAGAAATAGCAAGGCAGGTGACTCTAGTGTACGTCAACCATGGTTGCCTTGCCAATACCATGGCTAAAACTTCAAAGTTTCTCCATCGGCCATGAAGTTAGAATTCCAACACCAAACCAATTATAATTTCAAATCAATATTAGCCTCATCTCCCGATGCATTAAAAACCAGTCATATTTAACTCAACAACACCAAACGCAAGCACTAGTCAGCTCAACCCGGTCCAAAACTACAAAAGGATCGAGATTCCATCATATCATGTGTAGAAATACATATTGTGATAAAAATAAAATGGAAGAATAAATACATAGATACAAGGAGGAATAGAGTGTTCTTAGAATCATCCCAAATGTAATATAACATTTAAAATTACCACATTTCCTTGATATATGATATGGGTATACAGTTCTATTTATAGAGCTTAAATGATTTCAAATATTTCAAATACAAACATATCCCTTAAATTAGGGTTAACATATATCATGTAAATCATTTGATTTAGAGAATACAAATCAATATTTATCACATAGGATTTATATCCTTAACATCATGAGTAATCATAGCTCTGGTACTAGATCTAGTCTTTTATCAATCTCTTGCAACAAAAACTTTAGCAATATCACTAAATATTTAGAGATCCAAAAGGATAATTAATCACAAAACAAAGTATCCCCATCAATGAAATCATGTAAATTTGAAGATTTAGTAGATTTATCTCACTAGTAGATTCAGGGCGAAAATTGAAGGAATTCGATGTCCATGATCAACCACCTACATTACGTATTGTCCAACTGTCAACTACCAAGAAGGATAATGTTTTTCTAATAGAAACGCTTCTTTGCATTTTGACATTCATCTTGTGTACATCTCGGTTGAATTAGCATGCTTCATATACTATTAATTATAAAAGAAAATAAAAACACCAATGATAGATGGAGCATGCATATATGCAAATTCAGCGATGATATACGTAAAATAGAAACTAAAATGCAAAGAAACATTTTTATTTATTTAATTAATTAGAAGCAGAGTCAAGCTGATCAGACGGTGTTTCTTGATCGAGTTGGCATTAAGAGTCTGAAGCTGATACGTAATATGTTTTTGTACTTATCTGTTGTTCCTTGTTTTCTCTCTTCATCTGTTTGTTTCCCGCATGTTGTCATGCAGAAACAGAATAAAAATATAAGTTGATCGATCTGCTACAATTGAGTTTATTCTTCTTCTTCTTCCTGCATCATACGTACTGCATAAATTTAACAAGATCGGCCTCTTCCATGGTATTCGAATTTTGCTGCACCATTGTAAACACAATTAGTGTGTATATATATATATATATATATATATATATTACATAATTATCATTTCATTCCAAAGAAAGAGGAATGATTTTGAACTTGAAGTGTGGTTCACCTTCAAATTTTCTCTATTTGCAGCCTTTCCAAAACACCTTCTATTAATTCATAGAAATTTATGGCATTACAACTTAAGCAAGGAAAACACTTGGATAAGTAGATTACGTAATATTCCAGATTTGAAAGTGTTGGGGATAAAATTCACCATGGGTTCCACTCAATCAACAACAATAAGATGATCCACTAACGCTTCTCAATATCTCTCTTGGTCCAGATACTCCGGCTCAAATTTCTCTCTCCAACCACATGAAACGCGGAACAACTACTGGGAGAGCAATTGAGAAAATATTATAAAAGAGAGCAAAACACCAAGTAGAATGAGACTCTCAGTCTCTCAAGAACCTTGTCCTATATCTTATTTCACTCAAATCAATATGTTAACTTAAGAATAGGAGTATCTTTGGTTCCCAGAGGACCAGCGAATCTAGTGATGATTTTCTCTATTTTGTAGGTAACCCATCACCAGTCTGCATGTATGAAAAATTGCATCACTAGAAAACATGCCATGGGAAGTGCCACCCAATCGTCTCTTCGCAATGTGCATAAAAATTAAAGTTATGTACAATACTCTAGATACTCAGGCTCAGATTTCCTCTCTCACCACATTAAACATAGAACAACTACATATAGGGAGAGCAACTAGAGAAAGTGATATAAAAGAGAGCAAAGCAACAAATAAAAATGAGACTCTCAATCTCTCAAAAATCCTGCCTTACTATCTTATTTCATTCCAAGCAATATGCTAACTTAAGTACCAGAGTGTTCCCAGTCTCCCATGGACCGGTGGATCCAATAACAATTTTCTCTATTTGTAGCAAGCTAGGTAGCCACCAATTCATTAACTGTATGCTCTTATCGATTCTCATCATATATATATGTGGAGTTTCCGTAAGTCATGATTGCTAATTAATAAACACTTCTTGATCGTCACCGATGCAGATTTGCAGTATGGTGCACATGCTTTAATTAGGTGTTGTACGTGTAATTAATGGTGGCAACGTGCCTAAAGATTGGAGTGAAGCCATCCGAGCTGATGATGATATCCCATTGAGAGGATAGAAAACTACAAAGAATGGAGGTATATAGGAACGGTACCAGGAATTATTATTATTAGTATTATTATTATGATTTTTTATCGATGGTTCAAAGTATAAATGAGAAACTAAAATAGTAAGAAAAAATACAAGAAGTCAATAATCTTCTGGTACAATACTGGTACTTACCAACCAGTGGCACAACTTAGAAATAATTGAGAATTCCTAAAAATGTGAATGTTGAACTACGTACACTAGAGTTTTTTATTTACCTACAAACAAATATTATCAATTTTGGTGTAAATTTAGGCCAAACTTACGTGAGAGCTTTTTTTTTTTCTAGGCTATATATGACCACGCTTGTTTTTGTAAACTAGGAATCCATGATAAATTGAATTAAAATAGGTAGATAATTGATAGATAATGAACTCTACTTAAGGGTTTGAGACAAACAACAAAGACACAATTCAGATTACAAATTCAATGCCTCAACCAACCTCTAGACTCTTGGCTTATACTAGGCTTACAAATTAACCACTTCCCACGTAACCACCCATAATACATACTAGTCCATAACACATAACTATAAACTATCCACTAACATAACATAACAGCTGAATATTAATTACCTATGTAGTACTAATTAACATAAACAAGAATAATAACTACCCACTAAGCTTGATGCCCTCCTAGGAATTATTCCATCAGTTGTACTTACTCTTTTGGACTACTGTTTTTTAAGAGAAGAGAGGCCAAACTAAATTTTGTTGGCCCAAAGCTGCTTACTAAAACATATTTATATCTATTCATTCTATCTCTATTTATGAGATATATTGCTCATTAAACCAGAGGCGACACATTTTCCCACTTGATATATGAGATATGTTTCTTCTACTCATAAGTCATATCTATATATATTGCTCAATGTAAACGGAAATAATACGCAGAAATAAAGTTATACCTTCTTCGATCATTATATCTCTGATTTTTCACAGTATTTGATAAGAAATATTAAAATGTTATGGAATAAATTGACAAAATTTGAACCTTATGGATCCATTTTCTTCTAAATAAATCAAACGATAGTAGCAATGTGGCTAGCTAGGTAAAAATTAATAAAACAAAGCTCTTTTTGCTTTTCTCACTCTGATCCGACGCGGGCATTCCACAAATCCTGTGGCACTCAAGTCGTCAAAGTGTATGATGCTTGTTCAAATCTGCGACGACGGACGGCGAAAAAGAAAAGGTGAGAGGAATATACAGTGTATATATATATTATCATAATAATTAACAAGCAAAGCAGCAAAAGATGGCAATTATTTAGCTAAAGCTGTTTGCTTGCCCACCAAGTAATTAAGCGCCTCTATTTTTTCTTTTCTTCTTCCTTTTATACCTCTTTATCTCACCCTACAACCAACACGTACAATACCTCCCCTACAATTCCATTGCAGATATACAAATGGCATCCACGGTTCGGAAACTGATAGTGGAAGTAGTTGAGGCGCGCAATCTGGTGCCCAAGGATGGGCACGGCACGTCCAGCTGGACTTCTATGGGCAGCGGATGAAGACAAGAACATCAGAACGCAATCTCAACCCGACATGGAACGAGGTGCTGGAGTTCAACGTTGGGAATCTGTCATAGGTGTTCGGTGACATGCTTGAGGTCGACGTTTTCCACGACAAGAGCTATGAGCCCACGAGGAGGAACAACTTTCTGGGTTGGATAAGGTTGAACTCCACGCAGTTCGTCAGGAAAGGGGAGGAGACCCTCATGTATTTCCCTTTGGAGAAGAAGAGCCTTTTCAATTGGATTCAAGGTGATATTGGCCGGGCTCAGGATTTATTACGTCTACGAGGTGGTCCCACCACAATCTCTACCGCCTCTGTCAACTGAGGAAGTTAAGCCTAAGCTTGCTCTGCTGCCAGATGAAGTTGGGAAGCAAGCCGAGCCGGCGCCCGCAAACGGCAATAAGCCTAACGAAAAGCCAGCAGTTGATCAAGCTCAAGCTGAAGCGGCAGCAATTGCTGAGCCAGAAACTTGCCGTCCAGCAGAGGAAAATTTTACCTCTCTCTCAGATACATCCACTTGTACTGTACCGGTCCACCGAGTCAGCATTCACGGACAAGATGGATAACAATGTGGACCATGCTAGTAAAAAAGCTGGGGGGAATATCTGTTCCATCAAGCACAGAGTAATACAGACATGATTCTAAAGTCCATCAAAAGCCTTAGGTGTCAATGTCGTTTCGCATATGCCCTGAAGAATGTAGACATATCAACAAACCTTGACCACGTTACTTGACAATTTCGATCCCCTTAATGCAATAGGAAAAAGTTGTTGCATTAGTACGTGGTTGTCATGACTCTTGAAACTTGACATCACACAGTCCTTCGTTCGAACACATTGGGAAATGTTCGAGGCATAACAATCGGCCATCCTTACATCTCGAACCACTTTTAAGAAAGTAGTTTTATCCTCGTTCGACATCGTGTAGCAAGCTGGCGGCAAATACATTTTCCCATCATCGCCCGTGTATGGATGCAGTTTAGGTCTCAAACTCATTTCTTACAAGTTTTCACGTGCTTGAAGGTTATCCTTAGTTTTTTCTTTTAATGTCTAGTATTGTACCAAGTTGTCCATTACATTTTTTTCAATGTGCCTCACATCAAAGTTGTACCTCTACAAATTATCTTTCAAATACGGCAACCTAAAAAAATTATTTTTTTTTTCCACAATATTTTAGCGGCTACTGGTTCTTTTTTCTTATTATTCTTCTTCCTCTTCTTTTTTTTTTTTACGGTCCTTTTTTGTCGATTCAATGGGCTCTGGGGTCTTATCGGCACTCTCATCTCCGAATACCATCCATTTTAACTATCTCAATATTTCGTCTTAACTTGGCACTTCGGGGGCACATTCCAATTCTTGCTTATTATCAAATGTTCGTCTATTCCTCCTAAACGGATGATCCATTGGCAAATATCACCTGTGACTCATAAAACAAAATTTTTTTTTTCATGTTTTAGCCATGTTGACCTTGTTGAATACATACAGTAAGGATATGTCTTTACACCCCTTGTAAGCCATCCTAACAAATCTGTGTACGCTGAAAAGTCATTAATCGTCCACATTAACTGTGTTTGTAATTATAAAATATTTTTTTCTGGAGACATCAAATGTGCGTACTCCTACATTTCATGATTCCTACAATTCCTTAATCAGGGGTTGAAGATAGACATTTATATCCATTTCAGGTAATTTTGGGCCTGAGATAACCAGGGATAAGATGAATGATGTTTGTTTCATGCACATCCAAGGTGAATTTGTACAGTACAAGCATTACAGGCCAAGTACTATGGGATGTACTCACATTGCCAAAAGGATTAAACCCATCCGAAGTTAGGCCAAGCCTTATGTTCCTGCTATCGGATAAGAAGTTCGGATATAAATTATCGAACAACTTCTATGCTTGGCCGTCGACCAGATGCCTTAATAGTTCGTCTTTTGTGCGGCTTTCTGCATGCCATCTCATATTGTGTGCAGTACACTGCGACATGAACAACCTTTGCAATCTTAGAATTATTGGATACCACCGCAATACCTTGACTAGACGTTTCTTACTTGAAGATATATGTTGGCCATCCTCATCCAAATGAACTTCATCCTTCCACTTAGATTGTCTACATTTAACACATGAGTCTAAGTCCTTATTATCCTTCCAAAATAGCATACAATTGTTACAACATGCCAAAATTTTCTCATACCCGAGTCCTATGTCCCTTAACTGGCAAAGCCTCACCATCATCAGGCAACAATTGATTGAAGAACTCGAGAAAAATCTAGAATATCGTGTTAGTAACTCCACTCATACACTTCAAATTGTACAAGTGTACAGTGGCACTGAGTTTGCTGTGTTTGGTCTTCTCGTGAAGTGGCTTGTCTACCTTTTTAAGCAAGTTATCGTACTTTTAAGTGTTACCTGTATTGGGTTCATCATCCATAAGTTGTTCTTCACCACCCTACACCCCGGGTTGAAGCTCATAGTTGTCTTCCCTGACATCATGCATGTCGAACAAATCACGCAACATTATGTGCATATTGCCTTGGCATCTATGTGTATGTCTATTTTGTATATCATAGACCCAACAACAACGGCAGAGACTTATGCGGCTTGGAATGCTGTATTTTTTGGAAGAGATTTAGGCATTCGAAATGTTATCATGGAAGGTGATGCTTTAAAGATAGTTCATGCTTTCTAGACAAATGACCAACAATGGTAGAGATAGGGTACACTAATTGAGGATGCGAAGATTATTTTGCATAGCTTTCGGTACTCTTGACTTGTGATGCATATGAGAAGGGAGGCAAATAAGGCAGCACACTTGTTGGCAAAGGGGACATTCCATACACCAATGAAAAATATTTGAATGGAAGAATATCCTAATTTTATTCCTGATGTAATATTTACACAAAGTTGTAATCTTTGACTATTTGAATCAATGAATTAAAGAAATTTCACTTTTTTTTGTAAAATTTTTAAAAAAACATACATACATTCTATCATTCTATCTCTGATTTTTCACT
The DNA here is from genome assembly GCA_013348765.1 of Carpinus viminea. Classification (NCBI taxonomy): domain Eukaryota; kingdom Viridiplantae; phylum Streptophyta; class Magnoliopsida; order Fagales; family Betulaceae; genus Carpinus; species Carpinus viminea. The sequence continues at coordinate 20,636,663 of CP054674.1, forward strand.
GTATTTTATAAGAAATAGTAAAATATGGACAAAACTTAAACCTTAGGGATGCAATTTTTACCTAAATAAGGTGGCTAGCGCTTGGTAGGTAGGATTAATAAAACAGCTGTGTTTTTGCTTTTCTCACTCTGATCCAACGCGGGAATGCCACACATCCGTGATATGTAATGTAACATTCGGTCGCATGCAAGAAGCAAAGGTAATAGGGTCGATCAATCGCCTGCATATTCTTAATTGACAAAATAGTGGCATCGACAACACAGGCGACATCCGATCAGACCAAGATTTGTTGAAGTACGAGAAAGGGAATTGTGAGTGGTGAGTAGGGTGTGACATGCACCTTTGTCAAATTACCTAATTATTATAAAAGCAATCTTAGCGGACAAACCGCGGTCGGTGACACAAAAGCTATTCATCTTTGGAAAAAGCTTGCAATCCTATGGCACTCAAAGTCATCAAAGTGTTCAGACAAGTGTGAGAGGGAATCTTCAGTGCAAAATATAAAGTTTATATGTATATTATCCTAACAAGCAAAGCAGCAAAAGATGGCAACTATTTAGCTAAAGCTGCTTGCCCACGCACCAAGTTAAGCACCTTTATTTTATTACTTCTTTTTTTCTTTCCTTTTTAATTCCTCTTTATCTCACCAAGACAACACCTCCTCTTCAATTTTCTTTCATTTTCGTTTAAAGAAAAAATTAAAGAACCTCAATTCCATTACGCATATCATATGCAAATGGCATCCACGGTTCGGAAACTGAGAGTAGAGGTAGTTGAGGCGCGCAATCTGGTTCCCAAGGATGGGCACGGCACGTCCAGCCCGTACGTCCAGCTGGACTTCTACGGGCAGCGGAAGAAGACAAGAACCTCAGAACGCAATCTCAACCCCACATGGAACGAGGTGCTGGAGTTCAACGTTGGGAAGCCGTCGGAGGTGTTCGGCGACATGCTTGAGGTCGACGTTTACCACGACAGGAGCTGCGGGCCGACGACGAGGAGCAACTTTCTGGGTCGGATAAGGTTGAACTCCACGCAGTTCGTCAGGAAAGGCGAGGAGGCCCTCATTTATTTCCCTTTGGAGAAGAAGAGCCTTTTCAGTTGGATTCAAGGTGATATTGGGCTCAGGATCTATTACGTCGACGAGGTTGTCCAGCCACCATCTCCTCCGCCTCCGCCGATTGAGGAAGTGAAGCCTGAACTGCCTCCGCCGGCTGAACCGGCGCCTCCACCGGAAGATCAGCCTAAGCCGCCAGATGAAGATGGGAAGCAGCAGATCCAGCGCCACCCGCTAACGGTGACAAGCCTAATGAAGAGCCACCAGCTGATCAAGCTCAAGCTGAAGCGGCAGCAGTTGCTCAGCAAGAAGCCGCACCGGCAGTGGAAAAGGCGGCTCCTGAAGCTGAGAAGCCAACAGAAGAGCCCCACTCTGAGCCTCCAGTACCGCCAACAGAAGAGAGTAAAGATCAGGTTGACCCACCGCCCTCTACAGAGCCTGTGCAACCTGGCCCTGAGATCGAGATGATGGCAGCGTCTGTAACTCAATCTTTGCCAGAAGTCAAATTCGCTAGAAGTAACGGTCCGCAGCCGATCAAAACGACATTCGCTCAGAAGAGCTTTACTACTTTGGACCCAACCGAAAGTATGACGATCGAGCCGTCCTCATTCGATCTGGTAGAGAAGATGCACTATTTGTTCGTTCGAGTGGTGAAAGCGAGGATGCTTCCCACCAATGGCAATCCGGTTGTAAAAATCGCGGCTTCAGGCCACCACGTCATATCCAAACCCGCCCGCATAACCAATTTGTTCGAGTGGGACCAGACATTCGCCTTCCTCCGCGACTCTCAAGATTCTTCTTCATCCATCTTGGAAGTCTCGGTGTGGGACACGCCGTCATCACATGACCAAGGTTTCTTAGGCGGGATTTGCTTTGATGTATCGGAGATCCCTCTGCGGGATCCACCTGACAGCCCACTGGCGCCACAATGGTATCGGCTGGAGGAAGGCGGGCCCCACGGTGGGGACCTTATGCTTGCCACGTGGGTGGGCACGCAGGCTGACGAGTCGTTCCCGGACGCGTGGAAGACGGATACTGCCGGTAACGTTAATTCACGGGCCAAAGTTTACCAATCACCAAAACTGTGGTACCTTAGAGCCACTGTCGTCGAAGCCCAAGACATTCCCCACTAACGGCGTTAAACGATGCCTCGTTCCAAGTTAAAGCCCAGCTGGGATTCCAAGTCTTGAAAACCAAATTGTCTCTCTCGCGCAACGGCACCCCGTCATGGAACGAAGACTTGATATTCGTAGTTGCCGAGCCACTGAGCGACCAACTAATTTTCACCGTCGAAAGCCGGCAACCCAAAGCCCCGGTAACCATGGGGGTAGCCAGCATTCCACTAACCGCCATCGAAAGGCGCGTGGACGATCGGAAAGTTACATCACGCTGGGTCAGCTTGGAGGATCTGAACGGCGAGAAGAGGGCTTACAAGGGTAGGGTCCAGCTCCGATTGTGCTTCGACGGTGGGTATCACGTGATGGACGAGGCCGCGCACGTGTGCAGCGATTTCCGTCCCACCGCCAGGCAGCTATGGAAACCCCCGATCGGTAAGGTCGTGCTCGGCGTTATCGGTTGCAAGAATCTGATGCCGATGAAGACTGTTAACGGTAAAGGCTCCACCGATGCTTACTGCGTCGCCAAATACGGTTCCAAGTGGGTACGCACACGCACAGTTTGCGACAGTTTGGACCCCAAGTGGAATGAGCAGTACTCGTGGAGGGTGTATGATCCATGCACTGTGCTGACAGTTGGAGTATTTGATAGCTGGGGAGTATTCGAAACGGAAGGCTCAAAGGAAGCCACGCGTCCTGATTTCCGAATCGGGAAGGTTCGGGTACGCATATCCACGTTGCAGACGGGCAGGGTTTACAGAAACATGTACCCATTGCATGTGTTGTCTAATACAGGGGCGAAGAAGATGGGTGAGGTGGAAATCGCTATAAAATTTGTACGTGAGGCTCCCACGTTAGACATCCTCCACGTGTACTCACAGCCCTTGCTGCCATTGATGCACCATATAAAGCCGCTTGGAATGGTCCAGCAAGAGATGTTGAGAAACACGGCCGTGAAGATTGTATCCGTACACCTGTCACGATCCGAACCGCCGATTAAGCGGGAAGTCGTGCTTTACATGCTCGACGCGGACTCGCAAGCATTCAGCATGCGAAAAGTACGGGTAAACTGGTTCAGGGTTATCAACGTGATTGCAGGTCTGATCGATATCGCGCGATGGATGCACGACACGCGTCTATGGAAGAATCCGACGGCTACGATTCTGGTGCACGCATTGCTTGTCATGCTCGTGTGGTTCCCTGATCTAATTGTCCCCACGTTGGCATTTTACGTGTTCGTGATTGGTGTATGGAATTACAGGTTTCGGTCAAGGGACCCACTCCCACATTTTGACCCGAAGATCTCGCTGGTTGATACAGTTGACCGGGATGAGCTGGACGAGGAGTTCGACGCCCTGCCGAGTAATAGACCAAATGACACGGTGCGCGGGAGGTACGATAAGCTACGGATGATTGGGGCGCGTGTGCAGACGTCACTGGGGGATTTTGCGACGCAGGGGGAGAGAGTGCAAGCGTTGGTGACGTGGAGGGACCCACGTGCGAGTGGGGTATTTGTTGGATTGTGTTTTGTGGTGGCGATGATATTGTACATAGTGCCGTCGAAGATGGTGGCGATGGCGCTTGGGTTCTATTATTTGCGCCATCCGATATTCCGAGACCGGATGCCGTCACCGGCGTTGAACTTCTTCCGGAGGCTTCCTTCCCTCTCCGATCGAATTATGTGAGACAGTGAGAGTAATGAATAGAAAGGCATGCTGCATGTTGACGCATATATATTTATCCAGTTCTAATGTTCTACTACCATGGTAGCAATTATGTGGTACTCGACCCTTTGTTTTTCTCTTCTTTCTTCTTTTTGGAATAGTGTATCTCCTACACTCTTTCAATCTTTTTTACTAAATAATGATGAAAATTTTAATTAACAAATAATTCTCCATGTTATACAAGAGAAGTATATGATTATCTAACTAGTTGAGTTAACAAATATATATGTTTAGGTGGATCCATAAAGCATAGTATTTTTTTCATTAATTTTATTAAATCTCACTTTTATTAATTTAGTTTAGTTAACTTAATTTTTATTTTAATAGTTTACTGCTTTAATTATTTATTCTGTTTAGATGTAGGGTTAACATTAATTAGTCCTGTGTTCTAAATTTATTTTTTCCTTAGGGTTTGAAAGTTATCAACTGGTTATTGTGGTTTTGAAAGTGATCGTTAGTCCATCCGTCCGACTGCCATTATTGGACTTATTTAACGGACTAACGTGCTGGGACTCACCAGAAGTTAACATGTGTATTATTTAATTAAATTTTTTATTTTTAAAAAATTTCAAAAAAAAAAAAAACATAGGGTGGGCGTAGCCACCCCAGGTTCTTATGTCTCTCTCTTTTTTTTTTTCTTTTTTGAAAAAAATATTTTTTTAAAAAATAAAAAATTTAATTAAGTCATTACGTTAAGTCAACTAACGGTCAATCGACAAATGTATCTAATTGGTCACTTTTCAAAATCACAAAGACCAATTTAGTTACTTTCCAAACCCTAAGGAGGAAAAAATAAAGTTTTCAAACCCTATGGACTAATTAAGTATTTAACCCTTAAATTTATTACATTGTTTAATTTTATTATTTCTCAACCACATTTTTATTAAATTAGATTAAGTTTCATTTAGTTTAGATTTAGTTAATTTTTTTACAATTATACAAGTCTAGGTGAGTTTGATGACCTTGCACTTGCTAAACTACATTCGGTATGGTTCGTGCGCTAATTTTCAACAAAAGCCAACGAAGTCAGCATCCCAACTTTATTGTTTACTCAATCATTTGGCCCATCAGTAGGCAATTATAAGAACTATTGAGTAACAACAAGATTGTAACACCCTCAAAATTGATTAATTAAAATAACCAATTCAGTCAGGACAGAGCTAAAAACTTTGTAGGGGCCAAGGGCCAAAAAAGTTTTATACTAGAGGCTAATCCCTTGTAATTTCTTTTTACCTTATAAATTTTTTTTTAGCTTAAAATTTTTTTGTTCTTAGGAATTGAGGTAGGCCCATGGACCATGCCAGTCCCCTCCCTCCATCCCTGCAATCCCGAGTATTACTTTAGTACCCTCCACACTAATTAACTGGTAATTAGTTGGAGTTACTACATCAACACCGTCTAATCAAGAATAAACCAACGAGAAAAATGAAAAAGAAATTACCTTAAGCACTTATAAGTAACTTTAAGTACATCAATTTCAACACAACTTCCAAGAGATATTAATTATAACATAACACGCATCCAACAAATCTTAATCAAATCTGACTAAATCTTCATTCTAACGAAATCTCATACCTAAAGGTGTGCTAAACCTGGAATCCTCTTTCTAATGAAATGTCATACCCAAAAGTAGGGATGACAATTTTGACATGACCTATGAAAATAGCACGAACACGATATAAAAAAATAGATAATGGTTTTGACTTATCGGGTTCGGATCTTAATCGAGTTTATAATTTTCATGTCGGTGGGTCTACTCGCGCGGGTTTGGTGGGTTGACCTGCAAGACCCGGTTATTGTTCGGATCTAGCAGGTACCCACTAGACCTAATTATTGTTCGGGTCTGATGGGTACCCGCTAGACCCAGTTATTGTTTGGGTCTAGTGGATACCTGCCAGACCTCTACTAGACCCGGTTATTGTTCACTTTTCTTTTTCTTTTTTTAACATAAAAAAAAAAATAGAAAAACAAAATCTTAAACTAAACTAACCTTAAGCTTAATATAAGATTGGTCAATTTGGTTGGCTTAATTTATAAATTCCATTATATAATTATTATTAGATAATCATATGATTTAATGATCAATTAATCATGTGATATAATCGTATAAATTCCAATAACAATACATTAATAATTTAATTGTGGTTAAAAGTAACACATTGTTGAATCCAATGTTAATTATTTAATTTGATATTATACGAATGACATTATCAATATACATAAATATTATGCTTAAGTATTTAAATTATCATTAAATCATATGATTAAGTATTGATCTTATACATTTGTATTATTCAATATATATGTATAATTATAATTTATAATGCATATGGACGTATAACATACACTAGAAGTGAGAATGAAGTTTCTAGTTAATTATTGTATTAGTATCAATTTGTATACTTACATCATACTATATATGTATAATTTGTTATTAGATAATCATAAAATTTAATGATTAATTGATCATGTAATATAATCATATAAATTCCAATGACAATACATTAATGTTTTAATTGTAATTATAAGTAATACATTGTTGAATCAAATATCAATTACTTAATTTTATATTATAGGAATGACATTATCATTGTACATGAATACTATGATTAAATATTGATCTTATATATTTATAATTATATTATTTAATATGCATATAATTTTATGCTATTGAATTAAGTATAACCCATATAACATATATTATTTAATTACTATTATATGAATTTCAATATATATAACTATTTTTGTAATATATATATATATATATATATATACAAGATCTTTGAATAAACTAACAATTTGTTAACAATTAAATTAACAATGTTATTTATATTATTATTACTACATTTTAAGATTGCGAACAGAAGCCATTTTGGTCCGAGATGATGATTGATGATGTCAGGACATTCGTCATGCACTTGTAATTAAGAATCATTATCAAATGGACTTTGAGATCCCAAAATGATAAAGCCATGACTAGTGTTAAAGTTAACGTAAAGCAGGGTGGAAAGAGAATGATAGAGCCATGACTTGTTAAATTTCTTTTAATGAGTAATGATATATACACATTTTTGTTTTATAATTATATTTTAATATTAATGCGACAATTCTAATTAATTTTTGAATTTTTTTTAACAGTTAATTGTAATTACCAAGTCAACGATGTGAGATAATTGTTACCCATTCTCTTGATTTGACGGACAATATAGTTACATGCCATGTTTAAAGTTAATACATTTAACTTAAGTATTGAATATAATTTAAATACACCAATACATTCATGCTTAGTTGTGGCCCGTGATCCCAGTCATAGAGAAGAATAAATACACACTCAATTTATTGAAATTTTAGTTGTTTTAGGGTTTTGTACTTGTACGAGATGCCCAAACAAGTTACATGAACATCAATGTCACGACACTATCTATTGTTAGCAGCATTTACCCTCAATCATTCCTTGTAAATAGACAATACTTGTTGAAAACAATAATTTAAAAAAAAAAAAATCCTATTATGTTCTGACATTGACATGATTAAAGTTCCACCGTGCTAGTTGTCCCCCAAATCAACCGTCGACTAATACAATGATCTGCAGATTGTAGCAATAAATTTTTTATTTATTTATTTATTATTATTATTTTTTAATGAAAAAAAAGTAAGAGGAGGTAATCATAGTAGCATGTAGTTGTTTGAAATCAATGACAGAAATGGCATAGACAATGAAAATTGACAAGCACTTCATGGGTGTGACTACAGTATCATGCGTTCATTTAAGTCTGGTTGAGCTCTACCCTTACTAGAATATCAGTAAAACCCAAAGAGACTAGCAGTAATAAGACTTATATGGAAATAGCTATTAAGAGTAAAAAGTTGTATCAAAAATTATGTTTATATCATTTCTCTATAAGCAAAAGAGCAATTATTTTCTCCTTACATAATGAGGGTTTTTTTTTTTTATCATGAATTGAGCTGTTGTTTTCTTTCCATTTAATTAGCTTGGGAAACAAAAAACGTACGTCACATACAATCTTTAAGTTTGTATGCCAATTATTTCTTTTTTTTTTAGAAACATTATCTAGTATAAATGGGATGAGACTTTGCCACATCATCCCTTAATTTTTTATTTATTTTTTAAACAAAAACTAAACGATATTATTACATATAATAAAAGAGAAATGCTATGAGTCAGTAAGTTCCTTATATTTACCACTAAGGGTGATAATTTAATGGTCTCAAAGAAATTCTCATGAGGTTGGGCATACACTAGGTTCTAGGTTCAACTCTCCCTTTTAGTGTTAGTTACGTTGAGTTTTATTGATGCCCTGGTAGGATGGGTGTTAAGCTATGGCTTGGTCAATCTTGAGGGAGCACTTACAGTTCCTATCGTCAGGTGGGTGTTAAGCTATTGCTCGATTAATCTTGAGGGAGCACTTACGGTTCCTACCGTCTAGGCCCCTCCTGAGCGGCACCCCGCGAATTTGTGTTATTATGCTCACACCTAAGTATGATAACTACAATTGGTTTTCTCCTCCAACCTTATTATTAAAAAATTCAAAAAAAAACTTTATATTTGGCTCATGTGTTTCTACAAATTTAATAGATCAACCATTAGATTTGTGAAGTTCCACCCATTGACTTATTTGTGATATATAAGTTTACAAATCTATTATTTAATTTGTAAAATAAAATAAGTCAAATATAAAATAAAATGTTGATCCCTCACACTTCTCTACAATGAAATAAGAGAGATGGGGAGTATATATGATATTTGAGAAGAGTAATAAATTAATAATTAGAATGAAATATAAATAATACAGACTTTTAAAATATTGACCATTTCCTTGAATCTTGATCAAAGAAGCTGGCTGCTGGCACGTGCAAGATTGCATAATCTTTCTCTTCGAATATATTATAAAAATTGCTTTGATCAAAGAAGCTGGCTCCCGGCACGTCCAAGATTGCATTATCTTTCTCTTCGAATATAATATAAAAATTGCTTTGATCAAAGAGGCTGGCTGCTGGCACGTCCAAGATTGCATAATCTTTCTCCTCAGATATAATATAAAAATTGCTGCCGGGTCCATTTTTGCAACCGGCAAGAATATATATATATATATTGCTTATCGTATGATCCAGGGCAAATGAAAACGATGCTTAATAAACAATAGAGAATAACATACAAATTCATTCTTTTATGTCATATAAGGAGAGATTGAGACTTCAACTTAATATAATTTAAAAAATAAAATAGAATAAATACACCAAATTATATTCAAATCTATAGCATTTTTTTTTTGTCAGAAAAGTGTAAAACAAGAATTAAACAGGCAATTTTGACTCAGCATGGCCCCAAAAAAGTGAATTTATGCCACAATTAAGTAGAAACGGCCCTCGAAGAGGTCACATTCATAGCATATTGACCGTGCAATGAGATTGTTTTATCTCACCCAAGGGCATAAATTTATCATCAGTAAAATTTAAAACGTAAAATATTTAATTAAAATAAAAAATTAATAAGCAAAGTAAGGATATTTTGTTAAATTATCAATATTTTAATTATTTAAGTACATAAAAAATGATAAATTTAATTATTTTAACCGAGAAGCTCAAAATTCGGTTTTTTATGTCGGTGGCAGAGAGCCGGAGTTTGGACCTAAATCAGGTGTACGCAGCGAAATGGTGAAATGGTTGTACCTAACCACTCCAAATGGGTCCAGCGGGATGCCCATGCCCTGTCAATGACTTAATGCTTGCACACGGCTATTGTACAGTTGTAATAGAATTCCAATGGTGACCAACAATAGAGTGCCACGTAATTTGCGACGAAAATGGGCTTGGACTATTAATGACATAATTGTAATATATATATATATATATTCATTGTTTCAGTAGAATAGATGTGAGATATATATATTTTTAAAGGAATCATTCTAATTTTGTTAAAGAATGTTATGAGTGTAAATGTTTTTATATGACAGAGTAAAAAATTTTGAAAAAATTATAGGCCAAATTATAAGATTACAAGTTATATATATTTACATAAAATTCAAATTTTAAAATAATAAATACATGTTATTTTTATAGAAATGAGTTTAAAAAAAAATTCAAACAAAAAAAAAGAAAAGAAATGAGTTAAAAAATCTTTATAATTCAGTTTGACAAAAAATTATGTCCTATCCAATGTTTCAGTAGAATAAACGTGAGATTGGAGTAATGATCCTTATAACTTCTTTTTGAATAATTATTATATTTGTAATAGATTATTATTTAATTTTGAACAAATAATAATTTTAAAATCTGCATTAATTTTAAAAATATATATTAGTATCAAGCGAAGAGGTAGTATTTGTAAAGTAAAAGGGCAAGAGTCCCCTGTCAAAAGTCAAAAGACTCAAGACCACACGCAGCCGCCTATGGCTGTGGTCCAGCGCACCGACAGATAACAATCAATGGTTTGGATCAGTGAGACCAAGCCTGAAGATATCCTTGAGGGATCGGGTCTGAGGGAAAATAAGAGAATCTCATATTGTTAATATTAGTTGTCTATTTTCATCCAACAGTCTATATGACGTCATGTGTTTCACTCAAATTTATATAATAAAATATTAATTAATTTTAAAAATAAAATAAAAATATTAAAATCAAATAAAAAAAAATTGGGGTTGCCAAAATCAGCCGGTCTGGGTGGCTTCATGACTCTTGGGGGTGGTTCGGGCACCTTGGGGGTGGTTCAGGCACCTCCAAGAGCCAAATCCTAAAATTTTCAAAATGTTTTTTGGCCCTTAGCCAAGGTCCAAATCAAAAAAATTTGATTTTTTTTTTACCCCTTGGCAGGGCCATGGGGTGGCCGAAACCACCCCTAGGCTCAACTGGGGTGGCCAGCAACCCCCCATGGGGTGGCCGGCCATCCCATTTTTATTTATTTATTTGATTTTACTTTTTTAATATTTTATTATTTCTATTTTTATTTTCTTTTTAAAAATTAATTAATATTTTATTATATAAATTTGAGTGGAACACGTAGCATGATATGAACTATTGGATGAAAATGGACAACTAAGATTAACGATTAACAATATGAGATTCTCATATTTCCCTTCAAATATGAGGAGATCGGAATCTGTATAGAATGCATCCTTCAAAGATATTTTGTGATAATTGGGGTTAATTAATTTTTTTAATATATATATTATATTCATTAAATAATCAATTTATCAGCCTGATGGTAATAAATTGAGATGCAAAAAGATCAAACTGCTCCCCTGTCGTTAATTCAACAAATTTCTTATTTATATTAGATTGAATTCCAAGCTCTAAAAAGGAAGTAAAATATCATTAGGCTATTATACCGTGGACACAGTTTCTTTCTAAATTTGGTTGAAAGAAATTTTTATTTTTAAACATATTTTATAAAAATGATATGTGTTATCAGCATATGAGAAGTACAATTTTTTTTTTATTATAAAGACAAAGTTGAAATACATTTTATTCAAAAAATATGTGATTCTTACATGTTACTTAAAAAATGGAAATTACAATAAAATCTATGTCGTCAATTTTTTTTAACTGCCATTGATCTGGGTCAAAACGCACTGTTTTACCTTATTAAAATATTATTATTTTTTAATTTAATTTTAAATTTTAAATCTAAAATTTAAAAAAATTAAAAAAAAAAAGAGAACAAGGGGGTGGCTGAACCACCCCATAGTAGGGCCGGCAATTTTGACACAACCCGTGAACCCGACATGAAATTAGCGGGTTTGGGTTGTAAACGGGTCAACCCGTTTATCTTGCTTAAACGGGTCGTGTCGCGGGTCACCTGCCGAACCTGTTTATGTTTGTTTTTTTGTTTTTACCTAAAGAAAAAAAGATGAGAAGTTAAGTTAAACCTAATTTCTCACTTCTTGAATCAGTTTTTCACAATTCGCAGACCCAGACCGCAATTCGCAACTTCGCACTTCGAGTTCGAGTTCTCCAACCTGCCCGGTCCTACTGCCTACTGTCACCCCTCAATCCCTCATCACTCTCTCTCCCGCTCGTTAGTCGCCACTCACTCACTTAGTCTTAGTGACAGTGACTCTCTCTCCTGCTCGCCATCGCCGCTCACTCACTCTCTCTCCCACTTGTCGGCCGCCACTCTCTCTCTCAACTCTCCGCTCTCGACTCTCCCCCTTTCTCTGCTATGATGGCGCCGCCGACTTTGCACTTCGAGTCTCCGCCGATGTCGCATTTTGATTCGATGTACGATCGATTCAAGTATTGGGTTGTGTATGGAGTTGTGGTTTGTGAAGTTTATGTTTCTTGATTGGCCTTTTGTGGGGATGATAGTGTTTGGATTTTGTTTTTGGGTTCGAGTTACATGTTCTTGTATGTGAGTTTTTGTGTGTATTTGGTTTACAGGCTTTGAAGGGTTTTGAATTTTTGGGTTGTAATTGTACTTTTTAGTTTTCCATGCAGGGCTTGGGATTGAGTTTGAGTATTGGCTTACAAGAGTTGTGACTTGTGATTGTTGTTGGGGTTGTGAGGGATTAACCGATTCACTTTGAATAAATATAAATGCTTGGAATTTGTTTTACGGATTTTGTATAGAAAAGTTGAATCTAGTTAGATGAATGGAGTTTTGTTCCATAAGGCTGGAAAGATGCTAGAATTTGACTTTTTTTTTTTTTTTTTTTATTCTTTTAATTTTAATTTTTTGAGCTAAATGGGTCAAACGGGCCGTGTTCACCGATTCACTTTGAATAAATATAAATGCTTGGAATTTGTTTTGCAGATTTTGTATAGAAAGGTTGAATCTTGTTAGATGAATGGAATTTTGTTCCTTAAGGTTGGAAATATGCTAGAATTTGACTTCGTTTTTTTTTTTTTGTTCTTTTAATTTTAATTTTTTGAGCTAAACGGGTCAAACGGGTTGTGTTGACCTGTTTAGATTAAACGGGTTTGCAAGTCGTGTCGGGTGACCCTTGACTCGTTTAGTTTAAACAGGTTTACGGGTTGTGTCATGTTTGGAGCTTCGACCCGTTTATTAAACAGGTCGCATTTGGGTCTAGGCTAAACGGGTCGCGAGTCATAAATGGGTCAACCCGTGGACTCGTTTTGCCAGCCCTACCCCATAGGGGATGGCCCATTTTGCCTTGGGGTAGTTTGGCTACCCCAATCGGTCACCCCTTGTTCTTTATTTATTTATTTTTAATTTTTATATTTAGATTTTAAAATTAAATTAAAAAAATATATATTTTAATAAAGTAAAACAATGCATTTTGACCAAAACTAATGACTGTTAAAAAATTTTGACGGCAAAGATTTTATTGTCATTTCAATTGACCCATTGAGTAAGTTGTCAAAAGAAAAAACTTATAAATTTTAAAATTTTGGCATGCTTATCCAAGGTGTTTAGATATAAATTCCATTTAAAAAACATATATTTCTCACATGCGAATAACACATGTTACTTTTATAGAATAAGTTGAAAAAAAATTTTCCAACCTAATTTAGAGGAATACTCTTCCGTAATATGGTTGATAGAAAAGGTAATTTGAAGACTTGAAATCTAACTTTTAACAGGAAAAAAAAAAAGAAAAAAAGAAAAAAGGGGAGTTATTAGTTTAGTGGTCCCTTGGGCGGCCATTGTATGAAGAACTTTATTTTGGCCCTATTGACAGCAAAGATTTCTCTGTTTTGGTCAAGAGAGCAAAGATTACTTTCCTTGGCCTTACTAAGAGCTAATTTTTTAATAGGTCTACCCCTTCTAGAGGAAACAAATTGAAGGACAAAAGATTGGTAAAATTTTAAAGCAAGAAATGTACTAACTTTAAGTACTATCACAACTATTTGATTAAAAAATAATAATAATTAGATCACTCATTGAGTTTATATTGTTATCTTTTTGCTAGTCGAGTTTGTTCTCATTATTAAATTGATCATCCAATTTCGTATAAATTTGATATATTAATGTTTGAGCTCATATAAAATTATAATTATACTTTTTTTTTTTCAAAATAAAGAAGAAGAAGAAAAAAAAAATCAAAGGGGTGACTTGCAAAAACCTCTTTTGAAGGCTAGACTAGGGATAGTTCCACTTTTGACGTTCGCGAGTCACCCCATCTATTTGGGTTGGCTTGCGGATACCCCTACCCGTATGATTTCTTTTTTCTTCTTATAAAAAATGATATAATTATAATTATATATGGACTTTGTTAAAAAAAAATTGACTGAATTTGATGGAATGATCAAGCGGTAATAAAAACAAATTTAAGAGTTAAAAGATAAAATTAAGTATTTGATTTAGAGTGAATTTTTCATTGGAAATGTCTTGTTAAGAAATAAATGAACAAAATTTCTTCTAGTATAAAAAAAAAAAAAAAATTATCCAATCATACAATCTTATCTATTCATTTTGCTGTAAGTGAAAATTTTCTAATTTGTTTTTATTAATTAATTTATTATTATTATGGTTACGTTGTCCAATTGACACGGATTTGAGTCAGCACCGAAAAATAGAAGAGAAAATAAACAATTCACCCCAAACAAAATTAAAATATTAAAAAAATCATTAACTTCTTCATAAATACCACCTGTATCCTGTCTTCTTCTCCAAATTGCAGCGTCCCACTTACAATCAAACTCTCTCTCTCTCTCTTTGAGGTAGCAGAGGCTCTTCCCATTTGGGTTTCTCTTATTCCTCTGTAAGTTTAAGTTCTCTCTCACCTACAATTTTGCTTCTTCTTCTTTTGTGTGCAAAATCTTTTATGCTCTGTTTGTTTGCTGAGAATATATATAATGTCTGAAAAGAAAATATATTATTTTACTTCTTAATTTGGTTTCCACATTTCTTGGTGTCTTCCATTCTACTGAGCATAAGATCATCTAAATGAGTTTTGATGAATATGTCATCTTTTATAGAAATCATAACAACGTAAACCAGTAGAAATCTGAGTTTCAGTTTCCTTGGCTTTCCCTAAAACTTTCTGAGGAACCAAACAGATACTTGTAGTTTGATGAACATGATGTTGATGACATTTCAGAATGAGTTTTTAGTTTTCCACCTTCACTTTCTGGGTTTTGATCCCCCATTTTTTTTATTTTTAATAATTTTTCCACTTTTAATTCAACCCATTAAAAGAAAAAAAAAAAAAAAAGAAAAGGCAAAAAAGAAAGAGAAAATGGAAATTACTTTGATTCGTTTCTTTGAGGCAAACCTTAACTTTATAATTGCTTTTATTCTTTTCTTAAACTTTGTTTTTGGACTTTTCTCTTTCTCAATCTGTAGTTTTATCATTTTTGTTTCTCCTTAGCCTTTACATATTTCTCGTATGCTCAGTTTTTTCTTCCTACTTTGTACCTTTATGTTTACACATTTATTGATGACGTCAAAATATGACAAAAATAGATCATTATTATTTTAAAAATTTAAGTTAATATAAAAAAATGAATTTATTTCTTTCATAAAGGTTAGGTAAACCGTAAACCATCTCATGACTACTTATCTAGTAACATGATAAAGTGTCAATTATTTCAGAATCTTAAATTGATAAAAAAAATTGTAAGTTTAATTAATTATTAATAATTTAACAAACATAGATATTATTATTATTAATTTTTTTTTTTGGGTTATTGTTAAAGTAATTTCGTTTTTTTTTTTTTTATAATTTTATAATTTATAATTTTTTTTTAAATTTTTTTTTATCTTGTTACAATATGAATGCACTTCAGGAAATGGCGAGAACTCCCATCTCCTTGATGGGGATTCTGTTCTTGTGTTTCTGGGCAGCCATTGCAGAAGCAGAATACCTGAAATATAAGGACCCAAAGCAGCCATTGAATGTTAGAATTAAGGATTTGATGAGCCGGATGACTTTGGAGGAAAAGATTGGTCAAATGGTGCAGATTGACCGCACTGTTGCATCCGCGGAGGTGATGAAGAACTACTTCATTGGTAATCATTATCACCAATCATTTTTATTTATAGTCAAAACTTTGAGGAAAAAACAGAGAGAAAGTTGCAGTTGTAGGTGCTCTGTTTTTCAAAAATAAAAATGCTCTGTTTCGGGCAGGGAGCATATTAAGTGGGGGAGGGAGTGTTCCAGCCAAGGAGGCTTCTGCAGAGACATGGATTGACATGGTGAATGATTTCCAAAAGGGCTCTTTATCCACCCGCCTTGGAATTCCAATGATTTATGGGATTGATGCTGTTCATGGCCACAACAATGTCTACAAGGCAACCATTTTCCCTCACAATATTGGACTTGGAGCTACCAGGTAAGTACAATAACTGGATGTTAATATTTTACCTCTGTATTTTAATACTAGATCCAGGCTCCCAGTATTGAATAATTTTTCTTTAAAATTAGGC
Source organism: Carpinus viminea (assembly GCA_013348765.1). Classification (NCBI taxonomy): domain Eukaryota; kingdom Viridiplantae; phylum Streptophyta; class Magnoliopsida; order Fagales; family Betulaceae; genus Carpinus; species Carpinus viminea. The sequence goes on from CP054674.1 coordinate 20,652,905, forward strand.
CAACAATTCGTCTTCCTGTGTTGAGTTAAATGGGTTGTACCCTTCAATCTTAGGGTCCGTTTAAGATTATGATTTCAGAAAGTGCAATTTAAAAATAATGATTTTTAAAAACATAATTAAACGTTTAGTAAAATGGCCATGTGACCTTTAAAATCGATGTTTAAATTTTAAATTGTACGTTTTTGAAACAACATTGCAATTTTTTAAAAACACAATCCCAAACAATTAATTTTATGTGATTTGGTTTAAAATTGAACATTTAGTTTATGAAATCGTAATGTCAAACGTTATCTTAATCTACTAATTTTGTATTGGATTTGTACGTTGTATGAAAAATTGCCAGCCCGGGTGTTTTGTGTTGCTGGGTTCGGGTGGTGTCGGGGCATAGGTAAAATTATATAAGCAACCCTAATCCAATCATTCAATTAAACGGGTTAAAACCTTCAACCCTTCTAACTCACTAATCTCTGATTAAAAATTGTGAGCTTTTACTATGTCTTAGGAATTTAGTGTCAGAAATTCAAGAAAGATGAAGAATGTATTAGCATCTACTTGAATCCATTGTATGATCAAAACATGCTTGTAAATCTGCCATTGATGATCAAATTATTTCCGATCAAACAGAGACCCAGAACTTGTGAAGAGGATTGGAGCTGCAACTGCGCTTGAAGCTAGAGCAACAGGGATTCCATATGTTTTTGCACCTTGTATAGCGGTAACTACGTCGAATGAATATTCCAGCTACGGCTTGCTCGATCAGGATCATAAACAACTCTTCATCTGTAATCTGCAGGTTTGTCGAGATCCAAGATGGGGAAGATGCTATGAAAGCTACAGCGAAGATCCCAAGGTTGTTCAGGCAATGACTGAGATTGTGTCGGGGCTACAAGGGGAGATTCCCACTCACTCTCGCAAGGGTGTCCCGTTTGTTGGCGGAAGGTAATATTAGTGAGAATTTGATGTTAATTCTATAATTTTATTAACGATAATTCAAATGCTGATGATTTATTATGATTATAAGTTTCTAATGTTTTCTGTAGTGTTCTCATGTTATAAGAAAGAGTAATTCTATATACCACTAATATTCGACCATTATTTCGTTTTGCTAATAAGGCAGCGCCAATTAATTTCTGATTATTTATTTTGTTTTAATAGTGGCTAACTTTATTTAATATATATATATATATATATATATATATATATTTCTTTCTTTTAAACAATGGCTAATCAAATGGAGGATTGACATTGACACATTAGCATAATGAGATAGTAGTGTGATACAAACATCATTACTCAATGCTAAATATTAGACTTCATCCCGTTAGGATGACGTGGATGTTTCCACCTGCCCTTAAATATTTGTTTTGTTTCCTTAAACATGGTTCGATCAGAGTATTGTTACATCAGTTCATTATGATGAAAGTGAGATTAAAGTTTAGTATTTAGGATAAGGAAAGAGTAATGTTAAAAATCATAGAAGCATGGGTAACCTTTCCAAGTTCGAATCACTATCAATGTTGGCAAGCATATATATACGGACCATGGATTCCAGGCTTTCCAGTCCACTAATCATGTCAATATAGAACAAAAGAACGATAATTATAACTCAAAACAAAATATCATAATTCAATACTTATGGGTTTTTGGTGATACGGATAGAAATCCTTTTAGATTACCTAACATCTAGAGATTTGAAGAGATCGAACCGTCCTAAATTAAAGGGTATGATTAGAATTATATGAATTATATTGGATTCAAATCATTTGTAAGTTCCATAAACAGAATCCTGAAAAAAATATAGCTAAAAAGATGTAGGTAGGGATGTAAATAAAGCAGCATGTTCAACAACTTGCTCGATACTTGCTCGGTTTAACTCAATCCAAACTCAAGCTTGATACTATAGAAATCAGCTCGATCAATAAATGATACATGTCCGACTCGCTTTATAAAACTTGATAAGGACTCTCAAGCTCAACTCATTTAAAGGTCGACCGAATCGTTCGCTTGACTCGTTAGCATGTCATATATCTTGTATGTATATATAAATATATATTAATAAAAATTAGTTATGTAAATTTAAATATGCATATTAGTAATAAAGTAATATATGTTATATATATGTTAATATTTATGTGTGTATTAGTTAACATAATACTTGGTTAATTCATAAACTAACATATTTTCTGATTGCATAATATTTAATAGCCTATCTCAAGTTCGAGTTGAACTCGGCTCGGCTTGAATAGCATTTACAATGAACTCGAGCTCAAGTTTGTCCGAGTTTCTAATAAGTCAGTCTTAAAATCCTAAAGCTCGACTCGGCTCATTCAAATCCACATGCATGTTGTTGTGTTCCTTTCGCGCAGAAACAAGGTTGCAGCTTGTGCTAAGCACTATGTGGGTGACGGAGGAACAACCGACGGTATAAATGAAAACAACACGGTGATAAGCCGACATGGGTTACTCAGCATACACATGCCCGGCTACTACAACTCCATCATCAAGGGTGTCGCCACCATCATGGTCTCCTATTCCAGCTGGAATGGGGTCAAGATGCATGCCAACCGCGATCTTGTTACAGGCTATCTCAAGAACACTCTTCGTTTCAGGGTAAAAAAATTTGATTAATTTAGCTTGATTTTTTGAATTACTATTGGATTTGATCGAAAAGAGAAAGATATGAATGTTGTGAGTTGTTTCAGGGTTTTGTGATCTCAGATTGGGAGGGTATCGACAGGATCACCTCTCCTCCTCACGCTAACTACTCATATTCTATCCAAGCTGGAATTCATGCCGGCATTGATATGGTTAGTCACCCCCCTACCCAGCTACTATATTTACTGTTTGTATTTTTAAATTGTGTGAGATTTTTTTAAAATGAAATTAATTGTCTGTTAAAATAGTAGTTTAACCTTTAAAATTTGTAATTTAACCTTTGAAATTGTGTATTTTTAAAAATAAGAAACTTCACTTACCCTAATAAACTTACGTGCCTTTTGCAGACATCTCTCCATTGTTCAAAATCTCTCACTTTGGTATATTAAATTTTCATTTTGTTTCAAGTACCCTTTACCGTTAAATATTGCAGTTAAATTAAATGAAAAAATGAGAAAAATGACTAAGGATATTTTAGTAATTTCACACCATTTCGTTAGGATTTAATAGAAAATTCTAATGAAAAGGAGAAAGTGAAAGGAAATCAAAATTTGATACACCAAAGTGAGAGATTTTGAACAATAGAAGGGTGTCTTCGAAAAGCGTATAAGTTCATGGGGGGTAAGTAAAATTTCCCCTTTTAAAAACGTATCCTCTTGCATGCGATTTGAAAGTGTAGAATTTTGGGAAACTTTCACTTAACTCCTCTGAACTTCCATCACTTTTCAATATATCCTAAACTTTAAAAACTCTTAATTTAGTATATCGAACTTATAATTTTTTGTAATAACACATTTCCGTTAAGCTTTTCCATTAAATCTTGTCAAAATCCCAAAATAGCCATTTTGTTCACAAAATAAAAATAAAAATGATAAGGATTAAGGTGTGGGTATTTTTGTAATTTTCTATTTTAATATAAAATGTGAGATATTTTGGTAAATTTGACACCCCTCCATTTTAATAGAAAAAAATCTAACAGATATATGATTGCAAAAAATTGAAAATTCGATACACTAAATTGACAATTTTTAAACTTTTTAGGACAATTCCAAAAATGATAGAAGTTGAAGAAAATTAAATGAATTTTTTTTCTAATTTTTTAAAAAACGCAAAAATTAATACTTTATTTTTCTATGATTTAATTTAAAATCACACATTTAATCCCGAAATTTTGAGGTGGTCTAATCTTGTGATATTTATCATGGACATATTGCAGGTCATGATTCCATACAACTATACAGAATTCATTGATGGGCTAACCTTCCAGGTAAGGAATAAAATCATCCCCATGACCCGAATTGATGATGCAGTGAAGAGAATATTGCGGGTCAAGTTTGTGATGGGTCTGTTTGAGAACCCATTGGCTGATCGGAGCCTGGTCAACCAGCTAGGAAGCCAGGTTAGTTAATAATTTCCTTCGAGTTTAATTTGTCTCCCCCAACCCAACAGGACAACAAAAGTAAACATCCTTTTAAACCATTACATCACCTTAAAGGAGCATAGAGAATTGGCGAGGGAAGCTGTCAGGAGGTCACTGGTGCTGTTGAAGAATGGGAAATCTGCAGAAAAGCCATTGCTGCCTCTTCCCAAGAAGGCATCCAAGATACTTGTTGCTGGCAGCCATGCTGACAATTTAGGTTTTCAGTGCGGTGGGTGGACAATTGAGTGGCAAGGACTTAGCGGCAACAACCTCACTAGTGGTACGTCCCCAAAACTCGCCCCTTTTAAGTAACATATACGACTAGGATAACTTGTAATTAGTAAAAATTAGTTATAATTTTTAAATATATATATTTTTTACAAATGTTAATTCAAATGCCAATTTTATCATGGTGTCTAGCAATCATATAACAGGAAAGGTTATTTGGAATTGCATTAGAAAGTAGAGCTTTTAAAGTCAAAAAGAGTATTTTTTTTAAAAAAAAAAACTGCACTTTTAATTTTTTTCCTAAAAATGTGTTTTGAACTTATTTTAAAGTATATATGTTTGTGATTGTATTTGAGAAATAAAGCTTTTAAGTCAAAAAACGCTTTTAGGTAAAAGCTTCATTTTTAAGATTTTACCAAAAATATGTTTTGATCATTTTTAGAGTAAAAAAGTAATTTTGGATTTTTTCACCAAACATGTCAGCTTTTGTTTGACATGACTTTTTAGGTACTAAAAGTATTTTTTAAGCTCTTTAACGGATTTTTTTTTTTTTGACATATAAGGGAGGGGGGTTCAATTTGTGCGTATCTTATAAGGCGTGGTTCACAGCTGATTAAACTATTTCTTGGGGATCTTTTTAACGCAATTTTAAACAGACAATTGGAGTAAAAAAGTCAAATAAATATTTTTGAAATTTTGTTACCAAACAAGTGAACTTTTAATTTGGCACAACTTTTTAAATATTAAATGTATTTTTTACCCTCTTTAACGCCAATCCCAAATAAGCTCTAAATGACATTATTCCACCCATTTTTTATGTCTATTATTAGATGAGTTGTGTTATTTAGACAGTTTTACAAATTATAACTGGAATGTTGTAACTGTAAAAATTAGCATTTAAATAAAAAAGGCTCGAAAAAAAAAAAAAAAACCTAATCGTTACTAAATGAATGTTTATTTAATCAGAATTACCAGTACTGAATTAAGAGTTAACCCGTTTGTACGAACCTTGAATGAGCAGGTACCACAATCCTGAGCGCCATTAAAAATACCGTTGATCCAGACACCAAAATAGTCTACAAGGAGAACCCAGACGCCGACTATGTCAAGACAAACAAATTCTCTTACGCCATTGTTGTAGTAGGAGAGCACCCATACGCAGAGACTAATGGAGACAGCCTGAATTTGACAATCCCCGACCCCGGCCCAACCACCGTTAAGAATGTCTGTGGAGCTGTGAGATGTGTTGTTGTCATCATCTCCGGCCGGCCTGTCGTGATCCAGCCATATATTTCCTCCATAGATGCCCTGGTTGCCGCCTGGCTGCCGGGAACGGAAGGCCAAGGAGTCGCCGATGTGTTGTTTGGTGAGTATGGTTTCAGTGGCAAGCTTTCACGCACGTGGTTCAAGACGGTTGATCAACTTCCAATGAATGTGGGGGATCCACATTATGACCCGCTATTCCCATTCGGGTTTGGCATCACTACAAAACCTGCCCAGGCCAACTAGCTAGGATGATCACTATTTTGGGCACTTAATTTTATCGATCACCTTTAAATTATTACATTCGTTAATAACAAAATAAGTAACATTTGATGGGGTTTTGACGATTAGTGATTGTTACAAACAAAAATAACTATATATATATATATATGATATGATACTCCATAAGCTACAAAGATTGGTGCTAGATTTTCATGTTCTTCGATCACACAACCTCTCACTACAAAAATCCCATTATTTGCTAATGTTTTAAGCCATTTGACACGTTAGTAATGGGCTTAATGTACTGTTATTAATGTTTTTCACACGTTAGTAATGTGTCGGTTAGAATTGGTAATTTACTAATGTACTAGATATGTGCCACGTTATCATTTGCTAACGTGTTATTATTTACACGTTAGCAATTGGTTACTAACGTGCCAAACCTGCCACATTACCCTCGGGGTAATGTGGTAATTTTATGCAATGTTAGTTTTTTTTTTTTGGATTTTGCTTATTATATTAAAATTCATCGGCTAATTTAGTCCAATATTTAACATCAAACCTAATAAATTAATAATCGCATTCATCCTATACACACATTACTATTATCTAACTATATAAACAATTAACCACATTCATCCCATATAAACAATTAACAAACAACACGTCAAAATGTAACAAGTAAAAATGTCTCTATACATCAATATTGTTATCCAAATGTATATAATCAAAACCTATAAAAACAAAAAAATACAAGGTTAAAGTCACGTGATAACACATGCATGTATGAAAAAACACTACCTAGCCTCCTCCGTCAAAGAGAAGTGATTGAACAACGTAGAGACTACCTTGACTTCTCCGCACTAATTGAAAATAATAAAAGAGACAAAAAATTAGACCTGCAAACGATTCAAGCTGAGTAGCAAAATCGAGTCGAGCTTAGGCAAAATTTGAGCAGAGCCGAGCTTGTATAGTAACGAGCCAAGCTGAACAATGTCGAGCTCGATTTCGACCCGAGCTTAATCAAGCGGGTATCGAGCGAGCTCACGAGCCGCTTGACTAATTTGCAGGCCTAATTTTTCATATAATTTAAATAAATTTATATTAACTATAAACTTAAAAGATAATTTATATACCTTACTTGTTAATTTATAATTTATATAGTATAATTATTATATAATATAATTTATCTTTATACTTTACTTGATACATGTTACTTGTTAGTTGTTATTTGTTATTTGTTAAAGTTAAGTTAGTATATGATGTATATCATATATTGTAGGTAATTAACATATTATATATAAATATATATTATAATTTATTAATTTATAAGTATAAAACTAAGCTAAACTAATTTAATTTTATACAATTAATTAATATTACATTTAAGTTTATATTATTGAATATAATGTCAATTATCATTCGTCACATCTTAAAGAGTAATGTACATTGATTAAGTGCACATTGTTGACTAACTTTCTAATTGTCACCTATGTTTTTTAATTGCTTAAATTCTTAGAGTCTAGTTATTAAATTTGAGATTATTTTAATATTCATATCAAGTAATGATATAATTTATCTTTATACTTTACTTGATACTTGTTACTTGTTAATTATTATTTGTTAAAATTAAGTTAGTATATGATGTATATCATATATTGTAGATAATTAACATATCATATATAAATATATATTATAATTTATTAATTTATAAGTATAAAACTAAGTTAAACTAATTTAATTTTATACAATTAATTAATATAACATTTAAGTTTGTATACATTAATGTGATTATAATTTATAAACGATAAGAAATACATTAGTTACTTAATTAATAATCATTTAATCTATTCATTTATGAATGAAATCATGTAGTTCGGGTCAGGTCGGGTTTTGAACAGGTTGAGCTCACAAGCCCCCGTTGATTTTAGTCAGGCGAGCTGAGCTTAGCTCATTTGCTAATCGAGCGAGCTTTTACAGTAACGAGCTAGGCTGAACAGTGTCAAGCTCGATTTTTACCCGAGCTTAATCAAGTGAGTATTGAGTGAGCTCACGAGCCGCTTGGCTAATTTGCAGGCCTACAAAAAATAAATGAAGAGCATGATAGAATATAAAATGTAGAGTTAATTGCATTTAATGGCCGGGTAAAAGGTAAATTGATTATGTCATTCAATCATTCTATTTAATGCTATTTTGTAGGACTAAACAGTCTACTATAACGCAAGAGGGTTGAATGAATCATTGAACTAGAGACCGATCAACAACGTTGTAATGGGAATTAATTTTCATTGAAAGGGGAACATTTAGTCTCTTGCTACTTGATAGAAAAGTAAACTCAAATTCATGTTATTCTATTATAAATGAATCCATTTCATGATGAGGTCATCTTCCCACCAACAACAATTAAAATCAAAATTCCACACGTTCTCTTATATAAGTTAAACATAGGAGGAATATATTATAAAGCTAATGAAACAAACAAGTAAAAGATCACTAATTTAATTTGTTTAAGTAATAAACTATTAGTTGTAAGCTCCCATCGAGCTGTGTTTTAAACTCTTGAGGAGATGAATTGTACAAAATTGGCACATGGTCACTAACTGAAGTAAAAACTGGCAAGGAGGTTCTATCAGAAGACAGACATTTTATTCACACTTCTATATTAGTTGAATTTTATTACTTATCTAGAGTTGTTCTCCTTACATCATGCCACCATCTAAAACTACATAAAACCACTACCATCCAAACTCTATCAATCATAGGCATAAGCATATAAACTCAGAACATCACTATGAACGAAAGAATGTGTGGCAAACATTTAAAACACAAGAGGGTTGAATGAATTGTTGAACTAGAGACAAATCAATAACATTGTTATGAGAATTAAAAATCATTGAACAAATCAAAGGAGAACATTTAGTCTCTTGCTACTTGATAGAAAAGTAAACTCAAATTCATGTTGTTCTGTCCTAAATGAATCCATGTCAAGATGCCGATCACACATAAGATGAAAACAAAAAATCCAGTGGAAGAAAGCTTAAAGGACACTAGAAGAAAACAAAAAAACTTTCACACGTTAATATAGTTGATTAATTCAAATATCTAACCAGCAGTCAAAACCAAACCAAACATAAACAACCAATTTGCATTGACAATCAATACAAATTTTCAAGTAAATAAAAAATTCCAAAACAGCACATATGCGTACCGCAATATACATAAGGTGGTGGTCATTTTGTCGCCTTCGATAGATGCGACTTTTGTCCAATCGGGGTCTAATGTTGGGTATCATTCTGATCGTCATCTACGTATATTATAGTTTTACGCTCATGTGGGCTATGAGATATATGCTCAACATTTTATTCTTGTACGGAATTTAAAGTTATATATCACGTTTTTATTTATGCTAGATGATCTTATTAATTAATAATGAAAGGTAATATGTTGTTACCTTGTGTGCTATCTGCAAATGATCGGAGAATGATACATGTAGGTGACCCTACGTCTTGCAAAGCCCTTTCAGTGGTCACCTCTGGCTCAGAGGTCACCACTCGATACCCCTCAAGCGAGTGAAAACGCTCCTCATAATGCACCGCCTGAGCATTCAGCTGCGCAGCCATTCCCTGACTAAACTGCTTGGTAAGTACGACAATGTTGCACAAATTTAATTGTACTCGCCAATTGCACGAGTCGTTTGTAATAGAGCGGTTGTGCAAGTGCGAGGTCGAATCCACAGAGAATTGTGTTTTGTTAAAAACTAATTTTAAAGTGCCTAAACTAATCCTATCTTAACCTAGTCCCAAAATCAAACAGTTGGTGTGCATAAAAATAAACTAGATTAAAATGCAATAAAATAAATAAATAAAAACGCTAAGGTCCCTAATCTACCTCACTACGATTTAATCAACATATAAGCATGCTAATCCATATATCCATCAAACAATTAGGCTAAAATGTATGTTCCATTCTCACGATAGTCCACACACCCATCATATGACCTAGCTCGATGCATGTTCTTTTGCCTTTACAAAATCTAGTCGAATCATGCGATGTATTAACCCATAAATGGTCACAATGGATGTTGAGCCGAGATCGAATCATCCAATGTGTTGTTGACAACAACGGATATTGGACTCACTTAAACTATCCCATGTAACCCGGATAAATTACAATGCATATTGGACGATAAACGATCCATAAACAACAACCAATCACAATCTTGTCACGAGATTGTGATTGAATCGAACAAACGTTAAATTAAATGACAAAAAATGTAAACTAAACATGAATATATATAAACAAATTCATAGTGAGGGAAATAAGAGACTAAATTAAAACAACTAAAAGCATTAAATATTAATTAAACTATACAAAGAGTGACGTTTAGAGGAGTTCAAAATGCCCAAACAAGGGAGTCCCAGCTCCCAAAGGCGCCTCCAAGCGTCCCTAAAAATTTACAAAAGAAATAGGGGGTATTTATAGGCTAAATTTAGCACTAGGTGCAATGCACTGCAAGAATTCTGCATCGAAGGCATAATTGCATTGAACTAAAAACGCGTCGAAAGCGCACATACTTCAGAATTGGCCATAACATGTGAAATGTGATTTTGTAGATCTTCGAGATAGCTTTCCAAATACATCAAGATCACCCTAATCGGAGTTATATGACTCAAGATATAGCTGTTTTGGTGGAAGTCGTCGGGTGTGAATCATCGCTCGACTCAATTTTGCCGCCAAAGCTCCTCCAACTGTTTTAAGCCCTAGAGTTGATGGCATTAGCCTCAAATGCAACATAACAACCTGCAAACCACTAAAACACCAAAACTAACCAAAACATTAGAAATTAACAAAGCTAAGAGCTTAACAAATATAAGTTAAAGGGAGTTAAATATACAATATTTGACACCGATCAAATACCCCCAAACTTACATTTTGCTAGTCCCTTAGTAAAACAAAAATGAAAATACAAAGAAAGCAAGAAACATAAATCCACTTTTGTGGGAGAAACGATTGCATTTAGCATATACAACAAGCCTTTTAAACCCTTAGGAATTCCCTAGTGGACAAGTGAAGTCTCGTGAGAGTTTTCCAGAAATGACACCCACAAACAATTATTTGGTACTATGTTATTAATGGACAAAGCCCTTCACACAAACACATGGTTCACACATCATTAGCAAATTTAACATGTTGAACATACAAACCATATCATCCAGGCATCCAAACATCATTTTACTCAAGGTTGAAAAATTGAGACAACATATGCTCCATTAAGTGCAAAGTGTACTAACAACAAGATCATGGGGTTTCAATTATTCTCAAGACGTGTATCCCCAAAAATCATAGGAAATGCAATGTGATTAAAACAAAAGTTGAATTGAAAATGCAATTTTTGTGTAGGCTGCAATGTTGACTCCATTAAACTTTAAATGACTTATGTAAGAGGCGTTAGGCTTGACTCCCAAACCAAAGATTTTAGGGCACTAGATGTAGAGACATCCCTAGGGGCTTAATTACTCAAGTCAAAAAGAGCTACGAAGCCTAATTAGCCATACAATATTTTAGTTGAAACTTCTCATCTTTTGACGCGAACACTCATTGCTTGGCCAGACAAAAGGTCTAGTTACTCAAAGAGAAACTCAGCTTATGATTTTTTTGATTTTTTTTTTGATTTTTTGATTTTTTTTACAGCCAAGGTTTATCATCACACATCACATCAACCAACGAATCTCAAGAAAAACACTCATCAAATCTAATTTCATACCCCACAGACCCTATGCTAGTGTGCATGTGAAATATCGATCAAACAAGTGGGGTCTCTCTAATTCAACACATGAATCAAAAACTAGGATTTTTAATGATAGGCAATGTTCAAAAACGTTAAACACACCAATGACATGCATTACACAGTTACGATGTAAGTTGTGCCTAATCAAAAACATAGCAACAAACAAAAAGAAAAAATTTTATATACAGGCAAAAACAAGTATATACAGACAAAAACAAACAAAAAGATAGATATAATGTTTGTCCACACCCCCAAACTTAAATCACACATTGTCCCCAATGTGGCAAGAAATACATTACAGTGGGATGAGAAACCGAAACATGCCAAGGCCAAGGCGTTCTCCGAACTTGAACATCAAAACACCTGTCAAAGACTAACAACAATCTTTTTCTCAAAGATCAAACATTAAAGGTTAATTGCTGTTAGAAACAAAATAAAACAAAAAGCCAAGAAATAAACAAAAAGAAAATGACTAAAAAAAATAAAGTGAAAATAAAAGTAACCCTACCCCGCTCATATGGGTGTCCAACCAATCCCTTCCATCCTTTTTTCTTTAAAATTTGATATCCCTCTGGAAGGATGTTCCGCCATCTTATGTAGTTGACCTTATTTCAAGGAATCCACTTAGGAACACGGTTCCTAGATTTGTGATCTTTTGTGTGTGATTCCTTAAAGATCTCTACATAAGAAGGCTCTTCGAGACATTGAAAAGATGAAACTTGAGGTTCAAGATATGTCTCGAGAGAGATTGTGACGAAGGAGTGAGCTTCAGTACTCACTTCCTTGTCATAGGACCAATTTAAAATTGGCGGGGGCTCAATTTGCTCCTCCATTTCTTCTTCTTCTTCCTCATGATTATCAACACCATCAACACCAGCTCTTTCCTCACTAACAAATGTGGTGGTGGCTTGGACATGCTCATGATGAGGATCGCTAGGGCAATCCTCATCAATCATGTATTGCCCTATTGTCATCTCCTGACTTTGAAGTTCATTTTCCTCAATTTTATTGAATTCAGCAACTAGATGACTAAACTGTCCTTCCAACCTTGCAACTGCTTCAGTGTTTGCCACAGTGGCATCTATGATTTCTTGACAAGGTTGGTTAACTGTTTTCCTAAACTCCTCAAGTGTTTCTTCCAAAGATAGTTCATGCGAAGCAGGAATGGTGGGTTGGCCAACTAGTTCCATGAATTCCTTAAGAGTGTCTTTCAAGGAAGATTTCTCAAGAGGATAGTCATATGATGAATGGGAAGAAAAATGGTTGTTGAACTGCGGATATTCAGGGTAGTGCAGTTCGTCAACTTATGGATTAAAATTTTCCGTAGCATGATCATGCCACGAAAAATCAGAATAGTTGCTCCAGTTTGGGTTATAAAAATTCAAATTTGATTCAAACCTAGGACTGGAGAAACTAGTATTCAACTGCTCATTTGAAAAATTAAAAAATTGTCCCCAATGTGGACAATCACCTAAACTATGGTAAGGGCTGGAGCAGTGTGAACATGGTTTATGTGGGTGCAATTTGGTGGGATTTGATGTCCTACCACTAGGGGAAACATCAAAATAAATAAACGGAAAACTCATGTTTCACTCAAACAGTTCAAAATATCCCACATGAAAAAATAATAGCTAAAATCAAATAAATAAAAACTAACAAAAATAAGCTAAACAAATAATTTAATCAATAAACTAACAAAATATTAAACTAATTAAACAATTAAAAATAAAAATAAACTAACAAAAACTAAAAACAACAATAATAAATAAAACAGAAAAATAAATAATGATAAACTAATAATTAAAAAAAAAAAAGAAAACATAACACATACACCGCCTGGGTGAGGTGCGCAGAGAAGTACTAGATCGATCGCAGACACGCAGACACAAATATGTAGCATTTGCATGTGCGTTCGATTGCAATGTAGGTGCGATTGTTCGCATTGCAGGTTTGTCGAGGCGCTGCTGCAGAGCAGCAGCTTAGGCAGCGCATGCAGCGAACATTGGAATAGGCTCAAGTGCCGATCATCGCAATAGGTGCGATCGATCGCACTATCATGCATCGAAATTCCGTAAACTAAAACAAACTAAAAAATTAACCAAACACTAATTTTTTTTGAATTTTTTTTTTCTATACAAAAGTAGGAAACAAAATAAAATAATTTCATAATTTAAAATAACTAGTAGAAAGATAAAATTAATTTAAGCATAAAATCAATTTAAACAAAACACCGATTCCCCAGTAACGGCGCTAAAATTTGTTGCACAAATTTAATTGTATTTGCCAATTGCACGAGTCGTTTGTAATAAAGCGATTGTGCAAATGCGAGGTTGAACCCATAGAGAATCGTGTTTTGTTAAAAACTAATTTTAAAGTGCCTGAACTAATCCTATCTTAACCTAGTCCCAAAATCAAACAGTTGGTGTGCATAAAAATAAACTAGATTAAAATGCAATAAAATAAATAAATAAAAACGCTAAGGTCCCTAATCTATCTCACTACGATTTAATTAACATATAAGCATGCTAATCCACATATCCATCAAACAATTAGGCTAAAATGTATGTCCCATTCTCCCGATAGTCCACACACCCATCGTACGGCCTAACTCAACGCATGCTCTTTTGCCTTTACAAAATCTAGTCGAATCATGCGATGTATTAACCCATAAATGGTCACAATGGATGTTGAGCCGAGATCGAATCATTCGATGTGTCGTTGACGACAATGGATATTAGACTCGCTTAAACTATCCGATGTAACCCGGTTAAATCACAACGCATATTGGATGATAAACAATCCATAAACAACAACCAATCACAATCTTGTCATGAGATTGTGATTGAATCAAACAAATGTTAAATTAAATGATAGAAAATGTAAACTAAACATGAATATATATAAACAAATTCTTAGTGAGGGAAATAAGAGACTAAATTAAAACAACTAAAAGCATTAAATATTAATTGAACTATACGAAGAGTGGCATTTAGAGGAGCTCAAAATGCCTAAACAAGGGAGTCCCAACTTCCAAAGGTGCCTCAAGCGGCCTCCAAGCGTCCCTAAACATTTACAAAAGAAATGGGGGGTATTTATAGGCTAAATTTAGGGTTTCAGCGCTGCCAGGTCAACTTAAGTGCGTTCGATCGCACTAGTTGTGTTCGAACGCACTCGTGCAAGAATTTCTGCATTAGATGGGCATAATTGCATTCGAACACAAAAACGTGCGTTCGAGCGCACATACTTCAGAATTGGCCAAAACTTGTGAAATATGATCTTGTAGATCTTCGAGATAGCTTTCCAAATACACCAAGATCACCCTAATCAGATTTATACGACTCAAGATATGGCTTTTTTGGTGGAAGTCATCGGGTGCGAATCATCGCTCGACTCAATTTTGCCGCCAAAGCTCCTCGAACTGTTTTAAGTCCTAGAGTTGATGGCATTAGCCCCAAATGCAACTTAACAACCTGTAAAACACTAAAACACAAAAACTAACCAAAACATTAGAAATTAACAAAGCTAAGAGCTTAACAAACATAAGTTAAAGGGGGTTAAATATACAATATTTGACACCGATTAGACAGTCATCGCATCCAGCTGCTGCTTGTGCTCCTGGTTTATTTCCTCCCTCTGCTTGGCCAGCAGCTCCTCAATCTCCTGTTTGTGCTGCTGGTCTTTCAATTGAATTGCTCTCTCAATCATTTCAAACTACACGGGAGGGGAAGGGGAGTAGCATTCTGGGACCTCGCCTGGGACAGTGTATAATAGGAATGGATATATCCCTGCATTGGTAGAATATTCTTGCTCACACCACGAACACAGCCTGCATACTCCAGCTTATTGCCATGAGCCTGAGCATATACGTTGTTTGGTGCCCATCGAACCATCCTCGAGCCCTTTTACTAGTTCTGCGGGATCAGAATCCGCAAGCCACATCATCTCATTCAGCACGTTACATATACACGGTCGTCATTTAGTTTAAGTATTAATCATAAATATAAAAGTACACAAATAGTGTTTCAATCATACCACTCTTTCCTCGACCAGTGAATTTGGGTAGCCACCGTCTTTCTTCGTATGGGTCATGATGTAATTCGCTACTCGTGTTGGGGCTTTGCCTGTTTTCATGACCTGCAAAAATCCTTGAATATAAACATATTTTCACGTTATAATATTGGAATAATAATTTCATTAATTTGTATGTATGGGGTTTGACAAACATACTGCCTCGTGTGAGTGTTGGGCGAAGCTCTTTGAGCCAGCGTAATGTGGTGTGGTATACAAAGCTTGTATTTGTGTCATATGCACAACATATTCTTGTGCACGCAACTTACGTTATTAATGTGTTAAAAGATAAATAATTACAATTAGTAATACTACACAACTACACGCAAAACATTGACTTACCTGATTCTTCTTCTCACACCACTTCTCCAACAAGATGTCCACATCTACCTGGTCATACTTCTGGATGATTACTCCTGCTCTTGCCTTCACTGAGTTAGGAGTATCATGACTCGAATGGCGAGTGGCTTTTTCAATTCGTGTTGCCAATACTTTAGCTTCTTGCCCATGTCCCGCCACAAGTCTTTTTTTATTTCAGCAATGTTCGAGCCAGGCAATATATGGAAGTTCTTTTGCATTAATGAACAATTGAGAAATTAATATACCAAACAATTATATATTCTACCTTCAGAAATAAGTTTCACATAATAAGTTATATACGCTATATATAATTTAAATTTATAACATTTGAATTACACTTACCATCAACGCATAAAAAAATAGCTCCTTCTTCTCTAATGGTACCTTTTTCTAATCGTCTGATATCCAGACAAACGAATCGCTCTTGACCATCTTGCTCATCGTTCACTGCCATTTGCCCCCGCTTTTCCCTACAGGTTGCCATATACCAGTGAACTCCACTATGACCCTTTTTCTATTTGGTATTGAATATAACTTGTGGGAGTCATTGTTATTGAGCACTTCAATATTATTATTTGGATTTGCATTTGGTAAGTATGACATAATTGACTATCAATATTTAATGAAAAATAAATATTAATTACATATTTAAGAACATACATTAATATATATATTTATTTATATATATTTATACGTCTAAACATACCTATCATTCAAACCTCCTTCTCCTTCAACACTGGCAAAGCAGGGGCCTCAGTCGTGCTATATCCTCTAACTCGGGCTGTAATATATCATGTGGATCATCACCATGGTCTCATCTTCTCCCTGTTTGAGGATACGACATTCCACGTGAGCATCATCATACGCAATAGTATGATCCAGCAACCGACGGACCATATGGATTGGCCACTGGGCCCTGTACTAGTGGTTGATATGGGTCTGGTTGCGCCTGTAATGATAACGGCATCCATCGGGCTATCGAACTCGAAACTACTCGGCACATGTAGGAATACTGATTGATACCCTAACTGCGGCATAAAAAGTGGGCGCTTTAGGCCCTTTGTCTTTCCACCACAACTACTCATGTTTGCCTACAACATTAATCACATTTCAAATTATTTTTCTTGACCGAAAATAATATAAATCAAACACAATAAGAAACATGGCATGTAATTAAAGTTGTAAACAAGAAGAAATAGAAACAAATGAATGTCGTATGAATTAAATAATTTTTAAAAAAACCTTTTAATGTCAAATTAATTTTTATGAAATCACATACGCTTCAATAGGTGGTAGGTTAGTTTGACGTAATCTATGTCTTCCGAATGTGGATCATAATGATGATTATGATCCAACTGGAGAGGCTCGCTCTCGTGGTAGTTTGCTTGGTTGTCATTAGCCCTTTGACCCTGATCAACGTCATACACACTCCTAGGTTTGATCCTCACGGTGCAAGCCCATGACGTAAAAAACTTGTGAGACTTGGGAAGTTAGCACATAGGGCTCATCAGTAATTTTATCCCATTTGTGTACAAGGTTTTTGAAGTTTACTAGCATTAGGCCATGCTTGTCCAACTTGTACCCCCTGCCTCTTGTGTTGTTCGCCCAATCACACTTAAACAATACGTACTTCATCTGATCGTAGTACTCCACTTCAATTATTTGAGTTAGCTTCCCGTAGTACGTTTCGCCATCAACAGTCGGCACACACATGCCATTGTTTTGAGACCTCCTACCCACATCGTATGCAATAGTGTAGAACAACTTTCCATTGACCACATATCTATTATATTGGACTGTTGAGTACATTAGCTCTTAACAATGCATGACTAGTTTCTCCCCCATTTCCATCCTTTGTCGATAATCCGAACGATCAACCTACAGGCAAAATAGAAGCGTAGATGGATAGTTAACTATTTTAGTTAAAGAATAAGAGTAAGAAACAAATTTGTGATTTACTAAAATTTTTATTCAACATTTGTCTTACATAGTCACAGTACCAGTCGCAAAACTGTTGATAATGTTAGGTCTCCAACTGAGTGTCTGTCATTTGCCCCATATTCGAACCTCGCCTAAGCGTTTTTCATGTGCGCCCTACAATTGAGTAAGCCCATACATTTTAGTGCACTATTGAAAGTGTAATTAAGTTACAATAGCATGCAACCTATTTATATTAGAGCAACTTACATTCGTAGTTGGTTAAAGTCGTCCGAGTTGAACGTAATATACCGGTGAATCTGTATCATTGTGATTCGATCGAGGTTGACTCATGTTCCCACCCCTTACACCCATTGGCATTTCTTTGTGGCCTATTATGAACTATCGGTGCACTACTTAAATACACCGAGCAGAACATCACCAATTTAGTTGCTATGTATCCCTCCGCAATGCAACCCTCAGAAGCCGCTTTATTGCGAACATTGGATTTGAATCCCCCAAGGCTCCTACACATCAACACTCAATCAATTGTTACACCTTTTCAAATATGAATTAAATATGTTTACTAGGAATTAATTAATGTTTACGACAAATTGTACCTTTCTCTTGGGTACGTCCACCTATACTGAACCGGTCCACTGAGTCGGCATTTACGGACAAGATGGACGACAACGTGGACCATACTTGTGAAAAAGATAGGGGGAATATCTGTTCCATCAAACACAGAGTCATACAGACATGATCCTGAAGTCTATCCAAAGCCTTGGGTGTCAATATCATTTCGCATATGCCCCTGAAGAATGTAGACATATCGACCATAACCTTGACCATGTTACTTGGCAATTTCGATCCCCTCAATGCAATAGGAAGAAGTTGTTGCATGAGTATGTGGTTCTCATGACTCTTGAGACTTGACATCATGTAGTCATTCATTTTAACATAAAGGGATATGCTCGAGGCATAATCGTTAGGCACCCTTACATCTCAAAGCACTTGTAAGAAAGAAGTTTTATCTTCGATCGACATCGTGTGGCAAGCTGCGGCAAATACATTCTCCCGTCATCGTCAATGTACGGATGTAGTTTAGGTCTCAAACCCATTTCTTGCAAGTCTTGACATGCTTGAAGGTTATCCTTGGTTTTTCCTTTAATGTCTAGTATTGTGCCAAGTATGTTATCTATCACATTTTTTTCGATGTGCATCACATCAAAGTTGTGCCTCAACATATTATGTTTCCAATATGGCAACCTAAAAAAAATACTTTTCTTTTTCCACAATATTTTAGCGGCTGCTGGTTCTTTTTTCTTTTTATTATTCCTCTTCCTCTTCGTCTTTTTTCTTTTTTTTTTTTTTTTTTTCTTACGGCCCTTCTTAGTCGATTCAGGGGGCTCTAGTGTCTTACAGGCACTCTCATCTCCAAATACTATCCCTTCTAACTATCTTAATATTTCGTCTCCACTTGGCACTTTGGGGGCACATTCCAGTTCTAGCTTATCATCAAACGTTTGCCTATTCCTCTTGAACAAATGATTCATGGGCAAGTATCGTCTATGACCCATAAAACAATATTTTTTTTCTGTGTTTTAGCCATGTCGACCTTGTTGAATACATACAGCAAGGACATGCCTTTACACCCCTCGTAGGCCATCCTGACAAATCTGCGTACGCTGAGAAGTCATTAATCGTACACATCAACTACGCTCACATCATAAAATGTTTTATTCTTGAGACATCAAATGTGTATACCCCTACATTCTATAGTTCCTGTAATTCCTCAATTACGGGTTGGAGGTAGACATCTATATCCATTCCAGGTGATTTTGGGCCTGAGATAGCTAGGGATAAGATGAATGATGATTGTTTCATTCACATCCAAGGTAGCAAGTTGTACGGTATAAGCATTACATGCTAAGTACTATGGGATGTGCTCATATTGCCAAAAGGATTGAACCCATCCAAAGTCAGGCCAAGCCTTACGTTCCTGCTGTCGGCTGAGAAGTTCGGATATAAATTATCGAATGACTTCCATGCTTCATTGTCGGCCGGATGCCTCAATACGCCATCTTTTGTGTGGCCCTCGGCATGCCATCTCATATTATGCGTGGTATACTATGACATGAACAACCTCTGCAATCTTGGAATTAAAGGAAACTAGTGCATTACCTTGGCCGGACACTTCTTACTTGACGATATAGGGTGGCCATCCTCATCCAAATGAACTTCATCCTTCCACCTAGATTGTCCACATTTAAGACATGAGTCTAAGTCCTTATTGTCTTTCCAAAACAGCATACAATCATTACGACATGCTGGTATTTTCTCATACCTAAGCCCTATATCCCTTAGGAATTTTTTGGTTTGATATGTATTATCTGGCAAAGCCTCACCATCATTAGGCAACAACTGATTGACGAACTCGTGGAAAGCCGAGAATATCGTGGTACTAACTCCACTCAAACACTTCAAATTGTACATGTGTATAGTGGCACCAAGTTTACTATGTTTGGTCTTCTCGTGAAGTGGCTCGTCTACCTTTTTAAGCAAGTCATTGTATTTTTGAGTGTCACTTGTGTCGGGTTCATCAACCATAATTTGTTCTTCACCACCTTGTTACCTGGGTTGAGGCTCATAGCTGTCTTCCCTGACATCATGCACACCGAAAAAATCACACAACATTGCTTGCATATTGCCATCCACATCCTCTGTGCTTGCACATGCATTTGCGGCCGGTCGAGGCAAATTAGTTCTTTCAGTCCAAGCTCGTACAGGACTTTCGCTGTGGTAAATCCAGTCTTTGTATTGGGGCCACATTCCCTTACCCCCTGTCAAGTGGTCGTATACCAAGGCCGTATCAAGGTACACATCTTACACGCAAAAAAAAGAGTCCATCTGAGTTCTACAATTGAGTATTGTAAAATCTATGAATGATCTACAATTGTCTATGTATTCCTTTGAGATTTTAGGCTTCGTCATCCAACTCTTGTCCTTTGTTATAGTTATAATTAATTTAGATTATTTAGATAACCTAATTCAGACAATAAAAAGCAAACTTGCAAGGTGCCTTAGAATTATTTTAATAACCCTATGGCTCCAAAATTGATTATAATTCCTCAATGTTTTTGCATTTTTTTTTCCTTAGCTTGAATTAATTATTGGTCTATTTGTCATTAGGGTAACTATCAACCATGGCAAAAAATCATGAACAGACTAAAAGCACGCTATTCCTACATTTTTCGATAGTTGTGACAACTAGACAAATTCAAGCATAGCATAAATAATTAGAGGAAAAGCAAAAAAAAAAAAAACTTAGCATAAATATGCTATCTTTTATTTTAATTTCCATGAGATTTTCCGTCCACCAAATGTTTTTTGTTTTTTTTTTTTAAAAACCTCCAAGGAGGAAACTCGAATGTTTTTCTTTTAGCAAATACAACATATCACAGGGAAGGAGAGGTCACACAACTGAAATTACCACTAAATTAGGTAGGTTCTCCCCCCCCCCCCCCAAAAAAAAAATTAAGAGCTCTAGTTCCGCCCCTAACAAGAAAATCAATCACAATTTCTCAATTCGTTTTCAATTTCATTAGAAATTGTAGCTGCACATCTAGTTTCAATTTTTCTTTTCCTATCTTTTTTCCTCTAATTTTCCAGCAACCAAACAAATAATTCAAATTGCCAATACAAATATAGTCGATATAAGAAAAGGAGAAAAGAACCAAAAAAAAAAAAAAAACAAATAATACTGAAAATAATAACAAATATATATACACTTGCATGCATACCGGAGGAGAAGGGGGAGCTTGCCTGAGTAGTGGAGAGGGGGGGCGCCAAGTTCTCAGGAGCAGTTGTAACACCCCCAAAATTAGCCTTGGCTAATCAGGTGGAGTCACTGGCAGCTCACCTAGTTGAACCATGTATGGTTAATAGGCAACCGCCCTTATATAAATAAAAAACACTTGTCAGAGTAATGCAAGGAAGGTGAATAAATAGAGTAACGAATCATCAAATAAGAACATGGAGCTACTAGACAATTACACATCACCATTTAGTGAAGTGTGGCACGTTACAAATGATGGCGTGGCAATGCCACATATCACCAATGGTGTGATTTTTTTTTAAAATGTACTTCAAAAAAAATGCATATATCCAAGTAATAATAGTCAAGTGGCCCACATCAACTAGACGTTTGTCCTGTAATGTAATCGAACCATTAGGAATGGTTGCATCAAGGTCACTAAACCAATGGATTCACAGCCCTCACAAAACCTTTACACATTTGACCATAGAAAATTTATATAATAGCTTCCATGACCATATATATAATATAGAGCGTACCATGTCTTACGATGCATCTTGATGGTTTATTAAAACATACAATTACCATAATTACGGAAATAAACATGCTCATCTCATACATAGTATTCTTTCGAAATACCCCAGATTTTAAGAAATTTTTCACTTTCTTCTCACACATTCGAGTGAATCCTCCACCAAGCTATTTCTGTTATAACGAATGCAAAACACCGTCATTCTAAGTCTTAGGAAACCTCACACTAAAATGCTTCCAATGATGTTTTCTAATTCCTCTAATCCTTTTCTAAGCTAACAAAATAGGACATGCAACGCAGGAATTATAGATTTAAATCCTTTGAGGAAACTTATTGAACGTTGGTAGTTCTAAAAGAAGCATAATGACTACTTTGAAATCGGTATTAAGGCATAACTATGAGATAACAAGATGATAACAACAAAAGTGACCAAATTGAAGATATACTCTTATATATATTACATTTACATATATATATATATATATTTAATATTTCAAAAAAAATTTGCATATATGCCACTATTCTAACATGGTATATATGCCACGTTAGCATTTCCTAATGTGGTATATGTGCCACGTTAGCATTTGCTAATGTGTCATATATGCCACGTTAGGAATTGGCTAACGTGGCAATATGCCACATTAGGAAATATTTTTTTTTTCCTAAAAAAAAAAAAAAAAAAAAAATTTGAAACTTAAAGTAAAAAAATTGTGTTTCAAAAAGCATATCACCTTCAAGCCGACTATAGCTGGCTGCTAGTTTAATTATCTTACGATCGTACGGAAGTAATTAATTTTGGCCAACAAAATTATTTGATAAATTTTTTTTTTTGACATGTCCACTTAAGGGTAGGGGGGAGGGGAACTTGTGACCTCTTCGCTAAGGCAGTTCAGCCGATTGAGTTACCACTAGGGACATAAAATTTGTTCTAATTAGTTGATTACTCTTGGTTCTAACTATAGAAGGGGTAGGCCACCACTCCATTAATGGGAGAATGGTTGAATTAGTGAATCCATTTGGCCATTAATGGGGGGTGGACCACCCTAAATGGATGGTCATTCCAACTACCCTTGATTAATTAAAAACTAAATAAAATATAAGTATATAAATAGCTAGTAACCCTAGCTAGGGTTACCATATACAGTTAGGGTTACCATATATAGCTAGGGTTACCATATATATATTTAATTTTTTAAAAGAAAAAATATTTACATTTGCTAAATCGATGCATATAGGCATTTTCTAATGCATGAAGATATAGAAATCTTTTTTTCCCTAAAAAAAAAAAAAATTCAAAACTTGAAGTAAAAAAAAATTGTGTTTCAAAAAGCATATCACCTTCAAGCCGACTATAGCTAGTTGCTAGTTTAATTATCTTACAATCGATTTAAAAGTAATTAATTTGGCCAACAAAATTATTTGATAAAATCTTGGTTAGTTAGTTGATTACTATACTATATGGTATTGGCCACCCATTAACGGAGAGTGGCTGAATTAGAATCCTAGTTTGGCCATTAATGAGGTGGTGGACCACTAAATGGGTGCCATGCCAACTACTCTTATATTAATTAAAAACCCTAAATAAAATATATATATAATAGCTAGTAAATATATATTTACATATATTATACATATATATATATATATATATATATATATTTTTAATATATATATTTTACATATATAATTTATATTTACATTTGCTAGTAAATATATATATTTACATATACTTACATTTACATATATATATTTAATATTTTAAAATATATATATTTACATTTGCTAATGTGTTTCAACATGGTATATATCACCTTAGCATTTCCTAATATAATATGCCAAGTTAGAAATCTTTTTTACAATCGAAAAGTACAATAAATTTCAAAACTTAAAGTAAAATTTTGTTCTATAGTGTTCTCATAGCGTTCTTCTAGTCTTAAGTAGAACATGATTTAAGAAAAATAAAATTGTATCTTTTTTTGTCAACCAATTAATTTTTATGAGTTACTAATTAGGTTCTAACTTTAAACTTATTGGATTCAAAACTAAAATCTAAGGATGGAATGTTAACCCTTTAGGGATGGTATCACTCAAAAGGTATTTGATCATCCTAAATTTGATGCTAATGCCTCAATTTTGATGAAAATTTACAAATTTGGTGCTAATGCCTCAAATTTGGTGTTAATATATAAAAAATTGGTGGAGGCCACTAAATTTTATTTTTCTTAAATTACATGTTTTATGTAAGACTATGAGAACACTAGGAGAACCTAAAAAAAAAATTTTCCGTAAAAAATTGCGTTTCAAAAAGTGTATCACCTTCAATCCGACTATAGCTAGTTGCTAGTTTAATTATCTTACAATCGTGCAAAAGTAATTAATTTCGGCCAACAAAATTATTTGATAAAATTTTGTTCTAGTTAGTTGATTACTCCTAGTTTTGACTATAAGGGGGTATTGGCCACAACTCCATTAATGGGAGAATGGCTGAATTAGCGAATCCCAGTTTGGCCATTAATGAGGGTGGCCATACCACCTTAAATGGGTGGCCATGCCAACTACCCCTTGATTAATTAAAAAACCCTAAATAAAAATATAAGTATATAAATAGCTAGTAACCCTAGCTAGGGTTACCATATATAGCTAGGGCTACTAAATGTATTTTCTTTATATATATAAAACTTGGGTTAGATATTAAGTAGGTTACTATAATAAGAGCAAATATATATATTTCTAATTTTTTTAAAAATAAAATTACTATTACTAATGTGCTATATATAACACGTTAGCAATTACTAACGTGGTACTATTCACACGTTAGCAATTACTAACGTGTTATTATTTGCACGTTAGGAATATATATATTTTTAGTTCTTAATAAAATATTTTCAATTACTAACGTGTTGCTATTCACACGTTAGCAATTGCTAACGTGTGAATAGTAACATGTTAGCAATGTCTAACGTGGCATGAATCACATGTTAGAAATTGCTAATGTGACATTTTGCCACGTTACTAAACCCCATTACTAACGTGTAAACTTTTAATACGTTACTAAATGGTGACGTGGCAAAAATGAATGAACAGTAGACACATTAGTAAACGGCGTGTTTTTTGTAGTGTCTAACGAAACTAAGATCTTCATTTATTTGTTTTAAATCCAAAAGAGGTTACATTTGTACTTTAAATCCAAAGAGAATCTAATTTCTCTTGTATATAGTTATACAATTATATGAATCTTAGGTTTAATTAGCCAATAATTCTGTATTAAGCACACAAATGGGAATAGGATCATGTTTCTTTCTACTCAAATGGAAATAATCAATTTTGCGGTCAAGATTTTGTTTCTAATGTTGTACATATTACCACAATATTTAAATACGGTGTCACTTCATTTAAAATTTTAAATGATACGACAATATATATATATATATATATATGTATATATATATATACCATTAGATTAATTTGTGAAGTCTAATATACTATAAAATGGATCATCTTCATTTCAAGTAGAGAGAATTTAGGGATGGTCCAAGAGGGGCCAGTGGGAACCATGGCCCATCTAGTTCCTCCACCATTATTATTATTATTATTATTTTGGTTAAAATAGTATTTTTGGCCTTTAAATTTGTTAAAAAGAAACATTTTAGATATTTTTTTTAAATTTTTTTATTTGGCCTCTAAAAAAAATTTAATGCAATTGGTTCCCTTAAAATTAAATTTCTAAATTTGGAGTCGTATATGCAATTGGAAGAATAAATATTTATCATAAGCAGGGGAAGATATACTACTCAAAGTGGCTGCCCAATTGATCCCTACTTATATGATGAGCATATTTATGTTGCTAAAAGACTACTTAGAAAGATAAATGGTATGATGCAAAAATTATGGTGGAGCTATTATGAGCAAGATTCGAAAATTCATTGGATTAGGTGGCAAAAGATGGGTATATCGAGAAGCCGAGGTGGGGTGGGTTTCTGTGACTTGGAAAGCTTCAACAAAGCCTTATTAGTGAAACAATTGGCATTTCCTTCAGAATCTTGAATCTCTATCTACTCAGATCTTCCTGAATCTCTATCTACTCAGATCCTCTAAGCTAAGTATTTCCAAAAAGGTACAATCTTGAATGCTAAATTAGCTCGCTACAGCGGAAGACTTTACTAAGACTATGGGAATAAGACATAATAAATTGACATTCATACAACATGCACCAGAGAAAATATTACAACATCCTCATCACATAGATAACCATCAAATGTACTGGTTATTAGACCATCATTAAGTAGGGGGTACAAACTAAAATAACATAATAACATTATTCTCAAAAAGGATCAACAGATCAAAGGATTAGAGCCTAGATCTAAGCTTAAGTAGGGCTAATGAGATCAAAATCTCGATCATATCTATGCGAGCAGTCCCTTCATCCTCCCACATGGTTCTCAGCCAAATGGGATCCATATCCTAAAAAATCACGCGTATTAAGTCCTGAGTGATCACCCAAGTCGGCTCCTACAACATCATTTCCTAGGATAACTAAACCACGCAAGTATTCGTAATGAAGGGGGAAATCATAAATAAAAGGGTAAGTCTGAAACTTAGTGATTTTTAACAAAAATAATGCCCATGTCAATTTAGTAATGAACCCTAGTGTTATTGTAAAACAGATGACAGTTTATATTACTAGTAATATAGATATATATAATATATGCATATGAATCATAGTAACAGTCATAGTTTAACAGTATAGTCTACCTGAGATATTACCTCTTATTAGCAGGGTTGGTGTTGTCCCGAGGGATCTATAGTACAATGCCAGTGCCCCAGCCATTGCACCCTACCGTACATAACACCATTAGCATGACTGAGTTCGACCTCGAGTGGCTTTACACCACTAATGATGTTTATCTTATAGTGACCGCCCTTTAAGGTTGCACCAGCCACAAACAACCATTGGATCCAATGCCCATATATACACATTTTTTACCATAAAGCTAACATGTATAGTAATCCCATGACCATTATATCGCACGTACCGGTGTACCATGCCATACAATATAAATTATCTTGCCTGTATTTTACATGCAATGTGCACAACATTTTCTCAAAATGCTAGAGTTCATGTGCAACAAGTATAAACTGTGAGAGTTGTAAATATGCATTTTTTCTTGGTACATAAAATAAATGTGCAGTGCATGAAAAATAACATCGAGCATTATGTGAGTTAAAACTCACTTGGGTTGAATAATGTCTCCGAGAATTTTGAACGATCCGGGTTCTCCAAATTTGTGAAAAACCTTGTATTAGTCCTATTTCTTACTAAAACAACTCTAGAATAAGGAAAATAGGAGCTGTGGGACGGCTTGGTGAAAATAAAGTCCCCTGCCACACTTTGGACTGTACGTCGGGCTCAGGGCCATACGTCCATTGTGACACTTCGGGTCATACGTCTGGTCTCGAGATCATACGTTTGCTCTAAGGTTTTTAGGGAGAACCTCATTTTCTCCACTCGTCCTCCTAACCTCCAAACCAACTCCTAAACCTACCAAAGGGCTTCTTGGGGCTTTTTATGTCAAAATAAAACCTCCATGCATCATAATAATGCTAAGTTAACAATACACTATCCTAAACAGGATTTAAAGCATAACTAGGCTAACAACTACAACTATAGCACAAGACAAAAATCAGGCAACATAATGATGTATTTAAAAGCTATGTAACCGAGTGCTTCCTCCTTGAAGCAAAACCTCAAGAGTTCCTTCTTCAGCAGTACAAAAACACAAAGCACTCACAAAACTAACTTTTGGTAGCCTGAGGGTGAAGGGAGGCGTGAGAAAACATTGGGGGTATTGGGTATTTATAGTTGAGGGGCTCTATCAACTCCCCAGAAAAGTAGTGGATGTCCGCCAATCCTAGCCTACGCCCGGCACTTTTGTATAGTAGTCCAAAGGGTGTCTCGTATATTCTAGTATTAACTGGAGGGTATTTCAAAAAGTAGTGTATGTTTGTGTGGTCCCATGTATGTCTGTGTACTATTTACAGAGCGTACGTCCGGTGTTCCCCCTACATACGTCCACACTAAAAACAACAATGTGCGTCCGGCGTTTCCCCATATGTCCGCCAGAAAAGACAGAAGCGTACATCTACTAGACGTAGCGTTTATTCATCTCAAAAGACCAAATTACCCTTCTAGTGTCCTTAGTAACCCAAACCCCAAATTAATCCCCTTAACTAAGCTACTTATGCCTAATTAATTATTTAGGTCACTACATATTAGGATGGAAGAGGAAGAGACATTTGATGATTTTTACTCTAAGCTTAGCATTATTAGAAACTCTACTATTAATCTGGGAAAGAAAATGACTGACGCTAAGATAATAAAGAAAATCTTAAGATCACCACTGCAAGGTTTATACCTCAGATTATTGTTATACAACTGATGCAGTGCGACTTAGTGGGCTACAGCGAAGAACAACAAATAATGCAGTGGATATGTAATTCTAGATCTTGAGTCTATCAATGATCTGAGAACTTTTCTTGAAAATCTAGATACTCTCTAGTATTTTTAAGGAAAAAGGAAAAAAATTTAACTCTGAGTAATTTTCATTCATAAAATCAATAATAAACATAAACTGAATTGTTTGGAGGTTATAAGCATATATTTATAGCCACAAATCCTAAACTTAATACAAATATTACATAAATAACCCTCATAACCCGAAACCTAATAAAATAAGAAAATAAAGAATCCCTAAACATAATAAACACTTAAAACAAGGAAATAGAGTCCTAATTAATAACTAAAATGCAGAAATTAACATAGATGTCCCATGTGCGATCGATCACAGGGATAAGTGCGATCGTTCGTAGATGGGTGAATGATCAGGCGGTCGATCTCCCTTCATCAGTCGCTTCCACAGAATGTTTGGACATTTTGGTGCAAGTTCTGCGATCGTACGCTGGGTTTGTGCGATCGTTCGTAGTCGTAGAGGAGCTCCGAACTATCTTTTGATCTGCATCAACAACAAAGCAAAGATCTAGCGACAATGAGAGTAAAGGAACTTGTCGGTTCTCTTTTAACATTTGAACTCCTATTACCTAAGCCGAAAAACTCACAAAAATCTTGCTCTTAAGATCAAGGCTACTGAAGGTAAATTTGTAGATCTCTCTAATGTGGATTCTGGAGATGATGAAGAAATAACTATAATTGCTAGGAAGTTTAGGAAATTTTTCAGAAACAATGGAAATTTTAGAAGTAAGGAGAACTAAAAATTCTATGAATCCTAGTAATGAGGTTAGAGATAATGAAAATAAAAAAAATAAATTATGTCGTGGTCATAAGTGTCATGAATGTAGTGGTGTTGGTCATATTCGTGCTGACTGTGGAAATTTGATAAATTCAAAAGGCAAGGCCTTTAATGTGACTCAAAGTGATGAGTCAGACAATTAGAAAAAATCTGAAAATGTAGGTAATTATGTAGCTTTTGGGGTTTCTTATGATAATGAACACGAGGCTAATGAGTCTAACTTTCTAGACAGTGAACATGTTATTTGTGATAATGAATCAAAAGAGGAGGGTGATCTGCAAAAATGCTTATAATAATTTATTTGTAGAATGCATTAAAATGAAGAAGTTGAATAAACAACACTTGCAGAAACTCAAAGAAGTTAATCTCGAAAATGATCAACTTCCTATTACCTTAACTAGTTCACATGCTATTCATAATATTTTGAGGCCTGAAAATCACACGTTAATTTCCAAAATGAAATCCTTAGAAAATGATCTTAATGAATCAAGAAATCATCTAAAAAAGTTCTTTAGTAAAAAGCTAGATCACATGTTGCATAATCAGAAACATTCTTTTGATAGAATTGGATTAGACTTTGATAAATCTGTTGTTTCTTCTACTAATGTTGCTTCTCCATCTAAGTTGATTTTTGTGAAACCAATTTGTAAAGAAGAGAGCTTGGCTAAGAAGAAGGTAATGCATCCTTCAATTTCAAGAGGTCATGAAGGTAAAGGAATTCTAACTAATTCCAATGCGTCTTGTTCTACACTAGGACATGCCCATATGCCAACAAACCAACCTTCTCAAAGGTTCATTCCTACATGTCATCATTGTGGTAAGATTGGGTATGTTCACCCTAAGTGTTTTTCGTTCTAAGGATAATCATGAAGAATTATTCAACATGCTAAGGGGCGTTATCACCTAGTTAAATGACTTGGACAAGCGTCGCACTTTTGTTCCTAAAATGAAGAAAATTTGGGTTAAGAAGGTTGATACCGTTCACCCGATGAGGGGGAGTAGTATTGGACTCACCTAGTTTAGGTGGGCACATTGCATGCCTAAGGTAGACTTTGCTTATATATATTTTGTCGTCATGTCATACTTGGTTGTGTGTTTTTTTCTTTCTTCGGTTTAATTGTTTTTTGTTGTATGTTTTTTCTTGTTTTGTTGTTTTGGTTTGTTTATTTTAACGTTCTTCATTTTGTGTGTATTTCATTTTGAAAAATTTCAAAAAGACAAAAATATTTTAATTTTTCTACCTTTTCTTTTCTTCTCTTTTTTTTTTTTTTTTTGTCTTATGTTTCTAGATAGTCCATTAATTTTTCATGATCCTTTCATGGATTTAATTCCTTGCATCTTGGAATATTCTTAATATGCATGAGATGAAAATTTGTCTCAATGGACTTGTTTTTGTGATTACCTAAAGCCTGAGCTTATGTGGTACATTTTTGCCTATGCTTAATTTCATGTGCACATTTAAGCTTAATTCGAGGTTAATTTTTTTTGTGAGGTCTATTACATAACTACATGAGGTGTTTTTGACTAGTCATATTTTTTTCAAATTGACCATATGCTAGTTGAACCTAGGGCTTAAAAATTCATGCATTCTTTCTTTTGTATAAAGCACCAATTGTTTAAGGACACTCTCTCAAAGAGAAAAAAAAACCAAAATAGTGAAACGAAATCAAAAGAACATGTTCCTTCTGAAATTTATTTTGACTGTGTCAAACTTGTGCTATTTTTCCAAAAAAGACTTGTAATGGATGAGAGTGGCTAGGCCCTAGTATGATAAGGTTTGACTTTTGATTAAATTTACTTGTCAAAACCTCGTGTCCGTGAAACTCTCTCCTGTTTTTGTAAATTGGTAATTTTTTTTTTCATTGAATGGCTTACACATACAACACACAAGCACGGATTGAATGGAACACTGTTCTTGGCTTGGGTTAAAAAATATGAGTTTCTTGCTATTTCTAATCTCATGTATACTTTGCATATCTGGAGCATGTTTGGGATATTTATTGCTAAAATACATGAGTTTCTGATGTGTGTATCATGTGTGTTCATTTGACTTTTGAAGGGGAGAAAAATTGTTTTTGCTTTCTAGTTTTTTGTTGATTATTAAGTCTTATATTGAAGGGGAGGTTTTGTTATTCATGATCTTGCATTATATCATGCATTTTTCTATCTATGATCATGAATTTTGTTTATGTTCTCCCTATTCCACATATGTCTCTATGTATTTTGTTGAATGTTTCAAGAAATATGATACAATTTGTCAATTTGTGAGAAAAAAGGGGAGAGGATGGAGAGATGATGGTGACTTGTCCAATTGATTTTGTCCCCAAAATTACCAAAGGGGGAGTTTGTGATGTGTGCCAAATATTGCACATTTGAACCCCTTAATTTACATTAGTTAATCATTTAGCTTTGTCGTAATCTAATGCTTTATGTTAATTTTATGTTTTTGGTGTTTTGTTCGTTGCTAAGGGAAAAACTGTGCATTTAAAATGAAAAATCCGGAGTTTGGAAGAAAGCTGAAAAAGTGTTATCCAAAGTAGGATTGAGAGCATCATTTTGTGCTCGAGCACAAATGCGCTCGATCATAGATAATTCACACTCGAGCGCACCCACATCTGCCAACAAGCAACACACGCCCAATTGTCATGCCTCAGGGAAGAGCTACATGCCCGAGTGCTATCGAGTGCAATGGCCATGTGCTTGAGCACACTCGTCTACCATATATGCCCTAGCATCGTTTTTAGGGTTTTTAATCCTAGAGACCCCAATAAAATGACGGCTAAACCTCAAGAGACAGAGGCTAGTAACAAAGTCCAATTTTCTATAGTTTTTCTCTGTTTTTATGTTTAGGTTTTATTTATCACAATCATGTTGAACAAAATTCCCAACTAAGATTGGGGATGAAGCCTCACTGATGAATAACAACATTGTTTTTATGTAAGTCTTTATTTATCCGATTTTATTGAGTTTAATTTCCCCATTGTATTACTTATTTTCAATATGTGTAATGATTCTTGGATATCTTTTGTGATTCAATGATGCACTTGATGATTTGAGATAATTTCACATAATTGATTGCTTGGTTTAATTTCCCTAAAAATTAGATATCCCTTGTGATATGTTCTTTGGATACATTTGGTGTTTCAATTAAAATTGGATATCTTTTATGATTTACGAATACATCTGATAATTTAATTGATATTGGATTCCTTTTGTGATTTGTGCAATGAATAGATGCATGTGATGATTTTGATTAACTTTTAGAAGCATAGTAAAACATATCTAAGATTTTAATAGTGAGAAATTTGAATTTATATTGATGAACATAGAGTATATTGTTATAATTCGGTTAGTGTGAATTCCCAAACCTTAGTACACCTTTATCAATTGTTTATTTTATTTTATTTAGTTTATGTTTTCTTTTATTTTCAAAATAAAAAAATCTTTTGGAACTAGGTTATGATTTAATTAGTTTAGATTAAAATTGTTTTTAAAAATAAAATTCTCTGTGGGATTGACCTCGCACTTGCAAAACCCTTTATTGCAAACAATTTGTGCACTTGTTAGTAACATTAAAACTCACAACAAGTTTTTGGCGCCGTTGTTGGAGAATTGTTTGAATTTTTTAATTCAATTTATGTATAAATTGATTTTATCCTTCTACTAGTTAGAATTAGGATTTTATTTTTTTGTAATTTGATTTGTTTTATTCTTGTTACTAAAAAAAAAAAAAAAAAGAAAAAGAAGATTTCTATTTGTTTTGTTGTTTTGTTTTTTCCCCTATTTTGTAGTTCTATCGAAGGAACCACTCCCTACCAAGACACTCAAGCACACCTCAGCATGCTTGAGTGCACTCGAGCACTTGGGTAGCAAGCGAGCCACACCTGCGCTTGACCCATCCTGCGCCTGCGTTCAAGCGCACTTCACAAGCATGCTCAAGCGCACCAGCGCGACAACTCCAAGTATTACGCACGCATGCAGCATCATTGATGGATCATAGTGCCTACGCTCGATCTCATCTAGCCTACGCTTGAGCGCACCTCCACAAACTGCACCAAAACAGATCACTACCTTAAATTTTGTTAAACCTATGTTTGGTCCGTTTTGTGAGTTTTTGTTTTGAGTTTTTCCTTTTAATTTTTGGTATTTTTTGTTTATTTTATTTTCCAAAACTAAAAGATAAATAAAAATTGGTTGTTGTTTTATGTGGGATATTTGCATTCTCAAGAGTGAGAGTGAGCATGTATTCTTTGAATGATTTTAATTTGTCGCAACATGTTTTAACTAGTTGTAGGACACCTGCTCCTATTAACTCATCTCACTATTTTAATCCACATGAACCATGTTCATACTGCTACAATCCTCAACATCAGGTTGGAAATTGTCTATTCTTTGGACAATTTTCAAAATTTTCATATGAGCAAATAAGCACCAATTTCTCCAGTATGGGGTTTGAATCAAATTCTAACTTTTATAACCTAGATTGGAGCAACCATTCTGATTTCTCATGGCAAGCTCATGCTATAGGAAACTACGCTTCCCAATCTTATGATCTGTACCATTCTAAATATCCGTAGTTTGACAACTGATCTTCCATGCCTTCAGCTTGCAATTATCTTCTTCAAGATTCATTTGTGCAACATTTTCTAACTACTCATGTCAATGACTTAGAGGGAGAGTGAACCAACTCATGGCAACTAGGCGTGCCCATACCCAACCTCCTTACACTCATGCACCTCATAAGTCATGTTCATATTGTTATCATTCTTCTCACAGGATAGATGATTACCCATTCCTTAACCATTACATGATTGATGAGGATGATACCAGTAATCCTTATCATGAGCATGTCCAAGCCACAACCACAATTAGGGGAGAGGAAATTGTTGAGGAAACTGTTAATGAGCCAAGTCTAGAGGACCCATTGGGAAAGTGCTTTGCTAAATTTGGATGTGACCTAGACCTTGACAAGTTACATGAGCAAGCTAATGCTTTATAGGACTCCACTCTTAAGATGCAAATTGATAATGGGAAAACTAATTAGATATCATCCCCTAAATCATCTTCATCAGCAGCTAAGCCTCTCCCTATTGATAGCTATGAGGAGGAAGGAAAAGAGGTGCAGGATGAGCACACAGAGCCCCCGAATAATTCAAATGTGTCCAATGACAAGGAAGTGAGTACTGAAGCTCATTCCTTCATTATAATCCCTCTTGAGACACATGTGTAATGACCCAAATTATTAACTAGGCATCAATAGCTTAGTTGGGGGAGTTAATTTGGGCTTAGGGTCACTAAGAACACTAGAAGGGTAATTTGGACTTTTGGGTGGACATACGCTAGGTCTGGTGGACATACGCTGTTGTCTGTAGTGCGGACGTACGAGGGGGGACCACTAGATGTACCTCTGTAATCCATACAGGTGGACGTACGTGGAACCACCAGATATATGCTACTTTTTGAATACCCTCTGGATAATACCTAGATGTACGAGGTAGCCATGGAACCACTGGGCAAGAACCACCGGATGTATGCCCCTTGGATGGATGTCCACTGCTTTTATGGGCCTATAAATAGCACCCTAACCCCCTTTGTATTTTGCACAACTTCATACGCCCCTAGGCTGCCAAAGTATTCCCAGAGTATCCCATTGTGTTTTCAAAGTGTTGCGAGTGTTTTGTGAGTGTGTGTGTGTGGTGTTTGCGAGTTTCGAAATGTTCTTAAGATGAAACTCTTACGGTTTTGTTTCAAGAAGGTAAAGTTCGATCCTTAGTTTTTAAATATGTTGTTATGCTGCTCGTTTTATGTTTAGTGGTAGTTGCTAGCTTAGTTATACTTTAAAACCCGTTTGGGTTAGCATTCTTGTTAGCTTAGTATTGTTACGTTGCTTGGAGGTTGTAAACTAGACTAGAAGGCTTTAGGGTGTTCCCAATAGCCCTAGGAGTCAAAGAATAGGTGGATAGTGTAGAGAAAATGAGGTTCACCCTTAGAACGCGGATGTATGGTATCTTTCCAGACGTATGGCTTGTTGCGATACGACGAACGTACGGCCTTGAGCTTGGACATACAATCAATGTATGGCAGAGAAACCCTATTTTCACCAAACTTCCCATAACTCCTGTTTTCCTTGTTTTAGAGTTGTTTTAGTGGAATTAGGACTAATAAAAGGTTTTTTACAGATGTGGAGAACATGGATCTTTTGGAGTTTTCAGAGACGCTTATCAATCTAGGTGAATTTTAACTCACATAATGCTTATTGCTATTTTCCCATGTACTGCACGTCTATTTTATGTATCAAGAAAACATGTATATTTTACAACTCTTACAGTTTGTACATATTGCACATGAACTCTGTCATTTTGAAAAAAACGTTGTGTTGAATGTGTTAACCAAATGAGACTTGTAAAAAGACATGCATATAAAATACAGACCAGATAATTGTATCGTATGACATGGTACACTGGTACGTGCAGTAGTATTGGCCATGGGCTTACTATATATGTTAGCTTTATGTAACATCCCACCCCAATGACACGCAATATTGTCCGCTTTTGGCTCCCCCAAACTAGACTTTGCAGTCACCCATCCTGGTACTACTCTCGCAGAAGCACGCTTCATTGTGGAGTTCTGATAGGATCATGACCATCACGGCTTTAAAACGCGTTGTTTGGGATTAGAGATACACAACTGCAGCATAGTAGAGCCCCTCCCATAACAATATTGTCCTCTTTGGCATCTACCAAGACTCAACCTTGCAACCTTCTAGCATCCCTCAAGGCTTTGTTCCTCCTTAGCCACCACTAGGCTAGGAGAACGCATTGTTGTCATTAAGGGTGTAAATATACATATAAGTACATCCCCATCTCCATACCTAGGCGATGTGGGATGTCACACTTTATGGTCAAATGTGTGTGTTATACGGAGCTTTGGATCCATTGGTTTCGTGACCTTGATGCAACCATTCCCAATGGTTCGGTCATTATAAGACGGACGTAATTAGTTGGTGTGGGCCACTTGAGGTTGGACTCGAACGTGCCACTAATGTTATGTACGGTATGTTATGTTATGACTGGGGCACTGGCATTGTATTATAGGTCCCTCAGGACAGCATCAACCCTGTTGAGAATGGGTAATATCTCGGGTAGACCATACTGTTGAATTATGATTGTTGTTTACATCGTATGCATATATCATTACTATACATATATCACGCATAAATAAACTGTCATGATAGAACTATTTTTGCTTATTAAACATCTAAGTTCATTACTAAAAATGACATAAGTATTATTTGCGTTAAAAATTACTAAGTTTTAGACTTACTCATTTTTATTTATGTCTTTCCCCATCATTATGAATAATTAGGTGGTTTAGCTGCCTTAGACGGAGATGCCGTTGAAAACTACTTGGGTGATTGCTCAGGACTTGATACGGGTAATCTTTGAGGATATGGATCTCGTTTGGCTTAGGACAATGTGGAAAGATGGAGGATCTGCCCATGCAGACATGATAGAGATTTTGATTTCACTAGCTCTGTTGAAACTAAAGTCTAGGCTTTGATTTGTTGATCTTTTGTAAACTTTGTTGACAGTTATCTATTTTGGGTTGTATTTATTTCTTGCTGATGATCTGATGACCAGTACATTTGATGACTATTTATGATATTGATGATATAGTACTTTATCTCTGGTATTGCTGTGTGATGTTTCAATTACTGTCTCTTAATCCCATAGTCTTGGTAAAGTCTTTCGCTACAGTTTTTTCGTTATGATGAGGAAAGTGATTTCTCGGAGGTCGTGTCCTGGAGGGACATGGTTAGGATGGCGCATTGTGGGATCAATTACCAATTAATTGATTTGCCCATCGGGCAGGGCGTTACAACATGAACCACGAGCTTCATCATTTCAATGTCTTGAAGAGCCATCTTATGTCAAGATTTTCAAGGAATCATACACACAAGGGTGCAAATCTAGGAATAGGCATCCCAAGAAAATCCTTCAAAGCAAACAAGTTGGCTACATAAGATGGTGAAGCATCCTTCTAGGGGGTTATCAAATTCTAAAGAAGAAAGGGTGGAAGGGATTAGTTGGACATCTAAATGATCGGGGAAAGTGCTATATTTTTTCTTTTTTATTTTTCTCGCTTCATTTTTGAGTTCTATTTCATTTTGTCATTGTATTTCTTGTCAATTTATTTATTTATTTTTGTTTCTGGCAGCAATCAATCTTTTAATGTTTGTTCTTGTGAGACAATATTGTTGTTAGCTTTTGAATGGTGTTTGATGTTCAAGTTTGGGGGATGTCTTGACCTTTTTCA
Organism: Carpinus viminea; assembly: GCA_013348765.1. NCBI lineage: Eukaryota > Viridiplantae > Streptophyta > Magnoliopsida > Fagales > Betulaceae > Carpinus > Carpinus viminea. Next base: position 20,690,795 of record CP054674.1, read on the forward strand.
CATTCCGTACTTCTAGTAATGTATTCTTTACTACACATTTAGGACAATGTGCAATTCAAGTTTGGGGGTATGGAAAGACATTCTATATATTTGTTTGTTTTTATTTGTCTAAAAAAAAAAAAAATTGCTATGTGGTTGATTAAGGATGAGTTACACTGTAACTGTGATTTGTATTTCATTGGTTTGTTTAACATCTTGAACACACCATGTCATTAGGACTCATTTTTTTTTTAGAAAGACGTCACATGTTTTGAGTTGATCATTACAAGCACATTAGCATAGAGTCTGTGAGGTATGAAATTTAAACTGAATTGCGTGTTATCTTGAGATTTGTTGGATAACTTGTTGATGAAATAGCCTTGACTTGGGATTAAAATAAATAAATAAATAAATCATCATTATTTTAAGTTTTCACTAAGTAACCGAACCTATTGCCTCATTAAGCATTGAGTGTTCACGTAAAAATGTGTAAAATTCAATTTGGTTGATTCTATGGCTAGTTTGGGTTCGTAGCCTTTTTGACTTGAGTCATTAAGCTGTTAGAGATTTTTTACATTTAGTGCCCTAAAACCATTTGATTTAGGAGTTATTGGCCCAACACTCATTACATATGTCAATTAGAAAGCTTAAGAGAGTCGAGCATTGCACAATCTACACAAAAAAAAAAAAAAAAAGGAGCATATCTTGACTTCAAGCCTTGGTTTTTTTTTTTTTTTTTTTTTTCATGACAGAATTTCCATGAATTTTGAGATACACAAGCTTTGAGTAAATGAAAGCCTCATGATTTTATGTTAATCTCACTTTGCACTTAATGAAGCATGTGTTGTCTTAATTGCTCACTTACTATTTTGGATGTTCTGATGATGTGATTGTAGTGATTATCTTGTTAAGCATGCTTATGAGTAAGAACCATTTTTTTGTGTGGAAATTTACTCTTGTCAATAACGCTAAAAAATGTTTATGGGTATCATTGTTAGAAAACTCTCATGAGACTTCACTCATCCATTAGAAATGCCTAAGGGTTCAAAAGTGTTGTTGCATACGTTAAATGCAATCATCTCTCCCATAACAGTAGATTTATGTTTCTTGCTTTCATTTTGTTTTGCTAAGGGACTAGAAAAATGTAAGTTTTGGGGTATTTGATGTGTGCCAAATATTGCACGTTTGGACTCCTTAATTTACATTAGTTAATCCTTTAATTTTGTCGTAATCTAATGCTTAGTGTTAGATTTATGTTTTTAGTATTTTGTAGGTTGCTAAGTGAAAAACTGCATATTTAAAGTGAAAAATATGGAGTTTAGAAGAAAGCTAGAAAAGTGCTATCTAAAGTAGGATCGAACGCATCAATCTGTGCTCAATCATAAATAGGTCGTGCTCGAGCGCACCCACATCCGCTAGCAAGCCACAAGCACCCAAGTGTCGTGCCGCATGGAAGAGCTTCATGCCCAAGTGCGATCGAGCGCAATGGCCATGCGCTCGAGCACACTTGTCTACCACATATGCCCTAGCATCGTTTTTAGGATTTTTAACCCTAGAAACCCCTATAAAATGATGGCTAAACCTCAAGAGATGGAGGCCGGTGACAAAATCCAATTTTCTATAGTTTTTCTCTATTTTTAGGTTTATGTTTTATTTATCACAATCATGTTGAGTTAAATTCTCAACTAAGGTTGGGGATGAAGCCTCACCGATGAAGAACAACATTGCTTTTATGTAAGTCTTTATTTATCTAATTTTATTGAGTTTAATTTTCCCATTGTTTTACTTATTTTCAATATGTAGAATGATTCTTAGATATCTTTTGTGATTCAATGATGTACTCGATGATTTAAGATAATTTCACATAATTGATTGCTTGGTTTAATTTCCCTAAAAATTAGATATCCATTATGATTTGTTCTTCGGATGCATTTGGTGTTTCAATTAAAATTGGATATCTTTTATGATTTACGAATACATCTGATGATTTAATTGATATTGGATTCCTTTTGTGATTTGTGCAATGAATAGATGCATATGATGATTTTGATTAACTTTTAGAAGCATAGTAAAATATATTTAAGATTTTAATTGTGAGAACTTCGAATTTGTATTGATGAACATAGAGTATGCTGTTATGATTTGGTAAGTATGAATTCCCAAACCTTAGTACACCTTTATCTATTGTTTATTTTATTTTATTTTGTTTAAGTTGTCTTTTATTTTCAAAATAAAAAATCTTTTGGAACTTGGTTAGGATTTAATTAGTTTAAATTAAAATTGTTTTCAAAAACACAATTATCTGTGGAATCGATCTCGCACTTGTAAAATCCTTTATTGTAAGCGATTTGTGCACTTGCAAGTAACATTAAAAATCACAACAGTTTGTAAGTTTTAATTGTTGGCTAAATATTCAGTGAGCTAAATAGATTCAAAATGTGCCAAATCACTGTGGCCGTCTGGACGGGATTTCAACGCCGCACATGTGGAGGTGTGTGTGTAAGGCACGCCTGGGCGATAATTGTCAACCAACAAGAGCTAGCATCCGAGGTGAGGTTCGCATTGGGTTTAAACCACCCCTCCCTCAAAGATACTTCGGGCATGCAATTTTTGATAGCGTGACATCGACGTGTCTTAATGGTGAGCTCTTGTCGAAGCCATTGAGTTATGCAGCTGGGCAATTGAGAGACTTACAGACGAGTAAATAAGGTCAGCTCTTGATTTTATAACGAGTCAAGAAAATGTGGGTTCGCTGAGGAGAAACTTTCACATCAATGGGATAGATAGAAGCACCTTTCTTAAGGAACCCCAATCTTGAAATCGGCAGCTGGATCCAACAATCTTGAATGGATGGGAAAAACTTATGTGGGCCCAACAATCTTGAAGGTCATTTAGGATGCCATCTGCCAAGTTGTGATGCTGATGGATCTTTGGTGATTTTGTTTTCTTTTTATTAATTGTTCAACCAGTATAATTGTAACGCCCAGATCAGTGAGGATTGTTTTTGTTTTTATACTATTTAACGTAAATTGAGAATGATTTATTTTATTGAATGATTTATTTATTTAGTTAGTTAAATTTTTTTAATATTTGTAATGAAATTTTATTCAACTTTATTTTTTAGAGTCTATTTCTCTGATGTGGAGACTTTTTCTACTTAAATTTGTCTGATCTTCTCATCAACGGCCCTAGATCGATCCTTTGCAGTGCTCCCCCTACTTGAGAATCCATATTTATTACGAGACTGGCAAATTTTAGTTTTCTGTAAACCCTCAGTTCATAACTCGTGTGTGTGTGTGTGTATATATATATATATATATATATAAGAAAAAAAAAAGTTACACTTCAAAAAAAAAAAAAAAGAAAGTCTCACTATTGTGGATGTCTTATTTTGTCAGGCACAAGGGCATGATCAGCTCCATACAGGATAGTGCTACTACACTGAAATGGCAGCAGCCACTGGCATATCAGTGGGCTTCTCAGCAGCTTGTTCAACTTGTTCAGCTTCTTTCATCTGCATCATGATATCTGCCTTCTTCTCCAAAAGGGCTTCAATTTTGCCGTTGAGCTTCTCTAACTTCTGCTTTAGCTTCTCAATATCCTTGCTCTTGTCCTTCCCATCAAGTTTTCTTTTCTTGTCACATTTTTCCTTCTTTTCTTTTTCCTTCTCTTTACCTTCCTTCACCTCATCTTTTTTCTTCTCTTCCCCCTCTGATTCTTTAACATTTTCTTTAATTTCAATTTCCCTGGAGGTGACCTCAGGCTTACACTTTCCGCCATCTGCTGCATCAGATTGTTTCCTCTCTTTCTCTTTCTTGCCCTTCTTTTCTTTCTTCTTCTTTTTACCTTCTTTCTCATCATCTTCATCTTTTCCCTCACCTGCTTCATCCTTATGCTTCTTCTCCTCCTCGTCTTTGTCTTCTGTTTCCCCGACTTTCTTTTTCTCTTTGTGCTCTTTATCTTTCACCTTCTTTTCTTTGTCTTTCTTCTCATGAGTTTCATCTTTCTTCTTCATTTCACCTTTCTCCTTGGGTTCCCCATCTTCATGCTTCTTCTCCTTCTCTAAATTCTCCTCATGCTTCTCATCCTGTTCCTTAACACTCGATCCTTTGTCTTTCCCTTTCCCTTTCCCTGTCACTTCTTCCTCCTTCAGGTCTTCATCTTTGTGCTTCTTCTTGTCTTTTTATCTTTCTTCTTCTTATCTTCTTTTCCCCTTCTCTGCCCTCTTCTTTATCCCTTGAATCCCCATCATTTTTCTCCTTCTCTTCTTTTTTGTTGTCTTTCTTATCCTTTTTCTCTTTTGTTTTCTCTTCTTTCACATTCTCTCCAGCTTCATCTGTGTTGACCTTACACTCTTTTTCCTTCTTTTTCTTCTTTTCATCCTCATCTTTCTCTTTCTGCTTATGCTCTTCATCTTCACCCTTGTTCTTCTTCTTCTCCTTCATCTTCTCCTTTTTCTTAGATTTCTCCCCATCTTCCTCTTTGTGTTTCTCCCTTCTGTCTTCCTTACATTTTGGCTTTTCTTTCTCGACTGATTTGGTCTTCAACTCAAGTTCTGTTGCATTCTTCTCTTCCACCACATCCTTTGGTTCTATATTCTTCGTCTTGATTTTGGCATGGAGTTCTTCCTTTTTGATCCTTTCTTCTCCACCAACAATGTGTTCAGATTTGTCTTCCATCTCTGAAATTTTTTCCAGGAGTTGAAAAGTAACTTCTTCACTTGACTCAGATTCCCTGAAACAAAAAGCAGCGAACCAATAAGCAAAATAAAAAGCTACTAAAAAAGGAAGATCAATGCTAGAACTTGAAATGAACTTTCAAACGAGCTGACAAAGATATACGTGCATAGTACAATAGAAGCACTGCTTCCATTATAGATGAAAACAAGTTCATCAATTAAACAAGCATCTGGACAGGCTAATTTTGCCTTAAGCTCGTTTTAAAAGTATTGGAACATGCTCACACAGAGAACTTGTTCACCATATCTTCCAATAACAATCATCTTAGTACATCTAAGCTCACAACATCTCAGTTTGCATGCACACATACAAATGCTCCGAGAGCACAGTTGATGCACATAAATGCTGTGAATATTCTTGAAGACTAAAATTGAGCAAGAGTGATACTCCAAGACCACAGTAACAGAGAGAAACAAACACAGTGGAAACTCCAGAAAATTAGTTTATAGCAACCACCAAAATTGGTTCACAATTGTTTCCCTGTTTCCCAGCTGTTTCAAATATATTTAAACTAATTTCACTTCTATATCTCTCGTGTCCTTTTTCATGAATTAAATGTATGTTACATAAATGTAGGCCCTGCTAGTTGTGCACGAGTGATACAGCCCACTCTCATCAACACCATCCTCTCCATTACATTGCCTTAAGCACCTCCCCAATTCAGAAAACATCAAAAATCTTATTCAAAATCCTATTTAAGAAATCGCCACTTAAAAAATAAAAATAAATAAAAAAGAAAAAAAGATTCTAAAGATTAAGAAACAAAGTTTCCTACTTTTGGGATCAAGAAAAGAGACATTCAACCAAATACCAGGCAACAAATTTTGCTTTAAGCACAAATATTCAAGAAAGAACTTAAACTTGGCGATTCTATACTCCCTCCTTTCTACAATAGATGAAAATTAAAAACGACATGTAGTTTTAATGAAAACAAATAAACATAACAATCTTCCTAACATGCCCAAGAACAGATCAAGTGGCAAATGCAAGTGCAGAGTAATTACAAACATTAGCCCACCAAATAGCATCTTTGGAAGATTCTTATGTTTATTTCTTTCATCAAAATATGCGTCATTTTGCAAACTTCCATCTTTTGAAGGAGACGGAGAGTAACTAATATGCATAGAACAGGATGAAACATATTTTGCTTTCCGAATTTATATCAATAATATCCAGTTGCATCCTGCGTTTGTTAAGACTCTTCAAGTTTCTAAAAGAGGAGGAAATTCCTTTTCAAATCTGATTGTGCTGATTTCTTATCAGATTGTAAGCTTTTTTAGGTATTACCGCAATTAAATAACAAATCCCTTTATGGATTCCATAATATTAGCACTTCTTGAACAATTTTCGTCATATTTGATCACCTTGAGATAAATTATTCATACTTGTATGCGTCTGGATTTTTTTTATTGAAAATATTTAATAAGAGGCAAATTTCGGATCTAATACAAAATTTTTGGTTTACCAACAGTACAAATACATAGTTCTAGTAGTCTTCTATTTATCCATTCCCCCCCCCCCCCCCAAAAAAAAAGAAATGGAAAAGAAATCAGCTTACCAAACAATAAAGATGGAAAAGAATAATATCATCCAAACCCAGAAATTGATTTATTTTTCAGAGAAAAGGAAACTAGCAACAAATAAGATTCTCACACCAATATCAATAAAAAAAGGCAACTACCCAGAAGATCCCTCCTTAGATCAAACAAAATTCTCACACCATTTAATCCCAACCAAAAGAATAAGAATAACAAAAGTCAACCAATTTCCTCATCTACAAAATTCCAAAGCACATATTTCAGAATTTTCACACAGATAGCTATACATACAGAGCAATATGAGAAACCCAGAAATTTTACCTCGAATAGAGAATCTTCGAATAAAAAGTGTCTGGCTTTCGTTCAACAAATGGAAATGCTGCGAAGAGCTCTGGAGCTTTCAAGAATGAATGAGAAGAGCCAATGTGTAGACGCTCTATTTATAGGCTTAGTCTGTCACCCGCCAAGGAACCGACTCTTGACGCGTAAACATTCTGGTTGGACACTGCTATCACACGGTATGGTGGATGATATTTCGTTATTTTCTAGCAGATGTCAGAAGGCCATTTTACCTTCTTGAATAATGCTTTACCCTCTGGAGATTTTCTTGGGCATTTTTGTCTTTTTCTATTTTAATTACCATTTTGTCTTTTCTAGATTGTATGAAAATATCCGGCTGGCAGATGATTTTGTCATGAATTTGGTGGGATACGTAACATGATGTTCTGTTCATGTTACAACTAGGGGAGAAAGAGTTGGAAATGCATGTAGAAAAAAATCTGATTACGGTCCAATTTGCTATTAGTTTATCTTTATTGACTCCAATTGAAACCAATCACAACTCATACTCTCACACTCTGGTTTCGGAGTTTAAGAAAAAGGAAGAGCGAGAGGCGTAGGGAAGAAAAAGAAAAAGAAGAAAGAAATTAAGAAGGAAAGGTGGCGTGATTCGATACTATGATGAGTAACGGGGTGGGGTTTGTTTTCATAGAAAAATACAAAACTTGGCGATTAAGTTTTGGTTCATCCAAATAAGGAAAGATCTTAACTCACAAGTTAAAGATTCGTCACTCATCAATTTAATTTGAACTTATCCATTAGCTCACCACTTGACCCTTCTAGCTAGCTTCCCCTCCAAGTTGTTACTTCTTTTTATTTTACTTATTATAATCCTATTTAATATTATATTATTCAATTGAGTATACCTTCAATCAGGATTGACCGTAAAAGCACACTTTAAATTATTCTGATTTTAAAAAATAATTTAGACCTTTATTATATTTAACTTCATTTAATCCACCGTTAATATTGTCATACTATTAATATTACTATTTTGACATGTCTCCAAAAGGTAGTTCAATCGACTGGGATCACGCCTCATGAAGCGGAGATCTCTAGTTCGAATCCCCCCTCTTGTGTGGACATGCCCACCATTCACAACCTGACACATCATAATGGAACACTATAAGAAAACAAATACAACCACACCAAATTATACTCTATATGAGATTAAAAACAATAAAAATAAAAATAATAAATTAATTTTTTGTTTAAAAAAAAAATCAAAATTAAAGGAGTGAGTGGCTGACTAGCCACCCCTCCCCCACTTGGGGTGGCTGGAGGTAGCTCATGGGGTGGCCAATGCGGCCACCCCATGGCCTATGTATAATACCCTAATAAAAATAATTGTTTTTATTTAAAGATTTTTTTACAAAGAATGGTTAAAGGATCTTTATAAAACTCGGTGACCTAAGCCCATACTTATAGTCTAAAACTCTTAAATTGTTTTGAAGCTTAACCCTTTCTGGCCAGATGTATGCTAGGGTTATTGGACATATGCTTTTGTATCTAGTAAGGATGTACGCCAAGGGACCATCGGACGTACACCTCCAACCTTTTGTGCGTACATATTGGAGACCACACTGGACGTAAGCTACTTTTGGATTAACCACTGGTTAACAAATGTACATATGAGGTACCCTTTGAACAAGTAAGTAAACAGCACCGGATGTACACCCGATAGTATTAGACGTCCACTACATTTCAGAGTAGTTGGTGGCACCCTTAGCTTTTCTAACCTATAAATACCAACCCCCACCACCCCTTTGAAACCATCATTCCACCCCAGGCTCTCTGTAACCACCCAATGTGAATGCCTTATGAGTTTTGAGATTTGAAAGAAAGAAAGAAGAAAGCTTGTGTTCTTGCCATTTTCCAAGGTAAATTCCTACCCATTCTTGTCCTCTTGTTGATATTATTGTTGTTTTTTTTCACATGTTCTAAGTTGTAATGGCACCATGTTAAAGTTCTTGCATTATTTCTTATAAAATCAAGAAAAGAGTTTTAAAGTTACTTGATTTCTTGTGTTTAGTTTTCTTACGATGCATGTGCTTATTTTATAGCCCAGAACGAGTTTTAGTATCCTCTAGATTGCATGGTAGCCTTAAAACCTCGTTAGGAGCTTTTGGTCAAAATGCCTACTAACTAACCGGATCCTACCCGTGAGGATCCTCTAGTACTACGGGTAATGTGTGTTATATTCCATTATAGCAAAATTTAGCAATATCAGAGGATTCAAGTGAGCGTGTAAGGTAAGTAAATACTTACGAACCTTTTCCTTAAGAATGGGGGATATGTCAGTTGACTGACCACGAGTATGATATGAGCATGTTTACTTTCTGTAACTACTCGATAACTACATTATAAATTGATTGATAAGATGAATTGTATGATATGGTACACATGATATACCGGTACATGTGGTATAATTGCTATGGGCTTACTATATAGACCTAATGATATGATCAAATGTGTGTGTTATATGGGCCTTTGATCCAATTGTTGTTTTGCGATCAGTGCAACATTAATGGGTGGTCACTGCAGAACGGACATCATTAGTGGGCTGGGCCACATGAAATGGGACTCGATCGCGCTAGTGTTATGTACGGTAGCATACAATGATCGAGGCACCAAAATTGTATTATAGGTCTCTTGGGACAGCACCAATCCTGCTGAGAATGGGTAACATCTCGAGTAGACCATACATGAGAGTTATGACCTATAAAAGCACTAGTCTTTCTGCATTAAAATACTTAGACAACTACCGCTAATAGTACACTTTGATAACTAAAAACGCTATTTTATGGTATATTAACGGAGACAATGTCTTATTTTGAGTACTTAATACATGTTTAATTTCGCTAAAAATTGGCTTCATATCATACATAGCTGTGAGGTTTACTTACTAAATCTTTAGACTTACGTTGTTATTACCCATATAGTATAATACCCCGATAGAAACAATCATTTTTATTAAGAGATTTTCTACAGCTAAGAAAGGTTTTATATTAAAACTATATTAAATAACAAAGATGCCCAAGCCCATAAAAATGGCCAAACAAATCCCAAATCCCTTTGAGACCTAAGCCTAAAACCTAAACCCAGTGAGTGGACGTAAGCTAAGGTTGCTGGATGTACACCCTTGTCTCTAGTGTGGATATACGTGAGGGGACCACCAGACGTACGCCTGCAAAAAGTACACAGACGTATGTTGAGGACCACACTGACGTACACTACTTTTGAAATACCCCTTGGATAAATACTTGTACGTACACTACAATCTTTGGACTACTATGTAAATAGTACCGGACATACGCTCTACAGTACTTGGACATCCTCAGCTTTTCAGAGAGTTGGTAGCACCCTTTGTAGTGCCCTTAAAATTAGCCTTGGCTAATTTGGTAGAGTTACTAGCAATTACGCCAGATAAGCCAACTTGTGACTTAATGGGAAATCATCCCTCTAGCATTATTAGAGTAAATGTATAGAAATGTGAAATAAATATGAGTTAACTATAAATCATTAAATTGAAGATGTGGAGCAACTAAACAATAATGATAATTACTAGATATTTATATCTAAGTATTTGATTGGCTTAATTTAGTGATTAAAAACATGTATGACAATCTTTGTTGTTGAGGCAATTTACAGCAGAATCTACTTTCAATGTGCTTCATCAAGGAAGAAGATTGTTCAGAATTCGATCTCCATCATTCACAATGAAGATCTACGTGTTGTGGATGTTTCTGCCAAGTTTCAGCTCAATTGGACCACAACGATCATCCATTGGAGCTCTTGATCGAAGACTAACGGAATCTCAAATGATTTGAGAAGCTTTCTAAGAGAGGTTAGTGTTGACCGTTCGCTAGCCGTTCGAATGACAAGCCAGATCCAAGAGGTCAGTGTTGACCGTGCGCTCCCCATTCGGAGTCTGGTTAAAAGCCCAACTTGATGTGAAGGTTGCATAGAATTGACCGTTCACTTCCCATACGCAAGCCGTTCGAATGCTCAACTGATAAAGAAGGATTTCACTGTTCTCACAGAAGCTACCGTGCGCTTCCCATTTGCACGCCATTCTAACGATGGTCAACTAGGGTTTCAGTTGACTTTATAAGATTCACCATTCGCCACCACTGTAGGCAACTGTTCAAACGCTCAACTCCTAAAATGAGATTTTAAGGCTGACATGGCAAGTTCTCTTAAGCCTATAAATAGAGGGCTTGCCCATTCGTTTTTATCAAGAAAAATACCGAGGAAAAGCCTTAATGCTTATGTTTGCTTATTTTGTGCCTTGAGAGTTCATTCGTTATGTGCCTTTGAGCTATACTCTCTTGGAGTAATTGATGAAGTTTGTTTTCAACAAGTGTTGTTTGGTTGTATTTGTTACTTAGGTTGGTTGCAGCTTGCTAGAGGTTCTAACAAGGCAAATCAATAAAAGGAAGTCCGGAGGTTCCAAGAGGACTATCGTGGTAGCCGAGCAAGTGGGTCGCTTGTCTAGAAAAGTTCGTGTCAACTTGACAAAGGTTTTGTAAGTGTGAGCAACTTATATTTCCTCCTCCTTTTAAAGTGAACGATTTTTTGGGTCCACTACCCCAGAGTGGTTTTTCCAAGATGTTCTTGGTTTCCCCTTCGTCACCAAAATCTTGTGTTCATTTCTTTATTGCTTTACATATTTTGGTGATTGTCAATTTTGCTAGTAGTAAATTTTAATTCCGCACTATTTGCTTGCAAAACATATTCAACCCTCCTTCTAACTGTATTTAGAGTCTTTACATATTTTCATTTGGTATCAGAGAGCGTTCACTCCGTGAAGGATTAAAACTTTTGAGTGTGATCTTAGACCCCGTGTGAAAATGACTAATACTATTGCTCCTAACTCTCTTGTGTGAGATTGCAAAGTGAGCATGGGACATTTTAGAAACCTCATGAAGGTACCGAAATCATTAAATCTTCAAAAGTTCAAATGTTGATTTCTAAATTTGAAGAGATTAAGATGCAAGAAGATGAGACCTTGATGAGTTCTATTCGAAGTTGAGCAATATAACGAACTCAACTATCAACCTTAGTAAGAAGGTTTCCAATGCAAAGACAGTAAGAAAAATTTTGAGATCTTTTGCCCGAAAGGTTCCATCCTAAAATTAGGCCCTTGAAACCATGGGAATTGCTACCATTAAAGTTGAAGAACTTGTAGGTGCTCTCCAAACCTATGAGCTCACTTTGGCTCCCATAAAAAAGAGCAAAGACATGGCACTTAAAACTGTCAAAAAGAGTGCAGATTCGCTCTCTTCCGATGATTCCGTGGATGAGGAAGAACTTGCCTTGTTTACAAGAATATTCAAGAAGATTTTTAGAAAGGGAAGTTCTAGCAACAAACCTTTTGGTAGAAATGAAAGACCAAGAGGAGAGGTAAGAGATGTGGCTCAAGAAAGAGAAGAGCTAAAGGATCCTAGAGGTCTCCAATGTCATGAATGCTTGGGATTTGGACACGTATGCATTCATTGTGGAAATTTAAGGATGAATAATGGACGTGCACTTCAAGCGACCTTGAGTGATGATGAAGAAACTCATGAGGAAGGTAATTTCTTGGCCTTTGTTACTAATTCTCCTTTTGTTGAAAATGTTGCCTCTTCATTTAACATTTCCACTCAAAATGCTTGCTCTAACCCCCTTGTGTGCAATGAAGATGTTTCTCAAAGTGATGTAAATCATCTTCCATGGGTATTTCTATCAATAGTGATGATGAGTCCAATGACTCAATTTGTTCAAATGAAAATGCTATTGAGGAACATAATCCATTCGATCTTTTAATGGAAAAGTTCAATGTCTTAAGAAAAGACAACCTCAATCATCGTGAAGAGGTTCAGGTACTTGAGCTTGAAAAGAGCAAGTTGAATAGTGATTTGAAAGATGCACATGCCATTTGCAATACCTTGAAATCTGAAAACCATGTGTCGATTTCAAAAGTCAAAACTCTTGAAAAAGATCTTGAGGAATCAAGGAACCATTTTAATAAATTTGATAATGCTAAACTTGATGAAATTTTGAGTAACCAAAAATTTGCTTGTGACAAAACTGGTTTGGGTTTTGATAAATTTGTTGCCTCTTCTTCTAAATCTAACTCTTCTCCAAAGAAGGTTGTTTTTGTCAAGGTAACAAATGAGGATGAAGCTGCTCCTAAAGTAACACTTTTGGCTCCTCATCAAAAGAAAAAGAATGCGAAAAGAATGGCCATTCCAATCCCTAAAGGTATGACAAGTAAGCAAGGTAAGCATTCTTCACTACCTAGGAACAATTATCACCCCCATCAAAGGAATAGTCAATGTTGTCATCACTATGGTAGAAGAGGTCATCTTCGACCTAATTGTTTCTTGTTGAATTCCCAAAAGAACAAAACTTCTCTTCCTAGGAATGATTTTGGGAAATTATGTGCCATGATGAATAACATGATGACTAGGTTGGACAAACTTGATATCGCCCCTCGTGTCAAGAAAATTTGATAAGAAAGAATGATTCCATCTCCTTTCTCCAAAGGAATGGTGCCTCTATCACCTAGATGAAGGTGATCCCCACACATGACTAGAATTGGATTTACTTGGCTTAATGTTAAATCATTCTAGTACATGTCATTTTTCTTTTGCATTTCTTGTGTCATTTACATTTTTGTGTGATTTCTTTATGTACAAGTGTGTTATAAGAATTCATTCTTTTTATTATGCATGTATTGTTTCTTGTTGCTCTTTCCCTTGAACAGCTTTTATTGTGTTTTGTTTTTAATAAAGATTTTGGGAAAGTTGGTGGTGTTGCGTGACACCTTGAGTGGTTAAGATGAATATATTCGTTGAATGATCTTCAAATGCTTTTTATGATTTCATCTTAACCTATGTGCCTTGGAAATACATTTATCATGCTTGAGTTAATTATCTTTATAATGAACTATTATTTGCATTCTCAAGCATATGTTATTGTGGCACATCTCATTTATGCTATTTCTATGCACTTAAGCTTTAAGGAAGAATGTCATTCCAAGACAATTTGTTGTGTGTTGGACAAATCATTTGTATAGATTGGAATGTCTTGTAGGTTTGATTGATCAAAAGCTAGTTGAACCTAGAGCCCAAAAAGCTCCACTCAACCCTTGTCTTGGGTAAATTTTTGTTAAAAAGAAAAGACACTTCTCGAAGAGAAATTCAAAAGTGAAATGTGCAAAATGCAATTTATTCCTAAAAGGAAATTTCACTGTGTCTATTTTTGCTCGACTCATCCTCAAAAGAAAATATTCGGATGATGCCCTCAAAAACTCTTGCCAAGACTTAGAGGGGGAGAATTGGATGAAGGTGGCTAGGCACTAACAAGATAAGGCTTGACTTCTAACCATCTTTACAAGACATGAATTTCTTGCTTTTGGTTTGGAAGTTTTATGTGCTTCATTGTCAATATATTTTTGTCCTTTGATTGGCTCATACTTGAGGTTTACCACACACTCACATTAGCATGTTTTGTGATGGTACACATTGACAATTGCATAAAGAGTAAAAATGACTTGTTCATTCATTTTTTGATACTCTTGCATGATTTGGTTATTTTTGGCTTGTATATCAAGATGAGATCATAATTAGTATTTCTTGGTTATTATTTGAATATATCTATTTGACAATAGCAAAAATTTGCTAAATTGAGGGAGGAGAAGAACTTGTAGAATCTCGTTTTGGGGCTTCACCATTCGAACAGTGGTCTTTGACCGTTCAAACGGTGTTGGACAGGCTATTTAAATAGACCACTTACGCAAATAGTTCTTTTTCTCTCTCTCTCTCGCCACAGTAGCTCCAGAAATCAAATTTTTTTTGGGGTTTTCATTTTCTTTCGTTCTCTACCTCAAAACTCTTGCTTTTTCATTCTACTTTCGATTAAGGTATGTACTTTTCCATTCAAATCTTGTTATTTTTCATTAAATGAAGAGATTGGAACCTAGGGTTTGAAGGTTGGGTAGTTTTTCTTAAAATTGAATTTTTCTTGTTTATGCATGGTGTTTTTCTCATTTTCTGCCTTGATTGTGCTTGGGAACTCATTTGGATTGTATTTAGGCACGAATTTTCATGTGCTTTTAAGATTTTTTCATATGCCTATTTTTCCATGCACACCATGTGTCTAATAAAATGTCTAAGTGATGATTTACATGTTCTTTACATGATTTTTTTTCTTCTTAAAATCATCATGTCTTACATTTGAGAGATCTTGGCCATGATTGTAGGTATATTGAGCTTCTATATTGATTCTTTTTGGATTGCTTAATATGGGTTTTGAAGTGTTTTTGAAAATGAAAGTGTATGGTTGTTTTTCATTTGCCAAAATTTTGTTTACATTATTGTTTCCTTGAATTGAAATGCTTCTAACTTCCAACTAAGTGTGCTATAGGTACCATGGAAGGAACTTCAAGGAAGCATTCTTGGACCCAATGCTACTCAAAGAAATTCAAAACCAAGGAGAACAAGATGTTGTTTGATCTCCGCTTCAAAAACAGGCCCGTGCTTGCTAAAAGGGTTGTTACTTGTAGAGACTTTGTTGGGGGATTTGCATTCATTCCTTGTCTCTTTGAGGAATCCGGATGGATGTCCCTCATTGCACCTTCTCCTCTACCTCTTCTGCCATGGTAAAGGAGTTCTACGCCAACATTGAGCCGATCGATCTTTACTCCTTTCACACATTTGTGAGAGATACTCCATTTGAGGTGAATGCAAGTCTCATAGGAAGTATCACTGGAGCACCCATCGTCTCCGAATCTGTGTACCCATATCTTCCAGACACTTTTCCAGAAAGGCCACCATGATGAGGGTATTTGTTGGGAAAAATATACCTTCTTGGCCTTATCAAAATGTTGTGATGAAAATTGTGCAGTTTTTAGAATCGATGAGGATCTTGAGCAGAATTGTGTCTGCAAATTTGTTACCAGTTGCACATTACAATGACTTGGGCATTGATCAGGCTAAATTTTTGTATGCCTTTTCCATTGGGTTACCCATTGATTTTTCCACTCATGCTATTCGGCTCATGCTTGCAGCTTATGAGGATGGTCACATTTCTCTCCCGTTTGGTTGTCTTATCACCCGAATATGCACTTATCTCAAGATTGAGCCTAAAGAAAATGATCCCATTGTCAAGCCTCTAGGAAGCTTCAAGAAACGCACAATGAATGCCTCTGCTACTTAGTTTGAGAAAAGAAGCTCCTTATGGATGGTTACTATAGGTGCATCTTCTAGCAGTGGTCCTTTTCACTATAGTGACCCAAATAATTAACTAAGCATAAGTAGCTTAGTTAAGGGGATGAATTTGGGCTTTGGATTACTAAAACCACTTAAGGGGCAATTTGGACTATAGGGTGGATGTACGCTAGGTCAAGCGAACGTACGTTGCTATTTTTAGTGTCGACGTACGATGGGAGACCACTAAATGTACGCTTTGTAAATAGTACAACAGACGTACACAGGACCATTGGACGTACACTACTTTTTGAAATACCCCCTGGTTAATACCTAAGCATATAAGACACCCTTTAGACTGATGTACAAAAGTGCCGGACGTACGTTAGGGTTGGGTAGACATCCGCTACTTTCAGAGAGTTGGTAGTGGCCCTTTCCTGTAAATACCCCCTACCACCTTCAATTCTTCACGCTCTTAGATGCCCTCAGGCTGCCAGTAAACTATTTGTGAGGTTTCATGAGTGTTTCAGTGCTGCCAGAGGAGGAACTCTTGAGGTTTCGCTTCAAAAAAGATAACGCTTAGTTACTAATCGTACAAAAATAGTACTAGCAATAGCACGAATCGTTTTGTAGTGTAGTGGTGTGCAAGTGCGAGATCAAACCCACAGAGAATCGCATTTTGTTCTAAATTAATCCTAAGTCTAGACTAATTATATTTTAACCTAGTTCCTCGGTTTGAGTGTTTTTGAAAGAAAGAAAACACAAACTAATTAAAATGCAGTAAAGTAAACAAATAAGGTAACTAAGGTTTAAGAATCCACCTCACCAACTCAAAAACACATGTTAATACACTAAGTTCACTCGTCCATCTATCAATTTCGCTCTAATGCATACTCTATTGTCATTAATAAAACTAGTTAAATCATCTGATGTATTTACCGTTAAAGAATCACAACGTATATTTAATCGATAAAATCGATAGAATAATCTGATGTATCCCTGGACCAATCACAACGGATATTGGACATTTACATTTCATAACTAACAATCAATGCAACTTTGTCACTAAATCAAATTGAAACAGCTAAACATTATGTAAATGATAAAAATGAAATGAACATAATGTAAAAACATATATAAAATTAAAGGTGAGGTTTCATCTTCAACCTTAGTTAAAGATTTGGCCTCCCATGTTAAAGAAAGACAAAATTAAATTAAAACTAAACATTAATTAAAGAAATATAGTAAATGGTTGATGTTTAGAGAGGCTTAGCAGTGCCAAATAGTGGCCTTTGCTCTCAAAAGGCGCTCTGGAAACGTAACACTAACAAATTTACACAAGTGGTCCTATTTATAGGAAAATGTATGTTGCCTGGAAAGAGAAGGTGCGCTCGATCACATAGCTTGTGCTCGATTGTAGTGCACGTAGTGCGCTCGATCTCGAAGTGTGTGCTCGATCACACTTAACCGCTCCAATATCCCACAACGCAGTCGAGAATACAATGATCTAGGGCAATGGGGGATCTCGGGTGTACATGGATGCACTTGATCGTAGCCCATGTGCTCGATTGTGGTGCGCTCGATCCTAGTTCACACGCTCGATCGTAGATGCACTCAATCATGAGTCTATGCGCTCAATCACACAAGCAAGGACTCCTTGCTTCTTTTTCACCTTTTACAGCATTTTGATGTTAAGGCCCTGCAATACAACAAAACACTAAAACAAGCAAAAAAAAAAAAAAAAAAAATAACAAGGCTAAGGGCTTAACAAACATAAATTAAAGGGTCCAAATAAACACTATTTGGCACTCATCAAATACCCCAAAACTTATATTTTGCTAGTCTCTTAGCAAAATAAAATGAAAAACACAGTTAAAACAAATAACATAGGTCCGCTTTCATGGGAGAAACAATTGCATTTAGCATATGCAACAAGCCTTTTGAACTTCTAGGAATTCCTTAGAGGACGAGTGAAGTCTCGTGAGAGTTTTCCAGGAATGATACCCACAAACAATTATTGGCACTATGTTATTAACAAAAAAAGTCTTTCACTTAAACATATGGTTCATACATCATTAGCAATTTGAACAAACAAACCACATCATCCAGGCATCCAAACATCATTCAACTCATGGTTGGAAAATTGAGACTACACATGCTCCAAAAAGTGTATAGTGAACTAACACAGACTCATGGGATTTCAATTTTTGAAAAGACATGTATCCCCAAAATTCATAGGAATACAATGTGATTAAAACAACTGAGGCTTGAACTGAAAAAAGTGCAAAAAAAATTTGTGTAGGCTGTGCAATACTTAACTCCTTTAAGTTTCTAAATGACCTATGTAACAAGTGTTGGACCAGTGACTCCTAAACCAAGCGGTTTTAGGGTACTAGATGTAGAGACATTCCTAAAGGCTTAATTACTCTAGTAAAAAAGAACTACGAAGTCTAACTAGCTATACAAGTACTTAGCTGAAATTTTATCATCTTTTGATGTGAACACTCATTACTTGGTGAGGCAAGAGGTCTGGTTACTCGATGAAAAGCTCAACTTATGATGATTTTTTTATTTTTTTAACGGCCAAGATTTTCATCACACATTACATCAAACTAAAAATCTCAAGAAAAACACTCCTCAAGTCAAATTTCATATCTCACAAACCATATGCTAGTGTGCATGTGAAAAATGAATCAAACAAGTGAAGTCTCTAATAAAAACTAGGATTTCTAATGATATGCAATGTTCAAACAAGTTAAATACACCAATGACACACAATTCACAGTTATGATGTAAGTCATGCCCATTCAACAACATAGCAATAAAAATGCAACAAAAAAATTTATAAATAGACAAAAACAAATATATATATATATATATATATATAGACCAAAAACAAATAAGCAAACATAGTGTTTATCCACACCCCCAAACTTAAATGACACATTGACCCTAATGTGGTAAGAAATACAATATAATGAGATGAGGAATCGAAATGTGCAAAGCCCAAGGCGTCCCCCGAACTTGAACACCGAAACACCTATCAAAAACTAACAGCAATCTTTTCTCACCAGCACAAACATCAAAAAGGTTAATTGCTATTAGAAAAATAAAACAAAATGACAAGAAAAATAATAAGGGTGCCTCCCACAAGCGCTAAGTTTAACGACTTTAGCTATACTCTACATAAGAGACGACAATTACTCCAAATAAATCGGATCCTCCAATAAAGTCTCCTCCACCTCTATACTCTTCAACTCCAAGAATGGTTTTAATTTTTGTCCATTCACCTTAAAGGTGTTACCATTCTTGGGATCCTCAATCTCGATGGCCCCATGAGGAAAAACTATCCTAATGATAAATGGGCCTGTCCATCGGGATTTTAACTTGCTTGGGAATAGATGCAGTCGTGAATTGTAAAGAAGGACTTTTTGACCAGGCTTAAAAGATTTCCTTAAAATGCTTTGGTCATGAGCCTTCTTCATCTTAGCTTTATACAATCTCGCACAATCAAAATCATCATTCCTTAACTCCTCTAATTCATTGAGTTGGAGCTTCCTTTGTGAGCCAGCTTTCAAAAAATTGAAGTTTAGCTGCTTGATGGCCCAATATGCTTTATGCTCCAACTCGACAAGAAGATGACATGCCTTCTCGTACACAAGCCGATAGGGTGACATCCCAATTGGGGTTTTGAATGCTATCCTATATGCCCTCAATGCATCATTCAATCGCAATGACCAATCTTTTCTGTTAGAGTTCACAGTCTTTTCCAAAATATGTTTGAAACTTCAACCTGTCCACTTGTCTGTGGGTGATATAGAGTGTCAACATTGTTTGTGATGAAGTACTTCTTCATCAACTGCTCAAAAATCCAGTTGCAAAAATGCTTACCTCCATCACTAATAATTGCTCGAGGCGTACCAAAATGAGCAAATATAGTGTCTTTCAAAAATTTGACCACAACTTTGTGGTCATTGGTCTTACATGCAACTGCTTCCACCCACTTGGACACATAGTCCACAGCAACCAAGATGTACAAATAGCCAAAGGAGTTTGGGAAAGGTCCCATGAAATCAATGCCCCATATGTCGAAAATCTCAACAATCAAAATGGGATTGAGGGGCATCATATTCCTCTTAGAAATGCTCCCTAGCTTCTGACAGTACTCACAAGATGTGCAATAAGCATAAGTGTCTCTAAACATGGTAGGCCAATAAAATTCATACTACAAAATCTTTGCAGCGGTCTTATTTGCACTAAAGCGACCTCCATATGCATGATCATGACAAAAGGAGATGACATTGGATTGGTCATGCTCAGATATACACCTCCTAATGATCTGGTCGGGACAATACTTGAACATATTAGGATCATCCCAGAAAAAGGTCTTCACCATGGACAAAAATTTGAGCTTAATTTGTTGCCCCCAATGCAAAGGCATTTGGCTGGTGACATTTGGCTAGTGACAAGATAGTTTATTATGTCAACAAACCATGGTGTAGGATTGTGAGCAATGTGCATCAATTACTCATTGGGAAAGGTCTCAGAAATAGGAGTGGTGTCCTCAGTGATATCCACAGTCAATCTAGATAAATGATCCACCACCACATTTCCGAAACCCTTCTAATCCCGAATCTTTATATCGAACTCTTGCAGTAACAAAATCCATCAAATAAGGTGAGATTTAGCATCTTTTTGAAAAAAAGATACCTTAGTGTTGCGTGATTCGAGTAGATGATGATTTTAGATCCTAACAAATAGGATCTGAACTTGTCCAGTGCAAAAATGACTGCTAACAACTCCTTCTCAGTGGTCGAATAATGGAGTTGTGCATCGTTCAGAGTCCTGCTTGCATAGTAGATGACATGTGGGAGTTTATCAACACACTGCCCCAACATAGCTCCAACTGTATAATCTGATGCGTCACACATGATCTTAAAAGGGACACCCCAATTGGGTGGTTGAATAATGGGTGTGGATGTCAAAGTCTTCTTTAAAGCCCCAAATGCTTTCATGCATTCTCATCAAATATAAACGAGGTCTCCTTCATCAACAAGTTACACAAAGGCTTGGCGATCTTGCTAAAATCTTGGATAAATTACCTATAAAACCCTGCATGTCCCATGAAAGAGCGTATTTCCATTATCGTATGCGTGGGTGGAAGGTTGGAAATCAGGTCCACCTTCGCTTTGTCAACCTCAATCCCCTGGTGAGATATGACGTGCACCAGGTTCTTCTCCTTGCACCTTAGTAAAACCAACATGAGATGGTGCAAACTGTAACACCCCGAGAATTAATTAACTGATAATTAATTTCACGGTTCATCTCCCAGCCTTGTTCAACTCGAAACAAGACCTTCAGGACCTCTACTCCATAAAAACAGAGGATACTAAGCAGCGAAAGTAATAAAGTACTATAAACATTAATCGGTATAACCAGAGCGTTTAACCAATGATCATCAAAACAAAGAAAATCATACTATAACATCAGTACAAGGAATTTATGTTAAACATTAATATGCAAGCATGCATCAAACCCTAAGTCTATAGCATAACTCAAAAGTACTAGTTACCATAAGTATCTGCTTAAGCTTGCAATAAGTCTTCAAGCATCTTCTGGATCGAATCCTCCACAAGAATCGGATGCTTCACAGTATCCACTATCTAGAACAACATAATCATACATATGGAGAAAAAAAAGGGAAATAATACGAGGTTAAGTCCAACAACTTAGTGAGTAGAAGTCCACATGATGTACCCGTCATTAATTTGTTGATTCTTTTATTTATAAAACACAAGCAACATTATGAGATGACAGTTATCATGCATGTGATATATATATAATATAATATATGCTTATAATCATGAGTAACAGTAATAGTTCAACAATATGGTCTACCTAAGAAATTACTTATTCTCAATAGGGTTGACGTTGTCCCGAGGGACCTATAGTATAATGCTGGTGCCTTAGCCATTGCACAAAGCATACTATACATAACACTAGTGGCACGACTGAGTTCAACCTCAAGTGGCCCACATCGCTAATGACATTCGTCTTATAGTGATCATCCATTAGAAATGGTTGCATCATTGGTCACGAATCATTGGATCCAAAGCCTCCACACATGCACACATTGACCATAACGCTAACCCGTATAGTAAGCTCATGACCATTATACTGCACATACCAATGTACCATGTCGTACGATGCAATTAGTCTTATCAATCTTTTACATGCATAGTTTTACAAGTCTTATTATTATCTTATTAACCGACACATATTTTCACAAAAGATAGTTCCCAATAGTTCCAAAATGTGTTTCATGAGAGTTGCAAACTATGCATGTTTGACATATATAAAATATGTTCAATGCAGGAAAAGTTACAATAAAGCATCCATGTGAGTTTGTACTCACCTGGGTCGTAAAACTCCTCCATGTAATTCTCTTGACGCTTCACAACCTCAAATACTGAGAAAAGATCTATCATCAGTTCTATTTCTATTAAAGCACATCTTTATAACAAGGAAACAGGGAGCTATGGGGACAAATTGGTGAAAATAGGATTTTGTCATACTGCCGACGTCTACGTCGAGGTCATAGACATCCATATGACACTTCATGTTCTACGTCTAGTCATGAGATCATACGTCTGCTCCGATGTCTTTTAGGGAGAACCTCATTTTCTCTCCACTCCCCACCTATTCTCCGACTCCTGGGGCCAATAAAGGCTACCTAAGGCCTTCTAACTTAGATCGAAACCTCCATGCGAAGACAACAACACTAAGCTATCAAACGCTAGTCTAAGCAAGATTAAAGAATAACTAAGCTAACAAATATAACTAGCAACATAGAACTATAATCAAGTAGCATAACAACGTATTAGAAAGTTAAGGAAACCGAGCATTACCTCCTTGAAGCAAAACCTCAAGAGTTCCTCCTCCGGCAATACCGAAACACTCCTATGACAGTTTACCAGCAGCCTGAGGGTGAAGAAGGGGGTTAAGGGGCAGAATAGGAGTGAAATGGGTGAAGGGGTGAGGGGGTATTTATAGGGCCAAAAAGTAGCGGACGTCCAGTCCTAAAGGCCTACGTCCAGTACCTTTCCATAGCGGTCCAAAGGCTGTTCATATGATTAGGTATTACACAATGGATTTTGTGAATAGTGCCGCATACATCTGCCACTTTGGCATATGTCCACTGTACTGTTCATAAAGTACAATTATACTATCTGTTAAAGCGTATGTCCAATAGGGGACCACCGTACGTCCACGCTAAAAGACAGCAATGTACATTAGGCTTTTTAGCATACGTCCGCACTAAAAGACAAGAGTGTACATCCACCAACCCTAGCGTATGTCCGCACTAAAAAACAAACTCAAAATTCCCAAAATGCCCTTATGGTAAATCCTAGTGACCCAAAGTCCAAATTAACCCTATAACTAAGCTACTTATGTCTAGTTAAATACTTGGGTCACTATACAAACACTCTTAAAAAGATGAACTGAAGATAGAGAAGTCATCCATGAAGATCTCCATAAATCGCTCTACCATGTCAGAGAATATACTAATCATACATCGCTGAAAAGTAGGAGGTGCATTGCATAGCCTAAAAGGCATGTGACAGTAGGCAAATGTCCCAAAAGGACTGATAAATGTTGTCTTCTCCTGGTCTTTAGGGTCCATAGGGACCTGGTTATATCCATAATAACCATCCAAGAAGCAATAATATTTGTATCCAGCTAAATGCTCCACCATTTGATCAATAAATGGAAGTGGAAAATGATCTTTCCTAGTGGCGCCATTCAATTTACGATTGTCTATGCAAACTCTCCATCTAGACTGAATACAATTTGGCACCAACTCGTTGTCCTTGTTCTTCACTATCGTCAATCCAGCTCGCTTGGGCACAACATGTATCGAGCTCACCCACCTGCTGTCAGAGATTGGATAGATGATCTCTACATCTAACAACTTAATCACTTCCATTCTCACAACCTCTTGCATTGCTGGGTTGAGCCTTCTCTGTGGTTCCCTTGATGGTTTGGAATCTCCTCCAGATGTATCTTGTGCATCACCAACGAGGGGCTGATCCCTTTGATATCCTCAATGGTCCAGCCGATGGCTTCCTTATGCTCTTTTAAAACATCCAATAGTTTTTTTTCTTGAGCATCAGCCAAATCTAAAGCTATAATCACAGAAAAAGACTCTGTTAGACTTAGGAACTTATATTTGAGATTGTCTGGTAAAGGCTTAAGTTCCTTCTTGGGGGGATCAGGTACTGCTGTCTCCTCCTCTTCACTGCTCACCAAAGGAGCAATCTCCAAAAGTGCATATGCTTGCTCAATTAACTTATCCAGATCTAGATCCTCTCTGAATTAAGCAAAACATGCCTCCAGGGGGTCCTCTATGATAGATTCTTCAACAATTTCATTGATAATATCCTCAATTAAGCGTACTTGATGCGCTTCGTCATACTCTAGTGGTTGTTTTCTGATGTGAAAAATATTTAACTCCACTGTCATATTCCCGAAACTAATCTTCATCACCCCTGACCTACAACTAATTAGGGTGTTAGCCGTAGCTAAAAATGGTTACCCTAATATTACCAGTATCTCACTATCTATGATCTCAACTAGTTCAATGTCCATCACAATAAAATCCATGAGGAAATAAAATTTGTCCACTTTAATCAGTACATCCTTAACAATTCCCCATGGTACCTTCACAGATCTATCAACCAATTACAGTGTCATGGATGTGGGCTTCAGCTCTCCTAGCCCTAACTGCACAAAGACTGAGTAGGGCAATAAATTAACACTGGCTCCCAGATCTAATAACGCCCTCTCAATCTGACTGATTCCTATCATGCAAGTGATTGTCAGACAACCAAGGTCCTTGTACTTGATGGGTAACTTGCATTGCAGGATTGAACTGATCAGCTCAGTCATGAATGCCTTCTTTGGGACATTCATCTTCCTCTTCACTGTAATCAAGTTCTTCAAGAACTTGGCATATGAAGGTATTTGTTGGATGGTGTCCAATATTGATTTGGACTTGTTTGAACACCTTTGGAATGTCCTCTTTCTTCCCTCATTTCTTAGGCACTTGTAGTCTTTCAGGATATGGCACTTTAGGTACAAACGACCTAAGAGGTTCCTTAACAACTGGGGTGACTATAGATGGCTCAACATCTCCTTCCTTCTTGTTGTTGTCACCCTCTTTACCTTCTTGACCTTCTTTTCAACTCCTAGCTTAGCATGGTCTGCTCTGGGTCAGCATGGATTGCTTCTAGGCCCACCACTTGATTGTCCACTCGTTTCCCAGACCTCAAAGTGACAATTGACTACACATGCTCCTAATTTAAAGAATTTTTTGTAGTGCTTGCCTTAGGGTTGTTCACTGATTGTCTGGGGGAGCTTTCCCTTATTTCTCTCACCAAGGTAATTTGCCAACTATCCCATCTGCATCTCCAACTTGGTGATTGCCTAGGTGTTCACAATGGTGGAATTTATCACGTCATTGATTGATTGATCAGTCATTTTCATAAAATCCCTTATGGTATCTTCCAATGATTGTGTCGACAATGTTGGGGCTTGAGTGGGGGCTTGATAAAATGATGACGCTGGTTGAGCTGAGTGTTCATGACTTTGATATGTCGAAAGAAATCCTGAAGGATATTGATTTTGTGCTTGTGGAGCTCCTCCTTGATTCCCTGGTTGGTTCTACTTCTAAGAGAAATTAGGGTGGTTCCTCCACCCTGGGTTGTACGTCTTAGAGTACGGTCCACTTGACTATTTTCTAAAATCATTAAAAGCGTTCACTTGTTCCATCTTCTCAAAAAAAATTGACAAAGATGGGCAAGTCTGTGCTAAATGCATCGGACTAGAAGAGATAGAACAACTGTCGAGAGTGAACGTGTTGGCAGCACCGATGGGTTAACTGACGTTGAGAGTGTCAAGTCTCTTGGTGAGTGTATCTATCTTTAAATTCATCTCTGCTTCTCCTTTAAGCTCATAGATGCCTCCTTTCTTAGCGATTCGCGCTGATTTGTCATGACAACTAGTAAAGTCCCACTGTTGTGAGTTGTCAGATATTTTATCCAATGCCTTGTATGCCAAGTCTCCTGTCAAACTCAAAAATGCCCCTCCATTGATTGACTCAATCATGCTATGATTGGGTTGAGTTAGCCCTTAGTAGAAAAATTATACGGGTCTCCACTTTTCATAACCATGTGGAGGGCATTTAATCAGCAAATCCTTGAACTGCTCCCAACACTCATAGAACTTCTCATCTTCTTCCTGAGTGAACGAACAGATTTCTTTTCGGCACTTGTTCACAGCTGACATCGGGAAAAACTTATTGTAAAATTTGATCAATAAGCTTTCCACGATGTAATAGATCTGAGCATGTTGGAATCCAACCACGCCCTGCCTCTACCTTGAAGGGAAAATGGGAATAGTTTGAGATGGACTGACTCTTCTGAGAAATTTTGAAATTTGAATGTGGCACATATGCCCTTGAATTTTTTGGTATGGCCGTAAGGGCTTTCATGATCCAAACCATGAAATGATGATAAAAGTTTGATGACTTGTGGCTTTAAATCAAAATGAGTTGCATTAGTCGTGGCAACACTATACATGAATGGGAACTAGTCGCAACTGGTGCGAATAGCTCCCTAAGTGATGTAGTGAAATCCACATCATAAGCTTGGATTTGCTTCACGTGCCTGGCTCTTGCATCTTGGTACTCTTCATGCTCCTCTCCATGTTCATTTCTCACATTGTCCCCCATCTCAAATGATGATCTACGGGCTTTTCTAAAATTTCTCTCTAAGTTTGGATCTAAAGGTATTAACTCTACGTTTAAAGATCACCAACCATGCATACACCAATCAAGAAATTCAACTAAACAACTATAAAAAAACAGCAAACTAACTAAGCAAGTATGAACAAAAAAAAAAAGGCCACAAAATAACAAATAAATAACAAAAAGAATAAACTAAATGAAATTAAAATACTAAGTTAAAAATAAACTACTAAACAATAAACTATATAAGCAATAAATGAATTAAAAACTAAGCAATTTAAACAAATATTAACACATGCAGATAACAAACAAACGGATTAAAGAAATAAAATATAAACAAACTAGCTTAAACAATTAAACATTTAACCAACTAAATAAACAAATTATTTATTTAACTAAAATTAAAATAAACTAATTAAACAACAAAAATAAACTAACCACAACTAATCAACAGCAAATAACAAATAAAAACAGGCAAATTAAATTAACAATTTAAGGAAAAATAAATTATTAAACCAAAAATAAAAACTGAACATACTGCTTCGGGTCTGTTGGTGCAGCCAGTAGAGATGCACTCGAGCGCAGGTTGGTGCGATCGATCGCAAGCAACACAAATGTAGCAGTTTTTGCAAGTGCACTTGATCGCAATAGAGGTGCAATCAACTGTAACACTGCATTGCTGTTAATCAGTAAAGGCGCACTCATGCGCAACTGCATACTAAGTGAGCGCAGGCACACGACAATGTTGGAATAGGTTCAAGTGCACTTGATCGCTACAGAGATGCAATTGATCGCACTATCACAGACATATTTTTCAAAAACTAAAACCAAACTACAAACAGCCAAACACTATCTTAAAAACTTAAAATTTAACAAAAACAAACTAAGAACATAATTGAAATTGCAAAAATTAAATACTAGTAGAAAAATAAAACTAATCTAAAAATAAAATTAATTTAAACAAAAACAACAATTCCCCAACAATGGCGCCAAAATTTGATCTAACAAAAATAGTACTCATAATAGATGAATTGTTTTGCAATATAGCGGTATGCAAGTGCGAGGTCAAACCCACAGAGAATCGCGCTTTGTTCTAAATTAATCTTAAGTCTAGACTAATTATATTTTAACTTAGTTCCTCGGTTTGAGTGTTTTTGAAAGAAAGAAAACATAAACAAATTAAAATGCAGTAAAGTAAACAAATAAAGTAACTAAGGTTTAAGAATCCACCTCACCAACTCAAAAACACATGTTAATACACTAAGTTCATTCATCCATCTATCAATTTTGCTCTAATGCATACTTTATTGTCGTTAATGAAACTAGTTGAATCATCCAATGTATTTACTATTAAAGAATTATAATGGATATTTAATCGATAAAATCGATAGAATAATCTGATGTATCCCCGGACCAATCACAACGGATATTGGACGTATACGTTTCATAACTAACAATCAACACAATTTTGTCACCAAATCGAATTGAAATGACTAAACATTATGTAAATGATGGAAATGAAATGAACATTATGTAAAAACATGTATAAAATTAAAGGTGAGGCTTCATCTTCAACCTTAGTTGAAGATTTAGCTTCCTATGATAAAGAGAGACAAAATTAAACTAAAACTAAACATTAATTAAAGAAAGGTAGTAAATGGTTGATGCTGAGAGAGGCTTAGTAGTGCCAAACAGTGGCCTCTGCTCTCAAAAGGTGCTCTGGAAATGTAACACTAAAAAATTTACACAAGTGGTCCTATTTATAGGAAATGTATGCTATCTGGAAAGAGAAGGTGTGCTCGATCACATAGCCTACACTCGATCGCAGTGCACTCAGTGCGCTCAATCTCAAAGTATGCGCTTAATCACACTTAACCGCTCCAATATCCCATGGCACAGTTGAGAATGAGATGACCTAGGGCAACGCAGGGATCTCGGGTGTACGTGGATGCGCTCAATCCTGGTCCACATGCTCGATCGCAAACGCGCTCGATTATGAGTCTGTGCGCTCGATTGCACAGGCATGGACTTCTTGCTTCTTTTCCACCTTTTACACCATTTTGATGTTAAGGCCTTACAATACAACAAAACACTAAAACAAGCAAAAACATAAGAAAATAACGAGGTTAAGGGCTTAACAAACATAAATTAAGGGGTCCAAATAAACACTATTTGGCACTCATCAGTTACCTAGTTTTTTAATGTTGTTATGCTGGTTGATTGTTATTTTGCATAGCTAGTGGTAGTTGTTAGCTTAGTGTTGTGCCAAATACTACCTAGATTAATAGATAATATCTAGTACGCTTTAACTCGCAAATGCACAAGATCAAAACAATAGTATAGTGCAGCAAGTACGAAATCAATCCCACGGAGATTGTTGATTTTATTTAGAATGAATTAAAATACCAAAATTGTCACGATATTGATAATATGAAAATAAATAAAGATAAAATAAAAGTGTAGGGCTTTGATATCTATCACTAATCATGCTCAATTAATATAATAATATGCTAGTGCTCCAATCGTATTATGAATACCTAATGTTTGCCAACCTACGGGCATGCGTATATACTCCTTAAGTTATTGATTTCCCTAAGCAATGAATTAGGTATGGGTGTATACTCTAATTCTTTTCTTTCTTAAATGATTTAGCATGGGTGTATACTAAATTGTTCTTTAAAAAAACATAAATCTATGGAAATCGACAAACACATGAGGCCTATGGCATGGGTGTATACTCCCGGTTCCTTATGTTGATTAACCCAAGAACTCAGTGTGGATTTCTTTTGCTGCTCTTATTAAACCCTGGACTTGGTCATACAAATTGATTTAATTAACTAATCCATATCACATGTATATAATGGTCAATCACATACATATGAGGAACTCAATAAAACAAGCATTAATCAAGTTAAGCATCACAATATGATTATCACAAAGGTGCCAATATTGAAATGTAAAAGAACATACTTAGGGCTTCAATCTTGCCCTACAAATGTAATTAGTTACACATAATTAAATAAAACTAAAAAGAAAAGGGAAAAGAAAGAACCGAAAACCACTCCTAAAAGTAGCCTCCAATTCCTCTCCCCAAAGATTTTGTAATGAAGGGTCCCTTTCTAAGAGGCATAGAGGTCTATTTATAGACTTCTAAGGAAGAACCTAGAAACCATAAAAACCCTAGAAAATTCATAGTTTTTAGTCCTAGTCCAATTAGGATGGAGATAACTTAAGTCCAAATCAAAATAGGATTCGTCCAGAATTGCGTTCCTATCTTGTGGGGTAATTTTGGCATAGCAATAGTCTGAATTAGGAAAATCTTATTTCACAATGATTTGTAGCCATTTGAGTTGTCTTTCAAATACCGCTAGAATCATATCCATCCAATATTTGAGCTGAAAGTTATGGTCAAACTAGCGAGACATGTGCAGAATCCAAATTTGAATCAAATCCAATTTTAACCCCAATTGGAGAAATTCCAATTTAATCATTTCCTTTATTTGGTTAAACTTAACCATATCTTCTAGGTCTTCCAAATTTTCCCTTAATATTGGAAATTTTATAGAAACGCTTTCTTTTCTTCCATGACCTACAAAAACACAAAAAACACAAAAAGGAAATAAAATGGAACAAAATAACAAAAACTAAGAAATTAACAAATGTAAATTAAGGGCTAAAATATGAATATTTTAACACTTATCACACCTCCAAACTTACATATTGCTAGTCCCTTAGCAATCCTAAACTAAAAACAAAATGGAAAACAAGGAACACAAAGATAAATCCATCTTTCGTGGGATGTACGATTGCATTTAGCGTATGCAACAAGCCTTTTAAACCCCTAGACATTTCCTAAAAGATGAGTGAAGTTGTGATGACCCACACGGGCAAATCAATTAACTAGTAATTGATCCCATGGCTTGCCTCCCAGCCCTGTCCCTCGCAGAACAAGACTCAGGAATTTCGACCTTTCTCACCGTAATGAGAAAGTTACAGCGAAAGACTTTACTAAGACTATGGGAATAAGAGATAGTAATTGAAATATCACACAACATGCACCAGAGGAAATACAATAACATCAACGCCATCGCATAGATATGAATATTTTAACACTTATCACACCCCCAAACTTACATATTGCTAGTCCCTTAGCAATCCTAAACTAAAAACAAAATGGAAAACAAGGAACACAAAGATAAATCCATCTTTTGTGGGATGTACGATTGTATTTAGCGTATGCAACAAGCCTTTTAAGCCCCTAGACATTTCCTAAAGGACAAGTGAAGTTGTGATGACCAACACGGGCAAATCAATTAACTAGTAATTGATCTCATGCCTCGCCTTCCAGCCTTGTCCCTCGCAGAACAAGACTCAGGGATTTTGACCTTTTCGTCGTAATGAGAAAACTATAGCAAAAAACTTTACTAAGACTATGGGAATAAGAGATAGTAATTGAAATATCACACAACATGCACCAGAGAAAATATAATAACATCAACGCCATCACATAGATAATCATCAAATGTACTAGTCATTAGACCATCATCAAATAGGGAGTACAGACCAAAATAAACATAACATCATTGTTCTCAAAAGATCAATAGGTCACAACCTAGACTTAAGCTTAAGAAGAGCTAATGAGATCAGAATCTCTATCATGTCTGCATGGGCGGTGCCTCCATCCTCCCACATAGTCCTAAGCAAAATGGGATCCATGTCCTAAAAAATGACCCGTATTAGATCATATGCAATCACCCAAATTTGCTTAGACGACATCCTCTTCTAATGCAGCTAAACCGTGCAAGTATTCATAATGATGGGAGAAAATATAAATAAAAGGGTAAGTCTAAGACTAAGTTATTTTTAACGCAGATAATACCCATGCCAATTTAGTAATAAACTCAGATATTTTTATAAAGAAAATGATAATTCCATCATGACAATTTATATTATGAGTGATATATATATTAGTATATGCATATGATACAAGGTAACAATCATAGTTTAGTAGTATGGTCTACCCGAGATATTACCCATTCTCAATAGGGTTGGCACTATCCTGAGGGACCTGTAATACAATGCCGGTATCCCGACCATTGCACACTATCGTACATAACACTAGTAGCACAATTGAGTCTGACCTCGGATGGCCCACATCGCTAATGATGTCTGTCTCGTAGTGACCGCTAGTTAAGGCTACGCTGGCCATGAACAACCATTGGATCCAAGGCCTCTATAATTCACACATTTTACCATAAAGCTAACATGTATAGTAACCTTATGGCCATTATACTGCACGTACTAGTGTACCATGTCATACGATACAAATTATCGTGTCTGTATTTTACATGCATGTTCTTTTTACAAGTCCCACTTTATTAGCATTTTAGCACAACTTTTTTTTCAAATGTCAGAGTTCATGTGCAACAAATATAACAGTGAGAATTATAAAATATGCATGTTTTCATGATACACAAAAAAAGACGTGTAGTAAATGGAAAAAGTAACATCGAGCATTATATGAGTTAAAACTCACCCGGGTCGAAAAGTGTCTCTGAGTAATCCGACTGATCTAAGTTCTCCAAATCTATGAAAAACCTTCTATTAGTCCTACTTCTACTAAAACAACTCTAGAGCAAGGAAAACGGGAGCTATGAGACAGCTAGTGAAAATAGGATTTCCCTGTCACACTCTGGCCGTATGTCTGGGCTCAGAGCCATACGTCGACTATGACACATCGGGACATACGTTTGGTCTCGAGACCGTAAGTCCACTCTGAGGTTTTCAGGGAGAACCTCATTTTCTCTCCACTATCCGCTTATTCTTCGGCCCTTAGGGCTACTACATACTTCCTAAGGCCTCCGAACTCAGATTATAACCTTCATGCAATGTAACAACGCTAAGTTAACAAAATACTAATGTAAATAATATTTAAGGCTTAACTAAGCTAACAACTACAACTAGCTACAACAAAGCAACAATCGAACAACATAATGACGTATTAAAACGCTAAGGAACTGAAGGTTACCTCCTTGAAGCAAAACTTTAAAAGTTTCTCCTCCCGAAAGCTCCGAAGCAAACAAACACCTCACAAACACTCACAAAACACACTAAACATGCATCGGCAGCCTGGGGGCATCTGAAAACCATGAAGAACAAAGAGGGGGGGTGGTAGGGGCTATTTATAGGAGAGGGCTGCCACCAACTCTTTGAAATGCAGTGGATGTCCGCCCAGCCCCGATGTACATCCAGTGGTTTTTGCCCAGCGGTCCAAAGCCTGCCTTGTACATTCAAGTATGAACCATGGGGTATTTCAAAAAGTAGCATATGTCTAGTGATCCCGCATACATCCACTGTACGATTTGCAGAGTCATGGGTGGCTGGAGACGGAGCTTCCTCAAAACCTTAATTTCTTTATAGCATTTAATTGATCTGTTATCCATGGGAGGGAGAGGTTTCATACATTTGTCGTCTGGTGGTCCCTCATTGTACATTTGCACTAAAAACAGAAGCATACATCCGCTTGACCTAGCATACGTCCACGCTACAGTCCAAATCGCCCCTTAAGTGGCTTTAGTGACCCAAATCCCGAATTCATCCCTTAACTAAGCTACTTATGCTTAGTTAATTATTTGGGTCACTACAGAAGTCTCATGAGGGTTTTCTAGGAATGTTACCCATAAACAATATGCAAAGTTTCATGTTATCCAAAAAATTAAAATGTCACTCAAAACTATAATTTTCATTCATTAGCAAGCTTAAAAAGATAAACTCCATCTTCACAATGAATTGGAATTTTAAAGTCTGATCACTTACAAAAGGCAGGCTAAGGCATCACAAGTTCGAAACTGTGTAAAGTGAACCAGCACAAAAATATGAAGCTTCAAAATAATTTCAATGTGCAATGTCTCAATATCTCTAGGTTAAATTCCCATTGGAATAAACAACAATGGCATAATTTTCCTGTCTTTTTTCTTTTATTATTAGGCTCTGTAATGTTTAGTTCCCTTAAGCTTTCTAATTGACCCATGTAGCAAGTGTTGAGCCAATGACTCCCAAACCAGATAATTTTAGGGCATTAACTGTAAAAAGACCCTAAGGACTTACTAACTTGAGTAAAAAAGGCTACGAAACTAAACTAGCCATAATTTAACCAAATCAAAATTTTCACCTTTTGACGTGAACACTTATTGCTTAACGAGGCAAGAGGTCCAGTTACTTGGTGAAAATTTTCTAGTGATCAATTATTATTATTATTATTATTTTGTTTTTTCAATCATATGTAATATGCCAAAGTGTCCATCCAACAAGTCATCCAATTCACCCCAAAACATAAAAACACGAACATCAGACTTTCATGTCATACTCAACAAATTATGTGCTAATGTGCTTGTGTAAGATCAAATCAAACATGTGAATTTTCAATTGCCAAAAGCAAGTAACCAAATTGAAAAACCCTATCATCAGATCATGTGTTCAAAATTTTAAGCTCACCAATGAGAATCAAATCACAATTTTAAAGATAAACCAAAATTTTAAGACAAACATGAACATGCGTAAATTTTTTCTTCTTTTTATTTTTATTTTTTTAAAAAGAAAATGGGACAAAGTGTGTGCAAAGTGTCTCCCATACCCCCAAACTTAAATTACACATTGTTCCCAATGTATGTATAACATGGAAAGATCTTTCTCGGGAGATGGACGAAACTGTCTGGAATAACATGGCTCGTAGCATACCCCCAAACTTGAATTGAAGCACACTTGTCCTTGCAAAACAAAACACTATAGTAATAAAGGAAAACAAAAAAAATAAATAAAAAATAAAAAGATAAAAAGATAAAAATAAAAATGAAATAAGAACAAACAAATAAAAAAATAAAAAAGGATATGCTATAGAGTGCCTCCCATGAGTGCTAAGTTTAACGCCTTCAGCCAAACTGTGGTACTTTAAACTTAAAGGACCAGTCTTTTCTTCTCTTGCACCAAAGGGAATGAATTTTTTCTATTGCAAGGTGATTCCAAATGTCTATAGATTGGGGAGGACCACTTTGAGTTTTCTTAAACAATTTCTCATCCGGTGGGGAATCATGAACTAGAATAATATAAAAAGAAAACTCAAGGAACTTTTCTATCTTGATGTCCTTAATTTGCTCATTTGGCACCTCTAGCATACTTCTCTCCTAGACTCTTTGTATTTTAGGAATAAGAGCTAATGTTGAAGTTGTCTCAGTGCTCTCTTCTTTTTCCTAATGTAGCTCCTATGGAACTTCGGTTGGCTCCTCCTTCCTCTCTTCCACTTGATCTTCAATCACTTCTTTTCCCCTTAATGTGGTGATAGCTTGTTCACAATAGAAAATGCATTCATCCTCCATGTACTGGCCTTTAGGAATTGCCACCAATTGATCTTGGAGTGCTTCTTTAAGGATCTCTGATATTTGCTTGAAGTGAACCTTTGTCTTGGCATGGTGAATTGCAACCGTTGATTATAGGTCTTACAATGGCTATGAAAATCTGACATTGTTTCTTTCAACTTTCACAAATCTTAGTGAGAGGTGATTCTTCATGATATTGTTGATGTGGAGACCAATAGGTGGAAGATGGCTCCTCTTGGTATGCTTCTTCAAGTGGGCCTTCGTCTTTGCAATTGCTTGCAAGTGAGAGTCCTTCATCTCCTTAATCAATGATTTCATCATATCTAATGTCTCTTCAGAAAATTCAAGAGGTGGTTCAGCCTGGTATTGATATCGTAGGGCTAATTGAAAGTAATATGCATGATTATAGAACAACTGATATGATTGATGTTGCAGTCCATGAAATTGTAGAGCATGAATTCCAGGATCTTGAGCTTGCCATAAAGGATTGGACTATTGGCTCCATGACGAGTTACAAGAATCAAAATAGCGGTCGTTCCACGGTCTAGAGAATAATGTGTTCATATGCCCAAAAACATCGTTAGAAATTTGTTTTATCGAAGGACATTTTCTAACATGGTGATCAAGGTCATGGCAAAATGAACATGGCCCATGGGGTGTTGGAATGCCTCTCTACATGTTAAAATTAAAAGGAAAAATACAAACAAAATTAAAAATAAAACTTACGAACATGCAAACTCAACTAACCCTGCATGAAAAGAAAAGAAAAAAAAAATTAGAATTGTAATTAAAATTGTTTCTATGCTGTAGTCTAGATGTGCGATGGATTGCACTGGTGATCGGTGCCTAAAAGTACTTATTTGGACCCCTTAATTTATATTCGTTAGGCCTTTAGCATTGTTAATATCTAATTATTTTTAGTGTTTTTAGTATTTTGTGTTGTGCAGGACATTGCATTAAAACATGGCTAGCAAAAGGCAAAATGCACCAAGTGAAGATCTGATTCACCAAGTGCGTTCGACGCACTTGGTGTTCGAACACACCTCGGTTGCATGCAAGAGCGAGGTTGACGCATGCCCAGCCGGCCCTAGCGATTATGCATTGAGCATAAAGGATCTGCGGTTGACGCACTCTCCCTCTAGCCACCATAGCGATTATTTGCGATCAAACGCACACCTGCGTTCGACCACAAATAACAGTGCGTTCGAATGCAGTAGTGTGTTGAGCGTACTCGATGACCTGCCAGCCTATAAATAGGACCTCGTGTATTCTTTTGTTTTTCACGTTTGGGAGGCGCCCTAGGGCCTCAAGCCCTCTGTTTTCCTTTCTAAATTGTCATTTATTTAATTTATGTTTTATTTTACTTTTATTTAGTCTCTTATTCCCTTCACTTTAGATTTACTTCAATGCTTTCATAGTTAGTTTTACATTTAATCCGTTTATTATTTGCCATGCTAGTTCGTTTGGTTTAATTTCGTGACAAAGTTGCATCGATTGTGCCATGATTGTTTGGTCATAGCGTTTAGTCCGATGGATACATTTCATCGTTAGGCTACGTCCTCCATTTATCCATTGTAGTTAGTGTTAAATCACTTTCACATTGGATCCTTTGGACCTAGACCTTTCATGTTTTGTCTTTCGTCAAATGGGCGTCGTTTGATTATTTCAATAGGCACGATAGGACTTGCATAGAGGCGTAAGCATGCATGAACTAGTGACACTAGAACATGCATTGCTTTTAATCGATGAGCGGATGTTTAATTAACTATATATTTAAATATATATTCATGTTTAGTTTCATTTAGGCGGAAATATGAACAATGTGTTAACGCTTCGAGTATGCCTTGTAGCATAAATGTTTAATGAATATGAGCTAAGCATGTTTATATATTAATTAATTTATTGTGAGGTGGATTAGGGACTTTAGTTATTTTTATTTCTTTATTTTATTGCATTTTAATTTAGTTTATTTTAATGCACGCACGTGTTCGATATTGGGACTAGGTTAAGATAAGTTTAATTTAAGCACTTTAAAATTGGTTTTGACAAACACGATTCTCTGTGGGTTCGACCTCGCACTTGCACATCCTATATTACAATCGACTTGTAATTGGCGAGTACAATTAAATTTGTACATCAAATTTTGGCGTGTTCTTGGGAATCGGTGTTTTGTTGAAATTGATTTTCTTGCTTAGATTAATTTTATCTTTCTACTAGTTATTTTAATTGTGCAATTATTTTATTTTATTTAGTGCTTTTGTATAGATAAAATCCAAAAAAAAAAAAAAAATTAGTGTTTTTTTGTTCCTTTTTAGTTTCTGTTGAAGTCCACAGAATTTGGCATGCGTGCGTTGCACATTCTTCGTTGAGCACTTGACTTCGATCGATGTACTTGCGCTCACGACCTCTGCGTGCGGCGCCGCCCTGTTCAAACAAGCTGCGCGTTGAACACGCACATGCGTTGACGCACTTGATGCAATCCTACATATTTAAGTGCTGCGATGATCGATTGTTCAAAGGCGCACCTCATTCTTCGGCCAGACCAACGATGTATGTGTTATTTTTTTTTTTTCTTGTTTTATTTAATTTTTAGTTTTATTTATTTATTTATTTTCTATGTTTATTTATTTTCTTGTTGTTTTAGTTTTGTTAGTTAGTTTATTTTTAATTGTTTAATTAGTTTAATATTTTGTTAGTTATTTGTTTAGTTTATTTTTAATAGTTTTTTGTTTATTTTATTTTTGTTGTTATTGTTTTATGTGGGATATATTAGCATGAGTCTTCCGTTCGATTATTTTAATGTTTCCCCACCACTTTGCACCCATGAACCATGTTCACACCGCTCATCCCTTACCATTGTTTAGGTGATTGTTCACATTGGGAACAATTTTCTAATTTTCAAATGAGCGATTGAACACAGTTTCTCGATCACAGGTTTGAATCAAATTCAAATTTTTATAACTGGAGCAACTATTCTTATTTTATTTACCGCATTTTATTTTCTTTTTTGTTATTTTATTTTCTGTATATATTTTATTATTTTTCCAATTCTATGACAATTAACCGTTGATGTTTGATCTTTGAGAGAAAAGATTGTTTGTTAGTTTTGTGGTGTTTTGATGTTTAAGTTTGGGGATGCCTTGGACTTTTGCTCATCCTGGTTCCTCATCCCTTTGTAATGTATTTCTTGCCACATTGGGGACAATGTGTCATTTAAGTTTGGGGGTGTGGACAAACACTTTGTCTTTTGTTTGTTTATTTACTTGTTTTGTTTTGTTTTTATGTATATATATTTGTTTTGTTATATATAAAATTTTTCTTTTTGTTTGTTACTATGTTATTGATTGGTCATGACTTACATAAATGTATGGATTACATGTCATTGGTTTGTTTAACTTGTTTGAACATTGCCTATCATTAGAAATCGATTTTGATTCATGTGTTGGATTAGAGACTCCACTTGTTTGATTGATATTTCACATGCACACTAGCATTAGGGTGCTGGGGTATGAGATTTGACTTTGAAGTGTGTTTCTTGAGTTTTTTAGGTTTTGTGATGTGATGATGAAAACCTTGGCTTTCATAAAATAAAAATAAAAAAAATAAAAAAATCATAATAAAGTGAGTTTTCATTGAGTAACGGACCTCTTGCACAGCCAAGCAATGAGTGTTAGCGTCAAAAGATGAGAAATTTGCTAAAAATATATGGCTAGTTAGGCAGTAACTCTTTTGACTTGAGTAATTAAGCCCTTAGGGATGTCTCTACATCTAGTGCCCTAAAACCGCTTGGTTTGGGAATATGGCCTTATATAGGTCATTTAGAAGTTTAAGGAAGTCAACATTGCACTGACCTACACAAAAAATTGCATCTTTCAATTTAAGCCTTGGTTGTATTTATCACATTGTTTTCCTTTGAATTTTGGGATACACGTCTTTGGAGAGTAATTGAAACCCCATGATCTTATTGTTAGTTCACTTTGCACATTATGGAGCACGTGTTGTCTCAATTTTCCAACCTTGAATGAAATGATGTTTGGATGCCTTGATGATGTGGTTCATATGTTTAACATATTAAATTTGCTAATGATATGAACCATGTGTTTGTGTGAAGGGCTTTGTCCATTAATAACATAGTGCCAACAAATGTTTGTGGTGTCATTCTGAAAAACCCTCACGAGACTTCACTTGTCCTCTAGGGAACTCCTAGAGGTTTAAAACTTGTTGCATGCACTCAATGCAATCGTTCTCCCACAACGGACTTATGTTTTATTGTGCTTTCGTTTTGTTTTGCTAAGGGACTAGCAAAATGTAAGTTTAGGAGTATTTGATGGTGCCTAAAAGTACTTATTTGGACCCTTAATTTATATTATTAGGCCTTTAGCATTGTTAATATCTAATTATTTTTAGTGTTTTTAGTATTTTGTGTTGTGCAGGACATTGCATTAAAACATGGCTAGCAAAGGCAAAATGCACCAAGTGAATAAGCGATTCTGCCAAGTGCGTTTGAGCGCACTTGGGTGCGTCAAACGCACATCACATGCATGAGCGAGGGTGACGCATGCCCAGCTGGCCTAAGCGGTTATCTGCGTTTGAGCATAAAGGGACCTCTGATCGCACTCCCGATCGGCCCTAGCCACCACAGCGGTTATTTGCGATCGAGCGCACGCCTGCGTTCGACCACAAATAAGCAGTGCTCAACAACAGGTAGTGCGTTTGAACGCCTCAATGACCTGCCAGCCTATAAATAGGACCTCGTGTATTCTTTTGTTTTTCACATTTGGGAGGCGCCCCTAGGGCTTCAAGCCCTCTGTTTTCCATTGTAAATCCCTCCTAAATTGTCATTTATTTAATTTATGTTTTATTTTACTTTTATTTAGTCTCTTATTCCCTTCACTTTAGATTTATTTCAATGCTTTCATAGTTAGTTTTACATTTAATCTGTTTATTATTTGCCATGCTAATTCGTTTCGGTTTAATTTCGTGACAAAGCTGCATCGATTGTGCCGCAGTTATTTGGTCATAGCGTTTAGTCCGATGGATACATTTCATCGTTAGGGCTACGTCCATTTATCCATTGTAGTTAGTGTTAAATCACTTTCACATTGGATCCTTTGGACCTAGACCTTTCATGTTTTGTCTTTCGTCAAATGGGCGTATGTTTTGATTATTTCAATAGGCACGATAGGACTTGCATAGGGCGTAAGCATGCCTGAACTAGCGTGACACTAGAACACGCATTGCCTTTAATCGATAGACGGATGTTTAATTAACTATATATTTAAATATATATTCATGTTTAGTTATTATTATTACATCATTTAGGCGAAATATGAACAATAATGCTTTCGAGTATGCCTTGTAGCATAAATGTTTAATGAATATGAGGTAAGCATGTTTATATATTAATTAATTTATTGTGAGGTGGATTAGGGACTTTAGTTATTTTTTATTTCTTTATTTTATTGCATTTTAATTTAGTTTATTTTAGTGCACGCCACGTGTTCGATATTGGGACTAGGTTAAGATAAGTTTAATTTAAGCACTTTAAAATTGGTTTTTGACAAACACGATTCTCTGTGGGTTCGACCTCGCACTTGCACGTTCGTTATATTATAATAGACTCGTGCAATTGGCGAGTACAATTAAATTTGTACGATCAACTGTCCAGTGTGCTCAATCGCACTGGTGTGGGCGCTCGAGTGCACCTCCAGAGGTAGAATAGGAATTGCAGAAAAATTAAAAAAAAATTAAAACAAAATTTAAAACAAAAATAAACTAAGGAAAAATTCCAAACAAAATCAAACAATCCCTTGCAACAGCGCCAAAAACTTGTTGTGCGAAATACTATCTAAATTAATAGATAATATTTAGTACATTTTAACTCGCAAGTGCACAATATTAAAACAATAGTATAGTACAACAAGTACGAGATCAATCCCATGAAGATTGCTAATTTTATTTAGAATTAATTAAAATACCAAAATTGTCACAAAATTGATACTATGAAAATAAATAAAGATAAAATAAAAGTGTAGGGCTTTGATATCCACCATTAATCATGCTCAATTAATATAACAATACGTCAATGCTCCAATCATATTATGAATACGAAATGCTTGCCAACCTAAGGGCATTGGTGTATACTCTAACTCTTTTCTTTCTTAAAGGATTTAGCATGGGTGTATACAAAGTTGTTCTTTAAGAAAATATAAATCTATAAAAATTAAAAACACACAAGGCTTAGGGCGTGGTTGTATACTCCAAATTCCCCATGTTGATTAACCCAAGAACTTGATGAGGATTTCTTTTGTTACTCTTATTAAACCCAGGACTCGGTCATTCAAATTGATTTAATTAAATAATCCATTGCACATGCATATAATGGCCAATCACATACATATGAGGAATTCAATAAAACATGCATTAATCAAGTTAAGCATCACAATATGATTATCACAAAGGCACCAATATTGAAATATAAAAGAACATAATTAGGGCTTCAATCTAGCCCTACGAAACTATTTAGTTACACATACTTAAAACAAAACTAAAAAGAAAAGTGAAAAGAATCAAAAATCGCTTGTAGAAGTAGCCTTCAATTCCTCTCCCCAAAGATTTTGTAATGAAGGATCCCTTTCTAAGAGGCTTAGAGGTATTTTTATAGGCTTCCAAGGAAGAATCTAGAGACCCTAAAAACCTTAGAAAATTCGTAGGTTTTAGTCATAGTCCAATTAGGATAGAGAAAACCTAAGTCCAAATTGGAATAGGATTCGTCCAGAATTGCGTTCCTATCTTGTGGGATAATTTTGGCATAGCGGTAGTTCGAATTAAGAAAATTTTATTTACTCGGGCACTTGATTTCTGGTGAAGGAGTAGCAGTTGACCCAGAGAAGGTGATTATCAACCAGTTTATAATACAATTACCAAGTATTTACAAAAGTAGGCATGCTCATATCATACTTATGGTCAGTTAATTGACATATCCCATGTTTTAAGAAAAATGTTGTAAGTGTTCACTTACCTTGTGCATTTGAGCGATTCCTCTAACATAGCTAAATCATGCTATAATATAATACAACACACCATTACACTAAGCCTTATTTATCCGAAAATGGTGGCTAAATTAAAGCGTACACGAGCAATGCTTAAAATTGGTGCTCTGCTCCTTGATTGTATGTCCGGCCCGATGGTGTATGTTCGCTTAATGAGTTAAGCATGTTGTTTAAGATTCAACGGCATCTCCTATAAGCTAGCAAATAAACACATGCAACGTAGGAAATCTTAACAACATGAAACTTAAAAAGGCTTTTGAAAACATTATCATTTCTAAGGAAAAGCTTAATAAAACTCTTTGGAAGTTCATCATAATATAGATCAGGCAATGAAATAGTGCTAGAAATGTAAAATGGGCATGGACGTGGACTCCTCTCAAAACCAAGCAAAGACATGGACTCCTCTCAAAACTCCTTTCAAACTTACAACTCTTAAGAACACAACCTCACATGATTTTGGCTACCTAGGGGCGCACCAAAAGTCTAGAATGGGGTGGGAGAATGAATAGGGACAAAGGGTATTTTATAGGGAAGGGCTTCTACCAACTCTCTAAAAAGCAACAAACGTTCGCCAAACCCTAGCGTACGTCTGGTACTATTTACATAGTGGGTAAAAGGGTGCAGCATACGTTTAGCTATTACCAAAAAGGTATTCCAAAA
The DNA here is from genome assembly GCA_013348765.1 of Carpinus viminea. NCBI lineage: Eukaryota > Viridiplantae > Streptophyta > Magnoliopsida > Fagales > Betulaceae > Carpinus > Carpinus viminea. The sequence continues at coordinate 20,733,475 of CP054674.1, forward strand.
AGTAGCGTACGTTTGTGTAATGCCCCCAAAATTAGCCTTGGCTAATCAGGTGGAGTCACTGGCAATTCACCTAGTTAAACCGCGTATGGTTAATAGGCAACCGCCCTTATAAAAAAAAAAACACTTGTCAAAGTAATGCAAGGAAGGTGAATAAATTTGAGAGTACTACAAGTCATCAAGTAAGAACATGGAGCTACTAGACAATTAAAACAAACCTAAAATTGTAAATAGTGCACAATCAGTTAGATAATAGCAACTTTAGCCACCTTTTTAACTGCGAATCAGATTACCTAAGGAACGATAACCGCGTAAGTCTAATGACTTAGTAAGTAGACCCCACATGTAAGCATAACATGAGCTTGATTAATAAAAGTAAACATGTTATTCGAGTGATAATCAAATGAGGGCGTTTACCTCCGCTAATACACCATTTCATGGGTTCTAGGGTTTTAAAGCCCTATGGTGTAGAACTGGCGATAACTGCCTAATTGTTTTGATGCAAGAAAAGATAATGCTTTATAGGTCATAACTCTCATACATGGTCTACCCGAGATATTACCCCTTCTCAGTAGGGTTGATGCTGTCCCAATGAACCTATAATACAATGCTAGTGCCCCAGCCATTACATAACATACCGTACGTAGCACTAGTGGCATGATCGGGTCCGATGCATTGTATGACATGGTACACTAGTATGTGTGGTCTAACAGCCATGGGCTTACTATATGGACTTGATAATATGGTCAAATGTGTGTTATATGGGCCTTGGGTCCAATGATTGTTCGTGGCCAGCATAGCCTTAAAGGGCGGTCACTATAGAACAAACATCATTAGTGGTGTTGGGTACCCGAGGTCAGACTCGATCGTGTCGCTAGTGTTATGTATGATAGTGTGCAATGGTTAGGGCACTAGCATTGTATAACAAGTCCCTCGGGACAGTGCCAACCTTACTAAAAATGGATAATATCTCGGGTAGACCATATATGATAATTACGACCTATAACAACATTACATTTTCTACAACATTACATCTCGAACATGCTAGTTGGCCTAGTCCACTCCACTACTACCCGAGTGGCCCACACCGACTAGTGACATCTGTCCTGTAGTGACCGAACCATTGGGAATGGTTGTATCAAGGTCACGAAACCAATGGATCCACAGCCCTCACATAACACACACATTTGACGATGGTACGCAGTCTATATAATAAGCCTATGGCTTTTATACCGCACGTACCGGCGTATCATGTCTTACAATGCATTTTAATGGTTTATTAATGCATACAATTACCGAGTAATTACAGAAAGTTAACATGCTCATATCATATGCATGGTCAGTCAGCTGACATATCCCACGATTTAAGAAAAAGGGTGTAAGTGTCTACTTACCTCGCACATTCGAGTGAATCTTCCAACAAAGCTACTTCTTGTTATAACGGATACAAAACACTGTTATTCTAAGTCTTATGAAACTGAGAGTTAAGGCTAAGCTGGAGCGTACACGTATAAAGCTTAAGAACAGGTGCCCTGCCTACTGACCGTACGTCCGCCCTCGAGGGCGTATGTCTGCTCAATGTGTTAAGCACATTGTTTAAGGTTCAGACAGTGCACGTTACCAGTGGTATTCACGAGCCTCTAATCCCTTTCTAAGCTAACAAAACAGGACATGCAACGCAGGAAATCACAATTTTACAAATCCTTTGGTGGAAACTCTTTGAAAACGTTGATAATTCTAAAAGAAGCACAATTACCATGTTGAAACCGGTATTAAGGCATAACCACAAGAGAAAAAGATGATAACAACAAAGAGAGATGGAGCTTACCCCAAAGCTCAGCACCGACATGTTTCCCTTTCCTCGGAACTCTTTATCGACGCTCTTTCTTATGGATTTCTCTCTCAAAACACCAAGGAACGGTCTTGGCAGCCTAGGGGCATACCAAGGGAAGAAGAAGGTGTGAGGAATGAAGGGGAGGGGTGGGCTATTTATAGAGAAAATCTGCCACCAACTCCTTAACAGAGCAGCAGACGTCTGGCAACCCTAGCGTACGTCCGGTGGTCTATGCACATTGGTCTAAAGGGTATTTCATACGTCCAGGTATTACCCAAAGGGTATACCAAAAAGTAGCGTACGTTTGGTGGTCCCACGTACGTCCGATGTACTCTTTGCAGGCGTCGTGGTGGTCCCCATAAATGCGTCCGCTTTTCTGAGACGAAGCGTCGTCCGTTGACCTAGCGTCGTCCACGTTAAACTTCTACTCCTAGCGGATCCAAATGTGATTAGGTTAAGTTAAGGGTGTTAGGCTTTCGCCTCAGCGGCTCTACTAAAGGTTTGGGCTTAAGCGTTCATTCAAAAGGAAATCTTCTAAATAAAGGTTACTTTTATCAGGGTATTATAGTTTGATACTTTGGAGCATATGTCTGTGTACTATTTGTAGAGCATATGTCTGGTGGTCCCATGTATGTTCGCACTAGAAACACTAGCTTACGTCCACACTAGAAACACGAGCGTACATCCACCAACCCTAGTGCACGTCCACTCCAGAGGATTAGTGTTTTGGCTTATATTTTCTAAGGGGTTTAAGGCTTTATTAGGTTACCATTAAGGGTCTAAGTCCTTATTAAAACCAATTTGATTAAAAACCTCCTTAACCATTCTTTGTAGAAAATCATTTAAAAATAAAATGAGTTATTTTCATTGAGGTACTATACCCTTAGCTATAAATAGCCCCTACCCTCCCTCATTCTCACACACTATTAGCACACCCTCAAGACATTGTAAGGTTATGATCTTGTGAGTTTTGTGTTGAGAAAGAGAGAAGAGAGAAGCTCTTGTTCTTGCTGAATTTCAAGGTTGCCCGTTCTATGCTTCCATTACTGTTTCATTACTTCCTTAATGTTGAGAGTTTTCAAAAGAGGTCATGTTAAGCTTTTTACTTATTCCCTTACAAAACGATAAATGTTTTCAAAAGCTTCTTTGAATTGCATAATGTTAAGTTTTCCTATGTTATATGTGTTTATTTACTAGCTTAGAAGAGATATAGTAGCCTATAGATGATGTAGGAACCTTAAAACACCATTTGAGCCTTGAGTAGATTTGCTTAACTCACTGACTGAACGTACGCCCTCAAGACCGGGCATATGGTCAGGGAGCCAAGTATCTGCCTTAAGCCTCATTTACGTATATTTTAGGGTTTAGCGAACCTTTCATTAAGGCCTAGTATTCTACTTATAAGGATCTTCTAATGCTATGTGTAGCGGTGTATTATATTCCGTTATAGCAAGATTTAGTTATGTTGAAGGACTAAAGAGAGTGTGCGAGGTAGTAAATACTTACGAACATTTTTCTTAAAACGTGGGATATGTCAATTGACTGACCACAAGTATGATATGAGCATGCCTACTTTTATAATTATTTGGTAACTGTCTTATAAACTGATTGTTAAGATGCATTGTATGACATGGTATATCGATACATGTGGTATAACGGCCATAGGCTTATTATATAGACTTAAGCGATATGGTCAAATGTGTGTGTTATATAAGCCTTGGATCCAATGGTTATTTCGTGACCAACCCAACCTTAATGGACGATCACTATAGGACGGACATCATTAACAGTGTAGGCCACCCGAGGTCTAACTCGGTCATGCCTCTAGTGTTATGTACAATAGTGTATAATATCCGGAGCATCGGTGTTGTATTATAAGTCCCTCAGGATAGCGTCAATCCTTCTAAGAAAAGGTAATATCTCAGGTAGGCTATACATGAAAGTTATGACTTATAAAGCATTAAATTTTATGCATTAAAATATCTAGGCGGTTGCCACTGGTAGTACACATTTCTTTCAGAAACCAAAACCCTACTATACGGTGTATAACGGAGACAACACCTCCTTTTGAAAGCTTTCTAAAACTACATGTTTATTTTCACTTAATTAGGCTCATGTCATACCTAATTGTGAGGTTTACTTACTAAGTCTTTAAACTTATGCGGTTATTACTTTTATAGGAAATTTGTCCCTAAGTCCCAAAAGTGGCATTACAGACTTTGCTTGCCATTGTCAAGTTTGTTTATTATTATCAAATAGATGCTCAATGTCTTTATTTTTGAGGAATATACCTATCCCAGTGATGATTTACAGTTAACTCAGATTTATTTCATCTTCTTATGCATTAACTTTAATAATACTAGAGGGACGATTCCCCATTTAGCCATAAGTTGGTTCAGCTGGTAATTGCCAGTAACCTTGCTAGATTAACCGAGGCTAATTTTGGGGGCATTACGTATAATCTATTTCTAGAACCTAAGAGTGGCATAACTGCCACTATAGACTTTGCTTAAAGATTTACATGCTGTTATTAGGTTTGTCGTTTGTTTATAATATCATTAGTTACTCTATGTAGGAGTCTTCAAATAGTTATAACCGTCGGTTATTGGCTATATCCACAACCGTAACCAACTTGGGAGGTTATTGGTTTTTAATAACTACAACCGCCTAGGTGGTTATCGGTTATTTTATAACCGACAATTGGTAGTTATTCAATCCAATAACCGCGCGGTTATATCCTTTTCTTTTTTTTTCTTTTTTTAAAGGGCTTTTGGGCTTTTTAAGTGTTTTGGGCATTTAATATGCTTCTTTATTATTATTATTATTATTATTATTATTATTATTATTATTATCATCATCTTATTTTAAGGGTTTAAGGCCAAAATGTTCCAAAAAAGATGAAAAAAAATATGGCCAAATAAATTCTAGCCCAAAAACATGACTAAAAAAACATATCTCAAATCCATTAATCCAAATTCAAATGAAAAAATTAAAAAGACAAATCCCAAATTTTACGGGTTTAACCTTATTCTCCCTCCAAAACGGCATCGTTTTGAATGTTTTATTTGATAGTTTATTAATATAAATATTTAATATATATTTATATTATTATGTATAAATAAAGACGGTTATCGATTATAACTGTTTTTCCATACCCTAACCGCAACTGCCTTAGTCGGTTAGCAGTTATAATCGGTTATCAGTTGGCCGCATAACCGACCTGCTTGAACACTCTTAGCTCCATGTCTTGAATTTTGAGGATTTTACTTGTTCCTTCCATGATTTATTAGTAACTCATATTTGTTTCACCTTTCTATGTATTAACTCTGATAATGCTTAGAGGAGCGATTTCCCATTTAGTTACAAGTTGGTTTAATTGGGGTAATTGCTAATAACCCTACTAGGTTAGCCACGGCTGATTTTAGGGATGTTACACTATGGGTGGCTTGTGTGGCTACCTAGCCAAATCTGGGGTGGTCTAGCGCCACCCCATGGGTTGGGGTGGCTGGCCATGGCCTAGGGGTGGCAGGCCGCCACCCCCATCTTGGGAGCGCATCCGCATGATTTTCAAGAGTCTTGGTAAATAGTAACCAAAGTCATGGGTTCTAAGGCTTTTCGCCTCGCCATCTCCTACGTTTCTCTAGCTGCAACGATGAAGAAAACAGAGTTTTGCCTCGCTGAGTTTCAGGTAAACCAAACATATCTCCATATTTTTGAATATTGGGCAAAGCTTATATTAATTTTATTTTTTGTTCATTTGTTGGAACAGGGTGATGGAAGTTTTATTTTTGACATACAAACAATGGAGAGATTGGAGATCCTCATCTTGGGAGCTCTAAAATGGCTGATGCGGTCCATGGCCATGGGGCTGGCCACCCCATGAACCTCTCTTTGGGGTGGCTGCCGGCCACCCCAAGTGGGGAGGGGTGGCCAGCTAGCCATACCTTCAATTTTTGGTTTTGTTTTTTGTTTTTGTTAAAGAAAAAAAATTAATTTTTTATCTCATATATTAGAATTTGGAACAGGATCCTCTCCATTTCAACTCAAATGGAGAGTATCTATTTAGTGTAAAATGAGAAATAATATTGTCTTAACATTAAAGTTAAATGACTAAATTTACAATATTATCCCTCATTTTACACTAAGTGGATATTCTCCATTTCATTTGAAATGGAGAGGATCCTATTCCTTAGAATTTGGTGGGGTTATGCCTTTGTTTTAAATAAAAGTCCAGTGAAATTGGCTGATATGTCAGCTTCTGATTGGGGGCACAAAAGTCACTTTTTGTGCAACCCCCTACCGAAGATGTTCTCTATTAGTTTAATCTTAATTTCCTAAATATCCAATCTGTCTAATCATTTTTTTTTTGTCACTTAAATCACCCAATAATATTATCATAATATAATTTCTCATAAAATCAAGCTTTATAACTTCATAATCTACAAACAATATTTATTCCTATAAATATTCATATAATTTCATAAATTACTCAAGAATTAACGTCATGCTTATTATGAGGAGTAATTCTAGATGTCCTTCTTATATCACTATAATAATGATATGATTTTTAAAATCACCATTTAATTAAAATTTAATAAAAATCAATTACAAGAATAATGATGATTTTAAGAGTGATATCATCATTGGAGGAACACAAAAAGGACTTGTAATATCATTCTATTATGAGTATTAATATAATCCTACTATCAAAAATATCTCACAAATGATGTATTAAAATTTGGGGCGCGGCGCTACAATGAATATCCAGAAAACCGCCAATTCGTCTACAACCTTCATTTTGGTCATCTATAACCTCTAAAAAAATCCTGGAGTACGAGAGAAAAAAAGAAAAGAGGAGAGATAGAGAGTTCATATTTAGGGGAATCAATCATCAAGCTTTGAAAGCTTCTTATTAAAGGAAACCCTTCTAATCTAAGCTTCCATACCCTGTTTTAATATGTTCTTAGAGTTTTTAATCTAGATAAGTCATGTTTAGTTATTTTTATAACTATGGGTAGATATAGTCATATTTTGACAAGAAATGGTTTTCTTTGTTTCGACGGTCGCACCCACGATTAGTCCTAGTCTGTCACTCAGGTGCACCACAACTAATCTCCTCTCCCACCATGTTAAATAATGACCTCCCACGATAGAAACCTCCCAAATATTTGCGGAAGATAATTTACACCCTCGTTGCATAACCATAAAAACCTCTAATTCTCTTAATAGAATTTCAAATGGAGGAGGATAGGAATGATCAGCCTATATCAAGACAGTTCCATGGTCACCACGATGAACTTTAGACGATCTCACGATTGCTACCATGTACTTTCAACAGCCTTGCGGTGGGCGCTGTGAACTTTTGGCTGTCTCGTGGTGGCTTCCACAATTGTCTAGCAATCTCACAGTTGCTACCATGAACTTTTGATAGCTTGGTAGCGATTGCTACCAACGTTCGACAATCTCACGGTGGTTGCCATGACCTTTTGTTGACCTGCGGTGGCTATCAGGACCTTTTGATATGCCCATGGTGCTCCCCCCCCAAATCGTCTAGCGTGGTCATCGTACATGGTGGCTCCGCCTGTGACCACCGCCATGGAATGAAAAATGCACTAGTTTTTTGATTGTGAACTTCACACACAACACTGATGTCAAATGTGCCGCCTTCCAAATCAATTTTCAATTTTAATTTTTTTTTTCTAAAACTCAATATTCAAAACAATTCTCAAAATTTTTCCAAACCGACAATAATAAATTAATAATTTATGGCTCTTTTTTACAAGATCACTTCACTAGGAAGTTATCTTTACAACTAAGTTGAGCATAAATACTCGAATCTTGCTATATAAGGCCAAGCACTCGTTTCCCATTTTCCAACCTGATGCCAAATAACCATACAAAAACAAAGCTTTTAGAGGGAAAAAGAAAAAGAAAAAAACAAAAACAAAAGACAGAAAGTAAAAAAAAAAAGAAGCAATTTCAAAAATAGAACCTGTCTTCACGTTGTGATCTGTCTCTCTCCTCGCTGTTATCAACTTTCAAAACATATAAATCACGCTCCCTCTCTCGCTATCTGTCTCTCCCTCTCTGCACAACCCATAAGACCTGGTTTTTGTAAGAGAAACCAGGTCTTAACATTAACCAGCTCCTGATTTTATATTTTGTTTACTTTTCACTTTTTTTTTTTTTTTGGGCTTTTGTAGTTTTTCAGTTTCGCTTCGACAATGAACGACCTCTTAACGGTAACTCTTTATTTAATCTCTTTTTCCAAATGTATTTTATTTTATGAAATCTGTGTGTTTTGGCGCGTTTGTTTGGACGTGTTTGGGAGTTTCTTGATCCGGGTTTGTCTTGATCTGGAGCTTGATTAAGAAAGCTATGTTGATTTTACTTGACCGCATTTTGATTGATGGGGTTGGCGCATTTTAATTGGGGGGGATCTTAAGTTATTTTCTGTTTGGTTGATGGGAAAAGCTAACATTGACAATTTAAATTGTGGGTTTCAGAGCAATTTGTTTGGTGCTCGAATAAATAATGAGTTTCTCTGAATTTAGTTAGTTGTTTGGGTTTTGAAATGTCTTGAAGTGTAAATTCTGTGTGTATTTTTCTCTGTTTAATGGCGCTTGAAGCTTTGAAAACGAAAGATGTTTTAAATTGTGATTTCCTAGCCACCAAGTTTTAGTTCTGAAATGTACTTCATTTGCAAATGTTTCAACATCCAAGAAAGTTAAAGAAAAAAAAGGCTTGAAGTGATAAAGTGCATGCTAGGAATTAAAAAAAAGAAAAAAAAGAAAAAAAGAAAGAAAACAAGTAAGTGGCAAAGTCACTTCAACTTGTCTATGTTTAGAATTTTGGAGTTTATTTCTCTAAAAATATTTATGTGAAATTTCATCTAGTTTGTCACTCTCATCCGCTCGCTTATCACTAAAATGCAGGGAAAATCTATATTATTCTTAGAACCAATTGATGTAGCTGCCATTCTCTATTTTTTATTTTTTTAGTTTTCTTACCTTAATGTTAGTTTCCTTTATTGTTGGTGCCAGCTGATGCATATTCTTTTAGATGTGTCAACCCATACTACTACTCATTTAAGTCACATAAAACTCAATCCAAGATCACAGTTTCCTTCATTTCTCCTCTCACTCCCTTGTTTTCAGAACTCCCACTAGGCTACCTTCTACAGTTATTTTATATATTTAGTAGTATACTACTACGTATATATATATTTAGGATAATTATTGTTGTTTTTTTTTGGTTATAGGCAGGTTTTATGGAATCTTTAGTATAAACGGTGTAGTTGGAATTTATTAGTTTTTAAAGTATTGCACTTTAGCTTTAACGTTAGTAGGTTGAAAAGGATTTCATGAAAAACTAGGAAGTTCATATTGGTGGTTCAGTAGGCATATCTATACTGTGTCCTCACAAGTTTGTGTTTAAACTTTGGGTGCTTATGAATCTACCTTATATCTAAGATACATAAAATTTTGCTATTGGGCTGCAAGGTTGACTCTTTTCAGCATAATGATTCCTCTCAAGTTGTAACCAGACAAACACCCCTTCCCCCCAGCCTGTGGTTATAAAATTTCAATTATTTCCCTTTTCAGTCTAATCATGTTTATGTGGTATCTTTACATTGATCTGAATGGTAAAAAAAACATTTAGGTAGTTGACTCCAATTTTAGGATTGACACTATGTTGAGCTGTATATTTCAACTTGATGTTGCAGGACTCATTTGAGATCCCTAGGGTCAAGCTTCTAGAGGTGGAGATATAGAACTAGGAGCAAATGCTCCAATTAATTCAGAACTGGGCCTGGAGAATTTCTTCAAACAGGTGCTTTAGCTAGATATTTTTTGGTTATTCTGATCTTCCTGGCAAGAGAAAAGATCAATGTCATTGTCTTCCTTTTCTCTTCTCTTCTTCTTTTTCATTATTTATCTTACAATCCTTCTGTATATGATCTTTAATAAACTCATATCTGTGGCATTACCATCTTAAGTCTAAGAATATATTTCGTGTTTCCAGGTTACAGAAATTGAGAAACAATATGGGAAACTGGACAATTTACTCAAAAAGCTACAGGTAAAAATTTACATATTTGTTCTATTCCTTGCTGGCCAAGGCTATTCTGCTACTTGCCAGCCTGCCATAGCTGGTCAGTAAACCATGTTTTAAGCATTTATACTGCCATGGATTTGGATAACCTGAGTCTCTGTTTGAGTCAATTTATATTTATTACTAAAATCCCGAAGATAGATCTTTAGAGTCACTGAATATTTTATCTTTTTAGAGACGCTTGATATACCCTAAGAAAAATGTTACAAAATAAAACTTGGGTAAAAGGAACGATAGTCATAATATAATTTGAGGTTAAAGGAGTATATTTCATGTGTATTTGGGTTGCACTCCATGCACTTTTATTGAACTTCTTTTACTTGTAGAAATAAAATAGTAATTTGAGGGTTGAGGAGTATGTCTTTCTCATCACACATATGATTGTATGAGAAAAAAATAGGATGAGGCATTTGTAGGGAGGGAGGGGGAAGAAGCACTCTACCATGTGGTGGAGGGTTTGTAGCTCTAGAATGCAGGTCTTACTGTAACTGGTTTTTCTGAAAATACCCATATTTTTCCACCGCCATAACCTGCTAACTTTTTTATATTCTTTTTTGGCTTTAATGAATGATAATCTGTCAAAGTGTGGCTCATTAGATTGCCCCCTTTTTTTTTAAAAAAAAAATTTAGTAAATATTAGATTGGTTATTATGAATGCAGTATTTTAGACTAAGCAGAGGCCATTTTCACCTGTCATAAAATGGCAGTGCTTATTTGTTCAATTGTGCTGAATCTTTCACTAATTATATGCTTGTCTGCTTTTGTCCATTAGTATGGAATTTTGAATTTCAAATAGGCTTCACACCAAGATGTGGTGTTTTCCAAGGATGTTAAAATAGGGATAAGTAGGATAATACAGCAGTATGTTGAAGTTTAACTGAGCTGCAAACAGGTCCCAAGGATAGGTCTGTTATGCCTCAAAACCAGCAACTGAAACTGATCTCCTGTAGAGTAGGTGGAGTAATAAATCTGAAAAAAAGAATTGATTTGCCAGTGTATTAAGAAGCATAAAAGTCCATAATTTTCATAAGAAAACAAATATAAGCATTTCAAAAGTCAAAAACTGAAGAAGATTGAAATTTCATTGGGTGTAATTTTACTCTCTACATAGCAGAGAATTCTATGCAATTTAATGAAGCCTTATATGCAAAATCATAAAGTATTGCCTTTGTTGTTTTCGTGCACGATTAGGGAAAATTTGAGTCATCTTAAAAAGAATTTTCATAGATGATTAGAAAGTGTACATTTTGGAAATGGTTTCTTTCATGATGAAAAGTATTTGGTAAAATGTGCTTCTGCTATCAATTTATTTTTAATTTTTAATTTTTGTTTGTTAATATTTTATGCAGGATACAAACCAAGAGTCCAAGGCTGTGACTAAGGTTCCTGCAATGAAAGGTAATCTCTACTTAGCATTTCTGCTGATATTTCATTTAAAATTTTCATGTTTCATATGTAGGTATGCACTTTTTCTTTTTAAGTAAAAGCCATATGTTAATTTGGCATTTATGAGGGTTAGATAAATTTTAGCATTCTGATGTGTCGTATTGTTTAAGCAGAAATGTTGATGGACATTGGACTTAGTGGCCAAATTGATATAATCTTTTAAGTAAACCTTAAAAAAAAAATCTAAAAGTAAGGTTGCTTTTGGATGAATTTAAGACATCGTAATAAAATTTAAGACAATTTCGAGGAGTTGTCCAGTTATGTGTTACTGTCCTATGACTTGGAGGAAAAACTGAGAAGAACAAAAGGATTTTCTTTTAGATATATTATAACTACAAAATTAGAAATGAAGTTTTGCAGAAGCCACGCTGTTGGAGAGGGAATTAAAACATGGTTTATATCATTATTTCTTCATAATAGAAAGGTAGTAATTCAAGGCATGTTCCAAGTGATTGTAAAAATCTTATGTACTTAAAGCAAGCATATCAAAATTGAAAAGGTGTTACTTGTTTTAACATATTTTGATAGGATCATTTAGACTGTATCTGTTCCGGCATGAAACATTTTCACATTTTCTGGTATTTGGTATAGCCAGAAATAAATTCGGTCAGTGAAAAACATTTTATGGATAAAAGGAAAAACTAAGACTTTGCAAGTGGAAATTGACTTCCACTTTGCACCGCTTCCAGATATTATAACTTCTGCTTTCATTCTTTACATCCTCCCAGATTGACTTAGTTGCCCACTCGGCTTCTCTCCTCGCATATATGAAGGATGCGCCTTTAATTCCCGGGCACATTGGGGCTTGAAGATGTGGGTAATGAGGTCTCCTTCTAGTCGACCTTGGTCTTTGGGGACGATGACAATTTGAAAGAGTTTGAGAGGAAGTAGCATTGAGGGAAAGGAAACCCTCCATCGGGTCCATAACTCAGCAAGAATTGGTGGAAGGCATTGGATTGACAGCTAAAAATGGATAGGATCTGTAACATTCTTGGTTTATTTTGATTGGGATCATTGCAGTGCAGAGGGTAATTTGGATGGGTTGTGTTTTGATGGTTTCTGGTTCTAGGTTTGTCTAGGTTTGATGAAATTGTTATGTTTTTCTAGAGTTGTTGGCCACGGGATATAGCTTTCCACTTTTGGGTTAGTTTGGGAGTGATGGTGGCTAATTATTCTCAACTAGTCAAACAACCAAAAGCATTTCGGCATAATTCTAGGGTTTCAGCCAAACTGTAAAAAGGTAGTAATTTTCCTAAAAAAATTTCTGTTGTCAAAAAATATTTTACATTGAAACAAATATAGCCTTTAGTAAATGGTAAGCATATTTGGTTATATTTGAACAGTAAAGAACATTGCATGTATAAGTCAAAGAATAGTGGAAAGAAGCATCAACTATCACTCACATTTTTATCACATTATCTTTTAGAGAGGAACTTCTTGATCTATTCTGCAGTTTAAATTATTACAAAAATCATTATATATTGAAAAATGGGATGGGATAACATCCTTTATAGTCTCTCTGTGTGTTTGTTTTCTATTCATATGGTTAATTTATGTGGTATGTGAATCTTGGTAAGGGAAATTATATGAAAATAGTGAGTCTTAGTTTTTGAGGAAATCTGGATTTATCGATATAATATTTTCTTACACTGTTACCTCACCAATTATGTTGGATCCTGCTGTCATCTGCAGCAATCAAGCAGCGAATGGAAAAAGATATTGATGAAGTTGGAAAAGTTTCTCGTTACCTAAAATCAAAAGTTGAAGAACTTGACAAAGAGGTTTGACAGTTTGTTGCTTCTCAGTGCTTTGTACTACCTGGGTTGCTCATGTCACCACCCTCATGCCTCCTCTTTTCTTTGTGCTCCAGAATTTAGCGAATAGGAAGAAGCCTGGCTGCGGAAAAGGAACAGCTGTGGACCGCACGAGAATGGCAACAACTATGTAACTAATTCTCAAACTTGGCCCCCTGTTTACTTCTCCTTGGATGCAAGGGAGATAGGAGAGAAAGTGTTATATATTTTGTCATCAGATTTCAAGTTGGAAGCAATGAAAAAGAACGTTCAAAATATGATCGCTTTAATCACTAAATTTAATCTGATACAGCCAATGTACAGATCATATGAATAATATAATGTGCAATTGGTAGGGAAGTCAATGGAAAAGTCATTTGTTGTCATTAAGTTGAAATTCTTTGTGATTCATTTTCATGGAGTTGGACTCTTTTTATTCACCAGCTTTGAAAAATTTTCATGGCTCAACAGATTTTCTTGATCAAGTCAACTAAGACTTGTCTGTTCTCTTTTTTGGCAGTTCCTTGAAAAAGAAGTTGAAGGACAAGATGGCTGAATTTCAGGTTGTTGGTCAGACATATGGTTCTTTGGATTATGTTTTCCTCTTCCATTTGTTCTTATGTCATCTCAAATTCACAGTTAAAAATGTTTGCAGACTCTACGGGAAACAATCCATCAAGAATATCGAGAGGTCATTGAGAGGCGTGTCTTTACAGGTTTGAACTTTCACCCGATGCTGATCAATTAGTCATATCTGCAGTTTGATTTGCTAGATTTTTCATTAGAAGAATTAACCTCTTTGATTCACCTGTATCGTGATTGTTAGTAACGGGCACAAGAGCTGATGAAGAGGTGAAATTTTTTATTCTTTAAATTCCTGAGTAAATCTATAACTTTTTGAGATCTTGTTCTGATCATTTAAACAAAATGCAGACAGTTGAGAGATTGATTGAGACTGGAGATAGTGAACAAATTTTCCAGAAGGCAATTCAGGACCAAGGGAGAGGCCAGGTTTGTCACTCCTTTCTTCAGGAGCAATCATTTTCTAGAAACAATTTAGGGTACGCTTCCACCCCACTTCTCTGTAGCTGGACTAGAAACTCAAATCTCTTTACATTTTCTCAATTGTTTTTTTGAAAAAAATTTTAGGGTGGGGGGTTATCCTGGAGGGTGGGGGTGGTCCAGATATTTTGGATCAGTGTTCACTAGGCCAACATTTACACGAAGATAAAGTGATTAAAATTAGTACACCTCATTTTTTATACCTTGGTTGTGTTTGCAGATAATGGCCACTGTAGCAGAAATTCATGAGCGCCATGATGCAGTTAGAGAAGTGGAAAGGAAACTTCTTGATTTACAGCAGGTGCTTTAAGTTTCTTGCATTGATACACGTTGAGATATCTATTTATGGTATATTGAAGCTATGCAACCTAGGCTTCTGAAATTTCTAGATTGCTTCTCCCTAATTTCAACGCTCATACAGTTAAATGGGAAAACATTTGATACCTAAATCATTTCTGTTGTGGTTGTTGCTTTATGAGGTTTTCTAACATCTCTACATGGTCAGTTTGATGATGGGATTGGCTTATGCCAATCCAAGCCTGAGCTTAGTCAAGTTGCTCATGAGCTGAGCATTTTGCCATTTCTGCTGCTGTAGTGTTCATCAAGTCCTATGCGATAGCAAAGCAGAGATTCAGCCTTATTTGGATGTCAATCAAGATAGATTGTTAAAGCAAAGTGTTAAAATAGGCTCTTTGACAAAGTCCATAGTGTAAAAACAATTACACCAATCAAGATAGATTCATTTTTCTTCTTCTAGCTTTAGGTGTAATCTCTTGTATATTTTCTATTTACTTGAGTTGCCCCTTTTGCTCTTTTTATAAATTGCTAGTACTTTTCCCAAAAAAAAAATGTCCCTGAGTTAATAAGATTCCATTTTGTTTTGCTGCTTTGTTTATAGATAGATATGGCTTGGTGCTTAGTTTGACTAGAGTACTGTCTGTGTGCTGTTGGGATGGGATCGTCTGGTTCTTTTGACCTGGAGGTTATAAAGTGGTGTTCCAGCACTTTTGTGTACTGCTGTGTTTGTACAGTTTTTCATCAATACAATTTACTAATTCATTTAAAAAAAAAAAAAACTTTTTGGGAATGACACCATACCATTAGAAATAGTATAATAAGTATATAGAAACCATTAAACTTCTCTTCCTAAAACAAACATGACCCAGCCGTGGAAGAAAGGCCAAGTTGCCACCATTAATATGTAATTTTCCATTTTAGCAACTTAGCACTTTTCTTGTGTGTTCACATGCAACATTGGTTTGAGATGATTATAATGCTGTTAGGAGTCTCTTTAGCTTTCGCTTATATATGGAATGTTAGCTGGTTTTCATTGGTGGATAATGCAGTAAACTTCATTTTGAGTGAACATCTTTGACATAGAGGATATAATTGTGGTATGTGCACATTACACGAATACATACATATTTCAACTTCGATAGGACTTATTGCATACATTCATATTGACATATAGAGTTAAATTAGCTGTGGCAGGCACACGAGTGAATTGAATGGATAAATAAATAGAGTTTGCATGTGTGCAAGAAGGAGAAGAAGAAGAGAGCTTATTTTTGGATGAATCTTTTATTAAATTCCATGTCTATTGCAGATATTCCTGGATATGGCGGTGTTGGTGGATTCACAGGGGGACATGCTTGACAACATAGAAGTGCATGTAATTGAACTTGCTCTCTTGAATCATGATCCTTCCATGCATTTTTTTTCGAGAGTGACTGTGAAGTAATAATTCTGTCTTCAACGTTTTTTTTTTTTTTAAATGGTCAGGTGTCAAGTGCAGTAGATCATGTGCAACAAGGAAATACCGCCCTCCAGAAGGCGAAGAAACTGCAGAAGAACTCTAGGAAATGGATGTGCTTTGCAATTATCATCCTTCTTGTCGTCGTCGCGGTCATTCTTGTGGGTGTGTTCAAGCCATGGAAGAGCAAGAAGGGTGCTTAGCTGCTTATCGGTCCAATAAATGTAGAAATGTACGAGCATCACATCATTGATATATTTTAGACTCGACCCTGAAATTTCTTTTTATCTGTTGTCTACGCTTCATACCCGGCCTCTTGCCGTCGGTCTATTTTATGATTGGTTGAGTATATTTAATTGAAATATGTATATCACTACATCCTCTATATATAAAGCCGTTTTCTTATTGGTGTTTTTTTTCAGTGAAAAGATGTCTTTTAAGGTCCTGGACAAAATGAAATAAAATTCTGTTACCACTTTTCGTAACAAAAACCTAGAATTAAGGATGAAAAGGCGGGTTATTAATCGTCCACTAACCACTAACTACTTTTGAAAGTGGTTAGAAAAACCTATTAATTGCCTAACGGTTATGTTTAGCGGTTTTAGGTTTTAAAAACCGTCAACCGTACATGTCTTTATGTACACTAGCTCATAACTTGTGCATGGCAATCACCAGTGGTTTTAAGTTTTGAAAAAATTGTTAACCGTTAATCATCTTTATGCATATTTATTGTACTTTTTTGTATGTGTTAAAAAAGATGTATAAAAATAAATTTTACATCTTTAAATAATAATAATAATAAAACCATTTAAAGTTGTGCACTAGTACATTACTAAACATAGTGACACAAAGTTACAAAACATTGCATAAATGTATAAATCACAAAAAAAAAAAAAGACTCTAGTAAGAAAAGGGGTAATTACCTTTTCTCCCATCAACTACAATGCATTGCCACTTTTTTCCCATGAAACTAACAACCATACTAAAATATCCTTTTCGTCAGTCAAAGACATTAATTCAGATGGTCAACTCGTCACATGTTCCCCACATGCCATCTTGAAATTTTCTATCCCACCTTTTTCCTCCATCAACTACAACTCATTGGCAAAGATTGTGGGCAAAGTGACAATACGTTATAGTTGATAGGGGAAAAAGGTGTAATAGAAAATTTCAAGATAGTATGTGGGGTGCACGTAATGGGTTGACCGTCTGAGTTAATGCCTTTGACTAACGGAAGAGTGTTTTTGGGCACAAAATGGTAGTTTGATAGGGTCGGGTGGTAGTAGGGTTGTCAGTTCATGAGGGCAAAATAACAATGCATTGTAGTTGATAGGAGGGAAGGTAATTACCCTAAAAAAGGAAAGTTCAAGACCTTTGCCGATTGGTGAAGACAAAGAAGCCTGTAATGGTTTTCCCCATGGAAATCAAAAGCAAACAAAGTAAAATGGAGAGGATACGGTGCAAGTTGGGGTTCCTTAATATGCTTGTGGGAAAAGTGGGGGGTTGGTGTTGTTTTGGGAAGATGAAGTGGGAGTGGAAATTCAGAATTATAGTAGTGCCATATCAATCAACACGAAAATTTTCTCAACACCGAATTAGGGGTGAGGCGGGGTGTTGTGGAAATTCATGGGTTTGTGGACACCCGGATGCGAGCAAAAGAAAGAAGGCATGGAGTTTTTTACATCTTGCTTCTTTGGACCCGGTACCATTGGCTTGTATGGGAGATTTCAATGAGATTTGGCATCAATCCGAAAAATGTAGAGGGAATGAGAGGCATCAGGGACTTATGGAAGACATTAATTCTACCTTGGCAATATGTGATTTAATGGATTTGGGCTTTCAAGGCCAAAATTTACTTGTTACAATGGTTAGGATGGAGAAGATTTTATACAAAAAAAAAAAGTTGGATAGAGTTGTAGCAAATGAGGGGTGGTGTGCTTATTTCCACAAGGCTAATATTTTGGTGGAGGGGCTACACGTTCAGATCAACTACCCATTGTAGTTACGTTGGATGATGAAATAAAGATGGGCAGGGGTGACCGAAAATTCAAACATGAAGCGTTTTGGGTGTTAGATGGGACATATAAAGAAGTGATCAAAGTTGCATGGAAGGCCAAGGCTGCATAGGCTAACCAATGGGGTTGTTTATGGAAGAAATTAGAAAGCTGACAAGTGGAACTAAAAAAATGGTAAGAAAAAAGGAAGGAGCTAGAAGCTGAAATAAAAACAATGTGCCAACAAGTGGCTGCTCCTCAAGCCACAGAGGGGTCCCATGAGAAGGTTGAAATTGGTAGATTTAAGGAGCATGTGAATTCTCTCATGGAAAAGGAGGAAGTTCAGTGGAAACAATGCATGAAGGTGGAGTGGCTTTGGAATGGAGATAAAAATACCACATTTTTCCATGCTTGTGCAAATTAGAGAAAAAAATCAAATAAAATTTGGATGGTTTGTGACATGCAAGGAAATAGGAGGGAGTCTCAAGAAGCCATTGGAAACGCCTTTGTGGAGTATTTTGATAATTTATTTTCCACTAGACAGCCAGACTGGATGGAGGAGTGCTTGGAAGCTATTGATTGAAGAATTTCAAATGAAATGAACAAAAGGCTATTGACCATTCATGGCGGCAGAGGTTGGTGCAGCCCTTCATCAAATGGCGCCTCTAAAAGTGCTCGGGCTGGATCGTTTTTGTAGTGACCCAAATATTTAACTAGACATAAATAGCTTAGTTAAAGGGTTAATTTGGACTTTGGGTCACTAGGATATACTAGAAGGGCATTTTGGAAAATTGGACTTAGGGTTAATGAACGTACGCTAGGGTTGGCGAACGTACGCTCTTGTCTTTTAGTTCGGATACATGTTGTTGTCTTTAGTGTAGATGTACGATGGTCCCCCACCGGACATCCACTGACAAATAGTATGCCATACCCTATGAATCATACAAGCGAACGTACACTACTTTTTAGAATACACTTCGGCTAATACCTGAACATACAAGACAGCCTTTGGACCGCTATGTAATAGTACCGGACGTATGTCCCTATGGCCAGAAGCCTGCTACTTTCTGGCCCTATAAATACCCCTTCACCCCTTGTCCATTTCACACAAACCGCCTAAACCCCTCTCTTCACCCCCAAGTTACCGGTGTGTGTTTTGTGAGTGTTTGTGAGGTCCTTGTGTGTTTTGGTGCTGCATGAGGAGGAACTCTTGAGGTTTTGCTTAAAAAAGGTAACGTTCGATGCTGCTCGATTAATAAGCTAAGGTAACATCGTTATGCTTCGATTGTTGTTTTGTTGTAGTTAGTGGTAGCATTAGCTTAGTTGCGCCTTAATCTTGCTTAGGCTAGCGTGTTAAGCTTAGCGTTGTTACTTTGCATGGAGATTTCAATTTGAGTTAAGAGGCTTTAAGGAGTCTGTGTTGGCCTTAGGAGTCGGAGAATAGGCAGACAGTGGAGAGAAAATGAGGTTCGCCTTGAAAGACGTTGGAGTAGACGTAAGGTCTCGTGAACGGACTTACGGCCTTGAGCCCGAACGTATGGTCCAGAGTGTGATAGGGAACTTTATTTTCACTAGCCATCCTATAACTCCTGTTTCCTTGTTCTAGAGTTGTTTTAGTAGAAATAGACCTGATGATAGGTCTTTTCTCAGTATTCGATTATGGATCCTCAAAGGAATTACATGGAGAAGCTTTACAACCCAGTGAGTACAAACTCACATGGATGCTTGTTGTTACTTTTCTTGCATTGCATGTCTATTTATATATATCAAACATGCATATTTTGTAACTCTCATGAAATACATTTTAGAATTACTAGGAATTATCTTTTGTGAAAATGTGTGTCGATTAATAAGATAATAAAGACTACTAAAACTATGCATGTAAAAGACTGATAAGACTAATTGCATCATAAGACATGGTACACCAATATGTGTGGTATATTAGCCATGGGCTTACCATACGAGTTAACTTTTTGGTCAGTGTGTGTGCATGGGGGCTTTGGATCCAATGGTTTCGTGATCTAGACGCAGTCATTCCCAATGGATGCTCACTATAGGATGGATGTCATTAGCGATGTGGGCCACCGGAGGTTGGACTTGGTTGTGCCGCTAGTATTATGTATGGTATGTTGTGCAATGGGCACAGCATTGTACTACAGGTCATTTGGGACAACGTCAACCCTGCTGAGAAGGGGTAATATCTGGGTAGACCATATTGTTGAACTATTACCATTATTTATGATTATAAAATATATATTCACCCATATGATAAATTGTCATTTCATAATGCGCATGTATTTTATAAATAACTGAATCCATAAATTAATGATGGTACGTTATGTGCATTTCTATTCACTAAGTCTTGAACTTAACCCTTGTATTATTTCCTTTTTTCTCCATATATTCGATTATTTTGTTATAGATAGTAGATACCATCAAGCATTTGGTTATGTTGAAGGATTTGATTCGGAAGATGCTTAAGGACTTATTACAAGCTTAAGTGGGTACTTATGGTAACTAGTACTTTTGAGTTATGTTGTAGACATTAGGGCTTGATGCATGCTTGCTTGCATATTAAGGTTTAGCATAGATCCCTTGTGTCGATGATATGTATATAGTGTGATTTCCACTGCTTTGATGTTCTTTGTTAGACACTCTGGTTGTATGATTTAGCGATTATAGAACTTAATTACTTCCGCTGTTTAGTATCCTTTGTTTTCAAGGAGTAGAGGTCCCTAAGTCTTGTTCGGGGAAGAATAAGGCTGGGAGATGAACCGTAGAATTAATTTCCAGTTAACTAATTATCTGGGCATTACAGTTTTAATGCGTGTTTTTTTTCCAAAAGAATTGGGGTATAGTTGGAATCAAGGTTTGCCAAGCTGTACTTTTTTTTCTTCTTTAAATTTGGGCACAATGAATAAAGAATTGAATTCCACGTGTGATTGACTATCGTCCTATTAGCTTGTGCAATATTTTATACAAACTAATTAAAAAGGTTTTGGCTAATAGGCTAAATGAGGTTTTGCCTACTATAATATCTTCATACCAAAGCGCCTTCATCCCGAGGCGGCTAATTACGAACAATATACTTGCTGTGTATGAAACTTTACATACTATGCATTTTTGAGTGTATGGTAAATCAAGTTTCACGGTGGTCAAGATAGACTTGAGCAAGGCATATGATAGGGTGGAGTGGGGGGTTTTTGGAGGCTATGATGAGGAGGATGGGTTTTAATAGTAGATGGATCAATCTTATCATGATGTGTGCTTGTACGGTTCATTTCTCAGTTGTAGTCAATGGAACACCAATGGGGCAGATTGCTCCCACCCTTGGCATTCAACAAGGAGATCCAATTTCATGCTACCTATATTTGATATTTGTAGAAGCTCTTAGCTCATTATTATCATGAGTGGATTGGAATGGCACGATGATGGGTGTCCCTACCTCCAAGAAGGGGCCTTGATTAAACCACCTTTTTTTCCCTGATGACAGTTATTGTTTTGTAGAGCTGACATTAGCCATTGGCACCGGATGACTTATGTTTTGTAGCTTTAAGAACATGCCTCGAGTCAAAAGCTCAATATCAATAAGACTGCAATCTTTTTTAGTCGAAATACACTAGTTGGAGAGTGGGAGGCGATCCTAGGGATTGCTACCATTTCAAAGTCGCAACGGTATGATTCCTATCTCGGGCTCTCAAAATTGGTTGAGAAGTCACGGAAAAAGGAATTCAAGGCCATTATTGATAGGGTGGAAAAAAGACTACAAGATTGGAAGCTGAAGTTTTTGTCGTAGGTAGGGAAGGAGATTTTGTTAAAGGTGGTGGTGCAAGCCATTGCGACTTATAGTATGAGTGTGTTCTTGCTTCCGAAAGCCTTGTGTGCCAATATAAACTCACTTATGCAGAAATTTTGGTGGTGTCATAAAAGTAGTGATTCTTGTATTCATTGGATGAGTTGGAGGCGCTTAGGGATCAATAAAGAGAAGGGAGGGATGGGCTTTAGGGAATTCTCTTGTTTCAATAAAGCTCTCTTGGCAAAACAATATTGGAGGTTATGGAAAACGATGGACAGCTTAATTGCGAGGATTTTGAAGACAAAATATTTCCCCAATGGTGAGGCTTTGGATGCCACCCTTGGATCCAAACCTGATACGCTTGGAGGAGTATTTTCAGTTCAAATGAGCTTTCAAAAGAGGGAATGATATGGAGGATAGGAAATTGGGAGAAGGCTCGGATTTTGGGGGATTGGTTGGTGCCAATTCCTAACGACTCCTAGAAGTGGCCTCCAATTCTCCTCCTTTAGATTGTCTTCGGAATTGTGATTCGTAGAGGTCTATTTATAGGCTTTAGGGATACTCTAGAAACCTTAAAAACCCTAGTAAATTTGTAGGTTTAAGTCCTTGTCCAACTAGGAGTTTGAAACCCAAATTTGGAAAGAAAAGGAGTCTTGGCCGCATCTCTTTTTGCTCTAGCGCATGAGTGTGCCCAATCGTAGGTGATATGTGCTCGATCGCAAATGCAATCGAGCCTTTCTCTTGTGCGCACAAGTGCATGCTTGCATTGTTTCTTGGTCGGGGCGCTCGAGTGCTGATGTTCTCAATCCTAGGTATAGTGCGATCAATCGCCTTGCCTCGATGCTAGCTTGATCCAAAACTTCTAGATTTTACCAATTTTGTCCTTTAAGCCCGATACTTCTAGAATTGCTTCCTTTTCTCCAAAAGCCTAGAAAAACACAAAAAACACAAAAAGAAATAAAATAGCACAAAATAACAAGACTAAGAAATTAACAAAATGTAAATTAATGGCTAAAATATGAATATTTTGGCACCTAACAACCCTACCAATTGTTGTTAAAAATATAAAAAAGACCAAAATATCCTTGATTTTTTTTTTAAATAACAAAAGTTTTGGAAGTTGGAATGTGATACAAAAATTAGGGGTATAAATGTAATGTAACGTTTAAAATTTGATGGAGGGGTCCACATTGAGAGTAATTGAGAGATTTTAAAGTTCGGGGGAAGGGAATTTATAAAATCACGTGGAAGTTCAAAGGTTTAAAGTGAAGTTTCCCAAAAAAAAAAAAAAAAGCAAGAGGAAAATCTGAATTCTAATTATTAAAGCATTAATAGAAAATTAGAATAAATTAATTGTGATGATATTTGTGTAATACTATAATGCCCCCAAATCTGGCCTTAACAAGTCTGATCGAGTAATTGGCAATTATCCTAGTTTAGCTAACTGGTAGCTAAATAGGAAACCGTCCCTCTAAGCAACATCAAAGTTATTGCATAGGAAGTTGAAATAATTTGAGATATCTATTCATCAAAGGAACAAATATAATCCTCAATTCAAAGACACGATGATTGGTGCCTAAAAGTGCTGATTTGGACCCCTTAATTTATATTCGTTAGGCCTTTAGCATTGTTAATATTTAATCATTTGTAGTGTTTTTAGTATTTTGTGTTGTGCAGGACATTGCATTAAATCATGGCTAGCAAAAGGCAAAATGCACCAAGTGAAGAAGCTGATTCCTGCCAAGTGCGTTCGAACGCACTTGAGTGCGTTCGAACGCACTCACGCACGCACGCATGAGCAGGGGTCGAACGCATGCCCAGCCGGCCCTAGCGGTTATCTGCGTTCGAACGCAAGGGACCTGCGTTCGAACGCACTCCTAGTCAGCCCTAGCCGCCACAGCAGTTATTTGCGATCGAACGCACGCCCTGCGTTCGACCACAAATAACTGGTGCGTTCGAACGCAGGTAGTGCGTTCGAACGCAATCCAGTGTCCTGCCAGCCTATAAATAGGACCTTGTGTATTTTCTTATTTTTTACGTTTGGAGGGACGTTTGGAGGTGCCCTTGGAGGCCAAAAACCTCCCTGTTTATCACTGTAAACCCTCTAAATTGTCATTTATTTATTTTATGTTTTATTTTACGCTTAATTAGTCTCTTAGTCCCTTCACATGAATTTATTTATTTATATTTATGTTTAGTTCGTATTATTCTGTCATTTAATTTATGTCTATTCGTTTCAATGCATTTTAGTGACAAAAGTGTATTGATTGTTGTTTGCCAATCGTTGAACGTCGACTATTGTTGCAACCGGAGATACATCGGATATTCGTCTTCGGACCATTATCCGTTGTGACCTCTTGTAACAGTGTTTGCCTCGGATAGATCGACAAGATTGTGTAGCAACAATAGGATATACATATGTGCTTATCGATAGACAGAAAATATGAACAATGTGTTAACGCTCAGAATATGCCTTGTAGCATAAATGTTTAATACATATGAGCTAAGCATATTTATATATTAAATTAATTTATTGTGAGGTGGATTAGGGACTTAGTTATTTTTATTTCTTTATTTTATTGCATTTATAGTTTAGTTTATTTTATGCACGTTACCTGTTTGTTTTTGGGACTAGGTTAAGATAAGTTTAATTTAAGCACTTTAAAATTGATTTTTGACAAACACGATTCTCTGTGGGTTCGACACTCGCACTTGCACAGCCACATTACTACGATCGACTCGTGCAATTGGCGAGTACAATTAAATTTGTACAACAAATTTTGGCGCCGTTGCCGGGGATTCGGTGTTTTGTTGAAATTGATTTTTCTTGCTTAGATTAATTTTATCTTTCTACTAGTTATTTTAATTGTGCATTTATTTGATTTATTTCGTGCTTTTGTATAGATAAAATCCAAAAAAATTATAAAAATTTAAAAACAAAAAAAAAATTAGTTAAGCGTTTTGTTTACTTTTTTTAGTTTCTGTTCAGTTCTGGAAAATCAGGCGCCGACAGTGCGGTCGAACGCAGTTCTTGCGGTCGAACGCACTGCCGCCTATTCCAGGACATTCGCGCAGCTGCGAACGCCCGTCACGCCTCTGCGTGCGAGCACGGCCCCTTGACAGAGACGCAGTGTAGTTCTGCGTTCGAACGTGACTCATGTGCGTTCGAACGCACCTGCAAAACTGCCACATCTTGCTGCTGCGCGAACGTTTAGTTTTAATTTTGTTCAGTTTAATTTTTTTAGCTTTTTAGTTTTTGTTTTTAATTTCTGTTAAGTTGCTGGAAAATCAGGCACCAACAGTGCGGTCGAACGCAGTTATTGCGGTCGAACGCACTTGTGCCTATTCCAGCACAGTCGCATACCTGCGCTCAGCCTGACACGCCTCTGCGTGCGAGCGCGCGCCTCTGTTCCATGAACGCAGTGCAGTGATACGTTCGAACGCGCCTCTGTTGCGTTCGAACGCACTGCAGAGCCTGCTACATTTTGTGCTTCTGTGCGAACGAACGCACTTATCTGCGCTCGAACGTACCTCAGCTGCTGCAGCAGCAGACCCGAGGCAGTGTATGTTTTCTGTTTTCCTTTTTATTATTTTTGTTTTATTTGATTATTAATTATTTATATATTGTGCCTGTTTTTATTTGTTTTTAGTTTTTGTTAGATTAAATTTATTTTTATTTGTTAATTAGTTTAATATTTTGTTAGTTTATTTGTTAATTTGTTTAGTTTATTTTTATTAGTTGTAGTTTATTTTTATTTTATTTTTGTTATTGATATTGTTTCGTGTGGGATATTTTGAACTGTTTGGGTGAAGCATGAGTCTTCCGTTTAATATTTATGATGTTTCCCCTATCACTTTGCACCCACATGAACCATGTTCATACTGCTCCAGCCATTACCAGAGTTTAGGTGATTGTTCACACTGGGGACAATTTCCTAAATTTTTTTCAAATGAGCAGTTGAACACCAATTTCTCCAGTCCTGGGTTTGAATCAAATTCAAATTTTTATTACTCAGACTGGAGCAACTATTTTCTTTTTATTTTTCCACACCGCATTTTGATTTATTTTCTTTTTGTTATTTTATTTTTCTGTATATATTTTATGTGTTTCAGTTTCTAACAGCAATTAATCTTTGATGTTTGATCTTTAAGAGAAAAGATTGCTGTTAGCTTTTGACAGGTGTTCTTATGTTTAAGTTTGGGGGACGCCTTGGACTTTGCACATCCTAGTTCCTCATCCCACTGTAATGTATTTCTTGCCACATTTGGGACAATGTGTCATTTAAGTTTGGGGGTGTGGACAAACATTCTGTCTGTCTTTTTGTTTGTTTTATTTTATTTGTTTGTTTTTGCACGTATATATTTGATTTTGCCATGTATATAAAATGTTTTTTTTTTTTTCTTTTTGTTTGTTACTATGTTGTTAATTTGGTCATGACTTACATCGTAACTGTGGATTACATGTCATTGGTTTGTTTAACTTGTTTGAACACTGCCTATCATTAGAAATCACAGTTTTTGATTCTTGTGTTGGATTAGAGAGACTCCACTTGTTTGATTGAAATTTCACATGCACACTAGCATTAGGGTCTGTGGGTATGAGATTTGACTTTGAAGTGTGTGTCTTGAAATTTTAGGTTTACGATGTGATGATGAAAACCTTGGCTTTAATAAAAAAAAAAAAACATTTTATATACATGGCAAAATCGCAAAACAAACAAATAAAATAAAACAAACAAATAATGTTTGTCCAATACATAACAACTAATAGAAATAGTAACTTAAGCAAACCTGATAACAATGTGAATATCTTAATCTTAGACAAGGTATGTGATGGCAACGTTGCCACCCATTTGTTTCTAACGATATGCTTCCTACAAGATGTAATAGAATTAGTAAGTAAACCCCATAGTTGGATATGACATGAGCCAATTTATAGAATTGAATGTGCAGTTTGATAAATATTCGCAAGAAGTGTTGTCTTTAATATACCGTAAAAGTATTGTTTTG
Organism: Carpinus viminea; assembly: GCA_013348765.1. Lineage (NCBI taxonomy): Eukaryota > Viridiplantae > Streptophyta > Magnoliopsida > Fagales > Betulaceae > Carpinus > Carpinus viminea. Next base: position 20,760,275 of record CP054674.1, read on the forward strand.
TTGACAGAAAGTGGTGTACCTTCCAGTGGCAAAAAAGTAATGCGTTTTAGGTCACAACTATCATATATGGTTTACCTGAAATATTACTCATTCTCAGTAGGGTTTGCGCTACTGATGATGAACCTCCTATAGTAACCTGCCTGTTAAGGCTACACCGATCTCGAAATAACCATTGGATCCAAGAACCATATTACACATCCACATTGTTTGACCATAGAATCAAGTTTATAAAGTAAGCCAACAGCCATTATACCGTATGTACCGGTGTAATATATCATACAATGCATCTTATTAACCAAATGTTAAAATAGTTAACAAGTTGTACAAAAATATAGTCATGCTCATATCATATGCGTGCTCAATTAGCTGACATATTGCGTGCTTTTAAAGAAAGTGTTTGTAAGTGTTTACTTACCTAGTGTGCTCGCACGAGTTCTCCAACATCACAAGCCACTGATATAACAAAATACGACACATCATTATAAGCAACACTAAAGAACACCCGAGTAACACAATAAGTTTCTTACTAGTGAAAGGGGTCGTGAAAATGTTGAACTCACATATTTGGGTTACTGAGCGTACGTCCTACTCTTTGAGTGAATGCTAGACCCCAAGGGCGTACGTTCGGCCAAAGAGTAGAACTCTTGGCCAAAAGCTCCAAATGGGGTCTTATGCTTTTGAAGCGTGGTATAACCCATTCTTGGCTCCTAGTAAACATATGCAAAGTAACACATCATGCTATCATGCAAACCCAAGAAATAAAAGGTGGTTTAAAAATATTTAAAACGTTTTTGGTCTTTGCAAGAAAATAGGTGCAAGAACTTGTTAAAGCATCTTTAAAACTTGCATGAACACAAAATGAGAAGTATAGCTCAAATGGTAATTGTTTGGACAAGAAGTTACCTTAGGGATGACAAGGCACCGAGATCTCATTCCTCTCTCTCCAAGTCACTTGACACTAGGGTTAGGGTTTTTCTTGGTGTAAGGAGAGGCTGAAGTCAAAGGGCATGGTTTGTATAGGGGCTTGGAATGTGCTTTGGTCTGAAAAGGTGGAGAATTAGTTAAAATTGCTTTTTAGATTGTTAGCAAGCACTCAGGTACTATTGGGCTAGCATTTAGGTACTATTACACAATGGATAAAAGGTTCATGCATACGTTTGGGGTATTGCCCAATGGCTCAAAGTTTGGTCAACGAGCAGTGGTCCCTTAGCATATGTTTGGCTAGTGGGGGTGGTTGTGCGTTTTTTACTTCAAAAAGTCCTAAGGAGTTGGACTTCTTGCCAAAGGTTTTGGTATGTTATAAAACCTTGTTTTATGAAAACACTAGCTATTTCGTATTAAATCATTAACCTTTTAAAACAATTGTTTTGTCCAGGTATTACAAATACCTATTATATTTCAAAAAAAAAAAAAAACCCTCATATTTCTGGACATTTAACAAGTAATACATAGTAAAATAACAAAATTTTTTATTATTATTTTATGGATACAAAAAAAAAAAAAATAAATCTTTCACTCAATATAATGCAATCAAATAAATCATTTCACGTCATGTTCAATACTTAATTATCTTTTTAGTATTTTGAAAGTGTTTCTATTCCTTTTCTGGACAATATTCAAATAAATTTGTGTCTTACTTTGCTTTCAAAAGCAAAAAATTCAAAAATTTATTTGAGTAAATCATTATAATTTAATTTCAAGATTTAAACACATTTTCTTTCAACCACCTAAATTTGCATATTTATGTAAAACAATAAAAGAAACTACTATTAGAGTAGAGACAAAATATAATATATGTAAATTTGAACAAAAAATTGGAAACGGATGAATAAAACCACAAGAAATAAAAACAAACAAACAAAAAATGAAAAATACTCATATAATAAAAAATAACTAAATTTGTAGTATTTTAAGGGTGTATGGAGAGTTTTAGAGAGATTATATATGATATGCAAGACAATAAATAAGAAAATAAGAGAGATTGAGTAGAAAATTTTAAATCTAAAACCTACTCTAAAAAATAATAATATATTAGATAAAAAATAGTATACTTTTCCAAACACCAAATCCACCTAGGGTTGTTTGCAAGTGAACTTGGGATCAGCGTATAAGCTCGACTTGTACTCGACTCGATTATTAAATGCAACGCTTCATGAACACAAATCTTGGCTCAAATATTAAATGAAGCAAGCTAGGCTTAACTCGGTTAGGCTTGTGAGCAAGCTCGTATATGACTTGACTCACTTATTAGGCTCGACTCGTATATTTTTTTACTAATTAACTAACAATATATAGCCAATATTACTCAATAATAACAAATATACTATATAACTTATTTTTATTAATCAATTTTTAACATTTATTTTTTCTCTCTCTTTCTCTGCCCACCTTTCCATCTCTGATTATCTATTGCTTGTCTTCTTCACCCAAACAAAAAAAGCTTTCTCCACTTAGTTGTGATCAAAGAGAGAGAGAGAGAGAGAGCAATCATTAAAAATTCCGAGATTCAATTAGAGTAGACCCAAACGAAAGGAAGAAGAATCAAGAAGAAACTATTGAGAGACATTAAGAAAGGCAGAAACTATTGAAAAATCAAACAAACCCAAACACTTTGGATCACTGCATGTCTAGTAAGCGAGAGTGAGAGAGAGGGAAATGAGAGCTGGGGTGGAAGATACACTGTGATTAGTGAGGAGATTGAGAGAGAGAGATGTTAAAAAATAATTTTTTTAGTAGGGGGCATTGTCCCACTACTGTCTGAATAAAACCTATTCAGCGACACCACCACATAACTCATCATTTCCAAAGATTGAAATTGCATTTACTTTTGATTTTTTTTTGATTGGCACTTTCCCCTCATGATCATTGTGAGAAAGGTTGAGATGATCAAGTGACAAAAATTTGCTAAGAAATTCAGAATCTACCCTGACATGTTATTACATGAAAGATCAATTTCTTCTAAACTTCTTAGTGTCTTCAAAGATTGAGGAATTGGTCCTTCAAATGAATTATCCTCCAAATGCAAATGTTCTAACTAATACAATTACCAAAGGGAGCTGAAATTTTACCAGATAATATATTCTCTTAGAGATCTAACTTCCTAAGATTTTTTAAGTAACCCATTTCAAATGGTAGTATTCTTGTCAAAGAATTATAAGACATGTCCAAAGAAATGGAAAGGGAAGAAAGACCAATAACATGTTTTGAAATGCTACCGTTGAGATTCTTACTATAAAGGTATAGTTGAAGCAAATTTTGGCAGTTTCCAAGGCTTGGGGGTATACTTCCCTCAAAGCCTTGTCAATTTAGTTAAGTTGCCTAAGGAGGAAGGGATTGGCCTTGAAAATTTGTTACTGTTTAATTGAAGTACTTGTAACTGCTAGAGCTTCCAAATAGTTACCTAGTAAATTGAGAGGATTCAAGTTAACAAGGTTCCCAATCCCAATGGAAATGCCCCCAAGTATCAACTTTCCACCCATAGTAAGAATATTTAATTGGGAGGAAATGTTGGATATGGAGCTGGGAAGTATTCCACTAAATTGATTATGATAAAGACCTAAGACCTCCAAACTAGTACAATTAGCTAAAAATTTGAGAAAATTCAAGTCACCAACTTTCTCTTATCCAAGTCTATTTCCTAAAAAATTAAGGATGACCAAGACACAAAAATTTCCTAAAAAATTAAAAATCATTTAGTATGAAGCAAAACTAAATATATAAAAGTTGGAAAGCAACCTACTAGCAAAAGCCGAATCTTTATGTTATCATAGATGTAGAAATTTGTGTAGATTACTTCGACTATATGGTAAACAATCAAGGTATATCTCGTTAAAAGTCCTAAGATAATCCCACAATTGTGAGGAAAGTTACTTAGATAGGACACATTTATAGTATTTTTGACAAAAGATTGTGTCATCGTGACCATGGTAATGCTAAAGCACATTTGTCAAATTTTGTGCAAGCGATTCTCTTGGTCAAAGCTAGCCATACTATAAGGTTCATAAATTTTTTTGACAATTTTAGCTATGAGTAAAACCATCCATGGGAGTGTGAAATTATTGATTATTCGAGAGAAGATCAAAATCCGTAAAAACCTTACCAATTTAATCACAATTTGGTTGTAGTTGAGGGCCGATTTCATATCTGTTTTGTAAGTGATAAATGTGGAGCTTATAGTTGTCACCATCATGATAGTAAACAATGAATAGAGCAAGAGACAATGCCTATCGAGGACGCGGGTGAGGAATCTTCTCATATTCATCTACCCAATAGGACAAGCAATCATTGTCTTTTGTGATAATTGAACAGTATAAGCTAATGCAAATCACTCATTGTCGATTACTTTAGGTCTTTTAGGGCCATTCTATATACAATGGGTTTGGGAACATGATATGGTCCCAGAACCTACCCCACTCAGAGCAAGACAACAAACAACAAGAAGGGTTTAATCTTTCATGTGTGATGCCCGAAAAATTTAAAAGTCTCTTACATTTATTTATGGAATTCTATGAAATATGATTAATTAGCTTCTATAAATATCTGACTCTAAGGTAATTGTATTGTAAAGTTGAAAGGTATGTTTGCTTATGTTGACTTTTAACTTTTAAATTTTGATGGAAAAACTAGGTTATACAAACTCAAATTGAATCAAGCAAAAGCCCATTTTATTTGTCTTGGAGTCCTCTACCTAGTGTTAAAATATAAAAGAATTTAATTTCTGGAAAAATTCCATCCTATAACGAAAATCATGTCAAACGACTTGCGTACAGAGCTCTTAGGTTTTAGTGCTAGAATGCTTCATGTTTGAACAACTTACGAATGACTCTTGAATGGAGCTCTCAAGTTTTAGTACCAATAACATTCATAAATGATACTGGGCACATTAGTATTGTGAGAAAATTATCAAATAACAATGTAGTTTTCACCATCGAATGAACAAGATAACTGGCTGCCGAAGACACCATATGAAACACACTCGACTATAACTCCACTTTTCTATTTATTATTATCATGTTACAACAACTCTAGCAAGACCAATTGACATACCAAGGAGATGGTAGAAAGTTTTGTATTAGTTGGACAACAGAATGACTTTTATGTCATAAATAGTAGGAAACAAAACTAAATATATAAAATATGGAAAGCAACCCACAAGCGAAAGCCGAATCTTTATGCCATCAAAGATGTAGAAATTTGTGTAAATTACATTAACTATACGGTAAACAATTGAGGTATATCCCAATTGAAGTTCTAAGACAATACCATGATTGTGTGCGAAGTTACTTAGACATGACACTTATATAGTATTTTTGTATAAAGATTGTGCCGTCGTGGCCATGGTAATGCTAAAGCACATTTTCCAAACTTTGTTTAGTGCGATTCTTTAGTTCAAAGCTTGCCATACTATAAGGTTTCTAAAAAAACTGAAATTTCAACTATGAGTAACATCACCCATGTGGGTGTGAAATTATTGATTATTCAGGGTAGATAAAATTCCCATGAAAAACCTTACCAATTTAAGCCCAATTTGGTCATAGCTGAGTGCCGATTTCATATATGTTTTGTAAGCAATGAATGTGGAGCTTGTAGTTGTCACTGCCATGATAGTAAATAGCAAATAGAGCAAGAACCAACACCCAGCGAGGACGCAGAGGAGGAAGTTCCTCATATTCATCCACCCAATAGGACAAGCCATCATTGTCTTTTGAGATAATTGAGCTGATGCAACTTACTCACTTGTCGATTACTTTGTGTCTTTCAAGACCATTCTATACATAATGGGTCTAAATAATGGAAGGTGTCTCAATATCTAGCAAGTTTGTGTGTCTTGGTTATCCTTAATTTTTTAGGAAATAGACTTAAAAAGAGATAGCTAGTGACCTGAATTTTCTCAATTTTTGGCTAATCATACTAGTTTGGAGGTTTGAGGTCTTTCTCATAATCAATTTGGTGGAGTATTTCAGCTAAATATTCTTACTATGGGTGGAAATATGATACATGGGGGCATTTCCATTGGGATTGGGAGTATTGTTAACTTGACTCCTCTCAGATTACAAGGAACAAGTTGGGTGGTCCTTTCCCGCATGCTCTTGGGAAGCTCTAGTAGTTATAAGTACTTCAATTAAACAGTAACAAATTTTTAGGGCTGATCCCATCCTCCTTGGCAACTTAACTAAATTGACAAAGCTCTTTATAGAGGAGAACATATTTTAGGGAATTATATCCCCAAGCCTTGGAAACTGCCAAAATTTGCTTCAACTATACCTTTATAGTAACAATCTCAACGGTAGCATACCACAACAAGTTATTGATCTTTCTTCCCTTTCCATTTCTTTGGACATGACTTATAATTTTTTGACAAGAATACTACCATTTGAAGTGGGTTACTTCAAAAATCTTAGGGAGTTATATCTCTCAGAGAATATATTATCTGGTGAAATTCCTGTTTCCTTTGGTAATTGTATTAGTTTAGTAGAACGTTTGCATTTGAAGGAGCAATTCCTCCATCTTTGAGGAAACTAAAAGGTTTAAAAGAAATTGATCTTTCACCTAATAGCATGTCAAGGCAAATTCCTGAATTTCTCAGCAAATTTTTTTCACTTGACCATCTCAATCTTTCTCACAATGATCTCAAGGGGAAAGTGCCAATTGAAGGAATTTTTTCAAGTTTAAGTGCAATTTCAATCTTTAGAAATGACAAGGTAAGTGGTGGTGTCCTAAACTATTTTTATGAAAATGCTAAAAAATAGTCCACGTTCATCTATGAAATGTCTTGCACTCAAAGTAGTAATTCATATCATATTGGCACTTTTTCTATTGTGTTTTTTCCTCAAATTTTGTATGGGTTAAAAATGGAGAAAGAGACATTTGGCCACATCTTCCTTAAAGGATTGCTAATTGGCTTGTATCTTATACAAAACTCCAAGCATCAACTAATGGTTTCTCTACGGAAAATTTGATCAATTTAGGTAGTTTTGGTTATGAATACAAAGAATTTATTTCTACCAGTGGAGCAATTGTTGTAGTTAAAGCGTTAAACCTTCAACACTAAAGAGCTTCCAAGAGTTTTATTGATTAATGCAACGCTTTAAGAAGTTTAAGCCATCGTAACCTCCTTAAAAGTATCACTACATGCTCAAGCACTGATCATCAAGGGAACAAATTTAAGAATCAAGTTTTTGAGTTCATGTCTAATGGAAAACATAGACGGTTAATAAATCCTATAGAGGATGAACAACATCGACGCAAAATATTAAGCTTTATTCAGAGAATGAACATAGCCATAGATGTTGCTTATGAAGTGGAATATCTTAATCTCCATTGCGAAATACTGATTGTTCATTGTGATGTAAAGCCTAGCAATGTCCTCCTCAATGAAGATATATTCTCACACTTGTTATTGTATTTGCCACAAGATGCAAAGTTTGGCATAGCACTGCAATGAATGACCAAGCAACTCCATCATTTTGAAGCACCATCTTCAGTGCTTCATTTTTGAAAACACTATTTAGTGATTTGTGTTGGAGAAATGTGTTCGGTCCACCTAGTAGAGGCCTAGGGCTTAACCATGCACTACTAGAATGTTTGGAATTTCACATGCTCATTTTGTCCATTACTTCTTTTTGGGAAAAAAAAAAAAGAATTGTTTAGTGTTTCATTTTGGAAGACTTTATTTAGCTTGGACATGGACATGGACATGGACATGCTTGCCATTGTATCAATTTGTTATCTTATGGGATCTTGATTGGTCATCACAGATTTGGGACTTATTAGAGTTTATTATAGATAAGAAATAAAATCATGTGGTTTACGGAGCTAATTATTCGTATTCGTTTTTTGTTTAGGACATGTAACCTCAGGATTTGTATCTAAGATTGCAATTCAAAGGTAAAAATTTCCTTGGCCCATCATTCTCACTTTCACCCTTATAGTATAATGTGCTAGTCACCTTCTAGTAGCTTTTAGTGTCCCCAATGAAATTTATACAATGTCTTTTATCGCAACATTTGGTGAAGTCGCACAAACTACAATACTCCTCATAATAATTCCAAAACTTTTTGGCTTAAAATATTATTCTACTTTATATAATTTGGGTCAATGCCAAGCAAAATTGTTCTATATTTGCTTGAATCGAAATTTGGGAACCAATTGGTAGCCTTTGGACTCATTGTGGTGGGTGATGTCACATGTACGAAGGGAGGGTGCTACAAGATGTTGCAGCCACATTTGTCAGAATATTTGCCTCACTCATTTTGGTGTATCGGACTAAGAGCTTTTATGTGAGTGACATTTATAGGAATTTCTAGGAGTTGGCCATTGAGGTTGAGGCTATGACTAAGATGGCGACAACTTGAAATGGTGTTGGACCAGCAAAGCTTGTCCACATCATTATGGCATGGAGTTCTTTGTCTTTGCAAATCATAGTTGTTTATCCATATTTTCTGTATGCCAACTATTTGCAAAAAAGATGAGTTCTTGAGTATAAGTCTTTAATTTATAACAACATAATAGTATGGCTTCTTAAAGATGACTCATTTTGCTCTCCCCCCTCTCTCACTCTATCATATGTTAATAGGATTTTAATATCTTTATATTATTTATTTGGAGGATTGCAACTTGTTTACAAGCTTTTCAATTTATTATCTTTAAAGTACAATTAGCCAAAAATTGAGAAAATACATGTCACAAACTTTCTCTTATCTAAGTCTGTTTACTTAAAATTAAGGATAACCAAGACAAACAAACTTGCTAGATTTTGAAGCACCTTCCCAATGAGATCATTTATAGAAAAGTAAAGATGTGTTTTATTATTCCAATGAGATCATTTCAGAGAATCACTCTCCACAAAGTTTGGCAAATGTGCTTTAGCATTACCATGGCCACAATGACACAATCTTTTGCCAAAAATACTATATAAGTGTCATGGCTAAGTAACCTGACACACGATCATGGGATCATCTTAGAACTTCAGTTGGGATATACCTAGATTGTTTATAGTATAGTACTTGTAATCTACACAAATTTCTACATCTATGATGACATAAAGATTCGGCTCTTGCTATTGGGTTGCTTTCCACCTTTTATATATTTAGTTTTTCTTCATACTATTTATAGCATAAAGGTTATTCAGCTGCCCAACCAATACAAAATTTCCTACCATCTCCTCAATATGTTAATTGGTCTTGTAGGAACTATTATAATCATGATAATAATAAATAGAAAGGTGGCATTAGAAACAAACCTATTTCATAAGGTGTCTTCTACAAAGGTTATCTTGTTCCTTTGAAGGTAAAAATTACAAAGTTATCTAACAATTATCTCAGAATATTAATGTGCCCAGCATAATTTTGGAATGTTATTGATACTAAAACCGGAGAGCTCTATTTGAAAGCCATTTGCAAGTTGTTCGAATGTGAAGCAGTCCAATACTAAAACCCGAGAGCACCATTTGCAATGCCATTTGACGTAATTTTTGTTATTTTATGGAATTATGTTAGAAACTAATTTCTTTAAAATTAAACAGTAGGTAGATGTCTCCAAGACAAACAAAATGGACTTTTGTTTGACTCGATTTGAGTTTGTATGACCTAGTTTTCAGCCGGTCAAAGTTTAAAGGTTAAAAGTCAACATACCTTTAAACTTTGCAATAAAATTCTATTAGACACATATATTCATAGAAGCTAAATGATAATACTTTAATGGAGTTCTGTAAACAAATTTAAGAGAATTTTAAATTTTTTAGGCATCACACATGTAGGATTAAATACCCACCTAGTTGTCTACTATCTTGCTCGAGTGAAGTAGGCTCTAGGACAATATCCAATTCCCAGAACCATTATATATAGAATGACCCTAAATGAAATAAAGTAATCAACCAGGAGTGATTTGCATAAGCTCATATTGTTCAATTCTCTCAAAAGACACTTACAGATTGTTGTATTTGGTAGATGAATATGAGGAGATTTCTCCTCCACGTCCTCCATGGGCATTGGTTTTGTGTTACTCATAGCTGGAATTTTCAATTTTTTTTGGAAACCTTAAAGTATGGTTGGCTTTGACCAAGAGAATCATCCTACATAAAGTTGGGCAAATGTGCTTTGCATTTTCTTGGGCACATCGACACAATCTTTTGCAAAAAATACTATAAATGTGTCATGTCTAAGTAACTTTCCGTACAATCATGTGATTATCTTAGGGCTTCTAATCGGATATACCTCGATTATTTACCGTATAATCCAAGTAATCTACACAAATTTCTACATCTATGATCAAATAAATATTCGATTTCACCTAGTAGGTTGCTTTCCAACTTTTATATATTTAGTTTTGCTTCCTGGTTGTACCAAAAATAGCACTCGCATAGCACGAATCGTTTTACAATAAAGTGGTTGTGCAAGTGTGAGGTCGAACCCACAGAGAATCAGGTTTTGTGTAAAACTAATTTAAAATCCCTAAACTAACCCTATCTTAACCTAGTTCCGAATATCAAACGGGTGGCGTGCATAAATACAAACTAGATTAAATGCAATAAAAACAAATAAATAAAAAGACTAAGGTCTAGAATCTACCTCACCACAATTAAAATACATAATTAATTTATACATCTGTCTATCGATTAAAAGCGATGCATGTTCTAGTGTCACGCTAGTTTATACATCCTTACGCCCTATGTATGTCCTATTGTGCCTATTGAAATAATCAAAGCATCCGTCCATTTGATGACACAAAACATATCCGACTAGGTCCAAAGGATCCAATGTGAATGTGATTTAACACAAACTACAATGGATAAATGAACGTAAATCGAAAGATGAAATGTATCAATCGGACTAAACACTATGAATAAACAACTACGACACAATCAATAAAAATCTTCTCATGAAATTGAAATGAAACGAACACACATGACAAATAAAAGACGGATTAAAGTACAAACTAACTTTGAAAGCCTATAAATAAATGTATGGTGAGGCTTCATCTTCAACCTTAGTTGAAGATTTAGCCTCCCATGCTAAATGGAAACACAATCAACAAGAAATAAAAGTAGTAAACAAATTAAATGACGTTTAGAAGCGTTTACAGTGAAGAACAGGAAGGCTTTAGGCCTCTTGATGAGTGTTGTTTTGTGCTTAATCAAACCCCTTTATTTATGTTTGATAAGCCTTTAGAACTGTTAATATCTAACATTTTTAGTTTTTTTAGTGTTTTATGGTGTGCAGGTCTTTGCATCAACACATGGCTAAAAGGGCAAAATGGACTTGGAGAGAAGCAATAGAGTTCCTGCCAGTGAGCTTGATTGCACTGGTGCAATCGAGCGCAACTGCGGTCGAATGCAAGGTGTAGGTTGGAATGCAGGTCCAGTCAGCCCACATCTCATGCTGTTGCCCTAGCCGGCCCTACGATTCCATTGCTTTCAGCTATGCCCCGTGGCAATTATTTGTGTTCGATCGTAGGGTGTACGATCGAACGCATGCATCAGTGCGATCGAATGCATGGCCTGCATTCAATGCAGCCCTATGACCCTGTAGCACACCAGTTTCCTATAAATAGGCCCCTTAGTGCATTTTGACGAGAGTTCTTGTTTTGGGAGCATTTTTAAGAGCATTTGCCCTTGTTTAGGCCCGCTCTACCCATTTATTTGTAACACCTCATTTTTAATTTAATTTAATGCTTTCCTTTAAACTTTCTTTACTTTCTTTATACATGGGTGGCTAAATCTTCAACTAAGGTTGAAGATGAAGCCTCACCCTTAGCACTTCTTTGATGCTTTTACGTTTAATTCAATACTTTCCGTCATTTACAGTTCATGTTCGTTTCATTTCAATTTATGTGATAAAATTGTTGTGATTGTTGTTGTGATGCTTTGAAAGTCCAACCCTCGTTGTGTTCCAAGCAGAGTGCACAACGGATGAGTGGAACTCAATTAAATATCCACTATGATCCATGGATACAGTGGATGATTCTATTAAGAATCATTATCCGTTGTAGCTCTTTAACGATAAACACATCAAGCGGTTTGACTAATATCAAAATAGCAATAGAATATGACTTGAGTTCTAATCGATAGATAGAAGTGTGTGTTTTACGTTTAAGCAAGTATTTTTATTGGGTGAGGTTGAAGTCTTTAACCTTAGTTATCTTTATTCATTCATTTACGCTTTTAAGAGTAGTTTATTATTTTTGCAAATTTTGTGTTCGATTATATGACCCAATTTTGGAACTAGGTTAAAATAGGGTTAATCTAGGTTTAATATTAGTTTTTGAGCAAACGCCTTTCCTTGTGGTTCGATCCCGTATTTTGCAATGCTACACAGTCAACGACTCGTGCTATTGCGAGTGCAATCAAATTTGCATATCAAATTTTGTCGCCGTTGCCGGGGAACGGTTGTTTTTGTTTAAATTAATATTATTTTTTAGATTGATTTTATTTTTCAACTAGTATTTATTTTATGCAAATTCAATTCTGTTCTTAGTTTATTTTTTCATTTTAATTAATTTTTGTTAGTTTTTAGAATAGTGTTTGGCTAATTTGTTACTTGATTTTGGGTTCTGGAAAATTAGGCAGTGTGATTGATCATAGTACTTGCAATCGAGTGCACTTCCACCTATTCCATAGCATTTTCTGAATGCTGTTACACACCTACATGCGTCGGCGCGTCTGACGAAAGCAATGCAGTGCTACGTTCGAACGCACCTCAATTGTGTTCAAACGCACTTGCAGAGCCTGCTAAATTGTTGCTTGTGTGTGATCGATTGTGATGCTGCGCTCAGACCTTTTGTTGCTTGCATCAACATACTCGGATATGTTATTTTTTCTGTTTCTAGCAATTTTGGTTAATTGTTAACTTAGTTTTAATTGATCTTTTTGCCTGTTTTAGCATGATTTCTGCTGTTGTTGGTTGTGTTTAGATTATTTTAATTTTTAAGTGACTAATTAGTTTTGTTTGTTAGATAGTAGTTTAGTTAACTTATAGTTAATAGTTTAATTATTTTTGCCATGTTAGTTTTTATTTGTTTTAACTAGGTTGTCAATATTTTGCTGTTTCTGGAATATATGCTTGTGTTCATATTTGTTTAAAATTATTTAGTTTTAATTCATTTAGTGCATATAAGTTGCTAATTTTGTAGTTTAATTGTAAGTTAGTGTTTATATTCATCTAGGTTATTGTAATTGTTCTTTATTTGTTATTTTGTGTCCCTTTTTTTATTGTTTTTCCATGCATGTTTGCTTGTTTAGCTTGCTGTTTTTCCTTAGTGTTTAGTTAATTTTTTGTTAGTTTATGCATGGTCGGCGATCCTTGAACCTAGACTTAACACCCTTAGATCCCGATTTAGAGAGAAACATTTGGAGAGCGTGTCAAGCTCAAGTGGAGATGGGGGACAGTCAAAGGAATGCAAATGACCAGGAGCATGAAGAATTCCAAGATGCAAGAGCTGGGAATGGGGAGCAAAGAAGAGCGTATGACGTGGATTTCACTACGTCACTACGGAAACTTTTTGCACCAGTTGCGACTAGTTCCTATTCGTGCATAGTGTTGCCACCAACTAAGCCCATTATGATCTAAAGCCTCACGTAATCCAGATGTTACCATCTTTTTATGGCTTAGATCATGAAAATCCATATTCCCATGTGAAGAAATTCAAAAACATCTATGCCACCACCAAATTTCAAAATTTTTTTGAGGAGGTTGTCCACCTCGGACTTTTTCTGTTCTCTCTTCATGATAGAGCCATAGAGTGGTTGGATTCCAATGCTCCTGGATCTATTACATCCTGGGAAGAATTGTTGAAGCAATTCTACAACAAATTTTTCCCAATGTCCAGAGTAAATAAGGCAATGAAGGAGATTAGTTCCTTTACTCAGGACGAGGACGAAAAATTCTCTGAGTGTTGGGCGAGGTTTAAGGATTTGCTCATCAAATGCCCGCCTCATGGTTATGAAAAATGGCAACTCGTGCAATTTTTCTACCAAGGGCTATCTCAGCCTAACCGTAGTATGATAGAGTCGATGAATGGAGGGGCATTCTTGAACTTAATGGGAGATTTAGCCTACAAGGCTTTGGACAAATTGGCTGATAACTCACAGCAGTAGGATTTCATGAGTTGTCAAGATAAATTTGCCCGGAACCCTAAAAGAAGGGGCATCCTTAAGTTGAAAGGTGAAACAGAGTTGGCTCAAAGGATGGATGCCATTGTCAAGAGATTGGATGCTCTAAGTGTAGGAAAACCTGTCAATGCGGCAAACACATTTCTGTTGAGAGTTGTTTTGTCTGTGCTAGTCCCATGCACCAAGCACAGAATTGTCCATCAATGACAGTTTTTGCTGAGATGGAACAAGTGAACACTTTCAACAATTTTCAAAAGCCGTCAAGTGGGCCATATTCTGAGACATATAATCTAGGGTGGAGGAATCACCCTAATTTCTCTTAGAAACAGAATCAACCCACCACAAATCAAGGAGGAGCTCCACATCCTCCAAATCATTATCCCCCAATATTTTCTTCTTCTTATCAAAATCATGGATGCTCGGCTCCGCCAGCGTCATCATCATCTTATCAAGCCCCCACTCAAGCCCCAGCCTCATCAACACAGTCACTGGAAAAGACCATGGGGGAATTTATGAAAATGACTGGTCAATCAATCAGTGACGTGAGGCATTCCACCATGGTGAACACCCAGGCAATATCAAAGTTGGAGATGCAAATGGGACAGTTAGCAAATCACCTTGGTGAGAGGAACAAGGGAAAGCATACAGTATTGAAAACTCTTCAAATCAGGAGCATGTATAGGTGATTGTCACTTTCAGGTCGAGGAAAAGAGTGGACAATCAAGTGGTGAACCCAGAAGCAGACCATGTTGAGGAAGAAGAGCCAAAAGGTGAAGAGGGTGATGACTAGAAGGAAGGAGATGCTAAGCCATCTACGGTCACCCCAGTTGTTAAGGAACCTCCTAGGGCGCCTGTGCCAAAAGCACCTTACCCTGAAAGATTACAAGCACCTAGGAATGGAGAGAAGTTAGAGTTACGGAGGTGTTCAAACAAGTCAAATAAATATTCCATTTTGGGTAGCCATCCAGCAAATCCTTCATCGCCAAGTTCTTGAAGGACTTGGTCACCGATGAAAGGAAGAGCGAATGTCCCTAAAAAGGCATTTATGACTGAGCAAGTTAGTGCTATCCTACAATGCAAGTTACCTCTCAAGTATAAGGACCCTGGATGTCCTACAATTACTTGCATGATAGGAGTTAGTCAGATTGAAAGGGCATTATTAGATTTGGGAACAAGTATGAATTTGTTGCCCTACTCAGTCTATTTGCAGTTAGGGCTAGGAGAGCCGAAGCCCACATCCATGACACTGCAACTTGCTGATCGATTTGTGAAGATTCCACGGGGAATAGTTGAGGATGTACTAATTAAAGTGGACAAATTTTATTTCCTCATGGATTTTATTGTGTTGGACACAGAGCCAGTTCAGGTGATAGGAAGTGAGATCCCTGTGATTTTAGGGTGACCATTTTTAGTTACGGCTAACACCCTAATCAATTGTAGGTTGGGGGTGATGAAGATTTCTTTTGGAAATATGACGGTGGAGTTGAACATTTTTCACATCCGAAAACAACCATTTGATTATGACCAAATGAATCAAGTATGCTGGATTGAGGAGATCATTGATGAAGTCATTGAAGAATCAAGCATAGAGGACCCCCTGGAAGCATGCCTTGCTCGGTTTGGTGAAGATTTGGATTTGGAGAAACTTATGGAGTAGGCTGATGCACTTTTGGAGATTGCTCCTTTGGTGAGTGAAGAGAAGGAGGAGACAGCAGTACTTAATTCCCCAAAGAAGGAACTTAAGCCTTTACCTGATAGTCTTAAGTACAAGTTCCTAGGTCCAGCTGAGTCTTTGCCAGTGATTATAGCTTCAGACTTGATAGATGCTCAAGAGGAGGAATTGTTAGAAGTTTTGAGAGAGCATAAGGAAGCCATCGGTTGGACTATTGAGGACATTAAGGGAATCAGTCCCTCATTGGTTATGCATAAGATACATCTTGAAGAGAATTCCAAACCTTCAAGGGAACCACAGAGAAGGCTCAACCCAGCAATGCAGGAGGTTGTGAGAGTATAAGTGATTAAGTTATTAGATGCTGGGATCATCTATCCAATTTCTGATAGCAAGTGGGTGAGCTCGATACATGTTGTGCCCAAGCGGGATGGATTGACGGTAGTGAAGAACAAGGACAATGAGTTGGTACCAACTCGTATTCAGTCAGGAAGGAGAGTGGTCGTACCAAATTTAGGTACTGCAATTCGATTGAGCAGAAACTCAGATGGCGGTTGTGCGATCTGAGTCGAACCCACAAGGAAAAATTGCTTTGTGCGAAAATAACTTCGACTCTAGGTTAGTGCTATTTTAACCTAGCTCCGCAGTGGGTGATTGTGACAACTTAAAAGTAAATTATAACAAAAATGTAAATGAAATAAAAGTACCAAGGTTGAGGTTTTCACCTCACCATTTCAACTACGTTAATTGAAAACGCTAAGCTAATACATCCGTCTATCGATTAGAAATAAAACTAAATCTCTTGCATCTATCGAAGGATTCAAGGAATCCGTCCATTTGACGAAAGACAAACCATAAACAGTTTAAGGCCCAAAGGATCCAATGTGAAAGTGATTTAACACTAACTACAATGGATAAATGGACGTAAACCGAATGATGGAATGTATCCATCGGACGAAAAACCAAAAATAAACGACTACGGTGCGATCTCACTTGGTTTTGTCACCAAACCAAGTGAGAAACGATTTAAGCAATAAAGAAATAATGGAATGAAATAACTTAAACGTAAGCAATTAACATAGAATTCATGGTGAGGCTACATCCTCAACCTTAGTTAAGGATTTAGCCTCCCATAAGCAAGGGAAGCGTAAATGAACAAAAATAAATCATTATAATTAAACGAATGTAAATAAATACAAAGAAAAGGGCAAAGCAGGGCCAACAGTGGCAAACTGCTCTAAAAAACACGCCCAAAAGTAAAAAACTCTAGAACAAATGGACCTAGGGTCCTATTTATAGGCTAGCGGGTCCGGAGTGCATTCAATACTAGTTATTTATGTAAATGACGTAGGGCACCGCGTTTGATCGGTGTCAAATATTGTTTATTAGACCCCCCCTTACTTATGTTTGTTAGGCTCTTAGCTACGTTAATAACTCATGTTTTGGATAGTTTTTAGTGTTTTGTGCTGTGCAAGTCACTGCATTAAAACATGGCTAGCAAAGGGCAAAGTGTACTTAAAGAAGAAGTGATTCACCAAGTGCGTTGACGCGCTTGGGTGCATTCAACGCACTCACGGTTACGCAAGCCGCGGTCACGCAAGCCTAGCCCTACTATGATTATCTACGTTGACGCAAAGGAAGCTGCGGTCGAAACGCACACAACCCTAGTCGCCACAATTATTTACGTCGAATGTGTACCATTCGACCACAAATAACTGATGCGTTCAACAGTAGTGCGTTGAGCGCACTCGATGATTTGCTAGCCTATAAATAGGACCTTATGTTTTCATTTCATTTTACGTTTGGAAGCGATTGGGCGCCTCTGGGCCTAAGTCCTCCCCATTCTTCACTATTAAACACTCTAAACGTCATTTTATTGTTTATTTTATTTAATGCTTTATTTTACTTTTAATTAGTCTCTTATTCCCTTCACTATAGATTTATTTATATATATATTCATGTTTAGTTCGTATTATTCTGTCATTTAATTTATGTCTATTCGTTTCAATACATTTTAGTGACAAAAGTGTGTCGATTGTTGTTTGCCAATCGTTGAACGTCGACTATCGTTGCAACCGGAGATACATCGGATATTTGTCTTCGAACCATTATCCATTGTGACCTCTCATAACAGTGTTTGCCTCGGGTAGATCGACAAGATTGTGTAGCAACAATAGGATATACATATGTGCTTATCGATAGATGGAAATATGAACAATGCGTTAGTGCTCAGAGTATGCCTTGTAGCATAAATGTTTAATAAATATGAGCTAAGCATGTTTATATGTTAATTAATTTGTTGTGAGGTGGATTAGGGACCTTAGTTGTTTTTATTTATTTATTTTATTACATTTTAATTTAGTTTATATTTTATGCACACCACATGTTTGATATTGGGACTAGGTTAAGATAGGATTGGTTTAGGCACTTTAAAATTAGTTTTTAACAAAGCCGATTCTATGTGGGATTCGACCTCACACTTGCACACCTGCTACACTGCTTAACGACTCGTGCAATTGGCGAGTACAATTAAATTTGTACAACAACGTTCGACCACAAATAATTTCTGTGGCGGCTAGGGCTGTGCGTTCGACCAAACCCCTTATGCGGAGATAAACCATGAGTGCTGCGTGCAACCGTGGGTGTTGCGTGTGACCGTGGGTGCGTTCGAAAGCACCAAGTGCGGTCGAACGCACTTTGGCAAGAATTCCACTTTAAGTCCACTTTCTTGCCCTTTGCTAGCCATGTTTGTTGCAATGACCTACACAACACAAAATACTAAAAACTATACAAAATATTAGTTATTAACACAGCTAAAACCCTAACAAACATAAGTAAAAGGGGGGTCTAATAAACAATATTTGACACCGATCAAATACATTTTGCTAGTCCCTTAGTAAAACAAAAATGGAAAACACAATAAAAACATAAGTCCGTTTTCATGGGAAAACGATTGCATTGAGCACATGCAACAAGCCTTTTAAACTTCTAGGACTTCCCTAGAGGACGAGTGAAGTCTCGTGGGGGTTTTTCAGGAATGATACCCACAAACATTTGTGCAAACATTTTATTCTCCATCATGCAAAAATATATCAATTATGGTTTAAATTCAAAAGCAAGCTTAATCAAACAAACACTATCTTCACAAATTTAGAATTAACAATCAAGATACAAACATGGCATTATGAGATACAAAAATCAATTCTAGTGAAAGTGAGATTAACACAAAAATATGGGATTTCAAAACTAATCTTTAGTCTTGTATGCTTCAACACTCAAAATTCATTGGACAACACATCAAAAAAAATAATAACCAAGGTTCATCAAAAACTTTTTTATTTTTTATTTTTTATTAATGCATAGCTTCATTAAGCTTTCTAATTGACCCATGTATCAAGTGTTATGTCAATGACTCCCAAACCAAATGGTTTTAGGGCATTAGGCGTAAAAACACCCCTAAGGACCTACTAACTCGAGTCAAAAAGGCTACGAAGCTTTGCTAACCATATTTAACTTCTCACTTTTTTACGCGAATACTCATTGCTTAATGAGGCAAGAGGTCCGATTACTCGGTGAAAAGCTCAAAATGATCATCATTTTTTTTTTGAAACAAAAGAACCACGGTTATCTTTCCAAATGATTTTCCAAATGCTTTCAAGCTTACAAAACTAACATGACCAAAATCAGATTTTTATCCCACAAATTACGTGCCAATTGTGCTCGTGAAACTCAAATTGAACTATAATATCTCATTATGCCAAGAAAGTAACATAACTGAAAATCCCTTAATCAATGTGATCATATGTTCATCGAATTAAACACACCAACAAAAATAAACCATAACTGAAATAAAATGCATAATAAAAAATCAAATTTGCACACATAAAAATACCCCCAAACTAAAAATCTGCACTGTCTAGAGTGTGCTGATATAGAAAATAAAAAATGTAGTGCAAGGGGTGTAAAAAATAAACCAAGACGTCACAAAGGCGTCCAGCTAGTGGTGCTGCAAAGGTCCTAATTTGGAGGCGTCATCCAAGATGGATCGGAACATCTCCTGGACCTCGAGTTTGTCCTGACGAGCATCCCTCTGAAAATCTATGAATTGAGATTGTACGTCTCTGATCTGAGAACGTATGTCTACGAGGGTGTCCTGGAAGTGTAAAAAGTCTGAGCGTCTGAGCGTGATATGCTCCTCATCTTCCTCTAGCTGCTCCTCCTGCTCTGCCTTTCTCTGTGGCTCAAATGCCATCTCATGCTTAGCTGCCATCTCTGGAATGTCCATGGGCTTTGCCTCTGGCCGCAGAGCTCGCTGCAGCTGTATGTGGTCTTTGGCTCTGTGCGGCTGCATGTGGGATAGACTCTGGCGCCACTGGATGGGGCCAAAGTATGGGCTCTCAGTGATCGGCCGGTCTATTGGTGTGCCTCTGATCCCTATCTTTCTCAGAATGTGCATGATGAGAAAAGGGAAAGGCAATCCCCACGTCTTCGTGTGCTCAGCCCCCCGATGGTGCACTCCCTCACAGAATTTCTAGATCTGACGCCAGATAATCTTAGGAATGGAACACCAGAATCCTCTGTGGAATGAGTAGAGGGCATTGAGGAATAGGTCCCGCCTCTGTGTCTTGTGTCCCAACGGACACACATTTCGATACAACACCATGTCAATAAAGAGAAGATTTTGAGGAATCTTTGTCTTGCTGGCTGCATTCCAGCGGTCATCGGCATACTACCCCTCACACATATCGGAAACGATGTCCTCGAGTGTGAGCATGAAAGGGCACTCAAGCCAGGCGTGTCTGACTTAGGCGGCTAATGGCTGCACTTCAACATAGCCGCTACATCAGCAATGGTCACCTCCACTTCTCTTCCATCAATGGAAGAGAAAAGTGTGTCCGACTGGTCACCGTCAATCCTCAGATGAGTGTAAAACTCTCTGACTAGCCACTCGTATGCAGTGGAGGCAACGGGTTTGAAAAGCCTCTTCAAACCCCGCCGCTTCAATTCCTCTACAGCCCAACTTGTGGCTTTGTTGTTGGAGAACTCCTCTTTGATTGCAAAGGTGTTCTTCAACAAGAGCTTTTGGCTCTCCATGGATGGCCTAGCTACAATGGCATGGGATCCTGATGACCGGGACGATGAACCTCGCCCTCTAGGCATGCTGGAGGTTCGTTGGGGCAATTTATCAAACACCTGGTGTGCAGCCCAAAATCAAAGGGTTGGAGAACCCTTTTGAATTAAGCCCAACCCCCTGCAAAAATGAAACACAACCAACACAAAACAATTGGGCACAATCCAAGAGTGGATTTGTGCCCAAAATCAACCAAAAAAAATGAAAAAAAGGGGTGATTTGAGAAAAAAATGGGTTTGGGTTGGTTGGGGACAAAATGGGAAATTTGGGGATTTGGGTGGCGGTGGTGGTGGATGGTGGAGAAGGGGCCGGCGGTGGTGAGTGGAGGTGGAGGAATGTTGGATGGCGGTGGGTGTGCGTATTTTGGATGTTTAGGGAGGTGAGGGATGGATGAGGTTTTGGGGACACTGTCTGGGGTAGGAAAATGGGGAGAGAAGGAAAAAATGACCTAAAAACTGTTCACGCTGGCCTAAAACCGAGTACGTTTGAACGTCCATAGGTGCGTTGACCCGTGTCGTGCTGCATGGGTGTGTGTGTGCGTCATGCATTCTAATGTATGCAAGCAAGTTTGAACGCATGCGTGCAGTGCAGTGCGTGAGTAAAGGGGTGCTGCGGTCAAACTCACCAAGGAAAGGTCGAGCCTTGGCGCCTAATGCAGCGTTCGAGCGTGCGAATACATTTGAGCAGAGAGCAAAAATAAAAACAATTTTTTTTTTTTGGCTATTTACAAAAATAAAATAACAACATAACAAACACAAAATACACCTATTTACAAACACCAAGCAAAGTGTTAACAGAAAATGTCTACTCCACCCCCAAACTCAAAATGTCACAATGTCCACAATGTGACTGAAAATACAAAACCTAAGGGGCGGTTCAATTTAGGTATAGCATAAAAATGCTTTCCCAAATTTAACCGGTAGACATAAAAACAAAAAACATAATGAAGGGTACCTCCCACAAGTGCTAAGTTTAACGTCTTTAGCCAGACTCGTTATAAGGAACAAACTACCTATGATACTAGGTAGACACAACAACTGTTGTACTGAGAATGGTGGGCACTATCTTGCCAGGGTCAAACGGGTGATGGTCACAGCTGGAATAATCAATATGCAAAAATAAATATCCAGCTAATATCGACCTCAGATGATCATAAAATGGGGGAGGAAAATAATCATTCCTTCCCAGGGTCAATCTTGGCTTCCTTGGCCGCATATGGATGGGGGCAAAACGTTTGCTCTCAGCAATAAAATTGGATGACTCAAATGTGGAGGAATAAGTAGTGGGGAAAACTAAATCCATGGTTTCCCCACACTCTAACTGTATCTCAGACATGGGATTGATAATGAAAGGAAATAGCTCAACTACCTATCAATAATCGATCATCTCCCAGGTGAGCAAATATCTCCAGCTCAATGTCCTCCGAACTTGGCTCAACTACTTCCCTAGTTGGCTCAAGTGTCCTACCAAAATCTATGTTTCCTCCAACCTGAGCGAAACATTCCAACTCCGGGTCCTCTAGACTGAGCTCATACCTCGACTCGTCAAGCTGTAGTGGCTCACTCAAATTATAATGACCTCCAGATGGTGTAAAGCACTTCATGTCAGGGTCCTTCAGGCTAGGCTCATGAAAATCTGGCCTAATGAGCCTGTCTAAATCTAGGTCATCAGTCTGGTAAACACTCAATCTCGGGTCCTTCAAATCCAAATCATCAGTGATTTCTTCAATGAAGCACATAGGATAGGTCTCATCATACTCCAGTGGCTGGCTATTGATGTTGAAAATATTAAGTTCCATTGTCATATTTCCAAATGAGATCTTCATCACTCTCGTCCTCTGATTTATTAGGCGTTAGTAGCTAAGAAAGGTGCCTAGAATCCGAATTTGATTCACCACATGGCATGACTCTGTATCTATCACTATAAAGTCCACAGGGAAATAAAACTTGTCAACCTTGATTAACACATCCTCAAGTATTCCCTGTGGTCTTTTAAGTGACCTATCTGCCAACTGGAGCATCACAGTGGTTGGCTTTAACTTTCCCAATCAACTTCAAATACACGAATAGGGAAGGAGATTCACACTTGCCCCTAAGTCCAACAATGCCCTGTTGATCTAACTCTCTCCAATCATGCAAGCAATGGTCGGATACCCAGGGTCCTTATACTTGATGGGCAACTTGCATTGGAGGATGGAGCTCACATGCTCAGTCAGAAAAGCCTTCTTGGGACATTGGTCTTTCTCTTAATTGTGACGGATCCTTCAAAAATTTCATATCTGGCACTTATTTGAGTTGCTTCCAAACGGGATGTTTATCTGGACTTGCTTAAACACCTCTAAGATTTCAGCAAAGTGCACATTCTTCTTTTGCGCTCTCAATCTCTCCGGATAAGGGGCTTTTGGGACAAATGACCTAGTAAGGTCCTTCTCAGTGGGAGTGACTGTAGATGGCTCAACATCTTTCTTCTCATTGTTGTCACTCTTTGTCTCCTCTTGCTCAAAGTCTGCTAATCTTTGCTTGCTTTATCAAGCTCTCATCCACTCGGTTGTCCACTCGTTTCCCTGACCTCAATGTGACAATCGCATGGGCATGTTCTTGATTTGGAGTACTTCAGATAATGCATGCCTTAGGATTGTTCACTGGTTGGCTGGGGAGCTTTCCCTTGTTCCTCTCACCTATGTGACTTGCCAACTGTCACTTGGGTCTCCAACTTGGAGATTGCAGGTGTTCACCATGGTGGAGTGTCTAATATCCGATGGGTGACCGGTCATCTTCATGAATTCTTTCATTGACTCCTCTAATGATTGAGTTGATGATGTTGGGGGTTGAGTGGGGGCTTGGTAGGAAGATATTGCATTTGCCAAGCGTCGAGATTTTAAGTAGGAGAAACCTCCTTGATTTGTGGGCTGGTTTTGCTTCCATGAAAATTTGGGTGGTTCCTCCACCCAGTTGTAAGTTTTGAGTATGGGCGGTTGGTGCTTTTGGAAATTGTTGAAAGCATTACTTGTTCCATCTCGGAGAAAAAACGCCATAGATGGACAATTATGTGCTTGGTGCAAGGACTTTAGCATGTCAGACAACTTTCAACTGGAAATGTGTTCCACGGTTTTGGGCTTTTCCATACTCAAAGCATCCAGCCTCTTGACAATGACATCCATTCTTTGAGTCAACTCTTGCTGATGTTGTGCCAAATACTACCTAAATTAATAGATAATATTTAGTTTAGTCGTTTTACTTGCACAAGATCAAAAGCGATAGTATAGTAGGCAAATCTGAGATCATTCCCCAAGGATTGTTAACTTTGCTTAGAATTAAATTAAATTAAAATATCAAGTTGTCACAAAATTGATATTAAGAAAAGAAATAAAAATAAATGAAAAGGTAAATAAAAGTGTAGGGCTTTGATATCCACCACTAATCATATTTAAATAATATAACAATATGCCAATGCTCTAATCATATTATGACTACCTAATGTTTGCCAACCTAAGGGCATGGGTGTCTACTCCTTAAGCTATTGATTTCCCTAAGCAACGAATTAGGCATGGGTGTCTACTCTAATTCTTTTCTTTCTTAAAGGATTTAGCATGGGTGTCTACTAAGTTGTTCTTTAAGAAAGCATAAAAACTGTGAAAACCGACAAACACATGAGGCCTAGGGTATGGATGTCTACTCCCGGTTCCCCATGTTGATTAACCCAAGAACCCAGTGTGGATATCTTTTGTTACTTTTATTAAACCCATGACTCGGTCATCCAAATTGATCTAACTAACAAGTCCATACCACATGCATATAATGGCCAATCACATACATATGAGGAATTCAATAAAATAGGCATTAATCAAGTTAAGCAATACAATATGATTCTCACAAAGGCGCCAATATTGAAATATTAAATAAACATAATTAGGGTTTCAATCCAGCCCTACTAAAATAATTAGTTACACATAATTAAAATAAAACTAAAGAAAGAAAAGAAAAAAAAGAAGAAATAGCCTCCAACTTCTCCTCTCTGAAATTCTCCATCTAATTGTGAGGCTCAGAGGTCTATTTATAGGCTTAGGAGAGTCCTAGAAACCCTAGTAAACCTAGGAAATTCGGAATTATGTCTCCTAGTCAATTTAGGAGACAATCCTATTACAAATCGGATTAGGATTCGTCCAGAATTGCGTTCCTATCTTGCGGGGTGATTTTAGCATTGCGGCGGTCCAAATTAAGAAAATAATATTTCACAATGATTTGTAGAATTTTGAGTTAGCTTTCCAATGCCGTTGGAATCACTTCAATCCGATATTTGAACTGAAAGTTATGACCAAAATACTGAGACATGTTCAGGATCCAAATTTGAATCAAATCCGATTTTTGGCTCCAATTTGTTAAATTCCGATTTAATCCTTTCCACATCTTCTAGATCTTTCCAATTTGCCCTTTAAGCTTGGAACATTTCCAGCTTCCTTTTCTTCCATGACCTACAAAACACAGAAAACACAAAATGGAACAAAATAACAAAAACTAAGAAATTAACAAATGTAAATTCTAAAATATGAATATTTTGGCACTTATCACTCATCCTTTCTTTCGGGCAGAATTGTCTCGTGGTGAAATCGTGTTGGTAGCAATTTTCTCTAAAGCTTTGTAGAAATTTGGTTGTGGCAGTTATACTCCTAAACTTCTTAACATGGGAATAAGGGTTTTCATGATCTAAGCCATAGAAAGATGGTAACATTTGAATTACATGTGGCTTTAGATCATAGTGAGTGGCATTAGTTGGGTAATACTATGCACGAATGGAGTCTTGACCGTAGTAGTGTGAACAATTAGGGAGTGGCGTAGTGAAATCCAACTCATACATTCTTCTATGCTCCCCATTCAGCTCTAGCATCTTGGAACTCCTCGTTCTCCTCTTCTTTTCCTTTGATCTTCTTCGTCTGCTCCACCCTTGGTTCCTTTGATTATCCCCCCATCTGGCTTGTGTTTCTTTCTAAGTCGGGATCTAATGGTGTTAATTCTAAGTTCAACGATGACCACGCATAAACTAACAAAATTTAACTATACACTAAGGAAAAAAAACAGCAAACTAGATAAGCAAAATGCAAGGAAAAATAAAGCAATTGGAACAAAAAAAACACAAGATGGCAAAAACAGCTATAACTAAAACTACTTAACAATAAACCAAAAACAACATGAGAGCAAAAACAAATATAAAAGGATGCAGTAAAAATAGCAGAATCAATATTAAAAACAAAGAATAAAATTAACTAAAATAACCAAAACAGCAACAAAAACAAAACTATTTAAACAACTGAAAATTTAAACTAACAAAATTACTAACTAAACATATGCAAACTATATAAACAACTAAAAATAACAATAAACTAAACACAACTAACAACAAACAAGATACTCAAAGCAGACAATTTAAACAATTAAAATCGTCTAACAATTAATCAAGCAAATAAAAAACTAAAACATCTTGCCTCGGGTATGTTGATCTTTGGAAGCAAAAGCGCTCGGCGCAGTATCGTTAGATTCGCAGATGCAGAAATGTGGCGAAAGTTGACGTTGACGCAATGCTACATTGAACGTGAGCTGCACTACATTCTGTCGAGGGTTTTGAGCTTACCTTGATGCGTTGGCGCAGTGAAACGTCTGGAATAGGCAAATCGTTCGATCGCAAGTGCGTTCGACCCCTATCGGCCTTTGATTTTCGAAACACAAATAGACACAAAACAAAAGACTAAAAACTAAACTAAAAAATTAACAAAATGAAATGAAACAAAAAATAAACTATGAACAATGTACAATGCGAAAATAAAACTAGTAGAAAAATAACATCAATCTAAAAACAAAGTTAAATTCAAAACAATTTAGACGGTTCCTCAGCAACGGCGCCAAAATTTGGTTGTAACAAATTTAGGTACTCACAATTGAACGAACTGAAGCTTGTATAGCGGTTGCGCAAGTACCAAGTCGAACCCACAAGGAACCGTAAATTGCTTTGTGCGAAAATAACTTCAAGTCTAGGTCAGTGCTATTTTAACCTAGCTCCATAGTGGATGATTGTGACAACTTAAAAGTAAATTATAACAGAAATGTAAACAAAATAAAAGTACCAAGGTTGAGGTTTTCACCGCACCATTTCAACTACGTTAATTGAAAACGCTAAGCTAATACATTCGTCTATCAATTAGAAATAAAACTAAATCTCTTGCATCTATCGAAGGATTCAAGGAATCCGTCCATTTGACAAAGACAAACCATAAGCGGTTTAAGGCCCAAAGGATCCAAAGTGAAAGTATTTAACACTAACTACTATGGATAAATGGCGTAAACCGAATGATGGAATGTATCCATCGGACGAAAAACCAAAAATAAGCGACTACGGTGCAATCTCACTTGGTTTTGTCACCAAACCAAGTGAGAAGCGCTTTAAGCAATAAAGAAATAACGGAATGAAATAACTTAAACGTAAGCAATTAACATAGAATTCATGGTGAGGCAACATCCTCAACCTTAGTTGAGGATTTAGCCTCCCATAAGCAAGGGAAGCGTAAATGAACAAAAAGAAATCATTATAATTAAACTAATGTAAATAAATACAAAGAAAAGGGCAGAGCAGGGCCAACAGTGGCAAACTGCTTTAAAAAACACGCCCAAAAGTAAAAAACTCTGGAACAAATGGACCTAGGGTCCTATTTATAGGTTGGCGGGTCACTGGAGTGCGTTCGAATGCACTACCTGCGTTTGAACGCACCAGTTATTTGTGGGCGAACGCAGGGCACATGTTTGACCGCAAATAACTACTGTGGTAGCATGACTCGTTGCAGTCGTTCGAGAGATCCTTGCATTGAATGCGTGGGTGCGTTCAACGCCACTTTCTTCCCCTTTGCTAGCCATGTTTGTTGCAATGACTTGCACAACACAAAATACTAAAAACTATACAAAATATTAGTTATTAACGCAGCTAAGAGATTAACAAACATAAGTAAAAGGGGGGGGTTTAATAAACAATATTTGACACCGATCAGAGAGTTTGTATAGACTACCGTAAATTGAACGCTGCCACCAGGAAAGATCACTTTCCTCTTCCATTCATAGATCAGATGGTGGAGTGTTTAGCTGAGCACGAGTACTACTGCTTTTTGGATGGTTATTTTGGATATAACCAGGTCCTAGTGGACCCCGAAGACCAGAAGAAGACTACATTTTCATGTCCCTTTGGGATGTTTGCCTATCGTCGCATGCCTTTTGGGCTGTGCAATGCACTGGCTACTTTTCAGCGGTGCATGATCAGCATATTTTCTAACATGATAGAGCGATTTATGGAGATCTTCATCGATGACTTCTCCATCTTTGGTTCATCTTTTCAGGAGTGTCTGCACCGTCTCACTTGGTTTTAGTGAGATGTGCAAAGAAGAACCTTGTGTAAGCGGGAAAATGCCATTTTATGGTTAAGCGGGGATTGTACTAGGGCATGTCATCTCTCAGAGGGGTATTGTGGTTGACAAAGCGAAGGTAGATTTGTTCTCTAACCTTCCACCCCCACGTACTGTGAAGGAAATTCGTTCCTTTTTGGGCCATGCAGGGTTCTATACGCGATTCATCAAGGATTTCAGCAAGATCACCAGGCCCTTGTGTAGGTTGTTGGCCAAAGAGACCCTGTTTGAATTTGATGAAGAATGTATGAAAGCATTTGGGGCTCTAAAGGAGATTCTGACGTCCACACGAGTTATTAGACCACGCAGTTGGGGTGAACCATTTGAGATCATGTGTGACGCGTCAAACTATGCAGTTGGAGCTATTTTGGGGCAGCGCATTGACAAACTTCCCCATGTGATTTACTATGCGAGCAGGACTCTGAACGACGCACAACTCAATTACTCCACCACAGAAAAGGAGTTGTTGGCGGTTGTTTTTGCACTAGACAAGTTTAGATCCTATTTGTTAGGATCTAAAATCATTATCTATTCGGATCATGCGGCATTGAAGTATCCTTTTTCCAAGAAAGATGCTAAATCCCACCTGATCCGATGGATTTTGCTGCTTCAAGAGTTTGACATAGAAATTCGGGATAAGAAGGGGACCAAAAATGTGGTGGCAGATCATTTGTCTAGGTTGACCATGGATTTCACGAGGATGCCACCCCCATTTCTGAGACCTTTCCTGATGAGCAATTGATGCACATTGCTCACAATCCGCACCTTGGTTTGCTGACATAGTGAACTATCTTGTTACCGGCCAAATGCCTTTGCATTGGGGGCAACAAGATAAGCTCAAATTTTTGTCCAAGGTGAAAACTTTTCTTTGGGATGATCCTTACATTCAAGTATTGTCGATCGGATCATTAGGAGATGCATACCTGAATTTGACCAAACCAATGTCATCTCCTTTTGTCATGATCATGCATGTGGAGGCCATTTCGGCAAACAAGATCAAGATTTTGCATTATGGATTTTATTGGCCCACCATGTTTGGAGCGCTCGTGCTTATTGCACATCTTGTGTTTGTCAAAACTTGGGAGTATTTCAAAGAGGAACATGATGCCTCCTCAATCCCATTTTGGTAGTTGAGATTTTTGATGTATGGGGCATCGATTTCATGGGACCTTTCCCAAACTCCTTGGGTTTTTTGTACATTTTAGTTCTTTGTGGACTATGTGTCCAAGTGGGTGGAGGTGGTGGCGTGCAAGACCAATGACCACGAGTTGTGGTCAAGTTTTTGAAGGACACTATTTTTGCTCGGTTTGGTACACCTAGAGCAATCATTAGTGATGGAGGTAGCATTTTTGCAACTATTTTTGAAGCGGTGATGAAGAAGTATTTCATCACACATAAGGTCGCCACCCCTTATCACCCACTGACGAGTGGGCAGGTTGAAGTGTCAAATCACGAGATCAAACACATTTTGGAAAAGGCTGAACCCCAAGAAAAGATTGGTCTCTGCGATTGAATGATGCTTTGTGGGCATACTGGGACAGCATTTAAGACTCCGATTGGGATGTCACCATATCAGTTGGTGTACCGGAAAGCTTGTCATCTTCCCATCAAGTTGGAGCATCGAGCATATCTTTGGGCCATCAAGCGGCTGAACTTCAATTTTTGAAGGGCTCTCAAAGGCTCCAACTCACTGAATTAGAGGAGCGAGGAATGATGCTTATGATAGTTTGAGGAAGTACAAAGAACACATGAAGAAGGTTCATGACGAGCATTACGAGGAGATCTTTTGAGCAAAGAAAGTCCTTCTTTACAATTCTTGGTTGCATTTATTCCCTGGCAAGTTGAAATCTCGGTGGACGAGCCCATTCATCATTAGGACAGTGTTTTCTCATGGGCCCATCGAGATAGAGGATCCCAAGAATGGTAACACCTTTAAGGTGAATGGACAAAGAGTGAAACCATTCTTGGAGTTGAGGAGGTTAAAGGTTGAGGCTCCTCTGTTGGAGGATCTGATTTATACAGAGTGATTGTAGTCTCATATCACAATTCTGGCTGAAGACGTTAAACTTAGCGCTTGTGGGAGGCACCCCTATGTTTCTTGCTTTATGTTTAGCATTTGTTGTTTACTAGTCAAATTTGGGGAAGCATTCTTTTATGCTATACCTGAATTGACCCATCCCCTAGGTTTAATTCGGTCACATTGTGGGCAATGTGACGTTTTAAGTTTGGGGGTGGAGTAGATGTGTGTTTGTAAATATTTTCATTATGTAAATATGTGTGTAAATATTTTAGTTTGTGTGTTGGTTGTAAATATTTTCAATGTGTTAATATGTTTGTTAAAAAAAAAGAACTTTTTGCACGTACGTTCGATCGCAGACACGGGCCTACGTTCGAACTCACTTGCATTTGTTTGAGTGCAGTGCCTTATCTTACTCACACACTCCTGCACGCATGCGTTCGAACGTACCTTGTACGCTCAAGTGCAGACCCCCCTTCACACACACACACTCAGCACGAATGCGATCAAACGCACTTACGTATGATCGATCGCATGTGTGTTGAACCCTCACGTGACCTTTTTTAGGTCACTTTTCCCATTTTCCCCTCACTTCTCCACAGTGCCATACAGCGCCGTATAGTTTCCCCCATCCTTTTCTATTCTCTCTGTCACAACCAAGCCTCCAAACCACCATTCCACCGCCGCCCATAACCTCCCACCACCACCGCGGCACTTTTGCATCACCACCACTCACCGCTGCACCACCTCCGGTACCATTTCACCACCGTTTCCATTGTTACTCACCGAAACCAACTTCTCCCCAAAACCTCACATTTGCCCCATTTTTTAGTATCAAAAGGGTACAAATCCACCTCGGATTGTGCCTTTTACCATTTGTGTTGGTTTTTAGTATTGTTTGCAGTGGGTTGGGTTGATTTGTAAAGGGGTTCCAAAACCCTTTGAATTCGGGGTGTCCACCAAGTGTTCGACAAAAAGCCCCAACCATTTTCCAGCATGCCTAGAGGGCAAGGGTCGACTTCTTGGTCCTCTGGGACCCGGGCCATGATAGCCAAGCCTCCTTTTGAGAGTCGGAAGCTCATTTTGGAGAACACTTTTGCCATCAAAGAGGAGTTCTCCAATTATGATGCTACAAGTTGGGTGGTCCAAGAATAGAAGTGCTGGGGTTTGAAGAGGTTGTTCAAGCCCGTCACCTCCACCGCATACGAACATCTGGTCTGTGCTTTTTACGAGCATCTGAGTTATGATTGCAGCCAATCGGGCGTTCTTGTCTCTTCCATCGACGGCAGAGACGTGGAAGTGACCATAGCCGATGTAGTGGCTATTTTGAAGTGCAGTCATGAGCCTCCCAAGTCGGACGTTCCTTGGATTGACTGCCCTCCATGCTTACCCTCGAGGACATCATCTCCGACATGTGTGAGGGGCAATATGCAGACAAGCACTGGAATGCAGCCAGCAAAGCGAAGATTCCTTGGAATCTTTGGTTCATTGACATGGTGCTATATAGGAACGTGTGTCCTCTGGGACACAAGACACAAAGGTGGGACATGTTCCTCAGTGCTCTTTATGCATTCCACAGAGGCTTTTGGTGCTCCATTCCCGAGATCATATGGATACAAATTTACAAATTATGGGAAGGAGTGCACCATTGAGTGGCTGAGCACACGAGGACTTGGGGTTTGCCTTTCCCTTTTCTCATCACTCACATTCCGAGAAAGAAGGGGATTAAAGGCAATGCTACAGACGGGCCAAACACTGAGAGCCCACACTTTAGCCGCATCCAGTGGAACCAGAGTTGTTCCCACATGCCCAGAGCCGCACCAGAGCCCATGGACATTCAAGAGATGGCAGCTGAGCAGGGAGAGAGCAGCTGAGCTAGAAACGGCAACAGAGCAGGAGGAGCAGCCAGAAGAAGAAGAAGAAGAGTATGAGGAGACGATCACTCTCAGAGCTGCTGATTTTTATGCTCTACAAGACACCCTGGAGGACATCTGATTCAAGATTGCCATATGAGAGGATGCGGATAGGCTCGAGACCAGGACATCCAAGCCATTCTAGACAGGCTACCACTAGCTCACCAGACGCTCCGTGACGTGTTGGTTATTTTACACCCCTTTTACTACATTTGTATTTTCTATATCCGCACACCGTAGGCGGGAATTTTGAGTTTGGGGTATTATTTGTGCACATTTGTTTTGATTATGCATTTTATTTTAATTATGGTTTATTTTCTTTTGTGAGCTTAATTTAATGAACACATGATCACTTTGTTAAGGGAATTTAAATTATGTTATTTTCTTTGGCAGTATGAGATATTACAATTTAATTTGATTTTCATGAGCACATTTGGCACGTAATTTGTGGGATAAAATGTTGAGTTTGGTCATGTTAGTTTTGTAAGCTTAAATGCAGTTGGGTAGCCTGTTGGGAAATAACCTTGGTTTATGTTAAAAAAAAAAATGATGATCATTTTGAGCTTTCCACCGAGTAACCGGATCTTGTGCCACAATAAGCATTGAGTGTTCGTGTAAAAAAGTGAGAAGTTAGACTTGATTAGCAAAGCTTCGTAGCCTTTTTGACTCGAGTTAGTAGGTCCTTAGGGGTGTCTTTACAGCTAATGCCCTAAAACCTTTTGGTTTGGGAGTCATTGACTTAATGCTTGATACATGGGTCAATTAGACAACTTAAGGGAGCTAAGCAATAATAAAAAATAAATAAATAATAATTTGAAATAAACCTTGGTTATTGATGTACAAATTTAATTGTACTCGCCAATTGCACGAGTCGATCGTAATAGAGTGGATGTGCAAGTGCGAGTGTCGAACCCACAGAGAATCGTGTTTGTCAAAAACCAATTTAAATGCCTAAATTAAATAATATCTTAACCTAGTTCCAAAAGCAAACAGGTAACGCGCATAAAATAAACTAAGCTAAAATGCAATAAAATAAAGAAATAAAAAATAACTAAAGTCCCTAATCCACCTCACAATAAATTAATTCACATATAAACATGCTTAGCTCATATTTGTTAAACATTTATGCTACAAGGCATACTCTGAGCGCTAACACATTATTCATATTTCCGTCTATCGATAAAGTACATATGTATATCCTTTTGTTGTTACACAATCTTGTCAAACTACTCGAGGCAAACATCTTTACAAGAGGTCACAACGGATAATGGTCCGCATGACGAATATTCGATGTATCTCCTTCAACGAAAGTTGACGTTTACGATTTGTAAACAACAATCAACACACTTTTGTCACTAAAATGCATTGAAACGAATAAACATAAATCTTAAAAGAGAATAATACGAACTAAACATAAATATATATAAACAAATTAAAGTGAAGGGAATAAGAGACTAAATAAAAGTAAATAAAACATAAATTAAATAAACGACAATTTAGGAGAGGGATTTACGGAAAAGCAGAGGGTTTTGGGCCCTAGAGGCACCTCCCAAACGTGAAAAACAAAAGAATACATGAGGTCCTATTTATAGGTGGCGAGTCACCGAGTGCGTTCGAAGATTATTTTGGTGGTTCAAGCACCGTTCGACCACAAATAATTCTTAATGGCAGCTGATCGGGCGTGCTCGATATGCAGGTCCCTATGCTCGAACGCAGATAACCGCTAGGGCCGGCTGGGCATGCATTCGACCCCTGCTCATGCGTGCGACCATGGGTGTGTTCGAACGCACCAAGTGCGTTCGAACGCACTTGGCAGGAATCAACTTCTTCACTTGGTACATTTTGCCTTTTGCTATCCATGTTTTAATGCAATGTCCTGCACAACACAAAATACTAAAAACACTAAAAATAATTAGATATTAACAATGCTAAAGGCCTAACAAATATAAATTAAGGGGTCCAAATAAGCACTTTTAGGCACCGATCAGTTATTATGTTCGATGGGTAGTCTAATGAATTTTGAGTGTCGAAGCATGCATGACTAAGATTAGTTTTGAAATCCCATAATTATGTGTTGAATTCACTTTCACTAGAATTGATTGGTTGATATCTCATAATGCCATGTTTGTAGGTTGATTGATAATTCCCAAAATTGTGAAGATGGTGTTTGTTTGGTTAAGTGTTGCAAATTTAATTGTACCAATTGCACGAGTCGTTATTAACTTTTAAAGTGCCTAAACTAATGTTCTTAACCTAGTCCCAATATCAAACACGTGGTGTCCAGAAAATAAAGACTAAATTAAATGTAATAAAATAAATAAATAAAACTAAGGTCCTAATCCACCTCACAACAAATTAATTAACATATAAACATGCTTAGCTCATATTTATTAAACATTTATGCTACAAGGCATACTCGAAACATTGTTCATATTTCGCTATCGATAAGCACATATGTATATCCTATTGTTGCTACACAATCTTGTCGATCTACCGAGGCAAACATTTGTTACAAGAGGTTACAACGGATAATGGTTTGAAGACAATATCCGATGTATCTCCGGTTGCAACGATAATCGACATTCAACGATTGGCAAACAACAATCAACACACTTTTGTCACTAAAATGCATTGAAACGAATAGACATAAATTAAATGACAGAATAATACTGAACTAAACATGAATATATATAAATAAATCTATAGTGAAGGGAATAAGAGACTAATTAAAAGTAAAATAAAACATTAAATTAAAGAAATGCGTTAGGAGTATTTACAATGAAGAACAATGAAGTTTTGGGCCACTAAGGGCGCCTCAAATCGTCTCCCAAGCGTCTTGGTTTGTTTACAAAAGAAAAGGGGGTATTTATTGGCTAATTTTTAGGGTTTCAACGCTGCCCGGTCAGTTAAGTGCGTTCGAGCGCTTTTCGTGCAACAAATTATGCATCGGATGGGCATAGCTGCGTTGAGCATAAAATGTGCGTTCGAGCGCAAATGCTTCAGAATTGGCCAAAACTTATGAAATGTGACTTTGTAGATCTCCGAGATAACTTTCCAAAGACACCAAGATCACACCCCAATTGGAGTTATAAAACTCAAGATATGGCCGTTTTGATGGAAGTCGTCGGATGCGAATCATCGCTCGACTCAATTTTGCCGTAAAGCTCCTCCCAGTGTTTTAAGCCCCTAAATTTGATGGCATTAACCCCAAATGCAACTTAACAACCTGCAAAACACTAAAACACCAAAACTAACCAAAACATTAGAAATTAACAAAGCTAAGAGCTTAACAAACACAAGTTAAGGGGGGTTAAATATACAATATTTGACACCGATCAAATACCCCCAAACTTACATTTTGCTAGTCCCTTAGCAAAACAAAAATGAAAACACAATGAAAACAATAAACATAAATCCGCTTTCGTGGGAGAAACGATTGCATTTAGCATATGCAACAAGCCTTTTAAACCCCTAGGCATTCCCTAGTGGACGAGTGAAGTCTCGTGAGGGTTTTCCAGGAATGACACCCACAAACAATTATTTGGTACTATGTTATTAATGGACAAAGCCCTTCACACAAACACATGGTTCACACATCATTAGCAAATTTAACATGTTAAACATAAGAACCACATCATCCAGGCATCCAAACATCATTTTCACTCAAGGTTGAAAAATTGAGACAACACGTGCTCCATAATGTGCAAAGTGAACTAACAACAAGATCATGTGGTTTCAATCATTCTTCAAAGACGTGTATCCCAAAATTCAAAGGAAAACAATGTGATAAATCAACCAAGGCTTGAATTGAAAGATGCAATTTTTTTATGTAGGTTGTGCAATGCTTGACTCCCTTAAGTTTCTAAATGACCTATGTAACGAGTGTTGGGCCAGTGACTCCTAAACCAGGCGGTTTTAGGGCACTAGATGTAAAGACATCCCTAAGGGCTTAATTACTCAAGTCAAAAAGAACTACGGAGCCTAAACTAGCCATACAATTTTTAGCTGGATTTTCTCATCTTTTTACGCGAACACTCAATGCTTGATGAGGCATGAGGTTCGGTTACTCAATGAAAAACTCA
The DNA here is from genome assembly GCA_013348765.1 of Carpinus viminea. Classification (NCBI taxonomy): domain Eukaryota; kingdom Viridiplantae; phylum Streptophyta; class Magnoliopsida; order Fagales; family Betulaceae; genus Carpinus; species Carpinus viminea. The sequence goes on from CP054674.1 coordinate 20,796,632, forward strand.
CTTTATTATGATTTTCTGATTTTTTTTTATTAAAGCCAAGGTTTTCATCAACACATCATAAAAACCTAAAAATCTCAAGAAACACACTTCAAAGTCAAATTTCATACCCCACAGACCCTAATGCTAGTGTGCATGTGAAATTTCAATCAAACAAGTGAAGTCTCTCTAATCCAATACATGAATCAAAAATTGGGATTTCTAATGATAGGCAATGTTCAAACAAGTTAAACAAACAATGACATAATCACAATTTTATGTAAGTCATGACCAATCAACAACAAATATATAGTAACAAACAAAAAGAAAAATATATACATAGCCAAGTAAATAAACAAACAAAATAGAGAGTGTTTGTCCACACCCCCAAACTTAAATGACACATTGTCCCCAATGTGACAAGAAATACATTACAGTGGGATGAGAAACAGGGATGAGCAAAGTCCAAGGGGTCCCCCGAACTTGAACATTAAAACATCTGTCAAAAACTAACAGCAATCTTTTTCTCAAAGATCAAACATTAAAGGTTAATTGCTGTTAGAAACTAAATAAAACAAATATATACAGGAAAATAATATAACAAAAAGAAAATAAAAATGCGGTGCGAAAAATAAAAAAGAAAAATACCGCACCTTCCCCGCTCATAAGGGTGTCCAATCAATCCCTTCCATCCTTTCTTCTTTAGAATCAGATACCCCTCTAGAAGGATGTTCTGCCATCTTATGTAGTTGTCCTTGTTTCGAGGGATCCACTTAGGAACATGGTTCCTAGATTTGTGATCTTGTGAGTGTGAATCCTCAAAGATTTTTACATAAGACGGCTCTTCGAGACATTGGAAAGATGGAATATATGGTGCATGAAATGTCTCGAGAGGGATTGCGACGAAGGAGTGAGCTTCAGTACTCACTTCCTTGTCATTGGGCCAATTTGAAATTGGCGGGGGCTCAATCTGCTCCAGGTTCTCTTCTTCTCCATTCTTAGTCTGCATCTCAGGAGCGGGATCCAATAAGGCCTTAGCTTGCTCATGTACCATGTCAAGGTCCAAATCAAACTCAAATTGAGCAAAGCTCTCTTCCAAAGGATCCTCCAGACTAGGCTCACTAAACCTCACAGCTTGCTTGAGGAACTTGTCCAGATCCAAATCATTTTCAATTTGATCAAAACACTCTCCCGATGGATCCTCAAGACTAGGCTCACTAAAAGTATCAGCATGATCAAGTAGCCTATCCAAGTCTAGGTCATCTCTATCTGGAGCAAAGTGTTCCATCTCAGGATCCTCTAAACTTAAATCATGCAACACACCATCTTGCATCTCTAGCCTATCAAGGTCTAGGTCACAATCATCTAGGATGAAGCATTCTATCTTAAGGTCCTCTAAGCTACACTCACTAGAAACTTCATCTCCAATTTCCTCACTAACAAGTATGGTGGTGGTTTGGGCATTGTCAAGTGCAAACTTGTTAACTTCAGTCAAGTAATGATTAATGAAAGGGCAATCATCAAACTGGTGAGAAGGATGATAACAATATTCACATGACTGATGAGGTGTGTGAGTGTGAGAACACTGGGTATGGGCATGTCTGGCTGCCATGAGTTGGTTCGCCCTCCCCTCGAAGTCATCGACATGAGCGGTTGGAAAATGTTGCTCTAATGACTCTTGGGGAGGATGAGCTATCTCATGACTTTGAAACTCCTCCACTTCCATTAAGTTAAACTCAGCAACTAATTGACCAAACTGTCCTTCCAACCCTGCAACTCCTTTAGTGTTTGCCACATGGGCATCCATGATTTCTTGACAAGGTTGGTTGACTGTTTGCCTAAATGCATAGAGTGTCTTCTAATGATGGTTCATGCAATACAGGAATGGTGGGTTGGCCGACTAGTTCCATGAATTCCTTAAGAGTGTCTTCTAAGGAAGATTTCTCAGGAGGATAGTCATATGATGAATGGGAAGAAAAATGGTTGTCGAACTACGGATATTCAGGGTGGTGCAGTTTGTCAACCTGGAAAGCAAAATTTTCCGTAGCATGATCATGCCACGAAAAATTAGAATGATTGCTCCAAATCAAGTTATAAAAATTTGAATTTGATTCAAACTCAGATCGGAGAAAGTGTTCAATCGCTCATTTGAAAATTAGAAAATTGTCCCCAATGTGGACAATCACCTAAACTATGGTAAGGGCTAGAGTGTGAACACGGTTCATGTGGGTGAAAATTGGTAGGGAAACATCATAAATATCAAACGGAAGACTCATGCTTCACCCAAAGTTCAATATATCTCACATGAAACAATTAACAATAAAAATAAAATAAACAAAAATAAACTAAACAAATAACTAATAAAGAGACTAAACACAAAAATTAATAAACAAATAAACTAACAAAACAACTAAAAATAAAATAAAATAACTAACAAAAACTAAAAATAACAAGTAAATAAATAAAAACAAAAAAATAAATAATTAAATAAAACTAATAATTAAACAAACAAAAATTAAAAATTAAAAAAGCGACATACATCGCCTTTGGGATCTTGGGGTAGCTAATCGAGGTGCGCTCAGCGCAGGACTTTGTGATCGATCGAGACACACAGATACGTTAAAATGTAGTGATCAGTGCATGTACGCTCGATCGCAACAAAGTGCGATCGATCGCGCACAGCGTTCTTGATTTTGTCAGAGGCGATGCGCCGCACGCCGCAGCGTTAGGCAAGCGCAGTATGCGACTGGCTGGAATAACTCAAGCGCTCGATCGCACGAAGGAGACGATCGATCGCACTATCACATGAATTTCTAGAATCTAAAACAAATGCTTAAATAAATACTAATCTAATTTTTTGTTTTTTTGGGATTTTTTTTTTTTATAAAAAAAGCACAAAACAAAATAAAATAATTGCACAATTTAAAATAACTAGTAGAAAGATAAAATTAATCTAGGTACAAAATTAATTTTAACAAAATACCGATTCAACAACTTAAAATTTGTTGCACAAATTTAATTGTACTCGCCAATTGCACGAGTCGTTAAGAATGGCGGGTGTGCAAGTCAGTCGAATCCCAGAGAATCGGCTTTGTGAAAATTAACTTTTAAAGTGCCTAAACTAATGTATCTTAACCTAGTCCCAATATCAAACACGTGGTGTGCAGAAAATAAAGACTAAATTAAATGTAATAAAATAAATAAATAAAAACAACTAAGGTCCTAATCCACCTCACAACAAATTAATTAACATATAAACATGCTTAGCTCATATTTATTAAACATTTATGCTACAAGGCATACCGAAAGGCTAACGCATTGTTCATATTTCCGCCTATCGATAAGCACATATGTATATCCTATTGTTGTTACACAATCTTGTCGATCTACCGAGGCAAACACTGTTACAAGAGGTCACAACGGATAATGGTCCAAGACTTAATATCCGATGTATCTCCGGTTGCAACGATAGTCGACGCTCAACGATTGGCAAACAATAATCAACACACTTTTGTCACTAAAATGTATTGAAACGAATAGACATAAATTAAATGACAGAATAATACTAACTAAACATGAATATATATAAATAAATCTATAGTGAAGGAATAAGAGACTAATTAAAAGTAAAATAAAACATTAAATTAAAGAAATGACGTTAGGAGTATTTACAATGAAGAACAATGAGGTTTTGGGCCACTAAGGGCGCCTCAAATCGCTCCCAAGCCGCTTGGTTCATTTACAAAAGAAAAGGGGTATTTATAGGCTAATTTTAGGGTTTCAACGCTGCCAGGTCAGTTAAGTGCATTCGAACGCACTCGCAACAACAAATTATGCATCGATGGGCATAGCTGCGTTCGAATGCAAAATGTGCGTTCGACCGCAAATGCTTCAGAATTGGCCAAAACTTATGAAATGTGATTTTGTAGATATTCGAGATAGCTTTCCAAAGACACCAAGATCACCCCAATCGGAGTTATACAACTCAAGATATGGCTGTTTTGGTGGAAGTCATCGGGTGCGAATCATCGCTCGACTCAATTTTGCTGCCAAAGCTCCCCGAACTGTTTTAAGCCCTAGATTTGATGGCATTAACCCCAAATGCAACTTAACAACCTGCAAAACACTAAAACACCAAAACTAACCAAAACATTAGAAATTAACAAAGCTAAGAGCTTAACAAACACAAGTTAAGGGGGGTTAAATATACAATATTTGACACCGATCACTAAGTTTGCTCAAGAATAAGAACTATAATTGTTATATTGTTGCATTGTTGAAAATAAAATGTTTGTGCATTGTTTGTGGGTATCATTCATGAAAAACCCTCACGAGACTTTACTCGTCCTCTAGGGAATCCCTAGAGATTTAAAAGGCTTGTTGCATAGGCTAAATGCAACCATTCTCCCACGAAAGCGGACCTATGTTTAATTGTGTTTTATATTTTGTTTTGCTAAGAGACTAGCAAAATATAAGTTTGGGGGTATTTGATGAGTGTTGTTTAGTTTTTAATCAAACCACTTTATTTATGTTCGATAAGCCTTTAGCACTATTAATATCAAACATTTTTAGTTGTTTTTAGTGTTTTATGGTGTGTAGGTCTTTGCATCAACACATGGCTAAAAAGGGCAAAATGGACTTGGAGAGAAGCAATAGAGTTCCTGCCAGTCGAGAGATCGCATTTGGTGCGATCGAGCGCAACTGCGGTCGAACGCAAGGTATAGGTTGGAACAGTCCACCAGCTTGTCTCACGCTTATTGCTTAGCCCTACGATTCCATCGCTTCTAGCTATACGCCGTGGCAGTTATTTGCGTTCGATCGCAGGGTGTACGATTGAACGCATGCATCAGTGCGATCGAACGCATGGCCTACGTTCGAACGCAGCCCTATGACTCGGCAGCACACCAGTTTTCGATAAATAGGCCCCTTAGTGCATTTTGACGAGAGTTCTTGTTCTGAGAGCGTTTTTAAGAGCATTTGCCCTTGTTTAGGCCCTGCTCTGCCCATTTATTTGTAGCACCTCATTTTTAATTTAATTTAATGCTTTCCTTTAAGCTTTCTTTACTTTCTTTATACATGGGTGGCTAAATCTTCAACTAAGGTTGAAGATGAAGCCTCACCCTTAGCACTTCTTTGATGCTTTTACGTTTAATGCATTACTTTCCATCATTTACAGTTCATGTTCGTTTCATTTCAATTTATGTGACAAAGTTGTTGTGATTGTTGTTGCGATGCTTTGGAAGTCCAACCCTCGTTGTGTTCCAAGCTGGGTGCACAACGGATGAGTGGAACTCAATTAAATATCCACTGTGATCCATGGATACAGTGGATGATTCTATTGAGAATCATTATCCGTTGTAGCTCTTTAACGATAAACACATCAAGCGGTTCGACTAATATCAAAATAGCAATAGAATATGACTTAAGTTCTAATCGATAGACGGAAGTGTGTGTTTTACGTTTAAGCAAGTATTTTTATTGGGTGAGGTTGAAGTCTTTAACCTTAGTTATCTTTATTCATTCATTTACGCTTTTAAGAGTAGTTTATTATTTCTGCAAATTTTGTGTTCGATTATATGACCCAATTTCGGAACTAGGTTAAAATAGGGTTAATCTAGGTTTAATATTAGTTTTTGAACAAACACCTTTCTGGCCCAATGGTTCGATCCCGTATTTCGCAATGCTACACGATCAACGACTCATGCTATTGCGAGTGCAATCAAATTTGTATATCAACTCTGAGGGCGCCTCCAAACGTCTCCCAAAAGTAGGTTAAAATGAAAACATAAAAGGGCTTATTTGTAGACAATTTTAATGTACTGCTTGGTCAGGTGTGCGCTTGATCACATGCGTTGCGCTCGAGCGCAACCCTACATGCGAGCAATTGTAGGACATGCGTTCGATCGTATTGCGCTCGATCGCGAGGTATGAGTTCGATCTCATGTAACCGCTCCAGAATTCCCACGGCGCAAGCAAGTTAGTGATGGTGGTTAGGACGACACGAACTTTGCAAGTTGACGAGGCATGTGCTCGATCGACTTCGTGGGCTCAGCACGTGAGCTGACGCAGCTGTGAGGCCAAGATTCCTTCTTTGCTCAATTTCACCCCTTTAACAATAAATTGCTACCAACATCCTGCAACACATTAAAACACTAAAACAATTAAAAATATTAGATATTAACAAAACCAAGAGCCTAACAAACATAAGTTAAAGGGGGTCAAATATACAATATTTGGCACCGATCACTTCCTCTTATTTATGACATAAAGGTCATTTGCTAGCCCAACCGATACAAAATTTTCTACCATCTCCTCAATATGTTAATTAGGTCTTGCATGAGCTATTGTAATCATAATAATAATTAATAGAAAGGTAGAGTTATAGCCAAGTGTGTTTCATCAGGTGTCTTCGGCAAAAATTATCTTGTTCCTTCAAAGGTAAAAAGTGAACTGTTATCTAATAATTATATCATAATACTAGTGTGCATAGTATCATTTTTGAATGTTATCGGTACTAAATCTGAGAGCTCCGTTCGAACGTGAAACAATCCAATGTTAAAACCTGAGAGCACCGTTTGCAAGCCGTTTAAAAAGAGTTTTGTTATGGTCTGGAATTTTGCCAGAAATTGAAGTCTTTAAAATTTTAACAATAGGTAAAGGACTCCGAGAAAAACAAAAAAGACTTTTTTTTAACTTGATTAGAGTTTGTATGACCCAGTTTTCATCTGGTTTGGATTTAACAGTAAAAAGTCAAGAAAAAACTATAGAGGATGAACAACATCGATGCAAAAGATATTCCACTACATAGCCACAGATGTTGCTTATGTAGTGGAATATCTTAATCTCCATTGCGAAACACCAACTATTCACTGTGATGTAAAGCTAAGCAATGTACTCCTCAATGAAGATATATTCTCACACTCGTTACTATTTTTGCGGCAGGATGCAAAGTTTGGCTTAGCACAGGAATGAATGACCAATCAACTCCATCATTTTTTAGCACTATCTTTGGTGCTTCATTTTGGAAAACACTATTTAGTGTTTTGTGTTGGAAAAATGTGTTATGTCCACTTGGCAAAGGCCTGGGCTTAACCATGCACTACTAGAATGTTTGGAAATTCACATGCTCATTTTGTCCATTACTTCTTTGTAGAAAAAACGGTTCACTGTTTCATTTTGGAAGAATATTTTTAGTAAGCCAAATAAAGGGGAAGACTAGACGGTATTCGAAGCACTAATCATTTTTGACATGTTAATGCTTGCCATTGCATCAATTTGTCGTCTAATGGGTTCTTGGTTGGTAATCACAAATTTAGGACTTATTACAGTTTATTATGGATACAAAAATAAAAGCATGTGGTTTGCGGAGCCAATTATTTGTATTAGTTTATGCTTAGGACATGTAACCTCGGGATTTGTATGTGAGATTGTAGTTCAAAGGTACTGGATGCCTCGGCCCATCATTATCACTTTCACCCTTATAGTACAATGTGTTGGTCACCTTCTAGCATTTTAATGTCCCCGATGGAATTTATGTAATATCTTTTATTGCAATGTTTTGTGAAAGTGCATAAACTACATTAGTCCATACAATAATTTCAATACTTTTTGGCTTAAAATGTTATTCTACGTTATATAATTTTGGGTCAATGCGAAGCAAAATTGTTTTGTATTTGCTCAGAAAGAAGTTTGGGAACCAATTGGCAGCATTTGAGTTCATTGTGGTGGGGGATGTCATACGTACGAAGGGAGGGTGCTACAAGACTTTGTGGCCACATTTGTTGGCATATTTGCTTCACTCATTTTGGCGTACCAAACAAGGAGCTTTTATATGAGTGACATTTGTAGAAATTTCTGGGAGTCAGTCATGGAGGCTAAGGCTAAGATTAAGATGGTGACAACTTGAAATGGTGTTGGACCAGTGGAGCTTGTTCACTTCGTTAAGCTATGAAGTTCTTTGTCTTTACAAATCATAGTTGTTTGTTCATATTTTCTATATGCCAACTCTTTGTTGCAAAAAAGATGGGTTCTTGAGTATGAGTTTTTAAATTTTAACAACATTATAGTATGGCTTCTTGGTGATGACTCATTTTTCTCACCCCCTCTCTCACTCTCCCATATGTTAATAGGAATTTAATAGCTTTATATTATTTATTTGAAGGATTGCAACTATTTTCAAGTTTTTCAATTTATTATCTTTAAAGTATAATTAGCCAAAAAATTGAGAAAAATACTGGTCACCAACTTTCTCTTATCCAAGTCCATTTCTTTAAAAATTAAGGATAATCAAGACACACAAACTTGCTAGATTTTGAAGCACCTTCCCAATGAGATCATTTATAGAAAAGTCAAGATGTGCTTTAGCATTCTGAATGAGAACATTTATAGAGAATTGCCCTCCACAAAGTTTGGCAATTGTGCTTTAGTATTGCCATGGTCACGACGGCACAATCTTTTGGCAAAAATACTAAGTGTCATATCTAAGTAACTTCTCACACATTCATGGGATTATCTTAGAACTTCAATTGGTATATACCTCGATTGTTTATCGTATAGTAAATGTAATCTGCACAAATTTCTACATTTATGATGACATAAAGATTCGGCTTTGGCTAATGGGTTGCTTTCCACCTTTTTATATATTTAGTTTTGCTTCATAATATTTATAACATAAAGGTCATTCGGCTACCCAACCAATACCAAATTTACTACCATTTCCTCGGTATGTTAATTGGTCTTGCAGGAGCTATTGTAATCATGATAATAATAAATAGAAAGGTGGCGTTAGATGCGAATGTGTTTCATAAGGTGTCTTCAGCAGAGGTTATCATATTCCTTCGAAGGTAAAAACTAAGGAGTTATCTAACAATTATCTTAGAATACTAATGTGCCCAATATAATTTTGGAATGTTATCAGTACTAAAATCGGAGAGCTCTATTTGAAAGTCATTCAAATGTCGTACGAACGTGAGGCAGTCCAATATTAAAACTTGAGAGCATCATTCAAAATCCGTTTGAAATGATTTTTATTATTTTCTGATATTCTATGATAAACTGATTTGTTTAATATTTAACTGTAGATAGATGTCTCCATGAAAAACAAAACGGACTTCTGTTTGACTCTATTTGAGTTTGTATGACCAAGTTTTCATCCAGTCAAAGTTTAAAGGTTAAAAGTCAACATACCTTTAAACTTTGCAATAAAATTCTCTTAGACACAGATATTTATAAAAGCTAAATGATAATACTTTCATGGAGTTCAATAAACAAATTTAAGAGAATTTTAAATTTTTCAGGCATCACAAATGTAGGGTTAAATGCCCACATAGTTGTCTGCTATCCAACTCTAAGTGGAGTAGGCTCTAGGACAATATCCAATACCCATAGCCATTATATATAGAATGGCCCTAAAAGGCAAAAAGTAATCAACCAGTGAGTGATTTGCATTAGCTTATACTATTCAATTCTCTCAAAAGACAGTTATGGCTCACCATATTTGGTGGATGAATATGAGGAGCTTCCCCCTCCGCGTCCTCCTAGGGTGTTGGTTCTTGCTTTATTCACTATTTACTATCATGCTGGTGACAACTACGAGCTCCACATTTATCGCTTACAAAACAGAGACAAAATCAACACTCGGCTAAGACCAAAGTGGGCTTAAATTGGTGAGATTTTTTTATGGATTGTGATATTCCCTCAGGAATAATCCATAACTTCACACTCTCATGGGTGGTGTTACTTATTGCTGCAATTTTCAAAGTTTTTTTTGGGAACCTTAAAGTATGGCTAGCTTTGACCAAGAGAATTGCCCTACACAAAGTTTGGCAAATGTGCTTTGCATTTTCATGGCCATGACGACAAAATATTTTGCCAAAAATACTATAAATGTGTCATGTCTAAGTAATTTTTCTCATAGTCATGGGATTTTCTTAGGACTTCAATTGTTTATCGTATAGCCCAAGTAATCTACACAAATTTCTACACCTATAATGACATAAAGATTTGGCTTTTCCTAGTAGGTTGCTTACAAACTTTTATATATTTAGTTTTCCTTCTTCTTATTTATGACATAAAGGTCATTTGGCAGCTCAACCAATACAAAATTTTCTATCGTCTCCTCGGTATGTTAGTTAGGTCTTGCATGAGCTGTTGTAATCATAGTAATAATTAATAGAAAGGTAGAGTTATAGCCGAGTGTGTTGCATCAAGTGTCTTGGGAAACAATTATCTTGTTCTTTCAAAGGTAAAAAGTGCATTGTTATCTAATAATTATATCATAATACTAGTGTGCCAAGTATCATTTCCAAATGTGATCAGTACTAAAATCCGTGAGCTCCGTTCGCAAGCCATTCGAACGTGAAACAGTCCAATACTAAAACCCGAGTGCGCCATTCGCAAGACGTTCGACACGATTTTTGTTATGTTATGAAATTTTGAAGAATTTAATGTCTTTGAAATTTTAATAGCATGTGAAGGACTCCAAGACAAACAATATAGGCGTTTGTTTGACTTGATTCGAGTTTGTATGACCCAGTTTTCATCCAATAATTTAATGGTTAAAAGTCAACATAAACTGTAGAAGATGAACAACATCGATGCAAAAGCTTAAGTTTTATTCTGAGAGTAAACATAGCCATGGATGTTGCTTATGTAGTGGAATATCTTAATCTTCTTCGCGAAATGTCAATTGTTCACTGCAATGTAAAGCCATGCAATGACCTCCTCAATGAATATATATTCTCATACTCGTTACTTTTTTTCTAACAAGATGCAAAGTTTGGCATAGCACAGGAATGAATGACCAAGCAGCTCCATCATTTCTGAGTGCTATCTTTAGTGCTTCATTTCAGAAAACACTATTTAGTGTTTTGTGTTGGAAAAATGTGTTAAGTCCACTTGGAAGAGGCCTAGGGCTTAACCATGCACTACTAGAATGTTTTGAATTTCACATGCTCATTTTGTCCATTACTTCTATTTGGAAAAACTGTTTAGTGTTTCATTTTGGATGAATATATTTAGTAAGCCAAATAAAGGGGAGAACCATACAGTATTCCAAAGACTAATCATCTTGGAAATGCTAATGCTTGCCATTGTATCAATTAGTTGTCTTATGGGATCTAGGTTGGTCATCATAGATTTGGGACTTATTGGAGTTTATTACGAATACAAAAATAAAAGCATGTGGTTTATAGAGCCAATTATTTTTATTGGTTTTTGCGTAGGACATGTAACCTTATGATTTGTATCTGAGATTGCAGTTCAAAGGCACAAATTGCCCCAACCCGTCATTCTCACTTTCACCCTTATAGTAAAATGTGTTGGTCACCTTCTAATGTCCCCAATGGAATTTCTGTAATGTCTTTTATCGCAATCTTTTGTGAAAGTGCATAACCTACATTAGTCCTTACAATAATTTCAATACTTTTTGGCTTAAAATGTTATTATACTTTATATAATTTTGGGTCAATGCCAAGCAAAATTGTTCTGTATTTACTTGAAAAGAAGTTTGGGAACCAATTAGCAGAATTTGAATTCATTTTGGTGGGGGATGTCATACGTACGGGGGGAGAGTGCTACAAGACTTTGTAGCCACATTTGTCGGCATATTTGCTTCACTCATTTTGGTGTACCAAACTAGGAGCTTTTATATGAGTCACATTTGTAGAAATTTCTAGGAGCCGGTCATGGAGGTTGAGGCTAAGACTAAGATGGCGACATCTTGTAATGGTGCTAGACCAATGGAGCTTGTACACTTCATTCAGGTATAGAGTTTTTTTATCTTTGCAAATTATAATTGTTTGTTCTTATTTTCTATATGCCAACTCTTTTCTGCAAAAAAGATGGGTTCTTGAGTATGAGTTTTTAATTTTTAACAACATAATAGTATGGCTTCTTGGTCATGGCTCATTTTTCTCACCCCCTCTCTCACTCTCTCATATGTTAATAGGAATTTAATACCTTTATATTATTAATTTGAAGGATTGCAACTTGTTTTCAAGTTTTTCAATTTATTATCTGTAAAGTATAATTAGCCAAAAAGTTGAGAAAAATACTTGTCACCAACTTTCTTTTATCCAAGTCTACTTCCTTAAAAATTGAGGATAATCAAGACACACAAACTTGCTAGATTTTGAAGCACCTTTCCAATGAGATCATTTATAAAAAAGTCAAAATGTGCTTTATCATTCCCAATGAGAACATTTACAGAGAATTGCACTCCACAAAGTTTGGCAAATGTGCTTTAGCATTACCATGGTCACAACGGCACAATCTTTTGGCAAAAATATTACATAAGTGTCATATCTAAGTAACTTCCCACACATTCGTGGGATTATCTTAGAACTTCAATTGGTATATACCTCAATTGTTTACCATATAGTAAATGTAATCTGCACAAATTTCTACATTTATGATGACATAATGATTCAGCTTTGTCTGGTGGGTTGCTTTCCACCTTTTATATATTTAGTTTTACTTCATAATATTTATAACATAAAGGTCATTCAACTTCCCAACAAATACCAAATTAATTACCATTTCCTCGATATGTTAATTGGACTTGGAGGAGCTATTGTAATCGTGATAATAATAAATAGAAAGGTGGCGTTAGATGCGAATGTGTTTCGTACGGTGTCTTCAGCAGAGGCTATCTTGTTCCTTCAAAGGTAAAAACTACATAGTTATCTAAAACTTGTCTCAGAATACTAATGTGCCCAGCATAATTTTGGAATGTTATCGGTACTAAAATTGGAGAGCTCTATTCAAAAGTCATTCGAATGCCGTTCAAACGTGAAGCAGTCCAATATTAAAACACGAGAGCGTTGTTCACAAGCCGTTTGAAATGATTTTTGTTATTTTATGAAATTTTACAAGAAACTGGTTTCTTTAAAATTTTAGTTGTAGATAGATGTCTCCAAGACAAACAAAATGGACTTTTGTTTGACTCTATTTGAGTTATATGACCTAGTTTTCATCCGGTCGAAGTTTAAAGGTTAAAAGTCAATATACCTTTAAACTTTGCAACAAAATTCTCTTAGACACAGATATTTATAAAAGCTAAATGATAATACTTTCATGGAGTTCAGTAAAAAAATTTAAGAGAATTTTAAATTTTTCAAGCGTCACAAATGTAGGATTAAATACCCATATAGTTATCTATTATCCAGCTCTCAGTGGAGTAGGCTCTAGGACAATATCCTATTCCCATAGCCATTATATATAGAATGGCCCTAAAAGGAAAAAAGTAATCAACTAGTGACTGATTTATATCAGCTCATACTGTTCAATTCTCTCAAAAGATAGTTATGGATTGTTGTATTTGGTGGATGAATATAAGGAGCTTCCTCCTCCGCATCCTCCCAGGGCGTTGGTTCTTGCTTTGTTCACTGTTTACTATCATGGCGATGACAACTACGAGCTCCACATTCATCATTTACAAAACAAAGATGAAATCAGCGCTCGGTTAAGACCAAAGTGAGCTCGAATTGGTGAGATTTTTTTATGGATTGTGATATTCCCTCAGGAATAATCCATAATTTCACACTCCTATGGGTGGTGTTACTCCTCATAGCTGCAATTTTCAATTTTTTTTGGGAACCTTAAAGTATGGATGGCTTTGACCAAAAGAATCGCTCTACACAAAGTTTGGCATATGTACTTTTGCATTTTCACGGCCATGACGACAAAATCTTTCGGCAAAAATACTATAAATGTGTCATGTCTAAGTAATTTTCCTCACAATCATGGGATTTTCTTAGGACCTCAATTGTTTACCGTATAGCCCAAGTAATCTACACAAATTTCTACATCTATAATGACATAAAGATTCAGCTTTTCCTAGTAGGTTGCTTTCCAACTTTTATATATTTAGTTTTGCTTCTTCTTATTTATGACATAAAGGTTATTTGGCAGCCCAACCAATACAAAATTTTCTACAATCTCCTCAGTATGTTAATTTGGTCTTGCATTAGCTGTTGTAATCGTAGTAATAATTAATAAAAAGGTAGAGTTATAGCTGAGTGTGTTTCATCAGGTGTCTTGGGAAACGGTTATCATGTTCTTTCGAAGGTAAAAAGTGCATTGCTATCTAATAATTATATCATAATACTAGTGTGCCAAGTATCATTTCTGAATGTGATCGGTACTAAAATCCGAGAGCTTCGTTCGCAAGCCATTCGAACGTGAAATAGTCTTGCAGTAAAACCCAAGAGTGCTACTCGCAAGCCGTTTGACACGTTTTTTGTTATGTTATGAAATTTTGCTAGAATTTGATGTCTTTGAAATTTTAACAATAGGTAGACAACTCCAAGACAAAGGATATGGGCTTTTGTTTGACTCGATTCGAGTTTTGTATGACTCAGTTTTTATCCTGTCAATTTTATTGGTTAAAAGTCAACATAAACCATGAGGATGAACAACATCGATGCAAAAGATTAAGCCTTATTTATAGAATGAACATAGCCATGGATGTTGCTTATGTAGTGGAATATCTTAGTCTTTTTTGCAAAACGTCGATTGTTCACTACGATGTAAAGCCAAGCAATGACCTCCTCAATGAATATATATTCTCATACTCGTTACTATTTTTCTGACAAGATGCAAAGTTTGGCATAGCATAGGAATGAATGACCAAGCAGCTCCATCATTTCTGAGTGCTATCTTTAGTGCTTCATTTTGGAAAACACTATTTAGTGTTTTGTACTGGAAAAATGTGTTAAGTCCACTTGGAAGAGGCCTAGGGCTTAACCATGCACTACTAGAATGTTTGGAATTTCACATGCTCATTTTGTCCATTACTTCTATATGGAAAAACTGTTTAGTGTTTCATTTTGGATGAATATATTTAGTAAGCCAAATAAAGGGGAGAACCATACAGTATTCCAAGCACTAATCATCTTGGAAATGCTAATGCTTGCCATTGTATCAATTTGTTGTCTTATGGGATCTCGATTGGTCATCACGGATTTGGGACTTATTGGAGTTTATTATGGATACAAAAATAAAAGCATGTGGTTTACGAAGCCGATTATTTTTATTGGTTTTTACATAGGACATGTAACCTTATGATTTGTATCTGAGATTGCAGTTCAAACATGCAAATTGACTCGGCCCGTCATTCTCACTTTCACCCTTATAGTATAATGTGTTGGTCACCTTCTAGCATTTTAATATCCCCAATGGAGTTTATGTGATGTCTTTTTTTGCAAGGTTTTGTGGAGACACAGAAACTACATTACTCCTTACAATAATTTCAGAACTTTTTGGCTTAAAATATTATTCTACTTTATATAATTTTGGGTCAATGCCAAGCAAAATTGTTTTGTATTTGCTCGAAGACAAGTTTGGGAACCAACTAGTAGCATTTGGATTCATTGTGGTGGAGGATGTCATATGTACGGAGGGAGGGTTCTACAAGACATTTCAGCCACATTTGTTGGCATATTTGCTTCCCTCATTTTGGTGTACGAGACTAGGAGATTTTATAGAAATTTTTGGGAGCCGCCATGGATGCTTAGGCTAAGACTAAGATGGCAACAACTTGAAATGGTGCTGGACTAGCAAAGCCTGTCCACTTCATTCTAGTAGTTCTTTATCTTTGCAAATCATAGTAGTTTGTTCATATTTTCTGTATGTCAACTCTTTGCCACAAAAAAGATGAGTTTTTGTGTAACGACCCCGATGGGCAAATCAATTATCTAGTAATTGACCCCATGGTTCGTCTCCTAGCCCTATCTCTTGCAGGAAGAGACTCATGAATTTCAACCTTTCTCATAGAAACGAGAAGTCTCAGCAAAACACTTTCTAAAACTATAAGGAATAGAGAGAGTAATAATCATCACCCAATTATAAACCAGAGTAACAAAATATCTCATAACATAGAAATATTCATCAAATGTATTGGTCATCAGGCCATCATCTATTACAAACCATAAAAAATAAAATAACATTTTCTTAACAAAGGATCATACAAATCAAATTCTAAGCTTAAGAAGAGCTAACGAGTTTAATCGATCATATCAGCACCGGCAGTTCCTTCATCATCCCACATGGATTTTAGCCACACAGGGTCTATGTCCTCAAAAATGACCCGTATTAGATCATGTGCAATCACCCAAGTCTGTTTCAACGATATCCTCTTCTAGGATAGCTAAACCGCATAGATATTCCTAGTGAAGGGGAAAACATAAAAGCTGCAAGTCTAACACTTCATGAATATTAATGCAGATAATGCCAGTTTAGCAATTAACTATGAGTTTAGACAAGTAAGCATTGATTCCATCATGACAGTTTATCTCAGGTGTGATATAAATATATAATACATGGATATGATATAGAATAACAGTCATAGTTCAATAGTATGGCCTACTCGAGATATTCCCCTTCCCGGCAGGATTGATGCTTTCCCGAGGGACCTATAATACAACACCGGTGCCTCAGAAATTGTACGCTACCATACATAACACTAGCTGCACAATCGAATTCGACCTTGGGTGGCCCACACCGCTAATGATGTCCATCATATAATGACCACTCATTAAGGCTACACAAACCATAAAACAATCATTGGATCTAAGGCCCATATAACACACACACTTTTGACCATAAGATTAACATATCTAGTAAGCCCATGGTCATTATCTCGCACATACCAGTGTACCATTTCATACAATGTAAATTATCTTATCTGTATTTTACATGCATGCTTTTACACGTCTAGCTTTCTTAACATATTCAACACAACATTTTCCCCAAAATGCTAGAGTTCATGTGCAACAAGTATAAATTGTGAGAGTTGCAAATATGCATGTTTTTTGTAAAAAAAAATAGTCGTGCAATGCATAGAAAATAAATGTGAGCATTATATGAGTTAAAACTCACCTGGGTTGTATAAGATCTCCGAGTACTCCAAATGATCTGGGTTCTCCAATTCTGTGGAAAACCTTCTATTTGTCCTAACTCTACTAAAACAACATTAGAATAAGAAAACATGAGCTTTCGGACAACTAATTAAAATAAAGTCCCCTGCCACACTTCGGATCATATGTCCGGTCTCAAGACCATACATTAGTTATGATATTTTGGATGGTCTTGAGACCGTACATCCACTTCGTGGTTTTCAGGGAGAATGTCATTTTGCCCACTTGTCCCCTTATTTTGTAATGACCCAAATAATTAACTAAGCTTAAGTAGCTTAGTTAAGGGGGTTAATTTGGGCTTTGGATAACTAAGGACACAAGAGGGGCATTTTGGACATTTGGACAGATGTACGCTAGGTTAAGCAAATGTACGCTCCTATCTTTTGTGTGGATGTACGCCGGAACACCAGACGTACCCAGCTATTTGTAGTGCGGACGTATAGGGTGACCATTGGACGTACACTAACAAGTAGTATGCCATACATTGTGAATAGTACATGGATGTATGATCAAAAGTATCAGACGTACACTACATTTTGGTATACCCGCTAGATAATACTTGGACGTATGAGACAGCCTTTGGACCGTTGTATAATAGTACCGGACATACGCTTGGGTTGGCGGACTTCCACTACTTTTCTAGGGAGTTGGTAGAGCCCCTCAGCTATAAATACCCCCTTCCCCTCTTCATTTCTCACGCTCTCTCAAGCCCCTAGGCTGCCAAAATCCTTCCTTTGTGAGTGTTTTGTGTGTTTTGGTGCTAACGGTGAAGGAACTCTTAAAGTTTCACTTCAAGGAGGTTATGCTCAGTTACCTAGCTCTTTAATTAGCGTCATTATGATGCTCAATTATTGTTTTGTGTTGATAGTGGTAGTTTTAGCTTTAGTTATGCTCTAGATCTTGTTTAGATAAGCATTATGTTAATTTAGCATGATCACGTTGCATGGAGGTTTCATTTTGACTTAGGAGACCTTATGAAGCCCTTTGGTAGTATTAGGAGTTGATTTGGAGAATAGGAGGACGAGTGGAGAACAATGAGGTTCTCCCTAAAAAGCTCAAAGCGGACATGCAGTCTTGAGACCATATGTACGGTTCGAAATATCACAGCGGACGTACGGTTTAGAGTGTGACAGGGAACTTTATTTTTGCTAGTCGTCTCATAGCTCTTGTTTCCTTATTCTAGAGTTGTTTTAAGTAGAAATAGACCCAATGATAGGTCTTTTCTCAGTATTCGACGTTATGGAGCCTCAAGGGAATTGCATAGAGAAGCTTTACAACCCAGGTGAGTACAAACTCACATAGATGCTTTGTTGTTACTTTTCCTACATTGCATATCTATTTTATATATATCAAACATGCATATTTTGCAACTCTCGTGAAATATATTTTGGAACTACTAGAAACTCTCTTTTGTGAAAACGTGTATTGATTAATAAGATAATAATGAGACTTGTAAAACTATGAATGTAAAAGACTAATAAGACTAATTGCATCGTAGGACATGGTACACTGGTATGTGCGGTATAATGGCCATGGGCTTACTATATGGCTTAACTTTATGGTCAATGTGTGTGAGTGTAAGGGCTTTCGATACAATGGTTTCATGACCTAGGCGCAGCTATTCCAAATGGGTAGTCACTATAGGACAGACACCATTAGCAGTGTGGCCACCCAAGGTTGGACTCGGTTGTGCCATTAGTGTTATGTACGATAACTGTACAATATCTAGGGCACTGGTATTATACTACATGTCCCTCAAGACAACGTCAACCCTACTGAGAAGAGGTAACATCTCTGGTAAACATGTTATATATATATGCTCTATATATATCACATCCATGATAAACTGTCATTTCATAATGTTGCATGTGTTTTATAAACAACTGAGTTCACCATTTAATGACAGGTATGTCATGTACATTTCTACTCACTAATTTGTCATACTTACCCTTGTATTATTTCTCTTTCTTCTCCATATGTTCCCTATTATAGATAATGGATATCGCAAAGCATCCACTTATGTTGGAAGATTCAATTTGGGAGATGCTTGAGGACTCATTGCAAGCTTAAGTGGGTACTTATGGTAACTAGTACTTTTGAGTTATGTTATAGACTTAAGGCTTGATGCATACTTGCATATTAAGATATAGCATAGATCCCTTGTAACGATGATATGTATAGTCTGATTTTCATTTCTTTAATGATCTTTGGCTAGATACTCTGGTTATAATGATTAATGTTATAGAACTTAATTGGTTTCGCTGCTTAGTATCCTCTGTTTTCAAGGAGTAGAGATCCCTAAGTCTTGTTCGAAGTGGAATATGGCTGAGAGAACCGTGGGATTAATTACAAGTTAATTAATTCTCAAGGCGTTACATATTCTCCCAAATCAAACCTAAGGCTACCAAAAGGTTCTTTAAGGTCTCCTAACTCAAAATCAAACCTCCATGCAAGTGAAATCATGTTAAACCTAAACAACGCTAGTCCTAACAAGAGTAAAGCATGACTTAAGCTAAAGCTACAACTAACAACACAAGACAACATTAAGCAGCATAACAACGTAAAAACAAACTTGGTTTAGCGACATTACCTCCTTAATGCAAAACTTCAAGAACCTCCTCTTTAGAATTGAAAAGCTCACAAACCTCACAAAACACACTCACAATGGAGATTTTTTCAACCCGAGGCCTAAGAGAGCGTGAGAGAATGAGAAAAAAGAGAGGGGTAGGGGGTATTTATAGCTGTGGGGTTCTACCAACCTCTAGAAAAGCAATGGACGTCTGCAAACCCTAGCATACATCTGATACTATTTACACAATAGTCCAATGACACGTCTAGGTATTAACCAAAGGTTAAACCATAAAGTAGAATACGTCCATGTGGTCATGTGTACGTCCGTGTACTATTTATAGAGCATACATATAGTGGTCCCCCCACGTACATCTGCACTAAAGACAAAAACATACGTCCACCAGACCTAGCGTACGTCTAGCCCAAAAGTCCAAATTGCCCTTCTTGTGTCCATAGTGACCTAATAAGTGCTTAAATATTCATATTTAAGCCCCTTAATTTATATTTTCTATGCTCTTAGTTTGTGTTATTTCGTTCTAGTTTACTTTCTTTTCGTGTTTTCTTTGTTTTATAGGTCTATGGAAGAAAATGAGACATTTCTGGAAATCTAGGCTTAAAGAGCAAAAATTGGGAAAAGCTAGAAGTTTGCTCAAGAAATGGAGTCTCTGCTAGAACGATTGATCGGTGTCAATCATTGTATATTGGACCCCCTTAACTTATGTTTGTTAGGCTCTTAGTTGTGTTAATATATAATATTTTGTGTTGTTTTAGTGTTGTGTTGTGCTGCAGGCCTTTGTCATGAAAACATAGCTTAAAGGGAAGAATTGAGCTAAAGAGATATCAAGCCCCTACTGCAGTCAAACGCATAATCTACGTTCGAACGCACTCCTTGTCAGCCCATGAAGTCCTCGTCGCCCTAGCTGTAATCGCTAACTTGCTTGCGCCGTGGAATTTCAGAGCGATTATTTGCGGTCGAATGCAAAGGCTGCGGTCAAACGCAGTATGTGCGAACGCAAACACCTACACTCGAACACACGTGGCACTGCGATGCAATTGCGGCCGAACGCACGTTAGAAGAGCGGACGCATGTGGGAGTGTGTTCGAACGCACAACCTGCATTCGAACGCACCCCTGACCTTGCAGCACGTTTTATTTTGTCTATAAATAGGATTTCGTTGTTTCCATTTTTTTTACGCTTGGGAGACACTTGGGATACATTTTAGGCACCCTTAGTGGCCCAAAACCTCCCCGTTCTTCATTGTAAACACTCCTAACGTCAATTTTATTTAATGCTTTCATTTATTTTATTTTATTTTAGTCTCTTATTCCCTTCATTATGGATTTGTTTATATATCTTCATGTTTAGTTCATATTTTTCTGTCATTTAGATTTATGCTTGTTCGTTTCAATATGTTTTAGTGACAAAAATATGTTGATTGTTGTTTACAAATTGGTAAACGTCAACACTCGTTGCAACCGGAGATACATCGGATGATTTGTCTTCGGACCAATATCCATTGTGACCTCTTGTAATAGTGTTTGCCTCGAGTAGTTTGACGAGATTTATGACAACAATAGGATATGTATATGAGCTTCATCGATAGACGAAAATATGAATAATGTGTTAGCGCTCAGAATATGCCTAGTAGCATAAATATTTAATAAATATGAGCTAAGCATGTTTATATGTTAATTAATTTATTGTGAGGTTGATTAGGGACCTTAGCATTTTTATTTCTTTATTTTATTGCATTTTTAGCTTAGTTTATTTTTCTGCATACCAATTGTTTGATATTGGGACTAGGTTAAGATATTATTAGTTTAGGCATTAGAATTAATTTTTAGCAAAGCCGATTCTCTGTGGGTTCAACACTCGCACTTACACAACCACTCTATTACAATCGACTTGTGCAATTGGCGAGTATAATTACATTTGTACATCAAATTTTGACACCATTGCCGGGGAATCGGTGTTTTGTTAAAATTAATTTTGTGCTTAGATTAATTTTATCTTTCTACTAGTTATTTTAATTTCTGCAATTATTTTATTTATTTCGTGCTTTTGTATAGAAAAAATTTTTTCTTAAAAAAATTAGTTTAGTGTTTGTTTGGCTATGTTTTGTTCTCTGTTGAGTTTCTAGAAAATCAGGCGCCGACAGTGCGGTCGAACGCAGTTCTTGCGATCGAACGCACTTGGGCTTATTCCATTCGTCCACGTACCTGTGCTCGCGTTACACGCGTCTGCGTGCGAGCGCACCTCTGAACAAACAAGCAGTGCAGTGCTATGTTGAAGCGCACCTTTTTATTTGTTTAATTATTGTTTTATCTTTAATTATTTATTATGCCTGTTTTATTTATTTACTTGCTGTTTTTTTGTTTTTGTTAGTTTATTTATTAGTTATTTGTTTAAGTTTATTTTATTAGTTTTTGTTTATTTTATTTTATTTTTTGTATATTGTTAATTGTTTCATGTGGAATATTTTTAAGCTTATTTGGGAAGCATGAGTCTTCCGTTCGATTATTTTAATGTTTCCCTAGTGGTAGGACACCAAATCCTACCAATTTTCACCCACATGAACCATGTTCACATTGCTCCTGCCCTTACCATAGTTTAGGTGATTGTCCACATTGGGGACAATTTTCTAATTTTTCAAATGAGCGATTGAACACGGTTTCTCCTCCGGTTTGAATCAAATTTGAATTTTATAACCTGCATCGAGCAACTATTCTAATTTTTTGTGGCATGATCATGCTACGAAAAATTTTGCTCACAGGTTGACGAACTGCACCACCTTGAATATCCGCAGTTCGACAACCAATTTTCTTCCTATATCCTCCTAAGAAATCTTCCTTGGAAGACACTCTTAAGGAATTCATGGAACTAGTCGACCAACTCACCATTCCTAGTTTCGCACGAACCATCATTAGAAGACACACTCGAGACGTTTAGGAAAACAGTCAACCAACCTTGTCATGGAGTCATAGATGCCACTGTGGCAAACACTGAAGCAGTTGCAAGGTTGGAAGGACAGTTTGGTCATCTAGTTGCCGAATTCAACATAATGGAGGAAGAGGAGTTTCAAAGTCATGAGATGGCTCATCCTCCCCAAGAGTCATTAAAGCAACATTTTCCAACTGCTCATATCGATGACTTTGAGGAGAGGGCGAACCAACTCATGGCAGCCAGACATGCCCATACCTAGCTTTCTCACACTCACACACCTCATTAGTCATGTGAATATTGTTATCATCCTTCTCACCAGTTTGATGATTGCCCTTTCATTAATCATTAAATGACTGAAGTTAACAAGTCTGCACTTGACAATGCCCAAACTACCACAATACTTGTTGATGAGGAAATTGGAGATGAAGTAGCAAGTGAGTGTAGCTTAGAGGACCCTAAGATAGAATGCTTCACCCCAGATGATTGTGACCTAGACCTTGATAGGCTAGTGATGCAAGATGGTGTGTTGCATGATTTAAGTTTAGAGGATCCTGAGATGGAACACTTTGTTCCAGATAGAGATGACCTAGACTTGGATAGGCTACTTGATCATGCTGATACTTTTAGTGAGCCTAGTCTTGAGGATCAAGAGAGCTTTGGTCAATTTGAGTTTGATTTGGACCTTGACATGGTACATGAGCAAGCTAAGGCCTTATTGGATCCCTCTCCTGAGATGTGGACTGAGAATGGAGAAGAAGAGAACCTAGAGCAAATTGAGCCCCGCCAATTTCAAATTGGCCCAATGACAAGGAAGTGAGTACTGAAGCTCACTCCTTAATCACAATCCCTCTCAAGACACAACAAATTCCATCTTTCCAATGTCTCGAAGAGCTGTCTTATGTAGAAATCTTTGAGGATTCACGCTCACAAAATCACAAATCTAGGAACCGCGTTCCTAAGTAGATTTTTAGGTTTACGATGTGACGATGAAAACCTTGGCTGTTAAAAAAAATAAAAAAAAATAAAAAATAAGTGAGCTGTTCATTGAGTAACCGAACCTCTTACCTGGCCAAGCAATGAATGTTCACATCAAAAGATGAGAAATTCCAGCTAAAAAAATTATATGGCTAGTTTAGGCTCCGCGGCTCTTTTGACTTGAGTAATTAAGCCCTAGGGATGTCTCTACATCTAGTGCCCAAAAACCGTCTGGTTTGGGAGTCACTGGCCCAACGCTCGTTACATAGGTCATTTAGAAGCTTAAGGGAGTCAAGCATTGCACAGCCTACACAAAAATTGCATCTTTCAATTCAAGCCTTGGTTGTATTTATCACATTGTTTTCCTTTGAATTTTGGGATACACGTCTTTGGAGAATGATTGAAACCACATAATCTTGTTATTAGTTCACTTTGCACATTATAGAGCACGTGTTGTCTCAATTTTCCAACCTTGAGTGAAAGGGTGTTTGGATGCCTTGATGATGTGGTTCATATGTTTAACATGTTAAATTTGCTAAAGATGTGTGAACCATATGTTGTGTGTTAGGCTTTGTCTGATTAATAACATAGTGCCAATAATTGTTTGTGGGTGTCATTCCTGGAAAACCCCCACGAGACTTCACTCGTCCTCTAGGGAACTCCTAGAGGTTTAAAAGGCTTGTTGCATATGCTCAATGCAACCGTTCTTCCACAAAAGTGGACTTATGTTTTTATTGTGTTTTCCATTTTGTTTTGCTAAGGGACTAGCAAAATGTAAGTTTGGGGGTATTTGATCGGTGTCAAATATTGTATATTGGACCCCTTTAACTTATGTTTGTTAGGCTCTTAGTTGTGTTAATATATAATATTTTGTGTTGTTTTAGTGTTGTGTTGTGCTGCAGGTCTTTGTCGTGAAAACGTATCTTAAAGGGAAGAATTGAGCTAAAGAGATATCAAGCCCCTGGAAGTGCGTTCGATCGCACTTGGTGTGATCAAAAGCAACTGTGGTCGAACGCATAATCTACGTTCGAACACACTCCTTGTTAGCCCGTGAAGTCCGCGTCGCCCTAGCTGCCATCGCTAACTTGCTTGTGCCGTGGGATTTCAAAGTGGTTATCTGCGGTCGAATGCAAAGGCTGTGGTCGAACGTAGTACGTGCGAACGCAAACGCCTACATTCGAACGCATGTAGCACTGCGATGCAACTACGGCCGAATGCACATCAAAAGAGCAGACGCATGCGTGAGTGCGGTCAAACGCACAACCTGTGTTCAAACGCACCCTTGACCTAGCAACATGTTTTATTTTGTCTATAAATAGGATTTCATTGTTTTCATTTTTTTTTACGCTTGGGAGACACTTGGGATACATTTTAGGCGCCCTCAAACCTCCCGTTCTTCATTGTAAACACTCCTAACGTCAATTTTATTTAATGCTTTCATTTATTTTATTTTATTTTAGTCTCTTATTCCCTTCATTATGGATTTGTTTATATATATTCATGTTTAGTTCATATTTTTCTGTCATTTAGATTTATGCTTGTTCGTTTCAATACGTTTTAGTGACAAAAATATGTTGATTGTTGTTTACAAATCGGTAAACATCAACACTCGTTGCAACCGGAGATACATCGGATAATTCGTCTTCGGACCAATATCCGTTGTGACCTCTTGTAACAGTATTTGCCTCGAGTAGTTCGACAAGATTTATGACAACAATAGGATATGCATATGAGCTTCATCGATAGATAGAAATATGAACAATGTGTTAGAGCTCAGAATATGTCTAGTAGCATAAATGTTTAATAAATATGAGCTAAGAATGTTTATATGTTAATTAATTTATTGTGAGGTGGATTAAGGACCTTAACATTTTTATTTCTTTATTTTATTGCATTTTTAGCTTAGTTTATTTTCTGCACACCAACTGTTTGATATTGGGACTAGGTTAAAATATTATTAGTTTAGGCATTAGAATTAATTTTTAGCAAAGCCGATTCTCTATGGGTTCGACACTCGCACTTGCACAACCACTCTATTACGATCGACTTGTGCAATTGGCGAGTACAATTAAATTTGTACATCAGCGATAGATCGCAGGAGACCTGCGATCGAGCGCATTAGCGCTCGGGCACCCAAGCAAGGATCGAGGGCACCTGCGTTCGCGTGCACAAGAAGAGGATTGATCACAGTGTGATCGAGCGCACACAACTTGTGATCGAGCGCACCTGTGCATGAAGCCCAAGTCAACCGCAACCCTATTTTGGAAAGCTTTAATTTTAGGGTTTTTGCAACTAGACTAAAACCCTACAATTTTTAGGGTTTCTAGGGTTTTCTTAGACTCTATAAATAGGCTTGTAAACATAGAAAAACACACACTTAATTTTGGAGAAGAATTTATGGCTCTCAAGGAAGCAATTTTCTAGGTTTATTCTTTTCCCTTTATTTTATTTTATGAAGATTATTAGCATCAATATTATGTATAACTAAACCTTTCAGTAGGGCTTGATTGAAGACCTGATCACTTATATTTTAATTCAATATTGGCCCCTTTGCGATAATTGCATGATAGTATTTAACTTGATTAATACCTGTTTTCATGAATTCCTCATATGTGTCTGCCTGATCAACATATGCATGTGGTATGGACTTATTAGTTAGATTAATTTGGATGACTGAGTCCTAGGTTTAACATAAGTAACGAAAGTAATCCACGCCGGGTTCTTGGGTTAATCAACAAGGGAAACTGGGAGTATACACCATGCCTTAGGTCTCATGTGGTTGTCGGTTTTCACAGTTCATATGCTTTCTTAGAGAACAACTTAGTATACACCATGCTAAATCCTTTAGGAAAGAAAGAGTTAGAGTATACATCATGCCTAATTCGTTGCTCAGGGAAACCAATAGCTTAAGGAGTATACACCATACCCTTAGGTTGGCAACCATTAAATATTCATCATGTAATTTAAGCACTGGCATATTGTTTTATTATATAAGTATGATTAGTGGTGGAAATCAAAGCCCTGCTCCTTATCTTTAATGAGTTAAAACTCAATTTTTCTCTCTTTTATTTTATCTTGCATTTACACATTATGCTACACTTTTGACCTTGTGCATTTGCAAGTAAAATGTACAATTATTTGCCTATTAATTTAGGTAGATATTTGCACAACATGACCCAAAACCTAAATTAACCTATAACCAAGCTACCTAAGCTTAGTTAATTATTTGGGTTAGTACATTCTCCACTACTTATAAAAATTTCATCCTTGAAATTTCTAGACAAAATACCAAAATAACAGCACTCAAAGAGGAGAAGAATGTTATCTTTCATCCGTAGTATCGTCGGTAGCGTGCTTAGTAGGTTCCTAGGCTATCTCCTCCCATCCATCAACTAGCACTACATCATCCTTGAACAACTAGAAAAAATCGCCTCGTAAGTCGTTGAGTGCGTCATACTTAATGTTGCCAACACTATTCCAATCATCATCGATCTTAACTCCTAAATCCACTAGCTCACAATAGGAGCAGTTCCACATGCAATCTGGGTCGACTGGTGTAGTTGCCATGATCTTGTAAAGGAAAGCAACTCTTTCTTAGTCAACTATTCCATTACCCAAAACGAAAATAGGTATACTGTCCAAGTATAATATTTGAAAAAAGTCATACACAATCATTCAAACAAATGTGGATAATGACTTTGCATGTTGTGCTCTACTTTCCATGATGCTTCCTCAACATCATGGTTACAGCATAGTACTTTAACAATAGGAATCATCTTGTTACATAGCACTTGCTCCTTCTTGTCCACGATCTTCACTTTCTCCTCTACATATGCCAATCCCTCCTAGATTCCCAACAACTCGTATTCCACTATCACATTAGGGTTAGCGATGTACTTCCTCAACATCAACATGTAGGCAATCTCAAATGGTCCGATAAATCAAGGGCTGAGCTTCCCTTCTTTCCAAATCATATCACTCCCTTCATGGGTGATATTTTAAGAATACACGATCCCCACTTCGAACCCCAACAATCACCTCTGGTTATTAGCATAATTCTTTCTGCCGACTCTAAGCTACACTCATCCTTTCCCTAATGATGAGTACCTTGTCACGGGTGTCCTGAATCAATTTTGATCCCAGTGTTTGTCTCTCACCGACGTTGTCCCAATACAATGGTGACTGACACTTACGTCCATAAAGTGCCTCGTAAGGTGGCATTCCAATAGTCGCTTGATAGCTGTTGTTGTAGGTGAACTCAATCAATGGTAGGTACTAGACCCAACTACCCTTGAAATCCAATACATAAGCCCGCAACATGTCCTCCAAAATATGATTAGTCCGCTTAGGCTGACCATCTCTCTATGGATGAAAAGTGGTACTAAACTTCAACTCCATCCCTATCTCCTTCTGCAAACTCTGCCAAAACCTCGAGGTGAAACGAGAGTCTCTATCCGAAACAATCATCGATGGTACTCCATGTAATCGAACTATATTTTGAACATATAGTCTAGCCAACTTATCTATCGGGTCCTTAACATTCATTGAAATGAAGTGAGCACTCTTCGTGAGACGATCAACAACCACCCAAATGGAATCTTCTCCGATGGGTGCCTTGGGTAACCCTAAAATAAAATCTATGGCAATCTCATCCCACTTCTACTTCGGTATAAGCAATGGCTTGAGCGTTCCTATTGGCCTTTGATGCTCCACTTTCACTTGTTGACAAGTTGAGCATTGCTACATAAACCTTGTGATATCTCGCTTTATATTGTTCCACCAATATGGCCCCTTCGCATCCCTGTACATCTTAGTAGCACCAGGATGTACTACTAGAATGTTTGGAATTTCACATGCTCATTTTGTCCATTACTTCTTTTTGGAAAAAAATTGTTTAGTGTTTCATTTTGGAATACTATATTTAGTAAGCCAAATAAAGGGGAGGACCACATAGTATTCCAAGCACTAATCAGCTTGGACATGCAAATGCTTACAATTGTAACAATTTGTTGTCTTATGGGATCTAGTTGGTTATCATAGATTTGGGACTTAAAGGAGTTTATTATGGATACAAAAATAAAAGCATGTGGTTTACCGAGCCGATTATTCCTATTGGTTTTTGTTTAGGACATGTAACCTCAGGATTTGTATCTAAGATTACAGATCAAAGGTATAAATTGCCTCGACCCGTCATTCTCACTTTCCCCTTATAATACATTGTGCTGGTCACCTTTTAGCTATTTTTAATGTCCCTAATGGAATTTACGTAATGTCTTTTATCGCAACATTTTGTGAAGGCGCACAAACTACATTACTCCTTACAATAATTTTAGAACTTTTTGGCTTAAAATATTATTCTACTTTATATAATTTTGGGTAAATGCCAAGCAAACTTGTTCTATATTTGTTCGAAGAGAAGTTTGGGAACTAGTTGGCAACATTTGGATTCGTTGTGGTGGTGGATGTCATAAGTACAGAGGAGGCGCTACAAGACATTACGGCCACATTTGTCAACATATTTGTTTCACCCATTTTGGTGTACCAAACTAGGAGCTTTTATATGAGTGACATTTATAGAAATTTCTTGGAGCCGGCCATGGAGGCTAGGCTAAGACTAAGATGGCGACAACTTGAAATGGTGCTGGTTCAGCGGAGCTTGTCCACTTCATTCAGGAATGGAGTTCTTTGTCTCTGCAAATCATTTTGTTTGTTCATAGTTCTGCGCCAACTCTTTGTTGCAAAAAAGATGAGTTCTTGGGTAATGAGTCTCTAATTTATAACAACATAATAGTATGGCTTCTTGGTGATGAATCCTTTTGCTATCCTTCCTCTCTCACTCTCTCACATGTTAATAGGAATTTAATATCTTTATATTATTTATTTAAAGGACTGCAACTTGTTTTCAAATTTTTCAATTTATCATCTTTAAAGTACAATTAGTTGAAAATTTGAGAAAATACAGGTTACCAACTTTCTCTTATCCGAGTTTGTTTCCTTAAAAATTTAGGATAACCAAGACACACAAACTTGCTAGATTTTGAAGCACCTTCCCAATGAGATCATTTACAACAAAGTCAAAATGTGCTTTAGCATTCGAAGAGATCATTTACAAAGAATCGCCCTCCACAAAGTTTGGCAAATGTGCTTTAGCATTACCATGGCCACAACAACACAATCTTTTGGCAAAAATACTATATAAGTGTCATGTCTAACTAACTTCCCACACAATTATGGAATTATCTTAGAACTTCAATTGGAATATACCTGATTGTTTACCATATAGTACATGTAATCTACACAAATTTCTACATCTATGATGACATAAAGATTCGGCTTTTACTAGTGGGTTGCTTTCTACCTTTTATATATTTAGTTTTGCTTCATACTATTTATAACATAAAGTCATTCTACCCAACCAATACAAAATTTGCTACCATCTCCTCGATATGTTAATTGGTCTTGTAGAAGCTATTGTCATCGTGATGATAATAAATAAAAAGGTGGGGTTAGAAGCGAATGTGTTTCATAAGGTGTCTTTGGAAGAGGTTATCTTGTTCCTTAGAAGGTAAAAACTAACAATTATCTCAAAATATTAATGTTCCCAGTATAATTTTGGAATGTTATCGGTACTAAAACCGTAGAGCTCCGTTCGAAAGCCATTTGCAAGCCGTTAAACGTGAAGTAATCCAATACTAAAACTCAATAGCGTCATTCGCAAGCCATTTCCCATGATTTTTGTTATTTTCTGGAATTTTTCTAAAAACTGAATTCTTTAAGATTTTAACAGCAAGTAGATGTCTCCAAGTCAAACAAAATGGGATTTTGTATGACTCGATTTGAGTTTGTATGACCCAATTTTCATCCGGTCAAAGTTTAATGTTTAAAAGTTGACATAAATGAACATACTTTTAAACTTTACAATAAAAATCTCTACATTCAGATATTTATAGAAGCTAAATGATAGTACGTTCATAGAGTTTCATAAATAAGTTTAAGAGACTTTTAAATTTTTCCGATGTCACACATGCAGGATTAGATACCCACCTAGTTTTCTATTGTCCTACTATGAGTGGGGAAGTTTAGGAGCATATTCATTTTTAGACCCATTATATATAGAATGGTCATGAAAGACACAAAGTAATTGACCAATGAGTGATTTGCAACATCTGATACTATTCAATTAAGTCAAAAGACAGTGATGGCTTGTCCTATTTTGTGAATGAATATGAGGAACTTCCTCCTCCACATCCTCATTGGGTGTTGGTTCTTGCCCTATTCATTGTTTACTATCATGGTGGTGATAATTATGAGCTCCACATTCACCACTTACAAAACAAATATGAAATAGGCGCTCGACTACGACCAAGCTACGCTTAAATTGGTAAGGTTTTTTTTTTTTTTAATTTTGATCTTCCCTCACAAATAATCAATAATTTCACTGCCACATTGGTGATGTTATTCATAACTGCAATTTTCAATTTTTTTTAGGAACCTTATAGTATGGCTGGCTTTAACTAAGAGCGTCACATTGCATAGAGTTTGGCAAATGTGCTTTAGCATTACCATGGCCTCAACACAATCTTTTGCCAAAAATACTCTATATGTGTCCTGTCTAAGTAACTTCCCACACAATCGTGGGATTATCTTAGAAATTCTAATGGGATATACCTCGATTGTTTACCATATAGTCCAAGTAATCTACACAAATTTCTATATCTATGATGACATAAAGATTCGCTTTTGCTAGTGGGTTGCTTTCCTGCTTTTATATATTTAATTTTGCTTCCTACTATTTATGACATAAAAGTCATTTTGTTGTCCAACCAATACAAAATTTTCTACCGTCTCCTCAGTATGTTAATTGGTCTTGCTAGAGCTATTGTAATCATGATAAGTAAGGATTCATGATGTCAGTGTACTCAAGTGAGTGTGCAAGGTAAGTAAACACTTATGAACACTTTAATAACAAGTTGACAAAATGCATTGTATGACATGGTACACTGGTATGTGCAGCATAACAATCATGAGCTTACTATATAGACTTGATTCTATGGTCAAATATGTGTGTTATATAGGCCTTGATAGTTATTTGTGACCGGCTCAACCATTCCCTTCTGGTTGGTCACTATAGGATGTACATCCCTAGTAGCATGGGCCACACGAGGTCAAATTCGGTTTGGTTGCTAGTGTATAGAACGGTAGCGTACAATGATCATGGAACTAGCATTGTATTACACATTTTTCAGGACAATGTCAACCCTACTAAGAAGGGGTAATATCTCAGGGAGACCATATATGATAGTTACGACCTATAAGCATTAATTTTCTGCATTAAAATACTTAGGCAATTGCCGTCGGTAGTAAACCACATTTTTACTAACTAAACAATGTTTTTATGGTGTATTAACAAGGACAACACCTCTTTTAAATGTTTACCAAAAATTGCACGTTTATTTTTGCTTAATAATAATGGGCTCATATCATACTCCAATGTGAGCTTTACTTAGTAAATCATTAGACTTGCGTGGTTACTCTTATAGGAAGCCCGTTTCTAGAACCCATAAGTGGTATGGTTGTCACAATAGACTTTTCCTTAAGATCTTCATGTTGTTAACATGTGTTGTACAAATTTATTGTACTTGCAAGCGCACAAGTCGTGTGCAATATAGTGGTGTGCAAGTGCAAGGTCGAACCCACAGGAAATTGTATTCTTGAAAGGTCAATTTATATCTAAGCTAATTTAATCCTAATCTAGTTCCAAAAGAGGTTTTGAATTTGGTTTTTAAATTTAAAAGACAAAACATAAATTAAATAAAATATAAAGTACTAAGGATGCGGAATCCATACTCACCAAATCAGAGCAACACATACTTCATGTTCATCAATATTAATCCAAAGTTCTCACAAATTAAATCTTGTGTATATTTTACTATGCTTCAAAGAATTAATCAAAGCCATCCCATGTATCCATTCCTTATTCAAATCACAAAAGGAATCCAAATTTAATTGAAACACCAAATGTATCCAAAGAACAAATCACAAGGGATATCCAATTTTTAGGAATATAAAACCAAGCAATCAATTATATGCAATTATCCTAAATCATCAAGTGTATCCTTGAATCACAACAAGATATCCAAGAATCATTCCACACATTGAAAAGAAGTAAAACAATTAAAATATTAAACCAAAAAATCGGACAATAAAAACTTACTTGAAAGTACTGTTGTTCTTTAATGGTGAGGCTTCATCCCCAAACTTAGTTGGGGGTTAACCCAACATAAAAATAAATCATAAACTACATAAAAACTAAACTAAAGAGAAGCTGTGAATTTTTGCCTTCTAGCTTGTATATATTTTCTTGAATGCAAAGAGGTCTATTTATAGGCTTAGAGAAGTCCTAGAAGCTTGAGTAAACCTAGATAATTCGGAGTTTAGTCTCCCAATCAAAATAGAAGTCTGAAATCCGGATAAGATTCGCTCAAATTTGTGTTCTCATATTACGGGATGATTTTGGCATAGTAAACGTCTGAATTAGGAAAATCTATTTCACAATAAATTGTATCATTTTGAACAAGCTTTCAACTGCCGCTTGAATCACCTCAATCCGATATTTGAGCAGAAAGTTATGGTCAAAACACTGAAACATGTGCATAATCTGAATTTGAATCCAATCCGAAATTATCTCTATTTAGGGAGATTCCAATTTTATCCTTTCTTTGATTTGGTCAAACTTAACCACATCTTCTAGGTCTTCTCAAATAATGCTTTATTCCAAGACTTTGCAATTTTCTCCTTTTAAGATGCAGTTTCTCTTCAACAACCTACAAAACACTAAAACACAAATCTAACACAAAATATTAGATAACGACAAAGCTAAAGGATTAACTAATGCAAATTAAGGGGTCCAAATATGCAATATTTAGCTCTTATCAAACACCCCAAACTTACATTTTGCTAGTCCCTTAGCAAAACAAAACAAAAAATAAAATGAAAGCAATAACATAAATCCTCTTTCGTGGGAGAGAGACGATTGCATTTAGCATATGCAACAAGCCTTTTAAACCCCTAGGCATCCCTAGAGAACGACCAGTGAAGTCTCGTGAGGGTTTAACAGGAATGATACCCACAAATATTGCCTCATTATGTTGTTAACAAGAAAGAAGTTTCACATAAACCATGGTTCTTGTTCATAAGCAAACTTAAAAAGACAAACACCATCATCACCATCAACAGGCATCCAAAATCAAATAACTCATAAATGGATAATCAAGACATCATAAGTTCTGAAAAGTGTAAAGTGAAAATAGCATATAATCATGAAGCTTTAGTTTAAACTCAAAACAAGTTCCATAAAATTTGTAAAAATCCAAAACAGATGAAACAACCAAGGCAAGATAAACATATATATATATATATATTTTCCCTCTTTTTTTTTTTTTTTTTTTGTAGGCTGTGCAATGCTTAGCTCCCTTAAGCTTTCTAATTGACCCTAGTACCGAGTGTTAAGCCAATGACTCCCAAGCAAGTTGGCTTTAGGGCACTAGATGTAAATATCCCTAAGGGCTTATTAACTCAAGTCAAAAATATTACGAAGCCAAGCTAGCCATACCATCAATCAACTTTAAACTTCACACCTTTTGACACGAACACTCAATGCTTAATGAGGCAAAAGGTTCAGTTACTTAGTAAAAAGCTCAAAATGATCTTCTTCTTCTTCTTTTTTTTTTTATTTTTTTTATTTTTATCTTGCAAGCCATGGTTATTCATCAATAGGTCATCCAACAAGTCTTAAAAAGAACAAACTTAAGCTCAAACATCATACCTTACAAAAAACATGCTAATGTGCTCATAAAAATTTAGCTTAAAACAAGTGAAATCTCAATTATTCAAAAATGAGTGAAAAGACTCAGACTCCTACTGACATAATGATATGTTTAACCTTTTAAGCAAGCCAATGAAATGCAAATCACAATTACAATTTAACCCAAACTTGACAAATACATAGCACAATTTTTTTAATTTTTTAGAACAAAAAGACAAATGAACAAATAAAAACAAATATAAATAGACAATGTGTTTTTCCATACCCCCAAACTTGAATTACACATTGTCCTCAATATGTAGTATAGAAATACATTACTGAAAGTATGGAAATGTCAAGGTGTGAAAAAGGCCAGGGAGTCCCCCAAACACCAAAACACATGTCAACAAAACTAACAGCAATATATATATATATAAACAAAACATAAAAAGATTTATTGCTGTTAGAAGACAAAAAACAAAACTAAAAAAAATCATGTAATGAAAAAGGAAAGAAAGAATTTGTGGAGTGAAGTGCAAAAATTAAACTGGAGGAGAAAACTTTATAGCACTTTCCCCTATCATACTGATGTCCAATCAATCCCTTCCACACCTTCTTCTTCAAAACTTCATACCCCTCTGGAATGATATTTTGCCATCTTATGTAGAATTGTTTGCTTCGAAGGATCTTTTTAGGAAAGTGGTTCCTAGATTTTTGCGCTTGTGTGCATAGATCCTTGAGTATCTTGACATAAGATGGTTCTTGGAGACATACTAGAGATGTCTTGATGTGTCTCAAGAAGGGCAGTGATGTAGGCAGGAGCTTCAGTACTCACTTCCATGTCACTAGGCAGATTAAGATTTGTTGGGGGTTGACTTTTCTCACGGTGCTCAATTTGCTCATTGTGCTCAACTTGCTCTTCTTCGTTATCCACGACTTCATCCTCATCAAGTGTGGTGGTAACTTGAACATGCTCATGATAAAAAATTTCGGACTTATCCTCATCACTCATGTAGTGCTTTTCAATTATCAATTGACTTTGAAGCTCTTCTTCCTCTATTCTATTTAATTAATAACTAGATGGTTGATTTGTCCTTCAATCTTGGCAATAGAACTTTTAGCTCTTGTATCTCTCCACTGTTGGCCATGGTGGCATTCTTCAACTCTTGATTGCTATTCTTCAACTCTTGTATGTTTCTGTCAGTTGCCTGCATGAACTTGTCAATTGACTGCGCGAACTTGTTAGTTGATTGCATGAATGCTTTCATCATTTCTTCCAATGAAGACTGAGGTGCAGGCTATGGTGCTTGATAAGCAGATGGTTGAGCTTGATGATCGAACTGCAGATAGTTTGAATGATGCACTTCATCAAATTGATGAGCATAATTTCCTATAGCCTGAGCTAACCATGTGAAATCAGATTGGTTGCTCCAGTTCGGGTTGTTAAAATTGGAATTTGAATCATATCCCGAGTTGGAGAAACTAGTGTTCATTTGCTCATATGAAAAATTAGAAAATTGTCTCCATGATGAACAATTATTATCACTATGATAAGGATTGGAGCTATATGAACATGGTTTATGTCGTGTGTATGTGTGAGAAAAATGGGTTGGGGTAGATTTGGCTACTATGAGTTGGTCAACTTTATCACATATGTCTTTGAACTCAACTCGTAGATCTTTATACTTGTTTTCTTCATACACATTATTCATTTTTTTTTTTTTTTTTTACAATAAAAGAAAATAAACTAAAAACAACTAAACTAAAAGAAAATAAAACTAAAATTTAAAAACTCACAAAACGGACCAAAAATAAATTTTTGGCAAAAATCTACAGAACTATTGACATTGCTGTGAGTGCTACTATGGAGGTGCGCTCGATCGCACTTGCGCCAGTGTGCAAACAAAGAGTGTGGCAAAAACTATAAATTAAAGCCAAAAACAACAAACAAAACAAAAAAGAAAAGAAATCTTTTCTTTCTTTCTTCTTTTTTTTTTTTTTAGAAACATGGATAAAATAAAAATAAATTGCATAAAAATAAAATCCTAATTATAACTAGTAGAAAGATAAATCAATTTAAACATAAATTGGTTTAAAAATCAAACAACTCCCTAGTAACGACTCAAATTTGTTATACAAATTTATTGTACTCGCAAGCGCACGAGTCGTGTGTAATATGGTGGTGTGCAAGTGCGAGGTCAAACCCATAGGGAATTATATTCTTGAAAGGTCAATTTATATCTAAGCTAATTTAATCCTAATCTAGTTCCAAAAGAGGTTTTGAATTTGGTTTTTAAATTTAAAAGACAAAACATAAATTAAATAAAATAAAAATAAAATATAAAGTACTAAGGATGCGGAATCCGCACTCACCAAATCAAAACAACACATACTTCATGTTCATCAATATTAATCCAAAGTTCTCACAAATTAAATCTTATGTATGTTTTACTATGCTTCAAAGAATTAATCAAAATCATCCCATGTATCCATTCCTTATTCAAATCAAATCACAAAAGGAATCCAAATTTAATTGAAACACCAAATGTATCCGAAGAACAAATCACAAGGGATATCCAATTTTTAGGCATATAAAACCAAGCAATCAATTATGTACAATTATCCTAAATCATCAAGTGTATCCTTGAATCACAACAAGATATCCAAGAATCATTCCACATATTGAAAAAAAGTAAAACAATTAAAATATTAAACCATAAAATCGGACAATAAAAAGTTACATGAAAGTACTGTTGTTCTTCAATGGTGAGGCTTCATCCCAACCTTAGTTGAGGGTTAACCCAACATAAAAATAAATTCTAAACTACAGAAAAACTAAACTAAAGAGAAGCTGTGAATTTTTGCCTCATGGCTTGTATATATTTTCTTCAATGCAAAGAGGTTTATTTATAGGCTTAGAGAAGTCCTAGAACCCCTAGTAAACCTAGATAATTCGGAGGTCAGTCTCCCAGTCAAAATAGAAGTCTAAAATCCAGATAAGATTCGCTCAAATTTGCGTTCTCATATTACGGGACGATTTTGGCATAGTAAACGTCCGAATTAGGAAAATCCTATTTCACAATAAATTGTAGCATTTTGAACGAGCTTTCAACTGTTGCTTGAATCACCTCATTCTGATATTTGACAAGAAAGTTATGGTCAAAACACTGAAACATGTGCATAATCTGAATTTGAATCCAATCCAAAATTATCTCTATTTAGGGAGATTCCAATTTTATCCTTTCTTTGATTTGGTCAAACTTAACCACATCTTCTAGGTCTTCTGAAATAATGCTTTATTCCAAGGACTTTGCAATTTTCTCTTTTTAAGATGCAGTTTCTCTTCAACAACCTACAAAACAATAAAACACAAATCTAACACAAAATATTAGATAACAACAGAGCTAAAGGATTAACTAATGTAAATTAAGGGGTCCAAATATGTAATATTTAGCTCTTATCAACATGTTTGCTTATTATTGTTAGTTGTTCTATGTCTTGAATTCAAGGATTAAACTTGTCTCTGTAATGATTTATAAATTTATCAGATTTATTTCATCTTCCTATACATTAACTTTGATCATGCTTAGAAGGGAGATTTCCCATTTAGCCACCACTTAGTTAAACTGGTTAATTGCCAATAACCCTAGTAGGCTAGTCAAGGCCAATTTTGGGGCATTACAGGAAGTTCAACAGTCAAAAGTCCAAGTCAAGAAGTTCAATAGTCAAAAGGCCAGCTTAGGAAGTTCAACAGTCAAAAGTATGACTTAGGATAATAAACTCAAAAAAGTTGGTGTCTTGAAAAACCGATCAAAAGAAGAAAATCAATATCGAGGGTAAATCAAAATTCTGAAAACTAATCCATTCTGAAAGTATAAAATTTTCATAGTCTACTTAGACAAAGGAAATTTGGGGGTAACTGTAGGGTAATGGATGAGGCAAATACCAATAATTAAGGTCCCCAAACCAATAAACACTATACAGGCCCATTAATAAAAGGCCCAAACCAATTCGCATCAGCCCATGAGGGTATACTGGAGAACCAACTATCTAAAGAGTGAAGACCACATTCATATTGAATGTGGCCAAGCTTAAGGCACCAAGCCAAGCCACATGTTAAATAAACATAGCCGAGTTAAAGAGTATAAACCCACGCTTTGTACGAACATAACTAAGCCATCAACATAACCCATGATCCCATGACAGGCCATCTCCCATGATCCCACAGTTGCCATTATCCATGGTTTCAACATTACTCATAGAGGACTCCTCGAGAACGTGGGGCCGAGAATTCAAGGACCACTACTCGATTATAACTGCTACTTGATGCCTATAAAAGGGAAGCGCCAACCAGGTATTTGGTTAATTACACTGAAAAATTCCTTTGCTTTCTCTCTGTGGAAACAATTGACTAACTTAGTGTAATGCCCCCAAAGTTAACCATGGCTAACTTGGTAGGGTTATTGGCAATTACCCTAGTTAAACCAACTGGTGGCTAAATGGGGAATCGCCCCTCTAAACATTATCAGAGTTAATGCATAGGAAGGTAAAATAAATCTGAGTTACTAATAATTCATGGTAAATCCTCAAATAATCAAGAACATAGAGCAACTAATTATACTTTAAACAAACCTAATAACAGCGTGCAAATCCTTAAGCAAGGTATGTAGTGGCAATCGTGCCACTCATTGGATTCTAGAGATAGAATTCCTATAAGGGTAATAATAGCGTAAGTCTAAAGACTTAGTAAGTAAATCTCCTAATTAGGTATAACATAAAGTGTGGTGTACTACTGGCGGCAATCGCCTAGGTGGTTTGATGCATAAAAACTAATGTTTTATAGGTCATAACTCTCATGTATTGTCTACCGAGATATTACCCCTTCTCAGCAAGGTTGGCATTGTCTCGAGGGACTTATAATACAACACTGATGCCCTGGATATTGTATGCTACCGTAAATAACACTAGCGGCATGACCGAGTCCAACACCTTTGGTGGCCCACACCGCTAAAGAGGTCCATCCTGTAGTGATTGCCCATTAAGGCTACGCCAACCATGAAACAACCAATGGATCCAAGGCCCATATAACACATGCATTTGAACATATCACTAAGTCTATATAGTAAGCCCATGACTATTATACCGCACGTATCGGTGTACCATGTCATATAATGCATCTTGTCAATCAGTTTATAATGCAATTATCAAGTAATTATAAAAGTAGGCATGCTCATATCATACTCGTGGTTAATCAATTAACATATTTGACATTTTTAAGGAAAAAGTTCTTAAGTATTTACTTACCTCGCACGATTGCTTGAATTCCCCAATATTGCTAAATCTTGTTGTAACAGAATATAACACCATTACACGTAGTACTAAAGGATCCTTACGAGTAGGATGCTAGGTTAACCTAATATATAAGGTCACTAAAACCTAGGTTGCACAAATAAGGCTAAGGCGGATGTCTGGCCTCCTAACTGAACGTCCATGCCCGAGAACATATGTCCGGTCAAAGAGTAGGCATTTCGGCCAAAAGTTCCTAACAAGGTTTTAAGGCTTCCATGCGATTTAGAGACTACTATAACTCCTTCTAAGCTATAAAATAGACACATGCAATATAAGAAAAACACATCAACTTGCATTGAGAGGAGGTTTAAACTCTTTTGAAAACATTTCTTGGTTTTGTGAGGAAATGAATGTATGAACTCAACACAATGCCTTTAAAACTTATGACATAGTAATAACAACATAAAAACATAGAAATGGGCAAGAGTTACCTTGGAAAATGGCAACCTCTCTCTCAAAACTCATAAAGCACTCATATAGGGTGGTTGCAGAGCCTGGGGGCAAAATGATGGTTTCCAAAGGGGTGGTGGGGGGGTGGTATTTATAGGCCAAAAAAGCTAAGGGCGCTACCAACTCCTTTGAAAAGCAGCAGACGTTTAGTACTAGCGGGGCATACATCTGGTACTATTACTCATTGGTCCAAAAGTGTCTTGTACGCACAATTATTAACTAGTGGTCAACCAAAAAGTAGCGTACGTCCGATATGGCCCCCATTATGTACTCACAAAAGTAGAGGTGGACGCCGTGGTCCCCTAGCATACGTCCTCACTAGAAACAAAGGTGTACATTCGGTAACCCTAGTGTACGTCCATCCAAAAAGGATTAGGCTTAGGCTTAGGCTTCCAAATGTTTTAGGAGTTGCTAGGCTATAATTATGAGTTTAGGTTCTTTGTTATAAAGAGAGTTTTTATAAATCCTTTAACCATTCTTTGTACAAAATCTTTTATAAAAAATAAAAAATAAAAATAATTGTTTTTATTGGGATATTACACTTAGGCATCAGAGCTATCCCCTACCAGCAAACTCTTATCCTATTTCTCATTTGCATATTAGATCTCTTGGATTGCTGAGTCATTTGTCTCGGAAATTGTCCCAACAATTTGAAAACTCTCAACAGCATGAATAATCCAAGGAATTATTTCTCATGACATATTTGATATCATTTTGTC
Source organism: Carpinus viminea (assembly GCA_013348765.1). Taxonomy (NCBI): domain Eukaryota; kingdom Viridiplantae; phylum Streptophyta; class Magnoliopsida; order Fagales; family Betulaceae; genus Carpinus; species Carpinus viminea. The sequence goes on from CP054674.1 coordinate 20,837,336, forward strand.
AACTTGTTGATAAGATATTTATCGAGTTTGTCTCAGCCCAAGGAAAAATATCGAGTGTGTAGTAGGTGAAAGCACTAAAATGAATTCATGATGCACTCGGCACTCCATGCAATGACTCAATCACCCAAAATGTGTGCGTAACGTTAACAATTTGAATAGTAAAAAGAATAGTAATTACACAAGGCACATAACATATGAGATGTGGAAGGGTACGAGTGTTTGAGACTTGAGAGAATGTTGTCACCATTGTTGGTGAAGTCAAAAACTAACGTTAGTTTTTATCTTTTGCCTACCAACCGTACAGACGTCTCTAGGAAAATATTAGGGGAAAATTCACTTTTAACCCATGAAGTTTCAGTGGTTTTTCAATTTTAACCCCAAAGTTTAAAAATTTGCAATCCACCCCCCTGAAGTTTCAAAAATTTGCAATGTTAACCCCAAGTGGATGAAATCCGTCAAATTGGATGGAATCCGTCCCACGTGCACCCAAATTGGATGGAATCCATCCAAGTTCCGTCCAAGTTTTTTTAGTTTTTTAAATTTATATTATATTTAGCTGAAGCAAAGGCCAAACGACAACGTGTGGATGAGGCTAAAATTGGAAGTTTGGGAGTGTGGGTGAGGCTAAAATCTGTCAAATTATTGCAAGTGTAGGATGGATTCCATCCAATTTGACGGATTCCATCCACTTGTTAACATTGCAAATTTTTGAAACTTGGAGGGTGGATTGCAAATTTTAAACTTTATCATGGGTTAAAAATAATTTTTCCAAAATATCTCATAGATGTCGGAGTGGCTCCAACAATAGTAGAGTGGGTGATACACAGCTGATATGGGAAGTTTTAAGATTTATGTCTAAACTTGTAATCCTTTTTTGGTGAGGGTTGGCGTTGTCCCAAGAGACCTATAATATAATACCAATGTTCCGAATATTGCCGTATATTTTCATTGTTAGTAGTTCGACCTTGGGTGATCCACACCCTTAACAATGTTGTAGTTGTGACCCAATCCGTATATGGTATGTTCTCGTCATTTGTACATGACGATCCACACCATACGTTCAAATATCTATTTGAAGCATTTGTAAACATTTGATAAAGTTATTAGGTGCATTACATATTGTCGTATTGAAACCAAAAAGTAGTATGCTCAGTTCATTAACATATAGCATAGTGAAATGAATAGTTCTATAAGCATTTAGTTATATCAGATTCTCTTCACTCTTGAACATCTTAACATCCATGTCACTCCAATAATATTCTAGTATTAGACGCATTGCACACCGAAAACCGTAATTGCACGTAAAACCCTAATCATGCGATCAAACTCTAAGTATGTAATTGAAACCCTAATATGTTCGGTATCAAGGGTCGATCATTTGACCAACAAGGATCAATCATTCGGCCTAGATGATGAAACATTCGACTCCCATTAGAACTACAATCTAATAAGAACCTCCTCTACGCTCTATTTACAAGCTTAAACAAAACTTCTATTGATCTTAGAAGCCCTAATAAACATCATACATCATGCACGAACATTTAAATTAAGCATGGTCTCGTATATTGTTGTATAACATCAAAGGTACAAACTTTGCTCCCTTAATCAAAATCTATGGCTAATAAACCAAGGAAAGATGCTTTAAAATTCTGAAATATAGATGTTTTAGTTCTTTTGGACATAATAATGAAATCCATCTTTGAGTTTACACTATTCGTGGAAGAACTAAACTTTCCCTTTATATTTAATAATAAAAATAAATAAATAAATAAATAAATAAAAGAATGCATACTTTATAATACGTAAAATAAAAACTACTCATGTTTAAGAACGGAAATTACAACAATAATTATGCATAAAAACTGAAGATTAAGATTGGGCTAGGCTCTTTTGCCCTCTTACCACAATAAAGAAACGTCTCCAAACAATACTTCTTCTCAAAACCTCCCAATTGGTTCATTTCTCTGGATCCGGCTCCTCTCTAGTCCAAAATGGACCAGAGGGGAGCCGGTTGATGGCTAGAATCTATCCTTAGAGATCCTAAGGCAATCAACTTGCCACATGGCACATTAAAAAATAATAATATTTTATTATATTTACTTTTAAAATAAAAAAAAAAACAAATATAAAAAAAATAAATTAAAAATTAAAAATAAAAAAAAAAAACAAAAACAAAAACAAAAAAGAAGGGTAGCTGGCCACCCCATCTTGGCCACAGGGGGTTGCCGGCAACCACATTTTGGACATGGGGGTGGCGTTAGAGCCAAATCAAATTTTTTCAAATTTTTTTTTTTTTGATTTGGCCCTATGGGGTGGCTAATCCATCCCCAAGGGCAATGGGGTTGGCTTCACCACCCCCAACCGGCCCTTGGGGGTGGATTGGCCACTCCCAA